>OZ020553.1:2945864-5345864 GCA_963971465.1 Lepidochitona cinerea | reverse complement strand
TCTATAAACACTAAACGAAGAATATCTAAACAAAATGTCCATACAAATAATTTTGTTCCAGGTCCTGGTTTGTGCTCAGCAAAAAGGGAAGAAAGTAAAGGTGGTTGGATGCGGTCATTCCCCATCCGATCTCGCCTGTACCAACGATTATATGATGAGTTTGAAACAGTACAACAAACTGCTAAAGGTATCGTTAACCCAAAGGGCTCTTATTATGAATAATTTCTAACAGTATCAATGACACTTGTTATATTCAGTGACCTCTATTCGAACGAGTAACAGTGTATCTTAAATTGGAAATCACTCTAGTCCTAAAGTCCAGATGTCACCTCTATGCCCAAAAGTCGCCATTTTTATCCGGAAAAATCCATTGGAATAGGTATTTTATTCATGTACACATACCTCTGGATATCGTTCCTAACATCCAACATTTCAAACACGGATACTATTGGTAACTATTGAAGACACCCGTGAAGCTTACAAACAGTGGCCAGTTCAGGGTGAATCGAACCGACAGGGAGCGCTGCCATGTTGCCCGATTTCGTCAAAATTATGGATTCAATTATCATTTCGCCGCCCACTCAATATTTTTTCATTTATATGGCGGGTTTGTCAAGTTTAGTGGCGGAGGGGGGGGGGGGGGGGGGGGTAGAGAGAGAGGTGGCGGGCTCTTTTGTCCTGCAAATACGCAGCTTTTCCACATACGCCACGTCCTGTTAAGGCTGTAAAGCTTGCTGATCATCAACGGAATCATGTCATTTCGTGCATTTTAACGCGCTTCTCAACCCAAGACATTTTCCTCTATGTGCTACCCTCTATGCGGTACGGCAATAGGTGGGCAATCCTCGGCTTAATGCCTCTTGAACTACAATGGCCATCAGTTAAGGTTATTGTTCAATCGTTGTTTGATGATAATTTTGTAGGTAGATAAAGACAGAGGTGTGGTTAAAGTAGAGGGAGGAATGCTAGTGAGCGATCTTATCCATAATGCTCTCATTCCCAACCAGCTGGCTCTTAGTGTGTAAGTCCTCATGTGTTACCAAACTGTACTTGTATAAGTTTTAGTATGGTTAAGAAACTTAAATTTGGCATCCTTTTTCCCATAGACACCAAGATGTACAGATTACTAACCCATCATAAAAATGGCATTTGTAGGCTTGATATCGGAAGCAATTGTTTGAATTTATTTTTAATAAACTGATGATTTGTTTCAATTTTCTGCTTACAACTCGTTCTTTTCCTCCTCCAACAGACTGGGTTCCATATCGGACATATCCATTGCGGGCACAATCTCCACTGCTACACACGGCACAGGGCAGCAATACGGAATTCTCTCCACATATGTAAACATTTTTATTCCATGTTAAAATGGCATGAGCTGCCGCAGTTTTGATATTTTCCAGTTTACACAGATGGCTATTTTTCTCAAAGAGAACAAATCAAAAGCTTTTCGTTGATATTACCCTCGGAATTGAACGTTAAGTAATTGTTTAGAAATAAAAAACACACAAAATATTCAATAGAAAAGCGAACTTAATTGCCGGAATTTGGATTCTATGAAAATTCAAGTTTACTAAATTTGGTATTTGCATTATCAACTGTAAGATTTGACTGGACAATGTCTGCCGATACAATATATCAATGTATTGTCCTTCTGGTCAAACTCATCCTTGTTCTGTAGGTTTTAGGCATAGATCTGATGTTGGCATCGGGTGAGGTTTTGACCATTACTAACCAGGAGAATGGCGATCTGTTACCGGCTGTCCAGTGTTCATTAGGATCGCTTGGTGTCATCCTCAGTGTCACATTGCAATGTGAACCGAGCTATAAACTTCATCAAAAAACATATCCCTGTAAACTGGATGACGTGAGTATTTCTTGTGAAAACGTGTGGTTTCTAAAGAATACTATTTAGAAGAAACAGCTTATTAGTCACATTTTATTAGTCACATTTTGTATGCAAATACTAACACGAAACATTTACTACATATATCTAAGTAGTACGCGGACGAAAAAATGTTCAACGTTTCTTAAACATCTGTAAAAAAAGAAAATGACTTTGTTCTCAGGTGCTTACACATCTCCAAGTCCATGTATCTGCATCTGAACATTTCCGCTTCTGTTGGTTTCCCTACACTGATGACGTGGTCGTCTCTCATGTCAATAGAACACAGAAGGTAATATTTATCCCTCCCTCTGTTTTCACCCTTTGTTCTATGAATGGTTTCAGCCTGAAAGACTGTTAAATCCGGAATCTGTATGTCCACGGATATGACATCTCGATCATACATGTGTAACAGTCCTGCTATATCTGATCTGTGAAAGATAAATGTTAAATAATTATGCTACATCTGATCTGTGAAAAATAAATGTTAAATAATTATGCTATATCTGATCTGTGAAAGATAAATGTTAAATAATTATGCTATATCTGATCTGTGAAAGATAAATGTTAAATAATTATGAAAGATCTGAACTGTGAAAGATAAATCCTGAACAATTATGCTATATCTGATCTGTGAAAGATAAATGTTGAACAATTATGCTATATCTGATCTGTGAAAGATAAATGTTAAATAATTATGCTATATCTGATCTGTGAAAGATAAATGTTAAATAATTATGCTATATCTGATCTGTGAAAGATAAATGTTAAATAATTATGCTACATCTGATCTGTGAAAGATAAATGTTAAATAATTATGCTATATCTGATCTGTGAAAGATAAATGTTGAACAATTATGCTATATCTGATCTGTGGAAGATAAATGAAAAAGTTATGATATATGTGATCTGTGAAATGAAAAAGTTATGATATATGTGATCTGTGAAAGATAAAAGTTATGATATATGTGATCTGTGAAAGATAAAAGTTATGATATATGTGATCTGTGAAAGATAAAAGTTATGATATATGTGATCTGTGAAATGTAAAAGTTATGATATATGTGATCTGTGAAATGTAAAAGTTATGCTATATGTGATCTGTGAAAGATGCACGTTTCACTCATACTGATATCTGGTCTGAGGTAAATGTTTAACAGCTATACTTATATCTGGTCTGTGGGGTAAAGGTTGAACTGGGTGATATATAAACACATATCTGTTGTTTAATTAAAATTCCCATCAGCATTTTATTGTTTTTCCAGGACATTTGTAGCAAATCACATTGGTTCTGGGACTACTTCATTGGATATTATCTGCTGGAGTTTGTTATGTGGATAAGGTATATTACTCAACATTTAACAGTTAAACTTCATCCGCGACCTGAGAGTTTTAGATGATATTTTTATATTATGGTCGAATTTAACAGATGCCCTTGACGTTTTTATATACGTACTTACTTACCCTTGACCCTGATATTAAATTACAACCAACTATAGAGCCTACATGTAGGTTTGTTTAGAAAGTTTTCTTCAAACCAATTGATACCCAACAACTTGGTGTTTTCGCTGGCAGTTGGTTTCTCAATAGATGCCATGTCGACTTGGTGTTTTCACTGGTACTGAGTTTCACAATAGATGCCATATCAACTTGAAGTTTTCACTGGTTGGCCTACTAGGTTTCTCAATAGATGCCATATCAACTTGAAGTTTTCACTGGTAGTTGGTTTCACAATAGATGCCATATCAACTTGAAGTTTTCAGTGGTAGTTGGTTTCTCAATAGATTCTATGTCGACTGGGTGTTTTCATTGGTACTTGGTTTCCTCTGATTAGATACCATATCAAATTGGTGTTTTCACTGGTACCTGGTTTCGTCACGATAGATGCCATATCGACTGGATGTTTTCGCTGGTACTTGGTTTCGTCTCAATAGATGTCTAGTCGACTGGGTGTTTTCACTGGTAGTTGGTTTCTCAATAGATGCCATATCAACTTGAAGTTTTCACTGGTACTTGGTTTCTCAATAGATGTCATATCAACTTGAAGTTTTCACTGGTAGTTGGTTTCTTAATAGATGCCATGTCGACTGGATGTTTTCACTGGTAGTTGGTTTCTCAATAGATGTCATATCAACTTGAAGTTTTCACTGGTAGTTGGTTTCTCAATAGATGCTATGTCGACTGGGTGTTTTCATTGGTGCTTGGTTTCCTCTGATTAGATACCATATCAAATTGGTGTTTTCACTGGTACTTGGTTTTGTCTCAATAGATGCCATGTCGACTGGATGTTTTCACTGGTACTTGGTTTCACAATAGGTGCCATATCAACTTGGTGTTTTCACTGGTACATGGTTTCACAATAGATGCCATATCAACTTGGTGTTTTCACTGGTACTGGGTTTCCCAATAGATGCCATATCAACCTGGTGTTTTCACTGGTACTTGGTTTCCCAATAGATGCCATATCAACTTGGTGTTTTCTCTGGTACTGGGTTTCCCAATAGATGCCATATCAAATTGGTGTTTTCACTGGTACTTGGTTTCGTCTCAATAGATGTCATATCAACTTGGTGTTTTCACTGGTATACTTGGTTTCCTCTCAATAGATGTCATATCAACTTGGTGTTTTCACTGGTACTTGGTTTCACAGTAGATGCCATATCAACTTGGTGTTTTCACTGGTACTTGGTTTCACAATAGATGCCATATCGACTGGTTGTTTTCACTGGTACTTGATTTCCTCTCAATAAATATCGACTGGGAAATTTACCGCCAGATATAGGATTTTAATAATTAATAGTCCTCAAATTTCTAACAATGTTTTTTTTCAGCACATTTTCCCCTCGGCTTGTTGCAATTATCAATCGAACTTTCTTCCGCCATCTTTATTCACAAGTGAGAGAGAGAGTAGACAGAAGTGACGTAGTTTTTAACTTCGACTGCCTCTTTAAGCAATATGTCATGGAATGGTCGATCCCCAGGTAAAGTATTCTTCATTTAATTAGAAATACAGTTATGGGCTGCTATACAATTCATTCAAATGTTCAAACATCATTTGTGTTTTTTTTTTTAGAGACATGACTTATTATAAAGAGGCTAAATCACTTTATTTGAATATTATTATGATTGTCTTTTATTGGAATGTCTATATGGGTCGTTTAACAGATGTACTATGAAATTCAAGGCGATACAAACACACAGGAATCAGTTATTCCATTAAACAACTTATGGCCGTACGTGTGATACAAGATTTCTACGAACCATGAAACATGAAATAAGCAGGATTTGATTTTCAAGAATCCGCTAACATCTGTTTTTCAGGGAATCCACTGCATGGGTTTTGAAAGAAATTAAAGCCTGGATAGAAAATTCCAAATTTCCGGCCCATTTACCTGTGGAAGTTCGATTTGTGAAAGAAGATTCCATATATCTAAGTCCAGCGTTTGGTCGAGATTCCTGTTATATCAACATTATAATGTACAGGTAAGCTCGGGAAGTTTCCTCTTGTTATTGTAACTTTTCGGGTCGACTTCTGGGCCCTGTCTTACAAAGCTGGTGTAAGTTACGTCGGACGTAAATCAGTATTAAAGCTATAGGAACTTACGCCCTAGTCGCAATTGGTACATGTTGTAGGCCTATGCGCAACTTTACGCCAGCTTTGTAAGACAGGGCCCTGGGGGCAGTTTTACGTCCGACGTACCTTTGCATCTGGGCCCTGTCTTACGAAGCTGGCGTCAGCTACATCAGACGTAAATCAGTGTTAAAACTATAGTAACAAATTACGCCTTAGACGCAACCTGGTCTATGTTGTGGGCCTATGCGCAAATTTACGTCAGCTTTGTAAGACAATGTTGAATATATAAATGCTTATGTTGCCATGACAATTACGCCTTGCATTGGACTTACGTCGGACGTAGATGTTTCTATCACACAATAAAAGACAACTCTATTGAACATGTCAGATATATCTCAATACATTTTATCTTCCAGGCCATACGGTAAACTTGTATCAACATCTAAATACTGGGATGCCTTTGAGCAAATAGTGAACAAAGTGGGTGGGCGACCTCACTGGGCAAAGGTAATCATTGCTTATTCATCTACAAACGGATTAGTAAAATAAAACCTTATATGAATATGAACACAAGGCTCTGAGTCAATTGCTACGGCGGTAATATGAAACGAAGTTGAAACACCTCGAGTGACTGTGAAACACCTCGAGTGACTGTGAAACAACTCGAGTAACTGTGAAACAATTACTTCAGTACCGTTAATTGTGAAACAATTTAAGTATCATTTATTGTGAAACAACTTTAGTAATTGGGTTAGCCAATGCATGTAATAGAGAACCAGCCGTAGGCCTATCAGTCTTTCTCAAAAGCATGGAAGTTGGAGCTACATTGTATATGCTGGCCGGGGACATCGCAGGCCGATTTGATAAACACTACTAAAATTAAAGAACCTTAGGCTTTAATCTTTGTGGATTGGTTCAAATAATGTTTTATACTCGCTCAATATCATTTCACTTATGTGGGGGTGTTGTCATATGTAGTGGGAGAGGAAATCGGTCAGGAGGAAATTCACGACCTTCGAAGAGTAGGATTTTCTGAGACCCTTCACTCGAGTATTACTGTTGTTTCAATGCCACGTCGTAGTTAATGGTGTTATTTTGTTTCTCACAGGATCATAAAGTGGATTACGTACAGTTTCAGAAGCTCTATCCTCACTGGGATACATTCTGCCACATCCGGAAACGCCTCGATCCCAACGGAATGTTTCTGAATAATTATTTAGAGCGAGTGTTTGGTACCAAGTGAGAACGATGAAGAACCTTTCCAAATGATAGGCTTGTCCAGGGCTTGTCCAGCTTTAGGAACCAAAATATGGCGGTGGTTGTTATATATACATGGGGTCACCTTCAAGGATGGGAATCTGAAATCTTTTTCACTTTACACAAAACGTTAACTTTGAGAGCCGCATTGGAAAGACAACTTTCGCCTGAAAACTTCTCAGCCAATCACGTTTTGTCGGTTGGGACACTCGGCATCCGTCCGTCCAGGGTGCCTTGCGACACATAACTTCCAATACAGGTATGATCAGATCTAAAATAAATCGGGGTATATACTGGTTGAAGGTTTTGTTGTGTGGCTCGTTACATATTGCTGCGCCCACATTGTATTATGAAATATATCCTTCTTCCCAATAACAATTCAGATTTACAGTATGAATAAAGGTCTTACGGATCGATGGTGTGTCGCAAATGTATTTGTTATGTTCTAAATGTATATGGCCATACTGGATCAGTTGTGTAATACCACTGCAATTTTTTCAGAATATTTATCTTTTGGCCGCACGGTGTACCGAGGGCTATTTTCGTCATCGCGTGTTACATAATATGGAAGCCGTATTTATTTGTTATCTTAAGCACATACAATGCAGTACGTGGGCTAATAAAGGTACAAACCACAGGCTGTATTGATTTTGCTCATTTCAAGATCCCTCTATTGTCTGGAAAATCAATATTTATGAAACAGTACGGATGAAGAACCTGAAGGGCATGCAGGGGCGTGGGACTGCTCTGGAATCCTTATTATCTAGAGATTTTTTCCGAGAGAAGTTTTATAGCAACTACATTTTATTCCTTTAGAAACTAAAAACTGACGGCTGTCAGACTAATTGGTCTGTTTTTACGATTTATTTCAATAATTTTCACACAAATAGTCACGACTATTCCATAGTCAATATTTTTGTTCAAATCTCCCTCACATGCGACATTGGGGCACCAGAAATTTGCTGTATATTTCAAGCCACCAAACACTGAGGAAATAAAATACAAATGGAAATTACTCTTTAAGAAATACGAGTACTCGATTTTGGGCCTATTTAACCGGCTACGTAACAACATGTGAATTCGAGAAAAAAGACTTTGAATTGATAGCGCATATTGCGTTGGCTTCAAGTTGACTGATTCATTCATTAATTTAGTTTATGAATTCAAACAGGTCTGTGTGACCCAAGTACAAAGATGATAGAAATTACACGAAACGTAATATAGAAAAAAGGAGAACACGATAAAGAATTATAAGTAGGTAACAGTTAATATCATTAATACGCTGCTGTTTGAAGCTTGGTAGGTTTGTAAGAATGTCGACGTCAGACACCACAGAAATATCGTTAAGAGCTTGGGATTGACTAACTTAATGTTTTTTTCTTGCTGTTTAATGCCGCATTAATATACGGGGGTGTTTCCAGATTTATTGAGGTGGGTTCTTTGGCCCATGGAAATCCCCGGCTTTTGGAGAGTACCTGTCAACTCTTCCGAATTGGTCGATGGAGTAAAAAGAAAAACACTGAAAATCTTTCAAAGACATGCAGTGGGATTCGACAGATGGCCTGTGTCGGACCGAGAAACTATTGCTTTGCCAACTGAGTCACCGAGGCCCCAAGTTCCTAGATAAAGGAATGATCTGATTGAGTTGCAGATTGCTTGATGTTTTATGCGGCACCAATATGATTATCTCTCTTATATGGAGACCTTGCCAGGTTTAGTGGTATGGGACGGGTTCAAGGTGGTATTGGGCTTTTTTGCACGTACAAAACCCCCGACCTTCAGCTGACCTCGGCTTGAGGTACTTTTTATGTTTTCGACTGTGTTAACTCGGCTGCAAAACGATACCATATTCTCATAAATAAAAAAAAAAAACATTGCTCGTCGCCAGTTCAAGCACCTTTCCGTCCAAACTCCTGTTTTTGGCAGTTTGGGATTCGATCCCGTGACCTATTAGTGGAAGAGTTCGGAGTGAACATGCTCCTCTCTCTTCTGTTCACAAAATAATGAAGTGGAGTTTTCACTTGTCACCCTATGAGGGAGAGTTACCAAGAACTCACACAATGGCAGGTGTTTCATCGGAACAAAAGGCCCGAATCCTCCCCATGTGACCAGGCAATCCTGCCATTTAAGTCGACAGAGCGATAGTTTCTCAGTCAGAGACAGGCCTCCCATTGATCGGTCGCTCGTTCAAATCCCACTCAGTCAAAGTTAAAAAAACATTTCTTCGTCTACTTATGAAGGGCAGTACTCTCAGTAGATTGAGGGTTTCCTCTTGGCAAAAAGTCTGGTTTGTTTCCCCCAATTAACCTGGCAACGCCGCCATATAAATGAGATAACCTTGAGTGCATCGAAAAAAACCGCAATCAATCATTCAACCATTGTGAGTGTTACCGCAATTTAAAGAAAAAATAAAATACGTGACAACACTGACCACTGCGATATTGCGGGCTAATGACTTGAAGACTAATTACGATAATTACAAACCTTAAAATGATTGAATGCCATTTTCACTTTGGCGAAGTTACGTTTCCTTGCAGCATGGAGCTACTTTTGCCAATGTAAACAAAGGGACTGTGATTTTTGACACGACTAGACTTAATCCAGGCAAATCTGCCTAAACTCTGGAATATAAATGGATTGTAAGAAGCATCAAAGATTAACACCCTATATCCATAACCACATGTCCAACAATCTGGTTCAAGGAAGTCAATTTTGAGCTTTATAGGGCCAATTTATTTTTTTGTGTTTCACTAGTCTATTAAATAAAATTTGTTAAATAAATTATCACAGTATAAAGATTTTTGTGTAGGGACAGAAAATTTAAGTTACATTATTTATCTCAACTGACTCTTACCGTTCCCAAAAGTCACCAGAAGTCACTATTCAAAATAACACCATAAAATGGCAAACAAAATCTTGATTGCCACTCCCCACAACACCCTTACAATTTTCTTCCCTGGTATCATCTCTTCCCCATGACTGGTCTCGTCCCAATCAAAGGGCCATATCACCCATTTTGAGAAATGCTAGGTTACGCAAAATAACAAATGGAAAAATATGTATTTTTATTTGACTCTAAAACAGTACATGTTTACATATATTAGCAGACATTACTCTATTTCACACGTCTCAGATACTTATGTAAATATACAAACCTACTGACTGTAATTAAAACAGTTTGCTATAAATTCAACAAGGCTAAGTATTTAAGTAAAACTTTCTAATAGACTTGTGTAAAAATGTATATCTGGGATGACATAGATCACAACAGGATTGCTCCAAACAATAGGCTTAAATCACAGAAATAACCAGACAATCTGCCTTAAAGAGCCAGGGACTGCCAAAATCCTCAGATTTTTCTACTGAAACAAAACTTGGAAATTAAGGACTGTTTATCCCAAAAAGTATATTTTGAAAGCTTTTTAGTTATGAGAATGTAGGCCTACATGTAAGTAACTAGAATTATACTGAGCGTTCATCCAGATTTTGTTTCCTTTTAACAGGCTATAGACTGGGTGGATTTTTCTTCATTCCATTGCTGATCATTTATTGGCAATTGACAATTAAACCCACTTATTGTCGTGACAATTACAATGTATGAAAATTAATGAGAATTTTGACAGCTCATGGCACTTAGCTCATGGCACTTTACTTTAAGATCAAATGGAAACTTATAGAGGTGAATGATGTATGGATTGACATGGGCTGCTTCTGTTGGCTGTTAGATGCATGTAGTCCTTAGTTTTGTTTCTTGTCCAATTCATCCAGTTCTTCTTCCACATGTTGCTTCTGTACGAGTTCCCAATAGAAGCCTCGTTTTCTTCGCAATTCGTCATGGCTACCAAGCTGAGGAAAGATAACATCAATAAATACAAACACAAGTATTATGATGTCAAGTATATAGAGTATGTAAACAAATGTCTGAGCTACTTAAGTTTTTAGTTGCTTGAATTCACTGAAGTGACTGAAATCAAGCTAAAATGAACATGCTATCTAAAATACATTCAATTGTGTTTACAGTCATACATCATTGTGAGAATAACCTGCAGATTAGGATTTTATACGATATTGGAACTTGTGAGAATTCAATCATTTAGACTCAATGTCACCTCTCCATTTATACATTAAATAACCAAAAATAATCAAAGGCTTTTTACAAACAAAAATCTCTCAAATGAAATATGATATTTTATATCTAAAGTGTTCAAGACTGTCAGATTCTATTTCAAAAAAGTATTGTGATGTTTTACTTCACATGCAAGATTATTTCAGATATATTTTCTGTGCCTGTGAACCATCGATGGAAAGCCTGTGTTGGATTGAAAGACTATGACTACAGAGGCCCTGATCAGCGTGAGACATACACACAGGCTATACACTGTACATGTACATATGACATCCCCCTCCTATCAACATACTGAGGAGACATACACACAGGCTATACACTGTACATGTACATATGACATCCCCCTCCTATCAACATACTGAGGAGACATACACACAGGCTATACACTGTACATGTACATATGACATCCCCTCCTATCAACATACTGAGGAGACATACACACAGGCTATACACTGTACATGTACATATGACATCCCCTCCTATCAACATACTGAGGAGACATACACACAGGCTATACACTGTACATGTACATATGACATCCCCCTCCTATCAACATACTGAGGAGACATACACACAGGCTATACACTGTACATGTACATATGACATCCCCCTCCTATCAACATACTGAGGAGACATACACACAGGCTATATACTGTACATGTACATATGGCACCCCTCTCCTATCAACATACTGAGGAGACATACACACAGGCTATACACTGTACATATGACACCCCCCTCCTATCAACATACTGAGGAGACATACACACAGGCTATATACTGTACATGTACATATGGCACCCCTCTCCTATCAACATACTGAGGAGACATACACACAGGCTATACACTGTACATATGACACCCCCCTCCTATCAACATACTGAGGAGACATACACACAGGCTATATACTGTACATGTACATATGACACCCCCTCCTATCAACATACTGAGGAGACATACACACAGGCAATACACTGTACATGTACATATGACACCCCCTCCTATCAACATACTGAGGAGACATACACACAGGCTATACACTGTACATGTACATATGACATCCCTCTCCTATCAACATACTGAGGAGACATACACACAGGCTATACACTGTACATATGACACCCCCCTCCTATCAACATACTGAGGAGACATACACACAGGCTATATACTGTACATGTACATATGGCACCCCCTCCTATCAACATACTGAGGAGACATACACACAGGCTATACACTGTACATGTACATATGACATCCCCCTCCTATCAACATACTGAGGAGACATACACACAGGCTATACACTGTACATGTACATATGACATCCCCCTCCTATCAACATACTGAGGAGACATACACACAGGCTATACACTGTACATGTACATATGACATCCCTCTCCTATCAACATACTGAGGAGACATACACACAGGCTATACACTGTACATATGACACCCCCCTCCTATCAACATACTGAGGAGACATACACACAGGCTATATACTGTACATGTACATATGACATCCCCCTCCTATCAACATACTGAGGAGACATACACACAGGCTATACACTGTACATGTACATATGAAATCCCCCTCCTATCAACATACTGAGGAGACATACACACAGGCTATACACTGTACATATGACACCCCCCTCCTATCAACATACTGAGGAGACATACACACAGGCTATATACTGTACATGTACATATGGCACCCCCTCCTATCAACATACTGAGGACACATACACACAGGCTATACACTGTAGATGTACATATGAAATCCCCCTCCTATCAACATACTGAGGAGACACACACACAGGCTATACACTGTACATGTACATATGAAATCCCCCTCCTATCAACATACTGAGGAGACATACACACAGGCTATACACTGTACATGTACATATGACATCCCCCTCCTATCAACATACTGAGGAGACACACACACAGGCTATACACTGTACATGTACATATGACATCCCCCTCCTATCAACATACTGAGGAGACATACACACAGGCTATACACTGTACATATGACACCCCCTCCTATCAACATACTGAGGAGACACACACACAGGCTATACACTGTACATGTACATATGACATCCCCCTCCTATCAACATACTGAGGAGACATACACACAGGCTATACACTGTACATGTACATATGACATCCCCCTCCTATCAACATACTGAGGAGACACACACACAGGCTATACACTGTACATGTACATATGGCACCCCCTCCTATCAACATACTGAGGAGACATACACACAGGCTATACACTGTACATATGACACCCCCCTCCTATCAACATACTGAGGAAAAGGTCTTTTCTGCTCATGGGATCAGTCACACACTTTAATTCACTCATTTTGTCTGATAATTCTCATTTTTTTTGCTCGACAATGAGCTGGAAAACTAGGTCTTCTTGGACGTACATGTAGGAGGGTAGGAGTGATGATTTATTGTATTATCTCATATCATCAGATTTCAGTTGAATCACTTATCTGTGACAGGTAATTACTAATTGTTAATAGTGTGACATTAAGTGTAGAGGGTGTGTACATTATGTGTGTTAATCATGCAGACAATCAGTCATGTATATGTTCATACCTCCACAACTTTTCCCTTTGCTACCACAGCTATCACATCAGCATCCTTAATGGTACTTAACCTATGGGCAATAATTAACACAGTTCGACCTGAAAATGTACCAACATGTGAATTAGATGAAGCATCACAAAACCAGTCATAAATCTGAACTATTATTGGTTATATTAAGCAGAATAAAGAAACAATAATAATATTGACCAAACAGCACACACAGCTATGTCAACACATAAAAAGCCTGGGAATGTGCCCAAAATGATTTGCCTCATAGTAATACCTTTTTAACAGGTCTCAATTGACCCATTTTGAGGATCTAACCTGTGAAATACAGGTGGTGGTTTAGATTTGAGGGACACACGGGGCCTTCACATGAATAAAATGTACACTCTAATCCAATCTACAAGTTGTTTGAACATTATTTAGGTATGCCTTTACATTTTAAATATAGCTGTATTAACTGCACATATTTTTTGTGTCCAATGTTTTATTTCAGTGATTTTCCTAATAACAAGCTAAAATAAATTCATTGTCTTCACCAATACCAGGAAAAGCTAAGGTGATGAGAGGGCCTACATGGGAATTAATGATTTGTTTAAAGTCACATGAGCTAACAAATATTGGGACGATTCATTCAAACAAAACTAGCTCATTGTTCATAATTTTTATCAAGAAGTACAAAATAGGAGCTTTCCCTGGCTCTTTTAGATGAATGTCAATTGATTTTTGTCTGTTATTAGCCAACATTTTCAGCTCTTATGGGCTTCTAGCTTCTAGTCGACCTCTCTTGAGCATCTGAATATATAAAATAAGCTCATGCCACAAACAGATAATATATTACCTTTGATAACTCTATCCAAGGCCTGTTGTACTATCCTCTCTGACTCAGCATCAAGGGCACTGAAATCACATGTAATAAGATGGTATTATAGTCAGATTGGGAAACAATATCTTCTGACTTATATAAATTGGTGAATGAGTAAATGTATATACTACCTTGTAGCTTCATCTAAAATAAGGATTGAAGGATCTTTAAGAAGAGCTCTTGCTATAGCAATTCTCTGTTTCTGTCCCCCTGACACGGTCACACCACGCTCTCCTAGGACAGTCTCATAGCCATTGGGGAAACCTTGGATAAACTCATCAGCATTAGCTTGCCTGGCAGCTTCTTTAACCTGCCAATCACACAGTACATGTATGTAAATACAGTTTGGTAAGAAAAAAGGTAAACAATGGAAGGTGTAATTATTTTATTAGGATAGGAGATAACCTCTATTTCACTTCTAATGCATGAGATCAAAAAACCTAATCCTTTTAATCTTTGAAAATGTAAAGGTTTAAATTAATAAGCATTTTATTTCAGAGTATTGTATAGCAATCGTTAGTCTCCAACCAGCAGTTTAATGCATACTTTTTGCAAATTATCTGCAAATGATATTATGTAAGACAAACAATAAAAGATGACCAGAAAATGAATGTGATGAAATTACCAAGAAGAATAAAACATTGTAAGTCACATTTTAAGACACACTCGTCACAGAAGCCTTTCTGACATTTGAAAACAAAGCATAATAATACAAAATTAATACCATTAAATCTCTAAAATTATATATGTGAGACACAAAATATGTGCAGTAAGGTTAGAAATGTTTTAACTATGTTGCACACTTATACCTAGAACTTTAGTCCAAACATCAACCATCAATCAGAAACTGACTAAGTTCTATGTTCAATTACACTCATTTTTAGCCCCAGGTGAGTATCCTACCATTCTGTATACAACAGAATGGTAGGATAGTCACCTGGGGCTAACTCATTTTATATCTTAATTCACAGACTGAAATTTATCAAAAGGCCTTTTTGTGTCCCCCAAATCAAAACAACTGGTTAGTTCCATAAATTGGGTTAACTGCCAGCTGGTTTAAATGTAATGATTGCAGCCATTTAAGACGGATATAAATGCACACTTTCAGGCTCGTTTGTTTATATTGCGGGCACCTAAGAAATTAAAAATACAAAATGTCACAACTTTTGAATTTGTAAAATCCGCCTTCATGAATGCCGTACCATCACCATGGGGCCCAAGAGTGTAAACCACTGAGTACTAGCATCAAATTCTATAAATAATATGATGCCAAGGGTCAGATCTCATGAACACTGGTCCTTGCCTTCAGGTAAGGGATTTTACTGACGGCCGACGAAATCTTCCGCTTGACTGTGAAGCTAGGGTATTCTTAGTTGCTGTACAGTGGGTCTATTGCTGTACAGTGGGTCTATTGCTGTACAGCGAGTATATTGCTGTACAGTGGGTCTATTGCTGTACAGTGGGTCTATTGCTGTACAGTGGGTCTATTGCTACACAGTGGGTATATTGCTGTACAATGGGTCTATTGCTGTACAGTGGGCCTATTGTTGTACAGTGGGTCTAGTGCTGCACAGTGGGTCTATTGCTACACAGTGGGTCTATTGCTGTACAGTGGGTCTATTGCTGTACAGTGGGTCTATTGCTGTACAGCGAGTATATTGCTGTACAGTGGGCCTATTGCTGTACATTGGGTCTATTGCTGTATAGTGGGTCTATTGCTGTACAGTGGGTCTATTGCTGTATAGTGGGTCTATTGCTGTACAGTGGGTCTATTGCTGCACAGTGGGTCTATTGCTGTACAGTGGGTCTATTGCTGTACAGTGGGTCTATTGCTGTATAGTGGGTCTATTGCTGTACAGTGGGTCTATTGCTGCACAGTGGGTCTATTGCTGTACAGTGGGTCTATTGCTATACAGTGGGTATATTGTTGCAACGAAGTTAAATGTACAATATCTGAAACACCTACAAAGAGGCTCCACTATAGTCAGCTATGCTGTATAATTTATATCAGTTAGATCCTTTGGGCAATTTGGATTTGGTAAATTTGACAGTTTTATGACTTCTGATGATTTGGATGGAATAAAGACGAAGATTTGAACTTACTTCAGCATCAGTTGCTTGTGGATGTCCATATCGTATATTTTCCATAACACTTGTGGCAAACAATACTGGTTCCTGAGGGGAAGTACAATGGAGTGTTAGAAACAAGACAGGTTCCTGAAGGGAAGTACAATAGAGTGTTAGAAACAAGACAGGTTCCTGAGGGGAAGTACAATGGAGTGTTAGAAACAAGACAGGTTCCTGAGGGGAAGTACAATGGAGTGTTAGAAACAATACTGGTTCCTGAAGGGTAGTACAATGGAGTGTTAGAAACAAGACAGGTTCCTGAAGGGGAAGTACAATGGAGTGTTAGAAACAAGACAGGTTCCTGAGGGGAAGTACAGTGGAGTGTTAGAAACAAGACAGGTTCCTGAGGGGAAGTACAATGGAGTGTTAGAAACAATACTGGTTCCTGAAGGGAAGTACAATGGAGTGTTAGAAACAAGACAGGTTCCTGAGGGGAAGTACAATGGAGTGTTAGAAACAAGACAGGTTCCTGAGGGGAAGTACAGTGGAGTGTTAGAAACAAGACAGGTTCCTGAGGGGAAGTACAATAGAGTGTTAGAAATAAGACAGGTTCCTGAAGGGAAGTACAATGGAGTGTTAGAAACAATACTGGTTCCTGAAGGGAAGTACAATGGAGTGTTAGAAACAAGACAGGTTCCTGAGGGGAAGTACAATGGAGTGTTAGAAACAAGACAGGTTCCTGAGGGGAAGTACAATGGAGTGTTAGAAACAATACAGGTTCCTGAGGGGAAGTACAATGGAGTGTTAGAAACAAGACAGGTTCCTGAGGGGAAGTACAATGGAGTGTTAGAAACAAGACAGGTTCCTGAGGGGAAGTACAGTGGAGTGTTAGAAACAAGACAGGTTCCTGAGGGGAAGTACAATGGAGTGTTAGAAACAATACTGGTTCCTGAAGGGAAGTACAATGGAGTGTTAGAAACAATACAGGTTCCTGAGGGGAAGTACAATGGAGTGTTAGAAACAAGACAGGTTCCTGAGGGGAAGTACAGTGGAGTGTTAGAAACAAGACAGGTTCCTGAGGGGAAGTGCAATAGAGTGTTAGAAATAAGACAGGTTCCTGAAGGGAAGTACAATGGAGTGTTAGAAACAATACTGGTTCCTGAGGGGAAGTACAATGGAGTGTTAGAAACAATACTGGTTCCTGAGGGGAAGTACAATGGAGTGTTAGAAACAATACTGGTTCCTGGGGGGAAGTACAATAGAGTGTTAGAAACAAGACAGGTTCCTGAGGGGAAGTACAATAGAGTGTTAGAAATAAGACAGGTTCCTGAAGGGAAGTACAATAGAGTGTTAGAAACAAGACAGGTTCCTGAGGGGAAGTACAATGGAGTGTTAGAAACAAGACAGGTTCCTGAGGGGAAGTACAATAGAGTGTTAGAAACAAGACAGGTTCCTGAGGGGAAGTACAATAGAGTGTTAGAAATAAGACAGGTTCCTGAAGGGAAGTACAATAGAGTGTTAGAAACAAGACAGGTTCCTGAGGGGAAGTACAATGGAGTGTTAGAAACAAGACAGGTTCCTGAAGGGAAGTACAATGGAGTGTTAGAAACAATACTGGTTCCTGAGGGGAAGTACAATGGAGTGTTAGAAACAATACTGGTTCCTGGGGGGAAGTACAATAGAGTGTTAGAAACAAGACAGGTTCCTGAGGGGAAGTACAATAGAGTGTTAGAAATAAGACAGGTTCCTGGAGGGAAGTACAATGGAGTGTTAGAAACAATACTGGTTCCTGAGGGGAAGTACAATGGAGTGTTAGAAACAATACTGGTTCCTGAGGGGAAGTACAATGGAGTGTTAGAAATAAGACAGGTTCCTGAAGGGAAGTACAATGGAGTGTTAGAAACAAGACAGGTTCCTGAGGGGTAGTACAATAGAGTGTTAGAAATAAGACAGGCTAATCAAGAATATACCAATAATGTCATTATCTTATATTTCTAACAAGTGTTAGCAGTTTGGCTGGTTACTGTTACAACAAACATATACTATGCACTACCTTTCAGATGAATTTATGGGGCATTTCTTGGTTTATTGGGGAGGAAAGCAAGCCCTTTGCTCGAGACAAAATTAGTCATACTGTATATATTTATGAACCCTAAAACACACGGGCACAGGGAGTCATACTGTATAAGTAAGATAAAGTTGAGCAATCTTTAAACTACTAAGAAACAACAACTGAGATTACCTGATTTATAAATCCTATAGCTTTGCCTCTTAGCCAAGAAGGGTCCAAGTGCTTGATATCTTTGTCATCTAGAGTTATCTGCCCTTGATCAACATCATAAAACCTCTCAAGAAGTGCAGCCACAGTTGACTTACCTAAATGTAATCATATATTCTCTAGTGTCAATTTTCGGAAGTGATGAATTTGACCACTTATCGTTTCAAACTAACAGGGACAATAAAATGCCATATTACTGGTAAGTTGATTTTATACAGAGACTTGATCTGATAATCAATGGGATTATGCAATAATACAGTATAAGGAACAGTGGTTCAGTAACCACATGAACAGAAAAGTATCATTTAAACTCATGGATGTTCCCAGATCCCTGATATATGCTACAACATATTTGAAGAAAGAGGAATATAGGGCAATGACCCTAAAAATATAAAAACATCACAGAGAAAAATGACACGGTACATCTGTTTAGTAGTGGGACAAAAAACATGCACAGAATTTGACGATTTGCAGAAATTAGGGGCAATAACTCATTAGTTTCAAAACAATATTCCAAATATTATTAAAACGAGATACAGCACATTGAAAAGATATTTGTAGAATTTGACAATTTGCAGTAAGAAAGGGAAATAACTCTAAAAACATCCACTTCTTGCCAAGATACTGTAAGGGTAGACGAGACAGCAAATACAGTCATGCTCTCCAAAAATATTCAAGAAGCATGAACACAATAAGAAAATTGGGACAATATTTATATTTCCCCAATGCAACAAAAATTGAAAAGCAGAGTGTCTTGCTAGCTTCAAAGAATTTGGGAAAATGTAATTCACAGCATTGACCACAGCTTTGTCCTATGGCACAAGTCAAATGTGATATGTACTTACCTCCCCCTGACAGGCCAACCAAAGCAACCACTTGTCCACCCTTGATATTCAGGTTTAACCCTCTTAGCACCTCCTATTTTAGGCAGAGAGAGAAAATACATGTAGGCTGTACCTCATTTCGTAGTGAACAATGCAGTCACAATAGAAGCGATTCTTTCAGTCCTATCAAATACATATTTTGATATCTTAAGAAAGGTTATGCGCTTACTTGTGAGTGGTTAAAGGGAAATATAGTTGTGACATCAACAGAAAATGTAAAGATTTCCATAATTATAGGGTGAGAAAAGGCAGTGTCAAACACAAAGAGTTTTTGGACAGTAAAAGAATGTTAGATATTTAATAGAATAGACTCATTTTAATGCCCGTACTGAGTCAAGAATATTGTACAATTGAATTATTAATGTCAACAAACCTGCTCATATCAGGAGGTTATATTGTACAATTGAATTATTAATGTCAACAAACCTGTTCATCTCAGGAGCTATATTAGTTATTGATATTTTACCCTGGGTGTATGATTTGTTATGACCCTTCTGATAATCATACACCCTGAGCCGGAGGCGAAGGGTGTATGAGGAACAGAAGGGTCATAAAAGGTTCATACACCCAGGGTAAAATATCAATGACGAATTTATTATCCCGAAACCCCTAGTAGACGGAGAATTGTTACAGATTCATGTTTCAAGTTCAACCGCTATCGACCTGTAGCCTGGCATACCAGCTGGTATAGGCCCCTACGGTTATTAGTGTTAATTTAATCAGAGTTACGACTTCATCGTGTGTGCAAATTTTCAGATTGTCTTTTTATTTATTTTATTGCGCAGATTCTATCTATGACAAATATATTTTAGCTATTTGCAGTTTAAGCTAATATCTCGATATTTCACACTTACATCTAGACCTACAGTGAAAATGTACGAACGTCTGTCAAACGGACCGAGCAGACGACAAACCACATACAGAGTTATGCCCCTTGTATACTTAGCAACGTTATTGATCGATGTACGAAGAATTTTGTGTTTCGTTTTTCCATTTGTAGATTTGAATTAGAGTCAAATTAGATAGAAATAAAAACTTTGCACAATTAATGAAGCTTAGGTGACTGTAATAGATCCTCATAAGACCTGTTTTGGGCTTTTCGAAGCGAGTAAACATTTGAAGTGGTGGCGGCCATGTTTTTTCGCCAGGCGGGTCATAACAAAATCAGGCCGGGTGTATGGGTTTATACGACCCGGGTAATCGACCAATCAAAATTCAGCATTTGCCAACTAACTTGGTTGAAGGATAATAATATATAATATTGTACAATTGAATTATTAATGTCAACAAATCTGTTCATCTCAGGAGCTATATATAATATTGTACAATAGAATCAATAATGTCAACAAACCTGCTCATATCAGGAGCTATATATAATATTGTACAATAGAATCAATAATGTCAACAAACCTGCTCATATCAGGAGCTATATATAATATTGTACAATAGAATCAATAATGTCAACAAACCTGCTCATATCAGGAGCTTTATATAATATTGTACAATAGAATCAATAATGTTAACAAACCTGCTCATATCAGGAGCTATATATAATATTGTACAATAGAATCAATAATGTTAACAAACCTGCTCATATCAGGAGCTTTATATAATACTGTACAATAGAATCAATAATATTAACAAACCTGCTCATATCAGGAGCTTTATATAATATTGTACAATAGAATCAATAATGTCAACAAACCTGCTCATATCAGGAGCTATATATAATATTGTACAATAGAATCAATAATGTCAACAAACCTGCTCATATCAGGAGCTTTATATAATATTGTACAATAGAATCAATAATGTCAACAAACCTGCTCATATCAGGAGCTATATATAATACTGTACAATAGAATCAATACTGTTAACAAACCTGCTCATGTCAGGAGCTATATATAATATTGTACAATAGAATCAATAATGTTAACAAACCTGCTCATGTCTGGTTGGATATGAAAAGTGAACATTTTTAAACTGAATGTTGCCAGAGAATGAATGAAATGGTATTACATCTCCCCCAGTCAAATTCAGCTTGGGTTTTAACATGGAAAACTGGAAAAAGAGAGAAATATTGATTAGCTGATTTAATGAAAAATGACGTTATTTTTATATTCTAACATTTGAACCCCCGTAGTGAACTCAACATACACCCTCCTCTACGACTCATTAATTTACAGTATAGAAATTATTTGCTTAGATCTTAGCGATGGAATTTCTATATTCATATGAAAGCTTTTCATTTTTTTATTTTATTTGTCAAGATCAGGTAAACACTATAAAAGAACATTCATGTATGGACTAAAAGAGAATATTACATAATCTAATATATATGCCATATTATGTAACAGAAGATGTCATAAATGGTTGTTGACATAACATCTATCCATAAGGTATATGCTGCGAAAGAATTGCAATGAACAGATCAAAACTGTTCAAGTTATGGAGTGCAAGCAACTAAGACATAGCAGAATATTGCATAACCCAATATGGATTCTGTATCATGTAACCAGGGATGTCTTAAATGGCTCCACACACCTTCTAACCTTAGCAATTATACATATACTGAAAAAAAAATAACTGAAGAAGATATGGAGTAAAAGAGAATATTCGATAATCTAATAAAGATGCTGTATTATGCAACCAGAGTTTTCATAAATGGTTCATGACACACCATTTACACATGAAGTATATGCTGTGCAAAGATCGGATCAAAACTCTTCATATTATTGATTTTCAGTTGGGAGTAAAAAAACCCCAAACAATTAGAAGCAAACAAATTTCAATTAACAAAACCGACAAAGCATATATGCAACCTCTTCAAATTTTTTTTTTCAAACTTGCATTTTCTTTTTAATTTGAAAGTCAAGAAATTTCCAGAATTTTGAATAGTCAATCACAACTAGAAACAACGCATCATTAATACATGTACCTCAAATATTCTGGAACCAGCAGAGATACCTCTTACTGCCTGTCCAAAAAGGAGAGAAATTTGGGCTAGTGACCTGTCGAGAAGATACAATACATACATGTACAGTATAGACTAAAATAGATGCGTACGGCCAAACTGGTACAGTGAGTGATGAATGTTCCATCAGAGTGTCATTGTATATCTAACTGGTACAGTGAGTGATGAATGTTCCATCAGAGTGTCATTGTATATCTAACTGGTACAGTGAGTGATGAATGTTTCATCAGAGTGTCATTGTATATCTAACTGGTACAGTGAGTGATGAATGTTCCATCAGAGTGTCATTGTATATCTAACTGGTACAGTGAGTGATGAATGTTCCATCAGAGTGTCATTATATATCTAACTGGTACAGTGAGTGATGAATGTTCCATCAGAGTGTCATTATATATCTAACTGGTACAGTGAGTGATGAATGTTCCATCAGAGTGTCATTGTATATCTAACTGGTACAGAGGGTGATGAATGTTCCATCAGAGTGTCATTGTATATCTAACTGGTACAGTGAGTGATGAATGTTCCATCAGAGTGTCATTGTATATCTAACTGGTACAGTGAGTGATGAATGTTCCATCAGAGTGTCATTGTATATCTAACTGTTACAGTGAGTGATGGATGTTCCATCAGAGTGTCATTGTATATCTAACTGGTACAGTGAGTGATGAATGTTCCATTAGAGTGTCATTGTATATTTGACTGGTACAGTGAGTGATGAATGTTCCATCAGAGTGTCATTGTATATCTGGTACAGTGAGTGATGACTGTTCCATCAGAGTGTCATTGTATATCTAACTGGTACAGTGAGTAATGAATGTTCCATCAGAGTGTCATTGTATATCTAACTGGTACAGTGATGAATGTTCCATCAGAGTGTCATTGTATATCTAACTGGTACAGTGAGTGATGAATGTTCCATCAGAGTGTCATTGTATATCTAACTGGTACAATGAGTGATGAATGTTCCATCAGAGTGTCATTGTACATCTAACTGGTACATTGGGTGATGGATGTTCCATCAGAGTGTCATTGTATATCTAACTGGTACAGTGAGTGATGAATGTTCCATCAGAGTGTCATTGTATATCTAACTGGTACAGTGAGTGATGAATGTTCCATCAGAGTGTCATTGTATATCTAACTGGTACAGAGGGTGATGGATGTTCCATCAGAGTGTCATTGTATATCTAACTGGTACAGTGAGTGATGGATGTTCCATCAGAGTGTCATTGTATATCTAACTGGTACAGTGAGTGATGGATGTTCCATCAGAGTGTCATTGTATATCTAACTGGTACAGTGAGTGATGGATGTTCCATCAGAGTGTCATTGTATATCTAACTGGTACAGTGAGTGATGAATGTTCCATCAGAGTGTCATTGTGTATCTAACTGGTACAGTGAGTGATGAATGTTCCATCAGAGTGTCATTGTTAATCTAACTGGTACAGTGAGTGATGAATGTTCCACCAGAGTGTCATTGTACATCTAACGGGTACAGTGAGTGATGAATGTTTCATCAGAGTGTCATTGTATATCTAACTGGTACAATGAGTGATGAATGTTCCATCAGAGTGTCATTGTACATCTAACTGGTACAGTCAGTGATGGATGTTCCATCAGAGTGTCATTGTACATCTAACTGGTACAGTGAGTGATGAATGTTCCATCAGAGTGTCATTGTATATCTAACTGGTACAGTGAGTGATGAATGTTCCATCAGAGTGTCATTGTATATCTAACTGGTACAGAGGGTGATGAATGTTCCATCAGAGTGTCATTGTACATCTAACTGGTACAGTGAGTGATGAATGTTCCATCAGAGTGTCATTATATATCTAACTGGTACAGAGGGTGATGAATGTTCCATCAGAGTGTCATTATATATCTAACGGGTACAGTGAGTGATGAATGTTCCATCAGAGTGTCATTGTATATCTAACTGGTACAGTGAGTGATGAATGTTCCATCAGTGTGTCATTGTATATCTAACTGGTACAGTGAGTGATGAATGTTCCATCAGAGTGTCATTGTATATCTAACTGGTACAGTGAGTGATGAATGTTCCATCAGAGTGTCATTGTATATCTAACTGGTACAGTGAGTGATGAATGTTCCATCAGAGTGTCATTATATATCTAACTGGTACAGAGGGTGATGGATGTTCCATCAGAGTGTCATTGTATATCTAACTGGTACAGTGAGTGATGGATGTTCCATCAGAGTGTCATTGTATATCTAACTGGTACAGTGAGTGATGGATGTTCCATCAGAGTGTCATTGTATATCTAACTGGTACAGTGAGTGATGGATGTTCCATCAGAGTGTCATTGTATATCTAACTGGTACAGTGAGTGATGAATGTTCCATCAGAGTGTCATTGTGTATCTAACTGGTACAGTGAGTGATGAATGTTCCATCAGAGTGTCATTGTTAATCTAACTGGTACAGTGAGTGATGAATGTTCCACCAGAGTGTCATTGTACATCTAACGGGTACAGTGAGTGATGAATGTTTCATCAGAGTGTCATTGTATATCTAACTGGTACAATGAGTGATGAATGTTCCATCAGAGTGTCATTGTACATCTAACTGGTACAGTCAGTGATGGATGTTCCATCAGAGTGTCATTGTACATCTAACTGGTACAGTGAGTGATGAATGTTCCATCAGAGTGTCATTGTATATCTAACTGGTACAGTGAGTGATGAATGTTCCATCAGAGTGTCATTGTATATCTAACTGGTACAGAGGGTGATGAATGTTCCATCAGAGTGTCATTGTACATCTAACTGGTACAGTGAGTGATGAATGTTCCATCAGAGTGTCATTATATATCTAACTGGTACAGAGGGTGATGAATGTTCCATCAGAGTGTCATTATATATCTAACGGGTACAGTGAGTGATGAATGTTCCATCAGAGTGTCATTGTATATCTAACTGGTACAGTGAGTGATGAATGTTCCATCAGTGTGTCATTGTATATCTAACTGGTACAGTGAGTGATGAATGTTCCATCAGAGTGTCATTGTATATCTAACTGGTACAGTGAGTGATGAATGTTCCATCAGAGTGTCATTGTATATCTAACTGGTACAGTGAGTGATGAATGTTCCATCAGAGTGTCATTATATATCTAACTGGTACAGTGAGTGATGAATGTTCCATCAGAGTGTCATTGTACATCTAACTGGTACAGAGGGTGATGAATGTTCCATCAGAGTGTCATTGTACATCTAACTGGTACAGTGAGTGATGAATGTTCCATCAGAGTGTCATTGTATATCTAACGGGTACAGTGAGTGATGAATGTTCCATCAGAGTGTCATTGTATATCTAACTGGTACAGTGAGTGATGAATGTTCCATCAGAGTGTCATTATATATCTAACTGGTACAGTGAGTGCTGAATGTTCCATCAGAGTGTCATTGTATATCTAACTGGTACAGTGAGTGATGAATGTTCCATCAGAGTGTCATTGTATATCTAACTGGTACAGTGAGTGATGAATGTTCCATCAGAGTGTCATTGTATATCTAACTGGTACAGTGAGTGATGAATGTTCCATCAGAGTGTCATTGTATATCTAACTGATGAGATATTTACCTTTCTATGGTCTGGGTTGCAACAAGAAAAGACATTAGATCCCCTGGAGTCAATTCGTGATTGGCCATTAACTGACCCCCAGCAAACAATACTCCCAATACTATACCTGAAGGCAAACAGAATTATTGTGAAAATTTTACATCTCAGAGATTGATAAACTCCAAGCCTGAGATATGGCCGGCAATAATTATATAGCTAAAGGTTACCTACATGTAAACTCATTCCCATCAGCATCTTTTACAATAAATCCCAATTGATTTGACTTAATTAGTTTTCCGGCTGAAAATATATACTCAAACTGTGCCGACCAAAGTAGACACTGTAGACTCAGGTAATTTTGTTGGAAAAAGTCTACACGTGATAACAGCTGTGATGCTAATTGAAACTTATTAGTTAATAAATGCCCAGATTAAATCAGTATAAGATGACATTGGTGTACATGTCAGTATGATATGGGATGACATAGGTGTACATGTCAGTATGGTATGGGATGACATAGGTGTAGATGTCAGTATGGTATGGGATGACATAGGTGTACATGTCAGTATGGTATGGGATGACAGAGGTGTACATGTCAGTATGGTTTGGGATGACATAGGTGTACATGTCAGTATGGTATGGGATGACATAGGTGTACATGTCAGTATGATATGGGATGACATAGGTGTACATGTCAGTATGGTATGGGATGATATAGGTGTACATGTCTGTATGGTTTGGGATGACATAGGTGTACATGTCAGTATGTTATGGGATGACAGAGGTGTACATGTCAGTATGGTATGGGATGACATAGGTGTACATGTCAGTATGGTATGGGATGACAGGGGTGTACATGTCAGTATGGTATGGGATGATATAGGTGTACATGTCTGTATGGTTTGGGATGACATAGGTGTACATGTCAGTATGTTATGGGATGACAGAGGTGTACATGTCAGTATGGTATGGGATGACATAGGTGTACATGTACATGTCAGTATGGTATGGGATGACATAGGTGTACATGTCAGTATGGTATGGGATGACATAGATGTAGGTGTACATGTCAGTATGGTATGGGATGACATACATGTAGGTGTACATGTCAGTATGGTATGGGATGGCATAGGTGTACATGTCAGTATGGTATGGGATGGGATGACAGAGGTGTACATGTCAGTATGGTATGGGATGACATAGGTGTACATGTCAGTATGGTATGGGATGACATAGGTGTACATGTCAGTATGGTATGGGATGACATAGGTGTACATGTCAGAATGGTATGGGATGACATAGGTGTACATGTCAGTATGGTATGGGATGATATACACATACATGTCAGTATGATATGGGATGATATAGGTGTACATGTCAGTATGGTTTGGGATGACATAGGTGTACATGTCAGTATGGTACATGTATGGGATGATATACACATACATGTCAGTATGGTATGGGATGATATAGGTGTACATGTCAGTATGGTATGGGATGATATAGGTGTACATGTCAGTATGGTATTGGATGACATAGGTGTACATGTCAGTATGGTATGGGATGATATACACATACATGTCAGTATGGTATGGGATGATATAGGTGTACATGTCAGTATGGTATGGGATGACATGGGTGTACATGTCAGTATGGTATGGGATGATATAGGTGTACATGTACATGTCAGTGTGGTATGGGATGACATAGGTGTCCATGTACATGTCAGTATGGTATGGGACGATATAGGTGTACATGTCAGTATGGTATGGGATGATATAGGTTTACATGTCAGTATGGTATGGGATGACATAGGTGTAAATGTCAGTATGGTATGGGATGACATACATGTAGGTGTACATGTCAGTATGGTATGGGATGACATAGGTGTACATGTACATGTCAGTATGGTATGGGATGACATAGGCGTACATGTCAGTATGGTATGGGATGACATAGGTGTACATGTCAGTATGGTATGGGATGACAGGGGTGTACATGTCAGTATGGTATGGGATGACATAGGTGTACATGTCTGTATGGTTTGGGATGACATAGGTGTACATGTCAGTTTGGTTTGGGATGACATAGGTGTACATGTCAGTATGGTATGGGATGATATAGGTGTACATGTCTGTATGGTATGGGATGACATAGGTGTACATGTCAGTATGGTATGGGATGATAAAGGTGTACATGTCAGTATGGTATGGGATGATATAGGTGTACATGTCAGTATTGTATGGGGTGATATAGGTGTACATGTCAGTATGGTATGGGATGACATAGGTGTACATGTCAGTATATACATGTATGGGGTGATATAGGTGTACATGTCAGTATGGTATGGGATGACATAGGTGTACATGTCAGTATGGTATGGGATGATATAGGTGTACATGTCAGTATGGTATGGGATGATATAGGTGTACATGTCAGTATGGTTTGGGATGACATAGGTGTACATGTCTGTATGATATGGGATGACATAGGTGTACGTGTCAGTATGGTATGGGATGACATAGGTGTACATATACATGTCAGTATGGTTTGGGATGATATACACGTACATGTCAGTATAGTTTTGGAAGATAAACATGTACATGTAAGTGCACATCTCAGTACAGTTAACTTCAACGGTTTAAGGATGTTTTTCTCATAACAATCATTGTCAACTAACCATTAAGGGCGACATTAGTAAGTCCTTGAAAGACACCAATTCCCACACCTAACTTTATGTTCAGTACACAAGCAGATTCTACCTCTCTTTCATAAAGCCTGAAATACAAACAAAACATAACAAAGAGATTAATCAAAATGTGTTTTATGCCAGTCTTAATGTTATGATGACAAAGTTGCCAGTTTGGCTGGGTGTAAAGTGGAGCTATGATTTAAAGGAATACCCCATCATTGGTAAAAAAAAGTTGGCTACTATGTTTATATTTGTAGTTACATGAATTGTACTGCTGCATAAACTGTGAAAACTGGAATACTGACTGTCTATAAAATGTCCGAGATTACAAACATTTATAATTTATAAACTTTAAATGAAGCAATCAAATTTTCAGGAATGCACTATGTTCTCACTCAGTTTCTTTCTCTTCCATAGCAAAAGCTCTCACTGTTCTCACATTACCAATGGCTTCATCAGCCACAGCAGTAGATTTGGCAACCTGATAAACAAAGAAAATATCTATGTAAATTTAGAGAATGTAAATCAATAAGGAATACCCAAAACAAACTCCAGGGCTGCTTACCCTAGTGATTTGACAACAATCCTAAGATGAATTATTGTAAGTCCTCAAAATGATATTGTAAGCATAATATTCTTAAATACATATATTTCAACATTCAGTGATCATGCCAGCAATCCCCCTGTGAACATGGGTTATGGGCAGTACCGATGACATATTTCACCTGTAAACTACTAATACATGAACAATCACTAATGAGAACATGGGCTTTTATCCTTAAGGCCTGTTCTCACGGTGTGATTTGTAGTACTGAAACGCACAATGGTTGTATGCTATAAATAGTAGGCGTCAAGTGGGTACTACAAGTCGTACCATGAGAACGGGCCTTAACCTGTAAACTACTAATAATGATTTTCTGTGTCATTTTCCTTTTTTTGGTAAAAACGGTATATACGCTTTAGTATTTTGAAGCTCGATATGTTTCTGTAGATAGAATGAAACAAGGACTATTTCCCCTTTGTTAAGACTCCAAGTTATTGGTTCATGTGACAAGTTACCGAGGGATTTTCCTACCTGAGCCTGTGAAGATCTTGAAAGTGACCTCAATCCTGATCCTAACAATGTACCTGTACCAATAACAGCTGGCACCACTACACCCATCACAAGTGTTAACTTTGGAGAAATCAACAACAGTGAGCCAACACAGCCTATTGTCTGAAAAACGTATATATGATATATTGTGAAATTCAAACTGATAAACAGGCTTCAAAATTGAATATATGCCATGAATGTAGACAACAACCAAGTCAGTGTAAGAAAAGGAAATAACAATCATCATCAAGGACATTATACAGGATATTCTGTTTGATTACTACTATAAATACTAATTTGAGTAAAAGACATAGCATTTATGGAGATTGATACACTGTTCTTAATGTTTCCCTAAAAATCTATAAACCGGCATTTAGTCTTCAAAACAGGACTGAATTATTTAGTATCAAATTGTGAAATGATGAACAATGGGAGTTTTCCAAAAAACATTCAGAAAGTGTGTCATAATTACATAGAGTTTACCTGTGTGATTGCTCTTATCCCTTGAGATATACACAGTTTAATGGAGCTTTTAAAGTCCTGAACATCGGAAGTAAGTCTAGAAAATAAAAAAAATTACTAATGAGAACATTGGCTGTGATCCTTACCTGTATAATTTGAAAGACATACTGGTCAGGGCTAAACTCCCCTGTCTGCCTTCTACCTAGATTTTTCTGGGAAAGGGGTTGGGGGGGGGGGGGGGGGGCAAATTGTCACTGTCTTTTCCCATGACCCTATAACAATATTCTTACCATAGCTTAAGATACGTAAGCATTTTCAATGTTATACAAAGTGTTCCAGAAAATTCTACTGACTAAGGCCAGGCTCCCGTCAGCCGTCAACCTAATGAAATATCATAGGTTTACTTTATTACAACAATTTATGATGGGGTATAAAGGTCTAAATGATATACCTCTTTTTAACACAATTAGAAACTTGTCTCCGTGGTTATTTTAGACAAGAAGATTTTCCCTGTGCCCGATGTGTTTTAGTGTTCATAAATACTAATAAGAACAGACATGTAGGCTGTGGTCCTTACTCCTTAGTTGTAAACTATAAATACATAAAGAGTTATTAGCATGGCTTTTATTCTTGTCCAGCGAGATTTTCTTCAACTTTGAAGCAACATATTTCTATTTCACTCATCTCTGAAATGAAAATTTATGTATTTTTTTAATATATAAGAAGTATTAAATGGTGGATGTCCTCAGTTGATATTTACCTGTCAATGAGTTCCCCAGTTTTATGTTTGTCAAAGAACTCTATGTCTTGTCTAATAAGAGCTTGGAACAACTGGATTCTGAGACGAGATGCCAATCTTTCTCCCAAAACCGAAAGTAAAGATATGTAACTGAATGTTAATCCACCCTTTGACGTTGAAAAGATAAAAGAAAAAAAAAACATATCAAAATAGAATACATGTATGTTTACCATATAGTCTGAGTGGATAAATAGCATAAATGTATGTCTACTGTGCATGGTTTAATAGAACTAACCCATTGGAAACTTGTCTCCATGGTTATTTTAGACAAGAACATTTTCTCTGTGGCCGTGTGTTCTAGTGTCTATAAATATATATTGTGGGTTGTTTAATAGCATACATACATCATGTATATCTACCATAAACTGTGAGTGGTTAAATACCTTACATTGTGTGTGTGTATGGGGGGGGGGGGGTCCTTGATTGAGACTTTCTAAATCTGTTAATTATATAAAAAGGTAAATGTTTTTGCTGTTTTAAACCAAGTACTAAAATACAAGTTAACTATGTTAATACTACTATCATATGGAGTTACCTGGATTCCATAAAAGGCCAAAAGGTGAAGAGCTGGCTTCTGAATATCCTGAATAAAACTATGGGCAGTCTCTGATGAAAACTTTGAAATCACATTAACAACATCTCCTAATAACAATGGTATCTTTATATTAACCATGGCAACTCCAAGGGCACTCTGACAAATACAATGGGAAAAGTATTAAAATGATATGTATTCATTTAAAAAGCAATTACCTGCCTTCCGATTTTTGGTATTTAGAATAAACATAAAAAATAGAACAGCAAAAGCTAAGGATCATTCACTTCTGACAGTTGCCATTACTGAAAGAGTTCTAAATGAACCTTAATTATCATATGTTATGTTTCATAGGTCAATTTGGATTTGAACCGTTTTAAACAAAAACTGGCAGAACAGACTTATTTTAATTTAAATCACTCAGTTAGCTTCTTGTCCTGAAGAGCAAGTGAATATCTATCCCATGATTTATGTTCAAAAATCTCATCAACATCAATCTCAGCAAACCATATGATTTATCTCGGCTCATTTGTACTGAACTATCGAGGAAAATCAAGCAAAGGTATCTCATCTTTCACACTGCTGAGTTGTTGCTGTGAGTATAAACTGATTGACTGTACATTCTTTTTGCATGTGAAAGGGAGTTTCTTGAGGATCATAAGCAGGTCATGTGTTTGTTGAAAGGGAGTTTCTTAAGGATCATAGGCAGACCATGTGTTTGTTGTAAGGGAGTTTCTTGAGGATCATAAGCAGACCATGTGTTTGTTGTAAGGGAGTTTCTTGAGGATCATAGGCAGACCATGTGTTTGTTGAAAGGGAGTTTCTTGAGGATCATAAGCAGACCATGTGTTTGTTGAAAGGGAGTTTCTTGAGGATCATAAGCAGACCATGTGTTTGTTGAAAAGAAGTTTCTTGAGGATTATAAACAGGCCATGTGTTTGTTGAAAAGGAGTTTTTTGACGATCATAAGCAGGCCATGTGTTTGTTGAAAGGGAGTTTCTTGAGGATCATAAACAGATCATGTGTTTGTTGAAAGGGAGTTTCTTGAGGATCATAAACAGACCATAGCTTTGTTGAAAGGGAGTTTCTTGACGATCATAGGCAGACCATGTGTTTGTTGAAAAGGAGTTTCTTGAGGATCATAAACAGAACATGTGTTTGTTGTAAGGGAGTTTCTTGAGGATCATAAACAGACCATGTGTTTGTTGAAAAGGAGTTTCTTGAGGATCATTAGCAGACCATGTGTTTGTTGTAAGGGAGTTTCTTGAGGATCATAGGCAGACCATGTGTTTGTTGAAAGAGGGTTTCTTGGGAATCATAAACAGACCATGTGTTTGTTGAAAGGGAGTTTCTTGAGGATCACAAGCAGACCATGTGTTTGTTGAAAGGGAGTTTCTTGAGGATCACAAGCAGACCATGTGTTTGTTGAAAGGGAGTTTCTTGGGGATCATAAACAGACCATGTGTTTGTTGAAAGGGAGTTTCTTGAGGATCACAAGCAGACCATGTGTTTGTTGAAAGGGAGTTTCTTGAGGATCACAAGCAGACCATGTGTTTGTTGAAAGGGAGTTTCTTGAGGATCACAAGCAGACCATGTGTTTGTTGAAAGGGAGTTTCTTGGGGATCATAAACAGACCATGTGTTTGTTGAAAGGGAGTTTCTTGAGGATCACAAGCAGACCATGTGTTTGTTGAAAGGGAGTTTCTTGGGGATCATAAACAGACCATGTGTTTGTTGAAAGGGAGTTTCTTGAGGATCACAAGCAGACCATGTGTTTGTTGAAAGGGAGTTTCTTGGGGATCATAAACAGACCATGTGTTTGTTGAAAGGGAGTTTCTTGAGGATCACAAGCAGACCATGTGTTTGTTGAAAGGGAGTTTCTTGGGGATCATAAACAGACCATGTGTTTGTTGAAAGGGAGTTTCTTGGGGATCATAAACAGACCATGTGTTTGTTGAAAGGGAGTTTCTTGAGGATCATAAGCAGACCATGTGTTTGTTGAAAGGGAGTTTCTTGAGGATCATAAACAGACCATGTGTTTGTTGAAAGGGAGTTTCTTGGGGATCATAAACAGACCATGTGTTTGTTGAAAGGGAGTTTCTTGGGGATCATAAACAGACCATGTGTTTGTTGAAAGGGAGTTTCTTGAGGATCATAAACAGAACATGTGTTTGTTGTAAGGGAGTTTCTTGAGGATCATAGGCAGACCATGTGTTTGTTGAAAGGGAGTTTCTTGGGGATCATAAACAGAACATGTGTTTGTTGTAAGGGACTGTCCCCAGTTATCGTTTGTTTGCTTACCGTTTGATTTAGAAAAAACGCACGCTAGAAAAAACGGTAGGTGTTGCCAGCGGTCGTTTTATGTTCAGTCGATCGATAGCTGCCCCATGTGGTGAAAATGCTTACTGCCCGTGAGCAAATCTCTATAACATAACCTCTGCAGCAGGTCTGGATTAAAGGCCCAGTTTGACAACAACCAGCCAAGCTCTAATCAACTTTCGGCTGACTTGACTACAGTTGACCAACTGGTTTTGTATGAGTATTGTTCTAGTGACCAATGTAGGCAAATATTTAAAGGGTTCTTTTTAAAAACAATTAAATTTGGTTGTCTCGGATAAACTTTCAAAGTTACTTTGTCAAATCAAAAATTTGTCGAAAGTATTCTGATGTATTTAGATCTCAACACACTAAACGTTTTTCAGCATCGAGTTCCAAACCAAACTTTATCTGTTTATCTGTCATTTTTATATTTACTGAATTAAAGAACTATCAAAGTATTACATTTTGTTTCAGGGCAGTTCCTAACTACAGTCATAGTATCTTCTTCGTTACCGAGTACATATCGAATGCGATGAAACGGGTTGTGATATACCGGAAGTTTTTGCTACTGAACTTACAAATGTCGGAAAAATAAAAATGAAACCGTTGACTTTTCATTAATTGTCTGTGTGCATTTATTTAAAAATACAACCTCCCTCCCAATTCAGATTTGTCCCACCAAAACGCCCATCTTCCATGACAAAATTGATTTTCCTCGGTATTTTTTTATTTTAACAATATTTTTTTCATCCAAATTCTTACTTTTCTTTCAGCGGTAGATCTACTATAAAATGTGGTAGATAGCGAACGTGTAAAATGTGCACGGCATAAGTGAAAAAAATGTCAGACACGGTCAAAGAAACGTTTTCAATATTTTTTCTGATTGCCACACGATAAACCAACCTTGAACAATGAATGAGGATATGTATGTTTGTCTACCCGGTACCGTCTGACGCGGGAAATTGACATGCCCATAAATCCAGTGAATTCGTCTTCCCAGTTCTTTCTTTATTAAATCCACATGAACTGCCTTGCGTTGTTAAATTTATATCTGATGGTTAGTCCATTCTTTCAGTAAAGCATTTATATAGGTCTTAAAATGGAAATCTAACGGCTTGATTCGCCATTTACGTGATACAGTATAGTTTAAACCCTCGCAATTCCATGCACACTTGCCACGTGATCAACAAGTCTGGTTGAGTCCATCTCTAACCATTCTGTAGGGTGAAGAGTTTTGAAAGTTTTTATTTTGGATCTACTCAGGCCTACTATACATCTGTCATCAACAAGAAATATACTCATTATTGAGTAAGAATCGACTTAAGTAGTTTTGCAATTATTTTCCAAATATATACACTCGACTGTTTCGACGGTAACAGTTACATCAGCATTAAAACAGTATCACTATCACCCCTATTTTAATTTGTAGACTTTGCTTGATAAGACCAAACTGACAGTTGTCATAGGGACATCCGCCACCTGGCCTACATAGGAATTATTTGTGGATGAAATTCACGGCGAGAGTAAGCAACATGAGGTTGTCCACAAACAAAGCCAAAGGGCTACTAGAGACGGTCAACCTGTATGTGTTAGTGATTTATTAAAATTCTCTTTCTTTCAAAAACGTGTTTTCAATAACTAGACTAAGTAACAACTATCCGATGATTAGTCTAACAATAACCCACCGCGAAACTCATCAAGTAAACTCAGTGAGAAACTACCCACCGAGTAAAAAAACGAAAAGAAAATAAAGAAAAACAGTTACATATGGAAATATTTTAATTGGAAGACAAACAGTTTGGTAGTATGTTTAATGTTTGAGGGCCGTCTGCCTTCCAACACCACAACACATGTACTCAGGCTTGAAGTCCTAGCTATATGGCAGAGGCAAAACTGTAAGACACGCTGTTTTACCGACGAGAGCCGAACTCGACCGAGGACTAGCATTGAACCGTTCAGCAGTTGTTTATTCGGGCTAGCAAAAAACGATGGGTGTTGACTGCTAGTGGTCGTTTTTCAAAAAACGACCGCCCGAAAGAGCAAACGATAACTGGGAACGCTCCCTAAGGGAGTTTCTTGAGGATCATAGGCAGACCATGTGTTTGTTGAAAGGGAGTTTCTTGAGGATCATAAACAGGTCATGTGTTTGTTGAAAGGGAGTTTCTTGAGGATCATAAACAGGTCATGTGTTTGTTGAAAGGGAGTTTCTTTAGGATCATAAGCAGACCATGTGTTTGTTGAAAGGGAGTTTCTTTAGGATCATAAGCAGACCATGTGTTTGTTGAAAGGGAGTTTCTTTAGGATCATAAGCAGACCATGTGTTTGTTGAAAGGGAGTTTCTTGGGGATCATAAACAGGTCATGTGTTTGTTGAAAGGGAGTTTCTTTAGGATCATAAGCAGACCATGTGTTTGTTGAAAGGGAGTTTCTTTAGGATCATAAGCAGACCATGTGTTTGTTGAAAGGGAGTTTCTTGGGGATCATAAACAGACCATGTGTTTGTTGAAAGGGAGTTTCTTGAGGATCATAAGCAGGCCATGTGTTAGTTGAAAGGGAGTTTCTTGAGGATCATAAACAGACCATGTGTTTGTTGAAAGGGAGTTTCTTGAGGATCATAAACAGAACATGTGTTTGCTGAAAGGGAGTTTCTTGAGGATCATAAACAGATCATGTGTTTGTTGAAAGGGAGTTTCTTTAGGATCATAAGCAGACCATGTGTTTGTTGAAAGGGAGTTTCTTTAGGATCATAAGCAGACCATGTGTTTGTTGAAAAGAAGTTTCTTGAGGATTATAAACAGGCCATGTGTTTGTTGTAAGGGAGTTTCTTTAGGATCATAAGCAGACCATGTGTTTGTTGAAAAGGAGTTTCTTGACGATCATAAGCAGGCCATGTGTTTGTTAAAAGGGAGTTTCTTGAGGATCATAAACAGATCATGTGTTTGTTGAAAGGGAGTTTCTTTAGGATCATAAGCAGACCATGTGTTTGTTGAAAAGGAGTTTCTTGACGATCATAAGCAGGCCATGTGTTTGTTGAAAGGGAGTTTCTTGAGGATCATAAACAGATCATGTGTTTGTTGAAAGGGAGTTTCTTGACGATCATAGGCAGACCATGTGTTTGTTGAAAAGGAGTTTCTTGAGGATCATAAACAGAACATGTGTTTGTTGTAAGGGAGTTTCTTGAGGATCATAAACAGACCATGTGTTTGTTGAAAAGGAGTTTCTTGAGGATCATTAGCAGACCATGTGTTTGTTGAAAGGGAGTTTCTTGAGGATCATAAACAGATCATGTGTTTGTTGAAAGGGAGTTTCTTTAGGATCATAAGCAGACCATGTGTTTGTTGAAAGGGAGTTTCTTGGGGATCATAAACAGACCATGTGTTTGTTGTAAGGGAGTTTCTTGAGGATCATAGGCAGACCATGTGTTTGTTGAAAGGGAGTTTCTTTAGGATCATAAGCAGACCATGTGTTTGTTGAAAGGGAGTTTCTTGAGGATCATAAACAGATCATGTGTTTGTTGAAAGGGAGTTTCTTGGGGATCATAAACAGACCATGTGTTTGTTGAAAGGGAGTTTCTTGAGGATCATAAGCAGACCATGTGTTTGTTGTAAGGGAGTTTCTTGAGGATCATAAACAGATCATGTGTTTGTTGAAAGGGAGTTTCTTGGGGATCATAAACAGACCATGTGTTTGTTGAAAGGGAGTTTCTTGAGGATCATAAGCAGACCATGTGTTTGTTGTAAGGGAGTTTCTTGAGGATCATAGGCAGACCATGTGTTTGTTGAAAGAGGGTTTCTTGGGGATCATAAACAGACCATGTGTTTGTTGAAAGGGAGTTTCTTGAGGATCATAAGCAGACCATGTGTTTGTTGAAAGGGAGTTTCTTGGGGATCATAAACAGACCATGTGTTGGTTGAAAGGGAGTTTCTTGAGGATCATAAGCAGACCATGTGTTTGTTGAAAGGGAGTTTCTTGAGGATCATAAACAGAACATGTGTTTGTTGTAAGGGAGTTTCTTGAGGATCATAGGCAGACCATGTGTTTGTTGAAAGGGAGTTTCTTGGGGATCATAAACAGACCATGTGTTTGTTGTAAGGAAGTTTCTTGAGGATCATAAACAGACCATGTGTTTGTTGAAAGGGAGTTTCTTGAGGATCATAAGCAGGCCATGTGTTTGTTGAAAGGGAGTTTCTTGAGGATCATAAGCAGACCATGTGTTTGTTGAAAGGGAGTTTCTTGAGAATCATAAGCAGACCATGTGTTTGTTGAAAGGGAGTTTCTTGAGGATCATAAGCAGGCCATGTGTTTGTTGAAAGGGAGTTTCTTGAGGATCATAAACAGGTCATGTGTTTGTTGAAAGGGAGTTTCTTTGGGATCATAAGCAGACCATGTGTTTGTTGAAAAGGAGTTTCTTGACGATCATAAGCAGGCCATGTGTTTGTTGAAAGGGAGTTTCTTGAGGATCATAAACAGATCATGTGTTTGTTGAAAGGGAGTTTCTTTAGGATCATAAGCAGACCATGTGTTTGTTGAAAGGGAGTTTCTTGGGGATCATAAACAGACCATGTGTTTGTTGAAAGGGAGTTTCTTGAGGATCATAAGCAGACCATGTGTTTGTTGAAAGGGAGTTTCTTGAGGATCATAAACAGAACATGTGTTTGCTGAAAGGGAGTTTCTTGAGGATCATAAGCAGACCATGTGTTTGTTGAAAGGGAGTTTCTTGAGGATCATAAACAGATCATGTGTTTGTTGAAAGGGAGTTTCTTTAGGATCATAAGCAGACCATGTGTTTGTTGAAAGGGAGTTTCTTTAGGATCATAAGCAGACCATGTGTTTGTTGAAAAGGAGTTTCTTGAGGATTATAAACAGGCCATGTGTTTGTTGTAAGGGAGTTTCTTTAGGATCATAAGCAGACCATGTGTTTGTTGAAAAGGAGTTTCTTGACGATCATAAGCAGGCCATGTGTTTGTTAAAAGGGAGTTTCTTGAGGATCATAAACAGATCATGTGTTTGTTGAAAGGGAGTTTCTTTAGGATCATAAGCAGACCATGTGTTTGTTGAAAAGGAGTTTCTTGACGATCATAAGCAGGCCATGTGTTTGTTGAAAGGGAGTTTCTTGAGGATCATAAACAGATCATGTGTTTGTTGAAAGGGAGTTTCTTGACGATCATAAGCAGGCCATGTGTTTGTTGAAAGGGAGTTTCTTGAGGATCATAAACAGATCATGTGTTTGTTGAAAGGGAGTTTCTTGAGGATCATAAACAGGCCATGTGTTTGTTGAAAGGGAGTTTCTTTAGGATCATAAGCAGACCATGTGTTTGTTGAAAAGGAGTTTCTTGACGATCATAAGCAGGCCATGTGTTTGTTGAAAGGGAGTTTCTTGAGGATCATAAACAGATCATGTTTTTGTTGAAAGGGAGTTTCTTGAGGATCATAAACAGACCAAGTGTTTGTTGAAAGGGAGTTTCTTGAGGATCATAAGCAGACCATGTGTTTGTTGAAAAGGAGTTTCTTGACGATCATAGGCAGACCATGTGTTTGTTGAAAGGGAGTTTCTTGAGGATCATAAACAGACCATAGCTTTGTTGAAAGGGAGTTTCTTGAGGATCATAAACAGACCATAGCTTTGTTGAAAGGGAGTTTCTTGAGGATCATAAACAGACCATGTGTTTGTTAAAAGGGAGTTTCTTGAGGATCATAAGCAGACCAAGTGTTTGTTGAAGGGGAGTTTCTTGAAGATCATAAACAGGTTTCTTGAGGATCATAAGCAAAATATATGTTTGTTGAAAGAGAGTTTCTTGAGGATCATAAGCAGACCATGTGTTTGTTGAAAGGGAGTTTCTTGAGGATCATAAGCAGACCATGTGTTTGTTGAAAAGGAGTTTCTTGAGGATCATAAGCAGGCCATGTGTTTGTTGAAAGGGAGTTTCTTGAGGATCATAAACAGACCATGTGTTTGTTGAAAGGGAGTTTCTTGAGGATCATAGGCAGATCATGTGTTTGTTGAAAGGGAGTTTCTTGAGGATCATAAACATACCATATGTTCGTTGAAAGGGAGTTTCTTGAGGATCATAAACAGACCATGTGTTTGTTGAAAAGGAGTTTCTTGAGGATCATAAGCAGGCCATGTGTTTGTTGAAAGGGAGTTTCTTGAGGATCATAAACAGACCATGTGTTTGTTGAAAAGGAGTTTCTTGAGGATCATAAGCAGGCCATGTGTTTGTTGAAAGGGAGTTTCTTGAGGATCATAAACAGACCATGTGTTTGTTGAAAGGGAGTTTCTTGAGGATCATAAACAGACCATGTGTTTGTTGAAAGGGAGTTTCTTGAGGATCATAAACAGACCATGTGTTTGTTGAAAGGGAGTTTCTTGACGATCATAAACAGATCATGTGTTTGTTGAAAGGGAGTTTCTTGAGGATCATAAACAGACCAAGTGTTTGTTGAAAGGGAGTTTCTTGAGGATCATAAGCAGACCATGTGTTTGTTGAAAAGGAGTTTCTTGACGATCATAGGCAGACCATGTGTTTGTTGAAAGGGAGTTTCTTGAGGATCATAAACAGACCATAGCTTTGTTGAAAGGGAGTTTCTTGAGGATCATAAACAGACCATAGCTTTGTTGAAAGGGAGTTTCTTGAGGATCATAAACAGACCATGTGTTTGTTAAAAGGGAGTTTCTTGAGGATCATAAGCAGACCAAGTGTTTGTTGAAGGGGAGTTTCTTGAAGATCATAAACAGGTTTCTTGAGGATCATAAGCAAAATATATGTTTGTTGAAAGAGAGTTTCTTGAGGATCATAAGCAGACCATGTGTTTGTTGTAAGGGAGTTTCTTGAGGATCATAAGCAGACCATGTGTTTGTTGAAAAGGAGTTTCTTGAGGATCATAAGCAGGCCATGTGTTTGTTGAAAGGGAGTTTCTTGAGGAACATAAACAGACCATGTGTTTGCTGAAAGGGAGTTTCTTGAGGATCATAGGCAGATCATGTGTTTGTTGAAAGGGAGTTTCTTGAGGATCATAAACATACCATATGTTCGTTGAAAGGGAGTTTCTTGAGGATCATAAACAGACCATGTGTTTGCTGAAAAGGAGTTTCTTGAGGATCATAAGCAGGCCATGTGTTAGTTGAAAGGGAGTTTCTTGAGGATCATAAACAGACCATGTGTTTGTTGAAAAGGAGTTTCTTGAGGATCATAAGCAAGCCATGTGTTTGTTGAAAGGGAGTTTCTTGAGGATCATAAACAGACCATGTGTTTGTTGAAAGGGAGTTTCTTGAGGATCATAAACAGACCATGTGTTTGTTGAAAGGGAGTTTCTTGAGGATCATAAACAGACCATGTGTTTGTTGAAAGGGAGTTTCTTGAGGATCATAAGCAAGCCATGTGTTTGTTGAAAGGGAGTTTCTTGAGGATCATAAACAGACCATGTGTTTGTTGAAAAGGAGTTTCTTGAGGATCATAAGCAGGCCATGTGTTTGTTGAAAGGGAGTTTCTTGAGGAACATAAACAGACCATGTGTTTGTTGAAAGGGAGTTTCTTGAGGATCATAGGCAGATCATGTGTTTGTTGAAAGGGAGTTTCTTGAGGATCATAAACATACCATATGTTCGTTGAAAGGGAGTTTCTTGAGGATCATAAACAGACCATGTGTTTGTTGAAAAGGAGTTTCTTGAGGATCATAAGCAGGCCATGTGTTAGTTGAAAGGGAGTTTCTTGAGGATCATAAACAGACCATGTGTTTGTTGAAAAGGAGTTTCTTGAGGATCATAAGCAAGCCATGTGTTTGTTGAAAGGGAGTTTCTTGAGGATCATAAACAGACCATGTGTTTGTTGAAAGGGAGTTTCTTGAGGATCATAAACAGACCATGTGTTTGTTGAAAGGGAGTTTCTTGAGGATCATAAACAGACCATGTGTTTGTTGAAAGGGAGTTTCTTGAGGATCATAAACAGGTTTCTTGAGGACCATGTTTTTGTTGGAAGGGAGTTTCTTGAGTTAAGAAATGTGTACATATATCAGCTACATGTATCCGACAACTTAAAAAAAGAGATAGACCTACACTTACATGTCATTAATTTACCTTAAGAAACATAAACATAAATTTTGTTTTCACAGAGATTTCAGTTTAATGGAGATTAATGATAAAACAGAACTTGAGCAATGAGAGAGTACAAACAATATTAAATCATGGTGAATTGTTGGCTTATTCATACCAACTTAAATATTGCACAGTATATTTCAGTAAACTAGTTTACTGGCTACCTACAGTCAATAAGGATTCATGCTAAATCATGGAAATTAAAACGTAAAAGGAAAATTTACAATTCTGAACAATTCATGGGAGTTGAAATTATTATATATAGCCGTTAATTAAATTGTGTTTTTTACACATAGATTGATGTTTAACCCTGCACTCAAGATTATTTCACTTGTATGGTGGCGTGGCCAGGTTTAGTGGTGGAGGAAATGGGGGTCCGGAGGAAACCTATGATGAGTACATGGTAATTCACCCACACAAGGCAATTAAGTGAAAAATACACTTTTTTTTATTTTGGCCTGAGTGGGATACGAACATGTGATGCGCAAGGCCTGTGTCGGACTGAGGGACTGTCTTTCAATCTGACTGAGGCTCATCTAGACATAGAAGTTAATACTAATGGATCCAAGTCTGCATCTCAACTACATCGTACATATTTATATCAGCCAGAAAAGCTTTGTTTTGAGTCAATGTGGAAGTTTGTGGCCTCACAAAAAGTGGACTTGACTCTTCACTCAGACATGCAACAAAAACTGAATATAAGACTGTAAGAATACTTACAACTATTGCTGCTATTAAGTACCATATATCTGGCCACAGAAGTTTAAGAAACTCTCTCCAATAGAATGGTGGTTCAGCTACATCTGTATCTTGGGAATCAGTTAATAGTCTATTGTTTTGATGTTTGGCTTTACATTCTACAGCAATAGGTGATTTCCTTAGAGATTTGCTCACACATACACCTGTAATAACACATCCTCCAATGACAACTCGCACATTCAATTTTGTTCCGTTGAGGCACTTTGTGAAGAATTGAGGCCTCTGAACCCCATGACTTGTATGTTTTCCACAAGTATGTTGAACACTACGTGTGATAAGTGAACGATTCTGACATGCCTTTGTGTATCTGAAACAAAAAGATAGAAATAACAAAAGTTTAAAATGATAATGAAATACACTGCACGTAGTGTTAATCCAAACACTCTACATTAACTTTTATTCTGTCACAAGCATCATGAGATACTCGCTATAGTCTTTAGGTATTTAATAATTTTTCATATAGAGCTAAAATTATAAACTTAGTTTATCTTTGCCCCTTGAACAGACATCATATGTGACAGGTAAGATACTATCCTTTTACTCTTGCTTTGGTCCCTGAACAGACATCATATGTGCCAGGTCAGATACTACCCTTTTACTCTGGCTTTGGTCCTTGAACAGACATCATATGTGCCAGATCAGATACTATCCTTTTACTCTGGCTTTGGTCCTTGAACAGACATCACATGTGCCAGGTCAGATACTATCCTTTTACTCTGGCTTTGGTCCCTGAACAGACATTGTATGTGCCAGATCAAATACTATCCTTTTACTCTGGGATTGGTCCTTGAACAGACATCATATGTGCCAGATCAGATACTAACCTTTTACTCTGGCTTTGGTCCTTGTACAGACATCATATGTGCCAGATCAGATACTATCCTTTTACTCTGGGATTGGTCCTTGAACATACATCATATGTGCCAGATCAGATACTATCCTTTTACTCTGGCTTTGGTCCTTGTACAGACATCATATGTGCCAGATCAGATACTATCCTTTTACTCTGGCTTTGGTCCTTGAACAGACATCATATGTGCCAGATCAGATACTATCCTTTTACTCTGGCTTTGGTCCTTGAACATACATCATATGTGCCAGATCAGATACTATCCTTTTACTCTGGCTTTGGTCCTTGTACAGACATCATTATATGTAAGTCACAGTGCCAGATCAGATACTATCCTTTTACTCTGGCTTTGGTCCTTGAACAGACATCATATGTGCCAGATCAGATACTATCCTTTTACTCTGGCTTTGGTCCTTGAACAGACATCATATGTGCCAGATCAGATACTATCCTTTTACTCTGGCTTTGGTCCTTGAACAGACATCATATGTGCCAGATCAGATACTATCCTTTTACTCTGGCTTTGGTCCTTGAACATACATCATATGTGCCAGATCAGATACTATCCTTTTACTCTGGCTTTGGTCCTTGTACAGACATCATTATATGTAAGTCACAGTGCCAGATCAGATACTATCCTTTTACTCTGGCTTTGGTCCTTGAACAGACATCATATGTGCCAGATCAGATACTATCCTTTTACTCTGGCTTTGGTCCTTGAACAGACATCATATGTGCCAGATCAGATACTATCCTTTTACTCTGGCTTTGGTCCTTGAACAGACATCATATGTGCCAGATCAGATACTATCCTTTTACTCTGGCTTTGGTCCCTGAACAGACATCCTATGTGCCAGATCAGATACTATCCTTTTACTCTGGCTTTGGTCCTTGAACAGACATCATATGTGCCAGATCAGATACTATCCTTTTACTCTGGCTTTGGTCCTTGTACAGACATCATTATATGTAAGTCACAGTGCCAGATCAGATACTATCCTTTTACTCTGGCTTTGGTCCTTGAACAGACATCATTATATGTAAGTCACAGTGCCAGATCAGATACTATCCTTTTACTCTGGCTTTGGTCCTTGAACAGACATCATATGTGCCAGATCAGATACTATCCTTTTACTCTGGCTTTAGTCCTTGAACAGACATCATATGTGCCAGACCAGATACTATCCTTTTACTCTGGCTTTGGATGAAATCCTCATTCCAAATGATGTGCATAAATATATTTAAAAAAAAAGTCATTTTGACAAGCAAAAGCATAATACAAGATCAACATATTAAATGAATGTCTACACTACTGGTGCATGTCTGAATTTGGGGAGATCTCTCATCAGTCACGGCCATATTTTGGAGATTCATTGTTATCAAAAAGCCAGGGTAGACTGCCCACTTCTGAGCGAGCAGTATGTGGTGCGATTTAAAAGTTTAAAAGTAAGACACCAAATGCAGCCTGTCACGGTTTCCCAAAAGGTTGATTTACAAGCCAGTATATATTTCAGAGTTATTAGAGTGTTTGTTTTTAGTTATTAGCGCCTCAAAATGATCGAAATCAACCTGTTTAAATGGCAGACATTCAGATTTGACCAATTGAGTTGACCTTTGAGCTAGTGAAGTGACTGGTGAGCTAGGCGTATGCTGATTGCCCAATCAGGACACACAGCTAAGCTTTGCTGTGAATATGGCTGCCTAGTTTTCTGATAACGCTTGTTGACTTTCTTTATAGCACAGTTTGACGAGGAAAAATTGCAGATATGGTGGAGGCGTATCTAGGGCCGTTTTGCTTCAGGAAAACGATAGGGTGTAGAAAGTAGATCATCCAGAGCCGGTCAATAAAAGTGTAAGTTTCAGTCCCATGTATCTCACCAGCCCAAGCTGGCTTTGAATTCGCTGCATGGAAAGGTCCACACTTATTTTCATTCTCCATTTAAAATACATTAGGGCGAAATCCAAATTGGCCATATTCCGTCGTTGAAATGTTTTTTAAATTAATTCTACTATTCATCACCCACTTTGCACAACATTGTAGTATATGGCATGCTAAGTAGAGGAAAAACATTAGACACACAGATTGCCATGGTAAAGTCCACGTTTGGCAGCCCACATTCCAGTTTGTAGACGCTTGGCGTGACCTCTTTGATTCATGCACTATGCCTTCAATGTTGTTAAATTCTTTGTGGGTACAAATGCCACTTTTTAACTTGTGTAGAACTAAAGTGTTTTACCAGTTATTTATGGTCAACTTTGGTCGCTTCTTGGGTTTTCTTTTCTTATTAACTGAAATAATCCATTAATTAGCCAAATTTCTGGTTGATAAGTGATCATAGCGCTGTAGTATATGTACAGATGTATAGTATAAAAATGCCCATTGGTCATAGGCCTATGGTATACTATATATAGCATATCATTGAAATTGGTATATTAAAGAGGGCTGCTATATTGTATCATAGCAAATCGACAGAATGAGATTTGTCTTTTTTATTATGGAGAACTTCCATTACGACGATGATGCATGCCGGGAGACTCATATAGTTATGAGAATTTGCTATAGACAGTTGTAACTTGGAATACATGCTATTTTAATTATATTGTATCAATTATATCACGTTCGCATTCACTATCGCGAGTATAAAATCGACAGAATGAGATTTGTCTTTTTTATTATGGAGAACTTCCATTACGATGATGCATGCCGGGAGACTCGTATAGTTATGAGAATTTGCTATAGACTGTTGTAACTTGGAATACTTACGAATTAAAAGTTAGATAAACAAATAGAAACAATAAATCTTAATCATAAACTGCCAATACCCCATGTGGAAATTCATTTCACACACAGAGAATTTAAAGTTCAAACTCACACTTTTTTCACTTTAAAGAGATACCTGCCGATAGTGGTTTTGACGTGACGTCAGACATGAACGCAAAGCATAGACGTAGACTAACATTGTCGAGGATGCTTGAATACGATTAAAAGGAAGGTGATGTCATCACAGCTGGAGCAAAAACGTCAAGATGCTGTGACATGCATCTTTTCCTCACAGGGCTATAGCCAATGAATGAACTATATGATACATATGTAGGCCTACCGGCGGCGGTAGTTCATTGGCTATAGGCCTAAAAGTTGCAACATTCATCGCACCTAGGTTTTGCCTAAATCATAATATATTAATAATCTGAAGGCCTATATATTTCATCGGGCTTAAGCCGGAGTTATGCTCCCCCCCCCCCCCTTTAAAAAGTTTAATATGCCATTTCTTCGCAGGACTCTGCTAAAGTCTAAACACTTGCCTGGAGAGTAAAACTGGATGGCATGATGATGAGATCACTTTCTTCAGAAAGCAGTTTCCAGTGGCAAACATCTTTGTAGAAAAAAAAATGGCTTCACCACAGCTGATTTAGGATCTGACTCAAAATGGAAGTGTCATCTGGCTAAATCTGAGCAATGAGTATGTGCAGCAGTCTGAACAGCTAATGAAACTTTCATTGAAAGCATCGTCTGCAATGACACGGCTTTGCTGCCAGTTGTTGTTGATTCAGTTCGGTGACAGTTCCTTTAAATACGAAGCTGCGACTTCAGCTAGATTGGTTTTATCTAAAACCCAATTGATTACAATTTTCTCTTTAAACTTTATCTTCTACTCAAAACTAAGGAAAACGTTCATATCTGGCCAGTTATAGAGTTTGTCAAAAATGAAGATAACAATAATATAATTTACTAAACTATCACTAGTAATTTTGATGATATATCAGTTTATCATCGGTCATGTGATTTCAGTAGCCTACTTGGGCAACACTCTACAAGGGAACCCGGACGTAAAATAAGTAAACCAGTTCAATCCTTGAAGCAGCCAATAAGAGTCCGCCTTGGGTAAACTTTTAGTTTAAGAATGACACAGCCTCCTCGAAAACAAACCACTTTAGATAAGTTTCGCTTTACAGTAAACCTGAAAACAAAAAGTGCAAATGAAATTCCTACTGTGTCATTGTCAAATAACCATCCTCGTCACAAACAAAAAGTAAAACGGCAGGACTCGAAGACAAAACAGATGGGAACTTTATTTGCAAAACCAGAGGACCTAATTGTAAGTAATCAGCTGACAGTGTGACACATGTAATAGTGATCTAGTTGGAGATCTCCAAACTCTGTGGCCAAAGTAGGCTATACATTGATGATGGGTGACCAACAGAGTTGGAGGACCTGCCATATTGAAACATGTACATTCGGAGAAACAACACATTTTCAACACACAATTATAGAGTTTTCAAGCACGGTACTGCCCAAATTCACACCTTTTTTCATAATTTCTGATCGTCACGACAGTAAGAGACTTGGAAGGCCATCAAAACTAAGTGATTGGCTTTGGAATAAAGCAAATCGATACAGTAATTATGTGGCCTGTACCAACCAAAAATGTGTTCGAAGAGTAAACAAAATGTAAATAACCAGGACGACCATTCATTCATTCTAAGCCAAAGTTATTTCAAAGCAATAGTTTATTGTACATTTTCAAAACTAGAAGCACTAAAAAGCTTCTTAATCATACGTCTTGAGAAAAATAGCCAATAATTTCCACATTCTGTTTTAACCTAAAAATATCAACATTTTGGCAGCTCATGCCACTTTAAAGGCCAGTTAAGGGATTAAAGGGCAGAAACACAGGGTTTTAGAAACACACACAATTTTATTTTGCGGTTTTGCCGTAAATCTTAGATTGTTACAATACATGTAAATATACAGTTCAGTCCATCGTCTGATCTCAATGTTGATTTAGTACCTGCCAGCTCTCCAGGCTTAAGCAGTCCCTGGTCCTTCGCATGATTGTGCTGTGATTTTGTCTCATCATTGTGTAATCAAACTTTTTTCCCAACTACACCCAACAACTCAAACTGTCTTGCTGTAAGATTATTTTGATAGTTGATCGCCTTATCACAATATTTGCTTCTGTGAATGTCAAATTTTCAAAGCCAGAAATGCCCTGGAACGCATCACCGGTTATCTCAAACCCTGGAGTTTCCGGGGCCTACGAGACCCCTCGTGTGATTGTGCTGTCATTAGTGACCCACCTGTCGGCAGATTCCTGGCTACGATACTGAAGGAGAGAGTGTACCTATACCGTAATATATCTGAGAGAATTGAAAGGTGTTTGTGTATGTACTTTATCTACTACGTCAGTTGTGACAGATCCCTAAAATATCCAGCGCAATAGGCCTTTAACAGATTTTTTTCTCCCAAACTGAGTACGGTAGATTTTCAAGTTTACAAGTAAAAAATCTGTACATCAAGTTTCACCTGTTGGGCCTTGAAAATTGCCCAGAACGCATGTATGGCATTCTCCTGTTTCAGAGATCCCAGGGCATAAGTGGTCCCTGGACCCTCGCCTGTTGAGCTGGGATAGTTGGCCCCCCAATATGAAAAACGTTTCTCCGCCCCTGTATTACGCTATCACTTTAATCTTAGTCTATCTAGTTGATAACCCTGTCAGTATTACACTACCACTGTCACCACAGTGACAGTCTATCTATTTTATAACACAGTCAGTTTTACACAACCACCACAGTCTAACTATTTTATAAGACAGTCAGTGTTACACAACCACCACAGTCTAACTATTTTATTACACAGTCAGTGTTACACAACCACCACAGTCTAACTATTTTATAACACAGTCAGTGTTACACAACCACCACAGTCTAACTATTTTATAACTCAGTCAGTGTTACACAACCACCACAGTCTAACTATTTTATAAATAGAGGTTATCTAACGAGAGCCAGTGTGTTACGATGAATATCACTCAAGTCTATTAATTTTCAAAGCCACGAGCCTCTGGCGAGTGACTTTGGAAATTAATAAACGAGAGTGATATTCATTGTAACACACTGGTTCGAGTTGGATAATCTTTTTCTCACACTACACAAAATATACAGCGTTTTATCAAAAAAACACGACTCTACTTAAGAAAATGTTTGGTGACGTCGCTCTATTTTTAAGAATGGCTGTCTGAAGAAAGACTCGATAAGGCATTGTGACGTCAGAAATGACGTCACCAACAACAGCGTCACAGTCCCTTCAATGTTGGGTTTATGCTGGACGCCTTATTATAACGTCATAATGACTGATGGCGTAATTCATTTGTGACGTCAATTTTGACAGTTCTCTCGTGATGTCATAACGTTACTTGGGCGATAATTTCACACGTTGATTATGCAAAAAATAACACACTGTCTGGGAGTTGAATTATCGGGGGTGTAGTGTGAGAACACAGTGTTACACAACCATCGCTGTCTTAGTTCAATGCTTTAGTCAAGAAGGTTTTCCCTCTGCCTGTGTGTAATTATTTGATAATCCGCTCTGTCATTGTCAAGATTCAGACCAACACCAAGCTCATTATTAACCAAACTTAGTTGATTGGATTGAAATTGCTGCTGAATAGAATTTGCGTTTATTGTTGCCTATTTTTGAATATTTTAGGCTAAAAAGCGTTCTAGTTACATAAGAGAAAGAGGATGCAGAGACCTTGAACTGTATCGTAAAGGGTACCCTGTGAGTATACTTAATCAATGCTTGAACTGTATCGTAAAGGTTACCCTGTGAGTATACTTAATCAATGCTTGAACTGTATCGTAATGGTTACCTTGTGAGTATACTTAATCAATGCTTGAACTGTATCGTAATGGTTACCCTGTGAGTATACTTAATCAATGCTTGAATTGAATGGTAAAGGTTACCCTGTGAGCATACTTAATCAATGGTTGAACTGTATCGTAAAGGTTACCCTGTGAGCATACTTAATCAATGCTTGAACTGTATCGTAATGGTTACCCTGTGAGTATACTTAATCAATGCTTGAACTGTATCGTAAAGGTTACCCTGTGAGTATACTTAATCAATGGTTGAACTGTATCGTAAAGGTTACCCTGTGAGCATACTTAATCAATGCTTGAACTGTATCGTAAAGGTTACCCTGTGAGTATACTTAATCAATGCTTGAACTGTATCGTAAAGGTTACCCTGTGAGTATACTTAATCAATGCTTGAACTGTATCGTAAAGGTTACCCTGTGAGTATACTTAATCAATGCTTGAACTGTATCATAAAGGTTACCCTGTGAGTATACTTAATCAATGCTTGAACTGTATTGTAAAGGTTACCCTGTGAGCATACTTAATCAATGCTTGAACTGTATCGTAAAGGTTACCCTGTAAGTATACTTAATCAATGGTTGAACTGTATCGTAAAGGGTACCCTGTGAGTATACTTAATCAATGCTTGAACTGTATCGTAAAGGGTACCCTGTGAGTATACTTAATCAATGGTTGAACTGTATCGTAAAGGGTACCCTGTGAGTATACTTAATCAATGCTTGAACTGTATCGTAAAGGGTACCCTGTGAGTATACTTAATCAATGCTTGAACTGTATCGTAAAGGTTACCCTGTGAGTATACTTAATCAATGCTTGAACTGTATCGTAAAGGTTACCCTGTGAGTATACTTTATCAATGCTTGAACTGTATCGTAAAGGGTACCCTGTGAGTATACTTAATCAATGCTTGAACTGTATCGTAAAGGGTACCCTGTGAGTATACTTTATCAATGCTTGAATTGAATGGTAAAGGTTACCCTGTGAGTATACTTAATCAATGCTTGAACTGTATCGTAAAGGGTACCCTGTGAGTATACTTAATCAATGCTTGAACTGTATCGTAAAGGTTACCCTGTGAGTATACTTAATCAATGCTTGAACTGTATCGTAAAGGGTACCCTGTGAGTATACTTAATCAATGGTTGAACTGTATCGTAAAGGGTACCCTGTGAGTATACTTAATCAATGCTTGAACTGTATCGTAAAGGTTACCCTGTGAGTATACTTAATCAACAAACTTAATGGTATACCTAATCTTGACCAATGTTTTATGTATTATACTTGTTCAATAATTGCATTAAACTTTTGTGACAGTTGTTCACCGATGCTACCTGGATGATGGGGAAACAGGCTATGTTGTTCACTGTAATCCGGAGCGCAAGTCTCATAAGAATTATTATGAGATTTTGTGATATTCAGTGACAGATGACGCCATTAAGAACGTTTTTGATGACGTTACAATTCCATTTGATGTATTTTGCTCCATACCGTCAGATTTAAATGTCATGTTGGAACGAAAAACGCTCAGTCACCTGCGCAATGCAGTGCCGGTGACAGGAAATATGTGGAATTCACACGTGACTTGCGCTCCTTATTGCTACATTTTATTTGGGAATATATAATGATGTTGAATTTTGATAACTTGAGAATATGAGAATCATTCTCATATGTAGTTTACCCTGCTTACGTTTTCCCCCTTTATTTGTATTTCAGGATAAAGTAGACGATACAAGACTGAAGGAAAATCTTCTGTTTCATAGAAATGAAATAAAATCAAAACCAGATGGTATGTGTAATAATTTACTGTCCATGTTGAAATACTGTTGTTTTTAAGCCAAACAAATCCACCCATAAAGGGACCCTATACATAGAAGTTGATGGTTAAGTCAGTACATCTGTATCTCACATGACATTTGTTTTATGTTCATTTGCATTTAAGTATAATTTTGAAGGAAGTTAAATTTGTACTACTGATTTGTTTAGACTGTTGATTTGTTAGCCATAAATAAACATGTATCTGTAAACATTTGTCTCTGACAATTATGACATTGATACTAGTGCTGTGCATGGAATATTGGAGAACTATGATAATTCTACTGATCCTATATGTTTGTGTTATCTTCCTCAGGGGATTATATTGACATTATACACGAAGAATGGATCACTGATTATGAGAAGTTAGAAAGACATCATGGATATATTCAATGGTAAATTAAACCTATAACAGAATCTTTTATTTTGAAGCGTTTTCTACCCATACCTTCTGATGTACATTGTGTGTGGGTGACAAGTTTTACAGATACATGTATATAACAAATATTTAAGAGATTACACTGTATACAAAATGTTAACTGACAAAATAATAAAAGAAGAAGTAACAAGGACCAGTAGATTTTATATATTTCATTTTATATTAACAAAAACAGAGTAGAGTATTTACAACTAAATATTATATGAACAAGGAAAAGTTCAGCAGTATAGATCCAATGATCACAAAATATAAATCCACAGAATAAAATCCTGGGATCACACTGGTAAATCCTCAGAATAAGATATTGTGAACTCAGATAAAAGAATTTACAGATCAAATAGATGTCAGTATCAGTGACAAGTTAGCAGGCCGAATATCGGTCCAGAGAAAAACAGGGTAATTACATTCAAAATATATTATATAGGATAGAATGTTAAAAGTAATATCACTGAACAGTTGGGAACTGACTGACAAAATAGAAATATTTTAATAGATTCTCAAAAATTCCAGAACAATCTGACTATCACACATTAACATAGATTTGAATAACTATAGAAACTTGAAATATTTGAGATATGAGAACATTCCTTGACGTCCGTAACAACTTGTCTGAAATCTAGGTCAACTTAACTAAATTGTGGGGTGGGGAAAGAATGAGAAAAACTACAGAGAGGTCATTAAAATTACTACATGTAATAAAATAAAATCCATATCAAGGTATTCTATTCTGTTTCAGGTTGTTTCCTATTCGAGAGTCTGGAATGAACTGGTTGTCACAGGAACTCCAAGCTCATGAAGCCAAGGTAATTGTCAAAATGATTCTCTCATATTCTGTATTTTAGCTTCCTGTTGCTTCAGACTCTCATATTCTGTTAGTGTATATAATTGAGTTTAACTTCCTGTTACTTAAGATTCTTTTATATTCTGTATATAATTGAGTTAAGCTTACTGTTGCCTCAGACTCTCTCGTATTATGTATATAATTGAGTTAAGCTTACTGTTGCTTCAGATTTTCTCATATTCTGTATATAATTGAGTTAAGCTTACTGTTGCTTCAGATTTTCTCATATTCTGTATATAATTGAGTTAAGCTTACTGTTGCTTCAGATTTTCTCATATTCTGTATATAATTGAGTTTAACTTACTGTTGCTTCAGATTTTCTTATATTCTGTATATAATTGAGTTAAACTCTGTGTTGCTTCAGACTCTCTCATATTCTGTAAATAATTGAGTTAAACTCTGAGTTGCTTCAGACTCTCTCATATTCTGTAAATAATTGAGTTAAACTCTGTGTTGCTTCAGACTCTCTCATATTCTGTAAATAATTGAGTTTAACTTCCTGTTGCTTCAGACTCTCTTATATTCTGTATATAATTGAGTTTAACTTACTGTTGCTTCAGACTCTCTTATATTCTGTATATAATTGAGTTTAACTTACTGTTGCTTCAGACTCTCTCATATTCTGTATATAATTGAGTTAAACTCCATGTTGCTTCAGATTCTCTCATATTCTGTATATAATTGAGTTTAACTTCCTGTTGCTTCAGACTCTCTTATATTCTGTATATAATTGAGTTTAACTTACTGTTGCTTCAGACTCTCTTATATTCTGTATATAATTGAGTTTAACTTACTGTTGCTTCAGACTCTCTCATATTCTGTATATAATTGAGTTAAACTCCATGTTGCTTCAGATTCTCTCATATTCTGTATATAATTGAGTTTAATTTCCTGTTGCTTCAGATTCTCTCATATTCTGTCTAAACATATTTGTTGAGTCTGATTCATAAAAAAATAATGGTCTGACGGTTTCTCACCTCCCCATTTTTTTACAAATCAGCAATGGCTGGACTGTGTGATCTGAATGTAAGTGGTAATGTTTTATCCTATTATTCACTTGTTACTGGTTATATTTTATTATGTGTAGGCTATCCAAGCAGATCCAACCCTTAAAGATCGTGTATTGCTATCATATAAAATGATGTTGGGTTTTTATGGAATGGTCCTTATGCCTGATGGGAAAGTATCAAGAGCTGAGAATTGGCAATCACGATTTCAACATCTTAACAGGTCAGTCTTTTTACACCTGAAGAAGGCTACAGAAATGTCACCTTTTGTTTGTCAAGTATTCATAATGGAACCTGTAATCTGACTGGCTAATTAAAAAAAAATTGCATTACCATTATAAATTAAATAAAAAAGTATATACCTGTAAGTATAATTTCTGAAATTGTTTTTGTAAGATGCTGAATGACACAGTTCATATAAAATCCTGATTTAATGTGAACAAAATCAAAATGTTGTTTTCTTCATGTTGTAGATCAATGCATAATTACCTGCGGATCACTCGGATTTTAAAGTGCCTTGGTGAACTGGGTTATGAAGATCTGAAATACCCCTGGGTAGACTTTCTCCTTACTGAAGCTTGTCAACATAATACATTACCTAACACTTTAGAAAGTTGTATCGTTTATTGGATTGAGACAATAAAAGATGATAAAAAAAGACATATTTTGAAGGAAAAGGCCAAAAAGTTTTCATCTTAAGACGCCAGTTTTTTCTGTTTTAGTGTATGTTCTACCCAAATTGTGATAATGTTCTCAGATCTGCCAATAATCCAACATGCTGCAATGAGAGTTGTTAACAGAAGAGAGTTCAATGGATTACAGATAACCTATTCTCAACGTATCTTTCTCTAGCTTGGGATTTACCAATATTTACAAATATTTGTAAGTCCTATAAAACAGCAAGGCGTACAAGTGTGTGTGGGGCGTAAAACATCGATCTTTCATTGTGAAAAGGTAGAATCATGCACATAACCTCGGAGTTACGTGACTATAATACCCTCAAACAGACTGCTGGTCATTTTGAATGTGGCAACCAGAAGTGTACCCCGCAACGAACACTTTTCATATCTATGGGGCCGATGAAAAGTGTCACAGTGATAATATAAGGAACTGAAATACTGCATTTGTTAACTTTCGTCCTCAATAAGTTATTATTGAACCATTGCATTAAATCCAGATGTATATACATAAACTGTGTTTGATTTTCACAAGATGTGGTTAAAATACTGGGTTAAATAACATGTATAAACAAATAACTTTATGAATAAGTTTAGCATTTAATGGTTATATAGTTGATTTTTGTTGTCTATCTTTATCAGTAATAAAATATTTTGACTTCCTGGCGCCATTTTATTCAGCCCAAAAATACAGCAGTACAGCAATGTTACCATGCTAGCCGTAACATCATAGCCGGGATTTGTCCACTTACCCGATGTTACCATGATAGCCTCAACATCATAGCCGGGAATTGTCCACTTAACCGATGTTACCATGCTAGCCGTAACATCATAGCCGGGAATTGTCCACTTACCCGATGTTACCATGATGGCAGTAACATCATAGCCGGGAATTGTCCACTTACCCGATGTTACCATGACAGCAGTAACATCATAGCCGGGAATTGTCCACTTACCCGATGTTACCATGATGGCAGTAACATCATAGCCGGGAATTGTCCACTTACCCGATGTTACCATGCTAGCCGTAACATCATAGCCGGGAATTGTCCACTTACCCGATGTTACCATGATGGCAGTAACATCATAGCCGGGAATTGTCCACTTACCTGATGTTACCATGATGGCAGTAACATCATAGCCGGGAATTGTCCACTTACCCGATGTTACCATGATGGCAGTAACATCATAGCCGGGAATTGTCCACTTACCCGATGTTACCATGATGGCAGTAACATCATAGCCGGGAATTGTCCACTTACCTGATGTTACCATGACAGCAGTAACATCATAGCCGGGAATTGTCCACTTACCCGATGTTACCATGACAGCAGTAACATCATAGCCGGGAATTGTCCACTTACCTGATGTTACCATGACAGCCGTAACATCATAGCCTGGATTTGTGGAGCTTAATTCGGCCAACCAAACCGCTATTGTTGGGTCAATGTGGCTGCGAAGTTGGTCCAACATAATTATGTTGACACGCCCAAGATTGGTGATTCTGATCATCACGACAGTAAGAGGTTTTGAAGGCCATCGAAAAACCAACTGATTGGCGTTAAAATGAGGAAAATCCATACAGTATGTCCCCTGCTCGAACCGAAAACGTGTTCGAAAAGTAAACAAAATTTCAATAACCGTGACGACCATTCATTCATTCTAAGCCAAAGCTAGTTCAAAACAATACTTTATCGTACATTTTCGAGACTAGAAGCGCTAAAAAGCTTCTGAATTATACGCCTTGAGAAAAATAGCCAATAATTTTGACATTCTGTTTTAACGTCAATTTGGCAGCTCATGCCACTTTAAATTGCATTAGATTAAGGAAACTGCTAGCGCAGTATTGCGTAGAAGAACAGATGATATAGAGACAATGTCTATAGTCGGCTTTGGTCATCCAGTAGCCCCTTGAATGACTTGGGAGCGTATAAGAGTGAAGCTGGAAAGTTGTGCATACAACTTTTTGATCACGCTGAATAAAAAGCATTAAACATAAGCTTACATGTATGTAATTTACAACTTTTCTAGATATTAGTTGTCCAATACAGTCAAGGTGCGACCCCAATCAAAAATTCTGCTCCATTACCGAGGCAGGGGGTATTCCTGAAAAAATTATGTTCAAGGATATTATTTTCTTTGGAATACCCGATGCAGATGTGTGACATAAATCAGAGGGTCATTTCCTGATTCATTTTAACGGCCATAATGCTCTTTTGACAGATTTCCGGACTTTTTTTCAATTTTCAGATATTGTAGTTAAATTTAATATACATGTATGACTTTGCCATGATCGTTTCGATCTGCTCCGCTTATTTTTTACGGGGTTTAGACTTACATGTATGACAGGATTTCCTCAAAATCAGCTCGTGTAGACCTCTACAAGGCGTTTGTGTTTATAGTTATACCCAGATGGTTCGTGATTTTTCGGATAGCCTGTAGGCCTACCTAACAAATTAAATTTGAAAAACATAACTTTTTTGTCAAATATGGAAACTTCCATTTTTTGTCATGCGAAAATATAGAAAAGGTGGTGTTTTTTTTTACATTCACCATTTAATTCTATTGCGGGTTATGGGTGGTAATACAGGGCAGTAATGACGAAATTGAAAGGGTTATCTCCCTTCCTCTATCTGACTTCCTGTCTCTCTCTAATATCAAACTTAGACATTTTACGTGAAATACCCTCTGACAGACTGCGGGTCATCTTGAGCTTGGCGACCAAAAAGGTACATGTAGTCGAGAAACGAGCGCTTTCAATATCACTCAAAAACGGCGATTTACCGCATAAAAAACAAAGTTTGTCCCCATCAAACTGTTCAGGTATTTTTGCCATTGTAAGAACGTTTCAAATTCTACGGAGTCTTATTGGTGCCATGGAATTTTCACATTTCCAGTGTTTTTCGTCTTTAACAGACATTTTCACCTTTGTGAGTGACTTTATTGGCCATGAAACCAACATAATCTTACTCATTCGGAATGTCCTGCCTTAAGTTAGCTAAGGGGAAATCAAAACATAGTTATTAAACCTGCTGATAAAGGCTCGGCAACAGTTGAAGAGGTAGAAAGGCAGGTGAGCAACCCTCTTCATTACCAAAAACTTTATAAGGCCTGAAAATGTTGGAGAATTTTTCTTTCTATTGAAGAAAAAGACTATTTTGAAAACAGTTAAGCTATTTGGCATCTGATCTTAACCCTAAAAGCAGGTGTTTCTTCACAAGCCCATTGAAAAATGGCATACGCCTCCAATGCCCCCAGGGAGTCTTATTTCCTTGGGTTGTGAAAGTGAATGTTATAGAACATTACAGATAATTGATTACTAACGAAAACCTGTAACGAATCGACTTTATCTAAAAAACTTGACTTGTTGGCCAATTTATCTGAGAAATCCATCCGACGGATGCGATTTTGGGTACTCTCGATGTGGGGGCTATGAAAAACTCCATTCCAAAGATATCCCGACGACCGTCGTCCGGACAAAGACATTTTAGAATTGTTGGAACTTAGCTTAAGAGGTAATGATTTTGAATTCAATTGGGAGATTTTTCAGCAAATTAAAGGATGTTCCATTGTGAAACGTTTCGGTCCTAACTTTGACTATACAATTGTATGGCTTGGTAGGAGAGTGGCACTCTGGGCAAATGTCACAAACAGCCTTTTATTTACCTTCGATATCTCTTAATTCTTATGACCCAAGCATTAAACTACAACCTACTATTGATCATACTTCTGTGGTATTTTCCCATGCAACTTTTCACAAGGGTAATAAATATTAAATGACTGGGTATCTAGATTATAAAGTATTTTTCAAACCTATTGACATGCACCAGATGCTACATGTGCATGCTATGTCGCTCCATCCCCTCCACACTTTCAGGGGAGTCATTCAGTCTTAGGTTTTTAGATTCCATAGAAACTGTAGTTCTTTAGATTTTTTAACCAGGTTTGTTCTGTTCTTGTTTAGGGTCTTCTAGTCAGGGGGTATTCTGTTAGGTTACTTCGAAAGATCAAATCTGACAAATTAAGACACCCCCGCCCATTTCAGCCTCCAACTCGCTTGCTCCTACTTTACGGGTGTATCATTACCGCCCAACGCTTCTCTTCGGTACATCAATGACGTGCTTTAAGACGTGATGTAAACTACATGTATGTGTCAGATCGCGGAACCTTTTTCTAAGACCAATCCCGCAACAAATAGCATACGACAGAGGCCCTTAATTGCCACTCCTCTATCATAGTCTGTGTTTTCACATGGACAAAATTGACATCACGCAGGAGAACCAGTTTTTGGACTCAAACGGGCGGCAAACTGTTTACACTTTGGGGTTTAACTTGGACCTAGGAAGGTGTGGTGGAAAAAGTATTATGACAGCTCGATCTCTGCCATTTATTTAAACAATTGTAACGTTGTAATTAACTATTGCACAATATAAGCTGTTGCAGTTTAACGTGCATATCAATAAATTTCGAATAAAAAGGCCGAAATGACATACCCCCTCCCCCATCTCCTTATTTAATACAATTAGAAACTTGCCTTCACGGCTATTTTAGTCAAAAAGATGTTCCCAGTGCAGCCTGTGTGATATTCATAAATAAATAACCAAAAAGACACCCACATTTCTTGTTAAGAGACATGGTAACTCAGTTATGTTGTTTGAGACTTATCTGTGTGCAAATGTTTAAACTCGAATTAAATGGTAACGTGAGATTTGGGTGGTCAGTGGGCCTACAGAGACCATCCCCAGTCTGCTTACCTACTACCGAGAATGACAAGTTTGGGTTTCTAGTAGAATTTATGATTTATCAACACCTTATCTCCTGATCACAAAGTCTCAAAGCTGTCACGGAATGACTTATAGGGATTAAGTCGGATTTGTGGCCAGTCGATAAGTACCCGATCAACGTTCTTAAACTCAGTCCAAAACATCTATCTGTTCTGCAAATAGCCCAATAAATCGTCTGGACGACTTCTATTGTTTACCTGGTTGTCTATACATGTACACGAGAATTTCTTACTTGATTTGGGTAATTTGGACACAGTTGGTATTGGACTCCTCCCTTTCCGAGACCTTCCAAAAATTGAAGAAAAAAAACCCAGAGCGTGGAGGTTGATTAGATGGGGTTAGATTCACTGGAAATCTAAATTTCATAACTTATGATTTTCGTCAAGAAGATTTTCCCTGTGCCCGTGTGTCCAGTGTTTATAAATATTTACACTCACAGGAGGTATATAAATACTATCTAGTTTCTTCTCCAGAAAACTTCCGGCTGTACAAAGTGAAGAATAAATAGTTTTTCTAACATGTCAAAGAGAGATGTCAATGTTTTTTTTAATGTCCTCAGTTATTTATATGCGTAATTATTGACACACCTGAATTTTACTGTTTTTGAATTGGCCATCGAAGCTACCAAGTCAGGGGCGGCGGAACCGGGGGGGCCAGGGGGGGCATGGCCCCCCCAATAATTAAAGTAGGGGGGCCAGACCTATGTTTGGCCCCCCCAATAATTGGCCTATTAAAAGAATTATGGAGTTTTCAAACACGATAGTTAAGGGCAGTTAAGTGATTAAAGGGTAGAAACAGTTGAAAACTGGGGTTTAGAAACGCAGAATTTTTTTAGCGGCTTCGCCGCAAATCTTATATTGACAGTTTCTGAGGGTTTTAAAGAACGAAACCTCGCCCCACCCCTCAATCTGTCTTGATGTTGGGTTGTTTTGTGATAGCCCATCGTCTGATCGCAATGTTTGCTACCGGTACTCTCCGTTTTAGTCAAATTTCTGAGAAACATTTAGTAGTCTACCCTCGAGCTCTCCGGGCTTAGGCAGCCCCTGGTCCTTCGCGTGATTGTGCTGTGATTTTGTCTCCCACCTAATCAATCTGTTTTCCCAACTGCGCCCAACAACTCAACCTGTCTTGCTGTAAGATTATTTTGTTAGTCGATCGCCTTATCACAATATGTACTACTGTAAATTTGACTATTTCTTTTTGAAATGTCAACTTTTCAATGCCAGAAATGGCCTGGAACGCATCGCTTGCAATCTCGAAGTTTGGAGTTGTCGGGGACTGCAGGCCCCTGGACTCTCGCGTGATAGTGCTGCCATAGTGGCCCACCTGTCGGCAGATTCCTGGCTACGATACTGAGTAAGAGTATACCTATTATCTGAAAGCCTTGAAGGTTTTTTGGTGCGTACATTATCTACTACGTCAGTTGTTACAGATCCCTAAAGTATTCAGCGCAATGGCCTATAACAGATTTTTTTTCTTCCAAAGTGATTAGATTTAAAACTCTACAAGTCAAAAATCTTTACATCAAATTTCACTTGTTGGGCCCTGAAAATGGCCCAGAACGCATGTATGGCCTTCTCCTGTTTCAGAGCTTCCGGGGCCTAGGCGGCCCCTGGACCCTCGCCTGTTGTGCTGGGATAGTTGGCCCCCCCAATATGAAAAACGTTCCGCCGCCCCTGCCAAGTACTGTCGCTGGGAAATTTCTTACATTTTGCAGTCAGTATTCACAAACGCTGACTAAGTAGTCCAGCTGGTAAGAGCATTTTACTGCGATTAAAACTCGCTATCCACGTTCTTTCTGACTGCTACTGATTAAGTAGTCCAGTTGGTAAGAGCATTTTACTGCGATTAAAACTCGCTATCCACGTTCTTTCTGACTGCTACTGATTAAGTAGTCCAGTTGGTAAAGGCATTTCACTGCGATCAAAACTCGCTATCCGCGTTCTCTCTGACTACTACTGAATATGTAGTCCAGCTGGTAAGAGCATTTTACTGCGATTAAAACTCACTATCCACGTTCTCTCTGACTGCTACTGATTAAGTAGTCCAGTTGGTAAAGGCATTTTACTGCGATCAAAACTCGCTATCCACAGTCTCTCTGACTGCTACTGATTAAGTAGTCCAGTTGGTAAAGGCATTTTACTGCGATCAAAACTCGCTATCCACAGTCTCTCTGACTGCTACTGATTAAGTAGTCCAGTTGGTAAAGGCATTTTACTGCGATCAAAACTCGCTATCCACGTTCTTTCTGACTGCTACTGATTAAGTAGCCCAGTTGGTAAGAGCATTTTATTGCGATCAAAACTCGCTATCCACGCTCTTTCTGACTACTACTGAATAAGTAGTCCAGTTGGTAAAGGCATTTTACTGCGATCAAAACTCGCTATCCACGTTCTTTCTGACTGCTACTGATTAAGTAGTCCAGTTGGTAAAGGCATTTTACTGCGATCAAAACTCGCTATTCACGTTCTCTCTGACTGCTACTGATTAAGTAGTCCAGTTGGATAAGGCATTTTACTGCGATCAAAACTCGCTATCCACGTTCTTTCTGACTGCTACTGATTAAGTAGTCCAGTTGGTAAGAGCATTTTACTGCGATCAAAACTCGCTATCCACTCTCTCTGACTACTACTGATTAAGTAGTCCAGTTGGTAAGAGCATTTGACTGTGTTCAAAACTCGCTATCCACGTTCTCTCTGACTGCTACTGTTGAAGTAGTCCAGTTGGTAAAGGCATTTTACTGCAATCAAAACTCGCTATCCACGTTCTTTCTGACTGCTACTGATTAAGTAGTCCAGTTGGTAAGAGTATTTGACTGTGATCAAAACTCGCTATCCACGTTCTCTCTGACTGCTACTGATTAAGTAGTCCAGTTGGTAAGAGCATTTGACTGTGATCAAAACTCGCTATCCACGTTCTTTCTGACTGCTACTGATTAAGTAGTCCAGTTGGTAAGAGCATTTGACTGTGATCAAAACTCGCTATCCACGTTCTTTCTGACTGCTACTGATTAAGTAGTCCAGTTGGTAAGAGCATTTGACTGTGATCAAAACTCGCTATCCACGTTCTTTCTGACTGCTACTGATTAAGTAGTCCAGTTGGTAAGAGCATTTGACTGTGATCAAAACTCGCTATCCACGTTCTTTCTGACTGCTACTGATTAAGTAGTCCAGTTGGTAAAGGCATTTGACTGTGATCAAAACTCGCTATCCACGTTCTTTCTGACTGCTACTGATTAAGTAGTCCAGTTGGTAAAGGCATTTGACTGTGACCAAAACTCGCTATCCACGTTCTTTCTGACTCCTACTGATTAAGTAGTCCAGTTGGTAAAGGCATTTGACTGTGATCAAAACTCGCTATCCACGTTCTTTCTGACTGCTACTGATTAAGTAGTCCAGTTGGTAAGAGCATTTTACTGCGATCAAAACTCACTATCTTCCCATGATTGAATCTTTAGTATGTCAAAAATTGCTAAAACGTCTAATCAAGTGTTAGTTCACAAATTATAGAAAAGTTAATGAGTATCTTATTAAATGGATCTTATATGCTTTCACAAAAATCAAACATTGTTTGCCTTTTCTGAGGCGCTCAATATGTTCTCACTGACCCCGAGAATAACTGTTCCATTTAGTATCAAGGACGCCAACTGTTCCTGAAAATTGGGGATGGAGGGAGAGAGGAAAACAACTTGATAAAAAATATGGCCACTGTCAAGAAACGGGTTGCATTTTCTGTGTGTAATCGTTTGGCTTTTGGCGTTTCTGCAATATGGTCCATCGCACCGGCTTTGGACCCTCGCTCTTTTGTCACCAGCAATTATAAGGCCCCTATACCGGCCATACGTTCTTATTGTTATTTCTGACTCATAAGCTGCACATTATTATTCGAGACGTGGCTATAAACAGAGGAAATATTACTATAAGGGATGTATTTATAAGAGAACAGACAGTTTTCTTGATAACCTTGCTGTCTAAAAGAGCAATAAGGAAAGGGTACTAGTTCCAACGTCTCTTAAACTCGAAAGAATTCTGAGTGCCTACAAACTCGAAAAAAAGATGCATGTAGAACTCATCCGTGTATCTACTGTCAAAAAATAAGTAGCAAAAATGTTATCTTTTGTTCAAAGACTTCAGCCAACTGTGAAGTAATACGGGTTTGAAACAATGATGGAAAGTAATGAATGTTAGTTCCGACAAAAACTGAGTCAACAATTCCTGTGGTATTTTGCAAAACTATCGGGCGCCAAAGACGATGGGGAAATAAAAAAGAAAGCGGAGCATGATTAATCACTGTCAAATATATTTGTCGGGAAAATGGCACTGTGGACATCTGCAAGGAAACTCTTAAAAGGCACACTTCAAATCCAAAATAGGCCTACTGTTTACATTAAAAACAGAGGACGGATTTCTGTATTTTTCAGAAGACGTTAAGAAGTTTCTATATTTGCTAACTTTGAATGTTTTTGCATCATTTTGTATTCTTAATTTGAAATTTAAAATTTGATTTGTTTCGTACCCGTCATGTAAACAAACTCTGAGCCTGGACTTCTTCGTGTGCTTTACACCCCCTGTAGACATTTGAAACCTAATTGGGCATGTATAATGAACCCTATGTTTAATTTTGATGGTTTCACTTGTGGTAAATTGGCTTTCTTAAAGTGGCATGAGCTGCCAAAATGTTGACATTTTGACGCTAAAATAGATTTTTTGCTATTTTTCTTAATACGTATAATTTAGAAGGTTTTAGTGCTTCTAGTCTCGAAAATGTACGATAAAGTATAGTTTTGAACTACCTTTAGCTTAGAATGAATGAATGGTCGTCCCGGTTATTTAAATTTTGTTTACTTTTCGAACACGTTTTCGGTTCGTACAAGCCACATACTGACAAGCCACATACTGTATGGGTTTTCCCCAATCATTTAGTTTGTCGATGGCCTTCAAAGTCTCTTACTGTCGTGACGATCAGAAATTATACAAAAAGTGTGAATTTTGGCAGCTCATGCCACTTCAACAAATGTCAGAAAGGCTACGGCGGCGAGAATATGATGTAATGGGACGTTTCACACTTCCCCACTAGACTTCTGCTAGTATTCGTATTGATTGGAAATTATTTGATCACCAATAGTTTCTGCTCTCAGAAACGTATTTATAACGAAATTGGAACTCGCAATTCTATATTCATGCTGAACGTGGAAGCTATATAATACTGTGTTCAAATGGTTGATTCTGATCACAATAATATGGTCAGACAAGGTCTACAAGGAAAAAAGACAAGTTGTGAAACGATGTTTCTGAAATCCTCGAAAGGCAAAAACTATTCCATATTAGTCCTGAATTGTTACAAATTCATAAAATAGGACCAACAGTCAAGTTACACCATGAACGATTTTCAACCTATGTTGAGACACCGCCCGTTTAGGCTACATGCTTTAGGAATTGACCTTTAATTGTTGTCCGGATACTGTTTGGGTTTCACAACTTGTCTTTTTTTCCTAATATTCTAATCACAATAGGCTATGGTTGAGCTTGCGATTTGTACCATATAATGACAATTGTCAGAGCGCATTTGGCTTTACCTGAAAAACTGTCCTGTGTGGTTCAATTTCATGAAGTTTTCCCCAAACCCTAAAGGATATAGCCGGAGGGTGATTGTATCTCTCGGTCGACATGACAGATGATTGTCTGCCACATGAAAGTGAGTAGCTTTGTTAATGTTCTCATTAACAGCAATGGTAGTCGACAGCTCAGGCATTTCATAATTTATGAGGGCTGATTCTTCTATGACGTGATATGTTTTATTTTACCTGACGTAGATAAATGTTATGTACCTGTGAACTGGACACCACGAAGTTTCTCTCTTGAAGCCGTTAGTTCGACTTAAAGTGACAGGTAGTCACTCGTCAACCCTTAGTGGTATAAGGTAGAAGTTAGAGTGGCGGTCAGATCATGACAGGTGTCATTTACAAACTTAAAAGCTGTTGTCATGAACACGTCACTTGTTGACTACATGATCATTTCACCACGAGCCATATCCACTTGGCTACCTTATGTGAGTGGATTCATTTTTCACCCGACCGAGACAAAAACTGGATCTAACAAACATCATCATTTTTCATTTTATTTCGAGAAAATGTTTTATATTCCTGACAGAGGATGTCCTTTACTTTACTAATGTTTGGATATCCAACGTCACAATAAATATCTAGACTTTTTACATGTTCATATAGGACATTGTTTTTAGTTAATACCGTCACTGACAAGTGTCATTGAAACAATTTCTAAATCTCACCGCATTATCTGTATTATATAACATAAAACTTCTCACCCACAAATGCAGCGACTTATTTTGGATCAAATTTGGGTAGGTTTAGCGAGGACTCTTTGCATTCATGTTTTTGATGATGAGAAAAATTGAAAATGTGTTTGAGATTAGATTAGTTTCTCCCTTCAATATTCCCGAAAGCATTGCCCTATATTAGAAAAAAAGATAGATGTCTCAAGATGGATTCTTCTGGGAAAGTAAATTAGCCAGTGTCCCTTCAGAATTTTATTGGAACTTTGAATGTAGGCCACTTTTAAAAGTAAAACTTCCAAAAGTTAATTTGGATAAAGCGCTAATGTATTTCAAATGGGGGATAGAAATCAGTGCAGACCTTAACATGTGGCGGATCTAAAGCCTGTTTGGACTACACGTTTATTGGTCGGGTTCCGTCAGTATGCGGTCTGTTGAGATCAACATGAATGCTCTACTTTCATTATCTCTTATACCCTTAAATGGTTTTAGTAAATAACCGACACTAATTGATCCGGAAAAACTTCCGAACAAGGGTGAGAATCGAACTCACGACTCACGGTTACCGTGCCACCGCTCTACCAACTGAGCTACCCGGCCCTGAATTACTAAATGGTTTTAAGATTTAATCCTATGGCAATGTTTGTATACATACATGTAGACTCCACATCTAGAGCAACCGAAATCGAAGTTTCTTTTAACCCGACGACTACACCGTGTATCTTATTCCGTCCTTGTGTAGCCCCACATAACTTTGTTTTAATCAGACGACTACACTGTTCATTTCATTACGCCCTTGTGTAGCACCACATAGCTTTGTTTTAACCCGATGACTACACCGTGTATTTCATTCTACCCTTGTGTAGCACCACAAAGCTTTGTTTTAACCTGGCAACTACGCAGTGTATTTTATTTCGCCCTTGTGTAGCTCCACAGAACATTGTTTTAATCAGACGACAACAATTGTGTATTTTATTTCGCCCTTCTGTAGCACCACAGAACATTGTTTTGACCAGACGACTACACCGTGTATTTTATTTCGCCTTTATGGATAGTAGCACCACAAAGCTTTGCTTTAACCTGGCGACTACACCGTGTATTTTATTTTGCCCTTGTGTAGCACCACAACGCTTTGTTTTAACCTGGCAACTACGCAGTGTATTTTATTTCGCCCTTGTGTAGCACCACAGAAATTTGTTTTAACCAGACGACTACACCGTGTATTTTACTTCGCCCTTATGGACAGTAGCACCACGGTACTTTGTTAGCACCACATAACTTTGTTTTAACCCGATGACCACACCATGTATTTCATTCCACCCTTGTGTAGCACCACAGCACTTTGTTTTAACCCACCGACTCCACCATGTATTTCATTCCGCTTTTGTGTAGCTCCACAGAACTTTGTTTTAAGCTGGCGACTACACCGTGTGTTTGATTAAGCCCTTATGTCGATAAAAACGCGGAAAGTCCATCGTTATTAGTAAATACAAAGTTGTATAGGCCCAATTTGTAAATTGCATGTACTTAAGTCATATAGAAATGCTGGGCTGGAAAGTATTCCAGAAAAATAATGCATACAAAATACCCCAACTCATCTAACGTTAAGTTGGAGAACTTCCTACACATCCCTGGCCTCTCAGCACACAGCGTATTGCGGTATACAAGTATCCCCGGCCTCTCAGCACACAGCGTATTGCGGTATACAAGTATCCCCGGCCTCTCAGCACACAGCCTATTACGGTATACAAGTATCCCTGGCCTCTCAGCACACAGCGTATTGCGGTATACAAGTATCCCCGGCCTCTCAGCACACAGCGTATTGCGGTATACAAGTATCCCCAGCCTCTCAGCACATAGCGTATTACGGTATACAAGTATCCCTGGCCTCTCAGCACACAGCGTATTGCGGTATACAAGTATCCCCGGCCTCTCAGCACACAGCGTATTACGGTATAAAAGTATCCCCGGCCTCTCAGCACACAGTGTATTACGGTATACAAGTATCCCCGGCCTCTCAGTACACAGCGTATTGCGGTATACAAGTATCCTCGGCCTCTCAGCACACAGCGTATTGCGGTATACAAGTATCCCTGGCCTCTCAGCACACAGCGTATTGCGGTATACAAGTATTCCTGGCCTCTCAGCACACAGCCTATTACGGTATACAAGTATCCCCGGCCTCTCAGCACACAGCGTATTACGGTATACAAGTATCCCCGGCATCTCAGCACACAGCGTATTACGGTATACAAGTATCCCCGGCCTCTCAGCACACAGCGTATTACGGTTTACAAGTATCCCCGGCCTCTCAGCACACAGCGTATTACGGTGTACAAGTATCCCCGGCCTCTCAGTACACAGCGTATTACGGTATACAAGTATCCCCGGCATCTCAGCACACAGCGTATTACGGTATACAAGTATCCGCGGCATCTCAGCAGACAGTGTATTACGGTATACAAGTATCCCCGGTCTCTCAGCACACAGCGTATTACGGTATACAAGTATCCCCGGCATCTCAGCACACAGCGTATTACGGTATACAAGTATCCCCGGCATCTCAACAGACACTGTATTACGGTATACAAGTATCCCCGGTCTCTCAGCACACAGCGTATTACGGTATACAAGTATCCCCGGCCGCTCAGCACACAGCGTAGTACGGTATACAGGTATCCAGGGCCACTCAGCACACAGCGTATTAGGGTATACAGGTATCCCTGGCCTCTCAGCTCACAGCGTATTACTGTATACAAGTATCCCCGGCCTCTCAGCACACAGCGTATTACGATGTACAAGTATCCCCGGCCTCTCAGCACACAGCGTATTACTGTATACAAGTATCCCCGGCCTCTCAGCACTTAACGTATTACGATATACAGGTATCCCCGGCCTCTCAACACACAACGTATTACGGTGTACAAGTATCCCCGGCCTCTCAGCACACATCATATTACGGTATGCAAGTATCCCCGGCATCTCAGCACACAGCGTATTACCGTGTACAAGTATCCCCGGCCTCTTAGTACACATCGTATTACGGTATACAAGTATCCCCGGCATCTCAGCACACAGCGTATTACGGTATATAAGTATCCCCGGCCTCTCAGCACACATCGTATTGCAGTATACAAGTATCCCCGGCCTCTCAGCACACATCGTATTACGGTATACAAGTATCCCCGGCATCTCAGCACACAGCGTATTGCGGTATACAAGTATCCCCGGCCTCTCAGCACACATCGTATTACGGTATACAAGTATCCCCTGCATCTCAGCACACAGCGTATTACGGTATATAAGTATCCCCGGCATCTCAGCACACAGCGTATTACGATATACAAGTATCCCCGGCCTCTCAGCACACAGCGTATTACGGTGTACAAGTATCCCTGGCATCTCAGCACACATCGTATTACAGTATACAAGTATCCCCGGCCTCTCGGCACACATCGTATTACGATATACAAGTATCCCCGGCCTCTCAGCACACAGCGTATTACGGTGTACAAGTATCCCCGGCCTCTCAGCACACAGCGTATTAGGGTATACAGGTATCCCCGGCCTCTCAGCACACAGCGTAGTACGGTATACAAGTATCCCCGGCATCTCAGCACACAGCGTATTAGGGTATACAGGTATCCCCGGCCTCTCAGCACACAGCGTATTACTGTATACAAGTATCCCCGGCCTCTCAGCACACATCGTATTACGGTATACAAGTATCATGTTGATTGTACACAAACGGCTCACCAATTCAACGTACCAAGTCCAATCCACCCAGTTTTCTGAATAGAAATTAAAACAATCAATTGTTTTGAATTAATCGGAAAAAATAAAGGTACATACCCGGCAAGATACACTCATAATATATAAATTGGAAATTTGAGCATATCATAGGTTTAGTTTAATACAACAATTTATGATTGGGTATAATACTTCTTTTTAACACAATTATAAACTTGTCTCCAGGGTTATTTTAGACAAGCAGATTTTCTCTGTGTCTGTTGTTGATTGTTTTAGCTTATTGTCGGGTCCATTCGTATATTCAGTTGGTTTAGCTTATTGTCGGGTCCATTCGTATATTCAGTTGTTTTAGCTTATTGTCGGATCCATTCGTATATTCAGTTGTTTTAGCTTATTGTCGGGTCCATTCGTATATTCAGTTGTTTTAGCTTATTGTCGGGTCCATTCGTATATTCAGTTGTTTTAGCTTATTGTCGGGTCCATTCGTATATTCAGTTGTTTTAGCTTATTGTCGGGTCCATTCGCATATTCAGTTGTTTTAGCTTATTGGCGGCTCCATTTGTATATTCAGTTATTTTAGTTTATTGTCGGGTCCATTCGTATATTCAGTTGTTTTAGCTTATTGGCGGATCCATTCGTATATTCAGTTGTTTTAGCTTATTGGCGGGTCCATTCGTATATTCAGTTGTTTTAGCTTATTGGCGGGTCCATTCGTATATTCAGTTGTTTTAGCTTATTGGCGGCTCCATTTGTATATTCAGTTGTTTTAGCTTATTGTCGGGTCCATTCGTATATTCAGTTATTTTAGCTTATTGTCGGGTCCACTCGTATATTCAGTTGTTTTATCTTATTGGCGGCTCCATTCGTATATTCAGTTGTTTTATCTTATTGGCGGGTCCATTCGTATATTCAGTTGTTTTAGCTTATTGGCGGGTCCAATCGTATATTCAGTTGTTTTAGCTTATTGGCGGGTCCATTCGTATATTCAGTTGTTTTAGCTTATTGGCGGGTCCATTCGTATATTCAGTTGTTTTAGCTTATTGGCGGATCCATTCGTATATTCAGTTGTTTTAGCTTATCGTCGGATCCATTCGTATATTCAGTTGTTTTAGCTTATTGTCGGGTCCATTCGTATATTCAGTTGTTTTAGCTTATTGTCGGGTCCATTCGTATATTCAGTTGTTTTAGCTTATTGTCGGGTCCATTCGTATATTCAGTTGTTTTAGCTTATTGTCGGGTCCATTTGTATATTCAGTTGTTTTAGCTTATTGGCGGATCCATTCGTATATTCAGTTGTTTTAGCTTATTGTCGGATCCATTCGTATATTCAGTTGTTTTAGCTTATTGTCGGGTCCATTCGTATATTCAGTTATTTTAGCTTATTGTCGGGTCCATTCGTATATTCAGTTGTTTTAGCTTATTGTCGGGTCCATTCGTATATTCAGTTGTTTTAGCTTATTGTCGGGTCCATTCGTATATTCAGTTGTTTTAGCTTATTGGCGGCTCCATTTGTATATTCAGTTGTTTTAGCTTATTGGCGGCTCCATTCGTATATTCAGTTATTTTAGTTTCTTGTCGGGTCCATTCGTATATTCAGTTGTTTTAGCTTATTGGCGGATCCATTCGTATATTCAGTTGTTTTAGCTTATTGGCGGGTCCATTCGTATATTCAGTTGTTTTAGCTTATTGTCGGGTCCATTCGTATATTCAGTTGTTTTAGCTTATTGTCGGGTCCATTCGTATATTCAGTTGTTTTAGCTTATTGGCGGCTCCATTTGTATATTCAGTTGTTTTAGCTTATTGGCGGCTCCATTCGTATATTCAGTTATTTTAGTTTATTGTCGGGTCCATTCGTATATTCAGTTGTTTTAGCTTATTGGCGGATTCATTCGTATATTCAGTTGTTTTAGCTTATTGGCGGGTCCATTCGTATATTCAGTTGTTTTAGCTTATTGGCGGGTCCATTCGTATATTCAGTTGTTTTAGCTTATTGGCGGCTCCATTTGTATATTCAGTTGTTTTAGCTTATTGTCGGGTCCATTCGTATATTCAGTTATTTTAGCTTATTGTCGGGTCCACTCGTATATTTAGTTGTTTTATCTTATTGGCGGCTCCATTCGTATATTCAGTTGTTTTATCTTATTGGCAGGTCCATTCGTATATTCAGTTGTTTTAGCTTATTGGCGGGTCCATTCGTATATTCAATTGTTTTAGCTTATTGGCGGGTCCATTCGTATATTCAGTTGTTTTAGCTTATTGGCGGGTCCATTCGTATATTCAGTTGTTTTAGCTTATTGGCGGATCCATTCGTATATTCAGTTGTTTTAGCTTATTGTCGGGTCCATTCGTATATTCAGTTGTTTTAGCTTATTGTCGGGTCCATTCGTATATTCAGTTGTTTTAGCTTATTGGCGGGTCCATTCGTATATTCAGTTAACGGTCTGACAGGGTAATCAGTGATGTTATTTATGACTTCCCTTAGTGATTAACTTTAAGTTACTGACCACCAGCAATGGTTGGGTGCTCACTTAACCTCATAAAACAGATTGCAATTCATGTTTAAATACTGATGTCTTATTTAATTGACGCTAAACAAGCCGTACGAAGTTAATTGTCACTTTATCTGTCTGTTTGTCATTAGACCTATGATTAATGAGCCCTTGCCTGAAGACTTACCATCCGACGCTTGTGACCTTTAACGTCTGACCTTTGATCTGAATCATTCCAATCATATGGGCCTTTGAATTCTGGAATATTTGTGACTTCTATGTCTGAGTGTGTCCGAGTGTGACGTCATTACCAATAAAAGTCGGCTGAATTGGTTTGGTTGCCATATAGCCTACTAATAGCATACAGCATTTGAGCTCCATTTACCTCTTTTGAAAGCTTTTACTATTGAATATATTGAAGTATAACAATTTAAAACACACCCGCCGCAAAAATACAGAAATTGCTGACATTAGAAAAACGTAAGACCGTTTTCTGTTTTGTTAGAACATTAAAATCGTTCGTTTTAGGCGCAACAATGACATGACGTCGCGCCATCAATCTTACACTGGGCAAGTCCAATATTCCGTCAAAAGCCTTTTTCTTGCAATATTTTTTCGCATTTCTAGATTTAGTTGGCTACAAACCGTCACAATATAGTTTTTGCTTTCTTATATCTGTTGAATAATACCGAACATTTTAAGTTAAAACCAGGCGGATCCTTTGATCCAAAGTAGTGAGAGACGTCACAGATACTTCCCTAATGTGAACAGGCGGATGCTGCCATTTCAAGGGAATTAAATATGGTCTTTGGCGGCATTGATGTCGAGCAGTTTGTTTTATTCCACATTATAATATTTCGTATAATACAATCTGTAGTATAGATGTCGCCCCAAACGTCTCCACATGCACAATTTCTATCTAAGGTGCGACCGATCCAAAATAGAATAAAATATAATGGCGAAGAATACTCAGCGGGAATTGGTCTCTTCGCTTTGTGACCATTGTCTCTTTATGATGTTGTCATCCTCGCGTTAAGGAATGTTCTGGATGAAAGGCGTGAGTTATGAGGTCAGGTTAAAGCTCAACGACGGTTCACCGTCCATCCATCAGACTAGTGTTTATCCCCACAATACCATCGTCATGTCTTCTATAGCTACAGTAATATCATCAATCAACCTGTGAAAAACATCCCCGGTTTAAGTATTATACAAGCAGGGCAAATTTCACTGGAATTTGAGAAGAGGTTTGATATCAGGTTTATTGATGCCTGATTTATGTCTTGTGTCCGTTCTCAGTGTGGTCAGTAGAAGCCATTGTTAGGGGTCAGTGAATTCACGCTGCAGGGAACTGACCACTCCCTTCAATGGCCAGGGTATCGGCCTGATACATTAACTGTTGGATCGGGTTTCACTTTATCCGAACTTACTGGGTTCATGGATAATAAAAACCAATTAATAAAGACAGAAATGGTGTAATATACTGATTGATTCCTGTTCAACTCACGATAATCGCGATTATTTAACTAGTATAACAACCGGTTAACAAGAACAGATACACAGAGAAGCGTATATTTTGGTCACAATATAGGTTTACGTCGACCAACTGCTCAAAAGCCAATATATGACTGCTCTGCCATAATGGTCATATGGATCTCACACAATCCTTCACATAAGCCCAGAACAATATATTGTGACCTTATACAACACTCACATACGCCCAGAACAATACATTGTGATCTTATACAACACTCACATACGCTCAGAACAATACATTTTGACCTTATACAATATTCACATACGCTCAGAACAATACATTGTGACCTCACACAACACTCAAATACCTTCAGTCTAATGTATTGTGACATCACACAACACTCAAATACCTTCAGTCTAATGTATTGTGACCTCACACAACACTCAAATACCTTCAGTCTAATGTATTGTGACCTCACACAACACTCAAATACCCTCAGTCTAATGTATTGTGACCTTATACAACCCTAACATATCCTGTCATATCTTCAACAATATATAAATTGGGTTCTCACACGAACCTTCCATACCTCAGTATAATGTATGGGGATCTCACACAAACCTCACATACCTCAGAATAATGTATGGGGATGTCACACAAAACTCACATACCCTCAGAATAATGTATGGGGATCTCACACAAACCTCACATACCCTCATAATAATGTATGGGGATGTCACACAAAACTCACATACCTCAGAATAATGTATGGGGATCTCACACAAACCTCACATACCCTCAGAATAATGTATGGGGATCTCACACAAACCTCACATACCCTCAGAATAATGTATGGGGATCTCACACAAACCTCACATACACTCAGAATAATGTATGGGGATCTCACACAAACCTCACATACACTCAGAATAATGTATGGGGATCTCACACAAACCTCACATACCCGCAGAATAATGTATGGGGATCTCACACAACACCCATATACCCTCAGAATAATGTATGGGGATAGGCCTATCACACAAACCTCACATACCTTCAGAATAATGTATGGGGATCTCACACAAACCTCGCATACCCTCAGAATAATGTATGGGGATCTCACACAACACTCACATACCCTCAGAATAATGTATGGGGATCTCCCACAACACTCACATACCCTCAGAATAATGTATGGGGATAGGCCTATCACACAAACCTCACATACCTTCAGAATAATGTATGGGGATCTCACACAAACCTCGCATACCCTCAGAATAATGTATGGGGATCTCCCACAACACTCACATACCCTCAGAATAATGTATGGAGATCTCATACAAACCTCTCATACCCACAGTCTAATGTATGGGGATCTCACACAACACTCACATACCCTCAGAATAATGTATGGGGATCTCACACAAACCTCACATACTCTCAGAATAATGTATGGGGATCTCACACAAACCTCGCATACCCTCAGAATAATGTATAGGGTTCTCACACAACACTCACATACCCTCAGAATAATGTATGGGGATCTCACACAACACTCACATACCCTCAGAATAATGCATGGGGATCTCACACAAACCTCACATACCCTCAGTCTAATGTATGGGGATCTCACACAACACTCACATACCCTCAGAATAATGTATGGGGATGTCACACAAAACTCACATACCCTCAGAATAATGTATGGGGATCTCACACAAACCTCACATACCCTCAGAATAATGTATGGGGATGTCACACAAAACTCACATACCCTCAGTCTAATGTATGGGGATAGGCCTATCACACAAACCTCACATACCTTCAGAATAATGTATGGGGATCTCACACAAACCTCGCATACCCTCAGAATAATGTATGGGGATCTCACACAACACTCACATACCCTCAGAATAATGTATGGGGATCTCACACAACACTCACATACCCTCAGAATAATGTATGGAGATCTCATACAAACCTCTCATACCCACAGTCTAATGTATGGGGATCTCACACTCACATACCCTCAGAATAATGTATGGGGATCTCACACAAACCTCACATACTCTCAGAATAATGTATGGGGATCTCACACAAACCTCGCATACCCTCAGAATAATGTATGGGGATCTCACACAACATTGACATACCCTCAGAATAATGTATGGGGATCTCACACAACACTCACATACCCTCAGAATAATGTATGGGGATCTCACACAAACCTCACATACCCTCAGTCTAATGTATGGGAATCTCACACAACACTCACATGCCCTCAGAATAATGTATGGTGATCTCACACAAACCTCACATACCCTCAGAATAATGTATGGGGATCTCACACAACACCCACATGCCCTCAGAATAATGTATGGGGATCTCACACAAACCTCACATACACTCAGAATAATGTATGGGGATCTCACACAAACCTCACATACTCTCAGAATAATGTATGGGGATCTCACACAACACCCACATGCCCTCAGAATAATGTATGGGGATCTCACACAACACTCACATACACTCAGAATAATGTATGGGGATCTCACACAACACTCACATACCCTCAGAATAATGTATGGGGATCTCACACAACACTCACATACCCTCAGAATAATGTATGGGGATCTCACACAACACCCACATGCCCTCAGAATAATGTATGGGGATCTCACACAAACCTCACATACACTCAGAATAATGTATGGGGATCTCACACAACACTCACATACCCTCAGAATAATGTATGGGGATCTCACACAACACCCACATGCTCTCAGAATAATGTATGGGGATCTCACACAACACTCACATACACTCAGAATAATGTATGGGGATCTCACACAACACTCACATACCCTCAGAATAATGTAAGGGGATCTCACACAACACTCACATACCCTCAGAATAATGTATGGGGATCTCACACAACACTCATATACCCTCAGTCTAATGTATGGGGATCTCACACAAACCTCACATACCCTCAGAATAATGTATGGGGATCTCACACAAACCTCACAAACTCTCAGAATAATGTATGGGGATCTCAAACCTCAACATAATGAATTGCTATTGATGATTCCGCTGAAGTCAGCGTTAAATGTTCAACTAACGACGTTCATAATATAAATGATTTATGTCGTTTTAATCCTTAAAAATATTCAGTTTAAATGAGACTGGACGAGCGAGCCTTCTTCGATCAGGACCTTTGCTTGTAACTCATTAAGTGGACATAGACGAGGTCAAGCCTTTTAACCATTGTGTTTTTTTTGATTTACAGTCGGTCATTTGTTTTTGAAGTTTAGAGTATTAAGTATCTAATAAGTAACTCGTTTCAATGTCTACATCCCGGATATTAAAACAAATGTTTTATCTGCGTGATTTATTCACTGATTATTGTATTTTGATGAAGGCCAGGTCGCCAGACCTATCATCAACTCTTATGATTTATTGTTAATACGTCTCCAACATAATGAGTGAAGCTTATTGATGGACAGGGTTCATATATGGTGGCCAGGTTTGACCACATTCGCTAAATACTAGCCGAGAAATCCGGGCTCTGCCGACTTTTTCTTCTCTCCGCGTTCGTCATAAGGCGACAAGACACATTAGCAGCCATATAATACCAGTCGCCGTAAGACCGATAATCCGGGCTAGCTAAATTCATGCTTATTGATGGGCAGGATTCATATGGGGGCTAGGTTTGACCACATTCGCTAAATCCATACTTATTGATGGGCAGGATTCATATGGGGGCCAGCTTTGACCACATTCGCTAAATCCATACTTATTGATGGGCAGGATTCATATGGGGGCCAGCTTTGGCCACATTCGCTAAATCCATACTTATTGATGGGCAGGATTCATATGGGGGCCAGTTTTGACCACATTCGCTTAATCCATACTTATTGATGGGCAGGATTCATATGGGGGCCAGCTTTGGCCACATTCGCTAAATCCATACTTATTGATTTTCTGAAATTCTGAAAACATTCTCTGTTAGAATTACCCCTCCCCCTCCTAGTGTTAAATACATCCCCATACGGTTTAATAAATAGCTAAATGAAAGCATTCAGTAAAAAGCAGTATTTCCTCTAATGGTTAATTACATAATGTATGCATTTATTCATTAAGATCGAACCTCTATAGAGATAAGTAATAGGCCAGTATAACTCTAATGTTGTCTAGCGCACGTGGAGACATCTTTGTCTCATTATTAAGATATTCCCGACAGAATGTCTTCGTGCCGCCAGTCAACAGCTATACATTAACTCATGTCTTACTCCATAACCTCTCAGACTTGAACTCAACCCTTTCTTGTCACTGTCACTTTTTATCCATTTTTTACCCTTGTTCTGAATATTCATGTTCACAGTACAGTTGTATATAAGGGCAATCTTTGACGTCTACAACATCCAATGTCATCACCGGATGTCATATACATCGTAAAAAAAGATATACACATGTATTTACAATAAGATATATCGGATGGACAAAAACAAGTAGCCCCCAGTTTCATCCTTTGAATATCAAAACTTAAAATGGCATTTTAAAAAAATGTTGCACACATCTGCACTGATGTTTGGTCAAATGGCCAGACGTTTTGCGTAAAATGCAATGCGGTTAGACAGCTCGGGGCTTAACAATTTCAGTTAATATTATTTTTTGGGGGATATTCATTTTTGTTAATACATAGATCCCTTTTTGTATATCTTAACAGAAGGAACCCTACTTTCTAATCACTGTCAGAATGTGTTCTAGCAAAAAAGGCTAGATAAGGCTTGTTGAAGTTTTCAGAACCATATTTGGGGATCATTATGAAAATTGCCAACTAACAATATGATCTTCAAAAATGTCCCTTTGTAACGCTTAATGTATATCCACCAATGGGTCGCGAGTTCGAATCCCACTCACCGGAAGGAGCCCGGTTTCCGCCCACAATAAAACTGTCAACGCCGCCATATAAGTGAAATAATCTTGAGCGCGGCGTAAAACACCAAACAATCAAGACTGGGATATCACGGTGGTCGCTATTATCCTGTAGACATTCATTATGGATGAAATTAGACGCCTTCACGCGATTTCCCCTTTTACCACAGAGCGCGAGATATCGAGATCTCTCAGTCGATAAAGCGTTGTCTTATGTCGACACGGGCCTTCCATCGATGGTTCGTGCGTTCGAATGTCACTCAGTCCAAAAACGACAAACATTGTGAGTGGGGTTTAAAGTCTATGTGGAAGGATTACCTAAAGTCCTAAATGGTCGGGAGTTTCTTCTTGACCATTTCCACCCCCCCCCCCCCCCCCGCCCCTCAAATTAATCAAATGTAGTGAGTTTGTTTACAATATAAATGTATTTATTCATCGGGATAGGACACATCTCCATAACTTTATTCCCGCCTATGTTTATCTTACCTTTTGTCAATTATTTATTATCATTTATGTACATATTGGGTGAAATAAACAAACAAACATACAGATTATTTCTTCAACTGATTGATTTTCTCTATACGCTCTATGTCGGGGGAACAAAGAGCTTGGTCCCCCACTAAAATTGGTAACGCCGCCCTATAATTGAAAAACACAAGGAGGCATTATGTTTTATTTTAAACGAAATACGGTATAGATTCAAATTAACCAAATAGGCCTACTGAGCCACACGGTTTCTCTTCTATCGGTTGGTGACCTTTCAGTATGCTTTTACACACGCATTTAAATTTCTAGACGCGTATAATGTAAAGTAACCGAATGTAATCATTTGATTCCTGAATGTAATTTCCTCGTCTGTTAAGTTTTATTTTCAAATAACGACCACGTGTTTTGTGGGAGTCCGGACCAGATGACTAGATGGACAGATGGTAGCTGACCACTGTCTCCTATGATTAACCTAATATAGAGAGGGTTTGATATATACCTCACGTCGGGTCTGATTATTCGGATGATTAGTGGAGAGTTATACATTGACCGTTCTCATTCGTCTTGACCTCCGTTTGGCTCCAGACCAATCACCGTGTTCGGACAGAATGGCTAGCAGGAATTGCTAACATATGGCTTTGGAATTTTATAATATGCTTTGTCACTTAACCATACAGTCAAACGAATATTGAATATTATTCTATATCGAGAAAATAATGAGAAAGATCCCTTAGAATTTAAACACTTGAAGTATGGATATTTTGTGGAGAAGAAATACGTAACTTAATCTAAACAGGTTTTAATGATAATGTTTAATTAAGATTCTAATTGAGTTAAGATCATCTTTATTAAGCGGATGTTTGATTCTGAAAGATGTCATTAGATGCGAGAGAAGTAAACACAGCAGGGGGGCGGTTTGAAATCTGTCAACACCCATCAGCCTCTCCTTTAGCTATTCACCCGACAGCTATCTAATAAAGTTTGACGAACATTTTACCTCTTGAAGTTTACCGCATACAGTTTGTCGCAGTTCACCATCACATTTGTATGATATTTTATTTTTAGTGAGAAATATTCCCTGCAATTTATTGTTCAATAACCCAATATTCTCAATATATGTGAGTAATATGCCACATCGTCTGGTATCTTTGGATATATGTCACATACAGTCAGCATATTTTGTGCGCAGTCTAAAACATGTCTTTGTATTTCTTAGTCCAAAATGCTGTGATATACACACTCCAGTTTTCTCTCCAATTTCTACACCACATACTCCGTTTTTCTCTCCAATTCCCCCAACCACACACTCCAGTTTTCTCTCCAATTCCTCCAACCACACACCTCGGTTTTCTCTCCTATTCCCCCAACCACACACTCCAGTTTTCTCTCCTATTCCTCCAACCACACACTCCGGGTTTCTCTCCAATTCCCCCAACCACACACTCTGGTTTTCTCTCCAATTCCCCCAACCACACACTCCGGTTTTCTCTCCTATTCCCCCAACCACACACCTCGGTTTTCTCTCCAATTCCCCCAACCACATACTCCGGTTTTCTCCCCGATTCCCCCAACCACACACTCCGGTATTCTCTTCTATTCCTCCAACCACACACTCCGGTTTTCTCTCACAATAATGCTATGTACTCCAGTTTTCTCTCACCATAATTCTGTGGTCTTTCTTCCTACCACAAGACACTCCAGTTTTCTCTCACCATAACTCTGTGCTCTGTATTCCTGCTACAACACACTCCGATTTTCTGTCCTCATAATTCTGTGGTATGTATTCCTGTTACAAGATACTCCGATTTTCTGTCCTCATAATTCTGTGGTCTGTATTACTGCTACAAGATACTCCGGTTTTCTGTCACCATAATTCTGTGGTCTGTATTACTGCTACAACACACTCCGATTTTCTGTCCTCATAATTCTGTGGTCTGTATTCCTGTTACAAAATACTCCGGTTTTCTGTCCTCATAATTCTGTGCTCTGTATTCCTGCTGCAAGACACTCTGGTTTTCTGTCCCCATAATGCTATGGCCTGTATTTTTCTAGCTTGCACTCTAGCATTTCTCCTACCCACTTTTAACATTTTGGCATTAATAGATTTTTTGTAGAAAATGACGCTTTATTTAAGTTTCTGACACAAAAGGTACAATTCTTACATTGATTTGAATGCCAACATATGAGAAGCATAATGACCCCAAAAATTCTTCTTCAGCGTTGTTTTAAGTCAAACTGAATATGTTTAGTACTTTTTCAGGTCCTGTGTATGATGAATGGATTTTCTTATCCACATGTGAGTAGTTTTTCATGGTTCACACATTAAAGGAATGCTAATGAGGCTCTTTCTATACACAAAGAAAAAAGTTAAGCACCCCCCCCCCCCCCCTGGAAAGTCTGCACCGACCGATAAAATCATTGATGTAGGGAGATTGTTGGCAAAATGATGTTGCAGAAACGATTGTGATCATAAAGGGCAATATTCTGGCGATAAGAAATCCCCATTAATGGCATTAAGCTATACAATTTATTTAGGATATCGTTAGCCAAATCAAATGTGTATTTTAACAAAATACAGTAAAAAGACGCTTGTAAGTATGAAACTTCAGAGTTTATCTGTCTTCAGAGGGCGAACATATTGAAGTAAACATGTCACTTTGAGTGTGTAGAACACATCCCTAGAGCAGAAGGTCAATAGCGCGTATAGTCTCCATTAGCTTACAACCTGCGTCTCACCCCTTCAGTGAGACGTCTGATCTGTTGAAGGGGTAATTGCAAGGGGCAATACCGATGTAATGCGGCTTCCAATTCCTGCAGATTTTGTACAGGAGGCTCTAGGGCTTAAAAATGTGTCTGCCCGTTCTATCCTTCTGCTTTATGGATGTGTTCTACACACTCAAAGTTACTTTTTTACTTCAATACGTTCTCCCTGTGAAGCCAGATGGGCTCTGAAGTTTCATACTTAGAAGCATCTTTTTATTTTGTTAAAATACACTTTTGATTTGGCTAAAGATATCTTGAATAAATTGAATAAATTATTGCCATTAATGGTGATTTCTTATCGCCAGAATGTTGCCCTTTATGATCACAATAATTTCTGCAACATCAGTTTGCCAACAATCTTCCTAAACCAATGATTGTATCGATCGTTGCAGACTTTCCAGGGGGTGCTTAACTGTTTTTTCTGTGCATGGCTTCACTGCTTCATTTCATTAGAAATTCGCTTGAATTAACATTCCAAAAATGAGAGAGCGACAGAGGGCTTAGTTTACATTGCATTTAGTTTTTTCATAAGAGATCATTTTAAATACCTTTAATCTCAATATGTTAGATTTTGAATGAGATTGAAGTATTTTTTTGCCTGTGGCAGGATTCAGACCACATTTACCTACTTCCGGATTTTGGTAGGGACAAAAGTTCCAGATATTTTTGTGTGAGTGTTTTTTTTTTCAATTATTTTTCCTGCCCTCCTGCATTTTGTTCTGGGCATTTTTATGAAAGGACACGGGTTGAATTTCTGTCCGAAAATGATTTTATAAGCGTAACAAGACCGGTATAGGTGGATGGAGTTAGGTGTGCTGTGGTCTGTTTACATCCAGCGTTCCATGACAAAGTAACACATATCAGGCCGTTCTGGTGATAGTGAAAAATAGTTATCTTAATGGTTAGGTTGAATTGTTCTTAAAACATTTCAGAAAGACTACTTAAGGCCCCTAACGAAGGATTTGGTTCAACGAAAAATAGGAAATGAAATTGTGGCATGTTGCCAGTCGTGACAACCCCGTTGTGGCGTAAGTCGTAAGACTCATGAGACTTTGTCATAGAACGTAGCTGATACCAGATGGAGGCAATGCTTTTGAACTGGTAGTTTGTGTCTCAGATAAGGATAACCATATAAAGCTGATGTAGGTCTGTGACAATAAACTCAAGACGTCGTTTGAAATAAAACCCTATGCAATTTGAGGCTAATAAACCCACGTGAAAAAATCATAACACAAATATCCAATTGGAATAACTGCTAGAAGGTTCAACATAGACTGAGAGATTATTACAATCTGTCCGATATAATTTCACGGATCAAAGGTTTATGTCATGGAATTTTGAAAATAGTAAAATTAAGAAATAAAAGTCTGTGTGCTTTGACTGGATCATTTATCTCAATAAAGCTGTTAATGGACCGCGTTAAGCTGTCAGACATCACATTATGATGTCGCCCAAGAAACTGTCCAGAATACTTCAACTTTGCTCAAACTAAAATACCATAAGATCGCCAGACATCCCCTTAATTCCTTGACTACATGACCTGAAGGAAATAGCGGTAGTGAAGTCGAACGACCGATTGAGTCTGAATTGAAAAACTATACGTGTTGGATTGGAATCTATATCTATTGCAATGTTTATTTTTTTACTATTTAATACAACTGTCTAAAGTGCATTCCTCCTGCAATGTCTATTTTGGCTTTTGTCAGATATCTGAAATTGAATAAGATAACAATTGTTTCCATTGTCATCAAGTGTCCCCACCTACCAACAGAAAATCTCCTGAACATAAAGCATAGCAGGACCTTCGTTAAACTACCCACGTACCATTAATTGTAATACAGGAGAATGTGGCAACGAGAGCATTAAGGATTCTGCGTAATCATATTGAGGTGCAAACACTCAATGATAAATCAATCCATTTAGTGACATATATATATTAGGAGAATACCCAACGCGAGTGGTGGAATGAAACAGTAAGCTGGTGTTATTTATTATGGGAAAATGTTGTTTCAGGTGTAGGTTAGATTTTCAGAGAGAAAAGAATAGAGTTTATATTTAGAGAATTTGTAAATGACAAATACTGTAGTGGAGTTATTTTAGTAGCATCTTGAATCTATAATGTCCCGTTCCGCGAGTCATTTTCGACGACTTGTCTATGTGTCCAGTTCTGCTCGCGATCCGACATGAGTTATGCCTGCCGGCGGAGAATAAAATGAACTGCAATGCTTCCCTGCTGATCCAAGCGTCATTCCACCAGCGGCTAACTGTCTCCCCGTTGAAGAAAACCATCTGATGAGAATGAGTTTGGTGGCAAGTGAATCTGGACTCAATTCCTTTCTAAAGCAAACTGGAAAATAAAGACCACCTGTTAACTTGGACGTTTGACCAGGGTTTGAATGCCTCAATCTACCATCATGGCATATGTACTCACAAGTTACCAACTAAAGATGAACTCTTCTACAGCACATCTCTGCCTTGGAAAATGTTAATGATCAAACTGCCAATAACATATCCTATACTTATGTTCGTCTATGTGTCTGAATATTATAAAGCATTGGATAATAATTATTTTATATCCAGTAATTTCTAACTATAAACACTTTGTACGAGGAAATGTTTAATGATACTAATTAGGAAATAGCTATATTACAGCGATACCCCGGTAACAGAAAGGAAGCATATAAAATGTCATGGGAAGTTTAATTAGTGTATCCTGCAATAACCTCAGTTGCCTATTAGAACAATTAGTGCACTGGTGTGGCATAAATTCAACGGTACATTTATTTCCTAGTTGAGGTGATTTGCGTGCTTAGTTCTATATGTTTAAGAATCAACTCATAATATTTTGAATACGAGTTTTTTTTCCCCCACAAGTTAACATCTTACGGTTAAATGCCTTGATGGCTGTTCAAACAAACATAGCGCAATATTGTTGAAATCAAGTAAGGTTTTCACAAGTTGATCTAATTGATACTTCCTCCATGTGCAATATGATAGTCCTTATCGTAATGTTTTGCCACACAATGGCTAGTTTCTCAATTCAGTTAAAATGTCCCTTTATTAAATCTTCCATGATTTGTATAACAGGGATTTTATACATGACTACTTTTACAGCCAGTTATATATATGACTACTTGTACTGCCAGTTATATATATGACTACTTGTACAGCCAGTTATATATATGACTACTTTTGCAGCCAATTTTATAGATGACTAATTGTACAGCCAATTTTATAGATGACTACTTGTATAGCCAATTTTATAGATGACTACTTGTACAGCCAATTTTATAGATGACTATACTTGTACAGCTAATTTCATAGATGACTACTTGTACAGACAATTTTATAGATGGCTATACTTGTACAGCCAATTTTATAGATGACTATACTTGTACAGCCAATTTTATAGATGACTACTTGTACAGCCAATTTTATAGATGACTACTTGTACAGCCAATTTTATAGATGACTACTTGTACAGCCAATTTTATAGATGACTATACTTGTACAGCTAATTTCATAGATGACTATACTTGTAAAGCTAATTCCATAGATGACTACTTGTACAGCCAATTTCTCCTACGTAAAGAAAAGATTCGGACTGAGTTGTGATAGCTATATCTCCATACGGAATTCCTCATTCCTTACCAGATACCAAGCCCATATATTTGGATATATCTTGTTTAAGTCAATTATGCCTCAAATGTCCGATGACTTGTTTTGTTTCTATGCACTGACCACAGCTGAGTAAACCCGCCATGTATCTGACAATTCACAGACAAGCTGGACATCGGCTAATGTGGTCAATGGATGCCACCTGACCAACACAACGGTCATCCCGACTCTCTCGCCAATAAACTCTGCTCGTAAAACATACATACGTGTCGAGAAAAAAATTGGAAGGCCCGCGAGGCAGCCCACAGGCCATTAAAGAGCGGTCGTGCTGAATAAAGTTGCCTTGTTATTTTTTTTCAAGTCAACAGAATCGGTCTTTCATCTTGTCACTTATGATTTATGAATTTGTATGGATCACTACATCCTATCTTATGGTCAAACAAAACTTTAACATAGATTTGGGACTTTTTTAAATCATTGGATCGACCTGTAAGTTTAAAAGTTGTAAAACCGGTATTTATTGACTAATTTTCCTTGGGCGTAGATCGATGGGTGTTACTTCTATCACGGCTTGTATTGGAACAGATTATTAACAGGTTTCTGATAGCCTATGGGTATAATGACTGGTTGATTATGAAGAAGAACAGGTAGAGGTGGAGAATGACTGATGAGGGCAATCAGCTTAACTCGTGTATCTCATTTTAACTCACCAGTAATATGATTGATCTATAGCTGTCAGGTGATAGATGACACCCGAGATGGTAGAGGTAGTCATTCTCCACACTAACACATTTAACACACTACTTAGAAGTCACGACGTTTAACTAGAAAGGCCTTAATCACCTAGAAAAACGCATGGAATTAAAACACCATTAGTTAACCGCCCGTCCAACCACATTGTTTAACATCAATAAAAACACATAATGAGCTTGTTTCTTTTAAGCTGTCTAGATTCCAACATTGATTGTCTTTTTTAACTGGTAACCGACCAAGGTCCGTGGATACACGTCCTTCTACACAAAGTGGACTGTTTTGGATAAATGCATTTAAGCAATAAGGATTAAATGCTATTATATAAGGCAATGGAGTTAAGTTGTCTCCCCTGGTGCGCCACTTCATGTCTCCATGGATACTAACCTCGTGTTCCTACCACGTTGCCCGAAGTTTCTAGAAGGTTTGAGTACAGAAACACTTTCAAAAACTTAAGAATTCTTTTTAATAAGTAAGTAATTTTTGGACCATGCCTAGACCTATTAGGCGGGTAGCGGCGGCCAAGCGTCGGGCAGCGATGGTGAGCCGTCCAACACACGGAAGAGGGCGATCTGCACTGGGAAAATCTGCGGCGAGTGCTAGTATCAGTGCGCCTGCAGCAACAACAACACCTTCCTCGGGAGGCCCTGCCACTGCCAGCACTACCAGTACCAGTGTGCCGAATGTTGTAACGCCTGGAAATCAGTCCCTTACTCCGGCTCAACTATCAGGATACACAGGTTGTATGAATTCTTTCCCCATTAGTGTCACAACGGCAGATTATCAAAACCGATTAATTCTTGATCGGGTTCCAACTGCCGAACAACATGATGTAAGTATTACGGGCAATGCTAATGCCCGTAGTAATGGTAATACTAATACCAATAGCATGGGCGCTACCACTGTCATGGGCTGTGGCAGTGGTATACACAATAGTCCTTTTCCGTTGGGCTACCCCATCGGAACAACAACAAATCCTACAAACAACTTACCGGTTAATCATTTTACCCATACCAGTGGCAGTCTATCTCAGCAAGCTGTTAATAATCCCATTAATTGCATGCCTACTGTCGGCGCTAACTCATTCTCTTTGCCATTACGCCAAAGCGCTGTGCCTGTCCTATCTGATTTGTCCATGTCTACAGTATACCCCCAGCCTACCCCATTACTAAGTGTTGGAGACGATATTAATGCTCATGTTCCCACCAACATCAAGAATAAAATTTGGCAAAATGAATATATTGACATAGGTCTTTTGCTGAAAACTACCCAAGAATTTGAAACTTGCACTTTATCTCTTAGTGGTAAGGCTGGTCAGCCCTTAGAACTGCGCCCTAAGCGCGTAAGTAAACAACTGGACAATATTGATACATGGACATCAGCTTTCCTAATATATATGGATATATTTTTTGAGCGTCAACCACTTAGGGCTCGTGAGCTTCTAAAATACATGAACATTGTCAGGGTTCTGGCATCCCGTACAAAAGGCATGGCCTGGCGCTATTATGATGAACAGTTTCGGTTAAAAGTGTCTAGAAATCCAAACATGCTGTGGTCAACGGTTGACGGTGAGTTATGGTTGATGAGTGTGCTTCATCAAGGAGCAGACTCATCACCCGTGGTGTCTCCATCATTCAAACAATATGGTAACTGGGGCAATAAGAATAAAGGGCGGGGATCTGTTACCGGCACCTGTTGGCAATATAATAGGGCGGGGTGTTCAAAAACCAACTGTCGTTTTCGTCACATCTGCACCAAATGTAATGGAAAACATCCTGAAAAACAATGCCTCTCAGCCCATAACTCCCAGGGTCAGTAATATTAATAATATCTTTCAAAAAGCCCCATCTCCAATAAATGTTGATGTTCTATGTAGTTGGTTATCATTATACCCAAATCAAAAAGATGCAGTTATTCTCAAAGAAGGTTTTAAAGAAGGCTTTCTTATGTATTACACCGGTCCTCGATTACCATATGACTCAAATAATTTAAAGTCCGCTCGGCAAGCTCCTGATATTTTGTCAGCAAAACTTGATAAAGAAATTGCCCTAGGTCGCATAGCAGGCCCCTTTGATATACGCCCCATATATAATTTACGCCTACCTCGCCAAGGCTGACATAAAATCTGCGTTTAGACTGTTACCAGTTTACCCCGGAGATTTTGATATTTTGGGATTTAAGTATAACAACAAGTTCTATTTTGATAAGTGTCTTCCAATGGGAGCTTCAATATCATGTGCACATTTTGAACGATTTAGCTCATTTATAGAATGGTGCGTTAGACAGGAATCTCGATCAGTGAATGTCTTGCATTTTTTAGATGATTTCTTTATGGGAGGCAGTGATAGAAGCTCATGTCAGGATTTAGTCTGTAGTTTTCAAAGTTTTTGTGCTGAACTCGGGGTACCCCTTGCAGCTGAAAAATCTCAGGGACCGTGTCAAATTATTTGTTACCTTGGTATGGAGCTAGATACTAAATCTATGTTAGTGAAAATTCCACCAGATAAGTTAATACAATTAAAAGAATTGCTTTGAGTTTTCAAACTCATAAAAAAGTAACACTTCGAGAATTACAGTCTCTGATAGGTTCCTTGAGTTTTGTTTGTAGGGCAGTTTCACCAGGTCGGCCATTCTTAAGGCGTTTGATTGATGCTACTGTTGCAGTTAGCAAACCATATCATTTTGTTCGTCTAACAACTGAAATGAAAGCAGATTTGAACATGTGGCAATTATTTTTAGACCACTTCAATGGTGTGACACTGTTTATGGACAAAATTTGGGTTGACAATGACAACTTACAGCTATACTCGGATGCATCAGGGGGAAATGGCATGGGGGCTTATTTTCATGGCAAATGGTTTTCAGCAAAGTGGCCACAAGACTGGCACACAACTGAAATTACTAAAGATATCACATTCTTGGAACTATTGCCCATTACAGTTTCTGTAGTGATTTGGGGTTGCCTGCTAAAAAACAAGAAGATCATATTTTACTGTGATAACAAAGCAGTCGTACAAGTTATAAATACCCAAACATCTAAGTCAAAGAGAGTTATGAAGTTGGTCAGGTATTTAGTGTTGAACTGTTTAAGGCATAATATCCTCTTTAAGTCGAATCATGTTGCTGGTGTTAATAATGGAATAACCGATTCTCTTTCACGGTTTCAGTTTGCTCGTTTCCATCAACTTGCCCCCCAAGCAGACACAGAATCAACACCGGTACCCAGCTGGATATGGGATGTTTGGAAGTAGAAACTCAGAAACTCCTCCACTACTCTATGTCAGAAAACACACACAAAGCCTATGCGGCGGGAATTTCCTCTTTGAACAAATTTTACACAAATTTGGGTTTGCCTTTAACCTGGCCAGTTCCTGTTTCTGTCCTGGTTCAATATGTGGCCTTCTGTTCCCACCAACAATTATCAGCCTCCACAGTTTCCACTTATTTAGCTGGAATTAGCCACAGACATAAGTTATATGATTTTGTTGACCCCACACAATGTTTTGTTGTCCGTAAGCTGCTGGAAGGTATGCGCAGATTACGCCCACAGCAGGACACCAGAGGGCCCATATCACTACCTATGCTCCGTTCAATAGTTTCTGTTTTACCCTATGTATGTAAATCTAATTATGAATGCAGTCTTTTTAAATCAGCATACTTATTAGCATTTTTTGGATTTTTCAGAGTAGCAGAACTTGTTTCAAACAGCTCTAATGACATAAATAACAGAGCCTTAAAACTCTTTGATATTCAATTATCTCCAGACATTTTGATAAATTTGAGGTATTCCAAAACTGATCAACTAGGCGAGGGAACAGTTTTACATATTCCTAGAATGTCTGATACATCAATGTGCCCAGTTACATCACTTCAAGCATACTTGATACTGAGACCACATGTAAACTCTCAGGTGCTATTCTGTCACTCAAATGGGTCACTACTCACTCGTTATCAATTTTCCTCTGTACTATCAACATGTTTGAGGTATCTTGGCATTGACCATACTAAGTATGCTGCACATAGCTTAAGAATTGGGGTGGCTACAACATGCGCAATGATGAACGTCCCTGACGAAAAAATTCAGTCTTTTGGTCGCTGGAAATCTTCAGCTTATCAGCGCTATATTAGACTGCCTCAAATTGTTTAACCCACGCACATCTCCCACCCAAGTTATATCTCAGATAGAATGAAATAAGATTTGCATTATTCTTCCCCAAATAAACTGTTCATGTATCTCTTTGTTATTAATATATATTTTCTTTTCTTTTCTTTATAGCAACCCAAAAGGTAGTATGGATTGTGGGGTCCAGCTATATTTATTGGGCTCACCAGCGAGCTGTTTTGAGACCTGGGGGCGCAAGTTTAGGCCTTCAATCTCGTCTTGGTGTTTGGGTGCGTTGGTTTGGAGTACGAGGTATGAGATGGTGTGACCTTTTGCCCTTTTTGCATAATCTCTGTTCTAGGGCCCAATTTTCCCTGCCAGATCTGCTAATTATACATGTGGGAGCCAATGACCTGGGCAAAATTAAAGGCATTCAATTAAAGCTTGATATAGAATCGGACATACCCTCTATTAGGTTCCTATTTCCTCGATCTAAATTGTTTTTTTCAGCAATGTTACCTCGTTTTAGCTGGAGAGGTGTTATTAATACGGTAGGAATAGAAGCAGAAAGAAAACGTGTAAATCGACTGATCAAGGCCATTTTCCTTTCTCACCAAGGTTCCTTTTTAAGACACCCTGATATTGTAGCTACTGAACAGTTGAGAGGTTTATATAGAGACGATGGTGTTCATTTGACTCCCATTGGAAATGATTTATTTATCAATATGTTGCAAAGTGGAATAGAGGTATTTTTGACCAGCTCGAAAAACTGCTTCCCTGCTGGGAACTATTGAACTGTTGTTTCAGGGGAGGTAATTGGATAAGTTGTCCCCCTTGACGTACTTTATTTATTCGACGAATTGACCTGAATTTCAGTAGTGGTCTGGCGTTGAATCCTTGGAGGTTGTTTGATACTTTGCATATCTATGAGCCCTCTCATTCGTCCATTTATTGGCTCTTTGAACATATTGATGTAGGCGAACATACACGGTCTTTGGGGCGAGCTTTGGGGCTCGTTTGGCCGGACTTCAGGGCGGAAAAGTTGCCTGGATATGGATTTATCTGGTGCTAGGAGTGCAGTTGCACAGCACAGGATCTACTTGGGTTAGTAGATTTGGGAATACTAGTACTAAAATGTTTCATCTCTGTGGTGACCCCAGGGACGAATGGGTATTCCCAGGGCTTGTTTGATAAATCCAGGGTGTTATCCAGGGTGGTCAACCTGGGCTACCCCAGGGGACCAGGGGCTCTGTCGTGGTTACCCCGCAGGCCTCTGGGCTTATCAGACAAACTAATAGCGTCGATTTGCTGGGGCAACCTTTCCTGTGAAGTCTGGAAGATCGTGTAGGTTCAATGAATAAAGCTATGGCAAATAACAGTCCAATCAAAATATTACTTTTGAGTTATTCATTTGGTGTTTGTTACTTAGTGGGGTAGGACATTGATCTTTAGATAAATGCATTTAAGCAATAAGGATTAAATGCTATTATATAAGGCAATGGAGTTAAGTTGTCTCCCCTGGTGCGCCACTTCATGTCTCCATGGATACTAACCTCGTGTTCCTACCACGTTGCCCGAAGTTTCTAGAAGGTTTGAGTACAGAAACACTTTCAAAAACCCTCCCTCCCTCCCTGGCAATTTACTTGGTTGGTCATGGAGGCCTTTGGATTCTTACTACAGGACATCTGTATCATTGACCAGGTTTGGTAACAAGAGCATAATTGAGTAAGTCTTTTGAAATTAATTTTAATGGTCGTAAATACCGGATTGAAAATAATGTTAAATACTGAATATTAAACACTTTCGGTTAATTGTAACATCTGTGTATAATTTCTTGTTGAATTTATTTTAATCGCGCTGTAGCTTGATGTAATGGTCGGCCGGACTTCAGGGCGGAAAAGTTGCCTGGATATGGATTTATCTGGTGCTAGGAGTGCAGTTGCACAGCACAGGATCTACTTGGGTTAGTAGATTTGGGAATACTAGTACTAAAATGTTTCATCTCTGTGGTGACCCCAGGGACGAATGGGTATTCCCAGGGCTTGTTTGATAAATCCAGGGTGTTATCCAGGGTGGTCAACCTGGGCTACCCCAGGGGACCAGGGGCTCTGTCGTGGTTACCCCGCAGGCCTCTGGGCTTATCAGACAAACTAATAGCGTCGATTTGCTGGGGCAACCTTTCCTGTGAAGTCTGGAAGATCGTGTAGGTTCAATGAATAAAGCTATGGCAAATAACAGTCCAATCAAAATATTACTTTTGAGTTATTCATTTGGTGTTTGTTACTTAGTGGGGTAGGACATTGATCTTTAGATAATTGGGCAATATACATGTAGGTGATTCTTTCGTAACCATTATATTGCACAGGATTGTATAATAGTTCGAGCATACTAATGGTATGACCCTCGAGAGTTCAGTTATTACACCCAGGAACTACCAACAATCTGAATCTGGTTCCGTGGCGGTTTGGTTCAGTGGCGGCTTGGGTTCCGTGGCGGCTTGGGTTCAGTGGCGGCTTGGGTTCAGTGGCGGCTTGGGTTCAGTGGCGGCTTGGATTCCGTGGCGGCTTGGGTTCTTTGCGGAGGACTCTTTGCGGTTGACTCGTGAATAAATTGGATACTTGTTTTGTAACAATATGATAATTGTTGAAATTATATTTGATTGTTTCTCAAGAATAATATATTTTTATATATGGGGACAAAATAATTGGATGTGTAAGGTTGCCAGCTGAATTTTTCCCGGGTAGCATTTCTTTCCTCACTTTTAAATACGGAAGCAGTGTTCAGCAACTTTTAAGTCAATGCTCCTGTGTCAATGTGACCTTATTATCTATTAGGTAGCAATCGCCATATCTATACACAGAGAAAAAAGTTAAGCACCCCCCCCCCCCCCACCAGTGGAAAGTCTGCATCGACCGATAAAACCATTGGTGTAGGGAGATTGTTGGCAAACTGATGTTGCAGAAACGGTTGTGATCGTAAAGGGTAACATTCTGGTGATAAGAAATCCCCATTAATGGCAATAAGCTATACAATTTATTCAGGATATCACGTTATCCAAATCAAAAGTGTATTTTAGCCAAATAAAAAGATGCTTGTAAGTATGAAACTTCAGAGTTCTTCTGACTTCACAGACGGTATTGGCGGCAGTTACCCCTCAACAGATCCGACGCTTTTGATTTGGCTAACGATATCCTGAATAAATCGTGTAGCTTATTGCAGTTACCGCTTCAACAGATCCGACGTCTCACTGGAGGGGTGAGACGCAGGCTGGAAGCTAATGGAGGCTATACGCGCTATTGACTTCTGCACTAGGGTCGTGTTCTACACACTCAAAGGGACATTTTCACTTCAATATGTTCGCCCTGTGAAGCCAGATGGACTGAAGTTTCATACTTACAAGCATCTTTCTATTTTGTTAAAATACAGTTTTGATTTGGCTAACGATATAGCTTATTGCCATTAATGGTGATTTCTTATCGGTGGGGCGGTAAGTCGCGAGTTTGATTCTCACCCTGGCCCGGAATTTTTTCCAGGTCAATCAGTGTCGGTTAATTTACTAATTCACTACTTATATTGAACCTATAGCGTTTTCGAAGATGTAATATCATGTCAGCCAGCCTGGCACATCCTATTTTTGTTGTTGTTAACTTTGAATTTGTAGTAAATCCACCAAAGAAATCTAACAGAAACATTTTAACGTGTAAATCACCGCCTAGAGGAAAGTTCATAACAGTTAAGCGTTAAATTGTGGGTTCTTCGTCAATCACACGTACAGTCCTTACCGGACTATCTTCTTGTCGAATACGTTCAGTTAACTGTCAAAAGCTGCGTTTTAACCTTATAGAGAGAAGAGTGGTTTGTTTTGTAAATCATAAGAAACTAAGACTATGCTAATGTCCCCAGTGTTCTGACTTATTCATATATTGGAATGGAATTCATTAAGTGTTTGTAAACGCCCGGTTGTTTTCGATCCACGAAGAATTCTATTTGATGTGGTTTGTACACATGGACTGTTCCCTTTGATTAGTAATGCGTAGGAGAAGGGACACCTGCCCTTCTATTGACCCATCACTATAGACCAAAGGGAAACCCACTAAAACTGTCATGATGACGTCATTACGAGTATTTTTCATGTCAGTATTTCGAGTTTGATAAATCGTCATGAGGAGAAAAATGATTACTTTAAGAAACAGACGTGCTTAAATGAAGCCATTTTGGAGAAACTCAACAACAGCGGTACTGAGGGAGGGTAGGCCTACTACAACCCGGAATAGATAACAATTATCACCTGAACCTGGGTTCTTTCTCTGTCATTTCTTGAAATACCACCTCATCAGATACGCATATAAACCAATTTCATCTTGAATTTTTTTAAAGTGACATGAGCTGCCAAAATATTTTTTATTTTTCTCATAAAACAGAATTTAAAAGTTAGTGGTTATTGTTAACATAGATAAAGGACTTTTTGTTGATATGACACTTGGAATTGCACATTAAGTAATTGTTTAGAAAAACCAACACACAAAAATAAACTTTGATACCGGCTGAGTTAGGCATTCATACAGCAGGGAGAGGGGGGGGGGGGTGCTGATGTCCGGCTGAAAATGTTTTACCCCCCGTCACTGCATTTTATAATAAGTCAATTAAGCCAGATGCACTGTACCAGGGAAACCGGTTGAGGTATATACAGACCAAATGGTGCATGCACTTTGATGACACCTGAACGCTCACAAGTCTCTCATACCGATAAATTATAAATAATGGTACGTCCGGTAATTACAGGGATATTTTAAGGAAGGTGTTTTTATTGCTGGCCAGTCCTGTTTGATTTTCCTCGTTATAAGTGAAGACTTCCATCAACTAGTGAAGGGCCTTCGGAATGGGGGATAAAGTACAGACCTGGATCCCCTGTCTGTGGTCACGCTGAGGCTGCTGGAGGTAGAGTCGTCATCTTCTATCCATACAACTGACGTTCCTTCCGCCAATACTCCAAACACATCAGTCACTCAGTAATTGCCTCTACACACACTTCAATGTGAACTGTCTTCAACATTAGACCGGACGTGTCTTCATACAATCACCTTTCGGCTCTACATATAACAGTTCAAATAAAATAAAAAAGTCGGTCCCAAGAAAAACACCCACAAACGTATTTAAAACGACAAGTTGAATTACGCATATCGACTTTTTAGCAAATTTTGTACTTACTTTCGAGCGAAACACGCCATTCGCCACAGTTTGGTAACATACTGGGACCCCTCCCCCCTTCCTGGTGAAAATAAAGAATTGAGATTCATTTCAATGGTAGTCTTTATGCGTAACATACATGTATTTTGACATAGCACGATATATCATCTTATATAACGTTGATTTAGAAAGATCTAAATAAAACATTCCATCACAGCTTTGTCAAAATAGAATGAAATATCAATATTATGATTATTATTTGCGGGAGGTATAGCGGTAAGCCACCCGGGCAAAGCCTGGTCTCCTCACCATGTTTTTGGGTATATTTTGTATGATTTATGAATAGATTTCAGTAAAGACATTCATCTTTCCACACACCATAGTCCACATCTGTCAGGAGGGAAAGCTAACAACTGGTAGATAGACTAAAGACGGTAGATCTCTACAGGTGGAAAAACCATCTCAAGTTATACGAAAAGGTCGGTCGAGGGAGCGCTTCTTTGAAAGTTTCGTATGCACCAGAAACATATTGCACAGGGCATGGGAATTCATACCCTCATCTCATTGACCAAGTAGCCTGGATGGAATCTTAAAAACGTTTTAAATTGTAACTTATATTGACCTTATTGTAACACTATCTCATTTTACTATTGGTGCTGCTCAGATAAAAAATCTTAGTTTTAGAAATTGTAATCGTGATTCTTCAGTAATTTTCCAAAGGCAAATCAGAAACGTTTCAATGCTTTAAACAAAAAGACCATTTTGTTAATTTGACCAAGTTAAAAGACGTTATGAGTTTTCATTTGAAAGGTTTTACATCATTTCGTAATGTTTAACTATAAAATATAAAATTTGATTTGTAAGGTATCCGCAATTTCAACACATTGCTTAAATCATAATAATGTATTTTAAATCAGCTAGACTGAGACACACGAGCGACATTTACAAAAAAGTCTTCTGATAAATTTGTGACTAAAAAAAAGTACAATACAGATCTGAAATGAGTGCAATTGAACACTGAGATTATGTGGTTTCTATTCGATTGACTGATGTTCGGACTTCATTTTCGGTATGCTTTTACACTGTCATTTAGACATTTGAAACATAGCTGGTATATCTTATGTATCCATTGTTTTATTTTAGGGACTTTCATTATAGTAAGCTCGTATAAATTGGCCCTCAAATATCAGGAGGGTACGGTGGAACTGTGTTCAAAGTCTACCTATGATGTTTCCTTGAAATTCTGTGTTTAATCAGCATTCGGTTTCTTTTCATAGATATTAACTTCGGGGATTCTCCAAAAATAAACATTGAGGTTAAACTTAGATACGAACTAAATGACTCTTCGTACTACAACCTATGTCCAGTTATACTTACTATGTCTATATGGATTGCAATCCACCGCCTTAAAGGAGAGGAAATAAAAGTAAACCAGGTTTTGATTTTCATAGATCTTGGAACTATTGCACGTGAACAACTTTTCAACACCAAAGTAAGTCTGGTTGAAATAAAGATTGAAAAAAGTGATCCCATTATGAAAAGTATGAGCTTAACTAATGGGTAAAGAAAAAAGACGTGTTTTGGAAAGTCTCTGATGAAGCATCTCTCAACAACTACAACGACACAGAAATATCTGAATCCCACACTCTGTTTGAAAGACAAAGGGTTTGTATCCCTTGGGACCTCATCTGGTCTACATCGGACTGTCACCATCAACAGAATAGAAAGAAAACTTCCAGTAATGCTTTGAGTGACGCGAGATATTAATGTTACCCATGCCACTAAAAGTGTCTATGTTTCTTCAAGATAGTACAAAAGGCGCGAAAACATTAACTACAATAAGCTTACATATGAAACGATTCAGTTGCATAATTCTCACCATGTTTTCTCACGACTCCATCATTGTTCTCTTTTCGTGACACATACTATAAGGAGACTCATAGCACATATGGTTCACCATCAAACATTACTGTTTGAGTTTAAGCATACGTGCACTTACAGCAAAGACCCTTGATTGGCTTTTCTCAATTTAAATCTGCAATGACATTTTTAATGTTCTCATTAGTTGTTTGGAATAATCAATATCCTGTTTCTTGTAAATTACCGAGTATATAGAAACATAGTTAAGTAATTAATGCATGTAAATTACTGAGTATATATGCATACAGTTACAATGTATGTAGTTAATGCATGTAAATTACTGAGTATATAGACATACAGTTATGTAGTTAATGCATGTAAATTACTGAGTATATAGGCATACAGTTAGGTAGTTAATGCGTGTAAATTACTGAGTATATAGGCATATAGTTATGTAATTAATGCATGTAAATTACTGGGTATATAGAAATATAGTTATGTAATTAATGCATGTAAATTACTGGGTATATAGAAATATAGTTATGTAATTAATGCATGTAAATTACTGGGTATATAGAAATATAGTTATGTAATTAATGCATGTAAATTACTGAGTATATAGAAATATAGTTATGTAATTAATGTATGTAAATTACTGAGTATATAGAAATATAGTTATGTAATTAATGCATGTAAATTACTGAGTATATAGAAATATAGTTATGTTATTAATGCATGTAAATTACTGAGTATATAGAAATATAGTTATGTAAATTACTGAGTATATAGGCATATCGTTATACAATGAATGCATGTAAATTACTGAGTATATAGGCATACATTTATGTAACTAATGCATGTAAATTACTGAGTATAAAGGCATACCGTTATGTAATTAATGCATTTAAATTACTGAGTATATCAGTATTATACTGATATACTCATATGGGTTGACCAAGTGTTGTCTGACTGCTAGTTACACGAGCGTTGTTATAAACTTGCATTCTATAGTATTCCATGGATGTTTTACCGAAGCTGATGACCTTTGTACTACTTCAGTGACTTTGACAAAACTCATATTGTATTATATTCGTTCAAGTAACTGTCAATATACTGCGTCCAAAAACCTTATGAAAAGTGTCGTGATGCCATTTTGATATCATTTCTTATCAGACATCCGACTCTCATCATTTCTTATTGGTCTAACGGTTGTTTTAGGCTTTTCGTAATGTTTTTTTTCTACGGAAAAATCACTGGGATGCCAATGGGGCGAACAAATTTTCGCCATTGGACCAAAAGGATTGAACACACGTCGTCCCGTCTTATATTGAACTATCTGTGTTATTATCTTTCTAATGATTGTGAATAATGCCACAAGGTGACAATGGTCATTTTTGAAAACCATGTAAACTTCCAAGACACTTAGCACAGGGCGGCTGTTATTGTGTTATCGGGGATAGCTTGGGCGTTTAAATAGGACAAAATTTACACTCCCTGACATAACTCCAGTATTTATGGAGCTCGTGTAATTGGAAAAATAACCCTACCCAAAGTTAGTTGTGATATATACATATCAAACAATGAAAGTTGTTATCTAAACAATCGACTTAACCAAGGCCCTTTAGTTCAACTTTTCCACAATGAAAATATTTTTGTTAGATTCACATTCCCGATATATTAAGGTGACCATAAAAATAGGGCAACATAGAGACCTACAGTGTTTTGTATTCATGTTTGATTGAAAATATGTTGCAGTTTACACAAGATAAACATTGAATCCCCAGTAATCAAACACTAAAACGGGTAGAATTAACTCGGACATTATATGAGAATATCACGGCACCAGTTTGACTAGACAACGGGTCAGTTTTTAAGAAATATACAATTTGACAGGCTCAATCCATTATTTGAAGTTGTAGAAGAGTTGAGCTAGCTTCCACATGTTATATCTATGTTAGTCTTTAACTTGGCTTAACACACAAACATTAGGGTAGTCCAGAATTATGAATCACATAAAGTCGGTGTGGCACTAACTGCCAAAATTTGTATTCATTGGCGAATTCTGGTTGTCGAGATGAGTGTAGACGCCATTGATAAACCTACTTCACAAAATAGAGCAGAACCCCAATGGTAATAAGATCAGATATCACTTTTTATATGATTTTTGAATTCAACTATAGTTCAGCTAATTTTTTTATAATTGTTTCCCGATAAAGGTTTAGTTATTATCGTAGTTTGTCAAATCGCCGACATCCTCTGTATTTCTCAAGTTCTTATTATATTTATAGACACTAAAACATAGTTCTTATTATATTAATAAACTGATGTAATACACAAGATAGTTCTTTTAGATAAGTGTATCTTAATCCATACACTGATTAACTACCCGATATAGTGTTTCTAGATCTGTGTATACTGATGAACCGATTTAATACCCGAGATAGTGTTTCTAGATATGTATATCTTGATGAACCGATTGAACACCCAAGATAGTGTTTCTAGATCTGTGTATCTTAATGAACCGATTTAGCACCCGAGATAGTGTTTCTAGATCTGTGTATCATGATGAACCGATTTAACACCCGAGATAGTGTTTCTAGATCTGTGTATACTGACGAACTGATTTAATACCCGAGATAGTGTTTCTAGATCTGTGTATACTGACGAACTGATTTAATACCCGATATAGTGTTTCTAGATCTGTGTATCTTGATGAACCGATTTAATACCCGAGATAGTGTTTCTAGATCTGTGTATCTTGATGAACCGATTTAATACCCGAGATAGTGTTTCTAGATCTGTGTATCTTGACGAAGTGATTTAATACCCGAGATAGTGTTTCTAGATCTGTGTATCTTGACGAACCGATTTAACACCCGAGATAGTGTTTCTAGATCTGTGTATCTTGATAAACCGATTTAACAACCGAGATAGTGTTTCTAGATCTGTGTGTCTTGATGAACCGATTTAATACCCGAGATAGTGTTTCTAGATCTGTGTGTCTTGATGAACCGATTTAACACCCGAGATAGTGTTTCTAGATCTGTGTATACTGACGAACTGATTTAATACCCGAGATAGTGTTTCTAGATCTGTGTATACTGACGAACTGATTTAATACCCGATATAGTGTTTCTAGATCTGTGTATCTTGATGAGCCGATTTAGCACCCGAGATAGTGTTTCTAGATCTGTGTATCTTGACGAACTGATTTAATACCCGATATAGTGTTTTTAGATCTGTGTATCTTGATGAACCGATTTAGCACCCGATATAGTGTTTCTAGATCTGTGTATCTTGATGAGCCGATTTAGCACCCGAGATAGTGTTTCTAGATCTGTGTATCTTGACGAACTGATTTAATACCCGAGATAGTGTTTCTAGATCTGTGTATACTGACGAACTGATTTAATACCCGAGATAGTGTTTCTAGATCTGTGTATCTTGATGAACCGATTTAGCACCCGAGATAGTCTTTCTAGATCTGTGTATCTTGATGAACCGATTTAGCACCCGAGATAGTGTTTCTAGATCTGTGTATCTTGATGAACCGATTTAGCACCCGAGATAGTGTTTCTAGATCTGTGTATCTTGATGAACCGATTTAATACCCGAGATAGTGTTTCCAGATCTGTGTATCTTGACGAACCGATTTAACACCCGAGATAGTGTTTCCAGATCTGTGTATCTTGACGAACCGATTTAGCACCCGAGATAGTGTTTCTAGATCTATGTATCCTGATGAACCGATTTAACACCCGAGATAGTGTTTCTAGATCTATGTATCCTGATGAACCGATTTAGCACCCGAGATAGTGTTTCTAGATCTGTGTATCTTGATGAACCGATTTAACACCCGAGATAGTGTTTCTAGATCTGCGTATCTTGATGAACCGATTTAACACCCAAGATAGTGTTTCTAGATCTGTGTATCATGATGAACCGATTTAACACCCGATATAGTGTTTCTAGATCTGTGTATCTTGACGAAGTGATTTAATACCCGAGATAGTGTTTCTAGATCTGTGTACCTTGACGAACCGATTTAACACCCGAGATAGTGTTTCTAGATCTGTGTATCTTGACGAACCGATTTAATACCCGAGATAGTGTTTCTAGATCTGTGTACCTTGACGAACCGATTTAACACCCGATATAGTGTTTCTAGATCTGTGTATCTTGATGAAGTGATTTAACACCCGATATAGTGTTTCTAGATCTGCGTATCTTGACGAAGTGATTTAACACCCGAGACGGCGTTTCTAGATCTGTGTATCTTGATGAAGTGATTTAACACCCGATATAGTGTTTCTAGATCTGTGTATCTTGATGAACTGATTTAACACCCGATATAGTGTTTCTAGATCTGTGTATCTTGATGAACTGACTTAACACCCGATATAGTGTTTCTAGATCTGTGTATCTTGACGAACCGATTTAACACCCGATATAGTGTTTCTAGATCTGTGTATCTTGATGAAGTGATTTAACACCCGATATAGTGTTTCTAGATCTGCGTATCTTGACGAAGTGATTTAACACCCGAGACGGCGTTTCTAGATCTGTGTATCTTGACGAAGTGATTTAACACCCGAGACGGCGTTTCTAGATCTGTGTATCTTGACGAAGTGATTTAACACCCGATATAGTGTTTCTAGATCTGTGTATCTTGATGAAGTGATTTAACACCCGAGATAGTGTTTCTAGATCTGTGTATCTTGACGAACCGATTTAACACCCGATATAGTGTTTCTAGATCTGTGTATCTTGACGAAGTGATTTAATACCCGATATAGTGTTTCTAGATCTGTGTATATTGATGAACTGATTTAATACCCGATATAGTGTTTCTAGATCTGTGTATATTGATGACCCGATTTAACACCCGAGATGGTGTTTCTAGATCTGTGTATCTTGACGAACCGATTTAACACCCGAGATGGTGTTTCTAGATCTGTGTATCTTGACGAAGTGATTTAATACCCGAGATAGTGTTTCTAGATCTGTGTATCTTGATGAACTGATTTAATACCCGAGAGAGTGTTTCTAGATCTGTGTATCTTGACGAAGTGATTTAACACCCGAGACGGCGTTTCTAGATCCGTGTATCTTGACGAACCGATTTAATACCCAAGATAGTGTTTCTAGATCTGTGTATCTTGATGAACCGATTTAACACCCGAGATAGTGTTTCTAGATCTGTGTATCTTGACGAAGTGATTTAATACCCGAGATAGTGTTTCTAGATCTGTGTATCTTGATGAACCGATTTAATACCCGAGATAGTGTTTCTAGATCTGTGTATCTTGATGAACCGATTTAATACCCAAGACAGTGTTTCTAGATCTGTGTATCCCGACGAACCGATTTAGCACCCGAGACGGCGTTTCTAGATCTGTGTATCTTGACGAAGTGATTTAATACCCGAGATAGTGTTTCTAGATCTGTGTATCTTGATGAACCGATTTAACACCCGAGATAGTGTTTCTAGATCTGTGTATCTTGACGAAGTGATTTAATACCCGAGATAGTGTTTCTAGATCTGTGTATCTTGATGAACCGATTTAATACCCAAGATAGTGTTTCTAGATCTGTGTATCCCGACGAACCGATTTAGCACCCGAGACGGCGTTTCGAGATCTGTGTATCTTGAAGAAGTGATTTAATACCCGAGATAGTGTTTCTAGATCTGTGTATCTTGATGAACCGATTTAATACCCAAGATAGTGTTTCTAGATCTGTGTATCTTGACGAACCGATTTAATACCCAAGATAGTGTTTCTAGATCTGTGTATCCCGTCGAACCGATTTAACACCCAATAAAGTGTTTCTAGATCTGTGTATCTTGACGAACCGATTTAATACCCAAGATAGTGTTTCTAGATCTGTGTATCTTGACGAACCGATTTAGCACCCAATAAAGTGTTTCTAGATTTGTGTATCCTGATGGACTGATTTAGCACCCAAGATAGTGTTTCTAGATCTGTGTATCTTGACGAACTGATTTAACACCCAATAAAGTGTTTCTAGATCTGTGTATCCCGACGAACCGATTTAACACCCAATAAAGTGTTTCTAGATCTGTGTATCCCGACGAACCGATTTAACACCCAATAAAGCGTTTCTAGATCTGTGTATCTTGATGAACTGATTTAACACCAGATAAAGTGTTCTAAATTTAAAAACAAACAATTAAAAAGGCGTCAAAGATATGAGAATTTGTTGGCACTATTTAGATTATTTTGGATTATTTTCTCATAAAATTGTATGACCATACGAAAACAGAATCTGTCCAACGGCTGATGAAGCAAAATAATTCCCAATGGATGACCAAGAATAAATCACTTGGTCCAAATTCTTGGGCCATTCGACAAGCCTGATATTTTGTTGTTACACCCTTGATAAACTCGGGCAAAATGTGAAGAAGCGTGGGTTGAAGGTATGGTGAATTCATAGACACAGACCGTAACCAGCTGATTTTCAATGTATCCACTTTGGAATGTCTTCGGTAATTCTTGTATCCATTTTTTTGTATTGTACATTTGTTAACCAACTGAAGTCTCCCCACAAAGTAATGTATCAGGTTCTGTCCAGAATAAGGGTTATTGTACTGCTATGTGTTTATTGGATAATCTGATATTTCATTTTATTAGTTATTCATTCACGAGAAATCCAGTGAGTTGGAAACAGACTAGAATCTGCTGTAAGTCCGTAACCACCAGAAAGTGTGACATGGACAATACTTCTTATCCGATATTTATATCACTAGTCGCTCACCTGTAATGTTCCCAATAAATTGATTTTATTGTCAGAGTTATATGTTGTAGGTGTACAGTTGGTGGATCAGTTATATGTTGTAGATGTACAGTTGGTGGATTGTTCTGTGCTCTATGGAAGGCTTCGTGTAAGTTCTCTTTCCAGGACAACAGTTGACATATTCTGAGATTACTCAAGTCATTTATATGTCTTTTTAAACTCAGTCATAATGCCAGGCAAACATGAGACGTTTCCAGGTCTTTAGAAGCGAGAAAGTACTTTTTTGAAATAATTTGTGGGAGGTGAGAGCATATGGTGTCCAGATATCGTCACAGATTGTGTTATGGGTGGACCTCGATCCTGCATTCTATGTTCTTATTCCGCCAACTTCATCAAATAGCTTTTGTTTCATTCTCGACTTGTTGCTAATCCCACAATTCTTTTCTTTTTCCTATACCTGGTATTTATACCGAAGGGTGGCTTTCATCAATAGCCTTGCAAACAGGATATTGGTCACAGAAGGCTGACGAAAATGTGTATTTGATTCAGCTAAAGATTTCCATATGTCAAAGAAAGGCTATCCTTATTGCAAAGGGCCGATTGTAGTCCATTGTCAACTATTTACTGAATCATGGATAAATAAATATCTGACTTTTTTCAGAGAATTTACTACATTCACTATAAGTGTTTGAAAAGAAACAGAAAAACGGGAGTCCCGATCATTTCTTTAGTAATATCGTCTTTGTTAACATGCATATATTTGGATTAGTTCGGCGAAGATATTTATTATTTACTTTGTTTTATCTACCTGAATATAAAATAAAACCTCTCCAAAATAGTTTGATATGAGGCATTTCTTATAACTGCCCTATATACAGGATCCTCATAACTGCCCTATATACAGGATCCTCATAACTGCCCTATATACAGGATCCTCATAACTGATCTATATACAGGATCCTCATAACTGTCCTGTATACAGGATCCTCATAAGTGACCTATATACTGGATCCACATAACTGACCTGTATACAGGATCCTCATAACTGCCCTATATACAGGATCCTCATAACTGCCCTATATACAGGATCCTCATAACTGATCTATATACAGGATCCTCATAACTGTCCTGTATACAGGATCCTCATAAGTGACCTATATACTGGATCCACATAACTGCCCTATATACAGGATCCTCATAACTGCCCTATATACAGGATCCTCATAACTGCCCTATATACAGGATCCTCATAACTGATCTATATACAGGATCCTCATAACTGACCTGTATACAGGATCCACATAACTGACCTATATACAGGATCCTCATAACTGACCTGTATACAGGATCCACATAACTGACCTGTATACAGGATCCACATAACTGACCTATATACAGGATCCTCATAACTGACCTATATACAGGATCCACATAACTGACCTATATACAGGATTCTCATAACTGACCTATATACAGGATCCTCATAACTGACCTATATACAGGATCCTCATAACTGACCTACATGTATATACAGGATCCTCATAACTGACCTACATGTATATACAGGATCCTCATAACTGACCTATACACAGGATTCTCATAACTGACCTGTATACAGGTTTCTCATAAGTGACCTGTATAATAAATTCGTAGGTTGTACGTTGAAACAGATTAGCTAATTGTTCGTATATATCTAGATGTGCAAGATAAGAGCACACATATTTGGTCCACATTGGTTATAGGCTTTACCGACATTTTTATCTTAACGTTAATCCATTAGTTTTTTAAAGCACTTCAAACGCTCAACTTCTCTTGGCAATCAACATTTCGGCAGCTTTAAATCTGAAGACGTTGTTCATCCATCTCTGTGTTAGTATGTGTGGATAATGAGAATGGACCAATAAACCAGTTGTTAGCAAATAGCACACAAAATAAATAATAATCAATCCCATAATGCCTTTCTTTAAACTGTTGGCAGAAATATAACCCCTATGTTTTAAATGAGTCGTGAGTTGTTCCAAACGAAAATGACCGATTCCAGACTATAAAGGACATTCTCCATGTCTAACCGCAATTCCCTTTACATGAAATGTAAGAGAAGAGAAGACACGGTCAATCCTAATAAATAGTAAACACCTCTAAATGTCATAAAAACTATTGACTTTCCCTTTATATATTTTTGAACTCTAAAACACACGGGAACAGGGAAAATCTTCTTGACTAAAATAACCATGGAGACAAGTTTCTTATTGTGCTACAAAGGGGCATATCATTTAGACGTTTATACCCAATCATAAAATGTTATAATAAACCACAACCCATGTTATTTCATTAGGTTGACGACAGGTAGGAGTTTAGTCTTTATACATTGCAAACAAATATAATGCCAACAAATATAACCGTCCTTTTATCGTTTTGGAGTAAAATTAAAAATTTTCAGAAGAGATTTTTAAACAAAATATAAAAGAATTGCTCATTCATAATACCTTTATATATTTAGTTTATATATTTCATGTACTCAGAGTTTAATACGAACGAAAATAACTGTCATGTGACCTTGATTGGGATATGATAATATGCAAATTTCAAGTCATTGTTTTAAACCCATACTGTTCTCCTGTTCAAAAACACTATTGATTACTCGAAATTTCTAGTGTGGATTACAAGGATTTGTCATGGGTAAAATTCCTTATTGTGTCGCACTAGAGTGTTCAATCTATAGACTTCTTCCGTCTACATACATGTAGCTTCCTGTACGTAATCTATCAAGTTAATGTATTGGGTGTATATAGCTGTCTGGGATGTTCCGTCTATTCCACACAGATAAAAGTCAGTGTGTTACCCAATACCCTTGATAAGTGGTCTTCGTCAACAAAAAACGAGTTAAGTTTGATCTAGTTAATTGCACTTATGTCAAGAATGGCCATAGATTACAGAAGAATGATAATACCTAAGGCATGTCTGTCAAGTGAAATATTATTTCCTCAGTCTTTTATACTTGGTAAACAGTGCATGTGAGATACTCCAATGTTACGGGTTGGCTTGATGTCACAGCAGTAACACCCTCAACAACCAATCAGAGCCATTTTACGTAAACTTGTCTCGTCAGCAAAATGGTTAAACATTGAGTAAGGTATTTCTAGACAAGATAACGGTTAACACGGCAATTTGACATCATCTGACGCCTTACTGCCTAACACGGTATTCAACATACGAAGGACAGTTAGGTCTGCATTCTGTATTCAACTGGAGAAACTTTTTAATAAGTTCACATAATGTAGGCGACTAATTAGTATTTGAAACCTACCTGCTGGCTGACACAGCTGCGAAACGAGACACCTACATCAATCATTCCATATAAACACGACCGTACAAGTGAACCGTGGATTAAGGAATACAGCCACTGTAATCCTCATTCTTTATTAACTAATTAGTTCAATCTGAGTTCATCATATAGATAAAAAGGTGTATAACTTGTCGGTGTAATCTGAAAGTGTAATAAGATCTTTTTATATTCTATTTCTAATTTTTAAGGTTACTGTTAAAACATCAGTATGCCTTATATATATAGAAGCTATTATTTGTTAATATTTCCTGTTTTCCTACCAGTTTTCTAACGTCTTTTAATCTTAACCTTTGTAATGACCGTGTGTTTATGGTTCTGTAGTTTCCATTTCAATTCACTTCTTCAAAATGATAAAACGGTCGTACTATTGAGTGATTATGAAGTTCTCGTTTTTCGGATAATCACTACTTGGAGTATTGGATGAAATAAAATATGTCAAAACCGGGCATTATGTTTTTTCCCTTATTCTTTCTTTTAATTATTTATTGGGAAGTAAATAGCCACTTTATTTTAGTCAAACTATGGATGGATGTGACGGTTTTGGATTGACATTAAAAGGACTGTGTTATGGATACTACCTTAATAAACCGTTGGTCGTACCTAATAAACCGTTGGTCGTACCTTAATAAACCGTTGGTCCTACCATAATAAACCGTTGGTCCAACCTTTATGAACCGTTGGTCCGACCTTTATGAACCGTTGGTCCGACCTTTTTTGTGCAGTATTTTAGCCTCTGATTTGTTTAAATACACTGACCGAGTAAAGCTTCTCAACAACCCTAAACTAAGTTATAAGATAGCTCTGTGCAGTCACCCTACCGTAGGCTACAGTTTCTCAACAACCCTAAACTAAGTTGTAAGATAGCTCTGTGCAGTTACACTACCGTAGTCTACAGTTTCTCAACAACCCTAAACTAAGTTATAAGGTAGCTCTGTGCAGTCACACTACCGTAGTCTACAGTTTCTCAACAACCCTAAACTAAGTTATAAGATAGCTCTGTGCAGTTACACTACCGTAGTGTACAGTTTCTCAACAACCCTAAACTAAGTTATAAGGTAGCTCTGTGCAGTCACACTACCGTAGTCTACAGTTTCTCAACAACCCTAAACTAAGTTATAAGGTAGCTCTGTGCAGTCACACTACCGTAGTCTACAGCTTCTGAACATCCCTAAACTAAGTTATAAGATAGCTCTGTGCAGTCACACTACCGTAGGCTACAGTTTCTGAACAACCCTAAACTAAGTTATAAGGTAGCTCTGTGCAGTCACACTACCGTAGTCTACAGCTTCTCAACAACCCTAAACTAAGTCATAAGATAGCTCTGTGCAGTCACACTACCGTAGGCTACAGTTTCTTTAAGAACAATAAACTAAGTTATAAGGTTGCTCTGTGCTGTCACACTACCGTAGGCCACAGCTTCTTTAAGAACCATAAAGTTTAGTTTAGACTGGGTGTGTTAGGCGACTTGGTCACTCCCCAGTTTTATGGCCGGAGTGGTCAACACATCTTTCACGCCAGATTCATCATGGGGGTATACTTCACATCATGCTAAAAACAGACAAACACTTCTCTGTAAAAAATAACCCTGCTCTTTCAACGCCGTTGTTGTAGAAATAAACATTGATATGATGATCCCATTTATTTGGAACAAAATATATTTCTGTGGGCTTGTTGATTTAACCGGACCATTCAATGTTAATCCTGGGAGAAAAAATAATAGACAAGAGAGGGTGTGCAGACAGTGCGATTACACTCCCCCACGCCATCATGGGAAACGCAGCCTTCACAAATATGTGAGAAAGACAACAGCGCAGTTTACGCCTCAACAAGCAGTTGACGTTACACACCAACTTAACCATTGTTATCCTGTTAAAGGTGCCCCGATAAAATAAAACTACTTTCAAAAGAATTCGTTGAACGCCCATTTTCGCGAACAAAAGTCCAAACAGGGTTGATCTATGACTCGCTTTAATCAGCTTCATTTAAACTGGCCCACAGGTCACGGCCGTCTGACCAATGTTTCTTGAGCCACAATGAGAAATTTGACCATTGCACTCCACATAATGGGTCAAGAATGTTAGTGCAGAAATGGCTTTTCTGTAATTATCTGACATCTCCGTCATGTAAGACGTTTTTTTTGTGATACCAAGAAATGTTTTTCATTAATCACGGAAAACAATCATTTCTGCAGCCTAATAAGAATTCTAGAACTTTGTCAAATCACAGCAAAGAACATACTTAAAAAACAACATTTACAAGGGCTTCTATTGCCAACTGCTGTTTTTCCATGAAACAATGTTTTTTCTTTTGATTTTATAATTCGAACATATTACTAGTGATTATGACATCGACCGACTTGTTTGGTTTCGGCTCCAACCCATAATGAATTTTGGTCGTTTTACAAGAAATAATTATCCTTACAAGTCGAGAATACTGCTTTATCTTTTCTCACGCTAAACTGAATTTATTATGTATAGAATGATTTCCCACTGGATTAACAAACTGCAACATTTTAAAGGGCACCGTGGGTATGAGGCAAATTAAAGATCCAAAACATTCCGACATTTTACTGTCGTGCACATATTGGGAAGATGTTGGGATGATCACTGGTAAACTCCCCCCCCCCCCCCCTGACAGACCGTTAAATGGTGAATTTAATACGATCTGTGAATTGATTTGCAGCTGATAATTTTACTTATAGTTTCAGCCAGGCTGTTGAGTCTCTAACAAGCCCAGAGCGAGACGCCAAACACTTACAGCCTGGTGGATCGTTTTGTTGTCCTCATAACTTTCATGTGTTTTTTGTTCTTATTACATAATGTAGAAATAAACAAAAGAATGTCGCCTCTGTACTGTTTATCAGATAGATGAATATTAGTAACGCTTTCACAACAGTACGGTTGGTCCATGTGGGACCTCTGTTTTCATTAAACCGAAACCGTCTGACAGTAAACAATGTACCACCGAATTCACATAAATGCTCGGTAATTGTACATTTTTTGCTGAAAATCGAACTACCCCCTTTCATCCAAATCAACCAAATCTTATTTATCCATTTACCAGCAGTTTAACAAAAAGTGATAACAATTCTACACAAATAGTCCCTTTAATCTGTTGATGTAAACATATCATTTCTTGGGTTCATGTCGGTCATTTCTACAGTACTTAACAGGGCGTGTGTGTGTGGGGTGGGGGGGGGGGGGCGCAGAATGGTGACCCCTGGTATACATGTCCTTGGCTGTTTTACTCGAAGACCGTTTGTCTGTTTGGGATTAACACTCTAATCGACCCACTCATTGAGAGTCTCACGTCAATTGAAATCGGCATTGAGCCACTTAGTTCAATCTTAATCCACACATGATTTTTTTAATAAGGTTTGTAAGCCACCAACCAACCCTCAATATGTCCGACTAACCATATACCACGTTCTCTTTCAACAAATGTAGTTTCCTGAGGACATTGCAATATCCCGAGAGACGGGTCATACCATCAACCCCTACCAACACCTGTGACAGTTCCAGACACTGAAAAAAGATGGGATTTGATCAATAACTTTGAGAACTTTTCTGTTCGGTAGATGTAGTTCGTTTCACGGTCATATAAGGTAGACTCAAGAGTTAATGTAGAGTGTCATTTACAATTGAATATGTTGACAAAAACGCATATAACGACAGCCACCCGGTCTTATCATTTCTTACCCTAAGTCATCAGCAAAGGAGTAATTTCCTCTACAAAGTAGACAATCCATCGGTTTTAAAATCACATCGCATCAATTGGTTTTTATAATGGTGATCTTTTTAAAGGCACACTTGCCGCCGTAGCCTGTTTAAATTTGCTAAGAAAACCAATTTACATGAGCTTACTACGACTAATACCACTAAACTTAAACATAGGACACATAAAACATGTCTAGTTAGCTTTAGGCTGTAAAAATGGGGTGAAAAACAAACGAAGAATCGAAGCCTGATTACAACAACAACGATCAGTGTCGGTCAACTTTCGTGTTGGATAACCCTCCTTTCAGGCCTTTTTATCCGTGGTTTACACTCAAACAATCATCAGCAGGGTTTTCCAGTCGCTGTTAACCGATCGTCAGTCTGTATTTCTAAGATAAATAGGCCTACGTAAAATTACACTGTGCCGTTAGTTCACTCACTCGACTGAAACATAAAATCGCCAATAGGGGGCAGATCGGTTTGTTTACGTTCCGGGTACGTAACAATTCAAATTTTCAAATTCAAATTAAAAATACAAAGTGACGTCCAAACTTTTAAATTTTGGTAAAAGTAGAAAGTTCCTAACTTATATTGTCTGGGAAAAATACAGAATACGGTCTTTCTTTTTTAATGTAAACAATATTCCTGATTTTCGCGGCAAGTGTGCCTTTAAGAGACATTACCGAACAAGCCACATCCATCGGATTTTTGGAGAAAAAAGGGACTTTACCAAACAAGCCACATTAATCGGGTGGTTGGAGAAAAAAAAAAGACATTACCAAACAAGCCACATCTATTGGGTGCTTGGAGAAAAAAGGGACATTACCTTGGTTGGAGAAAAAAAGGGACATTACCAAACAAGCCACATCTATCAGGTGGTTGGAGAAAAAATGAACATTACCAAACAAGCCATATATACCGGGTGGTTGGAGAAAAAAAGAGACATTACCAAACAAGCCACATCTATTGGGTGCTTGGAGAAAAAAGGGACATTACCTTGGTTGGAGAAAAAAAGAGACATTACCAAACAAGCCACATCTATCAGGTGGTTGGAGAAAAAATGAACATTACCAAACAAGCCATATATACCGGGTGGTTGGAGAAAAAAAGAGACATTACCAAACAAGCCACATCTATCGGGTGGTTGGAGAAAAAATGAACATTACCAAACAAGCCATATATACCGGGTGGTTGGAGAAATAAGGGGCATTATCAAACAAGCCACATCTATCGGGTGGTTGGAGAAAAAATGAACATTACCAAACAAGCCATATATACCGGGTGGTTGGAGAAATAAGGGGCATTATCAAACAATCCACATCTATCGGGTGGTTGGAGAATTAAGGGACATTACCAAACAAGCCACATCTATCGGGTGGTTGGAGGAAAATCTAGGACTTTGCCAACTCAATTAATTCAAAAGATACCAAAACATAAATGTGTGCAGTTTATCAGGCACTAATTAGCTATAAGATCCTGAAATGTCTTTGTTAGAGTGAAACATCCACATGTTCTCCTCCTCCGGGTACTGGGTTAATCAGCTTAACTCACATTAACATGGTACCGTTTTGGGACCAAAGTTGAAAAACTAGATCGCTATTATTAGGTCCATGGTATACAAAATATTGGTCCAACTCTTACAATTCGTGTCAAAATTTCACCAAAGAATGATACATATAGTTTTATGGACTATTCCAGAATGGTCGCTCTAAATCAATTATTAGTCTTTTGTTGTTCGAATGCCCCAGAAATGCGTTTTAAACAGATCTGGTCGTGCCTTGAAGGTGGAAACTTTAAGTACGCAGATGGAATAGTATTTGTCTGATTAAAAACATATCTTAGCCATTACTGTGATGGTCTGACATAACTTCTTGCATCTTAGGAGATGTCGACGACGTGACAATTTGTTGGTCTTTTTCACTTCCTTCCAAGCTGGATGAAATGCCAATGAGGGTGTCGTGTTAATGAAGTCGCACTCTGTTGGATGGCCACCTTTATTCAGTCCCAATAATAATAGACAGAACCAGTGTTCCATCAAAGTGATAAGACGCTGGTGTTGGTTTAGTCAGATAAAAAGTTTATCTCCAACAAACCGAACTACTTCCCACCTCTATGGTCTCCATCTGACTATGGAGTAAGCCGTCTCTCAGGAAGACGCAAATCATTTTTGACATCTCTCCAGGGAGGCCTGGCGCTTATGAAATTAAAACATAAAACATTTAGCGAAAATGATCTCGGGTTGCCTTTAACAGGAAAGTGGAAGGAAACAATGAATTACAATTAATTGGCTACAGTTGAGTAAGTCAGAGAGCGTGAGTTATGTCTAGGTTGGCTGATCGTCTCACAGTAAAAACTCCATCCTGGTCTTATTACTATAGAAGAAAACACTATGTACTTCGTCTGCAAGAATTGCACGATGTTTGTTTGCAGTGGAGTAGAGAAGGTGGCTGACGGTCTTCTAGTACGGAAATAGTCGTCCTAACTGTGTATCTCAGTACAGTCTTCGCTATAGACATACAGTCTTAATGGGCAAGCACTTAAATCATTATCATAAAACATCTGCCGCGAGGTGCCACATTTTTTTCTAGATTGCCAAAGAGAAGTGAACTAACAGACAGTGAACACACACCACGGACCGCGATACTTAGCCCTTTACCCCAAATTAACAGCATATACTCAACTATACAAGGTCTGAAGTATTCTTCTCTTCGAAAAGACGTTTCAGAGAGGGGGGCTGTTTTTAAGTCACGACTCAAAAAGTAGACCGAAAGTATTCACCCGAGTGACGTACGTAGATTGCTGGCACGGTATAAGCGAAATGGTCTTATTAGACTATATCCCGATTTAATCCCTCAATAAAGCTGGCAACACCACTTAATAATTAAAAGAATCTTGAATTCAGCGTAAAACAACACCAAGCAATCAATCAATCAAACTAAATGAACTGCAATATACGACCGTGCATGACTAAATTTAGAGTTTATGTTTTTCAGCCAATCTTGTCACACCAAAGTTTTGTATGTGGGTTGTTTTGAATATCGGATTGAAACTTAAGCCGAATCACTTTAAACGGAAAAAACACATATTGCTCAGAAGAAGAATGCTAATTTGACCCAACACACAATTTCTTTTTGTGAAGCATTTATACCCGGGGTAAGATCAGTGGACAATCACAACCAACAATGCAGATTTATTAATTTCCAAAGCCCAGTGTGGCTGAGAATCTATAGACTTCCAAATGGCATGAACGGCCGAAATTCTCGCTTTTGTAATAAATTGTGATCGCCATAGCGATAAAAGCATTTGCAAGTCTTCGTCCACTTGTTCAAACCTAAGTTTAAAAAACTACTCAAGCGTGCATTCTGGAGACAAGTAGCACTAGAAAAGTTCTGAATTGCATGTTATGAGAAAAAATACAGATAATTTCCACATTCTATTATAACAGTAAAATATTAACACTTTGGTTGCTCATGTCACTTTAAAGTGTTAAAATGGAGGTACAAATGTAGAATCTTGTGTGGCGTGAAACCCTCCATTGTTGTCAAGGACGTCTTAACGAGCTCTAGGTAATTTGCCGCAAATCAACGCGTTATTAATATATTAGCAAATGTGAAATGAAACGGTAGGCTCTAACCTAGATGTACACTAGATTGAACCATTTTTTTGTCGCTGTAAGCATAGGCCCCTATACATATATATATATTTAAAAACATGAATTTATATTTGTAAAACAATACATGATGTGCCCCCGAATGGCATAAATCAACTTACCAATGGGAAGGACCCTGTAACATAATTACTCATTTATTGATATGGGTGCATTTTGGTATGATAGAGTACGGGCACTTCGGAATGTGGAAACCGTTTGATGTTTGGATTTCTACTTGGTGGTGCTTTCTAGGTCAGATTTTCCGTCTGATAGTAAATAGGTCTACACTTGCAGGTGCCTCCCGAGAGACTTATTCAATCAGGACCTGAGGTAATTTATTAAACAGTTACAGCTAGGTTTGTTTATTACTTACTCATGGTAAACACCCACTATGTCCAGAGCTTTAGTACTTAGCTATAAGCTCGGAAGGAACGCTGATGGAAGGCAAGAAGTTTGACTTTTATAACAGATTTACCACGTGTCACCCAGGTGAATTTTAAATCATTCAAGAATTACGGGGAAACTTTCTTGTGATGGGAATCAGCTTGCACAGTCTCCATATATAACACTGCTAGATGCTAACCACACTTTATAAATTAATGCAAGAAATCCAAGAAAGATGCATTTGGATATAAAACCTGTCGCTGTGTGTGGCGTCATACAATCTAAAGGAGACATAAGAGTGATTGAAAACACCCTGGGAAGTTACACGTGTTGGGCGGGGTACAAACGGAACCGTCCCATATAATTATTCAGTAAATAATACTAACCTGGATATGTTACTACTTCTATACTATGCAAATTAAGAACATTTCAAGCTATTTACGAAATAATGATACACCTTCTTAACTGTCGTTTCAGAAATATTTTACTATAATTTACTCAGTATGGTAATCGAAAGACAATCTAAAGATTCATTCACGATATTGTTTGTTAAAACATACAGAGCCCTCTAATCATCTCCAATACAGTTCAAGTATGTCATTTCACGCTATTGAAACAATCTGAAATAATATTGTTTTCAAAGTAACATAAGCTGCTGAAATTTCGACAACACTTTGAAAGATGGATTTTCACCGTCGAAAGTAAGAGCTTTGATTCACTTTGATCTCATCATTGTTATAAGCATTAATACTTAATAGTGTCCGAAATGCTGGGTGTAACTAACAATATCCCTAGTTAAGTGCAGGAGATGTTGAATGTAACTAACGATATCCCTAGTTAAGTGCAGGAGATGTTGAATGTAACTAACGATATCCCCAGTTAAGTGCAGGAGATGTTGAATGTAACTAACGATATCCCTAGTTAAGTGCAGGAGATGCTGGATGTAACTAACGATATCCCTAGTTAAGTGCAGGAGATGTTGAATGTAACTAACAATATCCCTAGTTAAGTGCAGGAGATGCTGGATGTAACTAAACGATATCCCTAGTTAAGTGCAGGAGATGCTGGATGTAACTAACGATATCCCTAGTTAAGTGCAGGAGATGCTGGATGTAACTAACGATATCCATAGTTAAGTGCAGGAGATGCTGGATGTAACTAACGATATCCATAGTTAAGTGCAGGAGATGCTGGATGTAACTAACGATATCCCCAGTTAAGTGCAGGAGATGCTGAATGTAACTAACGATATCCCTAGTTAAGTGCAGGAGATGCTGGATGTAACTAACGATATCCATAGTTAAGTGCAGGAGATGCTGAATGTAACTAACGATATCCCTAGTTAAGTGCAGGAGATGCTGAATGTAACTAACGATATCCCTAGTTAAGTGCAGGAGATGTTGAATGTAACTAACGATATCCCCAGTTAAGTGCAGGAGATGTTGGACGTAACTAACGATATCCCCAGTTAAGTGCAGGAGATGTTGAATGTAACTAACGATATCCCTAGTTAAGTGCAGGAGATGCTGGATGTAACTAACGATATCCACAGTTAAGTGCAGGAGATGTTGAATGTAACTAACGATATCCCTAGTAAAGTACAGGAGATGTTGAATGTAACTAACGATATCCCCAGTTAAGCGCAGGAGATGTTGAATGTAACTAACGATATCCCTAGTTAAGTGCAGGAGATGTTGAATGTAACTAACGATATCCCCAGTTAAGCGCAGGAGATGTTGAATGTAACTAACGATATCCCTAGTTAAGTGCAGGAGATGCTGGATGTAACTAAAGATATCCCTAGTTAAGTGCAGGAGATGCTGAATGTAACTAACGATATCCCTAGTTAAGTGTAGGTGATGCTGGATGTAACTAACGATATCCCTAGTTAAGTGCAGGAGATGCTGAATGTAACTAACGATATCCATAGTTAAGTGTAGGAGATGCTGGATGTAACTAACGATATCCCTAGTTAAGTGCTGGGTGTAACTAACGATATCCCTAGTTGACTGCAGGAGATGCTGAATGTAACTAACGATATCCCTAGTTAAGTGTAGGAGATGCTGAATGCAACTAACGATATCCATAGTTAAGTGTAGGAGATGCTGGGTGTAACTAACGATATCCCTAGTTAAGTGCAGGAGATGCTGAATGTAACTAACGATATCCATAGTTAAGTGTAGGAGATGCTGGATGTAACTAACGATATCCCTAGTTAAGTGCAGGAGATGCTGGATGTAACTAACGATATCCCTAGTTAAGTGCAGGAGATGCTGAATGTAACTAACGATATCCCTAGTTAAGTGCTGGATGTAACTAAAGATATCCCTAGTTAAGTGCAGGAGATGCTGGATGTAACTAACGATATCCCTAGTTAAGTGCAGGAGATGCCAGATGTAACTAACGATATCCCTAGTTAAGTGTAGGAGATGTTGGACGTAACTAACGATATCCCTAGTTAAGAGCAGGAGATGTTGAATGTAACTAACGATATCCCTAGTTAAGTGTAGGAGATGCTGGATGTAACTAACGATATCCCTAGTTAAGTGCAGGAGATGCTGAATGTAACTAACGATATCCCTAGTTGATTCCAGGAGATGCTGAATGTAACTAACGATATCCCTAGTTGATTCCAGGAGATGCTGAATGTAACTAACGATATCCCTAGTTAAGTGTAGGAGATGCTGGATGTAACTAACGATATCCCTAATTAAGTGCAGGAGATGCTGGATGTAACTAACGATATCCCTAATTAAGTGCAGGAGATGCTGGATGTAACTAACGATATCCCTAGTTAAGTGCAGGAGATGCTGGATGTAACTAACGATATCCCTAGTTAAGTGCAGGAGATGTTGAATGTAACTAACGATATCCCTAATTAAGTGCAGGAGATGCTGGATGTAACTAACGATATCCCTAATTAAGTGCAGGAGATGCTGGATGTAACTAACAATATCCCTAGTTAAGTGCAGGAGATGTTGAATGTAACTAACAATATCCCTAGTTAAGTGCAGGAGATGCTAGATGTAACTAACGATATCCCTAATTAAGTGCAAGAGATACTGGATGTAACTAACAATATCCCTAATTAAGTGCAAGAGATGCTGGATGTAACTAACGATATCCGTAGTTAAGTGCAGGAGATGCTGGGTGTAACTAACGATATCCCTAGTTAAGTGCAGGAGATGCTGGATGTAACTAACGATATCCCTAATTAAGTGCAGGAGATGCTGGATGTAACTAACGATATCCCTAGTTAAGTGTAGGAGATGCTGGATGTAACTAACGATATCCATAGTTAAGTGCAGGAGATGCTGGATGTAACTAACGATATCCCCAGTTAAGTGCAGGAGATACTGGATGTAACTAACAATATCCCTAGTTAAGTGCAGGAGATGCTGGATGTAACTAACGATATCCCTAGTTAAGTGCAGGAGATGCTGGATGTAACTAACGATATCCCTAGTTAAGTGCAGGAGATGCTGGATGTAACTAACAATATCCCCAGTTAAGTGCAGGAGATACTGGATGTAACTAACAATATCCCTAGTTAAGTGCAGGAGATGCTGGATGTAACTAACGATATCCCTAGTTAAGTGCAAGAGATGCTGGATGTAACTAACGATATCCCTAGTTAAGTGCAGGAGATGCTGGATGTAACTAACGATATCCCCAGTTAAGTGCAGGAGATACTGGATGTAACTAACAATATCCCTAGTTAAGTGCAAGAGATGCTGGATGTAACTAACGATATCCCTAGTTAAGTGCAGGAGATGCTGGATGTAACTAACGATACCCCTAGTTAAGTGTAGGAGATGATGGATGTAACTAACGATACCCCTAGTTAGGTGCATGAGATGCTGGGTGTAACTAACGATATCCCTAGTTAAGTGCAGGAGATGCTGGATGTAACTAACGATATCCATAGTAAAGTGCAGGAGATGCTGGATGTAACTAACGATATCCATAGTTAAGTGCAGGAGATGTTGGATGTATCTAACGATATCCCTAGTTAAGTGCAGGAGATGCTGGATGTAACTAACGATATCCCTAGTTAAGTGCAGGAGATGCTGGATGTAACTAACGATATCCCTAGTTAAGTGCAGGAGATGCTGGATGTAACTAACGATATCCCTAATTAAGTGCAGGAGATGATGGATGTAACCAACGATACCCCTAGTTAAGTGCATGAGATGCTGGGTGTAACTAACGATATCCCTAGTTAAGTGCAGGAGATGCTGGATGTAACTAACGATATCCCTAGTTAAGTGCAGGAGATGCTGGATGTAACTAACGATATCCCTAGTTAAGTGCAGGAGATACTGGATGTAACTAACGATATCCCTAATTAAGTGCAGGAGATGCTGGATGTAACTAACGATATCCCTAGTTAAGTGCAGGAGATGCTGGATGTAACTAACGATATCCCTAGTTAAGTGCAGGAGATGCTGGATGTAACTAACGATATCCATAGTTAAGTGCAGGAGATGTTGAATGTAACTAACAATATCCCTAGTTAAGTGCAGGAGATGTTGGACGTAACTAACGATATCCCCAGTTAAGTGCAGGAGATGTTGGATGTAACTAACGATATCCCTAGTTAAGTGCAGGAGATGCTGGATGTAACTAACGATATCCCTAGTTAAGTGCAGGAGATGCTGGATGTAACTAACGATATCCCTAGTTAAGTGCAGGAGATGCTGGATGTAACTAACGATATCCCTAGTTAAGTGCAGGAGATGCTGGATGTAACTAACGATATCCCTAGTTAAGTGCAGGAGATGTTGGATGTAACTAACGATATCCCTAGTTAAGTGCAGGAGATGCTGGATGTAACTAACGATATCCATAGTTAAGTGCAGGAGATGCTGGATGTAACTAACGATATCCCTAGTTAAGTGCAGGAGATGCTGGATGTAACTAACGATACCCCTAGTTAAGTGCAGGAGATGCTGGATGTAACTAACGATATCCCTAATTAAGTGCAGGAGATGCTGGATGTAACTAACGATATCCCTAATTAAGTGCAGGAGATGCTGGATGTAACTAACGATATCCCTAGTTAAGTGCAGGAGATGCTGGATGTAACTAACGATATCCCCAGTTAAGTGCAGGAGATGCTGGATGTAACTAACGATATCCCCAGTTAAGTGCAAGAGATGCTGGATGTAACTAACGATATCCCTAGTTAAGTGCAGGAGATGCTGGGTGTAACTAACGATATCCCTAGTTAAGTGCAAGAGATGCTGGATGTAACTAACGATATCCCTAGTTAAGTGCAGGAGATGCTGGATGTAACTAACGATATCCCTAGTTAAGTGCAGGAGATGTTGAATGTAACTAACAATATCCCTAGTTAAGTGCAGGAGATGCTAGATGTAACTAACGATATCTTTAGTTAAGTGCAAGAGATGCTGGATGTAACTAACGATATCCGTAGTTAAGTGCAGGAGATGCTGGGTGTAACTAACGATATCCCTAGTTAAGTGCAGGAGATGCTGGATGTAACTAACGATATCCCTAGTTAAGTGCAGGAGATGATGGATGTAACTAACGATATCCCTAGTTAAGTGCAGGAGATGCTGGATGTAACTAACGATATCCCTAATTAAGTGCAGGAGATGCGGGATGTTACTAACGATATCCCTAGTTAAGTGCAGGAGATGCTGGATGTAACTAACGATATCCATAGTTAAGTGCAGGAGATGCTGGATGTAACTAACGATATCCCTAGTTAAGTGTAGGAGATGCTGGATGTAACTAACGATATCCCTAGTTAAATGCAGGAGATGCTGGATGTAACTAACGATATCCCTAGTTAAGTGTAGGAGATGCTGGATGTAACTAACGATATCCCTAGTTAAGTGCAGGAGATGCTGGATGTAACTAACGATATCCATAGTTAAGTGTAGGAGATGCTGGATATAACTAACGATATCCCTAGTTAAGTGCAGGAGATGCTGGATGTAACTAACGATATCCCTAATTAAGTGCAGGAGATGATGGATGTAACTAACGATATCCCTAGTTAAGTGCAGGAGATGCTGGATGTATCTAACGATATCCCTAGTTAAGTGCAGGAGATGATGGATGTAACTAACGATATCCCTAGTTAAGTGCAGCAGATGCTGGATGTACCTAACGATATCCCTAGTTAAGTGCAGGAAATGCTGGATGTAACTAACGATATCCATAGTTAAGTGCAGGAGATGCTGGATGTAACTAACGATATCCATAGTAAAGTGCAAGAGATGCTGGATGTAACTAACGATATCCCTAGTAAAGTGCAGGAGATGCTGGATGTAACTAACGATATCCCTAGTTAAGTGCAGGAGATGCCGGATGTAACTAACGATATCCCTAGTTAAGTGCAGGAGATACTGGATGTAACTAACGATATCCCTAGTTAAGTGCAGGAGATGCTGGATGTAACTAACGATATCCCTAGTTAAGTGCAGGAGATGCTGGATGTAACTAACGATATCCCTAGTTAAGTGTAGGAGATGCTGGAAATAACTAACGATATCCCTAGTTAAGTGTAAGAGATGCTGGATGTAACTAACGATATCCCTAGTTAAGTGCAAGAGATACTGGATGTAACTAACGATATCCCTAGTTAAGTGCAAGAGATACTGGATGTAACTAACGATATCCCTAGTTAAGTGCAGGAGATGCTGGATGTAACTAACGATATCCCTAGTTAAGTGCAGGAGATGCTAGGTGTAACTAACGATATCCCTAGTTAGGTGCAGGAGATGCTGGGTGTAACTAACGATATCCCTAGTTAAGTGCAAGAGATGCTGAATGTAACTAACGATATCCCTAGTTAAGTGCAGGAGATGCTGGATGTAACTAACGATATCCCCAGTTAAGTGCAGGAGATGCTGGATGTAACTAACGATATCCCTAGTTAAGTGCAAGAGGTGCTGGATGTAACTAACGATATCCCTAATTAAGTGCAAGAGGTGCTGGATGTAACTAACGATATCCCTAATTAAGTGCAGGAGATGCTGGATGTAACTAACGATATCCCCAGTTAAGTGCAGGAGATGCTGGATGTAACTAACGATATCCCTAGTTAAGTGCAAGAGGTGCTGGATGTAACTAACGATATCCCTAATTAAGTGCAGGAGATGCTGGATGTAACTAACGATATCCCTAGTTAAGTGCAAGAGGTGCTGGATGTAACTAACGATATCCCTAATTAAGTGCAGGAGATGCTGGATGTAACTAACGATATCCCTAATTAAGTGCAGGAGATGCTGGATGTAACTAACGATATCCCTAGTTAAATGCAGGAGATGCTGGATGTAAATAACGATATCCATAGTTAAGTGCAGGAGATGCTGGATGTAACTAACGATATCCCTAGTTAAGTGCAGGAGATGCTGGATGTAACTAACGATATCCCTAGTTAAATGCAGGAGATGCTGGATGTAACTAACAATATCCCTAGTTAAGTGCAAGAGATGCTGGATGTAACTAACGATATCCCTAATTAAGTGCAGGAGATGCTGGATGTAACTAACGATATGCATAGTAAAGTGCAGGAGATGCTGGATGTAACTAACGATATCCCTAGTTAAATGCAGGAGATGCTGGATGTAACTAACAATATCCCTAGTTAAGTGCAAGAGATGCTGGATGTAACTAACGATATCCCTAATTAAGTGCAGGAGATGCTGGATGTAACTAACGATATCCATAGTAAAGTGCAAGAGATGCTGGATGTAACTAACGATATCCCTAATTAAGTGCAGGAGATGCTGGATGTAACTAACGATATCCCTAGTTAAATGCAGGAGATGCTGGATGTAACTAACAATATCCCTAGTTAAGTGCAAGAGATGCTGGATGTAACTAACGATATCCCTAATTAAGTGCAGGAGATGCTGGATGTAACTAACGATATCCATAGTAAAGTGCAGGAGATGCTGGATGTAACTAACGATATCCCTAGTTAAGTGCAGGAGATGCTGGATGTAACTAACGATATCCCTAGTTAAATGCAGGAGATGCTGGATGTAACTAACAATATCCCTAGTTAAGTGCAGGAGATGTTGGATGTATCTAACGATATCCCTAGTTAAATGCAGGAGATGCTGGATGTAACTAACGATATCCCTAGTTAAGTGCAAGAGATGCTGGATGTAACTAACGATATCCCTAATTAAGTGCAGGAGATGCTGGATGTAACTAACAATATCCCTAGTTAAGTGCAAGAGATGCTGGATGTAACTAACGATATCCCTAGTTAAGTGCAGGAGATGCTGGATGTAACTAACGATATCCATAGTAAAGTGCAGGAGATGCTGGATGTAACTAACGATATCCCTAGTTAAGTGCAGGAGATGCTGGATGTAACTAACGATATCCCCAGTTAAGTGCAGGAGATGTTGAATGTAACTAACGATATCCCTAGTTAAGTGCAGGAGATGCTGGATGTAACTAACGATATCCCTAGTTAAATGCAGGAGATGCTGGATGTAACTAACGATATCCCTAGTTAAATGCAGGAGATGCCGGATGTACCTAACGATATCCCTAGTTAAGTGCAAGAGATGTTGAATGTAACTAACGATATCCCTAGTTAAGTGCAGGAGATGCTGGATGTAACTAACGATATCCCTAGTTAAATGCAGGAGATGCTGGATGTAACTAACGATATCCCTAGTTAAATGCAGGAGATGCCGGATGTAACTAACGATATCCCTAGTTAAGTGCAGGAGATGTTGAATGTAACTAACGATATCCCTAGTTAAGTGCAGGAGATGCTGGATGTAACTAACGATATCCCTAATTAAGTGCAGGAGATGCTGGATGTAACTAACGATATCCCTAGTTAAATGCAGGAGATGCCGGATGTACCTAACGATATCCCTAGTTAAGTGCAGGAGATGATGGATGTAACTAACGATATCCCTAGTTAAGTGCAGGAGATGTTGGATGTATCTAACGATATCCCTAGTTAAGTGCAGGAGATGATGGATGTAACTAACGATATCCCTAGTTAAGTGCAGGAGATGCTGGATGTAACTAACGATATCCCTAGTAAAGTGCAGGAGATGCTGGATGTAACTAACGATATCCCTAATTAAGTGCAGGAGATGCTGGATGTAACTAACGATATCCCTAGTTAAATGCAGGAGATGCCGGATGTACCTAACGATATCCCTAGTTAAGTGCAGGAGATGATGGATGTATTAACTAACGATATCCCTAGTTAAGTGCAGGAGATGTTGGATGTATCTAACGATATCCCTAGTTAAGTGCAAGAGATGCTGGATGTAACTAACAATATCCCTAGTTAAGTGCAGGAGATGCTGGATGTAACTAACAATATCCCTAGTTAAGTGCAGGAGATGCTGGATGTACCTAACGATATCCCTAGTTAAGTGCAGGAAATGCTGGATGTAACTAACGATATCCCCAGTTAAGTGCAGGAGATACTGGATGTACCTAACGATATCCATAGTAAAGTGCAAGAGATGCTGGATGTAACTAACGATATCCCTAGTTAAGTGCAGGAGATGCTGGATGTAACTAACGATATCCCTAGTTAAATGCAGGAGATGCCGGATGTACCTAACGATATCCCTAGTTAAGTGCAGGAGATGATGGATGTAACTAACGATATCCCTAGTTAAGTGCAGGAGATGTTGGATGTATCTAACGATATCCCTAGTTAAGTGCAAGAGATGCTGGATGTAACTAACGATATCCCTAATTAAGTGCAGGAGATGCTGGATGTAACTAACGATATCCCTAATTAAGTGCAGGAGATGCTGGATGTAACTAACGATATCCCTAGTTAAGTGCAAGAGGTGCTGGATGTAACTAACGATATCCCTAATTAAGTGCAGGAGATGCTGGATGTAACTAACGATATCCCTAATTAAGTGCAGGAGATGCTGGATGTAACTAACGATATCCCTAGTTAAATGCAGGAGATGCTGGATGTAAATAACGATATCCATAGTTAAGTGCAGGAGATGCTGGATGTAACTAACGATATCCGTAGTTAAGTGCAGGAGATGCTGGGTGTAACTAACGATATCCCTAGTTAAGTGCAGGAGATGCTGGATGTAACTAACGATATCCCTAGTTAAATGCAGGAGATGCTGGATGTAACTAACAATATCCCTAGTTAAGTGCAAGAGATGCTGGATGTAACTAACGATATCCCTAGTTAAGTGCAGGAGATGTTGGATGTATCTAACGATATCCCTAGTTAAGTGCAAGAGATGCTGGATGTAACTAACATTATCCCTAGTTAAGTGCAGGAGATGCTGGATGTACCTAACGATATCCATAGTTAAGTGCAGGAGATACTGGATGTAACTAACGATATCCCTAGTTAAGTGCAGGAGGTGCTGGATGTAACTAACGATATCCCTAGTTAAGTGCAGGAGATGCTGGATGTAACTAACGATATCCATAGTAAAGTGCAGGAGATGCTGGATGTACCTAACGATATCCATAGTAAAGTGCAAGAGATGCTGGATGTAACTAACGATATCCCTAGTTAAGTGCAGGAGATGCTGGATGTAACTAACGATATCCCTAGTTAAGTGCAGGAGATGCTGGATGTAACTAACGATATCCCCAGTTAAGTGCAGGAGATGCTGGATGTAACTAACAATATCCCTAGTTAAGTGCAAGAGATGCTGGATGTAACTAACGATATCCCTAGTAAAGTGCAGGAGATGCCGGATGTAACTAACGATATCCCTAGTTAAGTGCAGGAGAGGAATGAAAAGCCGGTAAATTCAAGCAGACGCCAAGTTAAATTTCGTGATGTTGTTTTTTTTTCGAATGATAAAAAGTCACATGATCAGTTGACATCCGGAGTGAACTCTCAAACCCAAGTCAAATGGATTAAAATGACCACTTTTTTAGATTGACAATGATCATCTTCGTGATTGCAAGTCCTTCTCCAGTAGGCCTCATGACTTACAGATTATATCCAACCGACAGCCGACCTTCTGTGACCCGTTTCAACGGCGTCATGTAATTACCTTGACTTTAGATCTAGTTTATTGAGAACGCTTGGTGATAATGATGTTGGAATTTCAAACTGTTTGTTAACTGTACACTGATATGAGCTTTCAATGGAGGCTCAGTGAGATGAAAGCTTTTAAATACATTAAGTTCCATGCAAATTATGCGAAAAAGGGTATGAGTCATTTGATTTCTTTTAGTTTCATACAATCAGTTAAGGCAGTGGTGAATGGTAAAGCTCAATACACTGAGTGTGGTTCCAGCACAGATTATGATTCAAATCTCTTGATTTGACAATACTCCAAGGTCGTTTCATCTTTTTGTACCTATTATATTTGAGACCGTAATCGCATGTCTTTCAAAGAAACCCTAGTGACCTTGACATCGTTTAGAATTCCATCTGAACGAGCCATCTCTATCAGTTGAATCATGGCTATCTGGGAAACTTTAGTGACCTTGACATCGTTTAGGAATTCCATCTGAGCGAGCCATCTATATCGGTTGAATCATGGTTATCTGGGAAACCCTAGTCACATTGCTATCCATCTGAATGAACCATCTCTATCCGTTGAACCACATGGCTATCTGGGAAACTTTAGTGACCTTGACATCGTTTAGGAATTCCATCTGAGCGAGCCATCTATATCGGTTGAATCATGGTTATCTGGGAAACCCTAGTCACATTGCTATCCATCTGAATGAACCATCTCTATCCGTTGAATCACATGGTTCACTGGGAAACCCTAGTCACATTGATATCCATCTGAATGAACCATCTCTATCCGTTGAATCACATGGTTCGCTGGGAAACCCTAGTCACATTGATATCCATCTGAATGAACCATCTCTATCGGTTGAACCACATGGTTATCTGAGAAACCCTAGTCACATTGATATTCATCTGAATGAACGATCTCTATCCGTTGAATCACATGGTTCGCTGGGAAACCCTAGTCACATTGATATCCATCTGAATGAACCATCTCTATCAGTTGAACCACATGGTTATCTGGGAAACTCTAGTCACCTTGATATCCATCTGAATGAACCATCTCTATCCGTTGAATCACATGGTTCGCTGGGAAACCCTAGTCACATTGATATTCATCTGAATGAACCATCTCTATCAGTTGAACCACATGGTTATCTGGGAAACTCTAGTCACATTGATATCCATCTGAATGAACCATCTCTATCCGTTGAACCACATGGTTATCTGGGAAACTTTAGTGACCTTGACATCGTTTAGGAATGCCATCTGAGCGAGCCATCTATATCGGTTGAATCATGGTTATCTGGGAAAGCCTAGTCACATTGATATCCATCTGAATGAACCATCTCTATCGGTTGAACCACATGGTTATCTGAGAAACCCTAGTCACCTTGATATCCATCTGAATGAACCATCTCTATCAGTTGAATCACATGGTTCGCTGGGAAACCCTAGACACATTGATATCCATCAGAATGAACCATCTCTATCCGTTGAATCACATGGTTCGCTTGGAAACCCTAGTCACATTGATATCCATCTGAATGAACCATCTCTATCGGTTGAACCACATGGTTATCTGGGAAACCCTAGTCACATTGATATCCATCTGAATGAACCATGTCTATCAGTTGAACCACCTGGTTATCTGGGAAACTCTAGTCACCTTGATATCCATCTGAATGAATCATCTCTATCAGTTGAACCACCTGGTTATCTGGGAAACTCTAGTCACATTGATATCTATCTGAATGAACCATCTCTATCAGTTGAACCACATGGTTATCTGGGAGACCCTAGTCACATTGATATCCATCTGAATGAACCATCTCTATCAGTTGAACCACCTGGTTTTCTGGGAAACCCTAGTCACATTGATATCCATCTGTGGACGTGGTACTGACGAATTCGCTATTTTACAAAATGGATCGTCAGATGTTTTTGTTACAAACAAAGCAGTGAGGTTATCAATGGGTTCGTGTATTACTGACATGATGTAATATTCTCCTTATTTTGAGATAACACTTTCTTGAAAATTGGCAGAAATTCTTCTATCGATTTTGGGTGAACTGGGGTTCCAAACTATGGCTCCTATCTTCAGCACTAAATGTCGGCTGCCTTATACATTCAGCTAACCGGTGTCGTCTAAAATGCCCTGATATAATAAATAAAGGTTCATAGTATACAATGTAAACTATATCCTTCTTTACATAAGACGAATATGTTTTTAAAAATCTAGGATGAAACACTATGGATAAGCTAATGTTGTGCTACCTGAGACTGTTTCCACGGTATAAGGACCTTATGTTAGGTACTTGTAAAAATAGGGGGAAAACGCTCCATTTTGTAATGTAAATAAAAGAATAATCGATGATTCCATATTGCTATTTGCCGAAAAAACACTTTCTCTGCAACTTTTTAAATGTCATAAATAAAATAAATCTACGAAGTTTTATTTTTCAGCCAAAACGTCTTAAGAAATATATATGTGTCGGTAGAGGGCGCTGTAGTGAATCGGACAAGCGCAGGGAGCTCAGTAAGGCTGTGCGATTGTGTTTAACTGGTGAAGTGCATACAGTTTGGTAGAAGTCTGTCAACCTAACGTCGTGGTCACATAGCGAGACCGTCGTCTCTCTGCATGCTAAAGGGCAAAAGTAAATAACCAGAGTTTCATATATACAATCAGAACGGTTTTCTTGTGCGACTTTCGTAAGTTTTTTTCCAAATATACCCAGGATGTGAGAGACATTTTTTTACCTTTCTTGGTTTTGGAGTTACCTATTTACAGTATTGACCAGGTGTAAGCTGGAACCAACCATATCCACGGATTAACTTTGGATAGAGAATTATAGGCTTAGGCTGATTGCTATGTGATCCGAAATATTTTCTATATAGGAGGGATTTACCATAACACCACGAAGGTTAGTCCAAGTATTTCTCGCCTATCCAATGTTTTGTTTAATACGAACAATTAAGAAGTAAAATGCCTTACACCTTATTAAGGTTGATTCCAATGTCAGCTATAATTCTTTGATTCCGATAATTTGTCTCTCGAGTGGCCCATTACAGCTAAACAGTCAACTGGCGTACCAGTAAAAAATATGTATAAAAAACAACTTACTTCAATTTCAAACCCACGATTTTGACATTAATATTTTTGTCTGATTTGTATTTTGAACTTATTTGCGTCAACACATTAGATGAGTTTATTTAAAGTTGTTTCCGCTTGTAAATTGCTAACAGAATAACCCCCAGTCTACTTGTCTCGGTTAATTGACAATAAAAATGGTTTTCTAATCCTGTTGTTTTGTGTGCTAAGATTTGCCAGATATTGGGTATAGGACTGTCCGCCTATCGTTTACTCATTACTTGGTTGTTAAGTGGTTAGAGGCATTCTACTGGGACAGGCTTATCTATTACACTGTTGTCAAACTGTTAAATCATTCGGTTTAACTCCAACTGATGGTAAAGCAAAATACTCAACTCTCTCCACAAATTGAAGGTTAGATGGTTGGAGACAAGGGATTGAGAACGTGATTTCACCTCACAGCTGTTACGTGGTGTTGTTTATAACAGGGTTAAGCTAACGGGGACAAGGTATATAAACAAACGGTTATAAAGTCCCTTTAAGAGGAGTCCCTTAACTGGCAGCTCGCAGTAGGCTTTGTCGTTTCGGTGCTTGCCCGCGTACTGTCTTATTCACATCCCTATTAAACAGAAAGAGCAAAGACATTTAATCGCAAACAACACATTTTTGTCTCTCAACTTTGTGCAAATATGTACATATCAATAAATTAAATATAGTGAAGCTCGAACAGCAAGTTGTCTACTAAATTTATCCTGTCGCCAATGTAGTTCACGGTATACAGTCCAAGCATAGAAATTACTCTTCGCTATTTCAATAATTTCAATATAGTATTTCTATTATTAATATTGACAAAGTTATGTGTTGTGTTTGTATGGCGATCTGTATGGTACCTGCGTTGCCTGGTACGTCAGAGAATACCAGTGGAAGATGTCTTTGTGAGTTAGTGCCTAGTTATTTGATAAATCAGAAGTATTTGTATTGAACTGGTCGTGCTAGAGACCCGCTAGATGAGATCGGATTTATTTCCCTCTGTTACATGATACAGCCAAAAATGTCACGAGCTTTAACGTTTACATATTCTTAATATAAGAAGGAATTCCAATATATTGCCTATGAAGTTTGTGTTTGTTCTCGGATAAAAACTGCGTTAACTAGAAATAATTTTTCAAAATAATTTTTCTAGTTTCCATGCTTTTCGATTAATCTGTCTATATCTCTATATCTTTAGTTAAACTTATGGAAACTTCTCCTAAAGATGTAAAATTCAGAAGCTTTTTAGTGCTATTATAATCTAAAGAATGTATGGTGAAGTAGTCTTCTGAACTAACTTTAATTTAACTTTAATTTAATTTCCTTTTCGAACACTATTTCAACTGGTACATCACACAGGCTGTATGGATTTCTCTCATTCTAACACCAATCGTTTAGTTTTTCGATGACTAGCAAAACCTTTTACTGTTGTCGCAATAAGAATTTATGAAAAAAGTTCGAATTTTGGAATTATAGGCCTACTTCAATATATTATAGAAAATAAAAAATAGAACATTTTTCAGCACATTTCCAACCTTTTTGTCGCCAGTGAACACTTTTAATTGCGTCATATATCTCCAGTTTCTACTTTAATTTGATGACAGTTTATTAGGTGGAAGCTGCAGTTTTATTATGATGACGTGATTTCACGGGGTTATTCAGGACACTTCTTTATTTTTTTCCCTCTTTCTCTTTATTAAAAGTAAGAATAACGGGATAATATCGGCATGCACATACCTTCACCTTCTTACGTACATTACTTAGGCCTGCAGCAAACCAGAACATTTCATTTAAAAACTGATGATATCATAACAAAACAACATTTGCATTTGGGCCATAGTAAATTGCTTAACCTGAAAAAGTGAGATGCCAAAAATTAGTTTTTGTAGTTCACTCTTATAAAATGGAAGATAATATTAAACACGTCTAACGTCTGACTAGTTTATATTAAAATACAACTTGTCATATTGCATTCGGCCTAACATTCATCACATCTCCAAATTATTCCAAAGATCCCAGTTGAAGTCATTAAAGTGTCAAATATACTCAAGATGATTTTCTGGGAGAGCTAGAATAGAATTTGGAGTTTTCAACGGTGAATAAGCGCAAGGGGTTTCCCTCACCACCCAAAAGAACTCCGGAAACGTTATAAGAGTAAAAGAAACAAACACTCGTAGTGCTATAACAAATATGGCGGTAGGACACGATTTAATAGAACAAGGTTAAGGAACACAACACCCATTTGTTCGAAGAACTTATAGATGATTACCGAGATTAGTTTTATTGTATTTGTTTCTTTTTTCATCTTGAACGGAACGTTGTTGTATCATTGTAATATTAACAATCAAGATTATAAGGCGATTCTAATAAGGCTTCTATAGTTAGGCTTTGTTCAAAAGTGGAAATGATAAAATAATGGTGATTTTGAAGTTTCTCTAAAAGATGTTACCAATCAGCGGGAAGCACACAATGTGGTCTGTATATCCATCCCATGTAACGTATCCATTCACTCTTGACGTTCGGTAACCGACAGGGTGACGAGAGAGTTTATAAACAAACTAGATAACGGAATTGTCTAGTATGTAAGAATGTTGATCTGAGCTGTCGACGGAAAGCCTAACTCTGTCAGATCAACTCATAATGTTTAGGTACCAACTTCTGAAGCGAATATGATGAGTTTTGTCTTCATGTTTTCAGCAACATGTGTACCTTTCACACTGAACTGTCTAATTTCATCCAATAATGTTCGTTCCCAGTGGAATGGCATTTGGCATTTACAACACAAATCGTACTGTTATTTACCTTTAGCGATAGTTTCTGAGGACGAGTGGAGGGGTTGACTCTTTGCAGTCGGAGATTTGACCTGGCGAGTATGCCCATTGATAGTACGGGGGTCCATGGAGGTTATATTTTTATTCAAATGTATGCCAATTGGATTTCATGTTTTAGGAAAAATTCTCATTTGTAGATTCAACGTTTATTTGTCCACCTTTTGTAAGTGGGACGTGTCCGTTGTGCACAAAAAGACTTTAAATACATGTACAATCTGTAAAGAGTTTTTGTTTATTTCAATTCAACTTCAATACAGGCCAGAGGCCCACTTACAGGAGTGATAACAAAGATGAGAAACAGAAATTAAAGATACTACGATAAATAATAGATAAGCAAAAAGAAGTAAAACGATGTAAAGGTTATAACAATGAAAATAATAATCAAATATATTTCTAAATAGGGTAGGACGAATTATTTATCTGTCCGATTGCATCTGAAATTCCATGAAATAAATCACATTTGTTTTGCTCTTACCCTTTTTCAAGTTTTCGTTTCGTTGGTTCTACTCATTTATTTTCAGGACTGACATTATTGTCTCTTCCTAATTGCGTCAGTTCCTTATAGCTGCTTTCACCGTGGATTTTTTTAGCTATGAACGACAGATATATGCGACAGATATATGCACTCTTGTTACTTCTTTTGACGAGCAGTTTTACATTTATGATATCTGTCCGAACAGGTTTTCTTATTCACTCCGTTGTCGAAAACATTTTATGTATCTTTTTACAACCTTTTTTATGTGTACTTTCTTTCAATGACATTGCTGTCATCAGCTGTCCTAAATCAGTTACTTTGAGATGCCGTGTTTATAGGAAGCTTGTGGTTTATCACAGCAACTTACCTCTCCTACACGTATTTTCATTGGCTGAATCCCCTTCACAAGAGCCTTAGTTTATCGTAAATGTAGCCACAGTTTTTGTTATAATTTATGACCAAGATTGGCGATTTTTGACTCATTTGATTGTTTTAAGTACACTTATAATATATATTTACTTATTACTGAACTGGGTCTTAGTTTTATAACGTTGAAAACTAGTTTCATAGGATATCGGTCCAGAAAAGGGAAATGTGTTATTTCGCTTCTGTAGTTATTTAAGTCAAACAGGAATGGTTAAAGCAAATGTTAACTCAGACTTATTAAAACGTATTCAGTGGAGTACCTTATAGATTTGTTTGCCTTAGTCTTCGTCGTTATTTGGGGTGAAGGCTATAAGGCTATTTCAGCAAATGGCCCCTCGCTAAATTTGATATGACTTGTTTCAACCATTCTAAATGGAATTTTATATCATATTAAGACAGGTGGCAGGTTGGTTTTCGTTGTAAAATCTTGCACAAATAAACAGTAAGAGAGGCCTTCCGACCAAACACTTGTGTAAGATAAACAAAAAGAGGCCTCGAGCTTTCTCAATGATCTGTGAACATGGCAGGACGTTCAGCTGCACAATCCTTCAGGAACTAACCAGTCCGCTTTACCTCACTCACGTTACACCATCTGCAAGGGTTTTCTGCATACACCGTTACATCTAAATTGCTGAAAGTAAAACGAACAATCCTTTTTTTTTGGCTGTGTGACCCATGATTCTTTGGAGTTAATTTAAGTGGAATGATTTGTAGCTTAACTAAACATTTAATTGTGGTTCTGTTGGTTAAACACTAAAATATATGTTCAAATACCACCATGTAATAGACTTTGTAGTGGAGTTAGTATTAAGTGTGTAAGCTGATATACTTTATATAAAGATTGCCTGTTGAGAAATGTGGCTTCTTCTGACTCGCTTGTGTAACCTTGAAACGCACGATCTTATTCCAGAGAAGCTAACAAATCCAAGTATTAATCATATAAGAAGTAAAGCAGTGTAAAGTCACTGGTGATTTTTGATCTTACACTGTAGTGTAATCCCCAAAGGTAGACATATCGTGTTTATATAGAGATTCCTCGCTTTGTGTGCGATTTGCAAAATATTTGCTTGAGTTCTGTCTTTTGTTAGCCCTCTTGGTATGATATTATGTTGAAGAGAAAACTAGACTAACTGGTAGATAGTTGAGAGTTTGGTTTGTTTCATTTCGATCCCCAAAACCTATATTGCAATTCATTTCATTAATCTGATGAATGAAGGCAGTTCAAAATATATTTGACTAAACTCCGTCTTTTTTCAGAAACTGCAATATGGTGCTCGTATAATTAGGCAATTCTGTTAGATGTTACGTTGTATCAAAACAACCAAATGGATAACAGTTATGAAGCCAGAACAAATGAAATAAGGGCGCAATGGTTTTAGGTGTCGCCATTTCGCATGGAATGTATTGTCATGGATTTCCTCGTCATATTGACATCAACAGCTTTTCACCTGTGACCATAAAACATAAAGGCGCCATGCATATTTTTACACAGATAACAGTGATGTTTATTTCATTGCCTCTGACAATAGTCTACTATCAGATAGTCGAGTCTCTACATCAGCTATCTGACGTCTTATGGCATCACATTCCCATTACTTTCTGCCAATTTCTACAAATAAATTATCATATTTGATTAAATTTCTTGCTGGAGATGGATTTTGGTAAGTCAGACTTACAATAAATGGAAAGGTCTATATCTATGGCCGCTTTAGGTGACAGTTCGACTTCAACTGAAACTTTTATTTGACAGTAAAAGCAAAAAAAAAAAACACACATCGAATTGCTAAATTTAGTTATTGCCCGCTTATTAATTTAATGCCGGCATATAAGTGAACTAATCGTGAGTGTTAGGTCAAACCACATCAAGTGTTACCTAGTACAACCCTGATTTAATCTTACACATAAACCATTATATAGTCGTATCTCTGTATTAACCTTGGTCAAATAATAAGATTGGTCAGTAATAGTGTAACTTCACACTGGTCGGCGTTATTCCCGTCACTAACACGGTGTAAATGTTGATTACATGAGAGTGTATAGATTAGGGAGATTAAGCGGGTCCGGTAATACAGAGCTGCTTCTGCAGGAATGTGGTATATCTTCTATCACTTATAGACAAACGTCAAGGAGTGTTGACAGGTAGGATTAATGATATGTCTTCTCCCCCCTTACTTTGATCTGACTGTATAGTTTGGATGAAGTAAAACAGGTGCCCGTCTATCCTACATAAACATGGACAGATTATCGATAATCCATAACCTGAGCCCAAAAGGCAATACTGTTTGGACAAATTATGATCTGCACTCATTAAAGAGGCATGGGCTGCCAAAGTTCTGACATTAGAAATTCCCATGGCTTGACGTCAAGAAAAGCTGGAAGTTTGAAGTACCTTGACAAAATAAACTCGCCTAAATATAAAAAAAATAAACTAGTAACGCGTACAAATCGAGGATGTGTGCCAATAGTTCCTGGGAGTCTAACGAGAGATTTCGCGATATCCGGTGACAGATGACGTTTTTTGATGACGTTGTCAGTTCGATTGACGTTTTTTGTTCCACCACGTCAGAACTGAGCGTCACATTCGAACGATAAAGGCTCCCCACATGCGTAATGACAACGCCTGCGACAGGAAATTTGTGGAAGTGTCACGTCCGCTCCTTATAACCGACAAAATCCAATAGCCGGGATGTAGGAGTTCATTTTAGGGGTGTTGTTGCTTATAAAACTACTTTAAATTGAGTTAAGCGAGAAGCTCTTATTTTTTACTTTTTGATAAAAAAATTACGAACAATTATCTGATTCTGTTTCAACGAAATTCTTCCCTGTATTTGGCAGTTAATGACACTTTAAGACTCGAGAGGATATCGCTTTCAAACATTCAAGTTCGATGAGATCTCTATTCTCTGTCATTCTCTATAAGAGGAAAATAAACAGTTTGACATGACGGAAATAAATAAAGTAGCATAAAAACTCAAGTAGAAAAAAACTCGTTCGGAATATCTTAGTACCGAACATATAAATCCTCAAGACAGGATGTCATAATTATGTATCCGTGTACATGACTGCTATTTTGGCAAAGGTTTAGTTGAACAGCGTGTCACTGTTGAACTTCTGGGAGTTGCTTATTAACACTCTGGTTGTTATTATATAAGCTATGCTCTCATTCACTAGTGGTTATGACTGGTCTAGTATTTTGTCGTTGATCACGTCATCAAACTAATATGACCAGTGTATAGGCACACCTGTGTCTACAAAATATACACCTGTCGGAGATTATAACATGGAGTGACCAAATAATAACGAAGGAAGTATGAAACGTTTGTGTGTATTGGTGGGGAATGAATGCTTGATTATGTCAAATTAGAAGTAGATCTGCTCCCTGTGGCAAATCACCAATGGTAATTTAAAATGATAATTGTCAAAAATTCGCTTGTTGAGGTGTGTGTTAAGGTATTTATGATATGTAGATAAGCAGTATGCCTATGGGTGATTAGTGGATGAGATTATCCGTAAATCAATAGGACGATGAAGTGTGATCTGTTGGCTTTGCTGTAAGCGATATGCTTTTCAAAGTCTGGAGATTTGAGTTGCAAGATAAGCGTTGGCTATGTTAAAATGTGGTCAATGTTAATATGCAAAATGTGCGAATAAATCCCACACTAACACGTTTTCAGCGAACGTGCTTAGGATTTTCTATAAATGCTAAATTGTAACAAAAACTGTCGTTTTGAAACCTAAATTCATTTACATCGTAATGCTCAGAGAAAATTGGAAAAATGGAAAGCCATCTTCAGACCTATTAAGTCTACAAGAGAAATACACATACCACAGATTCCATAGACGAGTCTTCGAAGTTGACAAGACGTGCTTCTCAACACAGTAAACGTTTTGCCATGGATTTCTCGATAACGGTTGTTAGGCGTTATGTCTTTTCCATATAGCTCTCTCTTCACTAAGTAGACTTGAACAAATACTTGAGATGACCAACTTTACAGTGCTGTTTTCATTGCGTTTCAAGAGTAAGTGTCGATCATAACAGAGACACTTCTTCCCTCCTCGCTAATATATAGTGCTAGGGAAATGTCAAACCCTTATCTGTTCTTGTGACTCTCCTTTTTAATGCTGGTCAGATCATTATACTCAGTTGTTTGGATCAAACTTAGTATAAGTTGTTTGAGTTGTACCTAATGTGTTTGTATGTCGGCAAATTTCCTACTTTCTGATGCCAATTTATTGACGTTTCTGTTGTATGCAAATATTAAAAAGCAAATATATAGCCGATCCGCTCGACATTCCTTAAAGGAAGGGTCCATTTTAGCGTTTCACTAGTGTGTTCTGAAAGAGCAGTGTTTCCTGAGTCTAAAACAGCAATCCAATAAATTTTTCATTGATTTCTTAGCGAGTAACGAACATTTGAAAAGTCCGTGGTCGCAGGCATTCGATCGCCATGAGCCCGTTCTTCGGCGCATCCATTTTCCCCGTATTTTGGCCCAATCAAATTCGAGCACCGGGCCGACCTTTGACCTGATCTAGTAAGCCAATGATTTGGCAGAGAAATGACGGGGGTTAATTCGCTGACATTGTTCTAAAAATAAAGTCTCCCACAATCCTCGGCGTTTGTTTATTCGCTTAACTCTGTCGCCATGTTTCTACGTCTAAAACTACCTCCACATAGAAGAGTGGATCTAAAAATAGCGGCCCTCATATGATGCAATAGACAAGCAAGGAAAATGGCGACACTGATAAAAACCAGAGGCTGACACTAGTCAATATCAGTTTACTAATTTCAGGGTATTTTGCGGTAAGAGTCGTTATGTGCATTAAGGGTTTTGGTGGGCATTCTGCTAGTTAGGTTGTGTCTATTTCTGGAGTTTTCTATCCCTTTAACACAATATCTACAGTAGCGTTTGGCATTTTGGACATCTTAACATTCGTAAAAAAGGGTGATACCAGCCAAAGCGGTTCGTCCAAAAAATGTGCCCATTAAAGATAAACACGTTCAATGTAGTGGATCAGTTGCTTATTAATTGCTGTATATGAATAACCGGTGTCGGGAACGCCTTCAGATCCGGCTGCTAATTTGGATACGACCAGATTTATAGTGTTACGTTGGGGAATTTTATCTGTTCAAAACGACATGGACGTCTCGCCGAACGACAAGAGACTAGACAAAGAGAGACACATTCATGTCCATACGGATCTAGGTTCAATCAACCGTACAACATATGTATGGCTATCAGTATATCTGAATTTATTCCAGTCATTTCTGCTCCATAGCCTTTATCAATAAGCCTGATTTTTTTATGATTCAATAAACTATACTGTCACAATATTCTTAATATATTAATATGTTTTGTGGTTCTGTTTTGGGTTATGTCGTTTTGTGATTTGTGGTTCTGGGCAGCGTAAGAAGAAGGTCTTTCTGAATTCGTGGTTTGTGGAAGTGGCATTCAGTTACTTAAATCATTGTTAACACAAACGTCTCCAAACGACGAGTCCTTGTGGTTTTACAGTCGTAAGCATTTTATACAATCCGTTTTTTAACTCCCATTTATATGATCAGTGTTTAACTCCCATTTATATGATCGGTGTTTAACTCACATTTATATGATCGGTGTTTAACTCACATTTATATGATCAGCGTTTAACTCACATTTATATGATCGGTGTTTAACTCACATTTATATGATCAGTGTTTAACTCACATTTATATGATCGGTGTTTAACTCCCATTTATATGATCGGTGTTTAACTCACATTTATATGATCGGTGTTTAACTCACATTTATATGATCGGTGTTTAACTCACATTTATATGATCGGTGTTTAACTCACATTTATATGATCGGTGTTTAACTCACATTTATATGATCGGTGTTTAACTCACATTTATATGATCGATGTTTAACTCCCATTTATATGATCGGTGTTTAACTCACATTTATATGATCGGTGTTTAACTCACATTTATATGATCGGTGTTTAACTCACATTTATATGATCAGTGTTTAACTCACATTTATATGATCGGTGTTTAACTCACATTTATATGATCGGTGTTTAACTCACATTTATATGATCAGTGTTTAACTCACATTTATATGATCGGTGTTTAACTCACATTTATATGATCGGTGTTTAACTCACATTTATATGATCGGTGTTTAACTCACATTTATATGATCGGTGTTTAACTCACATTTATATGATCAGTGTTTAACTCACATTTATATGATCAGTGTTTAACTCACATTTATATGATCGGTGTTTAACTCACATTTATACAATCCGTTTTTTAACTCACATTTATATGATCGGTGTTTAACTCACATTTATATGATCGGTGTTTAACTCACATTTATATGATCAGTTTTTAACTCAAATTTATACAATCACTTTTCAACTCGCGTGTATGCAGTAAGTTTTTAACTCGCATTTATACAATCCATTTTTAACTCACATGTATACAATCAGTTTTTAACTCGTATTTATACATGTACAATCTGCTTGTAACTCACATTTATACAGCCAGTTTTAACTCACATTTATACAGCCAGTTTTAACTCACATTTATACAGCCAGTTTTAACTCACATTTATACAGCCAGTTTTAACTCACATTTATACAATCCGTTTTAACTCACATTTATACAATCAGTTTTTAACTCACATTTATACAAGCAGTTTTTAACCCACATTTATACAAGCAGTTTTTAACTCACATTTATACAATCAGTTTTTAACTCACATTTATACAATCAGTTTTCAACTCACATTTATACAATCAGTTTTCAACTCACATTTATACAATCAGTTTTTAACTCACATTTATACAATCAGCTTTCAGCTCACATTCAACTCACATTTATACAATCAGTTTTTAGCCTCATCAAACTCCCAAAACACCCACCATGTCAATCAAAGAGACCGAACATCTTCTCCCTCTGTCAAATTAATCGGCTGTCCTTTGAATTTAATCAATTAGTAATACATAGGCGACGCCGTCAAAGAGCGTTCATAATTACATCTGTGCTAACCAGGTTGTTTATTCAAGTTGTATAACGGATGATGCGTTGACTGGTGTAAGCTCAAGTGGTCCCATAGACTGACATATAGTTTATGGTCCACTTGAGACTCCTGCATGTCATACTGGATGCCAGTGTGTCACTTCTAATCTATTCTATCTGATTTGGGTACATATTAACCATTTTCAATAAACCAACAAATCATTTCATTTTCCTTTTGTTTAATTTCTTTATATTCGTTCTCTAACTTCGCCTGTTAAAATAATGACTGGAATTTTGTCTCCAACTTATGGTTTAACTTGTTTGAGAGACTGTGTTCTAAGATGATACTTATAAGCTACATATGGATATTCAACTGGTCAGTACTAGAGGGGCCATCGTTTTGTCCAACCCAAGTCTATTAAGAGAATGTCTTCTGTGCGGAATTTACACACGGAAAGCGAATTGATAAGAAAATTGAGTTCTTTTTCTGCTAGGGGTATGCGTCAATCTACAGTCATGCCTACATGCAGGGTAAACATGCTTGCCAGAAAGGTAGACCCCACTTGTGCTTTGTTATAATCAGATTAAAGGATACCTACAGCCTTGTATCCTACAGGTGAACGCGTGCTAGACAACAAGGCAAAGCTTTTCAGATCGGTTGATATATCCAGTAAGGTGTCTTTGGCCTAGTCAAACCCACAACTATACACACTCCGTACAAATCAACATCCAATCGAGGGCTATTGAAAGAAATGGGTGGTTATATTGAAATTGGGATTGGTCTTAGAGTCTGAGGAATTATATATGTGTGGACTAATTCTATGTTTGTTGTTTTTCTCTCAGATGTTGCTGGCTTGTCTGTTGGAGTTGACTATCTTAGTGGTTGGATTCAGCTCAGCCCAAGGTAAATCACTGACACCTTCAACACCTAATATTAACCCACATATTTAAGTAAACATTACCTTTACTAAAACTCTTTATACCAGCCCATGTTAAATATATAACTTAAATGGACCACCTCCGTTTGCTGGACAGTTCAATTTGACGACTCAGTGTAAATAAAGGCATATTCGCCGTTTCTTCACGGTATCATATTTATTTACCCCATTTGTACACCGTGAAACTGAGTTACATGAGAGCTGTAGAAGCATTGCACCTGGACTTAAATGTCTAATGCTTAATTAGTTAACACGCTCTCTAAAACTTCGAATATTATATCCACAAGATATGATAAACGGTGACCCCCAACAAATGGGGTAACAACCTGCAGTCTCTCTGCAAGTATAACGTTAAATAATAAAGGAACATTTGGTCACGATGTTCACAATTAAACAGTTCCTAAGCAAACACATATTTTCCGTAAGTCGTATTTTATGCACCCAGCAACCTTCCGTGTGGATTGGGACTGTGCTTGACAGTGAGAGACCGGGACAAGGCGTCAGTATTATCATAACCCTGTGGTACCTAGGTGTTAAACCCGGACTGAATACCTGTCACAATTAGCTCGTCAACCCGCTAAATTACCTTCCCATTTACTCTGCATTACTTCTTTCCTCACAACAGCCATATAGTGTGTCTAGATTACAAAGTACAACCGCTGTTGATCAACGTGAAAAGCAGGTGGAGCACTTTGTCCTTCGAACACAATAGGAAGAGTTTTCAAAAATTTGTATACGACTGTAGAAGGAATCTGTCGGCCTTGTCACTGTTTTCAGATGGAATAATAAGATTGTTTTGATGCTAATAATCATTCACGACTGATCAGCCAAAAGAATGTCATTTCCCCACATTGACCTCAAAGTAAACGCCCAAATCTTAATACCTATTGAGAAACAACACTTTCACCTATGAATCCAACACACTGCGGGTGTGTGCGTGTGATTGCCTATTCAGCATTACAAATGCTTATGCTTGAAAACGATGTCCGATCAGACATTGAAACGTTGCGCCTAAATATAACAGAAGTTGTAAGTCCAGAAAGAGTTTGTTTAATGTTATACTTTCAACTTCTATATGCCCCTCAAACAAGTTACAAATGTTTGATTACACCTGGTTTATTTGAATCGCCTACACCGTATGTGGTCCACCCAAATACTGCCACTTTTTATAGATGAGGTACATATTCCACTCTTAAAAATTCCACTAAATTGTTCAACAAATGTGACGTAAAACGTGTCTGGAGGCGTTCTTTTATACAGTCCTTTCTCTTTCCAAACATTCGTATAAAGACGCTATAGATAACATCCAATGAGGTTTGCGTCAGAGAAAATGACTAGCCTTTATAAATAGGCAATCCTTTACAAGGTGGAGCTTTTGGATGCCTATTCAGCAATTAAATACATAGGCTTACTTGGTGGGAAAAGCAATCCACATAATAGGATTAAAACAATTAGTTAATATTTCCCAAAGCCGTACTCTAGCGATACCATCAGGATTTCTCCAGCATTCAAATCTAATTATTGAGGTTTTATATTTGACTAGTTGGGTAGCTTCTTATAGCTTGTTTGCCCTCATCATCTCAACGTCTAAGTAATGACTTGAGATTTTATAAGTGTTGACGCCAGGTAAACCTGAAACTATTTTCCAAAGCAGAAGAAAAGAGTGGAAATGAAAGAGGTGTTTTGATGGAAACGCCAAGTATAACTTGTCCTTTTGTACATCTTCACCAAGTGACATATACTTCATGAAAATGAACTATTCCAAGAATGTAAACGTCTCTGGCAATTAATGACAAGATAGATTGAATGTAACGCGTTCTGAAAATAAATATCTGGTAGCTAAAAGCTAGGTGCTGAATGTCTGTCACTCAGAAAGGCCATGAAGCGTTGGAAAACGACTTGCTACCCCGGGGCTCTGTCTCTTACCAGCAGGCTAGTGTACAGGGGACACAAAACAGTCTAAAAAGCTCTTGTTACAAGGATTTTCATTTTTACACGAGACGAGCGACTCGACATTGCGCGCAAACAAATACACATGCTATTTTTAAAATTTGCTACACTTTCCATATTTCGGTTGCAGCTGTTTTATTTATATACCTAAAATTATTAAACTGGGTTTACAAGCAAATATATGTGTTGTTTATCTGTCTGGATTGGACATGTTCAATGCCAATCATTAAGTGACATGAGCTGCCAAACTTGATACTTTTTTTCATAATTCTGATTGTCATGACAGTAAGAGGCCTTGAAAAATAACTTATTGACGTTGGAATGGGCACAATCCATAGTCTGTGACTAGTATCACTTTAAAAACTTCTGTATTGCACGTCTTAAGCAATTTATATACACTGTATAACAAAAAAAAAAAAATTTTAGGAGCTCATGCCACTTTGAGCTCTAAAAGTGATAAACTTCTCTTTGGTTTAAACTTTAAGAGTGGAATTTGAGAAGTATACTAGTGGTGGGACGAATACATTTTCATTTTGCCGCGGTAGGCGAAGTTTCCGAGTCACTGGTTTTAATTGGTTAGGTCACACGTCTGAGAATGATGTGTGTCCTATGAATGCTGTATATTGGGTGTATGGAGTTGAACAAACTTTCAGTGGGTTATACTTTCTGTGACCAAAGATGTACAAGGAGCCAACAGCGATCTCTCGATCAAAGAACCAGAAATGTGAGGTATTCATACTCGAGTAAAACATCTGATATGATTTGACTGTGATCTATGTTGCCGGCGAACAAACGAGGGTATTCAAAACTGCTGTAGGAAAGAGGTTTAGTTATTATTGTATTAGAAGTCTTAATCCTTCTCTTTACAATCACATTCAGGGCATACAAGTCGGGATAGCCTGAGACTGTGGGTGTGGCCTAACTTTCACATATTTACCTCCACTACATTTCAATGGAAAGGTTATGCGGATCATGGGATTAGAAAAGTTACAAAATACAGAGTATAAAACGACGTCCTCTCTCCAAAACCATCTTATACCTGATATAGTGGAATAATTATACCGCTACCCACTGTGATCCCAGTCTCTTTTCTATTTAGGGTCGCCAGATTGGTAGATAAATCGTGAATAAAAATGCCATCAAAACAGTATACTTCAGTTTAGAATTTAACGCTAACCTCAACATGTGCTTACAGTTTTGATCTTAAGATCTGTTCCTTCAAGTTTACCCAGACCAACATTAACAATAGACTAACAATTCGCTTCCTTCACATCTCCGTACATTCGACTTTTAATCCGGCTTCATCTCAAATATCCTCTGATATTCTCTGATACTATCTACACAGTCCACCAGCATACATACTATACATTTACTTGTCTCTTTTTAATCCTTTATAAGTTTCAAAAGTGGATCCATTTTAAGATAGAGTAGGGACTGCACTTTCAAAACAAACAGATCGTAACTTCATAGGTCTAGTTTTAAGTTTGTTTAGCACTTGTCTTTGTATACATCCATAAGGTGTAGATAACAGCATCCACTTGGTGTCTGTATTTCACCACTAAAGCCCCAAGCAACCATTCTCTATTTCTTCTGAATTACATGAGAATGGAAGCAAACAATTTTTTGGGATTGGCGGGGTTAAAACACAAACTTCAGTAAAATGAGTAAAGAAACTCACTGGGTGTTTTCTATAGATTTCGATCTGACAGTAAAAGGTCATCAGGGTCGGAAAACCCCTTCAATGGCGTCAATATTAACGAAATCCTTCTTCCGTTACCTCGTCTGATGCGTTTTAAATGAAACATGCTTGCATTAAAAAAATATTGGACTGACCGTGGAAACACTATGGCCTATTTCTGTAGTTCCCATTCTTTGGTGAGAAATCGCATCCGTCAACAGACGCGTTAACGCATGTCCATGGAAATACAACATTACATTTTGTGTTTGTGTTTAAATATTTTACAGACACAACAGGTGATTTATTTGTAACTCTGCCACCATTTTGTGTTTTTATAACGACTCGGTCACCATATTGGATTTTGATGTTGAAGTTTGAGATTTAATGCATGTTTATTGATGACTAAGACGATGAAATTTAATGGCTCCACAATTCTACTTCTAAAACCATTTGTCAAATTTCTGGCAGTGAATTTATTAAGTTTGAGAAGACTTTGGCAACTGTGTCATAGTCAACCACAGGTTTCTGGTCACTCTCCAAAGCCATGAACGCGCCAGGCCGCATTTATTTTTCTTATGAGTACTTGATTAATATTTCTATAGCCGACGCATTATTTAGAATAAAAACTAAATCAATAATTTAAAAATCCAAAAACCTACTAAATCATGATCAATCCCATTCAACACTACAATCTCCAATTCTCTTATCAATAAATTCAGCAATCAAAGACAAACAATTGTTCGAAACATGATTGTCAGAGAAAGTAAAAGGGAAATAATTGGCTACCTGGTCAACTATTTTATTGATTTAATTTCAAATACTATTATTCTATATTTTGTATTGTGTTCACAGTTTGTGTAAACAATGGACCCCTTGGGATGATTACTGGGAAAATTCAAGACTGGCAAATCACAGCCTCTTCTACCTATCCCCAAGAATGGGACAAACATTGTCATGAGAAGTACGCTCGTATTTATCTTCCCAACAAGCTGGGATGGTGTGCCAAATACAAATCCAGCTCGGAATGGTTACAGGTTGACCTGGGAGTGGCCGCCAAGGTAACCCTTATGTCTGAGACACTCTACCTTCTATCCCCCTTATACCCCTGCACCAGCAGCTATGCCTGTTAGGACCCCTATAATCGACACTCCACTCTATCTAATTGACACAGAGAGGTGACAGGGCTGGAAGCACGGCCCAACCCTCCTAATTAGCGCGTTATACACACAGTTCAGGTCGGTGGACCGACAGCTTTCACCCCTCTTCCATTCCCAAGGTTTGTTGAGCAAACTTACGTGAACAGCTCAATAAAATTGAACAAGGACTTGAGTTGAAACTTTGGTTACCCGACTAGGCGGAGACAAAGTTCAGATGTTTTGTGTTACTGTTAACACATAATATCAAAGACAAACCCTAACACTGCTATCCTAAATAATAGTTATCAAAGAGTTGTGGTGGAAGCAAACAGCACGGAAAGAGTGTAGTTTTCGGTAAGGTATGTGTAGACCTTCACTTGTTTTGTCACCTTAAATCATATCATTGAAGTGTATACACTGACTGGGGGGAATCTAAATACCAGCCTTTGTATTCAGTTGAAACTGTTTTTCCTAACTTCGCTGATCATGTGTCGAGGAATACACTGTATTCACTTGCTGTAAAGTGTAGGTATATATATTTATATATGTTTGACCCTTCTTCAGTTCCCGACAGGGTGTAATATCCCCATGGCATGTGATAGCCTATTATTAGACGGTATCGTATATTCAATAGCTAATCTCTGACCGACCAACCAGGTGATCGTTTAATAACAGGCTGAAGAGAAGTAGAGATAATTGACAAACCGAGGAGAAATTCTTTCCTATAGATTTCAGACAGAAATGATCTACCGATGTTTAGTTAATGAATAGTGACATAGAGACCGTCAGTTCAATCGGTTAAAAACTATCACCTAATTCACCCCTCTCAGACAAAACTCTCAAGCTAAAGTAATGATTATAGTTCGTGACATGGTTCTTTCCCGCCCATACAATACCGTCACCTTTAACTTCAATTATGTTCCCATCTTAAATTCCTCTCAAAGTTTACACTTGAGATTTCCTTTTTACGATCACAGTTGGCGTCTAAAATATAATACGTTTTGTCTCACTTTAATTTTTATATTTATATAAGTTGAGAGGAAAAGCCAACGTACCTGATGTACCAAATATGTAATATTGGTTGCTGTACAAATAATACCTCGTCAAATCCATGATACGGTTTGTCAACTACAGGTTCATAAAAACAAAAGAAATGCAACTCGGAAAACTGAAGCCATTGTTAAAGAATATTCTATTTTTTGATAGATCTACGTAGCCATCGTCAGAAATTGCTGATATCAGCTACATGGCTCAGGAATTCATGATAATGGCTACGTAGCTCAGGAATTCCTGATAATGGCTACGTATATCAGGAATTCATGATAATGGCTACGTATATCAGGAATTCATGATAATGGCTATGTAGATCTGCCAAAATATAGGATGTCCTTCAACAATGTCTTTAGTTTTCGCAGTTGCGTTGACAAAACTTCTCATGGACAGGACTAGGTTTAATACTTAATTCCATTGTGTTAGTACGTCCAAGTTTATATCGCAGTCTTGTGATTTGTTTATATATTTGTATATAATCTTCAATCTTTGTGTTTCAGGTAACCGGATTAATGACTCAAGGTCGAGGTGATGGAGTGGAATGGGTCACGGCTTTCATGGCCTCTTACAGTATGGATGCCTTTAATTGGCAGTATGTCACTGACCAGTATGGCAACCAGAGGGTGGGTTATCATTTTAAACTGAAACCAAATCCATTAAAAACGTACAAGTTTTAAAATGAAACTTCGTAACCAGCGGTTCCTTTGTGTATTTTGCAATCTGCAGTATTTTCTTAACCCCGGGAGAGACTAATTGTTTTTATTCCTTTTCTATAGGTATTTGAAGGAAACGTTGATTCATATGGAGTGAAACACTCGTACCTTGACCATCCTATCATCGCACGGTTTATAAAATTCCACACTGTACATTGGCATCGACATCCTAGCATGCGAGTGGAAGTATTTGGCTGTCAGTGTAAGTTAATCACTTATATTCACGGGAATACTGTCCTCCATATGTTGAATAAAGAAGAGCATATATGCACATCTTCGGTTTGTCGTTTTGTACAAAATAGTAATAACGAGTTGGATAAAAACGATGTCAAACATGGATGCATGGGTGTATGGAGATGTCTATAATTTGTCTTGTTAGTATGGTTGACAAATACTATATGGCTCGGCGTAATAAAATATAGATAAAGGCAGATTATCTTCCTCTTTTTAACAGTATGTAAAGAACCGATTGGTCTTCCACCCTATGGCAAAATGACTGCATCGTCTTTCTCGTCACGCAAAAGACGTCGTTCATGCCAACCAGAAGATGGGAATATTCTGAGTAATAAGGCCTGGTGTTCAAAGAAACAAGACGGTATGTATTTCTGATGACTTCAAGTGCTTTCTTAGTTTGTCCTTTTTTTTACACATTTAGTTTCGTTTTAGTATTGAATCTTCTCTATAGAAATAAGGCTGTTCATATACATAACAAGGGAGACAGAAAATACAGGTCCCTAAATTCATCCCATTCAGAATTGCTACAAACTTAAAGTGGCATGAGCTGCCAAAATGTGATATTTTGAAATTAAAACAGAATGTTGAAATTATTGGCTATTTTTCTCAAGACGTATAATTCAGAAGCTTTTTAGTGCTTCTATTCTCGAAAATGTACGGTAAAGTATTGTTTTGAACTAACTTTGGCTTAGAATGAATGAATGGTCGTCTCGGTTATTTAAATTTTGTTTACTTTTCGAACACGTTTTCGGTTCGTACAAGCCACATACTGTATGGATCTTCCTCATTCCAACGCCAATCATTTAGTTTCTCGATGGTCTTCAAAGCCCCTTACTGTCGTGACGATCAGAAATTATGAAAAAAAAGTGTGAATTTTGGCAGCTCATACCACTTTAAGCTAAGTGTTACGAGGCAAAATATTTAACGAAAAAATAACAAAAGACCAGAAATTTTATGGACAAATTTATATATTTATTAAAAAAATAGAGTAGACCCTAACGCATTTACAGGCAAGCATTATACAAGAGTTGGACAAGTATCTTTATAATAGTGAAAAACACATATAAAAATGACCGACTTTTACAAACTAAATGCTAACAGTTCCCAGATAGAACTCTGTAGTTCCAGAACTTACACAATTCACTGGTAGGAATAGCAGTATTGATCCGATGATCTCAAATACACCTCAATTAAGAATAAACAGGTAACATTTCGACATCGCTTACAATCAGTATTCTAAAACAGACTGAGCAGTTGTTAACTCACTGACTAATTACAAATATCACACCCTTTAAATGGACCGCTATAAATTGCAGAAAAATCGTATTATTACGTAAACACATACATTTGCATATGCATAGAAACTTGACATATTAATTTTTTTTAAAGAAACAGCGATCCTATAAACAACACACTAACTTAAATCTAGGTCAACTCAGCTGAATTGTAAACAGCTGTGAAAAGTTTGTCACAATTAACAATAAACTATAATGAAACACAGGCTTGGTAGAGAAATTCTACAAAACGCCATAAACTAACTCACGTAATACAAGTAACTAGAGTTTTGATGTTTCAAATACTTAAGCAGCAAAGCTATGTTGTGTACAACTGTCTATTGATGTTAACAACCAATTCTGAAGCTCCCAATGCCCCCCCCCCCCACCCACCCACCCACCCACACACCATCCATGGAGGACTGGACTTAGTTGGAACCATACCTTGTTTAATTGTAATAAGAAGTACTCGTCGAACATAAAAAGGGGTATGAATAGGTGTTAATATTTCTGTCAATTTGCTGTAATGGAATGTAATCTATGATAAATCCCGTGTAGTTAGTGCTAAAAGGGTTGTAATCTCTATAACTGGTCTGCTTTATTGTCTCTAGCATTCCAAAGATTTAGTTTAAACCTTCACAAATCTTTCTACTCAACCTGCCAACTGACTCTCTTGGTAGAAATAGCTTCATTACTGACTATATGGCTCTGTTGATGTGAGTTAGGACGGATTGTCTTCGATAACCATTCACCTCCCAAGACAACTGTAAATCAAACGTGAATAAACCACTGATCAAACCCGGCCCAAACGGCGGTCAGATCCTGATTCTACCTATGTCATGATGAAGGTGCACAGTGATAACATCTCAAAAGTCTCCATAAGTGCTCAGATAACATGTGTGAATATTTTCTCTGTTTAATGGTCGAGTGAGCATAAGAAATATCCATATAAGTTGTTCTCCAAACACAGACATTGGTATACGCTCTTACAGCTATAATAACGGTACTTAATAAGGTGTGATATAATCCTACAGTCTATTGTCTTGGCCTACTTTATAAATACCGATAGGTGAGGTGAGTTGTCTTGCCTGGGGGTAGGAGTCACTCTCTTTTATTCAGTTGGCCACGCACTTGTGTAATAAAACTATTCTTTCACATACAAACTGGCAAATACAGCATCAACCTCACCAAGATAATAAATAGGCTTCATGGTGAGAAAGTTGTCGGAGCACTTTTAAAGACCAATTAAATTGAGATAAAAGCTCAAGTTTTAGAAGGCAATTAATATATCTAGTGTCCCAAAGACTTCTCCTTTATATTATTATCGTTTGATTTATTTTCATAAAATTTGTCCATTTTGTTTGGAAAATTGTTGACCTATATCTCTTTTTACTGCTATTTTTTTCATTATTTGCGGCTGCGTAATTGACAGCACTCAACAGGCTTATCTACCAATCATTGTAGTCAAGAGTCTTACGAGTTTTCACTCCGTTATAAATCACGGTGGCCAGGGAAACACTATTTATCAATGCACTCCTCCATAGGGTTTGGGAAAAAAATATTGTTTATGTAGTTTGAAAATCGGATTTCATGTGATCTGGAAATACCAAAAATCAGACTTAGATAGCCACAGTAGGTAACATAACTACTCATTTTGTGTACTGGTGTGACTTCTTTTCTCAAATATGTTGGCTAAATGCACTCAAAGCTTATTGTATTATTTTTCTTTCCTTCTTTCAGAAAACCAGTGGATCCAAGTGGACGTTGGTCCACCAACACTTGTCACTGGGATCCTGACTAAAGGACGTGAAGACACCCGGCGAAAACACTGGGTGACACGTTTTAAAGTCTCTTACAGTAACGACACTCAAGTCTGGTATTTCTATAAGGATGCAAACCATCTCGATGCTAAGGTAACGTCAACGGCTCTGCACAAGATCATCATTACTTGCTGTTGAGATGAACAGTTTCTGATAAATAATTATTGTATGAGTGAGAAGTACGCCTATGGCTAGTACAGCTTCTTTAACATTACATATGTAGATACTAAACTGTAACTTTAGATACTAGTGTTACGAAGAATTGATGAACTTTAATTTTGGTAATTTTTACTCTTACTTAAGAAGTTCGCTCATGGAAAACATAATTCGTTTCTATTGATCAATTTTGTTTACTTTTTAAAATGTATATATTTACGAAAGTGCCAATATAATCAGCGTGAACAGAATGATCAGCAGGATATCTCTTGTCTTGTTTACACATGTTCATCCTTGTATATATGTGTGTGGTTTAGAGACCAGGAGTATATAAAGTGCGAGATTGAATAGGCGCTTTACTCTGGAAGGTTCAGTTCTACACAATTTCTTATGTTTTGTCTATATTTGTTTTGTCCGAAATAAGGACAAATTAGTTCTCTCAGATACCGCCATTTTCGAAAGATAACTTGTCAATTTCATTGTTTCAGTCTGAAAACCATAGGTCCCATGTTCCCCTCTCCAAGATCCAGTGCGTTGGTCAGACCTAGGCCAGATTGAAGGTGGAGGGAAGACTGGGGGTCCTAAAGTGATGCTTAACTCACTCACTCTCCGTTTATTTTGCGGAAAATAACACCTTTATACATACATATCTATATATATATCTTGTTGCGGTGGTGTTTGGCTATTATAACCGGGTGTTACTATATTATCTACTCTCATTCATTGGTATACATATATATGACAGACTCTTCTCTGTGGGAGAGGAAAGAGATCGATTTGCCCTCAATTTCCAATCTTCTTTGTAGAACCATTGGTTGTGGAGTTCACCACCTAACACTTCTACCCATCAGTTCATACCTGATGTCCACACAGAAGATTTAATGGTAAGGACTAATCTCTGAAACAACTGCATCAACATCCCTTACGTAATGCTCAGCTTATTGCAAGAAAGAATGGTCAAAGAAAGCATGATGATTGCATGTCAATATCTTCCCGCATGAACTAATACTATTTAATGGTATCCTCTGTTATTTTGTTGGTAAATGGATTTCAGTCACAATGTTTATCTAACTAGTTTGTTTTTGTTATTGTTAAAATGTGTTTTCTTGTATCAATATTCCTACTAACTCCTGGAATGCGCATGTGCATGACATTAATCCACTAACTGTCTTATCTAGCTAATCTGCCTCATTATATTAATGATGGTTGACCTAAGCCTGACCTAACGCACGTGTGAATTTGATGATACCTTCCCCAACCTCCCAGACAACGCTGTACCTTCCCGATTAATTTGCCAATTTTCCCCCAGCACATCACCCGCAGATAGTTCCTACCCTTACCCAGGACCCAGAGCTAGCTGCATGTACAAGTAGCCATTGTAGAAGACCCTGCACCAGACGAGCACATGGCATGAGATAAGTAGCGTAGACCTCAGTCATGAAGAGAGTCTGCACCGGAAGTAAAATATATAACTTCCGGTCAGGCATTTCTTTGGAAATTGCATTATTTTCTTCTTTCTATAACAGGAATTTGGGGGAAATATGGACAAACATATGGAACGAATACATTATCTCAATTCGCCTTTTGTTGCTCGCTTCGTCAGATTTCATCCGATCGAGTGGCATCAGAAAATTAGCATGCGAGTTGGTTTGCTGGGATGTCCATACACAGGTATGTTTTATCGGTCAACAGCCAAATTACATATTTTTTTACTTTACTCTTTGTACACAAGCGACCAATGCTTGCCTATGTTGTAACCAGGTAGAGCAGCTTTTGACGTCGGTGTCATTTCTCAAGGGTTTATGAAAGTAAACTTTTTCTTCGCCTAAACGTATAAAGGTTTTGGCTTTAGTCCAAAGTCTATTGAAGAAAGTTTATGAGGGACAAAGCTGGTTGGATGATTAGCGATACTCGCCAATATCTAGCCTTTTAGTATGGTAATTACAAGAATCTTATCCCACGACCTAAACATTTAACTTGGCATCAAACATCTACTTCTACATGACTTCCTAAGTGAAGCGTCTAATTGAGCCTTATAGCTAAGGCAAATCTCCACGCTCCAATGCGCAATGCTGTCATAACGAAATATGTATCCGTCCCCTCTCTTTATAAGTTTTCTTCAGGAATTCCAGCCGTGTAAAGAAGACCTGTTTTTGAATTGCTAACTCACCATATCAAATATCCAGCTAAACAATCACAATGAATAATGTGCCTGTTTTGTTTGTCGATCTAATTTACGCATTTTGGCCAAGTATTTTTTCCACATTCCAGTTTTAAGGAATTCCCACAAATCTCTGTGTTCAGAATATATATTGGGTGGCATTGGAATGTAAAACATTACCTGAATACTTTATCTTTTTCACAAAGAAACCTGTCCATCTACTGAATTGAATTGCACACTCAGACACCTTGCTATGAGCTTCTACCTTTATTATTCACGATTTACTACATTTTGATTAGCCAATAAAGCCTGGTGTTATGACTATATAAGTATGAATAACACTTTGTTGTGAAAAGTTCTCGAAGCGTAAACCATTAGCATTTTTCTTTTCTCTATCTCTAATAAAATCATGTTGGGTTATTCAACAAAAAGAGAAGCGTGAAAATGTTACTTCGTGACATGTAATCTTGATTTTGTCTCTGCAGGGAACTGTGGTTCTGGTTTTATGAGAGTGAATGATGATACGCCATGTAGTAAGTATGAATGTCATAAATTACAAACATCAAATATAAACTGACTGGTTTACGTAGGTGTTAATCCGGTAAAATATCCCAAACATACCCCTCTTTGTGATGTGGTAAACATTTAGAGCATACGCCCAGCAACTCTTCACGCTTTGAAAGTATATCAAATGACGTCTATCCTGGATACGTTATTGAATGGTTATGTGTGTGATGGGGTGTTTTCTTACATCAGATTGTGCCTCACATCAAATTGTCTACTCTACGGGGCATCTGTTGTAACAATTTCTTTCAACAGTGACACAAGAAGCTCGGCCATTGTCCAATTTTAAAAAGGCATATCTCAAATAACTTGTTCATCATATACCCAGATAAACTGTCCACCTTGTATTTCAAAAGAATTTTTTATTTTTCACAATTTTCTTCTAACAGGGCTTTTTTCTGATTGAAACAACTTTCCTCATATTTGTTTTTTCCAGTTGAAAATTTGGCCTTTAAAAAGGAGAGTTGGATTAACAGTAGACGTCACTATAAACGTCACATCCGGAACCGAATTGTTCATGGCCACGCATCTCGTGCAGTCGATGGCGACTTCAACCGTAATCTGAACAGTTGTACAATATTAGATAATCTGTACGGAGATAATCCGGTCTGGATGGTGGATTTGGGACGGAAAGCCAAAATAGCTGGGGTTATTATCCACACATGGCAAGGCAGTGGACAAGGTAATCAATCTGCTCTAAAAACGGAAGTAGCCTACAAAAATGCGGTCTGGCTTTGAAAAAAAAAAATTTGCAAGTCATCAAACGTATAACAGTGGCAAATTAGTATTTCAATAACAGAGCCTGGGTTATTGCGTCACTGTCCGCCTTCGTGGTTCAGACGTTCTATAATTATACATGGGAAATAGAAAAATATAGTACCAAGTCTTAATCTTGCTTTTATTTTTTCCAAAGACTGCAATAGGGGGCCTACAGGTGAGATATGAATCCCGCTTCCATTAAACTGCCATTAGGCATACAGATGAAACCTACTAAGGACATCTTTATTGTATAAACGCCAAGTGTCCTTGGAAACGGTCATACTAGTTAGATAACGCCCTCCTGGTAGCTTAATAACGTCCTTATTGATGTTCACGTAAGAAATATGTGCCCTTCCAAAGGGTCCCTCCAATTTCAACGGACATCCGTAGTCAACAAGGTTAACAATACCTATTAATGACGTCAGAGATGACAATGGTAATGTTTTGTGACCAGGCTCTGATGACACTTAAGGAATTTGCGATCAGTCTACCACCTGACTGTTCCGGAGTCCTAACAGAGCGTCCTAAGCTATCCACATTCCAAGACAGTCGTTTAATACTGTATAATTAACATTTTACACGCTACAGCAGGTTCACGTATATAGTTACCAGAGTAAATAAATGTGTTTGGAAGAGATTCGATAGGCTCGTGCATTTTCCCGTCGATATATGGTATTTCTTAATAGACGGAATGGGTCAATGAGCAATGAAGTTTTCAACTCACGATGCTAGCAAGACAAGAGGTGCGTTATAGGCGGTCTACACGGCCACTGACATCTCTACGCAAGCACCTATTAAAGCCAAGTGGCAAAATACAAGGTCCTGACTGAGTTTTTCAAGGCATATAGCCTCGTGAAACTTCGTAAAATAAATGTTAGTAAAATTCAGTTGTATGCATCACTCCAACGATTGTCCGTTTAATTTATACTTTAAAACACAGTGTTGCGACATAAAGGTTAAGAACGATTTCTGGTGAAAACCAACATTCTGTAAAGGAAAAAATAATAATCATAAAAAAATCAACACAGCATTTTTCTGTTTCAAACGAAGCGTGACCATATCAGACAAATTGCTGCTATTTGCATTTTTGCAAGACATTGTCAAATTATGGATGATGTTCTTTATGAAGCCAGTCCCAGTCGTCACATTGATTGATTGGTTTAAATCTGATCACTCTGAATGTCCTCCCGTAGCCTTCCATGTCCCCAGGTTCGGGTAACAAGATTGTAGGCACATTGTCTATATTAGGTTCATTAACGTTTAATATCCATTTTAATGTTTTACAGCGGATGCCACGAAGTACAAGGACTATCAGTCAAATCTGGACAAGTTGGTCGTGTATGTTGATGACAAGTTGAAGTCTGAGAATGATTCCTATGCATCGGGCAATATGTGTGGTTATGTTTCCCGTCTGAATCGCGCACTGTTCGAACCGAAACTCCACTTCAGTTGTATAAGACCAATGGAAGGACGATATGTGTTAGTTGAAGCTTGGGGTGTCCCAAATAGTTGGAGCAGACTGTTTAGTGCTGTTTTGTGTGAGGTCCAGATTTATGAATAGTTATTGTTCTTGAAAGAAAAATCAAAGACGCCTTTAGGTGATATGTTACTCGAGGACTTTATGTTCTGTGATTGTCACATATGGAGATAATATTTTGTGGAGATTGCTTCACAGACATCTTGATGGATTCTATCAGAAACAATAATATACATTCAAGAAATAACAATCAGAATCCTTTATCAACATGGGATATTGAGAAAAAAATATTACACTTAATATCCTTTAGAAGTCAGATATCTTACTGACAGCGTACTTTGGTGGGTGTGTGATATACCATTATGAAGCTACTGACTTTACGTACAGATGATCAGTAGATATAATATAGCTGAGTGATTAGTTCAGGTTGATATAGACTTGGCAGAATACAAATGGAGAGCTGGTGACTGATTGTTCTAAAGCCACATTACAAGTGAGATTCACTCATGCTCTCTACCGTAGATTAGAACATGGCAAGAATAATCGGAAAGTTAATATGTAAAGGGCAATACCGACATAGGTATTGACCCTCTTCTTAGTGGGACGTAAAGGGCAATACCGACATAGGTATTGACCCTCTTCTTAGTGCCTCTATACCAGACCAAGCTCTCATTGAAGATATGCAACAGTACGGACACAAGGAACTGAAAACAATATAGAAATCCACCAACTGCCATGTTCACCTGACTTAAAGCTGAATGATCTGTACATTTTTGGTTTGTAATGGAGTTTATAAAACCAACATTTAATTGTTATCAAATGTGTGCTTATCCCATATAAATACATGTACTTTTTACAGCTGACCTCAATCAGTAAAGTCTCATTTTATAACATAATTTGTACATAATATGTTAGACAAACATTTATTACATCATGTCGCATTAGACGGGTAAAATACTATAGTTTGGCCTCTCAATCTAATACTAAGAAATAAAACATGCATTAAACCCTATTTCAATTTAACTTGATTCGAGGAAATATGGTCGATTGATACTGCTTCAGAACAACATATGATGAACTTTCCTATTTTTGATACAGATTCTATTCTATTGCTCAGATATGGAGTCCTTTTGTTTTCTGTTCGTCTTCTAAGTGAGATATTCTTGACTCCCCCAATGATGATGTCCTATTAGATCTGTTTGTTATTAATCAAAATTCGGTACAATGAGTCGTTTTGCTTGGTCTTGGCTAGGGTATGCTTTTGATGAAACCAAAACCAAAATAGTTATTATGTCTGTATAAATCCCTGTCATTTTATATTATTTTCGTAGTTTTGAGATAATATAATTTTGTCAATTTTTGAATGATTCCAGGCTAGAATCGGACTATAAAAACTGAAGTAAGTCTAACGTTGCCATGAAATCAATTTCAAAGATTGCGAATATAATGTCATAGTTTTTAGAAGCGTGGGAAATAAAATTATAAAGATATAGCTTTAGTTTAGGGCCAATTCCCATTATCAAGATACTCTGATAGCTTCAACATCAGACCGACGAGGCTAACATTAGACCGACGAGGCTAACATTAGACCGACGAGGCTAACATTAGACCGACGAGGCTAACATTAGACCGACGAGGCTAACATTAGACCGACGAGGCTAACATTAGACCGACGAGGCTAACATTAGACCGACGAGGCTAACATTAGACCGACGAGGCTAACATTAGACCGACGAGGCTAACATTAGACCGACGAGGCGAACATTAGACCGACGAGGCTAACATTAGACCGACGAGGCGAACATTAGACCGACGAGGCTAACATTAGACCGACGAGGCGAACATTAGACCAACGAGGCTAACATTAGACCGACGAGGCTAACATTAGACCGACCAGGCTAACATTAGACCGACGAGGCTAACATTAGACCGACGAGGCTAACATTAGACCGACGAGGCTAACATTAGACCGACGAGGCTAACATTAGACCGACGAGGCTAACATTAGACCGACGAGGCGAACATTAGACCGACGAGGCGAACATTAGACCGACGAGGCGAACATTTTCTAATTTTGCAGCTGATGTCAACCAAATGATAATACACCAAATTCTATTAGCAATTGTTACACTTATATGTTGCATGTTTCTCCTTGAATTATTTAAAATGCACTGTTATTTTATATTATCTTGTGTAATGTACGGTACAACACTTGATATTTTAGATAGCGTTTGTGTTGTACATAACCTAGAATCCGTAATAATGTTGTAGCAGAAACGAAGACCAGAGGTGTGAACGTGTGGTTTAAAGCTGTGTCCCCTGTGTGAATAAATAACTGCTTATGGAAGATAGGAATATACTTGTCCCTGATGTATAAAATAAATCTACCAAAGGACTTTGATGTGTTCACATGAAATTAGAATTCACCCTTACAACCCAGATGTGTTCGGAATAATGTGACGATTTGTTAACGGTTTATTCTCGACCTCTGGACACGTGTGACATATCTACCTTATTGTCATCGGGTTTACTTCTTATATCTCAAATATCATCAAGTACTATTCCCTCAAACACGAATCCATGCCTGTTTTCAGCAAACTAAAATTATCTCTTATTATCCTCCCATCCTCCCATATTAGATCAATAGTTTCCTGCAAAATATGTGTCTCAAAACAAAGTACATTTGTTCTTTATTGTGCTCTAAAACGTATTTTGGTGAATAAAACTGTCGCTCCAAAAATGTTCTATACGGCGATGTGGTTGTCTATATCGCCTTACGACGAACGTGGTCTTGCATTAATTAAAGAATTCAAACCCTACATCAACGATTAGCGTAAAGCATATAATGTTCACGGACAACAGAATTAATGCCCTTTCACCCCGTGATTCTCACCTTAGCTAATTTTAAACATGTTGTCTCGCTATCTGTTTATCTTACAATGGATTGTCTCGAAACAATGCAAGTCTTTCACTGCCTTTTTTATTACCCAATCAGGACAATGTTATATTCATATGGGGAAACTGGATACCTCTCTAACCGGCCGATTTTTATACGATGTATTTATTTATGAATTAACTATGGTCTAGAAGATCCATCAATCATGTATAGTTTACCTCAATAAATTATGACACTCTCTTATTGTTAACCGCTGTGTTTGTTCTTATTGACTCCTTTACCGGGTTATAAAAGAGGTTCATAACATGTAAAATGATCAATAACAAATTGTTTCAAAAGTCAAAAGCCAAAAATTGCACATCTTCCAAACATTGCACATCATCAAAACATTGCACATCATCAAAACATTGTACATCATCAAAACATTGCACATCATCAAAACATTGCACATCATCAAAACATTGTACATTATCAAAACATTGCACATCATCAAAACATTGCACATCATCAAAACACTGTACATCATCAAAACACTGTACATCATCAAAACATTGTACATTATCAAAACATTGTACATCTTCAAAACATTGCACATCATCAAAACATATCATCAAAACATTGCACATCATCAAAACATATCAAAACATTGCACATCATCAAAACATATCATCAAAACATTGCATATCATCAAAACATATCCTCAAAACATTGTACATCATCAACACATTGTACATTATCAAAACATTGTACATCATCAAAACACTGTACATCATCAAAACACTGTACATCATCAAAACACTGTACATCATCAAAACACTGTACATCATCAAAACACTGTACATCATCAAAACACTGAACATCATCAAAACATTGTACATCCTCAAAACATTGTACATTATCAAAACACTAAACATTATCAAAACACTGTACATCATCAAAACATTGTACCTTATCAAAACACTGAACATTATCAAAACACTGTAGGCCTACATCTTCGACACATTGTACATCATCAAAACATTGCATATCATAAAAATATTGTACATCTTCCAAACATTGCACATCATCAAAACATATCATCAAAACATTGCATATCATCAAAACTTTGAAAATCATTAAAACTTTCTACCTCATCAAAACATTGTACATTATCTGCACGATTACATAAAAATGTGACAACATGGTCGACACTTGTGACATCCACAAAAATTAATGTTCAACGGATTCATTTCTCTGTGTACTATAAATGCGAGGGACAAAGTGAATATGAAAAAAAAACAACTGCTATCATTTTTATCCCCAAATACAGCAGTTTTTTAAGCATTGTCTTTCAAGTCTTGTTTACAACTTCTAAATATTCTCCAAGTTGTCATTTCTGGAAGAAGAAAAAACAAACACATTTAATATAGATGATATGCATGACGTCCTTGTCTAACTAACACATTCATGATGGTATGCATGACGTCCTTGTCTAACTAAGACAAGTTCTATGTTTTTGAAGAAGGATTCAGTTCCCCCTCACGATGCTGGGGTTTTTGCTGTGAGTACAATTTGCAGAAAACATCTGTGATGAAAGGCAAGGGAATGACAGATTGACAGTAGTGGTTAAGCTGTTAAACCAACAGGTGTCACCTTCTGTAACCCACCTGGTCTAAATCACTTACTGACTTTTCTCAGCTGTCAGTCTGACAAAAATCTATTTCCTCAACTATCGCCCAAGACTGATGGAACCAACTGAATATCTAGCAGTTTAAGACTTGAGAAAGTGCTGCAAAAACAGTTACCACCTTACATCAGACAGCGACTGAGGTCAAAATAAAACACCTTTCTTACAGAAGATGCTGCAGGAAAAATATGTCAATCATTATTTCATCTATTCCATTTAAAATGGAAACCTATTGCCAAGGCATTCTGTCTGTTTCGGTAGTTGTACTGTCCATTTATGTATATAAGCAAAACTCTTGTAGTTCGGAGAAATTGAGTGAGTCAAAACTAAGCCAGAACACAGAAATGAACTATCTAGGCTGTGTTACTTTCTGTCATCCATGCTGAATACAACAGTTGTCGACCTCGAGGGACCTCTGCTCCGACAATAACCTTTTTGCTGACAAGCTTGATAAAGCACTTACTTCGTTACCTCAGACAACAAAGAGGGAGTGTCGGTGCTGTTGTTAAACCTGATGTTTGACTTACTGATTCCGACTGACTCGTCTGCAACTTTTCATTTTAGCGAGTAAAACAGGCGTATACAATAGACTTTTGAAAGTTGGAGTTAATATATTTTTCTTTTCAGATAACTTTGATCAGAAGCGGTTCTTCAACTTACAAAGGTTACTTACGGACCACTAAGGACAAGCTTACTGACCACTTACGGACAAGCTTACTGACCACTTACGAACAAGCTTACTGGCCACTAAAAGGAAAGGTTACTTACGGACCATTTACAGACAAGCTTACTGACCACTAAAACAAAAGGTTACTAACGGACCACTTATGGACAAGCTAACTGACCACTAAAACAAAATGGTTACTAATGGACCACTAACGGACAAGTCTACTGGCCACTAAAAGAAAAGGTTACTTACGGACCACTTATGGACAAGCTTACTGGCCACTAAAAGAAAAGGATAACTTACGGACCACTTATGGACAAGCTTACTGACCACTAAAAGAAAAGGTTACTTACGGACCACTAACGGACAAGCTTACTGGCCACTAAAATAAAAGGATAACTTACGGACCACTTATGGACAAGCTTACTGACCACTAAAAGAAAAGGTTACTTACGGACCACTTATGGACAAGCGTACTGGCCACTAAAAGAAAAGGTTACTTACGGACCACTAACGGACAAGCTTACTGGCCACTAAAAGAAAAGGTTACTTACGGACCACTAACAGACAAGCTTACTGGCCACTAAAAGAAAAGGTTACTTACGGACCAATTATGGACAAGCTAACTGACCACTAAAATAAAAGGATAACTTACGGACCACTTATGGACAAGCTTACTGACCACTAAAAGAAAAGGTTACTTACGGACCACTAACGGACAAGCTTACTGGCCACTAAAAGAAAAGGTTACTTACGGACCACTAACAGACAAGCTTACTGGCCACTAAAAGAAAAGATTACTTACGGACCACTTATGGACAAGCTTACTGGACCACTAAAAGAAAGGGTTACATGTGGACCACTTACGGACAAGCTTACTTACCACTAAAAGAAAAGGATAACTTAAGGACCACTTATGGACAAGCTTACTGACCACTAAAAGAAAAGGTTACTTACGGACCACTAACGGACAAGCTTACTGGCCACTAAAAGAAAAGGTTACTTACGGACCACTAACGAACAAACTTACTGACCACTAAAAGAAAAGGTTACTTACGGACCACTTATGGACAAGCTTACTGGACCACTAAAAGAAAGGGTTACATGTGGACCACTTACGTACAAGCTTACTGACCACTAAAAGGAAAGGTTACTTACGGACCACTAATGGACAAGCTTACTGACCACTAAAAGAAAAGGTTACTTACGGACCACTAACGGACAAGCTTACTGGCCACTAAAAGAAAAGGTTACTTACGGACCACTAACGAACAAGCTTACTGACCACTAAAAGAAAAGGTTACTTACGGACCACTTATGGACAAGCTTACTGGACCACTAAAAGAAAGGGTTACATGTGGACCACTTACGTACAAGCTTACTGACCACTAAAAGAAAAGGTTACTTACGGACCACTAATGGACAAGCTTACTGACCACTAAAAGAAAAGGTTACTTACGGACCACTAACGGACAAGCTTACTGACCACTTATGGACAAGCTTACTGGACCACTAAAAGAAAGGGTTACATGTGGACCACTTACGTACAAGCTTACTTACCACTAAAAGAGAAGGGTAACTTAAGGACCACTTATGGACAAGCTTACTGACCACTAAAAGAAAAGGTTACTTATGGACCACTAATGGACAAGCTAATATTGACCACTAAAAGAAAAGGTTACTTACAGACCACTAACGGACAAGCTTACTGACCACTAAAAGAAAATGTTACTTACGGACCACTAACAGACAAGCTTACTGACCACTAAAAGAAAAGGTTACTTACAGACCACTAACGGACAAGCGTACTGACCACTAACAGAAAAGGTTACTTACGGACCACTAACGGACAAGCTTACTGACCACTAAAAGAAAATGTTACTTACGGACCACTAACAGACAAGCTTACTGACCACTAAAAGAAAAGGTTACTTACAGACCACTAACGGACAAGCGTACTGACCACTAACAGAAAAGGTTACTTACGGACCACTAACGGACAAGCTTACTGACCACTAAAAGAAAATGTTACTTACGGACCACTAACAGACAAGCTTACTGGACCACTAAACGAAAAGGTTACTTACGGACCACTAACAGACAAGCTTACTGACCACTAAAAGAAAATGTTACTTACGGACCACTAACAGACAAGCTTACTGACCACTAAAAGAAAATGTTACTTACGGACCACTAACAGACAAGCTTACTGACCACTAAAAGAAAAGGTTACTTATAGACCACTAACGGACAAGCGTACTGACCACTAACAGAAAAGGTTACTTACGGACCACTAACGGACAAGCTTACTGACCACTAAAATAAAATGTTACTAACGGACCACTAACAGACAAGCTTACTGACCACTAAAAGAAAAGGTTACTTACAGACCACTAACGGACAAGCTTACTGACCACTAAAAGAAAAGGTTACTTACGGACCACTAACGGACAAGCTTACTGGCCACTAAAAGAAAAGGTTACTTACGGACCACTAACGAACAAACTTACTGACCACTAAAAGAAAAGGTTACTTACGGACCACTTATGGACAAGCTTACTGGACCACTAAAAGAAAGGGTTACATGTGGACCACTTACGTACAAGCTTACTGACCACTAAAAGGAAAGGTTACTTACGGACCACTAATGGACAAGCTAATATTGACCACTAAAAGAAAAGGTTACTTACAGACCACTAACGGACAAGCTTACTGACCACTAAAAGAAAATGTTACTTACGGACCACTAACAGACAAGCTTACTGACCACTAAAAGAAAAGGATAACTTACGGACCACTAACGGACAAGCTTACTGACCACTAAAACAAAAGGATAACTTACGGACCACTTATGGACAAGCTTACTGACCACTAAAACAAAAGGATAACTTAAGGACCACTTATGGACAAGCTTACTGACCACTAAAAGAAAAGGTTACTTACGGACCACTAACGGACAAGCTTACTGGCCACTAAAAGAAAAGGTTACTTACGGACCACTAACGAACAAGCTTACTGACCACTAAAAGAAAAGGTTACTTACGGACCACTTATGGACAAGCTTACTGGACCACTAAAAGAAAGGGTTACATGTGGACCACTTACGTACAAGCTTACTGACCACTAAAAGAAAAGGTTACTTACGGACCACTAATGGACAAGCTTACTGACCACTAAAAGAAAAGGTTACTTACGGACCACTAACGGACAAGCCTACTGACCACTTATGGACAAGCTTACTGGACCACTAAAAGAAAGGGTTACATGTGGACCACTTACGTACAAGCTTACTGACCACTAAAAGAGAAGGATAACTTAAGGACCACTTATGGACAAGCTTACTGACCACTAAAAGAAAAGGTTACTTACGGACCACTAATGGACAAGCTAATATTGACCACTAAAAGAAAAGGTTACTTACAGACCACTAACGGACAAGCTTACTGACCACTAAAAGAAAATGTTACTTACGGACCACTAACAGACAAGCTTACTGACCACTAAAAGAAAAGGTTACTTACAGACCACTAACGGACAAGCGTACTGACCACTAACAGAAAAGGTTACTTACGGACCACTAACGGACAAGCTTACTGACCACTAAAAGAAAATGTTACTTACGGACCACTAACAGACAAGCTTACTGACCACTAAAAGAAAAGGTTACTTACAGACCACTAACGGACAAGCGTACTGACCACTAACAGAAAAGGTTACTTACGGACCACTAACGGACAAGCTTACTGACCACTAAAAGAAAATGTTACTTACGGACCACTAACAGACAAGCTTACTGACCACTAAAAGAAAAGGTTACTTACAGACCACTAACGGACAAGCGTACTGACCACTAACAGAAAAGGTTACTTACGGACCACTAACGGACAAGCTTACTGACCACTAAAAGAAAAGGATAACTTAAGGACCACTTATGGACAAGCTTACTGACCACTAAAAGAAAAGGTTACTTACGGACCACTAACGGACAAGCTTACTGGCCACTAAAAGAAAAGGTTACTTACGGACCACTAACGAACAAACTTACTGACCACTAAAAGAAAAGGTTACTTACGGACCACTTATGGACAAGCTTACTGGACCACTAAAAGAAAGGGTTACATGTGGACCACTTACGTACAAGCTTACTGACCACTAAAAGGAAAGGTTACTTACGGACCACTAATGGACAAGCTAATATTGACCACTAAAAGAAAAGGTTACTTACAGACCACTAACGGACAAGCTTACTGACCACTAAAAGAAAATGTTACTTACGGACCACTAACAGACAAGCTTACTGACCACTAAAACAAAAGGATAACTTACGGACCACTTATGGACAAGCTTACTGACCACTAAAACAAAAGGATAACTTAAGGACCACTTATGGACAAGCTTACTGACCACTAAAAGAAAAGGTTACTTACGGACCACTAACGGACAAGCTTACTGGCCACTAAAAGAAAAGGTTACTTACGGACCACTAACGAACAAGCTTACTGACCACTAAAAGAAAAGGTTACTTACGGACCACTTATGGACAAGCTTACTGGACCACTAAAAGAAAGGGTTACATGTGGACCACTTACGTACAAGCTTACTGACCACTAAAAGAAAAGGTTACTTACGGACCACTAATGGACAAGCTTACTGACCACTAAAAGAAAAGGTTACTTACGGACCACTAACGGACAAGCTTACTGACCACTTATGGACAAGCTTACTGGACCACTAAAAGAAAGGGTTACATGTGGACCACTTACGTACAAGCTTACTTACCACTAAAAGAGAAGGATAACTTAAGGACCACTTATGGACAAGCTTACTGACCACTAAAAGAAAAGGTTACTTACGGACCACTAATGGACAAGCTAATATTGACCACTAAAAGAAAAGGTTACTTACAGACCACTAACGGACAAGCTTACTGACCACTAAAAGAAAATGTTACTTACGGACCACTAACAGACAAGCTTACTGACCACTAAAAGAAAAGGTTACTTACAGACCACTAACGGACAAGCGTACTGACCACTAACAGAAAAGGTTACTTACGGACCACTAACGGACAAGCTTACTGACCACTAAAAGAAAATGTTACTTACGGACCACTAACAGACAAGCTTACTGACCACTAAAAGAAAAGGTTACTTACAGACCACTAACGGACAAGCGTACTGACCACTAACAGAAAAGGTTACTTACGGACCAATAACGGACAAGCTTACTGACCACTAAAAGAAAATGTTACTTACGGACCACTAACAGACAAGCTTACTGGACCACTAAACGAAAAGGTTACTTACGGACCACTAACAGACAAGCTTACTGACCACTAAAAGAAAATGTTACTTACGGACCACTAACAGACAAGCTTACTGACCACTAAAAGAAAATGTTACTTACGGACCACTAACAGACAAGCTTACTGACCACTAAAAGAAAAGGTTACTTACAGACCACTAACGGACAAGCGTACTGACCACTAACAGAAAAGGTTACTTACGGACCACTAACGGACAAGCTTACTGACCACTAAAATAAAATGTTACTAACGGACCACTAACAGACAAGCTTACTGACCACTAAAAGAAAAGGTTACTTACAGACCACTAACGGACAAGCTTACTGACCACTAAAAGAAAAGGTTACTTACGGACCACTAACGGACAAGCTTACTGGCCACTAAAAGAAAAGGTTACTTACGGACCACTAACGAACAAACTTACTGACCACTAAAAGAAAAGGTTACTTACGGACCACTTATGGACAAGCTTACTGGACCACTAAAAGAAAGGGTTACATGTGGACCACTTACGTACAAGCTTACTGACCACTAAAAGGAAAGGTTACTTACGGACCACTAATGGACAAGCTAATATTGACCACTAAAAGAAAAGGTTACTTACAGACCACTAACGGACAAGCTTACTGACCACTAAAAGAAAATGTTACTTACGGACCACTAACAGACAAGCTTACTGACCACTAAAAGAAAAGGTTACTTACAGACCACTAACGGACAAGCGTACTGACCACTAACAGAAAAGGTTACTTACGGACCACTAACGGACAAGCTTACTGACCACTAAAAGAAAAGGATAACTTAAGGACCACTTATGGACAAGCTTACTGACCACTAAAAGAAAAGGTTACTTACGGACCACTAACGGACAAGCTTACTGGCCACTAAAAGAAAAGGTTACTTACGGACCACTAACGAACAAACTTACTGACCACTAAAAGAAAAGGTTACTTACGGACCACTTATGGACAAGCTTACTGGACCACTAAAAGAAAGGGTTACATGTGGACCACTTACGTACAAGCTTACTGACCACTAAAAGGAAAGGTTACTTACGGACCACTAATGGACAAGCTAATATTGACCACTAAAAGAAAAGGTTACTTACAGACCACTAACGGACAAGCTTACTGACCACTAAAAGAAAATGTTACTTACGGACCACTAACAGACAAGCTTACTGACCACTAAAACAAAAGGATAACTTACGGACCACTTATGGACAAGCTTACTGACCACTAAAACAAAAGGATAACTTAAGGACCACTTATGGACAAGCTTACTGACCACTAAAAGAAAAGGTTACTTACGGACCACTAACGGACAAGCTTACTGGCCACTAAAAGAAAAGGTTACTTACGGACCACTAACGAACAAGCTTACTGACCACTAAAAGAAAAGGTTACTTACGGACCACTTATGGACAAGCTTACTGGACCACTAAAAGAAAGGGTTACATGTGGACCACTTACGTACAAGCTTACTGACCACTAAAAGAAAAGGTTACTTACGGACCACTAATGGACAAGCTTACTGACCACTAAAAGAAAAGGTTACTTACGGACCACTAACGGACAAGCTTACTGACCACTTATGGACAAGCTTACTGGACCACTAAAAGAAAGGGTTACATGTGGACCACTTACGTACAAGCTTACTTACCACTAAAAGAGAAGGATAACTTAAGGACCACTTATGGACAAGCTTACTGACCACTAAAAGAAAAGGTTACTTACGGACCACTAATGGACAAGCTAATATTGACCACTAAAAGAAAAGGTTACTTACAGACCACTAACGGACAAGCTTACTGACCACTAAAAGAAAATGTTACTTACGGACCACTAACAGACAAGCTTACTGACCACTAAAAGAAAAGGTTACTTACAGACCACTAACGGACAAGCGTACTGACCACTAACAGAAAAGGTTACTTACGGACCACTAACGGACAAGCTTACTGACCACTAAAAGAAAATGTTACTTACGGACCACTAACAGACAAGCTTACTGACCACTAAAAGAAAAGGTTACTTACAGACCACTAACGGACAAGCGTACTGACCACTAACAGAAAAGGTTACTTACGGACCAATAACGGACAAGCTTACTGACCACTAAAAGAAAATGTTACTTACGGACCACTAACAGACAAGCTTACTGGACCACTAAACGAAAAGGTTACTTACGGACCACTAACAGACAAGCTTACTGACCACTAAAAGAAAATGTTACTTACGGACCACTAACAGACAAGCTTACTGACCACTAAAAGAAAATGTTACTTACGGACCACTAACAGACAAGCTTACTGACCACTAAAAGAAAAGGTTACTTACAGACCACTAACGGACAAGCGTACTGACCACTAACAGAAAAGGTTACTTACGGACCACTAACGGACAAGCTTACTGACCACTAAAATAAAATGTTACTAACGGACCACTAACAGACAAGCTTACTGACCACTAAAAGAAAAGGTTACTTACAGACCACTAACGGACAAGCTTACTGACCACTAAAAGAAAAGGTTACTTACGGACCACTAACGGACAAGCTTACTGGCCACTAAAAGAAAAGGTTACTTACGGACCACTAACGAACAAACTTACTGACCACTAAAAGAAAAGGTTACTTACGGACCACTTATGGACAAGCTTACTGGACCACTAAAAGAAAGGGTTACATGTGGACCACTTACGTACAAGCTTACTGACCACTAAAAGGAAAGGTTACTTACGGACCACTAATGGACAAGCTAATATTGACCACTAAAAGAAAAGGTTACTTACAGACCACTAACGGACAAGCTTACTGACCACTAAAAGAAAATGTTACTTACGGACCACTAACAGACAAGCTTACTGACCACTAAAAGAAAAGGTTACTTACAGACCACTAACGGACAAGCGTACTGACCACTAACAGAAAAGGTTACTTACGGACCACTAACGGACAAGCTTACTGACCACTAAAAGAAAAGGATAACTTAAGGACCACTTATGGACAAGCTTACTGACCACTAAAAGAAAAGGTTACTTACGGACCACTAACGGACAAGCTTACTGGCCACTAAAAGAAAAGGTTACTTACGGACCACTAACGAACAAACTTACTGACCACTAAAAGAAAAGGTTACTTACGGACCACTTATGGACAAGCTTACTGGACCACTAAAAGAAAGGGTTACATGTGGACCACTTACGTACAAGCTTACTGACCACTAAAAGGAAAGGTTACTTACGGACCACTAATGGACAAGCTAATATTGACCACTAAAAGAAAAGGTTACTTACAGACCACTAACGGACAAGCTTACTGACCACTAAAAGAAAATGTTACTTACGGACCACTAACAGACAAGCTTACTGACCACTAAAACAAAAGGATAACTTACGGACCACTTATGGACAAGCTTACTGACCACTAAAACAAAAGGATAACTTAAGGACCACTTATGGACAAGCTTACTGACCACTAAAAGAAAAGGTTACTTACGGACCACTAACGGACAAGCTTACTGGCCACTAAAAGAAAAGGTTACTTACGGACCACTAACGAACAAGCTTACTGACCACTAAAAGAAAAGGTTACTTACGGACCACTTATGGACAAGCTTACTGGACCACTAAAAGAAAGGGTTACATGTGGACCACTTACGTACAAGCTTACTGACCACTAAAAGAAAAGGTTACTTACGGACCACTAATGGACAAGCTTACTGACCACTAAAAGAAAAGGTTACTTACGGACCACTAACGGACAAGCTTACTGACCACTTATGGACAAGCTTACTGGACCACTAAAAGAAAGGGTTACATGTGGACCACTTACGTACAAGCTTACTTACCACTAAAAGAGAAGGATAACTTAAGGACCACTTATGGACAAGCTTACTGACCACTAAAAGAAAAGGTTACTTACGGACCACTAATGGACAAGCTAATATTGACCACTAAAAGAAAAGGTTACTTACAGACCACTAACGGACAAGCTTACTGACCACTAAAAGAAAATGTTACTTACGGACCACTAACAGACAAGCTTACTGACCACTAAAAGAAAAGGTTACTTACAGACCACTAACGGACAAGCGTACTGACCACTAACAGAAAAGGTTACTTACGGACCACTAACGGACAAGCTTACTGACCACTAAAAGAAAATGTTACTTACGGACCACTAACAGACAAGCTTACTGACCACTAAAAGAAAAGGTTACTTACAGACCACTAACGGACAAGCGTACTGACCACTAACAGAAAAGGTTACTTACGGACCAATAACGGACAAGCTTACTGACCACTAAAAGAAAATGTTACTTACGGACCACTAACAGACAAGCTTACTGGACCACTAAACGAAAAGGTTACTTACGGACCACTAACAGACAAGCTTACTGACCACTAAAAGAAAATGTTACTTACGGACCACTAACAGACAAGCTTACTGACCACTAAAAGAAAATGTTACTTACGGACCACTAACAGACAAGCTTACTGACCACTAAAAGAAAAGGTTACTTACAGACCACTAACGGACAAGCGTACTGACCACTAACAGAAAAGGTTACTTACGGACCACTAACGGACAAGCTTACTGACCACTAAAATAAAATGTTACTAACGGACCACTAACAGACAAGCTTACTGACCACTAAAAGAAAAGGTTACTTACAGACCACTAACGGACAAGCTTACTGACCACTAAAAGAAAAGGTTACTTACGGACCACTAACGGACAAGCTTACTGGCCACTAAAAGAAAAGGTTACTTACGGACCACTAACGAACAAACTTACTGACCACTAAAAGAAAAGGTTACTTACGGACCACTTATGGACAAGCTTACTGGACCACTAAAAGAAAGGGTTACATGTGGACCACTTACGTACAAGCTTACTGACCACTAAAAGGAAAGGTTACTTACGGACCACTAATGGACAAGCTAATATTGACCACTAAAAGAAAAGGTTACTTACAGACCACTAACGGACAAGCTTACTGACCACTAAAAGAAAATGTTACTTACGGACCACTAACAGACAAGCTTACTGACCACTAAAAGAAAAGGATAACTTACGGACCACTAACGGACAAGCTTACTGACCACTAAAACAAAAGGATAACTTACGGACCACTTATGGACAAGCTTACTGACCACTAAAACAAAAGGATAACTTAAGGACCACTTATGGACAAGCTTACTGACCACTAAAAGAAAAGGTTACTTACGGACCACTAACGGACAAGCTTACTGGCCACTAAAAGAAAAGGTTACTTACGGACCACTAACGAACAAGCTTACTGACCACTAAAAGAAAAGGTTACTTACGGACCACTTATGGACAAGCTTACTGGACCACTAAAAGAAAGGGTTACATGTGGACCACTTACGTACAAGCTTACTGACCACTAAAAGAAAAGGTTACTTACGGACCACTAATGGACAAGCTTACTGACCACTAAAAGAAAAGGTTACTTACGGACCACTAACGGACAAGCCTACTGACCACTTATGGACAAGCTTACTGGACCACTAAAAGAAAGGGTTACATGTGGACCACTTACGTACAAGCTTACTGACCACTAAAAGAGAAGGATAACTTAAGGACCACTTATGGACAAGCTTACTGACCACTAAAAGAAAAGGTTACTTACGGACCACTAATGGACAAGCTAATATTGACCACTAAAAGAAAAGGTTACTTACAGACCACTAACGGACAAGCTTACTGACCACTAAAAGAAAATGTTACTTACGGACCACTAACAGACAAGCTTACTGACCACTAAAAGAAAAGGTTACTTACAGACCACTAACGGACAAGCGTACTGACCACTAACAGAAAAGGTTACTTACGGACCACTAACGGACAAGCTTACTGACCACTAAAAGAAAATGTTACTTACGGACCACTAACAGACAAGCTTACTGACCACTAAAAGAAAAGGTTACTTACAGACCACTAACGGACAAGCGTACTGACCACTAACAGAAAAGGTTACTTACGGACCACTAACGGACAAGCTTACTGACCACTAAAAGAAAATGTTACTTACGGACCACTAACAGACAAGCTTACTGACCACTAAAAGAAAAGGTTACTTACAGACCACTAACGGACAAGCGTACTGACCACTAACAGAAAAGGTTACTTACGGACCACTAACGGACAAGCTTACTGACCACTAAAAGAAAATGTTACTAACGGACCACTAACAGACAAGCTTACTGACCACTAACAGAAAAGGTTACTTACGGACCACTAACGGACAAGCTTACTGACCACTAAAAGAAAATGTTACTAACGGACCACTAACAGACAAGCTTACTGACCACTAAAAGAAAAAGTTACTTACAGACCACTAACGGACAAGCTTACTGACCACTAAAAGAAAAGGTTACTTACGGACCACTTATGGACAAGCTTACTGGACCACTAAAAGAAAGGGTTACATGTGGACCACTTACGTACAAGCTTACTGACCACTAAAAGGAAAGGTTACTTACGGACCACTAATGGACAAGCTAATATTGACCACTAAAAGAAAAGGTTACTTACAGACCACTAACGGACAAGCTTACTGACCACTAAAAGAAAATGTTACTTACGGACCACTAACAGACAAGCTTACTGACCACTAAAAGAAAAGGATAACTTAGACCACTTATGGACAAGCTTACTGACCACTAAAACAAAAGGATGACTTAAGGACCACTTATGGACAAGCTTACTGACCACTAAAAGAAAAGGTTACTTACGGACCACTAACGGACAAGCTTACTGGCCACTAAAAGAAAAGGTTACTTACGGACCACTAACGAACAAGCTTACTGACCACTAAAAGAAAAGGTTACTTACGGACCACTTATGGACAAGCTTACTGGACCACTAAAAGAAAGGGTTACATGTGGACCACTTACGTACAAGCTTACTGACCACTAAAAGAAAAGGTTACTTACGGACCACTAATGGACAAGCTTACTGACCACTAAAAGAAAAGGTTACTTACGGACCACTAACGGACAAGCCTACTGACCACTTATGGACAAGCTTACTGGACCACTAAAAGAAAGGGTTACATGTGGACCACTTACGTACAAGCTTACTGACCACTAAAAGAGAAGGATAACTTAAGGACCACTTATGGACAAGCTTACTGACCACTAAAAGAAAAGGTTACTTATGGACCACTAATGGACAAGCTAATATTGACCACTAAAAGAAAAGGTTACTTACAGACCACTAACGGACAAGCTTACTGACCACTAAAAGAAAATGTTACTTACGGACCACTAACAGACAAGCTTACTGACCACTAAAAGAAAAGGTTACTTACAGACCACTAACGGACAAGCGTACTGACCACTAACAGAAAAGGTTACTTACGGACCACTAACGGACAAGCTTACTGACCACTAAAAGAAAATGTTACTTACGGACCACTAACAGACAAGCTTACTGACCACTAAAAGAAAAGGTTACTTACAGACCACTAACGGACAAGCGTACTGACCACTAACAGAAAAGGATACTTACGGACCACTAACGGACAAGCTTACTGACCACTAAAAGAAAATGTTACTTACGGACCACTAACAGACAAGCTTACTGGACCACTAAACGAAAAGGTTACTTACGGACCACTAACAGACAAGCTTACTGACCACTAAAAGAAAATGTTACTTACGGACCACTAACAGACAAGCTTACTGACCACTAAAAGAAAATGTTACTTACGGACCACTAACAGACAAGCTTACTGACCACTAAAAGAAAAGGTTACTTACAGACCACTAACGGACAAGCGTACTGACCACTAACAGAAAAGGTTACTTACGGACCACTAACGGACAAGCTTACTGACCACTAAAAGAAAATGTTACTAACGGACCACTAACAGACAAGCTTACTGACCACTAAAAGAAAAGGTTACTTACAGACCACTAACGGACAAGCGTACTGACCACTAACAGAAAGGGTTACTTACGGACCACTAACGGACAAGCTTACTGACCACTAAAAGAAAATGTTACTTACGGACCACTAACAGACAAGCTTACTGGACCACTAAACGAAAAGGTTACTTACGGACCACTAACAGACAAGCTTACTGACCACTAAAAGAAAGGTTTATTAACGCACCACTAAAAGAAAAGGTTACTTACGGTTTATTACCAGGTTTATTTTGTATCTTTGCTCACTCAATGCAACTTATGATTTCCTGTATTTATTTGTAAAAAACCTACTAGATATATTTTGGGGTTAGGCATTTTAGGATTTGTTTATTATCAAACTTATCAACTTCAAATTTATTTATTGTGATATTATTTATTTATATTGAGGTTTCACTTGAAGAAAGTGGGATTAGTAAACGAGTCATTCTTAGCTTGATTACAATGTCAAAAAAATATCCAGGAACAGCCAATGTTGGTGGTCATTATATAAAAAGTTCTGAAACTCTCAATTAGTGTGACACATTGAATGATACATCTTTCATCGCGCTAAGTGCAAACTAATTAACCATATTGTCTGTATATATGCGCATGTAAGACTAATACAATTTGTTATCACTCAATGACAGCTGAGCCTTTTCAAATATTCGTTTGGAGACATTTAACGGGGGCTTCGGACACCTTATTCGAATACATATTGGAGACGAAGGGTTTGTTTCTACCGCTTTTTATTTAATTATGAGAAAAAATCTAATTATAAAATAGAAATAATATTTGTGCAATTTTGTATTTAGATTTACTAATTGTTCAATCACTTCTTGATGAACCGTTCAATGATATGTACGCGTTCCTATTGATTTAAAACTGTGGTCGCATTAATTGTAACATTTATATCATGCATGGCATATCTGTCTGACGATGCTAATTTTTAATTTGTTTACAGCGAAAGGTTTAAACTTAATGGAGTAAATCTGTACAAACTTGATTATTTAATCGGTGTACCTCTTAAAAGCGATTTTGTCAGTTTAGGGTTGAGTAACTATAATGTACTGCATCGATATTAACAAAATGATTACAAAATGTCACTTATATGACTATTGTGGATTATTGTTTGGTTATTAGATTTGGATGTTAAAACAGACTTCTCCTTACACGCACTAAAATCACGAAGCTATCCAACACGTTAATTAAAGAGCCATCAAAGTGGTTAATCAAGTATTGAAAAAAAAGATGGGCGTCGATAGTTCGTTTGCCTAAAGATCAACAATTTATTGTTTCGAGGATCGGCTTTTAAAAGTTTCTCGTTTGACAAGATTTTTGATGGTTATTTATCCTATTGGAAAAACACAATGTATTAATGCCAGACACGTTTGTTTATCTGTTATTTCAAAAATCTTTAACAATGCAAATATTTCAATTGACGCAATTATATGTTGTCTTAGAAAAGTACTTCATGACAAAATAATACATGCTATTACACACAAATCGTCACTATGTTATTGGAAGTGACAAGCTCTTGATGGGTGGCCAAGTTTACAAGGACTTTGGTCTGAATCAACCGGTTATTGCTTCCGATATTAGGAGACGCTTCGCTGTATTAGAGTTCATCCTTCCATCCGGTACAATTCACTTGATCAAGATTTTTTCACTTATGAGGAACTATTCATAATATCATATGTGTACTATTTTGTTTTCACCTGATCGTGTTAATGCAATACGTATGTATCCATATACCCCCCATATACCAGTGTCGTTAATATTGATTCCAGCCATAGCTACCACATCAAAGGAGTTGCTCCAGTAAACCACAACTCTCCATCTGTATCAATTGAAGAAGCAACATGTTTAAGTTATTCCAGTCGCTCTTACCTCAGCATTTCCTGCTCACTGCCAATTGAACGTGATATGCTCCAGCGGTGTTGTTTCCTCTACATACATCATTAAGACCTATTCAGCTACTTATTTATGCTAATGCCTCCCAGTATATATCATCATTATCAGCCATTTATTACATAATATTTATAAGTACCAAATTAGATCACTATCAAGCGTTTTTTGGTAATAATTAAGTTAAATAAGAAATATGTTTTCCTTCTTTTTCTTCCCTTTTTTACCAACACATCCCCAAAAATAAATGAAAATAGAAAACCAAGAGGCCAACAAGAAAAACAAGACAAAAAATGCATGGAAGTATATAGAAGATGGTCTGGCGACACTGTTTAAAGGAAACTGAAAATTCCAAACTACTTTATGTTGAGTTTAAAAGAAGCTTTAATTTACTCATTTGTCTGAAGTGTATGGTGAAACAATCGGTAGTGAACTTTGTGTTTGGGATTACAGAAAGTTTTCTAGTCTATCTGTGAATGTGATTTTTGTCCACAAAGGTTAAGGTATAATGTATTTGTGAGAGAGTAAGACAGTTAAGTGTTGAGATGTGAATGATTAAACCATCTGACCTACGGTTAGTTAGACGTGACCGCTACCTGAACTGTTTCTCTCTCTTAATTATGGTCTACGTTCCGTTAGAGTGGAGAAAATAGCTGACTCTCTTCTTCTAAAGTTCCCCATCTTGTCGCGCGTGTATAAATTCCCACATGTTTCAATGGGTGATAGTAGAATTGGTTAAGGCGATACGAACAAATAACCGGTAGCATGTAGACACAACATTCCTGGCCTGCCGTTAAAATGTCATACCTTTTCCGACTGTAAAACTTGTGTGTCAGTGGGTGCTTTCAAAGGGTACTGGACGACAGTATCGGTCAAGCCTGTAATCCTCGGCTTCAGGTAGATGTGAGGGAGCTTGCAGGTAACACGTCTCGGACACAGGGGAGACGTTTATATAAACACACCCATGATAACAATATCATTTGATAAATTCGGTCATTTAAAAGAAAACTTAGCAGTACAGATTATCTCACACCTCATATTATCTTCAAAGTATATAATTTACTTTCGTGTACTAAAAGTAAAGACTATGCGAGTCCTGTTTCTGAATAGAAAAGCAATTGTGTAGAGTTACTAGAACATTTATCGCTTTGGTCTGTTTCGTTAGAGACCTTCGTGTTAAATGCTTGTATTGTAATGGACGGTTATCGGATTGGGATTTTGTAACATTAAGTGATTTCTGAGAAGACTCAGCAATGAAAGAAGAACTGACATTTGATTTAGAATTCACTGATAATAAGGTCGCATTGAACCAACTAGTTATAAAGTTATCTCATCAAATATAATACCATTTTGTCAAGACAAGTTATACAATATCTTTCGAGTTTAAAACAAATTTGTCATCGAGATTAAACAGTTAACAGGAAACCAAGGCTCTGTGATAATATAGAAACTTAAGACCAAGAGATTACTGAATTTGATACAGTTTAATATAAAACTAATAACATATATCACCAATTACATCTTTGGATCGGTCAATTCTCGACCATTCGGGTATTATAGACTCTCTGGAGTGATTAAGCTGGCCAGTGTGTATTGTATTGGATTTGATAACACGGGGAAATTGTTTCAGGTTTATTAACTTAGACGCTTGTTATGAAGAGTTAATTAACTTTACTCCATTGTTGATTGTTCAAAGAGGCCCTGGAAATATTATCAGCTAAATATTAGAGAGAAGCTTGTATTATAACGTTATCGCGATTGAACAAAGTTCGTCGATATCACATCAGCTGGCCATTTTTAAGGAAAGCGAGTAGACTGTGTTAATTGACTTATTATTATAGCTGCAGTCATTTCATGGCAATATATGGTGTGGCGAATCCAATAAAGGCTGTTTATCAAAGTTTTCATCTATGTAGCCCTAGGCGATTCTTTTGACCGTCCGTCAATTCCTCCTCAAATGACAATGTCTGTTCGCCTGGTTGACCCTACTGTTGGTTGTGAGGTGTCAGGTGACGGCATGTGCAGGTGAATACTGGTCAGAGTCGCCGACCATCAAAGCCTGTCAAACTGTCACTACAAATCTCCTTCGTGGCGCTACAAACAACTTCTAAATATGCAAACGTATAAAGAAGCATCGCTTATCCGTCGTTTCAGCTAAGAAATCCACAACTAATGCTCTTTTATTCCCACATTTATTTAATTGCCTTGCTGACCAGCTTTTTTTTTGTGCAAAATTCATTTCAACTGCTTTAATACCAATTGACAGTTCGACACGAACAATTTGCACCTTGTTTTATAAACATTTGGTTATTGTAAAACGAATAATAGGTTATTTGTTGACCGTAGCCAAAAATATATAACTTAAAAAAATCTCCGTTGAATTCAGTGCGGAATGTCTTTATTGATTTTATTAAATACCAAACTTTGAAAAAAAACCCTATCTGGGTCACAGAGTTCGAGCAATAATAGATCAGGTACTCCCGCTGCTATAATACAAAGAACTGTCTACACTAAAAAGAAAGACCGTTTTTCAGTATTTGAAAGTTAAAAATTTTCCTTTTTGCCAAAATTCAAAATATTTTATGCGATTTTGAAGTTAAGCACTCTCAAACGACAATCGCTGCAATTCGCATAAGCTCACTGAATGACTCAAGTCACAGTGATGTATTGTAAACCTGCTGTCGGTCGACATTCTAAAAAATATGCATTGATTTGCGGTAGGGGACTATATATTACTATGCAATACCCTTAGAATGGCTGGTTTTGGCTATCTTACTCGGTAAGGTCGAGTAAATTCGTTTTTCTTCACAAATGTCAGTAAGGCTAACACATAGGCCTATAACTGAGAAAAATGCATGCATTCGATGAACAGTAACATAATATCGAGACAAATAATCCTCCCAGTTTCATAAATACAAATCCTCCTCCCAGTGCCATGCAGAGAAATTTATCCTCCCAGTGAAATGAAGAAAAATGTTTCCTCCCAGTACTCTTTACCATCATCATTAATAGTTACAATATTATCAAGGCAAATAATCTTTCTATTGTCATCCTCCAAGTGCCATGGAGACGAATTTATCCTCCAAGTGCCATGAAGACGAATTTATCCTCCCAGTGCCATGAAGACGAATTTATCCTCCCAGTGCCATGAAGACGAATTTATCCTCCAAGTGCCATGAAGACAAATGTATCCTCCCAGTGCCATGAAGGCAAATGTATCCTCCCAGTGCCATGAAGACAAATTTATCATCCGAGTGCCATGAAGGCAAATTTTTCCTCCCAGTGCCATGACGACAAATTTTTCCTCCAGTGCCATGAAGACAAACTTTTCTTCCCAGTGCCATAAAAAAATATTTCCTCCCAGTGCCATGACGACAAATTTATCCTCCCAGTGCCATAAAGAAAAATGTTTCCTCCGAGTGCCATGAAGGCAAATTTATCCTCCCAGTGCCATGAAGAAAAATTTATCCTCCCAGTGCCATGAAGGCAAATTTATCCTCCAAGTGCCATGAAGACAAATTTATCATCCGAGTGCCATGAAGGCAAATTTATCCTCCCAGTGGCATAAAGAAAATTTTTTTCTCGCAGTGCCATGAAGACAAATTTATCATCCGAGTGCCATGAAGCCAAATGTATCCTCTTAGTGCCATGAAGACAAACTTTTCTTCCCAGTGCCATAAAAAAAAATATTTCCTCCCAGTGCCATGACGACAAATTTATCCTCCCAGTGCCATGAAGAAAACTGTTTCCCCCAGTACTCACTACCATCAATATTAATAGTTACAATATTATCAAGGCAAATCCTATTTCTATTGTCATCCTCCCAGTGCCATGAAGACGAATGTATCCTCCCAGTGCCATGAAGACAAATTTATCCTCCCAGTGCCATGAAGACAAATGTATCCCCCCAGTGTCATGGGGACAAATGTATCCCCCCAGTGCCATGGGGACAAATGTATCCTCCCAGTGCCATGAAGACAAATGTATCCCCCCAGTGCCATGAAGGCAAATGTATCCTCCCAGTGCCATTGGGACAAATGTATCCCCCCAGTGCCATGGGGACAAATGTATCCCCCCAGTGCCATGAAGACAAATGTATCCCCGCAGTGCCATGGGGACAAATGTATCCCCCCAGTGCCATGGGGACAAATGTATCCCCCCAGTGCCATTGGGACAAATGTATCCCCCCAGTGCCATGAAGACAAATGTATCCTCCCAGTGCCATGGGGACAAATGTATCCCCCCAGTGCCATGGGGACAAATGTATCCTCCCAGTGCCATGGGGACAAATGTATCCTCCCAGTGCCATGGGGACAAATGTATCCCCCCAGTGCCATGGGGACAAATGTATCCCCCCAGTGCCATGGGGACAAATGTATCCCCCCAGTGCAATGAAGACAAATGTATCCTCCCAGTGCCATGGGGACAAATGTATCCCCCCAGTGCCATGGGGACAAATGTATCCCCCCCAGTGCCATGGGGACAAATGTATCCCCTCAGTGGCATGGGGACAAATGTATCCCCCCAGTGCCATGGGGACAAATGTATCCTCCCAGTGCCATGGGGACAAATGTATCCCCCCAGTGCCATGGGGACAAATGTATCCTCCCAGTGCCATAGGGACAAATGTATCCTCCCAGTGCCATGAAGGCAAATGTATCCTCCCAGTGCCATGGGGACAAATGTATCCCCCCAGTGGCATGGGGACAAATGTATCCCCCCAGTGCCATGAAGGCAAACGTATCCTCCGAGTGCCATGAAGACAAATGTATCCCCCCAGTGCCATGGGGACAAATGTATCCCCCCAGTGCCATGGGGACAAATGTATCCCCCCAGTGCCATGGGGACAAATGTATCTTCCGAGTGCTATGAAGGCAAATGTATCCTCCCAGTGCCATGGGGACAAATGTATCCCCCCATTGCCATGGGGACAAATGTATCCCCCAGTGCCATGGGGACAAATGTATCCCCCCAGTGCCATGAAGACAAATGTATCCCCCCAGTGCCATGGGGACAAATGTATCCCCCCAGTGTCATGGGGACAAATGTATCCCCCCAGTGCCATGAAGGCAAATGTATCCTCCGAGTGCCATGAAGGCAAATGTATCCTCCCAGTGCCATGGGGACAAATGTATCCCCCCAGTGCCATGGGGACAAATGTATCCTCCCAGTGCCATGGGGACAAATGTATCCTCCCAGTGCCATGAAGACAAATGTATCCCCCCAGTGCCATGGGGACAAATGTATCCTCCCAGTGCCATGGGGACAAATGTATCCCCCCAGTGCCATGAAGACAAATGTATCCCCCCAGTGCCATGGGGACAAATGTATCCTCCCAGTTCCATGGGGACAAATGTATCCCCCAGTGCCATGAAGACAAATGTATCCCCCCAGTGCCATAGGGACAAATGTATCCCCCCAGTGCCATGGGGACAAATGTATCCCCCCAGTGCCATGGGGACAAATGTATCCTCCCAGTGCCATGGGGACTAATGTATCCCCCCAGTGCCATGGGGACAAATGTATCCCCCCAGTGCCATGAAGACAAATGTATCCCCCCAGTGCCATGGGGACAAATGTATCCTCCCAGTGTCATGGGTACAAATGTATCCCCCCAGTGCCATGGGGACAAATGTATCCCCCCAGTGCCATGGGGACAAATGTATCCTCCCAGTGCCATGGGGACAAATGTATCCTCCCAGTGCCATGAAGATAAATTTGCCGTTCAAGTATCTTAAAGATAGATTTATTATCCCATTGTCATGAAGATGAATCCTTCACCCCTTTGCAATAAAGAAAATAACTATTATTTCATTGTCGTGAAGATAAATGCATCATCCCATTGTCGTGAAGATAAATTCATCATCCCAGCACTATGGTGACAAATTCAACATTCCAGTACTATGATGACAAATTCATCATCCCAGCACTATGGTGACAAATTCAACATTCCAGTACTATGATGACAAATTCATCATCCCAGCACTATGATGACAAATTCATCATCCCAGTACCATGATGACAAATTCATCATCCCAGTACCATGATGACAAATTCATCATCCCAGTACCATGATGACAAATTCATCATCCCAGTACCATAATGACAAATTCATCATCCCAGTACCATGGTGACAAATTCATTATTCCAGTACCATGATGACAAATTCCCCATCCCAGTACCATGATGACAAAGTTCATCATCCCAGTACCATGATGACAAATTCATCATCCCAGTACTATGATGACAAATTCATCATCCCAGTACCATGATGACAAATTCATCATCGCAGCACCATGATGACAAATTTATTATTCCAGTACCATGGTGACAAATTCATCATTCCAGTACCATGATTACAAGTTCATCATCCCAGTACCATGGTGACAAATTCATCATCCCAGTACCATGATGACAAATTCATCATCCCAGTACCATGATGACAAATTCATCATCCCAGTACCATGATGACAAATTCATCATTCCACTACCATGGTGACAAATTCATCATCCCAGTACCATGGTGACAAATTCATCATTCCAGTACCATGATTACAAGTTCATCATCCCAGTACCATGGTGACAAATTCATCATCCCAGTACCATGATGACAAATTCATCATTCCAGTACAATGTTGACAAATTCATTATTCCAGCATTACGATGACAAATTCATCATCCGATTACTATGGTGACAAATTTATCATCCCAGTAGCATGATGACAAATTCATCTTCGCAGCACCATGGTGACAAATTCATCATCCCACTACCATGGTGACAAATTCATTATTCCAGCATTACGATGACAAATTCATCATCCGATTACTATGGTGACAAATTCATCATCCCAGTACCATGATGACAAATTCATCATCCCACTACCATGATGACAAATTCATCATCCCAGTACCATGATGACAAATTCATCATCCCAGTACCATGGTGACAAATTCATCATCCCAGTACCATGGTGACAAATTCATCATCCCAGCACTATGGTGACAAATTCATCGTCCCAGTACCATGATGACAAATTCATCATCCCAGCACCATGGTGACAAATTCATCATCCCAGTACCATGGTGACAAATTCATCATTCCAGTACCATGATTACAAGTTCATCATCCCAATACCATGGTGACAAATTCATCATCCCAGTACCATGATGACAAATTCATCATCCCAGTACCATGATGACAAATTCATCATCCCAGTAACATGATGACAAATTCATCATCCCAGTACCATGTTGACAAATTCATCATTTCAGTACCATGATTACAAGTTCATCATCCCAGTACCATGGTGACAAATTCATCATCCCAGTACCATGATGACAAATTCATCATCCCAGTACCATGATGACAAATTCATCATCCCACTACCATGGTGACAAATTCATTATTCCAGCATTACGATGACAAATTCATCATCCGATTACTATGGTGACAAATTCATCATCCAATTACTATGGTGACAAATTCATCATCCGATTACTATGGTGACAAATTCATCATCCAGTACCATGATGACGAGTACTCCTTAGGGTGTCGTTAAGTCCCCTCCCAGTCTCCTAGAGACAATCCATACCTTCGGTGTCATCGTTATCAGTTGTGTTGTCATCTCTTTATTATTCGAGTTGTTATGATACCTGTTTTGCATTTCTTATATTGATTTTATGGCAGATTAGTTGGTTCACTAGTTCACTAGTTAAATTAAATGAGAACATAGAGAAACTTCAAGCAGTTATGGCACCGAGTTGCCACCCTTGAATTTTTCTTCGTTTTTCGAATTTTTAGTTGTAGTCTTGAAGTGAAATCTCATTATTTGTAAACAACTCAATAATTATTTGATAAAACTGCCCCAGTGTTTGTTGCCCTCGTGTTATTGACAGTTTAAATATTTATTGCCACTAAGTGTTTCCATGGTAATTGGTAAAACAGGCTTCTTACGGCTCTCCCATACTGTGAAGTTTGTAATGGCTATTTCATCTGGTTTACTACAAGGTTCGTGGACCACCTTTATTCAGTTTCTTAAAATAACATTTGTATACTGGGCAAATACTCAGTAAGCTGTACAATGAAGGGTAACATACACACTTCTGTCATTAAATGAAGAGAGTGGTGTAGAAATGATTTCCTCTAAAATCAACACTTGAGTTTATTATAATCCATTAGTGCTGTGAGAATAACATTAGACATAAGTTTTCACTGACCACGTAGAACGCCCAAAATGTACACACTTTCTCTGATGTAGGGCTATTGACATTTCTCAATAACTGAGGGGGAGGACATCAATGTGGGTCAGGTATGTATAACTATAACATTCATTGCATAAAAACATTACGAGTAAAACAAATATGATTTTGCCCGCAGGAAAGAAAGCTTTTAGACGACATACGTCAGAGTAACAGTATATCAAGCATACACAATTTAGAATTTAGAAAAAGTAGGGTAGACACATACCTTAATCGTGCATTCATATTAATACTGGTTCCATTTAGGCCTATACGATACAGTAGGTCAAATAGAAAACGCATACTAATCACTCCATTTAGGTCTATACGATACAGTAGGTCAAATAGAAAACGCATACTAATCGCTCCATTTAGGTCTATACTATACAGTAGGTCAAATAGAAAACGCATACTAATCGCTCCATTTAGGCCTATACTATACAGTATGTCAAATAGAAAACACGTCCTAATCGCTCCATTTAGGCCTATACTATACAGTAGGTCAAATAGAAAACACATACTAATCGCTCCATTTAGGCCTATACTATACAGTATGTCAAATAGAAAACGCATACTAATCGCTCCATTTAGGTCTATACGATACAGTAGGTCAAATAGAAAACGCATACTAATCGCTCCATTTAGGCCTATACTATACAGTAGGTCAAATAGAAAACGCATACTAATCGCTCCATTTAGGCCTATACTATACAGTATGTCAAATAGAAAACACGTCCTAATCGCTCCATTTAGGCCTATACTATACAGTAGGTCAAATAGAAAACACATACTAATCGCTCTTTTTAGGCCTATACTATACAGTAGGTCAAATAGAAAACACATACTAATCGCTGTTTTTAGGCATATACTATACAGTAGGTCAAATAGAAAACGCGTACTAATCGCTCCATTTAGACCTATACTATACAGTAGGTCAAATAGAAAACGCATACTAATCGCTCTTTTTAGGCCTATACTATACAGTAGGTCAAATAGAAAACACATACTAATCGCTCCATTTAGGCCTATACTATACAGTAGGTCAAATAGAAAACGCATACTAATCGCTCTTTTTAGGCCTATACTATACAGTAGGTCAAATAGAAAACACATACTAATCGCTCTTTGTTAGGCCTATACTATACAGCATGTCAAATAGAAAACACATACTAATCACTCCATTTAGGCCTATACTGTACAGTAGGTCAAATAAAAAACACATACTAATCGCTCTATTTAGGCCTATACTATACAGTAGGTCAAATAGAAAACACATACTAATCACTCCATTTAGGCCTATACTATACAGTAGGTCAAATAGAAAACACATACTAATCGCTCCATTTAGGCCTATACTATACAGTAGGTCAAACAGAAAACACATACTAATCGCTCCATTTAGGCCTATACTATACAGTAGGTCAAATAGAAAACACATACTAATCGCTCCATTTAGGCCTATACTTTACAGTAGGTCAAACAGAAAACACATACTAATCGCTCCATTTAGGCCTATACTATACAGTAGGTCAAACAGAAAACACATACTAATCGCTCCATTTAGGCCTATACTATACAGTAGGTCAAATAGAAAACACATCCTAATCGCTCCATTTAGGCCTATACTATACAGTAGGTCAAATAGAAAACACATAGGCCTACTAATTGCTCCATTTAGGCCTATACTATACAGTAGGTCAAATAGAAAACACATAGGCCTACTAATTGCTCCATTTAGACCTATACTACACAGTAGGCCAAACAGAAAACACAGACTAATCGCTCCATTTAGGCCTATACTATACAGTAGGTCAAATAGAAAACACATACTAATCGCTCCATTTAGGCCTATACTATACAGTAGGTCAAATAGAAAACACATACTCATCGCTCTTTTTAGGCCTATACTATACAGTAGGTCAAATAAAAAACACATACTAATCGCTCCATTTAGGCCTATATTATACAGTAGGTCAAATAGAAAACACACAATCCTTATCCCGTGTTTGGTCGATACTGTACTGTAAGTCAAGTAGAAAACACATAATACTTGTACCGAGATAGAAAACTATAGTCGGAGAACTCGCAAACTTCAATAGTGAGAATAGCAGTATAGATCCGATGATCAAGAATGGATTTCACGTAATAAAATCCTGGAAGTACCCTGGTAAATTCTTTGTCCAAATAGAAGAATTCACACATCACAAACTGTAACCTTGATAAACCTTAGCAGGCCTAATTTATTATTACAGAAAAATCAGACCCAAATTATATAGTATTCTCGTTATTTTGAGATTACACTTTCTTGAAAGTATACAGATTTTTTGGGTGACGACCGAAACGGGAATCGAACCCGGGTCCCAGAGTATGACACCTATCGCCAGCACTAAATGCCGACTGCCTTATCCATTCAGCCATTAGTGCTTATCCATTAGTGCTGGCGATAGGTGCCATACTCTGGGATACGGGTTCGATTCCGGTTTCGGTGGTCACCCAAAAAATCGGTAAAGGCATTTCTGCCATATTTTCAAGAAAGTGTAATCCCAAAATAACGCGGATACTGTTATACTCGCTAAAACTTAACTATCGACTTGTTTAAACATTATGACAAGAATATTAGAGAAATTTTAAAAACCTAATACATGTAATAAATGACACTTGTGTGTTTAAACAATATGTATTTATTTCTCCCTGGGTCGACGAACAGGCGTTGTCTATATCAACATCTACCCAGGTCATAAACACATTACACATTGATATAGCAGGTGTTTACATAAATAAAAACACGGGATAACTTAATTATATAAAAATTAAATGAAATAAATAAAATAATGATAGACTTAAATAATAATTAAACAAAATAAATAAAATAATGATAAACCTACCAGCCAGTCTGATAACTTACATACACTATTTACATTCAAACCGGTTCCTCTGCATTATATAATTTTGCACACTTAAAAAAATGACTGGTTTTTATTGATCCCTAATGTCAAATCTCTCTATAATAACGGGTTGTTAATTAATGAAATTCAACATTTCCTTCCACTCAAGCTCGAATAATCGACATGAGAACAAATAATGATTAGCATCTTCAAAGACGGGTGAGCAACTGCACAACGTGTATTTCTTGAGAAAAAATTTCAAGATTTTGATTGAAAAGTATTTAAATATTAGGGCAGCTCATGCCACTTTAAGTAGCTTTAGAGTGTGAATGAGTTCACCTTCAACGTTCGACAGACAATATGAATATTTCGAGTGCCTTATGTATGTCCCGAAGTAAAAATAAATAACTTGACAGAGACACCTGATGTAAAACATAAGCCTAAGTCATGTAATTACTTGTATTATAGTCTGTATAGTTATACACATTAGCCAATTTAATTAACATCAACATATAATTGGATTTTGAAGAGCGGAGTAAAGCCTAATGCAGTTTTTACAGGGTGTTATTAAGTTGTCACTTATGTAGAAAGTAAATCTTGAGAAGAAGTGTAGACCACCCACATTGAGGGGAACTGTCGATGGGTTTGCTTAAGGAATTATACACATTGATAACGCGCATCTCAACTTTAAGTGTATATCTTCTTCGGCAAAGACAAACTTCTCAACTTTATGCGTATATCTTCTTCGGCAAAGACAAACTTCTCAACTTTATGTGTATATCTTCTTCGACAAAGACAAACTTCTCAACTTTATGTGTATAGGTTCTTCGGCGAAGAAAAGGTTCTTAATGTTATGTGTACATGTTCTTCGGTGAAGAAAAACTCCTCAACTTTATGTGTATATGTTCTTCGGTGAAGAAAAACTCCTCAACTTTATGTGTATATGTTCTTCGGTGAAGACAAACTACTCAACTGTATGTGTATATGTTCTTCGGTGAAGACAAACCACCCAACTGTATGTGTAAATGTTCTTCGGTGAAGACAAACTACTCAACTGTATGTGTATATGTTCTTCAGTGAAGACAAACTACTCAACTGTATGTGTATATGTTTTTCGATGAAGACAAACTACTCAACTGTATGTGTATATGTTCTTCAGTGAAGACAAACTACTCAACTGTATGTGTATATGTTTTTCGATGAAGACAAACTACTCAACTGTATGTGTATATTTTCTTCGGTGAAGACAAACTACTCAACTGTGTGTGTATATGTTCTTTGGTGAATTCTTGTCGCCAGTCGATTTATTGATAAAGAACCTGTTTGTAACATGCTTGTCAGCATCAAATAACAGGCCTGTTGTAAAAAAAAAGAATACTGGGTAAATACTTCAATAATAAAGCCTGCGCCTTAGTGCGACAACCCAGACATTTCGTTGTACGCTTTTTACTAGCATAAACTAGGGAAATGCTATTTTTTCATCTATACCTACCTAGACATAATGTTAGATTTTAATTTTAGTGAAGGTTTGGTCTATATGGGAGCGGTGGCGTGTTTGTGTGTATTTGGGGTGGGGAGGGGGGGGGGGGCGATATGTTATAATGTAAGATGTGTTTATACATGAAGTCTACATTTAATACATTTTTACGATTGTATTTGCAACCATCAACGAGATATCTTAAATGCCGGACCACTGATGTAGCTGGTCAATCGTCGATGTCTTCCGTTTAAGTTCAGGTTAAATTGCAACCACTTCAACGATGTCTTCCATTTAAGTGCAGGTAAAATTGTAACCACTTCAACGATGTCTTCCATTTAAGTGCAGGTAAAATTGTAACCACTTCAACGATGTCTTCCATTTAAGTTCAGGTAAAATTGGAGTCACTTCAACGATGTCTTCCATTGAAGTGCAGGTAAAATTGTAACCACTTCAACGATGTCTTCCGTTTAAGTTCAGGTATAATTGGAGACACTTCAACGATGTCTTCCGTTTAAGTTCAGGTAAAATTGGAGTCACTTCAACGAAGTTTTCCATTTAAGTTCAGGTTAAATTGTAACCACTTCAACGATGTCTTCCATTTAAGTTCAGGTAAAATTGGAGTCACTTCAACGAAATTTTCCATTTAAGTTCAGGTTAAATTGGAGCCACTTCAACTAACGCTTGCATTTAAGTTCAGGTAAAATTGTAACCACTTCAAGGATGTCTTCCATTTAAGTTTAGGTAAAATTGTAACCACTTCAACGATGTCTTCCATTTAAGTTCAGGTAAAATTGGAGACACTTCAACTAAGTCTTCCATTTAAGTCCAGGTTAAATTGGAGTCACTTCAACTAAGTCTTCCATTTAAGTCCAGGTTAAATTGGAGTCACTTCAACTAAGTCTTCCATTTAAGTCCAGGTTAAATTGGAGCCACTTCAGCGATGTCTTCCATTTAAGTTCAGGTTAAATTGTAACCACTTCAACGATGTCTTCCATTTAAGTGCAGGTAAAATTGTAACCACTTCAACGATGTCTTCCATTTAAGTGCAGGTAAAATTGTAACCACTTCAACGATGTCTTCCATTTAAGTGCAGGTAAAATTGGAGTCACTTCAACGATGTCTTCCATTTAAGTGCAGGTAAAATTGTAACCACTTCAACGATGTCTTCCATTTAAGTGCAGGTAAAATTGTAACCACTTCAACGATGTCTTCCATTTAAGTGCAGGTAAAATTGTAACCACTTCAACGATGTCTTCCATTTAAGTTCAGGTAAAATTGGAGTCACTTCAACGATGTCTTCCATTTAAGTGCAGGTAAAATTGTAACCACTTCAACGATGTCTTCCGTTTAAGTTCAGGTAAAATTGGAGACACTTCAACGATGTCTTCCGTTTAAGTTCAGGTAAAATTGGAGTCACTTCAACGAAGTTTTCCATTTAAGTTCAGGTTAAATTGTAACCACTTCAACGATGTCTTCCATTTAAGTTCAGGTTAAATTGTAACCATTTCAACGATGTCTTCCATTTAAGTTCAGGTTAGATTGTAACCACTTCAACGATGTCTTCCATTTAAGTTCAGGTAAAATTGGAGACACTTCAACGATGTCTTCCATTTAAGTTCAGGTTAAATTGTAACCACTTCAACGATGTCTTCCATTTAAGTTCAGGTTAAATTGTAACCACTTCAACGATGTCTTCCATTTAAGTTCAGGTAAAATTGTAACCACTTCAACGATGTCTTCCATTTAAGTTCAGGTAAAATTGGAGAAACTTCAACGATGTCTTCAATTTAAGTTCAGGTTAAATTGTAACCATTTCAACCATGTCTTCCATTTAAGTTCAGGTTAAATTGTAACCACTTCAACGATGTCTTCCATTTAAGTTCAGGTAAAATTGTAACCACTTCAAGAATGTCTTCCATTTAAGTTCAGGTAAAATTGGAGACACTTCAACGATGTCTTCCATTTAAGTTCAGGTAAAATTGTAACCACTTCAACGACGTTTTCCATTTAAGTTCAGGTTAAATTAGAGCCACTTCAGCGATGTCTTCCATTTAAGTTCAGGTAAAATTGTAACCACTTCAACGATGTCTTCCATTTAAGTTCAGGTTAAATTGTAACCATTTCAACCATGTCTTCCATTTAAGTTCAGGTTAAATTGTAACCACTTCAACGATGTCTTCGATTTAAGTTCAGGTAAAATTGTAACCACTTCAAGAATGTCTTCCATTTAAGTTCAGGTAAAATTGGAGACACTTCAACGATGTCTTCCATTTAAGTTCAGGTAAAATTGTAACCACTTCAACGATGTCTTCCATTTAAGTTCAGGTTAAATTGTAACCACTTCAACGATGTCTTCCATTTAAGTTCAGGTAAAATTGTAACCACTTCAACGATGTCTTCCATTTAAGTTCAGGTAAAATTGGAGACACTTCAACGATGTCTTCCATTTAAGTTCAGGTTAAATTGTAACCATTTCAACCATGTCTTCCATTTAAGTTCAGGTTAAATTGTAACCACTTCAACGATGTCTTCCATTTAAGTTCAGGTTAAATTGTAACCATTTCAACCATGTCTTCCATTTAAGTTCAGGTTAAATTGTAACCACTTCAAGAATGTCTTCCATTTAAGTTCAGGTAAAATTGGAGACACTTCAATGTACTCCTATCTTCTGTAAATCCTACTCAGACGAATTTTTCGCAGACATATTTCCCTTTGTCACCGATGCAAAAGTAAATTCAACATACATCTGTTGAACTTCAGGCTTTGAAATGTCATCATAATCCGGTGGAGACACAACTATTTAGTGTACAGTTAGAGGGAGATAACACAGAAAACCGACCGTCAATGTTTAGTAGTCTCCCCTTACACATTTGTCCTTCACCTGAACATCTAAACGATACATTGACAGACATAAATTCATTACAATGGTGATATAAAAAAAAAACGAATCAAGAATTTATCACTATGATAGAATGTTAGCTTTAAGTCAACAAATGTATGGCATTTTGGAAATAGAAGTTCAATTGTAACTACTTCAAAGATGTTTTCCATTTAAGTTTAGGTTAAATTGTAACAACTTCAAAGATGTTTTCAATTTAAGTCCAGGTTAAATTGGAACCACTTTAAAGATGTTTTCAATTTAAGTCCAGGTTAAATTGGAACCACGTCAAAGATGTTTTCTATTTAAGTCCAGGTTAAATTGGAGCCACTTCAACGATGTTTTCCATTTAAGTTCAGGTTAAATTGGAGCCACTTCAACGATGTTTTCAATCTAAGTCCAGGTTAAATTGGAACCACTTTAAAGATGTAAGAAATGTTTGAAACTCTCTTTAAACGTGGGTTCCATACTAATGATAAAAAATTAAAGACATCACCACGTCCTCAGTTGTTTTTAACAACACGAGCTTTCGGCACCTGTGCCGGTGCCTTCGTCAAGTGTAACTGAATTTAATGTTTCAAAATATTGACATATATACAAAAGAAAAGAACATTTGTTCCCTCGCGTAATTGTCCTGTCCTGTCCGCAGATTCCTGGCTACGATACTGAGGGAGAGTATACCTATTATCTGAAAGCCTTGAAAGTTTTTTGGGTGCGTACTTTATCTACAACGTCAGTTGTTACAGATCCCTAAAATATCCAGCGCAATGGCCTTCAACAGATTTTTTCTTGCAAAGTGAGTAGATTTCCAAGTTTACAAGTCAAAAATCTTCATCAAATTTCCCCTGTTGAGCCCAGAACACATGTATCGCATTCTCCTGTTTCAGAGCTTCAGAGGCCTAGACGGCCCATGGACCTTTGTCTGTTGTGCTGGGATACAAACATCTTTGAAGTGGTTACAATTTAACTTCTATTTCCAAAATGCCATACATTTTGTGACTTAAAGCTAACATTCTATCATAGCGATAAATTCTTGATTCGTTTATTTTTTTTATATCACCATTGTAATGAATTTATGTCTGTCAACGTATCGTTTAGATGTTCAGGTGAAGGGCAAATGTATAAGGGGAGACTACTCAACATTGACGGTCGGTTTTCTGTGTTATCTCCCTCTAACTGTACACTAAATAGTTCTGTCTCCACCGGATTATGCCACCAATGGGTCGGGGATTCGATTCCCACTCAGTCCAAAAAAATTGGAAAGTTTTCTGACTGGGTTTTCACTCGAACGACCTATGTGGGATGGTTGCCAGTTACCAACGGAAGGTCGTGGGCAACGCCGCCATATAAGTGAAATAATCTTGAGCGCGGCGTAAAACACCAATCAATCAATCAATCAATCAATCAATCCACCGGATTATGATGAGATTTTAAAGCCTGAAGTTCAATAGATGTATGTTGAATTTACTTTTGCATCGGTGACAAAGGGAACATTGAGGAAAATATGTCTGCGAAAAATTCGTCTGAGTGGCATTTACAGAAGTTGTACCTGTACTTAAATGGAAGACTTAGTTGAAGTGGCTCCAATTTAACCTGGACTTAAATCGAATACATCGTTGAAGTAATTACAATTTTAGCTGGAATTAAATGGAAGACGTCTTTAAAGTGGCTCCAATTTTACTTGAACTTTAATGGAAGACTTAGTTGAAGTGGTTCCAATTTTACCTGGAATTAAATGGAAGACGTCGTTGAAGTGGTTACAATTTAACCTGAACTTAAATGGAAGACATCGCTGAAGTGGTTACAATTTAACCTGAACTTAAATGGAAGACATCGCTGAAGTGACTCTAATTTAACCTGAACTTAAATGGAAGACTTAGTTGAAGTGGTTACAATTTAACCTGAACTTAAATGGAAGACATCGTTGAAGTTGTTACAATTTAACCTGAACTTAAATGGAAGACATCGTTGAAGTGTCTCTAATTTAACCTGAACTTAAATGGAAGACATCGTTGAAGTTGTTACAATTTAACCTGAACTTAAATGGAAAACATCTTTGAAGTGGTTACAATTTAACCTGAACTTAAATGGAAGACATCGTTGAAGTGGTTACAATTTAACCTGAACTTAAATGGAAGACATCGTTGAAGTGGTTACAATTTAACCTAAACTTAAATGGAAAACATCTTTGAAGTGGTTACAATTTAACTTCTATTTCCAAAATGCCATACATTTGTTGACTTAAAGCTAACATTCTATCATAGCGATAAATTCTTGATTCGTTTTTTTTTTTATATCACCATTGTAATGAATTTATGTCTGTCAACGTATCGTTTAGATGTTCAGGTGAAGGGCAAATGTGTAAGGGGAGACTACTAAACATTGACGGTCGGTTTTCTGTGTTATCTCCCTCTAACTGCCAATAAATAGTTGTGTCTCCACCGGATTATGATGACATTTTAAAGCCTGAAGTTCAACAGATGTATGTTGAATTTACTTTTGCATCGGTGACAAAGGGAACCTTGAGGAAAATATGTCTGCGAAAAATTCGTCTGAGTGGCATTTACAGAAGCTAGGTGTACATTGAATAGGCTTCATATTTACCTGAACTTAAATGGAAGACATCACTGAAGTGGCTCTAATTCAATCTGAACTTAAATGAAAAACGTCGTTGAAGTGGGTCCAAATTTACCTGAACTTAAATGGAAGACGTCTTTGAAGTAACTCCAATTTTACTTGAACTTAAATGGAAGACTTAGTTGCAGTGGCTCTAATTTTACTTGAACTTAAATGGAAGACAGCGTTGAAGTGGCTCCAAATTAACCTGAACTTAAATGGAAAACATCTTTAAAGTGGTTCCAATTTAACCTGGACTTAAATTGAAAACATCGTTGAAGTGGCTCCAATTTAACCTGGACTTAAAATGAAAACATCTTTAAAGTGGTTCCAATTTAACCTGGACTTAAATTGAAAACATCGTTGAAGTGGCTCCAATTTAACCTGGACTTAAATTGAAAACATCTTTAAAGTGATGATAAAAAATTAAAGACATCACCACGTCCTCAGTTGTTTTTAACAACACGAGCTTTGTCAAATTTACAGAAGCAAACATTGATAAGGCGATCGACTTATAAAATAATCTTACAGCAAGACAGTTTGAGTTATTGGGCATAGTTGGGTGTTTGATTTCGTGGGAGAAGAACACAGCACAATAACGCGAAGACTGCCCAAGCCCGGACACATCTGTCGGGGCCATTTCTGGCATATAAAGATATAGATTTTTCTCAGAAATTTTATTGAAGCGGAGAGTAGCAAACATTGCAGGCGATGGACAAAACAACCCAACATTAAGACAGATTGAGTAGTGGTTGGGCGAGGTTTTGTTCTTTTAACCCTCAGAAACCTGTATGTTTATTGTATTAATCTAAGATTTGCTGCGAAGCCCTTTAATCACTTAATTAACTGCCCTTTAGCTATCGTGTTTGAAAACTCCATAGTTTTTTGACTGGGTCAATTATTGGGGGATTGTTGAGGGGGGTCAGCCCCCCCCCCGGTTCCGCCGCCCCTGGTATAGAATAAGGTATTAATATTAAGTCAAGCGATAGAGCTAGCGATACTGAATATCTAAAGGTTGCTAATAGTCGATACATTCAAATCTTTGTGTTCGCGGACATATTTTGGCGGCTTACGCTACTTTAATGAAATGAAATGAAAAGCGATGAATGTCCACTAAAATCCGTTTTTTCTTCCTGAAAGTAGCCATTTAGTTTGGAAATATTTACTGACGACAAGAAGCAAGATATAAGTCTGCCGTTTGAATCAAAACCATTTCATTCTCTGTTGAGTTTCACTGGGAGAGACCGAGAATTTATACCCATCCCATGTGACAATATAACCCACAAAGGTATACATTCTGCTAAGGTGGAAGAGGATATAAGTCCATACCTCGGTGGCAGAGAAGAAGCCATGCAGACCTACACCTTTTCTGATCCAAATGTTGGCGAAAATAAGAATCCCTTCGGTCCCAGGTGTTCTACGTTCCATATATTACATGAACTCGCTGTTGTTAAACACCTAGATTATATACCAACCAACGAGAAATCTTGGATAAAATGGATGGGTAATCCAGTTTTATTATCTAATGACAAATCTTAATCGTCAATAGTTAATTTGTTTTTATAATGTTTCAAAAGAATATAAAGTTTCGATTTGTTCTTTAATAGCGTGATGTTGACCCTTTTTAGTTGGGAATCTCACATTAATCCACATACTTTTTGCCGTCCCTCAAACAAATTTCGTCTTACTTTGAGATAACAGTTAGCTTATTTAGCCAGTATATCACCATGCAGGGCTCTTTTGTCTATAGATCTTATCCTATATCCAGGCTCGCCCTTTGTTGACATTGCGAGTACCTAAAAAATAAAAGATTTAAATGAAAAATCCGAAACAAGACGCTTAAACGTTTGAACTTTGTCAAAAATAGAAAGTTCCTATCTTCTTCTCTCTGGGTAGGCCTATAGTAGGCCTACAGGGACCCATTTGTTCTTTTTAATAGTAGCCTATCACAGTAGGCCTACTGTTCAGATTTCCAGCGGTGAGTTGGCCTTTAAGCTGTCAAGAAATATTTAGACTGCTTACATTTTTTATATACGTTATTTAAACCAACCACTAAATACAGTGTACATCGTCTATATTTTCTCTCTGTTTTTTATTTTGCGTTTGGTCAGTTGAAAAAAAAAATAGGAGCCAACTGAAGTTAAGGTCAGCGACTCGTGTACTCGATAATAGATTTTACAATGTCTAGGCTTTAGTTGTAATTGGACGGTGTATACATACCTAGTTGTTCTGGTAATAAATCGTAATAAATGTATCTCCACCTGATTGTGAATACATCCTAGCCTGTGCTCAAATAAACGGCAAATCTTGAACTCAAGGGAGGAAACTGAGTAGGTCTACTTGACAAACTGTTGGAGCGAGTAAGAGAACGGCGCGAGTGCTGGAAGTTTACGAAAGGAGTAAACAATCGAAGATGCCGAATAACGTGGAGATAAAGGCACGGGTTAGCAACATGGAGATGCTGAAGTCTAAAGTTAAAGAGATGAGTGAAGACTCTGGTATTGTAATTCATCAGCGGGATACATTCTTTAAGACTCCACAGGGTCGATTGAAACTGCGATTCCTCCAGGTTAGACAATAATGATGATATGATGTAGCCTGAGGGGACCAGTTATCGAGGGTAGGCCCTAGCCCCAGGTGACTATCCTGCCATTCTGTTGTATAGTCACAGATCGGTGCCATTTGGCTCTGTAGGACGGTTCAAAATTTTGGCCTTGTAGCTTTATTAGACCTTTCTATGAACAAATAACATACTTTATTAACTGTCTGGGTGTCCTGCTTGCATTCCCAATGGTAAAAATCCAAATAAAATTCTAAATACTCTTTTCATGGTCCATTTTGAACACGATATCGTTTAAAACAGTTTTGTCAAACAAATATGGCGACCGTTAATTTCTGGAGATTGTCACCGTTTCGTATCTCAGACTGAAATTTTACAGTGGAGCGCATGCGTGCGCATGTGTATTGTGCCAAATTTTATACGAAACAACAGTACGTCATACAGAACTAGCGGTCGCCATTTTGTTTTCCTCAGATGTGTTTAGGGGTATCGTAGGTCAAAATGGACCATGAAAAGAGTATTTAGAATTTTATTTGGATTTTTACCATTGGGAATGCAAGCAGGACACCCAAACAGTTAATAAAGTATGTTATTTGTTCATAGAAAGGTCTAATAAAGCTACAAGGCCAAAATTTTGAACCGTCCTACAGAGCCAAATGGCACCGATCTGTGACTATACAACAGAATGGCAGGATAGTCACCTGGGGCTAGGTAGGCCCTAAATGTGACATTCATCGATCGTCTAATAAAATGACTTAGGAAGTTAGGTCATAGTAATAATACTTTGGGAGTGACAAGATGTACCTGTTTGTCACTTATTTAAAATAATTTAGCATCGCTGATGACTGTTTTCTTTATCGGAAGCAAAAAGTCAGCCTGGTGTCCGACTGGAAATTAAACAGCGAGGGAACCAGTTATCGAGGGTTGAACGTTCTTCGATCAAAAAAGTGTCTCATGACTGTCCGCCAAAGTCTTGTCAATACTGTGCCAGCGCACGGTTACTTTCACTAGTCCATGGTTTAATCAATCAAGTTTTTTAAATTTTTGTTTGTATATTTTTAAGACTAAAGGCCTAGTCAATAGTGTGCACGGTTTTGAATAAAAATTACCAGCCGGCTACACCAAGTGAAACGACAACAGTCATTGTACACATGAAATCTAACAACAACAACATGATATACATTTAGTATTTGGATCTAAGATTTGTCTTCGCCAAGTGTCAATCCAAGTAACGAATAGATAACTGTTACCACTAGTGAAGCATAAAACATCTAATGTCAGACTGGTTTATTTAGCAACTTTTACCCGTGTCCTTCAGTTATTTCATTAGTACAACTAGTTGAGGATCTCCAAACTCTGTAGCGAAAGTACATATATATTGATGATGGGTGTCCAACAGAATTGGAGGACCTGCCATATTGAATCATGTAACTCCGGAGAATCACCACATTGTTCGCGGATTTTCCGCTGTAAAGTGACTAAAGATATTATGAGTGACGTATTTCTACGTTTAGTTTTTCCATTATGGAAGTGATCTGGGCTATGACGAATACGGAAAAAAAAAGATTCGCCAGAGGCCAAATTTCTCGGCTACTTTTGCACCACAAACGCTTAGCTTGTGTATGCGCAAAAGCCTGTCGATAAATTGGAAACTGAATTGCAGACAAAAGTTCACCGGTTACTGATGGTTGCTGTTGTATTTGGGCTTCAATTCAGCGTGTGGTTTTATACCCAATCCCATGTTTGTGTATTTTAAACATAACTGGGCATACATATTGTGTCCAATGTTTAATTTTAGTAGTTATACTTGTGTCAATTGGCTTTCTGGACAAATGTCAGCAAAGCTACGGCGGTAAGCTTGCCTTTGAATCAATTAGCTAGGGTATGAAAGCTTGTGGCCCCTAGATGATACAGGATACACACTGTTTTAGCATGGAACCTCAATATTGGCTGGTTTCTCATCCGTCTGTCTAACTACAATGATATCTATATTTTTGCAGAACTCTCCGTCACAATTAATCTTCTATAACCGGCCTGACAGTATCGGACCAAAACACAGTGAATACTTTGTGTCGCAAACTACAGACCCCGAATCTCTACAGGTATGGTCCAGTCAAACAAAACAATTTCTTGACATTTACACTTGTTATATAGCAAATCTATGACCAATGTTTCCACCTGTGAATATCGATACGGACTACCCCTGCTTTACCCTTTTTATCAGTTATGGTCCACTTGTAACAATTGTCATACAGTGAGGGTTGTATTCAAGGTATGTAGGTTCCGAGTGTCCTGTTGAACTGTCAAATAGTAAATGTGTATTCCTTTTGACAGACAGTTCTGGGACATGCTATTGGCATACGAGGTGAAGTCCGGAAAACTCGCATCTTATACATGGTTGGACAGGCTCGAGTTCATTTGGATACAGTGGAAGGTTTAGGTGATTTCATGGAACTCGAGGTAATACCACCAGTACAAATCTCCTCTGCCTCTTTAAATGAATAAATTCCATAGCTTTTAACTTCAACTTTTCTCCCTCTTTCTCTCAGGTAGTATTACATGATGACCAAACTGCTGAAGAAGGACAGAGAATTGCAGAAGACATCATGTTTAAACTGGGTATCGAGAAAGACGATCTAGTCAGCTGTGCTTACATGGACCTTCTGGATTCTAAAACCTCTTAACCTCGTATCTATCGTATCTATTCATTTTGATTAAAAAGAAAACTTGGATGTAACTCAGTATGAAGTTTCGGGCAAAACTATGGAAGACGTATAACAGGCATTTAGGCCGAGATGTGAGAGAAATCAGAAAAAGCTTAAGAAATGAAGTTCTTCTTAATTTTTGTAAATATCACCACATGAGGTGTACATTTTAGGGTTTTTGTTGATAATAAAAACTGCCGTAACGTATTTTCCCAACATTGGTATCATCAGTTATCTCTTATTTTGCACGATATTTTTCCAATATTTAGGAATTTATGTCAACTTAAAAGGAAAACTTTGAGAGAATCCAAATCAAATATTGATAAGGCTTGTTTCTCTTTCACTTATTTAATTTATATCCCTAAAACGCAATAATGCATTTTGTTTCGTCCTCGTCAACGCGAGTAGATATTATTAGTTATTGATATTTTACCCTGGGTGTATGAATCGTTATGACCCTTCTGATAATCATACACCCTGAGCCGGAGGCGAAGGGTGTATGAGGAACAGAAGGGTCATAAAAGATTCATACACCCAGGGTAAAATATCAATGACGAATTTATTATCCCGAAACCCCTAGTAGTAGACGGAGAATTGTTACAGATTCATGTTTCAAGTTCAACCGCTATCGACCTGTAGCCTGGCATACCAGCTGGTATAGGCTTAATTGTAGAAAACAATGGTCTAACCAGCTGGGAGCGGTCACCTTCGGTCCTCACAGTAACGCTACATACCGGAGCTAGTATAGGCTATCCCAGGGCTACGGTTATTAGTGTTAATTTAATCAGAGTTACGACTTCATCGTGTGTGCAAATTTTCAGATTGTCTTTTTATTTATTTTATTGCGCAGATTCTGTCTATGACAAATATATTTTAGCTAAAGCTAATATCTCGATATTTCACACTTACATCTACAGTGAAAATGTACGAACGTCTGTCAAACGGACCAAGCAGACGACAAACCACATACAGAGTTACGCCCCTTGTATACTTAGCAACGTTATTGATCGAGACGGGAATAGGTTGGACTCGAGTGCGAACGCACGAGCTAGCCACACCTCTCAGATTTTCTTTCATACTCCAGGGAGTCATTCAATAACGTGCTTGTATCATGGTATTAGTGATTAACGTTGTCAATCAACTAGCACGTGTTTACTCTCTGATACCCAGTCAAGAGAGCCATACAACAACTTCCAAAATCGGGAAGTTATTCAACGCTTAAGCCCCGTCCACTCTCTGTCCACTGGGTATCGGATTTGTCGAGGACTGCTCATCAAATGGAAAACGCCGCAACCATGATACAAGGATTTTAAAGAACTGTTTGGTTAAACTTTTCTCCCCCTTTCTCCCAGGTTGTGTTACGTGAGGACCAAACTGTTGAAGAAGGACAGAGAATTGCAGAAGACATCATGTTTAAACTGGGTATCGAGAAAGACGATCTAGTCAGCTGTGCCTACATGGATCTTCTGGATTCTAAAACCTCTTAGACTCACTAACATTATCCCGGTTTACCTACTAGAGCTGAAGACAAACCTCCGGTGCACTTTTGTTCGTAGGCTTATATTGTTTTGAAAACTCAACTCAAGATCAGATTATTCTTATTTCAATATGTTTGATGCAGAGAAATTGAAGTGTCCATAAGACCCAAGACGGCCATGGGGTCCGTGTAACGTTAGTTAATTCAATTTTCAATTTTTGATACCGCAAAATGAAATTTGGAAATGACCATTTTAAGTTAAATTTTTCATTTTCGTTTTCTACTTTTTGAAAAGAAGAAATGAAAATTTAAATTTGACGTTCAATTTTCAATGTTTGTTTTCTCTCTTTTCAACACACAAATTAAAAATAGAAAAATGACGGTCATTTCACTCTTCATGAAACGACTATTGAAAGTTGTAACCTTCGTCAATGAAACACACTGCGCAAGTCACAAACCACCGAAGCAAACCGCAATACGCATTGCCACAGCCCTTGTAAAGCACGCCTGGTATAGCAAAACTTACAGCCCTTGCAGAGCACAAAATAACACGTGACTTTCTCTAAAACAAAGACTCTTAAAACAAAGCATACTAAAAGCATAGGAGTAAGATTTCAAAGACCTAAAACATCCGAGTTAGGCAGGTACGCCACAGATTAGCATTAAAATTGGCCCTGAAACCTCGCTAATGGTGATGTGCCCCACAAGGGATGTTGGTGTTTTTAGGCTAATCAAAAGTCAAATTCACGATAACGGAGACAGAAACAATCAAAGGTTTTGTTAAAATCGCTTAATGTGCCTGGCTATTGGCCTCTTCACACCCAGAAAGTGCATTTTTCTAAATTTAGCGTGTTCATTGTTAGAGCCATGCAACACGTTGCTTAACACTGCAACACGGACTATGGCGCAAAATTAATTGAAAAAACAAACAATAGGAAGACGGAAACAATCACAAGTTTTATCAAAATCGCCCAAAGTGCCTCGCTGTTGGCGATGTGTTCCACAAGGGGTGTTGGTGTTTTAATTAACCTTTAAACACCAACAACCCTTGTGGAGCACATCGCCAATATAGCGAGGCACGTTAGGCGATTTTAATGACACTTTTTCTGTCTCCCTAGAGCCCAGTGAACATACTCTGATGAAGAAATCGTTAATTTGACTTTTAATTAGTCTAAAAACATCAACATCCTGTGGTGGGCATATCGTCAATAGCGGGGCACAAAGCACGATTTTAAGAAACTTTTGATGATTTTTAACTCCTCTTAGTCTAATGAACACATTCTGATGAAGAAACCGTTAATTTGACTTTTAATTAGCCTTAAAATACCAACATCCTTTGAGGGGCACATAGCCAATAGCGTATTTTCAGGGACAATTTTAATGCTAATATATGGCGTACTTGCCTTACTCGAATGTTATATGTCCTAGAAATCTTACTTCTATGATTTTCATAAAGCAGTCCTAGTTTTAGGATTCTTTGCTTTAAAGAAAGTGTTTTTTGTGCTCCACATGGGCCGTAAGTTGCTCTAACCGGCTTGCTTCACAAGGGCTGTTCGCGTTGGTGGTTTGTGTCTTGCGCAGTTGTGTTTGGGGACTGACTTCGACCAATTGAAAATTGAAACATTGACGAAAGTTACAATTTTCAATATTCATTTCGTGTAGAGCGAAAAGGCAAAACGAAAATTGAAAAATGACCGTCATTTTTCAATCTTTGATTTGTGTGTTGAAAACATAGAAAACAAAAATTGGAAGTTGAACGTGAAATTTCAATTTTCATTTCTTCTTTTCAAAATGTAGAAAATGAAAAAGAAAAATTGAACTTAAGAATGGTCATTTACAATGTTCATTTTGCAATGTCAACAAATGAAAATTGAATTAACGAACGTTACACGGACCCCACGGCTAATCTTTCTATACCAATTACACCGCTTACTTGAAGCGATTTAGTGGGTACTGGCTATCTATACCAATTACACCGCTTACTTGAAGCGATTTAGTGGGTACTGGCTATCTATACCAATTACCCCGCGTACTTGAAGCGATTTAGTGGGTACCGGCTATCTATACCAATTACCCCGCGTACTTGAAGCGATTTAGTGGGTACTGGCTATCTATACCAATTACACCGCTTACTTGAAGCCATTTAGTGGGTACTGGTATCTATACCAATTACCCCGCGTACTTGAAGCGATTTAGTGTGTACTGGCTATCTATGGGCTGGGGTTTTACAAACTATTCTTATTAATATGCTCATGAGAATAAATTGCCAAGGGAAAATGAGTCCACTATGTTTACTCTGGATGTCATTTTGTCCCATGACACTCATATTTTGAATAGAGCCAGTAGCTTAATTACTCATCCTTTATATCCAGTCTGTATACCACAGGTAAACTATTGTTTTAAAAACTGATTGGAACTCGAGAGCACTTAGAAAATAGAACTGATGTAATTTAAGAGCAAATATCCTAGGTTGTTAAAAGCTTATTGAAAGAACGTGTCCAACATTTACTCCCACACAAAGCAAACGAACAAGACAATTAGTTGCCATGTCATTTACTAGATAAGCGGTATGGAAACTGTTACAAAGTGTCCACGTAGGTCTCGCAGCTTACAGTTGTATTCCCCTATGCGACAATGTTAACATTTTAATTTGTGGCAAATTACCTAAATCTCGTTAAGGCTTTTCCTTTCCATTTTCAAATAGATCAGCACATGAGACAATACTTAAAATCAAAACGAGTTGACACAATCTTGTCGGTTTTAGGCTACACACGATTCCACATGGGCACCGCCGTTTTGACAGTTTAAAGTGTGGTATTTTCAAAATTGGTTAAGAGAGAAAAACCCACAAAACTCTTTAATGCACTTTAGAACTGCATTAATTTTAGCCCAACATTCAAATATTCCAGATACACAGAAAGTCACGTCCTATGTCAATTTTCATCGGCTGAAAAACAGAAACTGATATATTTGACCTATAACAAAGAAAACACTGAATCTAACCGATTTCTTATCAGTGTTGTTGTAATCGAACTTCGATTTTTCGTATGCTTTATAACCTAGTTTAGACATTTTCAACCGAACTGGGCATGTATAATGTGTCCTAAAACAGAAATTCAAAACAAATGGCTATTGTCCCCAGACAGTACAAATAAAGAGCTTTTCGCTAATATTAGCCTCAGAATTGCGCGTTAAAGTGGCATGAGCTGCCAAAATTCACACTTTTTCATAATTTCTGATCGTGACGAAAGTAAGAGACCTTAAAGACCATCGAAAAACTAAATGATTAGCGTTGGAATGAGGAAAATCCAAACAGTATGTGGCCTGTACGAACCGGAATAGTGCTCGAAAAGTAAACAAAATTTAAATAACCGGGACGACCATTCATTCATTCTAAGCTAAAGTTAGTAATACTTTATCGTACATTCTCGAGACTAGAAGCACTAAAAAGTTTCTGAATTATACGTCTAGAGAAAAATAGCCGATAATTTCAACATCCTGTTTTTTCGTCAAAAATCAACATTTTGCCAGCTCATGCCACTTTAAGTAATTGCTTAGAAATATCAAACTCTCAAAAATAAACGTATGCAATGCCTAGCGCACACGACCGTTTTTTGTTTAACAAATACCAGAAAGGCTCCGGCGGTTAGTAGACCTTTAGATATTGGACACATTGATGTTAATACCAGGATATTATTACGACACAAAAGAAGAAGTAACAATAAGACCAGCAGATTTTATGTACAAATATTGATTTATATTAAAGAACACAAACAGAGTATTTACTAGCAAATATTACACAAACAATAGCAAGAAAAACATATATCAAAACGACTTACTTTTGCAAGTTAAGAATTTAGACTCCGAAATACAAAAATCCGAAAACTCACAAAGTTCACTGGTATAGCAGTATAGATCCGATGATCATGAAATATAAATTCACAAAATGAAATCCTGGAATCACAAAGATAACTCCACAGAATAGAATCTTGCTAGAATTAAAAAATCAAATGAATGACTGTCACTGTCAAGTTAGAGCAATTGACATTCCATATCACATAACATATCATTAGCATACTAAATAATATCAATGTACAGCAGTTGAAAAATGACTAAAATACAAACAAAGCGCTTTTAAATATATTCTCAGAAATTCCAGAACAATCCGGTTAACACACATTAGCATAAATTTGCATAGGTATAGAGGCTTGGTATATTTACTTCATTTGCGCTCAAATGTAGATCAGTTTAATTGAATTGTAACCAGTCGTGGGGTGACCCGGCGAACAAACAATGGTGAGAAAGATCTGTAGACTTTAACATGAAACACAAAAGAATAACAAAAACAATCTAATAAAAAAGGACGAGCGATCAGTACACATAATAATGTAGTAAGAGTGCAGTACATGATATAACAGTTTCAAATTTACCATACACAGTTAACTGGTCGAATAGCACGTCCCTTTTTAAAATGGGCTCATTCCGAAAAATCTCAATAATAATATACGGTGGTACTTGACATATCGACCCTACAGTGCGAATATATCAAGAGTATAGCTCATGGTAGGATTCCCAAATTTGGCATGGAGCATCATTTATAGATATAAAGCCTTCGTCATTAAAGCCTAGGGCTTACACCCGAAGGAACATCTCCCTGCCGGTTCCTTGTCCAAAGCACTTCGTTTTATTGAGCTAAAAGAGCATCATCCAAGCACCTTTCAATTCAAAGTCCCATCGCTTCGCCATTTTACAACTGTCTCTTGCTCCTGCCACGGTAATTGATTTTAGAAACTAAAATGTATATTCGCACTATCTGTAAAATAAAACGGAAAACACATTAAACTACCGAATGTAATGGATACATCTCTCTGTCTTTGTTTTATGTGACAGACAGACCTAAACAACAGTACTAATGCTTTTTTTAAAATGAACAGTTGCAGAATGCAACTGATTTTGTGGTGTGCTTCAATTGCGCTTACCCCCCTCTAGGCGAAATCCCATCACAGACCCCACTAACGCTCTCGATATTTTTCAAGAAAAATTTAATCACATATATAACGACAGTTTTCCCATTGTTCAAACACAACCTTCCACCAGAATAACCAAACCCTGGGTTACTTCGTCCCTCCTTACTTCCATACACGAAAAAAATCGGTTGTATCGGATTCAGTTATGTAATAAGTGTGAAACAGATCGGAAAAAATACAGATGTTATCGAAATAAACTCAATAATCTAATCCGTCACTCTAAAAAACAATATTTTCAGTCAAAATTTAATGAACATAACAAAGATATTAAAAATACATGGAGAATTCTTAACAGCCTTCTAAATCGTAAAAAGTCAGCGCCATTACCGACTTCTTTTAACATAGATGGATCCGATACAACCGACCAAACTAATATCTCTAATGAATTTAACAAGTACTTCACCTCAGTCGCAGCTAAACTTGATTCTAAAATTCCTCATACCACTTTTTCTCATATGGATAGCATGGGTCCCTTCAATGTAAACAGCTTTGCTTTCTCGGTTGTCTCCCCTGATGATGTAAACTCTTGTATTCAAAATCTAAAGTTATCCTCTCCAGGTCTCGATGGAATCCGCTCATCTTTTCTTAAACTTGTTTCTACCATTATTTCCCCTCCGCTTTCCCACATCATTAACCTCTCCTTTTCAACTGGCGTTGTCCCTAACATACTCAAAGCAGCTAAAATTACACCAGTTTACAAATCAGGGGAGACAAACAAATTTAATAACTATCGCCCAATATCAGTCTTACCGAGCTTTAGTAAAATTTTTGAAAAACTTTCCGCTGATATGCTATCAAACTTCTTTAATGAAAATGCTATTATTTCAAACGATCAATTTGGGTTTAGAGCTGGCCATTCCACTGCAGATGCTACCTATTCACTCTATGACAAGCTAACTACGGCCAAGGAAAATAAAAAGCACAGCATTGTCACCTTCTTAGACTTGTCAAAAGCATTTGATACCGTAAATCACCAAATTTTACTTTCCAAATTAGAGCATTATGGAATTCGAGGTTCATGCAATGATTGGTTCCAGAGTTATTTATCCAAAAGAACACAATCTGTTTCCTACAATAACATCCTGTCCTTACCGATGGAAATAAAATACGGTGTACCCCAGGGGTCAATACTGGGACCCATGCTATTCCTGATTTATATAAATGACATCAGCAGGGTGACCAACATCTTGAATATCATCCTGTTTGCCGATGATACCAGTGCTATTTGTTCTCATTCTGATCTAAAGGAGACGCTTAATATAATGACAACTGAATTAGCAAAACTCCACAACTGGTTCGCCTCCAATCGCCTATCTCTGAATATAAGCAAAACCAAATATATGATTATACAGCACAATTCAAGAATTATACCTGATTCAATTCCAGCACTATTTATCTCTAATACACAGGTCGAGCTAGTCCACCACTTCAAATTCTTAGGAATTATTTTTAATGACCGCCTAAACTGGAAGGAACACATTAATTATATAAGTAAAAAAGTTTCAAGAAATATTGGTATTCTTAACCATGTCAGAAGGTCTCTTAACAAAAAAACTCTTTACATTCTCTATTACTCCCTAATTTTTCCCTACTTCTTGTATGGTAATGTATTATGGGGAAATACTTACCAAACTCATCTAAACCACCTCTTCCTGCTACAAAAAAGATCTCTACGTGTCATAACATTTTCCCCAAAACTTGAACACACCAAACCTATCTTTAACAAACTGAAAATTCTGACCATCTTCCAACTGAATATCTATACATCTCTCATCATCATTCACAGATTTCTTTATCAACAAAATCAACTGCCATATTTTCTGCAAAATCACTTCAAGCTTCAAACAGACGTTCATCATTACCAAACTAGAGCAGTTAATCTTAACCTTAATAAGCCCCTAACAAAATCCAATCTTTCCTACTATACACTCTGGTCAAAAGGGCCTCGAGAATGGAACAAACTATCCTCACAGCTAAAATCAATCAAATCGCTGTCTTTATTTAAAAATCAAATCAAATCTTCCATATTAGAATCAGCCCCACTCCCATAGCACCGAGAATAAAACAAAACAAACATAAGCCAACCCCTTTACATAAAATAAACCAAAACTTACACCAGACCATCTTAAATATATAACCAGTGTCCACCTGGGATAGATCAAGCCCCATGGGGCTTTATTCCCGCCAGATTTTTTTTTCCTTATTATTGTTATTTATATACCTTTTTATTCAAATATTCCCAATTATGTATTCTATGCACATGTATATAATGTATTGAGAATTTACTATTCTGGTGAATAAATTAAATCAAATCAAAATCAAATCAATCACGCATTGCTCTTCGCGGGTCTTTTGCATTTTATGTAATTCTTATCCAATCATCTCACAATAGTCCGTCACGTGGGTGTCGTCTGCACTTCCATTCTTGTCCGGTCAACTTCGCAGCCATTTTCTATTCGCGAGCGTTAGTTTTGTCTTTAGTTTTGTTTTAAGTCCAGTTCAAACTTTCATTTTCCAGTTATTTCGTTCATTTGTCATAATCTGCTCGCGAATTAGTTGTTGTATACGTCGTCCTAGTCGCGGTGGCCTGTTCCTTTCTATCCGCCATCTCCTTTTTTATTTCTGTTTTAGGACACATTATACATGCCCAGTTCGGTTGAAAATGTCTAAACTAGGTTATAAAGCATACGAAAAATCGAAGTTCGATTACAACAACACTGATAAGAAATCGGTTAGATTCAGTGTTTTCTTTGTTATAGGTCAAATATATCAGTTTCTGTTTTTCAGCCGATGAAAATTGACATAGGACGTGACTTTCTGTGTATCTGGAATATTTGAATGTTGGGCTAAAATTAATGCAGTTCTAAAGTGCATTAAAGAGTTTTGTGGGTTTTTCTCTCTTAACCAATTTTGAAAATACCACACTTTAAACTGTCAAAACGGCGGTGCCCATGTGGAATCGTGTGTAGCCTAAAACCGACAAGATTGTGTCAACTCGTTTTGATTTTAAGTATTGTCTCATGTGCTGATCTATTTGAAAATGGAAAGGAAAAGCCTTAACGAGATTTAGGTAATTTGCCACAAATTAAAATGTTAACATTGTCGCATAGGGGAATACAACTGTAAGCTGCGAGACCTACGTGGACACTTTGTAACAGGAGATGGAAAAATGACTAAAATACAAACAAAGCGCTTTTAAATATATTCTCAGAAATTCCAGAACAATCCGGTTAACACACATTAGCATAAATTTGCATAGGTATAGAGGCTTGGTATATTTACTTCATTTGCGCTCAAATGTAGATCAGTTTAATTGAATTGTAACCAGTCGTGGGGTGACCCGGCGAACAAACAATGGTGAGAAAGATCTGTAGACTTTAACATGAAACACAAAAGAATAACAAAAACAATCTAATAAAAAAGGACGAGCGATCAGTACACATAATAATGTAGTAAGAGTGCAGTACATGATATAACAGTTTCAAATTTACCATACACAGTTAACTGGTCGAATAGCACGTCCCTTTTTAAAATGGGCTCATTCCGAAAAATCTCAATAATAATATACGGTGGTACTTGACATATCGACCCTACAGTGCGAATATATCAAGAGTATAGCTCATGGTAGGATTCCCAAATTTGGCATGGAGCATCATTTATAGATATAAAGCCTTCGTCATTAAAGCCTAGGGCTTACACCCGAAGGAACATCTCCCTGCCGGTTCCTTGTCCAAAGCACTTCGTTTTATTGAGCTAAAAGAGCATCATCCAAGCACCTTTCAATTCAAAGTCCCATCGCTTCGCCATTTTACAACTGTCTCTTGCTCCTGCCACGGTAATTGATTTTAGAAACTAAAATGTATATTCGCACTATCTGTAAAATAAAACGGAAAACACATTAAACTACCGAATGTAATGGATACATCTCTCTGTCTTTGTTTTATGTGACAGACAGACCTAAACAACAGTACTAATGCTTTTTTTAAAATGAACAGTTGCAGAATGCAACTGATTTTGTGGTGTGCTTCAATTGCGCTTACCCCCCTCTAGGCGAAATCCCATCACGCATTGCTCTTCGCGGGTCTTTTGCATTTTATGTAATTCTTATCCAATCATCTCACAATAGTCCGTCACGTGGGTGTCGTCTGCACTTCCATTCTTGTCCGGTCAACTTCGCAGCCATTTTCTATTCGCGAGCGTTAGTTTTGTCTTTAGTTTTGTTTTAAGTCCAGTTCAAACTTTCATTTTCCAGTTATTTCGTTCATTTGTCATAATCTGCTCGCGAATTAGTTGTTGTATACGTCGTCCTAGTCGCGGTGGCCTGTTCCTTTCTATCCGCCATCTCCTTTTGTTTGGTGCGTCAGCCGAAGTAACCTTCGCCGGCAGTATTTAAGGTAGGTGTTGTCACGAAGACTTTAATTCTCGGTCATTCTATTATTAGAAATTTAGGGGATTATTTAAGCTCTTCTGATAGCCGTATTCGGCCTGATTTTCGATTGTCCGAATCTACACATGTAAAGGTATTTGGCAATGGTGGTAGGACGTTGGAATTTGGATAAGATAGTTACCTTCGATTTGAATGTAGTTACAGCCTACCAACCGTGGATGTCATTATTTTACAGGTCGGTTCAAACGACCTTGATCAGAACGAAGGTTCTTCTTTAGACGAGTTATTGGGTAAATTTGTTAAGCTCATTGATCGCTTACATAATGATTTTAAGCATAGTATGATAGGTGAATGTTTGATTTTTATTATTTTTACCTCGAATCCGTCCTCGTACGACTGATTTTAGTCAACGGGCATTGACTGTAAACAGGATGCTTTGCGAGAGAAGGGTTCACTAGTCCGAAGGTTCAATAGTCCGAAGGTTCACTAGTCCGAAAAACGGGTTCACTAGTAAGAAGGTTCACTAGTCAGAAGGTCCACTAGTCAGAAGGTTCACTAGTCCGAACGAGAGGGTTCACTGGTTCGAAGGTTCACTAGTCCGAAGGTCCACTAGTCCGAAGGTTCACTAGTCCGAAAAAGTACCGATCATCCTCCAAACGATAATATAGCCCATAGGGCATAGGCCTACCCAGACCCAAGGATAGTTTCCGCAGCATCATTTTCCCACGAGACAGTAGCCTATCCCTTAGTCTTTGCTGGTCTGTAGTCCAGACAATGTAAAGTTAGGAATTTATGAACCCTCCAAAGAAAAAGGAAATATATAATTCGACGATTTTATGCACAGCCACGGGCGTACATCCCGGTAGCAATGTAGAATGGTGGTGGTGGTGGGGGGGGGGGGGGGGGGGGTGCAGGCTGATGAAGAGAAAGACAATGAATTTCCTGAGGAAGTAGGAGGTATGCAGGGAATATAAAACCGTCGAACTAAATATTTTATTTTTCCTTAGGAACTCTACAGGGCTATACGCATGACATGACATGTTCAATTTAAATCCATTTATTTATAAAATAATTTGAAAAGTTGGGAAAACATTATTAAAAAGATGACATTATACCTATATCTAGAAAGACACGTGGTGTGGACTTTGTAAACGTTCATATATATATATATATATATTTATCATCACTAAAACACACGGGCACAGGGAAAATCTTCTTGTCTAAAATATCCATGAAGACAAGTTTCTAATTGTGTTAAAAAGAGGTATATCATTTAGACTTTTATACCCCATAAATTGAACAAACCGTGAAGAGTACTTTTTATTTTTAATATCTGTTCAAGTACACCTACCGCTACTCAGATTTTTTTAATTGCTTCAATAAAATGGTCTTATTTCAGATATAGCGCATTATGTCTGGGATGTTCGGACTAGTGAACCTTCGGACTGGTGAACCTTCGGACTAGTGAACCTTCGGACCAGTGAACCTTCGGACCAGTGGACCTTCGGACTAGTGAACCTTCGGACCGGTGAACCTTCGGACTAGTGGACCTTCTGACTAGTGGACTTTCGGACTAGTGAACCTTCGGACTAGTGAGCAGTTCCCCTTTGCGATCGTCTACACTCTCACCGATATAGTTTTACTTGGAAGTCCCCCCCCCCCTTTTTCTCTCTCCCCATAGAAACTATTTGGTTTGGATGCATTTAGAAGGGATGGGATCCATTTATCCGACTAGGGTATAATTACCATCTTTATAAGTCGTTTAGAGGGGCAGTTCTCCGACTTCTCGCAGCCATGGCCAAACTGCGATAAATTCATTTCACCAACATTGGATGGAAAGTGATATGTGTGATTTATTTTTCTGGCCGTTAGTCACACACTTGCTGTAAATGCAACTATAACTTATACCTCATAGACTGATCCAGAGACATTTTGATACCTGTATACAGGTATGGGCGCCCAAACTCACAAGCACAAAATCCGCCCAAATTCTTAAAACCTACAAATTTTAATGTCAAATTAGCATTTAATGTTGAATTTTTGGGCCAGAGATGTTGTTTTTGTCTTATAGTTGGAACATTTTGAACCGGAATGGTATGCCCAAATTTTCGCTGGATCAGTCCCTGTACCTACAACGTACAAGTGCTCATATTCCCATCTATTTATTACTCATTCATAATGATTTATGTTTCCTTATGTACTATTAATAATTTATTACTTATAATTTTTCTTTCACGGAGGAGTAGTGCTTGTAATAGGTTGTGGGAAGGTTTATTTAGGCAATCAAGCTTGGCAGATAATATTAATGCGATTAGCCCTAGGCCTATATTGTCTGTGGTCAGTCTTGGTGACTTTAAGTGAACTGACTGTGCCTTAACTTAAAATGAAAGAAAATCCAGCCAAACATGTACATTCATTAAATAGAGCAGCCTTATAGCTTTTGATAGAAGTGTGTAGTTTATTCGTACCATTTTTTGCTGATTTTTTGAGAGATTTTTTATTCAACTTTACCAGTACAAACGACAATAACAGTAGATCAGACATGTTGATTTCGGCAAGCCACCTGCTGACAGAGCGGGCCAATAAAAGTGTAAGTTTCAGTCAGGTGTCTCACTTCAGCCCAAGCTGGCTTTGAATCCACTTCATGTAAAGGGCTGCACTGATTTTTATTCCCCATTTGAAATACATTAACGCTAAATCCAAATTGGCCATATTCCATAGTTGAGGTGTTTTTTAAATTAATTCTACTGTTCATGACCCATTTTACACCACATAGTATACGACTGGATTTGGTTTCATATACCTCTCATATACCTCTCATATACCTCTCACAAACCTCTCACAAACCTCTCAGATACCTCTCAGATACCTCTCATATACCTCTCATATACCTCTCATATACCTCTCACATACCTCTCATATACCTCTCATATACCTCTCATATACTTGTCATATACCTCTCATATACCTCTTATATACCTCTCATATACCTCTCATATACCTCTCACAAACCTCTCACAAACCTCTCACAAACCTCTCATATACCTCTCATATACCTCTCATATACCTCTCATATACCTCTCATATACCTCTCATATACCTCTCATATACCTCTCACATACCTCTCATATACCTCTCACATACCTCTCACATACATCTCATATACCTCTCATATACCTCTCATATACCTCTCATATACCTCTCATATACCTCTCACATACCTCTCGCATATCTCTCATATACCTCTCACATACCTCTCATATACCTCTCATATATCTCTCATATATCTCTCATATATCTCTCATATACCTCTCATATACCTCTCATATACCTCTCATATACCTCTCATATACCTCTCATATACCTCTCATATACCTCTCATATACCTCTCATATACCTCTCATATACCTCTCACATACCTCCCCCAGGAATAAACCAGCTTGGTAAACAAATCAAGCTTATTGAAACAACATCTATGAACCTTTTCTTTATCAAATAATTAAACACATTGCCATAGTTTTTGTGTCTGATCGTTCACAAGACCCATTTAACATAAACACAGAGAACCTTCGCCCTTCCTACCCTAAACAAATTCCAAAATCTGTCAAGTCTAGAACTCATAAAATCTATGTTCGATTGTGATTTCTTTCATTTGGATTTAACCGTGGAGAAAGTTTAATACACAATACAGTTTTATCTGATCTAGTATTTATGTTATACTTTCACGCAGCCTCGTTCTTTTTAACTAATGCTATAAAATCTGCTCGCTACCAGTTTGGATATTTTCATATATTTGGGACAGTTGGGACATATTCACGGATTACATCAAAGTGGAGAAAGTGGCGTCAACTGCATGAAAGAATTCCGATGGAATAACCTGCAGCCTTGTTTATGGCTGTGCTACCTTTCAGCGCGGGTTCAAAAAATTCCACTTAAGGTCCGCTCACACGGTGCGATTTGTCGTACCGACTTGTAGCATGCGATCAAAACGGATACTTTTAATTGGTTGATCCGATTTGTCAACCAATCAAATACATCCATTTTTATCGCATGCTGCAAGTCGGCACGACAAATCGCACCGTGTGAGCGGACCTTTAGCGGATTTTTCACTCGATTTTCGTTTCTCACGTTTTTTTTTCTGGCGTTAAAACGTGTCCGAGGTAGAACAACAGGACATTAGCCTGTGCAGACCTACTGACAAGTGTGTGTAATATTTGGTTCTAACCGAAGTAGAACGACAGGACATTAGCCTGTGCAGACCTACTGACAAGTGTGTGTAATATTTGGTTCTAACCGAAGTAGAACGACAGGACATTAGCCTGTGCAGACCTACTGACAAGTGTGTGTAATATTTGGTTCTAACCGAAGTAGAACGGCAGGACTTTAGCCTGTGCAGACCTACTGACAAGTGTGTGTAATATTTGGTTCTAACCGAAGTAGAACGGCAGGACATTAGCCTGTGCAGACCTACTGACAAGTGTGTGTAATATTTGGTTCTAACCGAAGTAGAACGACAGGACATTAGTCTGTGCAGACCTACTGACAAGTGTGTGTAATATTTGGTTCTAACCGAAGTAGAACGACAGAACATTAGTCTGTGCAGACCTACTGACAAGTGTGTGTAATATTTGGTTCTAACCGAAGTAGAACGACAGGACATTAGCCTCTGCAGACCTACTGACAAGTGTGTGTAATATTTGGTTCTAACCGAAGTAGAACGACAGGACATTAGCCTGTGCAGACCTACTGACAAGTGTGTGTAATATTTGGTTCTAACCGAAGTAGAACGACAGGACATTAGCCTGTGCAGACCTACTGACAAGTGTGTGTAATATTTGGTTCTAACCGAAGTAGAACGACAGGACATTAGCCTGTGCAGACCTACTGACAAGTGTGTGTAATATTTGGTTCTAACCGAAGTAGAACGACAGGACATTAGCCTGTGCAGACCTACTGACAAGTGTGTGTAATATTTGGTTCTAACCGAAGTAGAACGACAGGACATTAGCCTGTGCAGACCTACTGACAAGTGTGTGTAATATTTGGTTCTAACCGAAGTAGAACGACAGGACATTAGCCTGTGCAGACCTACTGACAAGTGTGTGTAGTATTTGGTTCTAACCGAAGTAGAACGACAGGACATTAGCCTGTGCAGACCTACTGACAAGTGTGTGTAATATTTGGTTCTAACCGAAGTAGAACGACAGGACATTGGCCTGTGCAGACCTACTGACAAGTGTGTGTAATATTTGGTTCTAACCGAAGTAGAACGACAGGACATTAGCCTGTGCAGACCTACTGACAAGTGTGTGTAATATTTGGTTCTAACCTAATTTGCCTTTGATGTACAGCATTTTAATGTTTTCAAATTTCTATAAAGTCTAAAATATTTACACCACCAAAAATTCAAAATGAATTTTAGGTTTTTCGAAGTTACTGTACTATTCTGGGTTTCTTGTCTATACATTTACGGTTATAAAAACCTTAACAAAATGTAACAGATTTGACAAAATAGACATTCTCAGTATGTTTTATATCCATTAGGTTAAAACCCCATCCAGAATTCAAAATTTGAATGATAGTGTTCACTAGCTGAAATACTTACACATCTGTTAACAGAAGTTGTTGTCTGCACTTAACTGGGATATCACTGGTGTGAAAAAGTTCCATTTTATTCAGTTGATCTCCAGAGTAGATAACAAAGACTGCTTAATGTTATGTCCTTAGGGAAAGTTCTCCTATTACGTTAAAAGCCTGTAAGTGAAAAGAGATTTGTCAAACAATGACTACCACAGAATTTGGTAAATCGGCTCTTCATTTTCAACATTACATTCTTCTGTCTGATATTTGGTTGAAATATATTCAATGGTTTAATTATTTTCACAAGATCATTGGAAGAAAGCCATACAAATACAATATTCAATAAGCTACCATGGTGGTTCTGTAAGATTACCACTACGTTTATTGAAGTTTCTAGATTATTATTTTTGTTATTTTCGCGAATCTGTGTTACATATATAATTTCAATTGACCTGATTTTGAGTAGAATGTTAAAACAACCTTTGCAAAGAAAAGATGTTTATGTATGCGAGTGACCTCCCCTTTTTGTTATTGTTGTAATGAACCAATGACGTAACCCAGCGGGTGTTGTCATGGTATCCCGCTAACCACGAGGAAGACAGAAGCTGCAGCCATTACCTCAAGTTATACAGATCTGGAAGACAGAATTTTTACCTTGAAGATTCGTTTGTATACGCTTTTTGTGTCGTTTATTATTATTTTTAAACTTTATTTACCGTATTAGTCAACTTCGTTCGATTCGCTAACACTGTTGAGCATCTCGCCACAGTACTGTTAGCTGACACGGCACCAATTTATTTAATATTTATATTATAATTTTACTGCTACGACCCGCCTAGCTACATCTGAGCATGGTGGCCCGTGTTTTAATTATGGGTCATTCATTTATAAAGCGCCTTGATAGGTTTATTAATTCGGGCATCAATGATCAATTTAATATGGGTTTCGATGGTACTAAGCTGCAGGTTGCATTTCACGGTATATCTGGTGGCACTCTTCGCCCAGGACCCCGTTCACTCCAGCACAGTGATCACATGGCCGTTGTTAGCCATTACCGGCCTGACCTTATTATTCTACAAATTGGCGGGAATGACCTTTCTCAACAAGAATGTGTGCCGGAAATTCTGGCAAGAGATATAGTATCATTCGCCAATTTTTTGCTGGCCGGTTTTGACAATATTAAAGGCGTTGCAATATGTCAGCTCCTTTGTAGGTCGTTTGCTTCTTCAGAAATGGAAATATCATATAATTCGAAAGTGATAGCAGTAAACGAAACAGTTAAAAACTTATTAAGTGAGGATAATGTAAATATTATATTTTGGCACCACCAAGGTTTCTGGAGACAACCTGGTAACGTTTTATCTCTTGATGGGGTACACTTAAATAGCTATGGCCTGAAGAGGTACATGCACAGCATGAGAAAAGCCATTTATCACTGTAAACATAAAGCATTATTTAACTTTGAACATTAATTAATACTCATATCTTTTGTGTGAGGCACTGAGGTTTAATACCTGTGTGGAGTACTAGCTGCTCCCATAATTTCACTTACAGTAACAGCATTTATGTGGAGTACTATCCGCTTCCTTGACTTTCAAAAAACAACATCTGTGTGGAGTACTAGCTGCTCCCTTGACTTTCAAAAAACAACATCTGTGTGGAGTACTAGCTGCTCCCTTGATTTTCAAAAAACAACATTTGTGTGGAGTACTAGCTGCTCCCTTGGTTTTCAAGAACAGCAATTGTGTGGAGTAATTTCTTCTCCCTTGACTTTCAAAAATCTGTGTGGAGTATTAGTCGCTCCCATGCCTTTCAATAGACAGCATTTGCGTGGAGTACTTTCTGCTGTGTGGAGTACTAGCTGCTCTTCTGGTTTTCAAAAATTTGTGTAGAGTATATGTTACTCCCATTTTGTGTTGCCAAACACATGTTTCTCATTGTTCATACATTCTACATGTCTAATCTCATTTAGATTATATTTTAACATACATTTGTATGGAATATACACTATCCTAATCACATTTCTTTTGTAGACATGACTCTTTGATGAGACAACTCTTTGCAAAAATTTTCAGTGCTTTTATTTTCTCATACATTTTTACATTCTAAACATCATACATTTGTTGAGACACATTGTATTAACAATTGTTTATTTGTGTGTTCAAAGCTATTCAAGATGAGACCTAAGAGGCGTGCATCCCAGGCAAGTGGTCCAATCAAAGCAGCGAAGGGGGTGTCAGTGAAACGCAAGCAGATCAAAGCCGTTACTGGGAGATCGGATGCACCTTCGCAGACAACCGGTCCATCAACGGCTGCCATCGTTCAAGAAGTTTTACGAGCATTAGATGCCCGGTCGGCCCTATCTACTTCTTCGCCTTTTCCTTTAATACCCTGCTCCATGGACACCACCCAGATTGAAACACCAGGTACAAACTCTGCCCCAGAGTTACCTGGACCTTCCACAGCTGAACAACGTTCAGGTACTCTTCCATCAGAACAACTTTTTGGTAAGACAACAAGTCCATCTCATTCCTCCACACATAACAACTTTGATAGTCATAATGAGTCCCCTTCATTAAGGCTCATTTCCTCAACCCTACCCTTAGGATATAACATCAATATGAAGACTAGGGGTGCAATTTTTTCTGATGAGTATGTTGATTTTCACCAGCTTCTTTATCCTAAAGATGAAAAACAATGTATTCAATTGGGCTCGGATGGAAAAAATGTGACTTGGTCATCACAAGCCTCCAAGCAATCTTTAAATCACATTGCTCAATGGACACATGCCTTTGATATCTTTGTTTCAATATATATAACAAAGAAGCCACAGCATGCACAAGGTCTTATCAAATATGGCAATACAATTCGTCTTATAAACAGCCAGTTTGGTATTAATGCTGCATTGTTTTATGATGAGAATTTCAGAAAGCTTCGCACCATTGAACCATTAGACTGGTCAAAGGTACATGAAGAGTTATGGAGGCTATGCTCTCTTAGAAATACATTAGGGTCAACAAAACCTTATAACAGCAACAAACTACAGGTTGCTACAAACAAGTATAGTTTTCGCAACTCACCAAAACATGCCTATCCAACCAGCTACTGTTGGAAATTTCTCAAGTGGGGACAATGCACAAAACAACACTGTACTTTCACCCACCTGTGTCCAAAATGTAGAAAGAAACATCCCTTGTCACAATGTCCAGAAAAAGACGACAACTTTAAGTAACTTACCCACACCTATTCGTGTCACTAACCTGTCTAGTCTATTGAAAGGATATGATACATGTCTAACAAAATATATTTCTGATGGTTTCACATTTGGTTTTAAATTGGGAGTTCAGGGAAAACCTCCAGAGTTTACTCCATCTAATCATAGGTCTGCACTTACTAAAAAATCTATTGTGAATGACAAGCTATCGCATGAATTAAAAATGGGCAGAATTTCGGGACCCTTTAATTCAAAGCCATTAGAGTATATGGTTTGTTCACCATTAGGTGTTATCCCCAAGAAAGAACCGGGCAAATTTAGATTGATACATGATCTTTCTTATCCATGTAGTCTGTCTGTCAATGCCCATGTACCAAAACATCTTAGCCAAGTAAGCTATGATAATATTGAAAATGTTATCAATCTTGTTCAATCAGCTGGACAAAATTGCCTTATGTCTAAGACTGATATTGAAGATGCATTTCGTTTAATTCCAATACATCCAGAAGACTATAAGTATTTGGGGTTCACTTGGGAGGGCTGTTTCTATTATGATCGCTGTCTCCCCATGGGAGCATCTCCATCATGTCAAATTTTTGAATCTCTAAGTTGTGCATTACAATGGATTATGACCTCTCATTTTCATGTTTTCGGAATGTCCCATCTCCTTGATGATTTTTTCTTTGTGGGTCCTGCCAACTCACTCAAATCTAGTCAGGATCTACACAATTTTGTTCATCTCTGTGGAAATTTGAATATACCGATAAAACATTCCAAAACCATTATATCAAAATCTGTTATACAAATATATGGTATTGAGATTGACTCAAACAAAATGATAGCTAGACTTCCTCAAGAAAAACTGGATAAAGCAAGAGAAATGCTGACCTTATATCGTTTCAGAAAAAAGGTCACCTTATGTGAATTACAGTCACTCATTGGTTATCTCAATTTCTGTTGTTCAGTTGTTATACCTGGCAGGGCTTTTCTAAGAAGGCTAGTTGATTTAACAATAGGGTGTAAACAAGCTTATCATCACATTAGGTTGAATCGTGAAGCGCGATGTGATATTGAAACATGGCTTACTTTTCTATCTTCCTACAATGGAAAATCATTTTTTCTATTTTCTGACTGGATTAGTTCAGAAACATTACACTTGTATACTGATGCTGCCAGTGTCCATGGTGGGTTTGCAGCAGTTTTTGGATGTCAATGGTTTGCAGGCAAATGTAATGCTGAAATGGCTCCTACACATATCACAGTCAAAGAACTCTTGCCTGTGGTACTTGCTTTGGAAATATGGGGGTGCAAGTTAAAAAATCATAAAGTTATGTTCATGATCGACAATTTAGCACTAGTTCAAATAATCAATAAGAACTCTTCAAAATCTAGCCTTATCATGAAACTAGTCCGTAGACTTGTATTAGCATCTCTAAGATACAATGTTCATTTTCGGGCTAAGCACATTCCCGGAAAACACAATGTAGTGAGTGACCACCTTTCTCGTTTCCGTTTCCAGGAAGCTCGGAAGATAGCACCCTGGTTAAACGAACTGCCCGTGGATATTCCACCGGAGAGCTACAAACTGTAACTAACCAACTACTTAATGCAGCATTATCTGAAAGCACAAAAGAATCCTATCGTAGAATGTTGCATCAGTTCATGGCATTTCATAAACAAACAAAACAACCTGGCACCCCTTATCCAACCTGTCCTCAAATCCTCATTAAATATGTAGCACATCTATTTCTATGCAATTACAGCTCTGCAACAATCTATTCACATGTTTCTGCAATCAGTTTCCTTCATAAAATTGATGGCATGGCAGATCCAACAGACAATTTCTTTCTTAAAAAGATTCTCAAGGGAGTACAAAATACAAGACCAGCACAAGATTCACGGTTACCAATTACTCTCCCTATTCTTAGAAAACTGGTAACATCCCTCATTTATACTATTCCACACTATTACTTAAGATGTATGTTCAAATCTCTACTTCTTGCTTTTCATGCTTTTTTGCGGATTGGTGAAGTAACAGATTCATCATCAAATACCCACCACAAAGTGCTACAGGTAGGGGATGTAGAATTTCACAACACTGAAAATAGTTTACATGGGATAACATTGACATTGACACATTTTAAGTACAGTTCACTTGAGCCCATGCGCATTAACATTCCTATAAAGTCAGATCCTTTGATTTGCCCTGTAAGAGCCCTGTACCAGTTTTTGAAACTATCTGGTCATACCACTGGCGCACTATTTCAGATGAGTGATCACAAGCCAGTTTCATACAATTGGTTTTGCAAAACTTTAGCCGAGGTTGTTGCATTTGTAGGCCTTGACAAAAAACGCTACACTTCTCACAGCCTTCGAATTGGGGCTGCTACTTCATCGATTGCATCAGGTACTCCTGAATCTGTTGTCAAAAAATGGGGGAGATGGAACTCTGATGCTTTTAAAAAATACATACGTATTAACAATTTTTCGCATGCTTAAAGCACCTTAAATGTGTCAGTTTTTTGCTGGCCTACCAAGAAAGGTGGCAGTTTCGAAGATTTTTTGAAGATCTAATTGAAAGGTGTCAATTTTTGCTGGCCTTCTTAATATCATGGCATGAGATCACCTCATCATATGATATACACACATTGAATGTCAAAGAGTATTGTTACTGCCATCATGATAACTCGAGCTGTCAAACATATTCATGGAAGGTGTCAGTTTTTGCTGGCCTTCCAGTATTACCTATTGTCTGTACATAGCCAAGGTGTCAGTTTTTGCTGGCCTTGCAGCATTACCTATTGACTCTACATAGCCAAGGTGTCAGTTTTTGCTGGCCTTATTTTTCTAACTAGTTGAATAGTTTCACAGTTGAAGTTCACAATAGTTAATGTTAATCACACTTACATTTACTAAGCAATGGATGGTGACAGTTTCTGCTGACCGTCATGTTTTAAAAAAAAAAAAAAAAAAAAAAAAAAAAAAAAAAAAAAAAAAAACACCCAGTGTTGTTTGATGAGGGTGTCAGTATTTGCTGGCCTTCCATACTTCCTAGGTGAGTTCTCTATTTTTATTATATTGTTTCTTAATGCTTTGGGGATCACAGCTCAAATAATTTGGTCAGAGACTTGTGTGGGGTGATAACAGTCTAACTGTTATCTGTGGCCTGTTTTATTTCATTCCCCACCTTTGCTCAGTAAAATAACTTCTGTCAAAATCTTAAAAGTAGTGTAATTAGTTTGGAGACATGGTTTACCCCTTTCTCACTTCTATCGGGTCATGTCTCCATTTTTGTATTTCTGATTCACTAAGTTTAGTAAATTGTCATTTAATTATTTAAATGACCTTGATCACACAATCTAGTTGTTTTGTGTTTATTTACTTCCATTAATAATGAGCAAACGGAGCTTCGTCTCTGACCATCTGTAAGAGAGCCATACATAAAACAACCTTTGCAAAGAAAAGATGTTTATGTATGCGAGTGACCTCCCCTTTTTGTTATTGTTGTAATGAACCAATGACGTAACCCAGCGGGTGTTGTCATGGTATCCCGCTAACCACGAGGAAGACAGAAGCTGCAGCCATTACCTCAAGTTATACAGATCTGGAAGACAGAATTTTTACCTTGAAGATCCCACCCTTGCCCTCCCTTACTCTGTTTTCAGTAAATAAATCTAGATCTGTATTTGGCCTGTTTTATTTCATTCCCCACCTTTGCTCAGTAAAATAACTTCTGTCAAAATCTTAAAAGTAGTGTAATTAGTTTGGAGACATGGTTTACCCCTTTCTCACTTCTATCGGGTCATGTCTCCATTTTTGTATTTCTGATTCACTAAGTTTAGTAAATTGTCATTTAATTATTTAAATGACCTTGATCACACAATCTAGTTGTTTTGTGTTTATTTACTTCCATTAATAATGAGCAAACGGAGCTTCGTCTCTGACCATCTGTAAGAGAGCCATACATAAAACACATTATTCGAAACATTAACAAATATTTTTAAAGCACAAATGGTTAATGGTTTATAAGAGACAACTGTCTTCAAAAACTTTAACCAGTGTTTTTGTTTCGAATCAAAAATATAGTATTATCTTGATTTATGTCATATATACCGGTATATCGTATTCCCGACAAGTCATCAACGACGATTGATAGTATGAAGCTGAAAAGATGGCTTCAGCCCAACGTTTTGATATAAAAGGTGGACCTTCTTAAAATGCGTTGCCAAAACAGTGAACCCCGAGAGATGCCCTTTCCCCATGGTTGAACTCATGTTGGTACCCATCGGCTAGCATTGTGCAATCCATTATAGATAAGTTGATGAATGGTTTTGGAAAAGGGCCAAAAGCGTTGGACCTGTTCGGACAATATAACAGTCGATAGAAAGCAGAAGCGTAATCCCGGAAGCTCAGACGTTCTATATAACCGCATCTTCTCAAGCCAAGCTAAACAATCTTCATGGCCCCATTCCGTGTTTTACCTTGGCGGACTACTCCACTCAAACCCGTTAAACGAACAGCGCATTTTGATTGGATACGAGTAAAACTTCTCACAGCTAATCAAAACCTCGGGCACTTTCACTCTTCCACTAGCTGAGAAATAACGTAATGGATACTGGGCCCTGAGCTCAGTTTCACAAAGCGATCTTAGCTTAAGTTGATCTGAATTACCAATGACAACGTATACCTTTAGCATTGGTTGCCATGGTAGTTAAGATCACACTTAGCTAAAATCGCTTTGTGAAACTAGGCCCAGGTCACAATTTCTGACTTCTGTTTTTGGTAGGGACAAAATGTAGATATTTTTGTGTGTGTTTTTTTATTATTATTTTTTCCTGGCCCCTGAATTTTTTTCTGGGCATTTTCGTAGTTTTTGTGAAAGGACAAGGGTTGAGTTACTCTCTGAAAATGTCCTCCAAGGTAAAACATGGAATGGGAACATACAGATTTTAACTGCTCGAGAAGATGTTATAACCGGAGATTTCTGGCGAATAAAACTGGACATAATTTACCAGAATTATCTGTGAAGTAAACAGTATATTTGCAGAGACACAATGTTCTACATTGCATATGGGAAAAGGGAAAGGGGGGTGGGGCGGGGCGGGGCGGGGGCATGGCGTTTAGCTCACATGGTTATTTAATAAATAAACGATGATTGCAGAAACATTCCATCTTCTTGATAAAGGGGTATAAAAAAAAAAAAAATGCATGCTCCTATAGAGCACCGTATTCATTATTGTGAATCATACGCGTGGTTTATTGTGTGAAAGAGAATAAATTGGTCAGACAAATTCTTGCTCGATCGTCAGTGGAGAGCGCCATTTTCAAGTATAAAATGACAGGAAGAAGTAAACCTGGATAACTTGCCTTACTGGCTAATCGTATCTTGTATGGCTATAACCTGAAATATCAGCCACATGTCTTCCTTTTTTTGCAATTTCTACAACGACCCACTCAAGTCGTGTAAACTCCCAATGCAGTTGTCTTTAGTTATGAGCGCCTCGAAATAATTGAAATAAACCTAGGTTTGAATTGCAAATTTTCAGAGTTTACTAGCGCGTGTAGTCGCTGATGAGCTATGCGTCTCCTGATTGGGCGAAAGAAACACATCTCTTTGCCTGGCTATAAAGATGGCTACCGAGTCAGCAAGTCGTTCTCTAACAAACAGCTTTCTTATAGCACAAATTAGCAAGTAAAAATCTTAGAGATATGGGTTTGGTACAAATGTACTGTATTTACTAATGTCTTTTATTTCCCTCTCCTTAAAAATCGCATACCCAGTCCCTTCAGTCGGAAACCTGGAATAAAAAGATATGGCTACGCTGCTGAGAGGGAGGCAGCATTCCAGAATTTCACCATTGGACTACGTTTTCCTATATCGTAACTGTAGCTTAGCATTGCAAGTAATTCTTTATGTATGTTTTTTCATTGCTGACTAAACCGGACTGTTTACTGTATCCAATAAACTAACTAAACATGGTTGTTCTGTAGGAATGTAACAGATAGTGCTAGCTTTTAGAATGAGCTTATACAAGTCACACATAGGTTAGAATAATATCACCCTACAGTAATACGATGATATAATACATATATTCAGCCTCATCAGTCCATAGCGTATTCGCAGAGAATACTTTAAGCATATGTAAGATCCCTTTTAAGTCTTGCTATCGCATATTAGCATCATCCTGCGTTTATGAGTTAGTTTTAAAGGCGAAACGCCTGCCACACACAACAGTCTGACATCCCCACTCGCGTTTAGGTGATGACGTCATCCAGTGACGTCGTGTTCCATCACGTCACCAAAATTTAAAAATGATGACGTCGTTCAGTGTCAGGGCGTTTGACGTCACAATGAAAACGTTCTCTGCGTATATGCTAGTTTATACGCCAGCTTTGTCCTATCTCACAACATGTAGGGAAATCCCACATGTGTTAAATAGAGGTTAACTAACGAGAGCCACGTCGTTACGATGAATATCACTCGAGTCTATTAATTTTCAAAGTCACGAGCCTTTGGCGAGTGACTTTGGAAATTAATAGATGAGAGTGATATTCATTGTAACAAACAAACTCGAGTTGGTTAATCTTTTTCTCACAATACACAAAAATACTGCATTTTATTCTGAAATGCAGCTCCACATCGCATTGTTCAACCCAGCCAACCTTTGTGGATTCTAATGAGGTCAAACGCTTTACCGCGTTGACACGGAGACGGTATTCGTTACGCTACACAAGAAAGGTCTCTAAAATCAAACAGTTTTGTTGCTGACGAATTCTTAAGAATTAACAGATAAAATATTTATCGTACAATTGAATGGCACTTCTTAGAATAAAACAAAAATAAACAAATCAATAGTTTAATGTCTGCAATCCGATGACGAAGTCAGGTTTTGCTGTGACCTCTATACCGACACAATTACGATAACTAGGTCAATGCATCTTCCTTGAGAAATCTGCGAGACGCCAGTTTGGGTAGATTGATTGATTGATTGAATATAATTATCCCGTAATAATTTCACTAGTTGATTATGACAAAAATAACACACTGCCTGGAAGTGAAATTATGGGGGGAGTAGTGTGAGAAAATAAGATAACACATACACACTAAGATGTACATAAACCTCTGGCTTCTGGTCTGAAGAGATAGTATCAACTAGAACAAGTAGAGAATGAGAACAGTTTCTTGCCTGATTAGATAGTATCAGCTAGAACAAGTAGAAAATCAGAACATTTTTTTTGCCTGATTAGATAGTATCAACTAGAACATGTATGAAATCAGATCAGTTTCTGGTCTGATTAGATAGTATCAACTAGAACAAGTAGAAAATCAGAACAGTTTCTTGTCTGATTAGATAGTATCAACTAGAACATGTATGAAATCAGAACAGTTTCTGGTCTGATTAGATAGTATCAACTAGAACAAGTAGAAAATCAGAACAGTTTCTGGCCTGAAGAGATAGTATCAACTAGAACATGTATGAAATCAGAACAGTTTCTGGCCTGAAGAGATAGTATCAACTAGAACACGTAGAAAATCAGAACAGTTTCTGGTCTGAAGAGATAGTATCAACTAGAACAAGTAGAAAATCAGAACAGTTTCTTGCCGGATTAGATAGTATCAGCTAGAACAAGAAGAAAATCAGAACAGTGTCTTGCCTGGTTAGATAGTATCAACTAGAACAAGTAGAAAATCAGAACAGTTTCTTGCCTGAAAAGATAGTATCAACTAGAACAAATAGAAAATCAGATCAGTTTCTGGTATGAAGAGATAGTATCAACTAGAACAAGTAGAAAATCAGAACAGTTTCTTGCCTGATTAGATAGTATCAACTAGAACAAGTAGAAAATCAGAACAGTTTCTGGTCTGATTAGATAGTATCAACTAGAACAAGTAGAAAATCAGAACAGTTTCTGGCCTGAAGAGATAGTATCAACTAGAACAAGTAGAAAATCAGAACAGTTTCTGGCCTGAAGAGATAGTATCAACTAGAACAAATAGAAAATCAGAACAGTTTCTTGCCTGATTAGATAGTATCAACTAGAACAAGTAGAAAATCAGAACAGTTTCTGGTCTGAAGAGATAGTATCAACTAGAACACGTAGAAAATCAGAACAGTTTCTTGCCTGATTAGATAGTATCAACTGGAACAAGTAGAAAATCAGAACAGTTTCTGGTCTGATTAGATAGTATCAACTAGAATAAGTAGAAAATCAGAACAGTTTCTGGCCTGAAAAAAAAAGCATCAACTAGAACAAGTAGAAAATCAGAACAGTTTCTTGCCTGAAAAGATAGTATCAACTAGAACAAGTAGAAAATCAGAACAGTTTCTGGTCTGAAGAGATAGTATCAACTAGAACACGTAGAAAATCAGAACAGTTTCTTGCCTGGTTAGATAGTATCAACTAGAACAAGTAGAAAATTAGAACAGTTTCGTGCCTGAAAAGATAGTATCAACTAGAACAAATAGAAAATCAGAAAAGTGTCTGGTCTGAAGAGATAGTATCAACTACAACACGTATGAAATCAGAACAGTTCCTGGCCTGAAAAGATAGTATCAACTAGAATAAGTAGAAAATCAGAACAGTTTCTGGCCTGAAGAGATAGCATCAACTAGAACACGTATGAAATCAGAACAGTTTCTGGCCTGAAGAGATAGTATCAACTAGAACACGTAGAAAATCAGAACAGTTTCTTGCCTAAAGAGATAGTATCAACTAGAACAAGTAGAAAATCAGAACAGTTTCCGGTCTGAAGAGATAGCATCAACTAGAACAAGTAGAAAATCAGAACACTTTCTTGCCTGAAGAGATAGTATCAACAAGAACACGTAGAAAATCAGAACAGTTTCTGGCCTGAAGAGATAGTATCAACTAGAACAAGTAGAAAATCAGAACAGTTTCTGGCCTGAAGAGATAGTATCAACTAGAACACGTAGAAAATCAGAACAGTTTCTGGCCTGAAGAGATAGTATCAACTAGAACACGTAGAAAATCAGAACAGTTTCTGGTCTGAAGAGATAGTATCAACTAGAACAAGTAGAAAATCAGAACAGTTTCTGGTCTGATTAGATAGTATCAACTAGAACAAATAGAAAATCAGAACAGTTTCTTGCCTGATTACATAGTATCAGCTAGAACAAGTAGAAAATCAGAACAGTTTATTGCCTGGTTAGATAGTATCAACTAGAACAAGTAGAAAATCAGAACACTTTCTTGCCTGAAGAGATAGTATCAACAAGAACACGTAGAAAATCAGAACAGTTTCTGGCCTGAAGAGATAGTATCAACTAGAACACGTAGAAAATCAGAACAGTTTCTGGCCTGAAGAGATAGTATCAACTAGAACACGTAGAAAATCAGAACAGTTTCTGGTCTGAAGAGATAGTATCAACTAGAACAAGTAGAAAATCAGAACAGTTTCTGGTCTGATTAGATAGTATCAACTAGAACAAATAGAAAATCAGAACAGTTTCTTGCCTGATTACATAGTATCAGCTAGAACAAGTAGAAAATCAGAACAGTTTATTGCCTGGTTAGATAGTATCAACTAGAACAAGTAGAAAATCAGAACACTTTCTTGCCTGAAGAGATAGTATCAACAAGAACACGTAGAAAATCAGAACAGTTTCTGGCCTGAAGAGATAGTATCAACAAGAACAAGTAGAAAATCAGAACAGTTTCTGGCCTGAAGAGATAGTATCAACTAGAACACGTAGAAAATCAGAACAGTTTCTGACCTGAAGAGATAGTATCAACTAGAACACGTAGAAAATCAGAACAGTTTCTTGCCTGAAAAGATAGTATCAACTAGAACACGTAGAAAATCAGAACAGTTTCTGGTCTGAAGAGATAGTATCAACTAGAACACGTAGAAAATCAGAACAGTTTCTGGCCTGAAGAGATAGTATCAACTAGAACACGTAGAAAATCATAACAGTTTCTGGCCTGAAGAGATAGTATCAACTAGAACACGTAGAAAATCATAACAGTTTCTGGCCTGAAGAGATAGTATCAACTTAATCCATTATTTAGTTGGAATTATCCAAGTAGGAATTTAATATGATTTAACAACGTTTGTGATATGTTTAGTCAAATATCATGTGATAGTCAAATGCCATGTGATATGTATAGTCAAATGCCATGTGATATGTATAGTCAGATATCATGTGATATGTATACTCAGATATCATGTGATATGTATAGTCAAATATCATGTGATATGTATAGTCAGATATCATGTGATATGTATAGTCAGATATCATGTGATATGTATAGTCAAATACCATGTTATATGTATAGTCAGATATCATGTTGTATGTATAGTCAGATATCATGTGATATGTATAGTCAAATATCATGTGATATGTATAGTCAAATACCATGTTATATGTAGGCCTATAGTCAGATATCATGTGATATGTATAGTCAAATATCATGTGATATGTAGGCCTATGGTCAGATATCATGTGATATGTATAGTCAAATATCATGTGATATGTATAGTCAAATATTATGTGATATGTATAGTCAAATATCATATGATATGTATAGTCAAATATCATGTGATATGTATAGTCAGACATCATGTGATATGTATAGTCAAATATCATGCGATATGTATAGTCAGATATCATGTGATATGTATAGTCAAATGCCATGTGATATGTATAGTCAAATGTCATGTGATATGTATAGTCAAATGTCATGTGACATGTATAGTCAAATGTCATGTGATATGTATAGTCAAATGCCATGTAATATGTATAGTGAAATGCCATGTGATATGTATAGTGAGATATCATGTGATATGTATAGTCAAATGCCATGTATAAGTATAGTCAAATTTCATGTGATATGTATAGTCAAATGTCATGCGATATGTATAGTCTAATTTTTGCTCACTTTGAGGAGAAAATAGAATAGAAAACATCTACCGAGTATATGGCTTGTTTAAAGTGAATGTGTTTGAAATTAGTTTGATTTAACAGTTAAATTTGATTCAACATAATCAATGTTTTAAAGTGAGTAACTGAATGCCTTGTTAATCCTTGCCAGCTTAACATTAGCATAAACAATGACGTTGGTTGGCGCGAAAATAACATCGCTATTACTCCCACATACAAACAGATATTATCACCTTATCTGATGGAACACAAACGCTACCAAGATCAAACATACTGAATTCCACTTACATACGGCTTTAAATGACGTAAATTTGATCCCTAAAACCCCGCCTGTCTCCCTTTTCAAACCTTCACATATGAGTTTCCTAGGTTTTGTCTCGAAATTGCTCACAAAAGCAATGTAGACAAGTGCATGATACAAGAAAATACAAACATGTTCTAATCTCTCTCCAGGTCTGGTCATTATGACGAGCTCCATCATGTTATTAATAAGGATGTTATATTTGTCCCTTACAGAAGCTGTCAATAATGGTTTCTATAAATATATGTAGTTCCATGTCCGTTATCTGAAACCGGTGTCCATTGAAGGTAAAAGTAGTGATGTACAACGTACAACGGACGGGCTCACAGCCAGTTTATTTCTACTACGCGAAATCAAACGTTTCAATACCTGATAACCAAAATTAGTTTTATTAACCCGGACTAATAATATCGCGACTCGCAAACATCTGACAACAAGAGATTTCCGTTTTCAATAGACAACGATAATTTAAGTGAAAATCTATTTCATCTGATTACATTGTATCAATACATTCAGTTCTACAGAACCGATGTATATCCCAGATCAGACTACATATAATCTAAGCTGTTGTGTATACAGCATACGTTTATTCAGCATCCGTGCAAGTGCATGTGTGTAAATGTCCCGTTAATAGATACCCTCGAACTGCACATTAATAAACTTCATTTGTAACTGGAATCCCGGAGCAGTCCATTAGGCAGCGAAGCTAAACAATATTACTAATAATGTGAATTGTATTATACCAAGCTTATCTATCAAGCAGATCGCTTATATAACATGTCAGAAATGTGGACTAAGCTCTCTATTATACCATTGTTTTATTATATCACAACGTTTCTCCGTCAAAAGATACAGGTTCAATGACGCTGAAACTCATGGACACAGGGGAAATTTTCTTGACTAAAATAACAATGGAGACAAGTTTCTAGTTGTGTTAAAAGGGGAGTAGGTTATTTAGACCTTTATACCCAGTCAGAGGTTGTTTTAATAAACCGATACTCATGATACTTCATTCAGTTGAAGATATACATGAGTTAAGCCTCAATCAGTCAAACATTTTTCTGAAATACTTTGTAATATATTGCCAAAGCTATACGGATCTTCGGATATGACAAGAAGTCGCGCAAACTGAAATTGAACAAAATATGATATTGGGAAAATAAAGTGAAGATATGTAATTTGGTTCACTAGGTAGAAGACAGACAATGGGGGTATAGTCCTGACTAATAGATCTTTCAAACTCTTGTTCTTTTTATAAGCAATGGCTGGCCATTGGTTCAGAGGTCGAGCAAGTTTTACTCTGAAGCAGCTTTCGTCTTTTATAATCTGGGCCGTATTCATGCTGACCGTATTGTACTGAAACGCAAATGGTATAATACTCTTTCCATGACACCTTTTCGGGCCCAAGTTCAAACCCAAAGGGTAAGCCTAAACAGTTTGTAACGCTTGAATCTTTCCAGGAGAAACGAGAAGAGGGTTTTTTTTCACGAGGCATGATTTCGAAATGACCTGGGGTATTACAATGCTGGCGGCACTTTTTCGTAGAGAATTCTAAGTTTCTCCAGCGTATTGCTTGTGACAATTTTTGCACGGGATAACACAAGATGTTAGAGGAGTTGCAATTAAGGGCCTCTGCCGTAAGATATTTGTTGCGAGATTGTTCCCGTAAATATATATACAAACTCGTCCTGTTCTCGAAAAGGGAAAACGAGTATGGAACGCAGCTTCTTGCTATATTGTGGTCTAACGTTTCGACCCAGCTCCTATGGTCAACCCAACGATCCTAGCAACTGGGTCGACATTTTGCCCCACAATGTGCCATGTATCAATAATTATTTGTTTTCATTCTTGATGTATGTTCAACTTCTAAATACCACTAAAACAAGATGTAGTCCTGTGCCGTTTACAGTGCTATGCACTTTCAAGAGAAAAGTCCAGTTTTTTCCCCCGATGATAGAGGAGAATGTTTTTCTGTCGATAATACGTTATATTTCCATCAAGGAGCAGTTACTCCCCTTGTTGTGCTCTCCATTGAAAGGAGGAAGCATTTCCCCACTCTCGCGAGATTTCTCGGACGGACCTTGTTTTAGATTAATGGGTAAATGTACAGAAAACTGTTGACAGGCTATAGGATCAAAACATTTCTTTGGATTTTACCTCAGATAGTGAAAATAAATAAAATAAATATATAAAGATAGAAATAATTCATTAAAATGGAACGAAATTATCTGTAAACAGATCTCTTTTATTGTTTGTATTGCTTTGCATTATATCGAGAAGGAGGCTGTCCCACTCGTACCACCAAATGCACCTCCACTTTGAAGACTTCTACTAATGGAAATATAACGCATTGTTAATCCGGTGTTGACAATTATCGACGACTGACAAAATCATGCACGAAAAAGTAACAAAGACCAGTAGATTTTTGTACCAATTTTTATTTATATTACCATAACGTTTTACAGACAATATCTTTACCTTTTAGAGTGTGTGATATCAATCTTATACTTTTGGATATAAGGCTCCATCGCTGATTTTTATATTTTAACACGAGGGGTTTATGATCACTAAAAACAACAATTTCAAAATTTTTGCAAAGTCAAAATCAATTAAAGTGAAAAAAATGGATGATTGATGTCACAATTATTATCTTGTAATAAAACCAAATCAGCCGATGCTAATGTTGCTGGCATCACAAGCTAATTTAAATAGCTTTGAAAAATCAGGTGCTAATGTTTGATATGGCGTCAACCTTAGTTTTTGTCAAGATTGAGCTTTATTGGGCTTCTCGAAGAGATTAATTGTCCTGCCAAGATGGTCTTCCCAAGTCTTGCTGAAGATGGTGTCGTCGATAAAGGCACGACAGCTTTGTAAACCGGATATCTCCTGGAGTCTTTGGAAGGTGGCGGACAAATTCAGCATACCAGAACAGTCTTTGTCGAATTTGCCAAAAACTTTTAAGAATGTCAAAGATTGACACAAGTTTAGTATTACCGAGGGTACCAATGCAGTGGTCTATTCTCACTCGGCTTTGGAAAGTTATCTGGTTTTGTAACACTGTTGACTTTTCGCTAATCCATGCACATTCAGAAAGTATCGGTGGCTTTGGAACTAGAATGCACATAGAGCTCCAACTACTATTGTTGTGTTTGATTTAGTCATTGTTCAAAAAGTATCGAATATCTTTTCAAGATATTTGACTTTGCTTGGATTTAGCCTATAACGATTCTGTTTTATGAGCAAAGTATTTTCAATACGAACATCTTGAAAAATAACATTTTTGGTCCTGTTGATAAGCTTCCAAATGACAGAATTTTTTGCAAATGTTTATAAGAATTTCAGATTTCTCCAATCTTGTGCGTAGCTTGGAATAAAACGTTGATGTTCCAAATTCCTCGAGATGAAAGAATTGTCAGGGTCAGTTGAAACGACCGTTTTTTTTTATTTTTATTTTTGTGGATTGTATATATGTAAATTATGTTAATCGACCATGTGTTAGATCGGCCTAATTGAATAAACATGTAATCGATTTGAAATAAAGATTATTATTAGTATTATTATTAATATTATTACTATTGGGGAATATCGTCATCCCAATCATGTCCAGTATCAAGACAATATGTTCTGATCATTCCTTGCAGTGTGCGGTAAAATCTTTTTAAACGCCTTGGCGTTCTGGGTGATAAGCAATACTTTCCAATACTTAACTTATACACAACTTGCTGAATTAAGCCAGACGTATCGATGAAACCTTGGTCTGACTGTATTGAACAATTTAGTTACAGCTTTGACAATAGATTTGCCTTCGAGTTTCGATGTTTTGACAAGTTCAGCCAAATGAGTGGTCAGAGTTGAGCTGTTTCCTCCGTGTGTGCGTATATTTTGGTGATATTTCGGTGCGGAAAGTATCCAGCATGTTCTGCCTCGCGTGGCAAGAATCTCACCGTGTGCGCATAATGTGAGCTGCCAGCTGAGCTGAGAGGAGGAAAAGGTCAATCGTGTGAACCTATTGAAACACGTGATCACTTAAAATATTACATAACACGGGTAATGACATTTATGGGAGGAAACCGCGAGTACCTGGCAACTCTTTCCCATACGACAATCGAGCGAAAAATCCACTAAGAAATACAATGTCGGACTTTAAATATATATTATGTAATAAGACTGGCTCACGGTCAGTATAATTTGAACCTTTATAAAAACAATGTTGTCTGTGTAAGAACAACGTTAGCGACTGAGATGCACTTGTACCTCCAAAAATCGTAATTTTGACAGCATTATCACTATTAAGTGAAAAGGGTTAACTTCTTTAGTAGGAGATTCTACATACGTGCCTTTTGTGTATTGTCAGTATCTAAAAGACACAGTCCATGCTGGTTTACAATTATAATTATCACGGTGTTGTTGCCGCTTTCGTTGAAAACAATCGGACAGATGACCAGGCTTTTTACAATGTAATTCTGCTAAATTGTCTGAAATGTAGAGATCTATTTTCATCTCAAGTATTGCCATAATTACCAGTACTGCCAGTATTTTAAGTATGTTGTGGTCTTAATTTTTTTTAATTAAGGATTGTAATTAACATTAAAAGAATTGTGAGAACAGGGTTGAAGGTCTAAAATTGTTTAGTTGGTTTGCTGGCAAATGAAAGTCTGTAAGTGACTCTAAGCTATATACCGCCTTCTCATCAAGACAGGTTCTAATGTCACTATGAATGCAACGTTTACATGTAGATTCCCCAAATAATTGTTCCTTCTTCCTAACAAATTCAAATATATGTCTCATCTTTAGTTCACAGTTACGGAACTTAACTTCACAATGTTCTCACAGCTACGGAACTTAACTTCACAATGTTCTCACAGTTACAGAACTTAACTTCACAATGTTCTCACAGTTACAGAACTTAACTTCACAATGTTCTCACAGTTACGGAACTTAACTTCACAATGTTCTCACAGTTACGGAACTTAACTTTACAATGTTCTCACAGTTACGGAACTTAACTTCACAATGTTCTCACAGTTACGGAACTTAACTTCACTATGTTCCCACAGTTACGGAACTTAACTTCACAATGTTCTCACAGTTACGGAACTTAACTTCACAATGTTCTCACAGTTACGGAACTTAACTTTACAATGTTCTCACAGTTACGGAACTTAACTTCACAATGTTCTCACAGTTACGGAACTTAACTTCACTATGTTCCCACAGTTACGGAACTTAACTTCACAATGTTCTCACAGTTACGGAACTTAACTTCACAATGTTCTCACAGTTACGGAACTTAACTTCACAATGAGCCTTTGGGACAGGTTGAAAGGCATGCTAAATAGCATGGGTCACAACTTAACAATTTTACAGAGCTGTACATATAATGATGTATACACATCCATGCCATGGTCTCAAACTGTTTAGGCCAGTTTAAATTTTCATCTACGTTTTCAAATGATAGAAAATATTTGTCAACTTTTTTTCACTGAATGGTGAAATTAATCTTACATTATGGGATGTCAAATTTACAATCGCTTTCCTACCTTTTCCATTTCCCTTTCATTTCTCTTTTTTTAAATTTCCCTTTGACTTTCAAGTATCATATGCAGTATCTTTTCTGTCAGTTGCAGTTTTTCGTTTTTAATTTCTCTCTTTCTCTCTTTTTAATTCTTTTCCCTCACTGCCTCATTATTTATTTTAAAGTTCTTTTTTCAAAATTTATTTTTTCTCGTTCTGGTTCAAGTTGTAATATTTGTTTCTGGGCAGATTTTTTTCAAGATTGGCCCAAAACCTTTGCCTAACAAAAAGATGGGGCCTCGGTGGTCCAGTAGGTTAGAGTGATCGTCCCTCAGTCAAACAAGACCTTCCATCGACGCGACGCGGGTCCTAATCCCGCTGAGACCAAATAAAAAAATTTACTCGGTCACCGTATGTGGAAGAGTTGCCAAAGGTCGGGGGTTTCCTCCTGGCGATGAATCCGGTTTCCTCCCCCACTAAACCTTGCTACGCCGCCATATAAGTAAAACAATCTTGAGTGCGGCGTAAAACATCAATCAACCAACCTAACAAAAATCGTTCCTAGCTAAGCATAAAAAATATTCTAAAGAGGCGCTTGGATGAAATTGTTCGTATTAAACTCAGACATGGTGTATACAATTTGCTGGTAAAAAGTCTGATGGAATTTAGTTTTAAATTTCTAATTTTTAATTTCCTGGAGCACAATCTCGGCCAATAATTTACAGAATATTCCCAGATAAAGCCCCGAATTTTGTTACGAGACAAAATAATAAACGAAGAAGTAACACAAAAAAACCCCAGCAGATTGTTTTGGCTAATTCTAGAATAAAATAGAGTTTAAATATTAATATACACATCTTATAAAAACAATGGAAAGAAAACATACATGAAGAAAATTCTGAAAACATACTGGCGAACTCTTTACCCAGATAGAAGAATTCACAGATCACTTAATTGACTGTATCACAGATGAGTTAGCAGGCCGAATATAATGTTATTCTAAATAAGAATAAACACTAAATTCGCATCCAAATAGCATTAGTGAACTTATATGGGAACTGGCTGACTAAATACAAATATTACCCTTTTAATAAAAAAAATTCAGAAATTGTATTATTGCGTATTAACATAAATTTGCATAGCTACAAATCGAGAAACGTCTAGGTCAACAATGCAACCGGACAGTGTTCATAAATATATACAAGTAGGTTAAATAAATTGTAAACAACTGTGGGGTTGATTGATGTTTTAAGCCGTACTCAAGATTATTTCACTTATATGCTGTTGTATTTATCCTGGTCAAATCATTGGAACAACAAACCATTCTTCATTTCCACAACGAGTTAATGTGCCAGATACGGGCTTCCGTAGTTTTCGTGCACGTCGTAAAATCCACATATTTATCAAGATAAAGAAATATAATCTGACGTGACAGAATTTATAGTTGACGCTACAATCCGGGAATGAAAGTCTGGAGTCAAAATAGGAGCAATTTGTCAAATCAGACGTCGGAAATAATGTTATTCCAAATAAATAATAGTTTTGGATTCTAAAAATGGATCTGGTTTTACTATTATTGGCGTAAAATGAATGTTGTTTCCCTGGTTATCCCCACTGACCTACAAATGCATTGATTTTTGTTTCTATTCTAATATTTCGTCATCCTTATTGGCTGGCCAATAGCAATATGTGACAGTGTGAAGTCGAGGAATGGTAATAAAAAAATGAATGTTTTGGCCCGGTTTAAGAACTATTTTACCTTTTTATTACGGTGTTCGTTATGCTCTTCCTTGTCTAACTTAAATCACTTATCGCATGTGGCCGATTAGAATCTGTTAAATATACCATATCTTATTTAAACAACTATATCCCTTCCCGGTTCCATATTCGTTCCTTATTCAAACTCTATATTGTCTACCCATTGGCTCCTTATTGGAAAAACAAACGTAATTTCTAGCATTATAATACATAAATCTTTACCAGACATGCCCTACAGAATCACGCCGTTAGTTCCGAAATTCCTCCACCAGGGGGCGAATAGGGAACCCGACTCCGAATAAGGAGCTGAGTCTAAACAGCCTTTAATATTCAATCTAGAGCAACCAAACTTAGTACATGTGCACTCCGAAACATGCCCTATATAATGACACCGTTAGTTCTGAATTCCACATCTAAACTATTTACCTGACAGAAATAGAGCTCTCCAAAATAGAGTACAAAATTACTTGATCGATGTTTTACGCAGTACTCAAGATTATTTCACTTATATCTGCGCAGTTACCCCTTCAACAGATTCAACGTCTTACTGAAGGGATGAAACGCAGATTGGAAGTTAATGGAGGCTATACGCGCTATTGACCTTCTGCTTTAGGGATGTGTTCTACATTCCCTTAATCACGCTTCAAACATGTTACGAGGCTGCATTTATAACTTTTGAACATAACGATTTTTGTTGTGATTTATTAGAGAATTAGGAAAAACAAAATCAAAACAAATCCAGAAATCATGGGCAATTGTATTTCTAGAACAGCCCTCAGAACGCTTCCCTGGCAATCTAGAGAGCCTGAGCCCCCTGAACCCTCGACTATTGTATTAGGATAGTCATTTCATGTACACCTCAATTAAATATTCCTTACATTTGGCCGCTTATGCCACGTATATGTGTCAATTTCATCAAAATTAGTTTTTTTAATTGTGATAGTCGATCGTATTCATCAAAATGCACTATGCATGTCGGGCTGCACATTAAACGGAAATGTTTTTGTTTATTTAATTGTGATAGTCGATCACATACATCCAAATACACTATACATAGCGGGATGTACATACAACGGAAAAGTTTTCGTTTATTTAATTGTGCATGGTAGTCGATCACATTCATCAAAATACACTATACATAGCGGGATGTACATACAACGGAACAGTTTACGTTGAATGATTGTGATAGTCGATCACATTCATCAAAATACACTATACATAGCGGGATGTACATACAACGGAACAGTTTACGTTGAATTAATTGTGATAGTCGATCACATTCATCAAAATACACCATACATAGCGGGATGTACATACAACGGAACAGTTTACGTTGAATTAATTGTGATAGTCGATCACATTCATCAAAATACACTATACATAGCGGGATGTACATACTCCGGAACAGTTTACGTTGATTTAATTATGACAGCCGATTACATTCACCAAACTACAATTTATATAGCGGGATGTACATACAACGGAAATGTTTTCGTGTATTTAGTTGTAATAGTCGATCACATTCATCAAAATTGGCCTTATTCTAGTCCGTACTGACTGCCTTACATTGTGTTTATACTGTCTGAGTGAGGTACAGCAGAGAGAACAGTGAGAGCTAGCACGACATAACTTTCTGTGCTCAAACACATGCTTTACTGGGTATGGGTAGTCGCCCACCCTACCCCCTTCCCCTTTATCTATTGTTACCGTCTCTCGTGCAAGACGACACAAATTTTCTTTATGGTACATTATGTAAATAAAGCGTACTGTACAGGTATATATAGAAATGTAAGGACTTCCTGAAATAAACCGTCCTGGAGGCATCTTTCACGAATGGCATTAAACCCTAATGGTTTATGCTGCTATGCCTAATTTGCAAGATCTAGAGCAGTAGTAGTTCTCATCGTGTAAGTACAGTCCATTATTTTTTGTCCTGTGGATCGTTTTATTTAAATCGTCATGAAAAATGTTTTCCTATTTGAGGTCTGGTTTGATTGCTTTCAGTTTTACCAACGTCCAATATGAAGTTATTGATTGAAATAATGTTGCCAAAAACAGTTTATCAAACCATTTAAAGTGGCATGATCTGCCAAAAATAGAATTTTTGTTGAGACAGATTTTATTCTAAATGTTAGACAGATAATACCACTTTTAGTATCTTTTCATAGTACATTTTGGACGGCTTCGCTAATGGTTTAAAATGAAATTTAGCTGTCTGCACTGTAGGCCCATAAACGTGTCTTGGCATCCTCTGAAATAAGTTATCAAATTAAGTAGACCTCCAATATGTGGTCGTTTTTAAATTTCTCAACTTCCCTATTCTGCTTTCGAGTGCGTTCAGCTTCATTGGCCAACATTTTTTGTGGTTCCCTCCATCCAACTAGGTAATTTATTCCCGTGTTTATCAATCCAGTCCACGTCGAACTTAGACATGGGATGCGAGAAACAAATATATTTAAGACCGCTTTTTGTGTTTTCAGATTTATAAAATATAGGTGTTAAAAAGTCTATGACGTCGCAATTTATTCAAATCCGAGAGGTCAAACGTCATTGCGTCAATTTTCGCATATCAGTGACGATGATAACTTTGTTGACGTCACGAATTTTAATAGATTTCGACATCATTCATTCTAAGCCAAAATTCATTCAAAACAATACCTTATCGTACATTTTCGAGAATAGAAGCACTTAAAAGCCTCTGAATTATACGTCTTGAGAAAAACAGTCAATAATTTCAACATTCTCTTTTAACGTCAAAATATCAACATTTTGGCAGCTCATGCCACTTTAAAGGGACAATCGCAGAACAAGGATCTTTTTAAATGCGTGCTATTAGACAGATTTTATATAGATGTTTGATCACGTCTTATTTTTCTGCTAATCACAATCACAACGGAGAATCCCAACTGACGCGGTGTCTCCTGCAAAAATCCAGAATATTTACATTAAAACAGTTCACGGTCTTCTGTATTTACTAGGTACTACTTTTGTGTCTGCTTTAATGAAAATATACCTTTTTTTTTTTTGCTTTATGTATGTCCATCTTTTTATCTACTTTATTGCAGAATTATTACATCGGGTTATTTTCCCTGCTGAGGAGAGAAATCGCTAACTTAATACGAGTGAGATTAAATGACCGCTAAGCCATTGGATGCAACAAAGATGGAAGGATGAACTTTTTTATTCCGCAGTAAAAGTGAGAATTCATAATGTGATCCACTATTCCTTTCAAGTATCCTTCAGATTGCAATGTTCTAATGACTGTCATGAAAACGCCCCAAAAACGCAGACCTGTTGTACTACATGTACATGGTGACTTTATTTAAAATAAATCACTCTGAGCATCGATAAAGACAAACTAAAGAAACAATTTTAAGCCATAAAATATGCAAATATACCAAATGTAAATAACTAATACCAGAAGTCTATGAACAGGGAAGTGTGAAATGTCGCATTACCCCATATTCAGGGCACTGGCGCTTTCAGCCTGCTTATACTACACTATGTGACGTTTATGCGCGGTAGATTTTGAAATTGTCAACGGTTGCGCAATTTCAAATCAGAAAATAAATTCATTCTCCACTTACTGCATCTATCGGCAATTCCAGTAACCGCAGTTTGGAGAATGCATTGGTTTTTATAAAAGCTTTACCGAACATGCGACTCTGATATCTCCATTTCGACTCAAATCTTTCCAAACAAGTCTTCTTGTCTCATTTTCAACTTTATGAAGTTCTTCGGAAACTTTAACTTTTGCTCCATCAGGTACTGTTGTCATATCTAAAACGTTCGCCATGTTTTTTCTTATGCATCCCATAATAGTTCATAGGAGAAAGTGAAGAAAAGCCACGCTTTCTAACTAACCGCGAGAGGGCTCTGTGTATGGTGACCTCTGGGTCAAAAGGCGCCAATGCCCTGAACACTATGTAATGGGACGCTTCACACTTCCACATTCATAGACTTCTGCTAATACGTTAAAAGTTTTTTATAGAGATCAATTTGTACCCATTTTATTGTGTGTAAGTGTGTTTTTATTTAGGCAATCAAATATATCAATTGTAACTATTTAATCCACTGAACAACTTAACATAATAAATAAGTAAGGAAACGTAAATATTCATTGTGTAATCTCAATATTTCGACTTCAATTAAGTCATGTACTCATAATACTCTTGACGATGATTTAATAAAACTCTAAATATTGATATCAAACCATGAATATTTACTTACTACTTTATTACCAAATGTAAATTTAATAAGGATTTTGTGGCTAAGGATTTTGTGGTCCACCCCCTTTATCAGGCGCAGGTGTCAGAGTGGGCGTCGGGCTCCCGGACCCCTCGGCCCACCCCCTTTGGCAGGCGCAGGTTAGAATAGAAACCTTGCAGTAATTTATGGGCACCAAGGGAGGAATCTCTAAACCAAGCCAAACGGTTTCATATAAACAAACCGCACAGCTTTATAGCGTAGGTGTTTGGCCACACCCTACTCTAAAGCCCCTTTCACAATTGAGATACGGCGGGTTTCCGGCTCTTGCGGTCATGAATTTTGGTCTTCCGTACGATGGACCGCAGCCTTCCTTGCGGGCAACCGCACCTTACCGCGCGGAAGTTTTGTGCCACAAGAGCCGCAGAAAAGTTTGGTGTGCACATGGAATCCAATTTTCGGCCGTGCGAATTTTTTTGTTACCTCTGATCCGTGCGGGCGCTAGTACGTTCGCCGTAAACCGTTGTATCTTGACGCGCGGTTGTTGCACGATTTTTTTTTGTGTCGTAAGATGCTCCGTACGGTGAAATTTCTTGTTCCGCCAACCTTGCGGCAGTCGTAAACCGTTGAACGATTCGCCGTCTCGTTTTTGCACCGCCTTGCGTTCACCGTGCGAAAAAAAACCTCAGGTGTGCTACAGGTATATATTTTTGGGTGCTTCATTTTATGTCACAACAGTTGAAGCTTTTGCCTTGGTCTGCTTCTTGGCGGGCATCGTGGTGATCTTCCTCAATGGATTGACGTTCTTTTTCTAACGGTTTTTTTTATCTATGCGCCTTTTTATACTGCAATTACGTCTGCGGAGCCCAAAATCGCCGCACGATTTGACAGAACGCCGTAAGGCGCCCGCTCATTGGTGCGCGGCGGAAAACAATGACTCACGATGCATCTTGCGGAACGCCGCACACTCCAACGAATCACGTAGCACCTCCGCGCAACTGTCTCACGGATCACGTGCGCTAGACGTGCGTTACTCGCGCGGTTCGCCGCAAGATATTCGTTGATTAAAACGTGCGAGAACCTTGCCACGCCCTTACGATGGTCCGGCCAATCGTAAAATGGATTATTTTCTTGCGGTAATTTTTCCGATTCTACTGCGGCCCATATGAAACATATGACGCCTCGGAAAAATATGTCAGACACTAAATATCTACCCGTATACCCACTCAAGGGCGTCAAATAACTAATAATATATATACACATATATATATGTGTGTGTGTGAAGAGAATTAGGAAGAAAGAAACGATGCTTAGCATCTGTTCTGGCAGACAAAAAGATTACAAAGTATTCCAGAAAATTTTACTCACTAAAGCCAAATTCTTATCCTGTATGTTGAACATGTGAGCTAATGTACACTTATATTTAAATGAAGATAGTTTTTAACTTTGGATATAAAAATTATTCTAAGGCAATCGGGGGCTCAGTAGGTAGAGCGTTGGAGGCTCAATCTGAACAGCCTTCCACCAATGGGTCACAGGTTCGAATTCAACTCAGTCCAAAAAAAATGGAACATTTTCTGACTGTGTTTTTCACTCGAACGACCTATGTGGGATGTTTGTCAGTTACCAACGGAAGGTCGTGGGTTTCCCCCGGGCATAGAGCCCGGTTTCCTCCCACACTAAAACTGGCATATATAAAATGCCATAATATAAAAAAACTAAAACCATATAAGTGAAATAATCTTGAGCGTGGCGTAAAACACCAATCAATCAATCTACGGTAATTATTTTAAGTTTAATTGCGATTTTTTTCCACTTCGTGGGTGCTTTCAATCTCAACGTATAAAATGAATGATTTGACAGGCAAAGTGGTTTATTGAGATTCAGGTTTTGATTTCATATTGGGTAAAAATTGACTGCGGATTGGCGAACAAAGCATTGCAGAAAATAGTGCGTAAAAATAGATTGGTGAAAGAACTGATTAGCTATGACGACGATTGAGTAGTTATTAATGCCGAAAGGGGAAGAAGTTTTATTTTACGAAATATAGGCAAAGTATGATGAAGTTTATTTGAGAATGGTATGGCTCGTTTATGTAGAAGAAAAAGAGAACTGAGGTGATTGTGGCACGTGTTTCCCCACAAAACATTGATGATATAATAGCAGAGAGTGAACATGGATTTGCCCTTCGTCGTCAAACAGTGGTATCTTCTCTCACTGATCCTTTATTCAGCAACACACAGCTCACCAGGACGTCATTCATTCCTTACATACACTCCAATGGTTGTGACAGTCTGTTGTATTAGTGTTTTCCATTATGAAATCCACTGGTATCTTACTAAATTATTATAAAGTCGGTCGAGAATGGTCATTAAATAAAAAATTCGATGAAACTGAGGACAGGTAAAGGAGTGATTAAAATGTTCAGAGTTATTGTTTAATAGATGTGTTCACAAAGTCTTTGGGACAAACATCTCTCTGTTATCCTTTGGGTCAAATAAACTGAGAAACTGTGACATTATCACATGCTCCAAAAACTATTCCCACTAAAGTTCGAAAAATGTATATACATCTCTAATTTTCAAAAAAACACTTTTCAAAACACACATTTCATTACGGTGATCCAATTATTTAATAGTAATAGAATCCTATTACACTTTGTAGCTACATGTACATAAACAACTTGTACATTTATAGGTAAATCTGACCACTTCCCACATCTCTCATGAATTTATGTACTCCAGTTGAGCAGAATTCAATAAATGTCATTTTGATCGCTTGTCCGAGTCTCCAATGTTAGGAGTGTTAGTGGGAGGAAGTTACTAACAAATGGTCCTTATTGTAGTCTCTCTCGGGAATAACCATTACTGTGTGTGACAGAGGTATTTTAGCCGACACATGTCCAATATTCACCGCTAATGACATTACTCCCCCACGGCAAACACAATCCGGCGCATTTAGCTAAATCAAGGTTGGGGTTTCTTTTAACCACTTCCACAAACCTCATTTTACAGATGAATACAGCTAAGATTGTGTATACACACTTGATTAAAGATTAAAGATTTAGACAAATATGAAATAAAATGATATGCATATAGGTATACATGTACGTACAATGTGCCGTATAAGCCACAAGATGTAAGTAGTAAGAAAAGTGTTTTGTTTTTTTTTTTAAGAAAAAGCAGATTGTAGTTCTTAACAAGTTCAGGCAACCAAAAAATGAAGTGCCTTGTAGTTTTTAACAATTTCAGACAAAACCAAAATGCAGTAGATTATATTTGTTACCAAGCTCAGACAACTCCTAAAAGCAGTAGATTGTAGTTGTTACCAAGCTCAGACAACTCATAAAAGCAGTAGATTGTAGTTGTTACCAGGCTCAGACAACCCATAAAAGCAGTAGATTGTAGTTGTTACCAGGCTCAGACAACCCATAAAAGCAGTAGATTGTAGTTGTTACTAGGCTCAGACAACCCTTAAAAGGAGTAGATTGTAGTTGTTACCAGGCTCAGACAACCCATAAAAGCAGTAGATTGTAGTTGTTACCAGGCTCAGACAACCCATAAAAGCAGTAGATTGTAGTTGTTACCAGGCTCAGACAACCCATAAAAGCAGTAGATTGTAGTTGTTACCAGGCTCAGACAACCCATAAAAGCAATAGATTGTAGTTGTTACCAGGCTCAGACAACCCATAAAAGCAGTAGATTGTAGTTGTTACCAGGCTCAGACAACCCATAAAAGCAGTAGATTGTAGTTGTTACCAGGCTCAGACAACCCATAAAAGCAGTAGATTGTAGTTGTTACCAGGCTCAGACAACCCATAAAAGCAGTAGATTGTAGTTGTTACCAGGCTCAGACAACCCATAAAAGCAGTAGATTGTAGTTGTTACCAGGCTCAGACAACCCATAAAAGCAGTAGATTGTAGTGGTTACCAGACTCAGACAACTCATAAAAGCAGTAGATTGTAGTTGTTACCAGGCTCAGACAACCCATAAAAGCAGTAGATTGTAGTTGTTACCAGGCTCATGCAACTCATAAAAGCAGTAGATTGTAGTTGTTACCAGGCTCAGACAACCCATAAAAGCAGTAGATTGTAGTTGTTACCAAGCTCAGACAACCCATAAAAGCAGTAGATTGTAGTTGTTACCAGGCTCATACAACTCATAAAAGCAGTAGATTGTAGTTGTTACCAACCTCAGACAACCCATAAAAGCAGTAGATTGTAGTGGTTACCAGACTCAGACAACTCATAAAAGCAGTAGATTGTAGTGGTTACCAGGCTCAGACAACCCATAAAAGCAGTAGATTGTAGTTGTTACCAGGCTCATACAACTCATAAAAGCAGTAGATTGTAGTTGTTACCAGGCTCAGACAACCCATAAAAGCAGTAGATTGTAGTTGTTACTAAGCTCAGACAACCCATAAAAGCAGTAGATTGTAGTTGTTACCAGGCTCATACAACTCATAAAAGCAGTAGATTGTAGTTGTTACCAGGCTCAGACAACCCATAAAAGCAGTAGATTGTAGTTGTAACCAAGCTCAGACAACCCATAAAAGCAGTAGATTGTAGTGGTTACCAGACTCAGACAACTCATAAAAGCAGTAGATTGTAGTGGTTACCAGGCTCAGACAACTCATAAAAGCAGTAGATTGTAGTTGTTACCAGGCTCAGACAACTCATAAAAGCAGTAGATTGTAGTTGTTACCAGGCTCAGACAACCCATAAAAGCAGTAGATTGTAGTTGTTACCAGGCTCAAACAACCCATAAAAGCAGTAGATTGTAGTGGTTACCAGACTCAGACAACTCAAAAAAGCAGTAGATTGTAGTGGTTACCAAGCTCAGACAACCCATAAAAGCAGTAGATTGTAGTTGTTACCAGGCTCATACAACTCATAAAAGCAGTGGATTGTAGTGATTACCAAGCTCAGACAACTCATAAAAGCAGTAGATTGTATTTGTTTGCAACCCCAAACATATTTTCTGTAGTATTTCGGACAACCAACATCCTATGATATATACCAAAAGATGGAAGTTCGAACAGTAAAACACACTAACAAATTGCCCCCCTCCCCTTCTCCCTCACCATGACCAATACGATTACCTTGGAGTTAGCTTTAATATCTGGGTAAAGCCATGCTAGCCTTTCCATTAAAACTATTTCTAATAACAAAAGCAAATCTGTCCCTTTCCTTTTTAATATCATAGAAAATTCCATATTGCTTAGAACAACAAATTGAACGAGTGTTGGTAGTTTAAATGTGACACCATAAAGTAACATATCTACCTCCAATCTGTGTTTTTCATCCAAGACAAAACAAACGCCTTAAGAATGCCATAGTTCAACTTTTTCAGAGGTTATGCACAGGGTTATGGCAGATTTCAAAACCACTTGTCTCTTTGTCTAGAATAGATCGTTAACAAGTCGTCTATGTTCCAGCTATGTAAGAGGTATCACCAATCAGAATGTCCTCTCTGCCTACTTCTCCACAATCAATAAGACAACGCTATCAAGTATTTCCGTATTATTTGAGAGAGACGTAAGATTCAGTTCTTTGATTAACATGTAATTGATAACTTTTTTGAAACTGGAAATTTTAGATATATTCTGTCAAAATGACGAGTTTCGTTGAAATCAAATAACGATATTTTTTAATACAAATTTACGTGATTCTTCTTCGGTCTGTTTGTATTTTCATACGTGAATAAATGAAATGAATTACATCTACCGAATTGACGACAAGGATAATAATTAGAAGTAAATTGAAGTGTGCATCACGGTTTTAGTGTCTGAATTTTACGAGGCACACGCTTAATATATATTTTTTTTGTTTTTCGTCAGTCGTAACATTGTTTCCATGCACTTTTCATGACCAAACTGAATTTGCTTATTTACGCCCGAATATGCCCTGGTATAAACACCATACATCTTTTTTTTTATTTTTTTATTTTTTTTTATTTTTTTTTATTTTTTTTTTTATTTCCACATATATATATATATCACAATACATCTTGATAGCACGTCCATTCATTCTCTTAACATCTAATTCTTTAACTCTTTGCTAAAAAAACTCTAAACAACTGTATATCAAAAGTCAACAATTAAAACGGTGACGTATACGCAAATGGATTTTGAAACAAACCAAGCAATTATTTAGATCTTACTGTGTTCACAATATCACTGATAATTGCGTGTGTATTCCAATCTGCTATAATGTCTTTTCTTAATTATGCAGATTGACTACCATTCTAACTTTGGAAGTATCAAATACATCAAGTCTAAAAATGTAACACTACTCAGCATTATTTTACGATTTTTAAGCGATTCTTCTTTTATCAAAGGCCATCTGAATTTATTTGTCGCTTGTTTCGTCGATTTTGAGAGAAAAAATGCAAACGTCTGTAGAGCGATACTGTCGTTTTCGTATACAATGACGTGGATAGGGAAATATAGGCTAGAGTAAGTCGTGATGATGCGGACGTGAAAGCGACAAGACTAGCTTGAGGACAATATGTTAAAACCTTCATCAATAGGTAGTCTGTTCCAAACACAGGTCTTATGAATGCCAAATATATCTGGCATGCTTTAGGTGGGCTAGGCTTTAACAAGCATTCTAAAAGCAGTCAATACCTCGGATCTGTTTCTTAAAGGTATGGGATTTACTATGATTAACGCCCATACAGTATGCTAAAAGACACATTTCATTCCAAAGTGTCTTTTGCACCTGTAAATTAATCTCCACGAAAAATGTCAGCCAGTGTCCAGCGGGCAAGTATGAAGAATCACGTTGGGGTAAATCGGATTATCCTACAACTATGCTCGTCGTTTTTGTTTACACTATACATATTACATGTACGTCTATTTCTAAAAAACAATCTTTACAAACTCTCAGTATGTGCCAAATCGGGGAAACGGCCAACTTGCAGCGTGTTTTTATTCGAAGATATGACCAACAAGTTACACCATCCGGCCTGGCGTAAAGCGGCAAGATTACCACCCTATAGACCCTTTCGGCTTAAGGATTGACGCTTGTGCAAAAGCCTCGCTGTATGGCAAAATGACGCGGAGTTTTTGGATCTATCTAACGTCGCAATCGTGTTCATTTAGTCTATGACGCACTGCAAAAGAGGCGTGTCCCAGCGCCCGCAATAGAGAAATGACGCCAATGCCATACAAGTCGAACAACGTCATAAAACGTCATTCTAAGTCGAAGTGGTCTATTACCCTATCCAGCATGCCGTAAATCAGTAATATTATCACCCTAAGAAACTAACCAGAAATACCGTGAATCAATAATATTATCACCCTAATAAACAACGCAGAAATGCCGTGAATCAGTAATATTATCACCCTTATAAACTATCCAGAGATACCGTAAATCAGTTATATTATCACCCTAATAAACAACGCAGAAATGCCGTAAATCAGTAATATTATCACCCTTATAAACTATCCAGAAATACCGTGAATCAATAATATTATCACCCTAATAAACAACGCAGAAATGCCGTTAATCAGTAATATTATCACCCTTATAAACTATCCAGAGATACCGTAAATCAGTTATATTATCACCCTTATAAACTATCCAGAGATACCGTAAATCAGTTATATTATCACCCTAATAAACTACCCAGAAATACCGTAAATCAGTAATATTATCACCCTATTAAACTATCCAGTATGCCGTAAATCAGTTATATTATCACCCTAATAAACTACCCAGAAATACCGTAAATCAGTTATATTATCACCTTAATAAACAAAAAATGCCGTGAATCAGTAATATTATCACCATATTAAACTATCCAGTATGCCGTAAATCAGTAATATTTACAAACTATTAAACTATCCAGAAATGCCGTAAATCAGTAATATTATCACCCTAATAAACTACCCAGAAATGACGTAAATCAGTAATATTATCACCCTATTAAACTATCCAGTATGCCGTAAATCAGTTATATTTACAAACTATTAAACTATCCAGAAATGCCGTAAATCAGTTATATTATCACCCTAATAAACTACCCAGAAATACCGTAAATCAGTTATATTATCACCTTAATAAACAAAAAATGCCGTGAATCAGTAATATTATCACCATATTAAACTATCCAGTATGCCGTAAATCAGTAATATTTACAAACTATTAAACTATCCAGAAATGCCGTAAATCAGTAATATTATCACCCTAATAAACTACCCAGAAATGACGTAAATCAGTAATATTATCACCCTATTAAACTATCCAGTATGCCGTAAATCAGTTATATTTACAAACTATTAAACTATCCAGAAATGCCGTAAATCAGTAATATTATCACCCAAATAAACTACCCAGAAATGCCGTAAATCAGTAATATTATCACCCTATTAAACTATCCAGAAATGCCGTAAATCAGTAATATTATCACCCTAATAAACTACCCAGAAATGCCGTAAATCAGTAATATTATCACCCTATTAAACTATCCAGAAATGCCGTAAATCAGTAGTATTATCACCCTAATGTACTATCCAGTATGCCGTAAATCAGTAATATTATCACCCTATTAAACTATCCAGTATGCCGTATCCAACATGTCGTAAGTCAATAAGATGATCAACCTATTAACTTATCCAACATGTCGTAAGTCTGTGAGATGATCAACCTATTAACTTATCCAACATGTCGTAAGTCTGTGAGATGATCAACTTATTAACTTATCCAACATGTCGTAAGTCTGTGGGATGATCAACTTATTAACTTATCCAACATGTCGTAAGTATTTGAGATGATCAACCTATTAACTTATCCAATATGTCGTAAGTCAGAGAGAATACGTGGTTAGTTGTCCATCATGCTATACACAAAGAAAAAAGTTAAGCACCCTTGGAAAGTCTGCACCGATCGATAAAAGCATTGGTGTACATAGGGACATTGATATTGCAGAAACGATTGTGATCTTAAAAGGCAACATTCTGGCGATAAAAATCACCATTAATTGCAATAAGCTATACACTTTATTTAGGATATTGTTAGCCAAATCAAAAGTTTATTTTGACAAAATAAAAAGATGCTTGTAAGTATGAACCTTCAGAGTCCATCTGGCTTCACAGGGCGAACATATTGAAGTAAACATGTCACTTTAAGTGTGTAGAACACATACCTAGAGCAGAAGATCCATTAGCTTCCAACCTGCGTCTCAACCATCCGGTGAGACGTCGGATCTGTTGAAGGGTAACTGCGCGGATTTGAGTACATTTGGGATAGGATGGGCAGAAACACGGATATTTTGGGGCACTAGGCACCCTCCATCGGCTGGCGGAATTCCCAGGGGTCGAAGAACTAAAATATCATTTTGCTTTACTTTATTCTAAACTGAAAAAGGAAGAACTATATAGCTATTGGTCTCGTTCGCGTATATACGTTGTATCATTGTGGTAAGGATGTGTAATTCTAATGCAGTTTTGGTTTTACGCCGCACTCAAGATTACTTTACTTATACGGCGGCGTGGTTTAGGTGGAAACGAGACTTTCATTTGTTCTGAGAGGGATTTGAACCCGCGCCGTATCGATTGGAGGCTTGTCTCGGACTAAGGGACTATCATCACTTTAACCGATTGAGCCACCGAGCCCCCCCCCCCCCCAAAGTGGCATGAGCTGCCAAAATTCACAGTTTTTTTTTCATACTTTCTGATCGTCACGACAGTAAGAGGCTTTGAAGGCCATCGAAAAACTAAATGATTGGCGTTGAAATGAGGAAAATCCATACAGTATGTGGCCTGTGCGCACCGAAAACGTGTCCGAAAAGTAAACAAAATTTAAATAACCGGGACGACCATTCATTCATTCTAAGCAAAAGTTAGTTCAAAACAATACTTTATCGTACATTTTCAAGACTGAAAGCACTAAATAGCTTCTGAATGATACGTCTTGAGAAAAATAGCCGATAATTTTAACATTCTGTTTTAACGTCAAAATATCAACATTTTGGCAGCTCATGCCACTTTAAGTTTTGCCGATAGTGTGTTTAAAGTGGCATGAGCTGCTAAAATTCGAATAAAGTCAGTAACCCATATTGATGGAAGACGGAAGTGCTTATAATGGACAAAATTAAAAAAGCCTGGTTGTATGAGTTCATAATAGAGTTCTTGTTGCTGAAATGTATCTCCAAGATTGGTATCGGCGAAAAGCTCGTGGTACTTTTTGATGCAAATTAACAACACTTCACTAATTCTGTTCAATTTAAATTTTCTTTGCTGCTGTAGCATTATTGATTTTATGAATCCGACTTAACACGGGTTTAGTAAAAGCATACACAGAATTGAATCCCAAACACAATACACCTATCGAGCAGCATGGAGTTACACTGCAGGTCTTTCTTTACAATCTCAAATTTGTCTTTTTTTGTGCATGCCCAAGTTCGAAGTTTGTTTATACATTACAGTTACTTAACAAATCAAATTTTCAATTTTAAATCCAAAATACAAAAATAATGCCAAAAGTTTCAATTTTTTGGGGAATAAAGGAAACAATATTCTGGATATTAGCGGCAAAGTTTTCATAAGAAATTTAACTTATCAACTTATCCCGTGCCCGAGAATGCTGCTTACTAGTGACTTAGCGTCATACATTTACCCGTCCATAGATACGTGTTTATTTATCACTTTTTTTTGTTTGTTAAAAAGACCAAAAAAAAAATATTTTTTATCATATAAGAATGATATTGTCTCTAAAATGAAAATTGATGTATAAATTATCTCAAGTGTTCGTTTTAATCGAGCGAAATATAATATCATCGCTCCTTCGTTCTATGACCATCGCTATATCACTCTATCACCATCGCTATTTTATAATATCACTCTATCACCGATGCTATATCACTCTATCACCATCGCTATATCATTCTATCACCATCGCTATATCATTCTATCACCATCGCTATATCACTCTATCACCATCGCTTTATCACTCTATCTTTCAATTACTCTATCGCCTTGACTCTTATCACTCAATCGCCATCGCTTTCCATATGTGCTCAAGAGAAAGTTATGACGCTTTTCGGCCATCATATGTTGACGTGTATGACATATTTTCAAAGAACGTTAAACACAATTCCTTTCTGGATATTAGAAGTTAAGTAACGGATTAACATTTTGGGTTTCTATGTCCGTTAAAGTGGCATGAGCTGCCAAAATGTTGATATTTTGAAGTTAAAACAGAATGTTGAAATTAAAGGCTATTTTTCTCAAGACGTATAATTAAGAAGCTTTTTAGTGCTTCTAGTCTCGAAAATGTACGATAAAGTATTGTTTTGAACTAAGTTTGGCTTAGAATGAATGAATGGTCGTCCCGGTTATTTAAATTTTGTTTACATTTCGAACACATTTTGGTTCGTACAGGCCACATACTGTATGGACTTTCCTCATTCCAACGCCTATCATTTAGTTTTTCGATGGCCTCCAAAGCCTCTTACTGTCGTGGCGATCAGAAATTATGAAAAAAGTTTGATTTTTGGCAGCTTATGTCACTTTAAATATAAGTTTAGGGATTGTTCCGACCACGGAACGTTTGAAACACTGATAGCGACATTAAAACATCCCAAACTCAAAATTCCCAAAAGGATATTGGATATTGTCTGTGATATATAATTGTATATATTAGGTTGATTGGAGGCTGTCATTAGCAGCGTGTATTTACATATCCACCGTATAATCCAGTTGGATAGCTAGCAGCTGATACCACTGATCAAGGTTCCATTATACAAGAGTAGAACATGATCTTACACCTTTGTGTGAACTTTCACAAATCAACCGGACTCAGGTGTATCGTATTAATCAGCCATCTAAATAAGAGTGATTCCAGTGTTGTCAGACATCGTGTATACAGCACGCCTGTTTAATACACGGCTCAGACATTTAATCAACAATTTCATCCTCAATATACATACAAGTAATGCAAGATGGAGAGATATATGAATTTAATTTTGAGTTAGATGAAGGTTGGAGATTTTACTATTCAATAGTTGATGACCCTTTGGAAAGGCTAAACGCCGTATTAAAAAAAAGTCAGATCCTTCTATTTGCAATACAAATATATTGTACAATGGGGTAAAGTGGCAGCATATAAAAATATATTAATGCTAAAAAGGCCATGTAAATTAACACCACACGTCCTGAAATCATCCATGATCTTAAAGGCTTATGAACGGTAAACATACCATGTAACACCAGAAGTCTTGAAATCATTCATGAGTATGTTTACTCTTCAGAAGCCGTTAAGATCATGAAGGTTTGAAATCGTCCATGATCTAAGAGGCTTCTGAAGGGTAAACGTATCATGTAACACCAGAAGTCTTGAAATCATCCATGGTCTTAGAGGCTTCTGAAGGGTAAACATACCATGTAACACCAGAAGTCCTGAAATCATCCATGATCTTAGAGGCTTCTGAAGAGTAAACGTACCATGTAACATCAGAAGTCCTGAAATCATCCATGATCTTAGAGGCTTCTGAAGGGTAAACGTACCATGTAACACCAGAAGTCCTGAAATCATCCATGATCTTAGAGGCTTCTGCAGGGTAAACATACCATGTAACACTAGAAGTCCTGAAATCATCCATGATCTTAAATGCTTCAGAAGGGTAAACTTAACATGTAACACCAGAAGTCCTGAAATCACCCATGATCTTAGGGGCTTCTGAAGGGTAAACGTACCATGTAACACCAGAAGTCCTGAAATCACCCATGATCTTAGGGGCTTCTGAAGAGTAAACTTACCATGTAACACCAGAAGTCCTGAAATCATCTATGCTTTTAGAGGCTTCTGAAGGATAAACGTACCATGTAACACCAGACGTCCTGAAATCATCCATGATCTTAGCGGCTTCTGAAGGGTAAACATACCATGTAACACCAGAAGTCCTGAAATCATCCATGATCTTAGCGGCTTCTGAAGGGTAAACATACCATGTAACACCAGAAGTCCTGAAATCATCCATGATCTTAGAGGCTTCTGAAGGGTAAACATACCATGTAACACCAGACGTCCTGAAATCATCCATGCTCTTAGCGGCTTCTGAAGAGTAAACGTACCATGTAACACCAGACGTCCTGAAATCATCCATGATCTTAGAGACTTCTGAAGAGTAAACGTACCATGTAACACCAGAAGTCCTGAAATCATCCATGATCTTAGCGGCTTCTGAAGGGTAAACATACCATGTAACACGAGAAGTCTTGAAATCATCCATGATCTTAGAGGCTTCTGAAGGGTAAACATACTATGTAACACCAGAAGTCCTGAAATCATCCATGATCTTAGAGGCTTCTGAAGGGTAAACGTACCATGTAACACCAGACGTCCTGAAATCATCCATGATCTTAAAGGCTTCAGAAGGGTAAACATACCATGTAACACCAGACGTCCTGAAATCATCCATGATCTTAGAGGCTTCTGAAGGGTAAACATACCATGTAACACCAGACGTCCTGAAATCCCCCACCATCTTAGTGGCTTCTGAAGGGTAAACATACCATGTAACACCATACGTCCTGAAATCATCCATGATCTTAGAGGCTTCTGAAGGGTAAACATACCATGTAACACCAGACGTCCTGAAATCATCTATGCTTTTAGAGGCTTCTGAAGGGTAAACGTACAATGTAACACCAGACGTCCTGAAATCATCCATGATCTTAGAGGCTTCTGAAGGGTAAACATACCATGTACCACCAGAAGTCCTGAAATCATCCATGATCTTAGAGGCTTCTGAAGGGTAAACGTACCATGTAACACCAGAAGTCCTAAAATCATCCATGATCTTAGAGCCTTCTGAAGGGTAAACGTACCATGTAACACCAGAAGTCCTAAATTAACCATGATCTTAGAGGTTTCTGAAGGGTAAACGTACCATGTAACACCAGAAGTCCTGAAATCATCCATGATCTTAGAGGCTTCTGAAGAGTAAACGTACCATGTAACACCAGACGTCCTGAAATCATCCATGATCTTAGAGACTTCTAAAGAGTAAACATACCATGTAACACCAGACGTCCTGAAATCATCCATGCTCTTAGCGTCTTCTGAAAAGTAAACGTACCATGTAACACCAGACGTCCTGAAATCATCCATGATCTTAGAGGCCTTTGAAGAGTAAACATACCATGTAACACCAGGCGTGCTGAGATCATCCATGATCTTAGAGGTTTCTGAAGGGTAAACGTACCATGTAACACCAGACGTCCTGAAATCATCCATGATCTTAGAGGCCTTTGAAAAGTAAACGTACCATGTAACACCAGACGTCCTGAAATCATCCATGATCTTAGAGGCCTTTGAAGAGTAAACATACCATGTACCACCAGAAGTCCTGAAATCATCCATTATCTTAGAGGCTTCTGAAGGGTAAACATACCATGTAACACCAGACGTCCTGAAATCAGTCATGATCTTAGCGGCTTCTGAAGAGTAAACGTACCATGTAACACCAGAAGTCATGAAATCATCCATGATCTTAGCGGCTTCTGAAGAGTAAACGTACCATGTAACACCAGAAGTCATGAAATCATCCATGATCTTATAGACTTCTGAAGAGTAAACTTACCATGTAACACCAGAAGTCCTGAAATCATCTATGCTTTAGAGGCTTCTGAAGGGTAAACATTTCAAATTGAGTGGAAGCTTGGATGACTTTGATATAGAAGTGAAATAAAATTCAAATCCAATTTTTGTTAGATACATGAAACATTCCAATTGCTTGTCCGGCAAGATTTCCAGAAGTGACAAAAACGTGGAAATATCGATTTGAATAATACATATTTATTTTATGTATAAAGTTTTGTTTTTGTTAAATGTCGTATTATTATCAAAGCGTGGTCAACTAGTTTGGCTTCTGGAATTATTGGTATAAATTTGATAGAAATTTTACCAACTTGGCATTTTGATATTAGGCTAATGTAAAAAATGATAAAATCCATCTAGAGTATGACCCATTTAAATGTGAATCTACCCATCTTCTCTCTAGCTGATTAAAGCACCAATATTGAGGGAGTAGCTTCAGTTCAATTCGTCCCGGATAATACATCATTGTTAAACAACTTTTCTACGCCGGATATAAACTACCCACAAAGCTTACATTCAAATCGATATACATATGGAGTATCAATGAATGGTATCGGTTATTGAGGGGTTTGTTTAAGTAGTTGACAGTTACTGTCAAACACAGTTAATAATACACTATAGTTAGCTATAAAGTTTAATACTAATTAAGTTGATGTGTAACTGCTTATTGACCAAAGATCAATTTTATAAGTAGAGTTTGCCAATTGTTAACGGGCACTTAAACTGCACCTCTTTCAATAAGAGAAATGCGTAGATGAATTATCCTAAAGGTAAATGAAAAAGGGCGAGATTGAAGGATGGACACTGCGTGACAATGACCCAATGATCGCTGAGAGAAGGCGTGCCACGGAGAGCAGAGTGGAACTCACGTAGATATCTGCGATGTGTTGGCGTTCTACACTCTGACATTGCTTTGGCATCTAATGGATACAAGCCGTACATGAGAAGATTCCCAATTCGGACTTTTTGGGGCAACATGGAAAAGCAAAGATAAAATTTAATCAAGAATTCATAATAAGAACGGGTTTCATTAGAGAAGAATATCTTATTTTGTGGAACTTTTGTGTGTTTGATAACAAATGTGATGAGCAGGTCACTTTCTTCGGACATCTGGCCGACGTATTCTGGCTCATTCACTTTCAGATATGCAACAGTGGTCTGTATTTAGCTGGTGCTGTCTTTTACTGGGCCAGTATCTAGCCGTCAGCTCCTTGTATATACCTACCTACAATGCTAGACTCTCCCAGTTAACTAAATATGACATCTGGAAGAGAGGTAAGTCCATTTATTTATCTTTGTATTTTCAAAGAAACAGGAAACAATAGTAGAGCTTTTATCAAACAGAAAATGGTGAAATTATCGCTTGGACAGTAGAATTTTATCGTCTACTTTTGTCGTCCATATTTGTTTTTTTTTTAATTTTGAAACTTGTAAAAGTTTAATTATTTGGTTATTAATGTGCATTTTCAATAATTAACCTGGCACTATATTAGGTATTCAAGAACATCAACTTTTCTATTCTGTTTTACTATAAATAAGTCTTCTATTGTTATATATGTAGATTTTCATTACCTTTATTAAAGTAACATTGTTACCAAGAAAAAGATTCTCATCCAGCTCAAATATATACAAGAATTCCATTACCTGGCTATATAAGCGGTTAGTTCAATCACTGAAAGAGACTAAAGACGGGAAAGTAATCTCGCTGTAGCCTCTCAGCAAATAGAGCCTTCCATTCTTAGATGTGCCGCCAAATTTGTCCGAGTTAAGACACACGAATCTATGGACAATCAATACTCTAGTTTTCCTTCTTCTCAAAGGGCGCATAACTTTCCAAGTATATTCAATTATGAGTGTTTAGCCTATAGGTTGGCGTATAAAGATCTCGGTCATTTACTGTTTTCTTGGATAATACAGATTGGTTACCTATTTTTCATGTCCTATTATTTGACTTGCTTTATATGCTAGAAAAACCCGGTATTACAATAAACCGCTTACCCGTTAGTTGTGTCGTACAGTCATGTGTATAAAGATAGTTTATTATTTATGGTCACTAAAACACACGGGCACAGGGATTATTAATAGTCTAATTGTTATTACCACTTAAAGCTGCACTATGTAGCTAAAACTGCGTTGCCTATTGATAAGCGAGTTCTCAAAGCTTATCGAGCTTAATTGCGCTGCTGTTTGGTATTACACTATTGGTTATTGTCATTTGATCTGCACCATTTACTCTCCTGTTACTCGATGTTTTTCGTTGTTATTTTGGTGAGCTGGAATGTAAAAACATTAGCCTTTTTGATTTAGCTGATATGGTCGTCATGTAAATGGTGCCACAACGAGGCTAATGGATGTTATACTCTTTTCTCTTATACCCAAACATCCCTTGGTTTAAACAATATTTATTTGGCACAGCCAAAGTGTACTGCCCAGCAGCTCTTTAGAACCTTGGTAGATCTATAACATTTGTCGTTATAGTAAAATTCAACATTGTCATTTCTTACGAACACACATCCTACATATATAATAGAACATGCGCAAACAAAACCATTTGTGTTTTATTTATGTTACAAACGCCAAGTAAAATTCTAATTGGGAATATCCCCTTTGAACACCAAGTACTGTTGCTATAACTCAGGGAATCGCTTTTGAACACCAAGTACTGTTGCTAAAACTCAGGGAATCGCTTTTGAACACCAAGTACTGTTTCTATAACTCAGGGAATCGCCTTTGAACACCAAGTACTGTTGCTATAACTCAGGGGATCCCCTTTGAACACCAAGTACTGTTTCCATAACTCAGGGAATCCCCTTTGAACACCAAGTACTGTTTCTATAACTCAGGGAATCGCTTTTGAACACCAAGTACTGTTTCTATAACTCAGGGAATCGCTTTTGAACACCAAGGACTGTTTCTATAACTCAGGGAATCGCTTTTGAACACCAAGGACTGTTTCTATAACTCAGGCGATCTCTTTTGAGCACAAGGTACTGTTGTTTTAACTCGGGGATCACGTTCGAACACGAATTACTGTTGTTTTAACTCGGGGATCACTTTTGGACACAAAGTAGTACTATAACTCTTAGCTAGATTTTAGCTATATATACTAGTTTTAGGAACACCTTTTTCGCCTCTATTTACTGCTATGGTCTCTTAATAAATATTATCCCTGTGACAACGAAACAAATGGTGTGCAAGAATTAAGTTCATTTATTTACAAAGACATACTCTGAATGAATTAAATCATATGGTATACATCTTGTCAATATATCCAACTTCCACTTTTAGAGAGTACGGACTGGTGGAGTGAGGTCAAAAGATCACGAGGAGAGTATTCCAGATTAGTTAACAGTTTTACACGACAAGCTCAGAGGCGACGACAAAGACGACATAGTTTTGTAGAAAACATGTTCCGGATATTCGATATTAACAGTAAGTATTATAATTTAAAATCAGATTCATGTTTGATAAGTCTATGCTGATAAAATTCTATGATATGCACAATGTGCTCAACGCTAAAAAATATGTATCTATCTGGGCATCAACGGGTCGTGAAAAATGAGATTGAATCAAACAAATCTACTGTCTATCTGAGGAAACCCTTTACATGTTCTGCCTGTAACCATAAAGTTTTGGTGAGGCTGTAAACCATATATACACAAAGTAAAAAGTTAAACACCCCCTGGAAAGTCTGCACCGACCGATAAAATCATTGGTGTAGGGATATTGTTGGCAAACTGATGTTGCAGAAACCATTGTGATCATAAAGGGCAACATTCTGACGATAAGAAATCACCATTAATGGCAATAAGAGTTTATTCAGGATATCGTTAGCCAAAACCAAAGTGTATTTTAACAAAATAAAAAGATGCTTGTGAGTATGAAACTTCTGAGCCCATCTGGCTGCAAAGGGCAAACATATTGAAGTAAAAATGTCACTTTGAGTGTGAAGAACACATCCTAGAGCAGAAAGTCAATAGCGCGTATAGCCTCCATTAGCTTCCAACCTGCGTCTCACCCCGCCAGTAAGACGTCGGATCTGTTGAAGGGGTAACTGTGTGGATTTGAATACTTCAGAGCACATTTGGGATAGGATTGGCAGAAACATTCAAGCCCTAGAGCCTCCTGTACAAAATCTACAGGAATTGGAAACCGCATTACATCGGTATTGGCGGCAGTTATCCCTTCAACAGATCCGACGGCTCAGTGGAGGGTTGGAAGGTTGGAAGCTTTTGGAGGCTGTACGCGTTATTGCCCTTCTACACACCCAAAGTGACATTTTTACTTCAATATGTTCGCCCTGTGAAGCCAGATGGACTCTGAAGATTCATATTTACAAGCATCTTTTTATTTTGTTAAAATACACTTTGGTTTTAGCTAACGATGTCCTGAATAAATTGTATAGCTTATTGCCATTAATGGGGATTTCCTATCGCCAGAATGTTGCCCTTTATGATCACAATCGTTTCTGCAACATCAGCTTGCCAACAATATCCCTACACCAATGATTTAATTCGTCGGTGCAGACTTTCCAGCGGAGTGCTTAACTTTCTTCTTTGTGTATAGCTATATTTTCACACCTTGCTTGATGAGTCTGATTCTTTTAAATCGCCGAACATCTGTACACAAAGTTCATTTTTTTAATATTGTTTATAGGGACGACAAAAAAGTCCGATAATTCACTGTCAGAATTGTTTTCCATTACCTTACACTGGGAAATGTGGCACCGGGGAGATGTGTAACAGACCAGTGTTTTAACTGTCCGAGTAATTCGACATACTGTTACAATTTCATTTCATTTTATTCACCAGAAAATATGTACAACAATGCAAAGAAGAACAAAATAATGTTAAAGATAAAGTAGCATACAGATTAAAGAGAACTAATGCCTGTTCTGGCGGGAAAAGAAACCCCAACGGGCTTGTGCAGGGTGCCATGATCCCCCCCCCCCCCCTCTCACAATGTGAAAGAATATACATGGAATTGTCAGATATTCATTCCCATGGCTCGCCTCAATCACTCTCAATGTTGTATTTTGTTCTTGGATTTTTGCACATCAGATAGTTGTTAAGAGTGATACACCTTATAGACTACTTCTGTGTGTTATTCTCTCCGTCTATCACAATCTCTGGAATTCCTATGTCGTCTTAGTGGCATGAGCTGCCAAATATAATAAGCTAGAATAAGCTAATTATTCGTCAATTTTAACAAGAAGTACAAAAAAGAATTTTGTTTTGATACCAATTATAGAGCTGTCTGTTACACAGGTTATTTATTTTACCAATCTTTTTTATTTCAATGTCAACCGTTTAGATTTCCATGGTATTTCAAACGCTGAACTGCTCTTGACCACCAGAATTTCTGAACTTTGGTAGCTCATGCCACTTCAATTGTTTCAGTTATTTACTTCATAATAAATAGGTGTTAAATCAAACAGAAAAAATATGTCACTCAATTTGAATCAGGGTCATAAAAATTTATATTTGGAAATATTTGCCAAGAAAAAATAAATATCTTTTGAAAGAAGTCAATGTTGATATCGGTAATATTCAGAATAAAACCAAGGCTATGTGACTAGTGAAGGAGAATTATAAAACCATTACAATCATTGGCACAGTCGTCACTCGTGTTACTTTGAAGATTTTGGAGTATCCTCGTGTTTGTTTGTTTGTTTGGTCGATTAATCGATTGATGTTTTACGCCGAACTCAAGATTATTTAACTTGCATGGCGGCCTTGCCAGGTTTAGTAGGGGGAGGAAAACGGAGTCTTTGCCCGGAGGAAACCCCCGACCTTCGACGAGTACCTGGACAATCTTCAACATAGAGCGATCGAGACAAAATCATCTTGACGACCATAGAGAGTACCAGGTGGAAATACTGGCTGAATGGCTTCTCCATACCAGGTGGAAATACGACGTTGGGCTGAATGGCTTCTCCATACCAGGTGGAAATACGACGGTGGGCTGAATGGCTTCTCCATACCAGGTGGAAATACGACGTTGGGCTGAATGGCTTCTCCATACCAGGTGGAAATACGACGTTGGGCTGAATGGCTTCTCCATACCAGGTGGAAATACGACGTTGGGCTGAATGGCTTCTCCATACCAGGTGGAAATACGACGTTGGGCTGAATGGCTTCTCCATACCAGGTGGAAATACGACGTTGGGCTGAATGGCTTCTCCATACCAGGTGGAAATACGACGTTGGGCTGGATGGCTTCTCTATACCAGGTGGAAATACGACGTTGGGTTGAATGGCTTCTCCATACCAGGTGGAAATACGACGGTGGACTGAATGGCTTCTCCATACCAGGTGGAAACACGACGTTGGGCTGAATGGCTTCTCCATACCAGGTGGAAATACGACGTTGGGCTGAATGGCTTCTCCATACCAGGTGGAAATACGACGGTGGGCTGAATGGCTTCTCCATACCAGGTGGAAATACGACGTTGGGCTGAATGGCTTCTCCATACCAGGTGGAAATACGACGGTGGGCTGAATGGCTTCTCTATACCAGGTGGAAATACGACGGTGGGCTGAATGGCTTCTCCATACCAGGTGGAAATACGACGGTGGGCTGAATGGCTTCTCCATACCAGGTGGAAATACGACGGTGGGCTGAATGGCTTCTCTATACCAGGTGGAAATACGACGGTGGGCTGAATGGCTTCTCCATACCAGGTGGAAATACGACGGTGGGCTGAATGGCTTCTCCATACCAGGTGGAAATACGACGGTGGGCTGAATGGCTTCTCCATACCAGGTGGAAATACGACGGTGGGCTGAATGGCTTCTCTATACCAGGTGGAAATACGACGGTGGGCTGAATGGCTTCTCCATACCAGGTGGAAATACGACGGTGGGCTGAATGGCTTCTCCATACCAGGTGGAAATACGATGTTGGGCTGAATGGCTTCTCTATACCAGGTGGAAATACGACGGTGGGCTGAATGGCTTCTCCATACCAGGTGGAAATACGATGTTGGGCTGAATGGCTTCTCCGTATATATACCATTAAATTAGAGCTGCAGATCAAGATGATAAAGTGATGATCTCCCATCTAACGTGGTGGTCTGGATATGTCATGTTATGCTAGTCAAACCGTAACGGTATTGTAGGCAAGACGGCAATTTTAATTGTTTTTATTATGACAGCATTCAGTCTTCGGTACATCAGGAAATGCTGAAGAGCAATCATTAATACATTACTGCCAAGTAATTTCCTCTTCACAACATGAGATTTGCATAAGTGGTTAAGTTCATTTCAAGTATTCCTCATATGGATGAAGCCCAATTTCAAGGGCAATTTCAAACAGTTTCTAGAAATAATAATGCATGAAATAGCCATCGAGTAAGCAGGTCGCCATTTGCAGTTTGCGAAGCATTTTCGAGACGATGATTTAGGATGTTTTATCTGGAATAAGAAGTTACAACTGGAGTCCCGGATTGACGTCATACTGGGTTTGTGTGTACAACGTGTTACCTGCATTGATTCTTGCCATTAACTATACCTTTGATCAATTTTAGCCATCTTGAAATCGCTTCTCAACAATTCAATGATAGAAGGTAGTCAGAATCTTATAATCCCAGTGTAAACGATGACGTCTCATTATTTTGGCCTAATGTGATGAGCTCATTTATTTTACATCAGTTGTTACTGAAAATCGGAAATGGTGTTATAAAAAGTTTCCAACGATTCAATACTGTAGATCATTTCCTATTGCTTTCAAATACCTGTCGATTTAATATGGATTTGTTTCGTCTATTTGAACGGGAATCTCTTCAGTTCTGTAAGACTATTCCATATAAATGACTTTACACATAATATCAGTAAGATTTGATAAATAATAGTTCTCGAAATGTCACGACCTTTACGAAGAAGAAGCGAAATGTCCATAATTTCATCTGGGAATTGAAAGCTAATATCAGATGAAGTAATCCTTTGCTAGGTGTTTATCAAGATCGAGAAAACATGCTTTTGTAGGTACGTTGGCTTAAAGACGTTTTGTGGTGAGACAGTTGTTTATTCAAACAATCTCATGGGAGGACAATAAAGTTTTGTATGATTGTCCCTTACTGAGTCACTAGACAGCTGGGTATATCAAACGTTAACTGTAAGAATAGATTGATAATTAGATAAATGTAAATGACAGCTGAGACAGACTGCGAAAGGTCACTGCATCATAGGCAGTAACTGAACCGAGACACAGTAGGCTAATTCCACTAAATACATATTTCTTAATCACACTTGAGATTAAACAAAGCAATAAAATTAGCATTTTATTGATTATTTATTTGATTTAGGATCTGTTAATGAGGTATGTTAACTCTAATAAAAGATAGAGGATTGTTAAAGTAAGACTTACACCTGACGCCCAATCAAAATAACCCTAAAACTGGGTTATCCCTCTAGAACCCACAGTTGCACCGGTGCAACAGCCTAAAATTTGACCTACATATTCTATCCCATGCTATAAGATTCTTTTAAAACTATATGTTGCATACAAGCAATACACGTAGTTTCGCTTTCAGCGGGTAGGGGTCAGCAAGATCAGTCAGGTTGGTGTCACGTGACTGATCAAAACGCTGATGACCACATGAAGTGATTGAGCCGTTTTTGAAGGTAAAGACAAGCACTAAATTCCATGGAAACACTTAGAGATGAGCATGACCACGTGGGCGATAATCCTATTTTTTCTCAAAATATTTTTTTCTGGTCTGCTATGGCTTGTTTAAGACCCCCCCCCCCCCCCCAAAAAAAAAAAAAAAGAAAAAATCCCTCCGCAAATTCATGTATCGGGATCTAGAGGGTTATATTTGCGTGTATACTAGTAATGACCTGTTGAGCATGGAGTCAATATGCATATCAATATAGAGACTGTTATAGACCTGTGTTTTATCAACGATTCATTTTCCTCACACAGAGCTCAACTTTGACCCGTTTGGATAGTTACCAAATCCTCCCCATAGAAATGCCGTTTTGATCGCGGATGGGATACGTCTGTAGACCGGAGTGGTGATCTGTCCGACTCACACCCACGCTTCAACTATCAGATCTACCACTAATTTCATTAGCCTTTTTGTGCCAAGTAGAGATTAATGTCAACCGTTTTGGAAATACTACAAGGCTGAGTCATATAGTATAACTTTGAATAAATTGCATTGAAATCCACACAGCCTATGTGAGGTTTTGCCTTCCTACCCACTGATATGTTATATAAGGGTTTTTTCTGGTCTTTTTATTTAGCAATGTGAAAACTTTACCATTGAACAGATTCACAAATTAGCACACATATTTTACACCAGCATTGATATGAATTGCCTTGGTGACCTGGGTGGCCCAGCAAAGGCCTTCCATTAATGCCGGATTGAATCGCTCACAAACCAAATAAAAAGTAACAAATTTGTGAGTGTATTTTTCACTCGAACGCCATATGGGGAAGAGTTGTCAGGCAAACGCCCGGTTTCCTCTTCTAAAAACCTGGAAACGCCGCAATATAAGTGAAATAATCTTGATAGCGACGTAAAACATCGATCAATCAACTATGAACTGGCAAGTACTGTTTAGTCAACGTGTGACTGTTAAACATTTCAGTGCCCATGTATCCTGGCCAGTAAGTTTTATTTTCAAAAGTAAAAACGTTGACTTAATATACTTAGAAAACGAGACATGTACATACTTTCGTCAACGCCAACAATGACTTCCAGGAAGCACTCAAACACTGTATTGTATCCATCGTATTAATATACCGACAACGTTGGAGAGAACTGGTGGATTTTGGTGACTGACTGAACAAGTTCATCAATAACCCTGTTCAAGGATTTCTAATTTTAGGGGCTAAATATTGACAGATTAGCTTCTTATGACGTCACAGCTGATTTTCTAGCCGTTGAATAATTGAAATAGTTAAATATAGGGGACAATATCTATAATAAGCTTTAGGGGAGAAATGTGATACGCAAATAGTCAGCATCTGTAAACAACAGTTCACAGAGTCCTCAAGTTTAAATCTGCAGAAACTTAAGATTTGCGAAAAAAATTAATATTATTGACAGATAATGAACTATTAAGTATCCTGTTCTTTATTTCTGTATGAACTATTGTTTTTATAACCCACTATGCAAAATAATGAACTCGATGTTGTTACTTTTGTTTGATAAAGACCTATTTTGCGTCGGTTAAGGTTTCATTGAGAGTCTTACTACACTGTTTGTTGAACGTTCAGTACGACATGGGTTCATTTTCATCCCATAGAGGTGGTTTGAGATATTCTAGAGATTCCGCTGCGAAAATGGCTCAGATTTTAAGGGGTTCAATTTTGCTGTCGTCATGGTTAATATTATTAGGGAAGATTGTCTGCTGTGTGATGATCCCTTAATGTCAAAATTGTTCAGGTTTTAGAAGGGATGTGGAAGTTTTAGGCGGGGAATCCGATTTTATGATGAATTTAAGGGTAGGCTTGCTGTTATGATGGTTCGGAGGATGACATTGCAGAGATACATGTTAAGGTAGACTTGTTGTAATGGATGTATTGCCACTATGATGGTTCACCCTCATACTGGTTTAGGTTTCGTTGTATTTTTGCTCTCATGGTTCATCAGACAATAGTGTTCAATCTGTTACTTTATTACCAATAACATTATATTATCAAGCAAGTAGAAGTGTTTGTCTTTATTATCAGTTTGATTTAATAATTGATCTATCAGTTTTACCAAACCGATCTCATTTTAATGTTTATTTGAAGCTTTTCAAAACATTAAGCTATCAGATACTCTTTTTTAAATTTGCATCGCACTTAGGATTATAAAACACATATTCCAGCGTTATAAGACGAAATGTCTGAACCGGTCCATGTTTTGGGATCAATTAAAAAAAACCCTTATGCAATTTATTTTTATAATATATATATATATTTTTATTTGGGGGGGGGGGGGAGCATTGTCCTGAAAATATATTAAGGTGTGTGAAACACTAAAGCAAAGAGTTAGCTTATTACATCTGAGTAAAGCCATTTATGAAAAAAAATTATTCAGCCATAATGACAAATTCAAATGTGATTATTTGGGTTGTTTTTTTTTAAATTAGTATGTGTTATTTTTTATTTATTTTCAGGAGACCGTGTAATTGAGAAGGACGAGTTTCAAGCTATTCTTCGTGTAATGGGTATTGTATCATAGCGCCTCTCTTTCAACTGCTCATCGGATTTATTCGCGTTATGGAACTCAATCTTTGCTTCAAATTCCTGAAAGTTTGAAAGAAAAGGACAACACATAAATGGACACCTACACACAAGGTTGGAATGCTCGTGTATATAGTGTATAAAATAACACTGTGATTTTTCCTCTGCGATTTCCTGCTTCAAATGAACAAGAGTTGCTGATGTTTCTGTTTGAATGCCATCCCGGTTTATAAGGGTTGATTTGATCAGATAAAACATGTTTACGTTGTTAATTGTTTACCCAATTCCTTTGACTTACATCGACCCAGGTATAATGTGAGGGATTAACTATCGAGTGTACCTAGAATGGCTGATAAACCAGATGCTGCTTTTGATTTTTGTATTTATAATTATGTTATTTATTTAACCTTCGTGTTATGCCGTCCATTTATGAATAACTTAGTTTGAAATTCACAAACACACAAAAACTCATGCTATACCCAAAGTCCTATATGTGATCAAAAGAAAAAAAGTAATATATGTACACCTGATTTCGTGTCCATATTAAGAAATGAAAATTTCAATCGTTTAAATGGTGTTTGTAACCCGCTCTGTGAAAGTCAATCTTAATTGTTGTTAAAACTTTATGTCCTGGTGAACCTTTTTATCACTATTGATTGGACTTGAGTCCTTAGAAATGTCATTTAACTGGGCGACAAATACATAATGAGCTACTAATACACCAATACCTCGGCTCCAGATCATCTCGAGGTGATATAAATCGGCCCAAGCGAATGTTTTACGAAGGATATGAATTGCTTACAATTGTCGGAGTTGGCATGCTGCCGACCAAGGGCTTTATAGATGTAGTAAGACAGTTGTCTGATCGATAGAAAAGCATGAAGATTTAGCCGTGCCATTGCCTACAACTGATCCCCACCAAGACTCCCACGCTTGCCGAGAAGAGGGCCAACTAAATATCGATCGCTCTCATCTTGTCTACCCCCTGTTCTTTCCAAAGATTCCCATAATGTCACAATGAACACGGCTCTATTCCTAACTGGTAGTTTCTTCTAATCCACTCCCTAACATTGCAAAGTATCCTTTTGACACTATGTTGTAGAAAAACGATGAAAACTCAAGGAAAGTGCAAAGAAAACTAGAAGAAACTTGTTTAAGAAACGATAAAAAGGGTAAACAGACTTACCTGGAATTTGTATTTATTATTTATAATTAATCAACGGCAAGGTTTTTTTTTGGTTTTTTTAAACAGATTGGCAGGTTGGATTAATGTGTGTTTTTACTTTACCCAAACATCCATCTCAGCGTACAAGTCGTTCAAAGTGGCATGAGTTATGTGAAATCTTTTGAATTACCATCCAAAAGTTATGTAAATACTTCTGAATTACCCCTTCAAAAGTTATATAAACACTTCTGAATTACCATCCAAACGTTATGTAAACACTTCTGAATTACTTTTCAAAAGTTATGTAAACACTTCTGAATTACCATCCAAAAGTAATGTAAAATGTTCTGAATTACCCTCCAAAAGTAATGTGAAATCTTCTGAATTACCCTTCAAAAGTTATGTAAAATCTTCTAAATTACCCCGTCAAAAGTTATGTAAAAACTTGTTAATTACCCTTCTAAAGGTATGTGAAGTCTTATAAATTACACCGTCAAAAGTTATGTGAAATCTTCTGAATTACCCTTCAAAAGTTATGCGAAATCTTGTGAATTACCCTTCAAAAGTTATGCGAAATCTTCTGAATTACCCTTCAAAAGTTATGTGAAATCTTCTGAATTACCCTTCAAAAGTTATGCGAAATCTAGTGAATTACCCTTCAAAAGTTATGCGAAATCTAGTGAATTACCCCTTCAAAAGTTATGTAAAAACTTGTTAATTACCCTTCGAAAATTATGTGAAATCTTCTGAATTACCCTTCAAAAGTTATGTAAAAACTTGTTAATTACCCTTCAAAAGTTATGTGAAATCTAGTGAATTACCCTTCAAAAGTTATGTAAAAACTTGTTAATTACCCTTCGAAAATTATGTGAAATCTTCTGAATTACCCTTCAAAAGTTATGTGAAATCTTGTGAATTACCCTTCAAAAGTTATGTGAAATCTTTTGAATTACTCTCCAAAAGTTATGTGAAATCTTCCAAAAGTTTGACGAAAAAGTTTGACGAAATCCAAAAGGAATGGTTGAAAATCATCTTAAACATGTTCCGTAATTATTATGTAATGAAATATTAAAAGTGGAAATAAAACCTGTATAGTTTCTAACATTTTATTGCAAAGTATTGGTCACTGCTCCCCACTGAAAAATCTGGACTATTCTTAATGTTAAACGGAGCTGATTTTAAGGCTGATTAAAATGTTTTGAATTTCCATATCTGTCATTAATGAATCCATGCAATGGAACATATTATGATTGACGTTTGGTTTTACATTCAAATTGACATTTGAAACTGGAATAACTTGACAAACCTGTTTACCTGTTTTCCAATTACCTTGTATTCATTAAGGTAGAAGATCAATCAAATTGGTCAAATACCTCCAACCCAATACGCTCGCCAATCCCGTAGATACATGTATGCGTTTTACTTCAGGTTGAGATTGGAAATATTTCACTTTGTTTCATTGCACGAAGTTATACAAAAAACAACTTTCAATCAGCTTCCCAATTTGAGACTAGCTGAGAAAGTGCTAAATTTAAAGTCGACCTATATTTTTCTGTTGCCTCCTAGAATTGATTGATTGATCGATTAATTTCTGTTTTACGCCGCACTCAAGACTATTTCACTTATATGACGCCGTTGTCAGGTTACATAGGGGGGGGGGGAGGAAACCGGGCTCTTTGCCTGGAGAAAAACTCTTCCACATACGGCAATCGAGTAAAAAAACAATTAGAACTTTTTAAATTTTATTTGGTCCGAATTTGATTCAACACTCGAACACAGCAGACTGTAATATTCCTATCAATTTCGGCGTATTTGCTCCTTTTTCGAACTAGGAAGGCAGCGATACTCCTTATTTTTAAGTGAGCTTATCTTCTCCTGTTCCAAACCAGAAAGACAGGGATATGTCTAACTTTTAAGTAAGCTTATCTTCTCCTGTTCCAAACTAGAAAGCCGGTGATATGTCTAACTTTTAAGTGAGCTTATCTTCTCCTGTTCCAAACTAGAAAGACAGTGATATGTCTAACTTTTAAGTGAGCTTATCTTCTCCTGTTCCAAACTAGATAGACAGGGATATGTCTAACTTTTAAGTGAGCATATCTTCTCCTGTTCCAAACTAGAAAGACAGTGATATGTCTAACTTTTAAGTGAGCTTATCTTCTCCTGTTCCAAACTAGAAAGACAGTGATATGTCTAACTTTTAAGTAAGCTTATCTTCTCCTGTTTCAAACTAGAAAGACAGTGATATGCCTAACTTTTAAGTAAGCTTATTTACTCCTGTTCTTAACTAGAAAGACAGGGATATGCCTAACTTTTAAGTGAGCTTATCTACTCCTGTTCTTAACTAGAAAGACAGGGATATGCCTAACTTTTCAGTGAGCTTATCTTCTCCTGTTCCAAACTAGAAAGACAGTGATATGCCTAACTTTTAAGTGAGCTTATCTACTCCTGTTCTTAACTAGAAAGACAGTGATATGCCTAACTTTTAAGTGAGCTTATCTACTCCTGTTCTTAACTAGAAAGACAGGGATATGCCTAACTTTTCAGTGAGCTTATCTTCTCCTGTTCCAAACTAGAAAGACAGTGATATGCCTAACTTTTAAGTGAGCTTATCTACTCCTGTTCTTAACTAGAAAGACAGGGATATGCCTAACTTTTAAGTGAGCTTATCTTCTCCTGTTCCAAACCAGAAAGACAGTGATATGCCAAACTTTTAAGTAAGCTTTTCTTCTCCTGTTCCAAACCAGAAAGACAGTGATATGCCTAACTTTTAAGTAAGCTTATCTTCCCTTATTCCTAACTAAAAAGACAGTGATATGCTTAAGTTTTAAGTGAGCTTATCTATTTCTATTCCGGACCAAGATGGCAGAAGAAAGGAATACGGTTAGGTCTCATGGTCCGAATTACATGTATGAAAACAGGAATATCCAAGATTTTAAGTGGACTTATCTTCTTCAGATCCCAACTGGGATTACAGGAACATTTGCAAATTTAAACTGGGCCTATCTTTTCCAGTTTCTAAATCGTAGCTAAAGCTCTTGTTTTGTTCTCCTAACTCGGAAGTTGAAAACATTTCTAGATTCCAAGAAGCACTATCTTTACTGGGAGCAGCCTTCGGAGAAGGGATCTTCTGCTCTTAACTATAAAGTTGTAGATACTTAGAAATCCCAAGTGCAACAGCCACCTTCTGCTCCCCGCTAGGAAGTTAACATTATTTCGCTTTTTTAAGCGGAGCAGTCTTATTCTACTCCTAAAAAGAAAGTTGAAAAGTTTTCCAAATCCAAAGCGGATCTGTTTGAGTACCGAACAATAGGAGATCTTTTATCAATTTTTGCTCAATAGATTTCGAATTTGAAAAAGTACTTCCACTGCTCATATATTTTACAACACCAACGGCGTATGGATAAGAGCGAAGCGATAAGATGGTGTCCGTATTCGTTGATTTCTATTTTAGGTTAGCCTCCATTACTGCGCCATTCAAGCCAATCTACAGAACGCGACCTGTTGTTACTCTTGGAAAATCATTCGATGGCGAAACAGAGATGAAAATAAAAGGAATTTAGCGGGCAATCGTCCAAACGTTTAGATGGAGAGAGGAGGTGTTACAGCCTTAGAGGATGGCCTTCCCTGGCTTAATGTAATCGACACACAGTCCCTTCTATACACCGCCATAATACACTGCCCTTTAAGCCATTTCATGATGTTTTATTCGGAAATCAAATTTAAGGTCGCTTTCCGCCCACGCTTTAATTGTAACCAGTGTAGAGGATAAAGCTTACAGAATAGTACAAATCAAAGGTTCCAAAGGAGAGGAAATCACAAGGATTAGCTATAACCTGAAATGCCAGCCTTACTCTACATGTCTACTAACCCTACATTCATTTAATCTTACTCGCCAAAACTAAAAGTCATTGCCGATTATGTTTTTCGTCATTTTCCATAAATTTTGTTGGGTGGCAAGTTGATTCAATTAATTGAAAATTGAGAAAAAACCATTTGGTATCAACACCAGGTGTCTTCTATTACTGATGAAATATTGTTTCAATGTTAACAAATGAAAAATAATACTAGAAATTTAGAGTTCATTTACTTGTATTGTCTCAGAGTTTTTTAAAAAAAAAACAGATATTTATAATCCACTGTCGTCTATTAAAAAGATTCCAATTCGAAAGCTGGTTGAATCAGATAAAAAGCAGAGACTATATTGGCAAATGGGCAATGGTAGATGACTATCGCAATTGACAGGAGGTTATAAATATGTAATTGGAATAATTTGGAGAAAAATTTTCAATTTGCCACATCTAGCTGGGCTAAGTTATCATCGTTATCAGAACAAATCAATCCGTGTCCCAATAATGTCTGCTTTGAGAGAATCTGTGTACACAGGAAAGATCATCACGTGGATTCTGTCTTGACTATGTACACCCAGCTGCTCAAGTAATATCCCACAGTTACTTGTATCATCTACGATACCTACGGGAAACACTCCGAAAAGCCACAGCACAGATCATCATAATGACATTCATTAAAAAGGACACATCGCTTTAGTTTGTTGTGGTTCTCCGTTGACTTTCAGATTATTAGAAAAATACACAGTGATCAATCTCAGATAAAAGGCTGCAAGTCAACTTTCCGCCAAAAATTTACATTTAACGACTTATTTAGGGAATCCTGTGCTGCTATTGTTTTGTGTTTGACAGTCAGTAAACAAACCGCCAAAAGAAGACCATACGCGTATCCAGAAAAGGCTCTACTGCGCACTCGATTCTTTTTACCACAACAAAGCAGACAGTAGAATCCTCAAATAAAACGCCCTATCCAGCGGTCAATGATAGGTAGAAAAGTTACCAATGATCATCGGGAAACAACGATAGAATAGCACACATTTTAGTTCGGGGCGCGCCCATCTAAAGAAAGTAGGCCTTTAAATATTTATTTTAATGTAATATTGGTTTGAGATGCTTAAATATTGACATTTCGCTCTTCAAAAAGAAAAGTGTCTTGTAGTGACGCCAGTTTCTACACTCTGTGTTAACGAGGTCTTAATGAATGAGTGTGTATCCATACTTTTGCAGTTGTAAAAGAACTTGTAAGCTGACCATAAATATATCGCATTGCACTTTAGCTACATACCAGTAAAAAGTGATATGCGTGCACATCAACAGCACCTTTAGGAATATCGAAGGGGAGACGCCATCCGCACGTCTATAAAATACATGCCTGAGATGTAAGGACTGACAATCGCTTTACTGTTGCAATCTATTTGATTCTTATATCAGAGCTGTGTAAGTCAATATCGCACTACTCATTATGTAATAAAATAGAGTATAAAACTAACCATGAATAGTAAGATTCATTTTTAGAAACACCTCGACGAAAGAACCAATTTGCATTGGGAGCGCAAGTCTCATTTTTGTGATATCCGGTGACAGATGACGCCATTAAGAACGTTTTTGATGACGTTGCAATTCCATTTGACGTATTTTGCTCCATAACGTCAGATTTAAATGTCATGTTGGAACGAAAAACGCTGATGCACAATGCAGTGCCGGTGACAGGAAATATGTGGAATTCACACTTGACTACGCTCCCTATGTATTTCAAAATGAAGTATAGAAATCTATGGAAACCTCTCATGTGGTGATCAAATTGGCTGAAATACAAACATGTATGTGTCTCGTGTTTGTTTTTGTTTTCTACAGTTTAACTTTCAGTCAATCTCTTCAATATTGAACTCTAAAACATTTTGATTGGCAAGTTAAGGGTTATGATGATCTACTCTTTTTATTTGGGTAGTAAGAAAACTTTATGTTAAGATGATAAGGGTTTAAAAAAACACATCTAACTCAATCAGGATTTCATCTATTCTTGTAAACTGTCTTCCTCGCTACCCGTCTACCTTTCGAGTTTTTAAAATGGCGGACAACTGAAAAGGTCGCTGTTAGCGGCACCCTTTTCACATCCGGTTTGAAGATCGGTCATTTGAAAGGTCGAAACGTCCCGCTGAAGAACGCTCATTTGAGTTTTCCGCCATTGATATTATTTATATATACGTCGAATGTTATAAACACGCGAGGCGAAAGCTAGAAAGTTCGATTTGCTTTCGGCTTGTCAACTGGGAGGTTTCGTATGTTTTGCTGCGACTTTTCGAGTTGTTGGAAAAACTATATACATGTACAGGTCTAAAGTTTAAAATGATGCAATCAGCTACCTCAGCTACTGAGAGATATCGGAACAAATATTATTTCTCACACAGGATGCTTTGACACTTTAAAGAATACAGATTCTCGGCCAAAGTAAGGTATTTTTAAAATTAATAAAAAAGCACATAAAACTGTAAGCATTAAAGTTTAGAAAGTAAGTTTTGTTCCGAAATTTGATATGACTATGAATATGACCTGTAGTTATCAACAAAAAAAATAACTTCGAAAAACGCAGTAATAAAGACGAAAGAACTGATTATTTACCTCTGCGAAGATAAGAGTTGTTATATACATAATCTAATGATATGTCAACTCCTACTATGTATATTTACTGACTAAAGCCAAACTATTGTCCGTCTTCAACCTAATATCATGAGATTTGGTTTATTACAACTACCTATATAAAGTTCTAAATTTCATATCCTCTTATAACACAACTACAAACTTGTCTTTATGGTTATTTTAGTCAAGAAGATTTTCCCTGTGCTCGTGTGGTTTAGTGTTTACAAATATATACGCAAATGAAATGAAATGCATTGGTTTTATTTAAGCGGTCACTAGAGGTCTGGAAATGCTACCAAGGGAAGGGAAGTTAGCAAATACACTCTCATAAATTCTTTAGGTATGAACAAAATTAACTAAAAAATTTCAAGTCTAAATAACATGAAATCTGAAGTGAAAACAACAATAATACGTTTCATCAATTAAAACTGAATCTCCATGACTGTCATTAGTCCGGGTTTCTGACTATGTGGGATGGTTACCAGTTACCAGCGGAAGGTCGTGGGTTTCCTCAGGGCATAGAGCCCGATTTCCCCCAACAATAAGACTGGCAACGCCGCCTTATAAATGAAATAATATTGAGCGCGGCGTAAAACACCAATCAATCAATCAACCTAGCCTATGTTAAAGTAAAATTGTTACACTATGAAAACGAACTTTGATTTAAAGCAGATTTTAATCAGCTTTCCAACTAATGATAAATGAAACGGGCAATAACAAAATACGGTTCCTAACATTCGCATTTGATTGCCTTTACCTGTGTGCATGTAACTTTTACATTTATATCAGTTGTCTTTTGATTAACCAGCGGTTAGAACCTGTACAGTGATAACGCATTGAGAAATCAGTCTGAGTATAAAACCCAGTCACCATCCTCAAACAACAGATTAATAACAAACATAGCAAAAACAAGTTGGTTAGTTCTACATTCTGATCATCAGACCAAACGATTGCCATGGCCTACTTTACAGCTGAACAATTTAACATCACTGTAAAGGCCTATTTTGTTACATGGTAATATCAATTGGTTGGCTGATTTACCTAATTGTCTGCACTTGGTTTGCTCTGTGTGGGGGAGTAATTGTATTTCCGGTAAATGTTGGACGAATTATATCGCCGATAGACGTTTAACATAGTAGGCTGTACATTGTCTACTCCCCTAAGGATATCAGCAGAAGTACTATCTGGTATTAACCTTTAAAATCCAATGACCTCACACCAGTGACATTCCATCTAAGTGCTCAATTCAAATTCCGTAATCAGATGCACAGTAAATCTACCAGCTTGGTTTCGGTAAAGGGATTCCCCAATGCCTTCAATTTTCTTGAAATTATATCTCACACAAGCAGAAGGTGATAAAAAAATCAGCAATGAAATAAAACATAACATAACGCGTATAGCTATCTTCGAAATAAACACCCAAAGTTGCCTTGTGTTAGATGAAATAAGCTGAGCCGTTACGTCACAGCGGGTAGACTGTCAGTTAGGAAATGTTTGATCTCATTTTACACCACCCGCATTTCTATCTCAGATAAACACAGTGATTATAGAGCTAAAATTTCTTTCACGTCATTATTTATTAGATAAATGAAACTGCAATATCACAAAGGTATTGAAATAAAAACAATATGAATTTTTATACCGAAAAAATGATCGCTTCAATCACAAAAGACGATCGTAACTTTGTGCTGTGGTACAAAAAAATTAATAATTAAGTGTATTAATTTGGTTAGAATCAACAACAAGTAACCATGGTCAAGTTGTAAGATGTTGACAAGTTTGCACTTCCATTGTGTATGGGTTTCTAGTTTGCTGTACTGGACAGAAATAGTCTGACTGTGCAGCATCGGATATTGCATACCACCCTTTGTCTCGACAGGCAGATTCGGCAAGGCGAACATAGCAGAATGACAAATACACTAATGATGTTGATAACATGCCCAGAAACCGATAAAGAATCAAATGGGAATAACGTTACCTCTGTCGGCTACCTTACCGGAATACAAGCCTAAAGAAATGTTTCGGAGAGGTTGGTTTGTTGCTTGTTTTAGCTTATTGGCGCGTCCATTCGTATGAATGATGTACGCCATACTATTGAGTAATTATTACTTTGAGCTATTAAGAAAACTGTGACTTTTGAACACATTATAACAATATATTGAACGTCTCTGTACAGGAGTATATGTTAGTACGATTGAGAACAGGCCACTTGCCGCCGTAGCCTGTTTAAATTTGCTAAGAAAACCAATTTACATGAGCTTACTACGACTAATACCACTAAACTTAAACATAGGACACATAAAACATGTCTAGTTAGCTTTAGAATGTAGAAATGGGATGAAAAACAAACGAAGAATCGAAGCCTGATTACAACAACAACGATCAGTGTCGGTCAACTTTCATGTTGGATTACCCTCATTTCAGGCGTTTTTATCTTTGGTTTACACTCAAACAATTATCAGCAGGCTTTTCCAGTCGCTGTTAACCGATCGTCAGTTTGTATTTCTCAGATAAATAGGCCTACGTAAAATTACACTGTGCCGTTAGTTCACTCACTCGACTGAAACATAAAATCGCCAATAGGGGGCAGATTGGTTTGTTTACGTTCCGGGCACCTAACAATTCAAATTTTCAAATTCAAATTAAAAATACAAAGTGACGTCCAAACTTTTAAATTTTGGTAAAAATAGAAAGTTCTTAACTTATATTGTCTGGGAAAAATACAGAAAACGGTCTTTCTTTTTTAATGTAAACAATATTCCTGATTTTCGCGGCAAGTGTGCTTTTAACCTCTTAAAATGTTAAAACATGCAATACAATTGAGCTTACATCCGTACACCATTTACAGGTATGCAAATATGCAGTGACGGGAAAATAGACAGATAGGTCGACATTTGTTAGTCAGGTGTCACTTGACAATTATACTGTCGTAAATACTATATGTTATTAATCGAGTGTTTTCGTATTGCCTTGGTATTGGCCTGAGGGTGGCCGTATTGGCCCGAGGCCGCAGGCCGAGGGTCAATACAACCACCCGGCCACCCGGCAATACGAAAACACTCGATTCATAATATTTTTATTAATAGACTGTAGAAGTTAATTTAATGCAAGCTGTCAAGTTGAACAGGAGGTCGCCAACTTAACATTTAATCCATGCCCTAAACAAAATGACGTCCGACCTTTTTTGCGCTCTTTTTTTGTTCCTGGATCAGTAGAGAAGTTTCTTCCTCTGTCCTAAAACGGCAATTGGATTCACTAACAGTAGTTTTTACTTCTAACTCTAATATCCCGTCAATAAGACTTTGTACAACGCGCTCTGGTGTAGATATTTTCAAATCAACATCTGTCGTCTGCGTCTGTAAAACTCTGTGACATCACATGTTACAATTGCGTCTTTCATCACTATCATTACAAACAGGTGATAGGGGACTTTTACACACAGTCCGCCGGATGTAAACAGACCAAAGCACGCCTAACTACCAGATCTCCATCCACCTGAACTGGTCCCATTCCACTTCTAAAATCATTTCCAGACAGTAACTCAACCCCTGTCCTTTCATAAAAACTATACAAATGCCCAGAAAAAATGCAGGGGGCCAGGAAAAAATAATAAAAAAACACACAAAATATCTGGAACTTCGTTCAGAAACTGTGACCTGTATCCGTCTCTAGGTGTAATACCCGGATGTAACGATCCTCACGGGGCGTGTCTGAAGTCTGGTCTGCCTGTGACCTGTGCAGAACATGCTAAAGAGGGCGTCACGTGCACGAAATTTACCTGTTCCGGAAGTGATCAAGTGTTCCCGATATTTTTCGTTGATGCGGTGTGTTTGGGATCTGCAATACGAATTGACATGTGTTCATATTACAATTCGTAACAAAAACATCTTGAAAACAATTTGTTATCATTTCTTTTGGACACTATAGTGTAGGTACATAAATCTAATGATATGTCAACTCCTACTATGTATATTTACTGACTAAAGCCAAACTATTGTCCGCCTTCAACCTAATGTAATATCATGAGATTTGGTTTATTACAACAACCTATATAAAATTCTAAATGGCATATCCTCTTTTAACACAACAACAAACTTGTCTTTATGGTTATTTTAGTCAAGAAGATTTTCCTTGTGCTCGTGTGGTTTAGTGTTTACAAATATATACGTAAATGAAATGAAATGCATTGGTTTTATTTAAGCGGTCATTAGAGGTCTGGAAATGCTACCCAGGGAAGGGAAGTTAGCAAATACACTCTCATAAATTCTTTAGGTATGAACAAAATAAACTAAAATATTTCAAGGTCTAAATAACATGAAATCTGAAGTGAAAACAACAATAATACGTTTCATCAATTAAAAATGAATCTCCATGACTGTCATTAGTCCGGGTTTCTGACTATGTGGGATGGTTACCAGTAACCAGCGGAAGGTCGTGGGTTTCCTCAGGGCATAGAGCCCGATTTCCCCCCACAATAAGACTGGCAACGCCGCCTTATAAATGAAATAATCTTGAGCGCGGCGTAAAACCCCAATCAATCAACCTAATATTAAAGTAAAATTGTTACACTATGAAAACGAACTTTGATTTAAAGCAGATTTTAATCAACTTTCCAACTAATGATAAATGACACGGGCAATAACAAAATACGGTCCCTAACATTCGCATTTGATTGCCTTTACCTGTGTGCATGTAACTTTTACATTTATATCAGTTGTCTTTTGACTAGCCAGTGGTTACAACCTGCACAGTGATAACACATTGAGAAATCAATCTGTGTATAAAACCCATTCACCATCCTCAAACAACAGATTAATAACAAACATAGCAAAAACAGGTTGGTTAGTTCTACATTCTGATCATCAGACCAAACAATTGCCATGGCCTACTTTACAGCTGAACATCACCGTAAAGGCCTATTTTGTTACATGGTAATATCAATTGGTTGGCTGATTTACCTAATTGTCTGCACTTGGTTTGCTCTGTGTGGGGGAGTAATTGTATTTCCGGTAAATGTTGGACGAATTATATCGCCGATAGACGTTTAACATAGTAGGCTGTACATTGTCTACTCCCCTAAGGATATCAGCAGAAGTACTATCTGGTATTAACCTTCAATGACCTCACACCAGTGACATTCCATCTAAGTGCTCAATTCAAATTCCGTAATCAGATGCACAGTAAATCTACCAGCTTGGTTTCGGTAAAGGGATTCCTCAATGCCTTCAATTTTCTTGAAATTATATCTCACACAAGCAGAAGGTGATAAAAAATCAGCAATGAAATAAAACATAACATAACGCGTATAGCTATCTTCGAAATAAACACCCAAAGTTGCCTTGTGTTAGATGAAATAAGCTGAGCCGTTACGTCACAGCGGGTAGACTGTCAGTTAGGAAATGTTTGATCTCATTTTACACCACCCGCATTTCTATCTCAGATAAACACAGTGATTATAGAGCTAAAATTTCTTTCACGTCATTATTTATTAGATAAATGAAACTGCAATATCACAAAGGTATCGAAATAAAAACAATATGAATTTTTATACCGAAAAAATGATCGCTTCAATCACAAAAGACGATCGTAACTTTGTGTTGTGGTACAAAAAAATTAATAATTAAGTGTATTAATTTGGTTAGAATCAACAACAAGTAACCATGGTCAAGTTGTAAGATGTTGACAAGTTTGCACTTCCATTGTGTATGGGTTTCTAGTTTGCTGTACTGGACAGAAATAGTCTGACTGTGCAGCATCGGATATTGCATACCACCCTTTGTCTCGACAGGCAGATTCGGCAAGGCGAACATAGCAGAATGACAAATACACTAATGATGTTGATAACATGCCCAGAAACCGATAAAGAATCAAATGGGAATAACGTTACCTCTGTCGGCTACCTTACCGGAATACAAGCCTAAAGAAAATGTTTCGGAGAGGTTGGTTTGTTGCTTGTTTTAGCTTATTGGCGCGTCCATTCGTATGAATGATGTACGCCATACTATTGAGTAATTATTACTTTGAGCTATTAAGAAAACTGTGACTTTTGAACACATTATAACAATATATTGAACGTCTCTGTACAGGAGTATATGTTAGTACGATTGAGAACAGGCCACTTGCCGCCGTAGCCTGTTTAAATTTGCTAAGAAAACCAATTTACATGAGCTTACTACGACTAATACCACTAAACTTAAACATAGGACACATAAAACATGTCTAGTTAGCTTTAGAATGTAGAAATGGGATGAAAAACAAACGAAGAATCGAAGCCTGATTACAACAACAACGATCAGTGTCGGTCAACTTTCATGTTGGATTACCCTCATTTCAGGCGTTTTTATCTTTGGTTTACACTCAAACAATTATCAGCAGGCTTTTCCAGTCGCTGTTAACCGATCGTCAGTTTGTATTTCTCAGATAAATAGGCCTACGTAAAATTACACTGTGCCGTTAGTTCACTCACTCGACTGAAACATAAAATCGCCAATAGGGGGCAGATTGGTTTGTTTACGTTCCGGGCACCTAACAATTCAAATTTTCAAATTCAAATTAAAAATACAAAGTGACGTCCAAACTTTTAAATTTTGGTAAAAATAGAAAGTTCTTAACTTATATTGTCTGGGAAAAATACAGAAAACGGTCTTTCTTTTTTAATGTAAACAATATTCCTGATTTTCGCGGCAAGTGTGCTTTTAACCTCTTAAAATGTTAAAACATGCAATACAATTGAGCTTACATCCGTACACCATTTACAGGTATGCAAATATGCAGTGACGGGAAAATAGACAGATAGGTCGACATTTGTTAGTCAGGTGTCACTTGACAATTATACTGTCGTAAATACTATATGTTATTAATCGAGTGTTTTCGTATTGCCTTGGTATTGGCCTGAGGGTGGCCGTATTGGCCCGAGGCCGCAGGCCGAGGGTCAATACAACCACCCGGCCACCCGGCCACCCGGCAATACGAAAACACTCGATTCATAATATTTTTATTAATAGACTGTAGAAGTTAATTTAATGCAAGCTGTCAAGTTGAACAGGAGGTCGCCAACTTAACATTTAATCCATGCCCTAAACAAAATGACGTCCGACCTTTTTTGCGCTCTTTTTTTGTTCCTGGATCAGTAGAGAAGTTTCTTCCTCTGTCCTAAAACGGCAATTGGATTCACTAACAGTAGTTTTTACTTCTAACTCTAATATCCCGTCAATAAGACTTTGTACAACGCGCTCTGGTGTAGATATTTTCAAATCAACATCTGTCGTCTGCGTCTGTAAAACTCTGTGACATCACATGTTACAATTGCGTCTTTCATCACTATCATTACAAACAGGTGATAGGGGACTTTTACACACAGTCCGCCGGATGTAAACAGGCCAAAGCACGCCTAACTACCAGATCTCCATCCACCTGAACTGGTCCCATTCCACTTCTAAAATCATTTCCAGACAGTAACTCAACCCCTGTCCTTTCATAAAAACTATACAAATGCCCAGAAAAAATGCAGGGGGCCAGGAAAAAATAATAAAAAAAACACACAAAATATCTGGAACTTCGTTCAGAAACTGTGACCTGTATCCGTCTCTAGGTGTAATACCCGGATGTAACGATCCTCACGGGGCGTGTCTGAAGTCTGGTCTGTCTGTGACCTGTGCAGAACATGCTAAAGAGGGCGTCACGTGCACGAAATTTACCTGTTCCGGAAGTGATCAAGTGTTCCCGATATTTTTCGTTGATGCGGTGTGTTTGGGATCTGCAATACGAATTGACATGTGTTCATATTACAATTCGTAACAAAAACATCTTGAAAACAATTTGTTATCATTTCTTTTGGACACTATAGTGTAGGTACATAAATCTAATGATATGTCAACTCCTACTATGTATATTTACTGACTAAAGCCAAACTATTGTCCGCCTTCAACCTAATGTAATATCATGAGATTTGGTTTATTACAACAACCTATATAAAATTCTAAATGGCATATCCTCTTTTAACACAACAACAAACTTGTCTTTATGGTTATTTTAGTCAAGAAGATTTTCCTTGTGCTCGTGTGGTTTAGTGTTTACAAATATATACGTAAATGAAATGAAATGCATTGGTTTTATTTAAGCGGTCATTAGAGGTCTGGAAATGCTACCCAGGGAAGGGAAGTTAGCAAATACACTCTCATAAATTCTTTAGGTATGAACAAAATAAACTAAAATATTTCAAGGTCTAAATAACATGAAATCTGAAGTGAAAACAACAATAATACGTTTCATCAATTAAAAATGAATCTCCATGACTGTCATTAGTCCGGGTTTCTGACTATGTGGGATGGTTACCAGTTACCAGCGGAAGGTCGTGGGTTTCCTCAGGGCATAGAGCCCGATTTCCCCCCACAATAAGACTGGCAACGCCGCCTTATAAATGAAATAATCTTGAGCGCGGCGTAAAACCCCAATCAATCAACCTAATATTAAAGTAAAATTGTTACACTATGAAAACGAACTTTGATTTAAAGCAGATTTTAATCAACTTTCCAACTAATGATAAATGACACGGGCAATAACAAAATACGGTCCCTAACATTCGCATTTGATTGCCTTTACCTGTGTGCATGTAACTTTTACATTTATATCAGTTGTCTTTTGACTAGCCAGTGGTTACAACCTGCACAGTGATAACACATTGAGAAATCAATCTGTGTATAAAACCCATTCACCATCCTCAAACAACAGATTAATAACAAACATAGCAAAAACAGGTTGGTTAGTTCTACATTCTGATCATCAGACCAAACAATTGCCATGGCCTACTTTACAGCTGAACATCACCGTAAAGGCCTATTTTGTTACATGGTAATATCAATTGGTTGGCTGATTTACCTAATTGTCTGCACTTGGTTTGCTCTGTGTGGGGGAGTAATTGTATTTCCGGTAAATGTTGGACGAATTATATCGCCGATAGACGTTTAACATAGTAGGCTGTACATTGTCTACTCCCCTAAGGATATCAGCAGAAGTACTATCTGGTATTAACCTTCAATGACCTCACACCAGTGACATTCCATCTAAGTGCTCAATTCAAATTCCGTAATCAGATGCACAGTAAATCTACCAGCTTGGTTTCGGTAAAGGGATTCCCCAATGCCTTCAATTTTCTTGAAATTATATCTCACACAAGCAGAAGGTGATAAAAAAATCAGCAATGAAATAAAACATAACATAACGCGTATAGCTATCTTCGAAATAAACACCCAAAGTTGCCTTGTGTTAGATGAAATAAGCTGAGCCGTTACGTCACAGCGGGTAGACTGTCAGTTAGGAAATGTTTGATCTCATTTTACACCACCCGCATTTCTATCTCAGATAAACACAGTGATTATAGAGCTAAAATTTCTTTCACGTCATTATTTATTAGATAAATGAAACTGCAATATCACAAAGGTATCGAAATAAAAACAATATGAATTTTTATACCGAAAAAATGATCGCTTCAATCACAAAAGACGATCGTAACTTTGTGCTGTGGTACAAAAAAATTAATAATTAAGTGTATTAATTTGGTTAGAATCAACAACAAGTAACCATGGTCAAGTTGTAAGATGTTGACAAGTTTGCACTTCCATTGTGTATGGGTTTCTAGTTTGCTGTACTGGACAGAAATAGTCTGACTGTGCAGCATCGGATATTGCATACCACCCTTTGTCTCGACAGGTAGATTCGGCAAGGCGAACATAGCAGAATGACAAATACACTAATGATGTTGATAACATGCCCAGAAACCGATAAAGAATCAAATGGGAATAACGTTACCTCTGTCGGCTACCTTACCGGAATACAAGCCTAAAGAAAATGTTTCGGAGAGGTTGGTTTGTTGCTTGTTTTAGCTTATTGGCGCGTCCATTCGTATGAATGATGTACGCCATACTATTGAGTAATTATTACTTTGAGCTATTAAGAAAACTGTGACTTTTGAACACATTATAACAATATATTGAACGTCTCTGTACAGGAGTATATGTTAGTACGATTGAGAACAGGCCACTTGCCGCCGTAGCCTGTTTAAATTTGCTAAGAAAACCAATTTACATGAGCTTACTACGACTAATACCACTAAACTTAAACATAGGACACATAAAACATGTCTAGTTAGCTTTAGAATGTAGAAATGGGATGAAAAACAAACGAAGAATCGAAGCCTGATTACAACAACAACGATCAGTGTCGGTCAACTTTCATGTTGGATTACCCTCATTTCAGGCGTTTTTATCTTTGGTTTACACTCAAACAATTATCAGCAGGCTTTTCCAGTCGCTGTTAACCGATCGTCAGTTTGTATTTCTCAGATAAATAGGCCTACGTAAAATTACACTGTGCCGTTAGTTCACTCACTCGACTGAAACATAAAATCGCCAATAGGGGGCAGATTGGTTTGTTTACGTTCCGGGCACCTAACAATTCAAATTTTCAAATTCAAATTAAAAATACAAAGTGACGTCCAAACTTTTAAATTTTGGTAAAAATAGAAAGTTCTTAACTTATATTGTCTGGGAAAAATACAGAAAACGGTCTTTCTTTTTTAATGTAAACAATATTCCTGATTTTCGCGGCAAGTGTGCTTTTAACCTCTTAAAATGTTAAAACATGCAATACAATTGAGCTTACATCCGTACACCATTTACAGGTATGCAAATATGCAGTGACGGGAAAATAGACAGATAGGTCGACATTTGTTAGTCAGGTGTTACTTGACAATTATACTGTCGTAAATACTATATGTTATTAATCCAGTGTTTTCGTATTGCCTTGGTATTGGCCTGAGGGTGGCCGTATTGGCCCGAGGCCGCAGGCCGAGGGTCAATACAACCACCCGGCCACCCGGCAATACGAAAACACTCGATTCATAATATTTTTATTAATAGACTGTAGAAGTTAATTTAATGCAAGCTGTCAAGTTGAACAGGAGGTCGCCAACTTAACATTTAATCCATGCCCTAAACAAAATGACGTCCGACCTTTTTTGCGCTCTTTTTTTGTTCCTGGATCAGTAGAGAAGTTTCTTCCTCTGTCCTAAAACGGCAATTGGATTCACTAACAGTAGTTTTTACTTCTAACTCTAATATCCCGTCAATAAGACTTTGTACAACGCGCTCTGGTGTAGATATTTTCAAATCAACATCTGTCGTCTGCGTCTGTAAAACTCTGTGACATCACATGTTACAATTGCGTCTTTCATCACTATCATTACAAACAGGTGATAGGGGACTTTTACACACAGTCCGCCGGATGTAAACAGACCAAAGCACGCCTAACTACCAGATCTCCATCCACCTGAACTGGTCCCATTCCACTTCTAAAATCATTTCCAGACAGTAACTCAACCCCTGTCCTTTCATAAAAACTATACAAATGCCCAGAAAAAATGCAGGGGGCCAGGAAAAAATAATAAAAAAACACACAAAATATCTGGAACTTCGTTCAGAAACTGTGACCTGTATCCGTCTCTAGGTGTAATACCCGGATGTAACGATCCTCACGGGGCGTGTCTGAAGTCTGGTCTGTCTGTGACCTGTGCAGAACATGCTAAAGAGGGCGTCACGTGCACGAAATTTACCTGTTCCGGAAGTGATCAAGTGTTCCCGATATTTTTCGTTGATGCGGTGTGTTTGGGATCTGCAATACGAATTGACATGTGTTCATATTACAATTCGTAACAAAAACATCTTGAAAACAATTTGTTATCATTTCTTTTGGACACTATAGTGTAGGTACATAAATCTAATGATATGTCAACTCCTACTATGTATATTTACTGACTAAAGCCAAACTATTGTCCGCCTTCAACCTAATGTAATATCATGAGATTTGGTTTATTACAACAACCTATATAAAATTCTAAATGGCATATCCTCTTTTAACACAACAACAAACTTGTCTTTATGGTTATTTTAGTCAAGAAGATTTTCCTTGTGCTCGTGTGGTTTAGTGTTTACAAATATATACGTAAATGAAATGAAATGCATTGGTTTTATTTAAGCGGTCATTAGAGGTCTGGAAATGCTACCCAGGGAAGGGAAGTTAGCAAATACACTCTCATAAATTCTTTAGGTATGAACAAAATAAACTAAAATATTTCAAGGTCTAAATAACATGAAATCTGAAGTGAAAACAACAATAATACGTTTCATCAATTAAAAATGAATCTCCATGACTGTCATTAGTCCGGGTTTCTGACTATGTGGGATGGTTACCAGTTACCAGCGGAAGGTCGTGGGTTTCCTCAGGGCATAGAGCCCGATTTCCCCCCACAATAAGACTGGCAACGCCGCCTTATAAATGAAATAATCTTGAGCGCGGCGTAAAACCCCAATCAATCAACCTAATATTAAAGTAAAATTGTTACACTATGAAAACGAACTTTGATTTAAAGCAGATTTTAATCAACTTTCCAACTAATGATAAATGACACGGGCAATAACAAAATACGGTCCCTAACATTCGCATTTGATTGCCTTTACCTGTGTGCATGTAACTTTTACATTTATATCAGTTGTCTTTTGACTAGCCAGTGGTTACAACCTGCACAGTGATAACACATTGAGAAATCAATCTGTGTATAAAACCCATTCACCATCCTCAAACAACAGATTAATAACAAACATAGCAAAAACAGGTTGGTTAGTTCTACATTCTGATCATCAGACCAAACGATTGCCATGGCCTACTTTACAGCTGAACAATTTAACATCACTGTAAAGGCCTATTTTGTTACATGGTAATATCAATTGGTTGGCTGATTTACCTAATTGTCTGCACTTGGTTTGCTCTATGTGGGGGAGTAATTGTATTTCCGGTAAATGTTGGACGAATTATATCGCCGATAGACGTTTAACATAGTAGGCTGTACATTGTCTACTCCCCTAAGGATATCAGCAGAAGTACTATCTGGTATTAACCTTCAATGACCTCACACCAGTGACATTCCATCTAAGTGTTCAATTCAAATTCCGTAATCAGATGCACAGTACATCTACCAGTTTTGTTTCGGTAAAGGGTATCCCCAATGCCTTCAATTTTCTTGAAATTATATCTCATACAAGCAGAAGGTGATAAAAAAATCAGCAATGAAATAAAACATAACATAACGCGTACATTTGTATAGCTATCTTCGAAATATACACCCAAAGGACTCGTGTTAGATGAAATAAGCTGAGCCGTTACGTCACAGCGAGCAGACTGTCAGTTATGAAATGTTTGATCTCATTTTACACCACCCGCATTTCTATCTCAGATAAACACAGTGATTATAGAGCTAAAATTTCTTTCACGTCATTATTTATTAGATAAATGAAACTGCAATATCACAAAGGTATTGAAATAAAAACAATATGAATTTTTATACCGAAAAAATGATCGCTTCAATCACAAAAGACGATCGTAACTTTGTGCTGTGGTACAAAAAAAAAAATAATTAAGTGTATTAATTTGGTTAGAATCAACAACAAATAACCATGGTCAAGTTGTAAGATGTTGACAAGTTTGCACTTCCATTGTGTATGGTTTTCTAGTTAGCTGTACTGGACAGAATTAGTCTGACTGTGCAGCATCGGATATTGCATACCACCCTTTAGTCCGAAATATCTGCGCTGATGATGTAAGACATTTTCTGACAGATAGGCCATCATCAGAACGCATTTGATCAATTTTCTGGGAATTCCTTGACACACTTCGGGTTGGCAAGACCACCTCTCGTTCTCATCAAAAATATCAAGATTCTCTTCAAAACTTTTAAAAATAAAATTACAAACCCGTACTTTAATGGTTTCCCTTTCTCCTCGCACCAATCTGAAGTATGTACGTCGACACAAGCCATAGATCTGCCCGGTTAAATCTCACATTGTACCAAACCTTTAATTTACAAAAGTCGCCATTTCCATACTCTCATTGATACGTCACTATATCCGGCAAAGTCAACCTGTCATATGACTACCCCCACTAGCAGGCGATATAGTTCATTGGTCGTGTTGCTTTTCTGTTGAAGTCACGTGAACCAACACGACCAATGAACTATGTCGCCTGCTAGTGGGTAGTCATATGACAGGTTGACCTTCTGTGCATATAGTGACGTATCAATGAGAGTATGGAAATGGCGACTTTTGTAAATTAAAGGTTTGGTACAATGTGAGATTTAACCGGGCAGATGTATGGCTGGTGTCGACATACAGACTTCAGATTGGTGCGAGGAGAAAGGGAAATCATTAAAGTACGGGTTAGCAATTTTATTTTTTTTAAATTATGAAGAGAATCTTGATATTTATGATGAGAACGAGAGGTGGTCTTGCCAACCCGAAGTGTGTCAAGGAATTCCCAGTAAATTGATCAAATGCGTTCTGATGATGGCCTATCTGTCAGAAAATGTCTTACATCATCAGCGCAGATATTTCGGACTAAAGGGTGGTATGCAATATCCGATGCTGCACAGTCAGACTATTTCTGTCCAGTACAGCAAACTAGAAACCCATACACAATGGAAGTGCAAACTTGTCAACATCTTACAACTTGACCATGAGAAACGAGAGGTGGTCTTGCCACTAACCACCCTTTATCTCGACAGGCAGATTCAGCAAGGCGAACATAGCAGAATGACAAATCCACTAATGATGTTGATAACATGCCCAGAAACAGATAAAGAATCAAATGTGAAAAGCGTTACTGCCGTCGGCTGCCTTACCGGAATTACGTCAAGCCTAAAGAAAATGTTTCGGAGATGTTGATTGGTTGGTTGTTTTAGCTTATTGGCGCGTCCTTTCGCATGAATGATGTACGCCATACTATTGAGTAATTATTACCTTGAGCTATTAAGAAAACTGTGATGTTTGAACACAATATAACAATATATTGAACCTCTCAGTACAGGAGTATATGTTAGTACGATTGAGAACTTTTTAACCTCTTAAGATGTTAAAACTTGCAATACAATTGAGCTTACATCCGTGTACCATTTACAGTGGCGGGAAAAAGGAAGATAGACAGATAGGTCGACATTTGTTAGTCAGGTGTCACTTGACAATTATACTGTCGTAAATACTATATGTTATTAATCGAGTGTTTTCGTATTGCCTTGGTATTGGCCTGAGGGTGACCGTATTGGCCTTAGGCCGCAGGCCGAGGCCCAATACAACCACCCGAAGGCCAATACCAAAGCAATACGAAAACACTCGATTCATAATATTTTGTATTTATAGACTGGACGTCAGACCTTGTTTTGCTCTCTGTGTATTTGTTTTCTTTTTGTTCCTGGATAAGAAGAGAAGTTTCTTTCTCTTTCACTGTCCTGAAACGGCAATCGGATTCACTTACAGTAGTGTTTCTTCCAACTCTAATATTCTGTCAACAAGACCTTGTACAACGCGCTCTGGTGTCGACATTTTGATATCAACATCTGCCGTCTGCTCCTGTATAACTCTTGGACGTCACATGTTAATTGCGTCTTTCAGCCGCACTCGGCCAATATGACTTGAACTCGGCCAATATGACTTGATTCTTGAACTCGGCCAATATGACTTGAACTCGGCCAATACAGCCCATATGGCTAATACTAACTTGATTCGTCTGCTGATATTACCCGTCCGAAAAGGTCGTATTCGGGTAATAACTTCCACAGTCAATTAATAAAATGTATATACAATCATATGAATATACAATTATATTAAAATCGGTGTGTATTTATAATATATCTAGCTACAGCCTGATATACCTTGTTGGTATTTTTAGAAGGGCCTAAAACATTGTCCATGTTGGGTTGATTACGGAGAGGAGTTGCATGTTATCAAGCTATCTGTATAACTATGTGTGACATTTCTGCATGACTATGTGTGACATGTCTGTATACCTATGTGTGACATATCTGTATAACTATGTGTGACATGTCTGCATAACTGTGTGTGACATGTCTGTATAACTATGTGTGACATGTCTGTATAACTATGTGTGACATGTCTGCATAACTATATGTGACATAAGAAATGTTTGGAACTCTCTTTAAACGTGGGTTCCATACTAATGATAAACAATTAAAGACATCACCACGTCCTCAGTTGTTTTTAACAACACGAGCTTTCGAAGACTAACTAAAGACGGCCGAAGAAACTGACCAGCCGAGAAAAACAACACAAAATTGTCTATGCATTAAAATGTACACTATTCTTGTAAAATTATAACATTGATCTGGGTATTGTTATGGTTCTAAAATACTTTAGTTGCCAGAAACGAAAGTTCGACCAGTCACTGTTTAACAGTAAATGAAACTGAAAGCAAATCCGTTTGTGGTGGCTCTGCAATGAAGCCCATCTTATCGCATAAACCAATGTTGTGCTTATGGAATCCTAAAGGCATGTTCCTAAAGGTATGACACAGCTGGAGGCTGGCTGGACTGATTCCAATAATAACTGCTTTAATCCCCAAAGGGTGTTTTCTAGAACACATAGAAATATATTTCCTAGAATCTCTGTAAACGTTTTTGGTCTGGAGACAATAACAGTGGGTGATGATTCTCAGATGATGGGTAACATTTACCACGTCGTGTTTCCTAACGGCTAAAGATTCCAAACCCTTCAATTAGCAGATTTTACATGTTCTGCTGGAAATGGTGTAATCACGGCTGAACTAGCATTATAATACTAAAACTACGACATGTTTAAACGGGTTGATTATCCTCCTTGTATGAGGGTCCTTTGTGGGGGTGGAAGGAAGAGGGCTACATAACCGGATGATCATCTGTAGATTAGCCCACTTAAACCAACCAGATGAAAATCCATAAAGACCATTTCAAATTACGGTTGGGATTAAAGGAAATTCAAAGACACAACCTAAAGTGCATGACACAAGCTTTATTATAATAGTGTGCCCCGGAAGAGAAGAAGTCTCTCAATTCGACACAAAATACCCCATCGATGGGCCGTGAGTTTTCAATCCCACTCTGTCCAAAGAAATCGACAACTTTTTAAGGGATTTTTTCACTATTTTGCCCTATGTGGAAGAGTTGCCATGCAGGTACTCGCCGAAGGTTAGAGACTTCCTCAAACAAAGAGATAGCTTTCCTCCCTCACTAAATCTGACAAAACTTTAAGTACGACGTAAGCATCAATAGATCGATTATCTAGCAAGCTGTTAAAACTCCAGACAGAAAGCGATTAGTTTTGAAGTATGATTTGCATTTCTGCGGTATTTCATTTTTTGCATTAATTTCTTTAGCGGAAATTTTGCATTCAATTTCGCAGATGTAAAAGTTATATTATATTATAAAGAGACCCACTACCTACATTGAGATTGATTGATTGTTTGAGGCGGCACGCAAGATTCTTTCACTTATATAACGGTGTATTTTATGTGTTTTTTAAGGAGTTGTGACTCATTTCCCCAAACCATATCCTCGGATGCCCAGGGTTAAATTCTAAACAAGCTCGCCTGCTACCCCTGGGTCAACTGTGATTCAAAGCCTCGTTTTCTGGGAACGCCCATTTACTGTCGGACCAATCAAAAGTTCTCTTCTAAACGTTGGACCTCTTCATTTTTGGTTGATTGATTGTTTGGTATCTTACGCCGCGCTCAAGATTATTTCACTTATATGGCGGCGTTGCCAGTTTTATTGTTGGAGGAAACCGGACTCTCTGCCGGGAGGAAACCCACGATCTTCCGGTGGGAACTGGCGACCATCTTACATAGACCGATTGAGCGAAAACCCATTTTACTTGGACTGAGTGAGATTCGAACCCGCGACCCATTGGTGGAAGGCTGTTCGGGTTGAGCGTCCAACGCTCTACCTACTGAGCCACAGAGGACCATCTTCAGTTTTGGAGACACGTTTATCGAATTTAAGTATAAACCGAAAAGTCGTCCATCTTTGTTTTGAACTGGACTGGGTGCTTACGTAACGCCGATTCTGATTGGAAAATTTCCGCCCCAATATTGTGGCGGAACCAATCAAAGTCTACATGCATATTAAATTAGAAACGATGGATTTAGTTCAACTTGTCCCTCGGGTAAAGTAAGCGTGAGCTTTAATTTAAATCTTACCCTTTTACATGCTACTTACTATATGAATAGTTGTTCTTAGTTATGTTCCATACGTGTGTTTTGGAAGTCATCCTATGCTATAGTGTACGAATATTTATCTTGGCCATTCATTGAAAGTCATACCTATTTTGGCTAAAACACTACCATGTATGATTCATCATGGTCCGTTTCATAATGCAGGAGCAAATACTAACTTCGGTTGCCCAAATACATGTATCACCTGAAAAATATAGCAGTATTTTACTATTGATGTTTAGTTTATTTTGGAAACGTTTTCCAAATTAACTGACAGTGAAGATAATAATCCAATATGCCGTATGAATACCCTATTGGTTCCTTACAGGAGACCTACACATGCATATGGATGAATTTAGTTCGTTAATTTATTAGGGAGTTGCTTTAGTTGTGAATACCTTACCCTCCAAAGAGACAGCAGTAAGAGTTTATTACGTGTATCACTACAATTATAACACATGCAGATCTTCCGCTTATCATTGTTTACCTGCCATCATCCACACTTCATTTATAAATATATTCTACGATTACATATTAATGTAATATACAATACATTATATGTTAAAATGAATATAGATTCCGTCCAAACGTCTTGTCGATGTATACCCAACAATAGGGGAGACCGGGGCGCATTGGGACATGGGGTACAGTGAGACAAGCTCTCTATAGGCTATTTTTATATCAGGATACTTCAAGTGACATCATCAGATGAGGGCAAACCTCTTTTGCGATGTGACATTCTGTTGTAGACCGATTTAGGAAGCACAGGAAAGTTTTAGGGGTAACATTTTTGTTTTTTCAGACTAAATGTAATTTTTTACTGGTGAAATATTTTTTCAATTTCTAGCATTGTTATATGCCATAGTTTTTATGTGTCTATTTTATCATAATGTGGTAAAACCATAGTTTCTGTCTAAAAGTTTTTGAATGAACCTCCCTGCACTACTTTTACCATGAGAAACAAAATTGCAAAGGGGGTCATTCGGGGTATATTGGGACATAACTGTCGGGGTCCATTGGGCCATAGGATAACGGTATCATAATGCTTACATTTCCACCACAATACAACTATAATGTTGATTTTCCCCTATATCTCAATGACTAAGTCTAGTACAACCATTCTTTCAGTTGCATGTGATTTTTCAAGCATCATTTTAATAAAGCTATATTTTGATCAGTCCCATGCTCTTATAGTGCCAACTAAAATTCTTTTAAGGGCCATTTTGTCTAATCGCTTGTATTCAACTTTATTGTTGACAGACACCGTTTGTAGGCTATTATTCATTTGTTAAAACAATAAAGAAGCAAAATTCCTTCAAGCAATCAGTTAATTTCATTTTTACTTTAACGTTGACACTGTCCCAATATACCCCATAGACAATCCCAATTTACCCCACCCAAGGGGTAAATTGGGACACTTTTTTGAAAAAAATGTAAATGCCTATGTCCTCGTAAATATACATAAAATAGCAAAAATGAAGCAAGGATATTAATCAGATTGACATTGTGTTTCATATAAATGTTTTCTTTTAGTTTTATGTGCATCATTTTTCTGTCAGACTTCAAAAGTTTGCAAAGTGGCCCAATGCGCCCCGGTCTCCCCTATATTCTTCCTGAGTTTGTAAGTATCAATACAATACCGCGTTCAACGCTATTCAGAATATCTTTGAATTTGTTTCAAAATGTAGTATTTTGCCCATCTGATGGTCTGCAAATGCATACTCGGGCCATTTGATGACAGCGTTCAATACAGATTGCTGTTCACTACTGTGGTAATAGTTCACATATTCAGAACAAAGCTGATATAGCAATTAGGCATCAAGATTAAATAAAGACCTTTGTGGACTTCAGCTGTAAATAATGTTGAATGACAGAGGTGCCGATCCCCATCCGCCTCTCACCATCGTTCTGGTTTCTGGCCACCATGTAATTTCAGATCACAGAAGCCTGACGCACGATGATTGGGATGTAACAGTAAACAAGCAAAGGGCGACAATAAATAATTTTCTTATGGTTGATGGACTTCCCTCCCTTGAATATGATTCAAGAAAATAAATACCACACATTGCGTATGCTTTGCGTGATTTGGTGAACCTAAGAATAAAACAAAATCAACATTAGTTTAATGCTCCTGTGATTAAGTCTCATTTCCTTATATTAACATTTAATCCAGATCTAGTCATTAGGTGCTAAATTGAATTTTTTATTTTTTTTTTAACCTTGGATAACTCCAACTATACCGAAGTATATCCACTGCAAAATATCAACTGGTCAAAAATAAATATTTTTTCTATAAACTTACCTCCATAAGCTGACCATCGCATCACGGAAAATGTGCTTTGAAAACCAGTGAGAGGATCGATTCATTATGTAGGAGAAAATATGAAATAAACTCGGTTTTCTAGTTTTCAGTCCAGGTGAAATTATATTTTTTGCCACTTGAAAAACTGAATTGCTATCAGTATGCGTGCATGTATTTATACGCACTTAAAAAAGAGCAGCCGTACTTAGGTTTTTTTAATGAGATAAATGAATAATACAATTATGTCTCTATTTTTTCGAACATGCATGTAAGCGAAATAATTCTCTGCTGTTTTTTTTTTTTTTTTTTTTTTTTTCGTGTATATTTTCTATTGCCATGACTAGCTATTCGTCTTTTTTCAAGATTATATTTATATTGCTGTAGATATCACCACTGTCATGTTTTGTTCAATTCCAGTTTACCAGACTTCTTGCCATAGCTGAAGATGGCTACACTTTGTCAATATATTCCAGAGTATTCTAGACTAAGGCCAAACTCCTAATGGAATGTCATAGGATTTGGTTTATTACCACAACCTATGATTGGTTATAATGCTCTAATTACATACCCCTTTTAACACAATTAGAAACTTGTTTCCATGGTTATTTTAGTCGAGTAGATTTTCTCTAGGCCTATATAGAAATATATACTATACCTAAACGTTGTGACCTGTTCCATTTGGGTGTTATTAAGAGTTAGTTCAGAGTGTACACGTGTTATTTTCCCATCGGACTAGCGATAATAGAATTTAGTTGATTACCTTCAAGCCATATTTGATTCTTTTTGAGATCACTGTTTATGGTGTCAGAGGAGTATCTAATTCTAGGCATCAACAAATAGGGTAAAATTTAAGAGGGAGGAAGAATATACAATGTCATTCATGTAGACAATGTCATTCATGTAGACAATGTCATTCATGTAGACAATGTCATTCATGTAAACAATGTCATTCATGTAGACAATGTCATTCATGTAAACAATGTCATTCATGTAAACAATGTCATTCATGTAGACAATGTCATTCATGTAGACAATGTCATTCATGTAGACAATGTCATTAATGTAAACAATGTCATTCATGTAGACAATGTCATTCATGTAAACTATGTCATTCATGTAGACAATGTCATTCATGTAAACAATGTCATTCATGTAGACAATGTCATTCATGTATATAAGAAATAGGATGGGTCCAAGAATAAATCCACGAGGAACCTTTACATTGTCCAAAGCTTTAGAAATGCCAAGGAAAGTTTTGATGATATATAAATTACATGTAGTTTCTTTAGCTGTAAGTTTGGCAAAGTGATAACGCTGTAGACCGGGCACCGTGGTTAACTCTAAGGCCGCATTGACGAGGTGATATCATATGGTGAGTTTCCTTAAAAAGGTTACATCATATTGCAGACAAGCGTCTAAATACATTTTCTAATGGATGGAAAGACAGACATCGGGCTATAGTTATTCATATTTTGGACATCGCCTGATTTGTAGATAGGTGTTGTTTTTGGGTAACTTGACATAATTTCGAAGAGAACCAGATGTAAATAAAAGATGTATTAAATATGCCAACGGACTATGGATTAGATGTGACACAGATTTGAATGAAGATATAGTAATTTCGTCCAGTCAATCTGTAGTTGATACCATCAATAATTGAAAATAAAACAGATAGTACATACGGTAAAATATCGGGATTTTTTTATAAATATTGTAGAAGGCAAGTAAATGATTATCTTCTTGAAGAGGTGGGACTTGACAAGTAAAGGTTAAACGAGTCGGCTATTTGGGTTTCGTCAGTTACTTGTCTATCTTCTATTATAAATGAATACCGGAGAGCATTGTTTTTTTTACGTTGGATGAGTTGATTTAGCTTTTACCAAGTGATTTTAATTTCATTCTACAATTTATTGAACTGGTTCTCAAAACACATTTTTTCGTGATGCGATTGTCAGCTTATGGAGTTAAGTCTATAGAAACAATTTTATTTTTGACCATGGGATCGTTAGATATGAGCTGATCACAGTGTAGTTGTTTTTTTTTTGCAGTGGATAGACTTCAGTATAGCTGGAGTTATCCGAGGTTTTATTATATGACATTTAGGCGTAGTAAATGTAGAAACAAGAAAACAACTACAAATGCATCACCTACGTTTTCGTAGTTTAGTTCATCGTCTCAATCTGCATTCTCCACCGCATATAATCAAGTCTTCTTTTTGATCTCCTGTCATTTTACAATAGTAATATTTTCCTGAATAGCACTATGGGTCGTATGAGATTTGGTAGATTTATGCATAATGGGAAAATGAGCAGTTAAAGCATTCAGGAGATGATCTTTGAAAGTTACTGAATACATGTATGTTATCAATTAAGATAGCGGATCTGGTAGTTACACGGGTGAGTTTCATTTCAAAGGAGAAAAGCAATAACATTTCAAGTGAATAAGGAAATCTTGCAATGTTAAATGATTATCAGCAAACTGTGTTATTTGATAATATTTTCTGGTTAGAATGGTGCACAAAAACGAGAACACCGCCCCCTTGTGGTCTGCCGGGTGGAGAAATTGAATGTGATTTATAACAGAGGAAATTAGAGAGATGTTGTATATATGGATTTGGCAGCTTTCTGAAAAACCTAAGACCTTAAACTGATGATTTATTTATTCATTTCAACACCTATCTTTTAGTTACTCTAGGCACTTCAAACGCTGAACTTTTCTTCACCATCAAAATTTATTTTTAAAAAGTCCAATTTTGGCAGCTCATTCCACTTAAATCAAAAGTAAAAATATCATAGGATGAAGTAAGGCATCGGCCATACTAAAACATAAACGGTTACTTTCCATGAGATTTTTTTTGTAAAATAGTGTAGTGGTGAAAATGACACAGAAATATGGCAAATAACATTACACGATTTTTAAACACCACGATGCCAAATACATATTGACGTAAAACAAATACAAATTGGAGTGTTCTACATTTTTGTATGACTGATTTTTTTATGTTTTGGTAACAAATTACATTTTCGGGTAAAAATTGCATATTTGGTGCAGATTTTCGTGTAAATTTACAGTTTTGGGCTGTACAGACGATGCCCCAACGCACGTGTTTATTATCCTTATAAGGGGGGTAATATATGCGAGTGTACAGAGAGGATAGTGATGTAGATTTGTTGGGGCGACGAGACTCTTTTTCTTGAACATGTAAATGCTCAGGCAGATCGATCCAACTTAATATTCGGTAGATTTCTATTTTAAATGTGTACTGATTTTTTGTGACTTAAAGTGGCATGAGCTGCCAAAGTTTTCGTGAATTCAAATTGTCAAAGTAAAGAGGCAAACTGCAGTTCATTGAGAAAATAAAGCAGTCACACAAAATTAAAAATTACTACACTTCGTATCAACTGGAAGAAATTCTAGTTTTGAAACTCAAAGAGGGCGGACCATTTTGCTTCGTGAATATCCGACGATGTGTCTTAACTTTACCAAGCAGTTTCTGGTGTCGGTCATTTTTCTTAGCCATGAGAATTCTGAAATTCTGTTTAACCGAAAAAATATCAAAATTTTGGCAGATCATGTCCCTTTTAATTCCCTGTAACTCCCGTAGACCAATAATGTTTAAATCCAAGACTGGGTGATGACAAGTAGAACTAATTGTAAACGATGGGATATGGCCAATTTAGATTTAGTGCTGATGTATTTCAAATGAAGAATATGCATCAGCACAGACCTTCTCATCAGGCGGAATAAAATCAGCTGAAAATCGCTGAAGAGAGACACATGATTGAACTCGTTAGGTAGAGTTCGATTATGCATTCGACATATACGCCGAACACGGGAAACTGTAAACCGAACCACTATCTTCGGCGGGGAATATGTGTAACACATTACCAATTTATCCGCGCCTCGTAATCCCCAAGTAGCTAGGGTGCACTCGGATTTCAAGATGGCGTCTATGTTATTAAAATGCAGAGAAACAAGTAGTCATGGCAACCATGACGTTTGCTTACTTCCGTTAGTGCCTGCACGTTCGACGTTCGGCAATGGAGAGTGCAAAAATTACCTGGGCTCCATATGAAGACTCTCACGTGATCAACTTTGTTTACAATAATTATTATATTCGTTTCACTTATATCGTTTGTAGATGTCACGTTATTTGAATAAAAAAAACAGAAACTGTATCACCTATCACAAAATCTTCCGAAATTCTTATGGAATGTTTGTTACTTATAGATTTTTAAAAAATCCTTTTAGGTAAATAGTATCAAGGCGTGATCAATAATCAATAACATACAAAATTCAAATAGTCGGGATGTATGAGTACTATTTCAGGGGCTTACAAAACTACTTAAACATGCAAATCCAAGATCAGTGTAAGCTGGAAACTCTTATTTTATACTTTTTGACAAAGTTACAAGCTATTAGCTTATTCTGTTTAAACGCTTTTTTTAAATAATAAATTGGCAAGTGTATGCATCCGAAGTTATATAAGTGGTTGAAGTAACCATAAGAGAAAATAATTAAAAACAAAGCAGGTAACAAGACTTTTGTCACATAAGAATTGTCATAAGCTAACCATTATCGACAATTAAAAACAGATGCAGGAATCTTGGGAAGATACAAGTACAATCCGGGGAAATAACTCTTCTGCCTTCTTTTACTGAACACATTTTAATACTGGAAATTCGTTACTTGTCTAGTTTTCTGAATTCTTTGTCTTTCTTAACTATATAAGGTTATTAGAAATAGCTGTTTTGTATTTTCATCATTTGATTAACAACCAAATGATTTATTAAAAGATCCAAACAAACGTATTCTGGGGTGAGAGCAATTTTTGATTTTAGCAATTATTGTACATATTTTTTTTCAGCATTTGAATAAAATGAATGAGCTGCTGATCAGAAATTCCCTCACACGATTTTAAGTTGCAGAGTTTTACAAAATGTCTGTTTTAGAGCGACCCAACTTAATACTCCTCATGTATTCAGACAGTCATGATAAAAGAGGTTTTGTGATTTACTGAAAGAAGTTAATGAATAAAATGTTCATAAATTTAATAAAGTAAGCAAACTTTTAGCAAAAGGACTGAAAGTCCATGCACCAAAACAACTTTTAAATGCTTTAGATTTGTAGTGTATTTAGTGATCAGTGGTGCATATTCAGCGGTGCAAACGAATACAGACTGTTTATGTTACATGACAGCCAGACTAGGTTTCATTTCATTGGTGGCAACGGTAATTGGGAATGGGGAACTAGGAATATGGAACCGGGCATAGGGAACCAACTTCAGCCAGGTCCAATGGCCAGGGAAATATCAGGGAAGTCAGGATAAAATAAATAAGATTTGGGGTATTAGTTGGAAAATTTTTAATCGCTGTTTCCGAGGTTGGTAAATGATAGTAAACTTTCTTAATCTAAATAAGAGATACGTGGATATTATTTGAGAAACAGGGAGGATTGTAAGGGAGTATTTCAAATATTAACCTCATGTACACGTAAGAAATCCATCGAAATTAGAAGATTACATTGGATGTCAACAATTTGTCTATTTCCTCGGAAGATGTATTCCCAGTCCGATGGGAGTGTAGAGATGGATGTTAACTGGATTTCATAGACAAGTAGGATGAACGCTCTTTCAATTTATCCGATTGGTTGTCAAAATAGAGAAAAAGACGATAATAGAATCAGTTTCTGTCATTCCTGGTCCCGTCATTCTGACAGCTTGTGTGTATCATTGAGAGACATTTCATCTGACAGCTGGATATTGATGAAATATCGGTCTACAGCTACAGAATAATGCTTTAATAGGAGTGAAACAAAATTTACGATTGGTAACTGCATTTCCTTTTTTATCCGTTAGACGAAAATTTCAAATATTAAAAAGATTGGTAATTTTTTTTAGGTGAGGACTTTGACATTGGCAACATATAAACCACATTTCATAAGATCTTCGGACATTTTCCTGCAACTCTGAGGAATTATTTTATCCGACAGTAGACAGACACAAAAGCTATCGTTGAATACTTATTTCCTTGGATCCTTAAGTAAAGTGTGAGTTTATATTGATTATAGCCTCTTATCAAAGTCATGCCAATAACCTGCCTATGACATTTATATTCCTACTCGTGGATTGAAACATACCACAATTCCCATATTAATCTGTTTGTCACGAACTAACCCGATCGGTAACATGTTAAACATTGTCCCTTCGATCAATAAAGCTGGATCCCGACGGAATATAATTACGTATCCCAGACTATCAGTATATCCGATATTCGAGCACTTTCCAGAGTATAAGTATATCCGATATTCGTGCACTTTCCAGAGTATCAGTATATCCGATATTCGTGCACTTTCCAGAATATCAGTATATCCGATATTCGTGCACTTTCCAGAGTATCAGTATATCCGATATTCGTGCACTTTCCAGAGTATCAGTATATCCGATATTCGTGCACTTTCCCGAGCATCAGTATATCCGATATTCGTGCACTTTCCAGAGTATCAGTATATCCGATATTCGAGCACTTTCCAGACTATCAGTATATCCGATATGCGTGCACTTTCCAGAGTATCAGTATATCCGATATTCGAGCACTTTCCAGAGTATCAGTATATCCGATATTCGTGCACTTTCCATAGTATCAGTATATCCGATATTCGTGCACTTTCCAGAGTATCAGTATATCCGATATTCGTGCACTTTCCAGAGTATCAGTATATCCGATATTCGAGCACTTTCCAAAGTATCAGTATATCCGATATTCGTGCACTTTCCAGAGTATCAGTATATCCGATATTCGTGCACTTTCCAGAGTATCAGTATATCCGATATTCGTGCACTTTCCAGAGTATTAGTATATCCGATATTCGAGCACTTTCCAAAGTATCAGTATATCCGATATTAGAGCACTTTCCAGAGTATCAGTATATCCGATATTCAAGCACTCCCCAGACTATCAGTATATCCGATATTCGAGCACTTCCAGAGTATCAGTATATCCGATATTCGAGCACTTCCAGAGTATCAGTATATCCGTTATTCAAGCACCTTCCAGGTTATCAGTATATCTGACATTCGTGCACTTTCCAGAGTATCAGTATATCCGATATTCGAGCACTTTCCAGAGTATCAGTATATTCGATATTCAAGCACTTTCCAGAGTATCAGTATATCTGATATTCGAGCACTTTCCAGACTATCAGTATATCTGATATTCGAGCACTTTCCAGAGTATCAGTATATCCGATATTCAAGCACCTTCCAGGTTATCAGTATATCTGACATTTCGTGCACTTTCCTGAGTATCAGTATATCCGATATTCGAGCACTTTCCAGAGTATCAGTATATCCGATATTCGTGCACTTTCCAGAGTATCAGTAGCCTATGTCCGATATTCGAGCACTTTCCATAGTATCAGTAAATCCGATATTCAAGCACTTTCCAGAGTATCAGTATATCCGATATTCAAGTACTTTCCTGAGTATCAGTATATTCGATATTCAAGCACTTTCCTGAGTATCAGTATATTCGATATTCGAGCATTTTCCAGAGTATAAGTATATCCGATATTCAAGCACTTTCCTGAGTATCCGTATATTCGATATTCAAGCACTTTCCTGAGTATCAGTATATCCGATATTCAAGCACTTTCCAGAGTATAAGTATATCCGAAATTCCAGCATTTCCCAGAGTATAAGTATATCCGAAATTCCAGCATTTCCCAGAGTACTAGTGTATACTATTAATTACCCTTTAACTTTAAAACATCGAGTTCTGACTAATTGATGTGTATAGAGCTTTGCCTATGGATATATCTCTCTACTTTCAGCCACATTGAGGAGCACAAACTGAACATACATGTAGGTAACATAAATGCCATAATTTACATATAATTGTAGCTACTTTAATTTGCACTACTTATACCTTAAGTCTCAGGATTTTTTGTAAATCAGACTTTGTTAGAATACTTTGAAGGATCAAATCTGATTCTTTAAAACACCCCCCCCCCCCCCTTCTCCTTTCAGCTACCGAGACTCTCCCATCCCCCTCAGGAATGTCTCATCACCGCCCAACGTTATGCCTTAAGACACGATTCCAGCTTGATGTATACGGGTCAGATATTGGAACCTTTTCGGAGAGCAATCTCTCAACAAAAATCAAATGGCAGAGAATCTCGATTGAGACTCTGGTTTGATTGATTGATTGATTGTTTGGTGTTTTACGCCGCGCTCAAGATTATTTCACTTATATGGCGGCGTTGCCAGTTTTATTGTGGGAGGAAACCGGGCTCTGTGCCCGGAGGAAACCCAAGACCTAACGCTGGTAACTGGCAACCATCCCACATAGGTCGTTCGAGTGAAAACCCAGTCAGAAAATTTTCCAATTTTTGGACTGAGTGGGATTCGAACCCGCGACCCATTGGTGGAAGGCTGTTTGGATTGAGCGTCCAACGCTCTACCTACTGAGCCACGGAGGCCCCAGAGACTCTGGTTTGAAGCCAGTGGTCAAGAAAGTTTGGTTTCTGATCATGTTACTAATATGCAAAACACGTCGTCAAAGCACAGTTACTAAGTAATGATGGGGTGCTTTTTCGGTTCGTTTTGCCTGAAGGTCACAATGCCAGAGACCAATCAGCGACGACACGGTGAGCAGGCGTTTGACGCAGGCAAATGTCAGATGTGACAGGCCATACAGCTGCCCGCTACATCGATCAGGCGCTGAGACCTTCATCATGCCCCATTTTGTTCGTCATGGAAATCATGTCTTCCAGCAGGAGAACGCACGAGCCCATACTGCCAGAGCAACGAGAGACTTCCTCCGCCAAAGCAACATACAGACGCTCCAATGGCCTGCTATCAGTCCAGACTTAAATCCAATAGAACACTTTTGGGGCAAGATTCAGAGGAGGCTCAATCTCGTGCGGCCAAGGCCGACAACTGCAGCTGAACTCACTCAGGCGTATCGCAGAGTTTAGGCCCAAGTTCCTATCATCTTTATCAACCGCCTCATCCACTCAACGTTCAGACGATGCAACACTGTAATCAACGCCCATGGTGGCCATACACATTATTGACTTCCAGATCGCACAGTGGCGCCACCTGTCCTCACTTTCACTTGAAATGCTCTAACATTCGTTTGCCAATGATGATCAATCATGTCAAATTTGGAAGTGTGTTGTTTACATCTATTTGAAATACATTGATTATCAATATCCAAAAAGGAGTGACGTTTTTTTTTTTTACGGTTCAGTATAATTATTTTAATGGCAGTTTGTTGATTTAAAGTTAACATTGTTGAAACCTAAAACTCGCAGCTTTTCCCAAAACACTTTAGGGTTAAAACGATGTGCCCCAAATTAAGAACAAAATGCTCTATATAATCTATGACAAGATAGAATCCACAGAGCCCATCCGGGTGTCGTTTGATCTTATGCAGGTATTGATTAACTTGACCACTTACAATTCTAAATAAAATAACATCTTTGCGTCTGGATTTAAAACAGGGTAAAATACGCTTTGATAAAAAAAATCTCCCTTTTACTGAGTTTGTCCATCTATCTTGCCAAATAGATAAAAATTTACCAGTAGTACCAGAAGTAAATAAATGACGAACTATGAAACGGTGATTTAGATAACGTATACAGCATTGTTTCCATAAGACAGGCAGTTACAGACTTGCAGCGCACCCAGTGACAGGATATCACTTGTCAAAGGGGAGAAATTTATTCCCGTCATTAAATATGACGCAACCAGCCATGTTCAAAATTTAATAACGAGTGCATCATGGGAGATTTCTGCAAAGTGGAACGATTTGCTTCTCGCGAGAGCCTACGAAAAAAACAACTTCAACTCGCTATTTGGAAAGCATTAAATGAGCGTGGACAAATGTTTCGTACCGTTCAAGCTTATGGATTACCCACAGTCCAGTGTGTACGTTAAACGCCGATTCAAATTAAATAGATCCGAAGTTATCCGTCTGATCGACGCAAAATACAAGCCTTTCTAAACCAAACTGCGCAGATCTAAGCTTATAAGTCACATATGGTCTTCCACAATGAGCGAAGGAAACAATGCTGTCTACGTTATCTAAGTCACCGTTTCATACTTAGTCATATATTTACTTATGATAGTACTTATTAAAGTCTCTGAAACAGATAACAATACAGTGTGTATCGTTATATGTTCAGATTGCAGATTTTGCTGAGCGACATGCCAGTTCATTCCCATATACGCTACCCGGGGTCCATTCAAAATGAACATAAAATTACTAAGCATAAAATTTCAAACACTAATGGAGCAGATTTAACTGAATCAAAATTGAGAAGGGCTTGAGGAGAACTAAGAGAGTCGGTAAATAAAACACAGCAAATTGGTTTTGCATCCCTTATCCATTCTAACGCCAAAAGAATAGCAAACAACTCCGCAGTAAAGATAGACAAAAATTAGTAATGCGGGCAAAAAGGATAAATTTCCAATTCGGGTATAGATTAGGAGACCCCGGCTCATCGACGGGTCTGATTTGTTAACACAGGATGCTAGCGATGTTGATATAAATGGGGTCTTAAATACGAAATAGGGTTTGGAAACGTAAAGATTTTCTGCACATTAGTGACATTGGGACTAACCGATTCTCTTAATCTTTGAAAACGTATATTGAAGGAGTATACGTAATTGTCCCGGTATTGAACATAGACTGGTACAAATGAGGGGCTTCAGTAAAAATATCATAAGCAGAATGGTTTAAAGAATATAACAGAAATAGATTATTTTATCTGTTCCCTGAAGGGGCATCTTCCCACATAACACTTGTAAGCCGCCACGAGAATGGGACCCCCCACCCCCGCAGTGTCTGGCACTGGATTGAATGAAGTTTGGATAAGTGGCTGATGCTGAATTGAAAGCCTCACAACAACAATCAATTCAGTATGGTTTTTCCACGAAAGTTTTTGATCAAAAATAACCCCAAGATATTTAAATATTTGGAAAATTTAAGCCTTGCTCCATGGTTTATGCTTAAAACTAAGGTGAAGGAATATGCTTAGTAGTTAATAAAACAGTCTCAGATTTAAGAGGAGAGAACCCCATTCCGCAGACCATCTAACAATATCGCCCATTAATTCATTTAAGTTATAACAACCGAAGATTTATTATTATTAATCATGAATATTAAAAATAGTTTGTCAATTTTTGTAATATGCTTTGAGCTGCCAAAATGTTAATATTTTTTTGTTAAAACCAAATTTTGAAATTATCAGCTATTCTTCAGAAGCTTTTAGTCGTACTAGTCTCATGAATAATTTAAAGTGCCACAAGCTGCCAAAATGTTGATATTTGCCCTTAAAACAGAATGTTAAAATTATTGGCTATTTTTCTCAAGGATCTTTAGTGCTTCTAATCTCAAAAATTGTACGATAAAATATTGTTTTGAACTAACTTAGAATAAATGAACGTTCGTCCGGTTTATTTAAATTTTGTTTACATTTCCAACACAATTTCGGATCATAAAGGTCACATACTGTATGGGTTTTCCTCATTTCAAAGTCAATCATTCAGTTTTTCAATGAGCTTACAACCGCTTTTACTGTCGTGATAAGCAGATTTCATAAAAAAAGTGCGAATTTCGCAACTCATACCATTTATAATGTCTTTACTTTTCGAACACTATTCGGTTCGTACAGCACACAGACTATGAATTTTAATTATATCAACGTCAATTATTTATTTTTTCGATGATCTTCAATCCCGTATCTTATTGTCGTTACAATAACATTTATGAAAAGAAGTGGGAATGTTGGCAGCTCATGTCATTTGTCCGTTGATGTTGATATTATACAAATTATATATATTGAAACGTCCATTGATGAAAGTGAAAGTCACGTGACCTTTCGTCGGCAATACAAAACGCCAATTGAAGAACCACACAAAAATAAATTCCATACAACCCGTTTAAAGTGGCATGAGCTGCCAAAATGATGATATTTTTCCGTTATTATAGAATTTGAAAATAAACGGCTATTTTTCTCATGACGTGCAATTCGGAAGCTTTACTGGCCTCGAGCATGTTAAAGAAGTGTTTTGAACTAAATAAGGCTGAGAATGAATTATGTTCTTACCGGTTATTCAAACTTAGTGTACTTATTGGACCCTACTTCATCTCGTACAACAAACAGACAATTAAATAATATAGATCTGTTAATTAAATACTTAAGTCAAAATTATTGATTATTTAGACCCCTTTCTACAAACGGAAACTGTTTTGGGTCAAAAAATAGGTCAAAGCACCCAGTTTCTGTCTTTTTCAGCCAATGGAACTTTTACAGGTCCTCGCCATTGCCTCCATTCTCTCAAAGGCACACTAACCGGCCTTGATATTCATTAAAAAAGTCAATACACACTAGTAAAACTTAAATTAAACATAGAACTCATTATTATGTCCAGTTAGGTTTAAATGGTCCAAATGTTGACCTTTTTCTGTAGTTTACACTTTAAAAACTATTGGTAGACTTGTTGTGTCCCTCAAACCCGATTCAAATTTGTAATATAAAATGGTGCCAAAACATTCATTTTTTGGTAAAACTAGAAAGTTCCTAACTTCTTCTGTCTGGGTAAAATACAGAAACCTATCCACTGTTTTTAATGCAAAAAGTATTCTGGATTTTAGCGGCCAGTGGGCCTGTAAATATGTATGCTTTTAAAAAACGATCTCATTGTAAGTTATTCTCTTGGGAAAACGAAGCCGTATATTATAGGAAGATGTCAAGCCATGTGGTAGAGTTATTGTGTAACAATGAAGTCAAACCAATTTTGATTGAAGATTGCTTTTCCCAGTTGACCTTATTATCTACACTTCAACTTTAATGTTCATACATTGTTTTGCCATTTCGCATGGTGATTTGAGATAACAAAATACAATATGTGACCAGAACATGCAGCCTAGTGTTTAAAGGTTGTATGAACAACTTTGGTATATATATCGTATTTTACGGGAAATTTGCTTGTAAATGTGTATTTTTTTTTTAAGTCAGAAAGAAAGGAAAATCTAATTTTGAGAGTAAAACATGCAAAATTGAATGCTTTCTTAGTCGCTTTACGGCGGTAACGGAAATTAATAAGCTAGTCAAAAGTGACGTTATACACGACCTGTGCCAGTGCTTATACTCAACGGAGGTCGTGTATGACATCATTATTGGCGGGATTTACCGAGTGTTCAAGAAAATATAATGTATGCATATTGCACCCAAGTCTACATAAACGATAGGAGAGCGTACACGGAACTGATTTTATTTCATCTTTCCTTTTTATAAGGTATATATTTAGCCAATAAACGCTTATAATCGATTTTATGTAGTTCTATTTCACTTGGCAAACATGGTGCTGAGAATCTAACATACACCCGCTGACGTTTGCAGCCCCTATGGTGCTGAGAATCTAAAATACTCTCCCTGACGTTTGCAGTCTCTATGATACTGAGAATCTAACATACACTCCCTGACGTTTGCAGCCTCTATGGTGCTGAGAATCTAACACATACTCACTGACGTTTGTAGCCTCTATGGTGCTGAGAATCTAACATACACTGCCTGATGTTTGTAGCCTCTATGGTGCTGAGAATCTAACATACACTGCCTGATGTTTGCAGCCTCTATGGTGCTGAGACTCTAACATACACTGCCTAATGTTTGCAGCCTCTATGGTGCTGAGACTCTAACATACACTGCCTAATGTTTGCAGCCTCTATGGTGCTCAGACTCTAACATACACTGCCTGATGTTTGCAGCCTCTATGGTGCTCAGACTCTAACATACACTGCCTGATGTTTGCACCTTAGATCTCAAATTACACTTTCTTTAGAAATCGATAATTGAACTAACGGTTTGTTTTTGGTTTAATGACACACATGCGCTGTCTGGTGAGGTAATGCCTATTGGTGCCCGAACGTTTTAGATAAATATTGTTAGTAAAGTGTATGCTTTTAAAGTGAAAACGATCATGTTAGAAGATGTGTAAATACAGTGTCTTCATGTAGGTTGTGGTTTCCACTGCACACAGCGACACAAAGCATCGTATAATACATGTACGATAGGACAGAGCATCTTGAAGAAATCTATGTCAAGTGCCTAAAACCTCCGATTCTGTTGTCTGGATCGTTAGGTGGCTGCTCCAGTTCTTTTTGCCGGAGGTTGACATTGTGAGACAGCAAAAGAACAAATAATTTCAGATTTTTGCATCTGAAATATGTGCACTGCGAGAGCCTTGCAATGGAGGAAAACCACTAAACGGTTGTTTTTTTTTTCTCTTCCTACTATTGTTTAGGCAGTTTTATAAGCATCTAAATCTCTAATATGTACTCACACATATATGGTTCTTCAAACGAACTCGTGACAATCGGAGTTAATGAAAAAGTAAAAATTTAGGCAGTTCATGTCACTTAAAATTTTAGTTTTCTTTCAATTATTGAGAAATGTATAAATGTCGCCATATATTTATTGAGAATTTTTTATTTTGCCTATCTTTCTCACCACGTTTCTGGTTTCCTTTTCTTCCTGGTAGGAGGGGGAGCAACGTAGTAAGTTAGGAAGTTTGTGGTGGAGAATTGCATGTACCATTTACCTTGCTATGTTGAGGGAAATGAGAATGACATAGAGAAAGGTTAAAGGGTAAATACGTGATAAACGGTAATTAAACGGTTTTATTGGTGTGGGTCTGGTGATAGTAACATTGACTGGATATCGATTGAATCGGCTTGACGGATGACTTGTGTTCACAACAAACTATCAACAACTCATCAAAGTAAATCCCTGTTGATTGCGACAGAGATTTATACTGCGTCAAACTCACAAATAACTAGAGTCTATTTCATTCAAACCCGCCACCTCCAAGTAACTCTAAAGCAGTCTTGGCTTTTTTTTTGTCGTTCCTTTCATTTCTTCCAAAGACGTACCTCGATGTAAAGATGAGAATAACATTGATAAAGAAACAGATTCCGAGGCGAAATCAAACCACTAAAATCAGGGGAGAGGAGCAATCATAAGATCAACAATTCAAGCCTCTTGGATTCCGGGTCAAATCATAAGAGTGGGTTTCAAAGCCTGTTAAGCCTAAACATTATATTTTCTGTGTATAAAATCAGATGTCAAATATAGGGAAAATTTTCGTTGAAACAAAATTAATTCATTTTTACCAATACATCTAATAGAGCTTCATACTGATACGAATCCTGGAAATGTACGCTTAGGGAGTTCTGTTAGCTAAAAAAGACAAATTTTCTTTTTATCATTGCCGTAATTAGCACACAATAACGGGTCCTATGGTTTACTGGTTTTACCAATATTTTTCATTTCCACGTCAATCATTTGGTTTTTCAAGGTACTTCAGAACCACAAGCAGTTCCTTTATATGGGTTAATGATCGGGATCCTTTATCGGGAAATCATTCTGAATAATGTAACGACAGGATATAAATTGTCATGTTTGAACGTTGCTGCTCAGGTGGCTATCTGCTGTTAGTGGGCTAAGCAAGTTTTATGAATTACCCCTGAATGTACACTTTGATCGGCAGTTTGTAAGCAACATAGTTAAGGTACGTTCACACTATACCCCGAATTCGGTTCGGAGTCGGAAACGATTTCCGTGCTAAAATGGCGTCAATGTTAATCAGTACATTTGTTCATACAAGCTTGATCTGAATTTGCTACGGACGCCGGATTCGGGCAGCATGAATATAAATGGCTCAAGGTACGTTCACACCTAGCCCGGAATCCGTTCCAGACACCGGACCGAATCCGGGACGGATAACTGATCAGTCGCGGGGTGTTCACACTGAGGCTTTCCGTGGCTTAATCCGGTATCTATGTCATGATGGATGACCAATCAAAACTTTCATAAGCGTCACGTGACATGAAGCCTGGATACGGAAGAAAAATACCTGCAGTGCCGCCACGTTTTGAACAAAGGAATTTTCTCCTATCGTTGGAATTGAATATTCTAGTTTACCATTGACATTTCAAAACAACCAACCGTTAATATGTTTATCAAAGGCCACCAAAATCATTCCACTATAAGTGAAATAATGTAATCTTGAATGTGGTTAAACATCAACCAATCATTATCAATCAGCTATAACAGACCGTTTAACCAATGAACAAAGTGCTTGTATCAGTATCTAGAGGTTAGCTAGCTCATTAGTTAAAGGCACACTTGCCGCCGTAGCCTGTTTAAATTTGCTAAGAAAACCAATTTACACGAGCTTACTACGACTAATACCACTAAACTTCAACATAGGACACATAAAACATGTCTAGTTAGCTTTAGAATGTAAAAATGGGGTGAAAAACAAACGAAGAATCGAAGCTTGATTACAACAACAACGATCAGTGTCGGTCAACTTTCGTGTTAGCTTACCCTCCTTTTAGGCCTTTGTATATGTGGTTCACACTCAAACAATTATCAGCAGGCTTTTCCAGTCGCCGTTAACCGATCGTCAGTCTGTATTTCTCAGATAAATAGGCCTACCTAAAATTACACTGTGCCGTTAGTTCACTCACTCGACTGAAACATAAAATCGCCAATAGGGGGCAGCTTGGTTTGTTTACGTTCCGGGTACGTAACAATTCAAATTTTCAAATTCAAATTAAAAATACAAAGTGACGTCCAAACTTTTAAATTTTGGTAAAAATAGAAAGTTCCTAACTTATATTGTCTGGGAAAAATACAGAAAACGGTCTTTCTTTTTTAATGTAAACAATATTCCTGATTTTCGCGGCAAGTGTGCCTTTAAAATCTGTTTTATTATTTACTTGATGATCATATTAAGCTGTATATGTATGTGTCTTCAAAATGCAAATTCAGTAATTGATTTGCCAAAGACAGAAATATACCGCTTAAATCTATTTATTTTATATTAAAAGTGAAAAATAAAAAGTGCGTGTCATAGATTAAAGCTCTGCATCTCAGTGGATTTGATTACATATTCATCAAACCGTTAGACATAAATAGTATTCCAAAAGTGTTCATCAGGTTTTGTTAATTTTTATGGCTTTCCATGTAGCTCCTTAAAAACACATTAAGAGTGTCCACTGCCTCACTGAAAATGTTTTATACCATTTAAAGCCTTTCTAAAGGCATCAAACAAATACTAGGTAGTTCATGTTCAATATTTAAAAAGACACTACATTGTACTTCATAAAGTTTGTAAATGAATTTTAAATGCCATGATTATTTAACTCTTCGCAGACAAGATTTGTTCCCCCGAAAGCCTAGTTTGGTCGATAACCTTTCGGGCATAGGAAGTATGGTTTGCCCTAAATCATGTAAAAAGAACACGATTTCGAAGTAAATTAATCAGCATCCAGCCTTTTCGATAAATAAGTGATTTGTTTCATTAAAAGAAATAAAGATTTAAAAATCTTCAAGTGTTTTAGACCACTTTTCACGACAAACTACTTATCACTTTAGGCCATCTGTTGTACTGAGGGCCTTGCTATAAACTCCCCGTCAAAATGTGACACCTTAGTGCTTCACACTAAATTCCGATTTTAACCATTACACATTTACATTGACAGATTCATATTGAACACAAACTGAACATATGTAAAATGAAACATTTATTAGTCATCAATTAGTCGTAATTAAAACCATGAGGCTGGTTTAACAATAAACAAGGGGGAAAAACACATACAGACTAATAACAAATACAGGATTTTACATTAATCTGAAAAAGCTTAAAAGAGGAACGTGTTAGATAATTTCAGAAAATTCCCTGTATTAATGAAAGACGGGTTTGAACGGCACATGTCACACAGACTGGTTATGGGAATTTTCTCAATAATTTCTTAGCTTAAGTCTACAATAAACTGCATGCTCTTGATTTAGCTGTATTATCTGTACCCTAGGATATAAGTGAATCAGGATGGATTGGATGTAAGAAATCCAGTCAACCCATAGTTGGCCCATAACTTTTGGAGCAGGGTGTAAACACTAAGCAATAGCACGACAGCTATGTTTTAAGTCTGGGGTAAAAATAAAATGTCTGAGGAATAAGAAAAAGTAATTATGTGTAAAACTTATCTTTAAAATTAATAAAGATGATTATGAATGGAATAAAAACTCACATTAAAATTCTTTGAAGATATTTAATTCCAAAGCTTTATTCATAATACAAGTCTTAAATAAGATAACATTCAAGCTAGTCATGTTCTAACACATGTATATCATGCACAATTGATATGAAACCCAGAATAATTGAATTATGATATTAAAAAGATTAGCGATAATATGTCACTGGTCCATAACAAATGCAAATGGCATGTTTCAAAGTAGATTGTCCACCAAGAGGATCTCACGTAAAAACTGTTTATGTTTTATTTAGCACACTTGAGAAGTAGTTTTTCTTAAAAATGTCCCTATGGAAAATTGAGGAATTCGATAAGCTATGGATTGAAAAAAATCTTCTTCATCCTAGTCCCCATGTGAGATTGAAGATTTATGGTCATGGGAAGAAAGCAGGAGAGTTCAAACAGGTTTGTAGAAATGGAAGATTTGCACTTTTCAGACCTATAAAATCAAAAATACATAGAATTAGAGGAAATCAAGTGTAAACTTAAATCACTTAATTCTATATTCTATATACATACATTGTACGTGCATAAATCCAATGAATATTCAACTCCTGCGGTGTATATTAAAGTACATGTAATTTCTCTGGCCTCGTGTGTTTTAGTGTTCATAAATATAAAATATAAAAGTAAATGAAATGCATTGGTTTTATATGATCGGTCACCAGATATCGTAAAAGGCCATCTACGTAAGGAAAATTTGCAACTATTCTATCACCGGCAAACATTACACTCTCATAAATTCTTTAGGTAACATTAAACAGCACAATTAATTATAATTCCCATCAATTAAACAATTCGTCTACATGTTATCAGCAATGCACTTAGGACATCCACATTGCATCCATAGAATCAATTCGTGTATTGTTATATTTATGATTGTTAAACACACGGGCACAGGGAAAATTTTCTTGTCTAAAATAATCATGGATAACCATAACCAAGTTTCTAATTGTTTTAAAACGGGGTATATCATTTAGACCTTTATACCCATAATAAGTTGACAAACAAATCATGCCGATTATATACTATATATATATAGTAATCAATTAGATCTGATATTCTATAACCTTCACTACCACAATCCGAGATAATAGGGCGCCCTGTGAGAAGTTTGTTGGACCACAAAACTTAAAGTGATGCAAAAAGCAAAGTTTGATGCAAATCGTATGAACCACTAAACGTAAAGTGGTGCAAAATGTAAAGTATGACGCAAAACGTAATAAAAAACGCACTCAAAACGTTAAGTGGTGGTTTTGCAAAACATATAGCATTGTCTTCTAAAACGGTAGTGTCTCGAAAAGTCTAGCATAACAATTAATCGCTGTATTTAAGCATACTCATTGGCTTCAGCGAACTAACTTCCGATTATTCTACGGATTGATCCGAGGGTAAATTGATAGCCTCTGTCCAGCTGTCCGTCTGTATATCTGCCTGTCTGTCCCCTCAATAACATGCGGACGGTTTGAAGTATCACTTTGAAACGTAAATAGTGTGTTCAGTTCATCTTTCTCTCATTCGTCAAAATGCAAAGGCGGTTGGGCCTTCACATTTGAGGTGAGATGTTTAGATTTTCAAATCTAAAATAAGGGTAATCTGTGCACCTTCAACGAAAATTCCATGTTCGGAAATAACACGATAAATGTGTACACAACCAATCTTTTAGCATATTTTCGTGGAAATGTAGGGGTTTTGTCAAATGATATTTACTGCATTTAGGTCCGAAGTGGGGCTGCGCAGGAGAAATCGCAGAAACACTTTCACCGCGTTATGGTGATAGAAAATACGTGACGTCAACAGGGGGCGTTATAAAGACAAACTAATCAAAAGCAAATCCAAAAATTGAGATAAGAAGAGCGGAGTGTTGTTCAATAACCGTAAAGGGAACTTTTTGGGTTTATTAAAACTTGCTTAATCTATTAAAGTAGTGAAAGAACATTTTAGTTGTAGGTTATAGTGTTCTACAGGTTGTCTACCGCCCATCCTATTGGACGTCTCATTATAAAGTCTAGGAACTTCTTCGTTCAACATATCAAATAAATAGGTGTCCTACATCGGTGACTCTTGCGCCTCACGGTATTTGGATCGAGATTTGCCGTATAATCTCGAATGAAGTTTCGAACTCTATTGTAGATTGAGGTGTCCTAGAGGTTTTCTATCGCCCATCCATTTCGGCTTAGAACACATTTTCGTCTTTGGGCCAATCTGACGAAATCGTCTGTTGTGTAATGCCATAGGTGCGAGTCACAGCGCCTGCAATAAAGACATGACGTCAATGGCCTACAATTTTCTAATAACGTCATGAAAAACGTGTTCTAAGCCGAAATGGATGGGCGATAGAAAACCTCTAGGACACCTGAATCTACAACCCGGCTGAAATTTGTTCCTTATTAACAGTTCCTTATTACAAGTTCCCTATTCCCAGTTCCTTATTCCTAGTTCCCTATTCCCAGTTCCTTATTCGAAATAATTTTCTTATCATAGGTGTAATTAATCACAAATAAGACTTTGGTTCTACATATGGAGAAAATTATTCCGGTTATGTTTTTTTTTTCAAGGTTTGTTGACTGATTTAATGCCTTTTTATTACACACCTAAAATGTTTTCGGTCCATAACACAAATAAGGTTAAAACACGGGTTAAAACTCAACAGCAGCTCATTGTGGTAAGTGTGCCATGTCCAATGCAAACTGAATTAAGATTAAATAGGTAATAAAGAGTAGTTGAATTTGGAGTTGCATCTATCCTGACACAGGACTCGGATCTGAGGCACAGTAAAAATGTATAAGTAGCAATATTCTTCTTTCGAATAAGGAAACAATGTACGATTCTTAACTTTGCGGCTTGCAAGGCAAAACTAATATTGAAGTGTACTTTAATTTGGCGGTGCATCTATCCCGGCACAGGACTTGTATCCGTCGGCACAAGCAAAAATATATATTTTTCTCACTTCCAGCTTAGGTAATGAAAGCAAGGTACGAATCTAAACTATTGTCTGGGACGAGCAAAATGTATATTGTCAGCGTAGGAATTGGAAAGCAGAACTTGTTTACGTTGCCTGTATCCCGGCACACGGCACAGATCCACAGGCACAGGCGAAAACCTAAAGCTCTTTACATTCTGTTAGATTATGTAATTTTGACTAGGGAAGCAATGTATGAGTTTTGACTGGGGCGTGTGCCGGGCAAAACTAATATTGCGTAAGTAGACAGTTATGATTACTTCAATTTGGCGTTGCATCTATCCCGGCACAGGACTTGTATTGCCCGACACACGCCCAATTCAATTCTCAACACCTGCATGTAGACCAGACATCCAAACTTACCTGTATTCTCTTATAGAACAATTGGAAACTGTTAGATTAATTGATTGATGTTTTACGTCGCACTCGAGATTATTTCACTTCTACGGCCGCGTTGCCATGTTTAGTGGGAGAGGAAACCCCCGACCTTCGGCCAGTACCTAGCAACCCTTCCACATAAAGAGACCGAGTGAAAAATCCACTCAGAAGTTTTCAATTTTTATTTAGTCTGAGTGGGATTCGAACCCGCACCGCCTCGATGGAAGGTCTGTGTGGGACTGAGGGACGATCACTCTAACCCACTGGACCGCCGAGGCACCGAAACTGTTAGAAATAATAGAAAAGACAATGCTTTGCAAGCACAAAAAAGAACGTTGGACAAAGCTTATAGTCGTGCCAACGCCTTGGAGGTACAACCACTGGGGATTATGTTTACCTTTTGCATGGACCCACTGAGCTGGGCCGAAAGTTACTACCGAAATGCTATGGTCTAGAACCTAGTCGAGAACCCTATTGTCCATTCATTGTTTCCAGGCAACAGACATCAAACGGGGCGAAACAATCGTCAGGACCAAATAACGGTCCGTGTAACGTTCGTTATCTCAAGTTTTGACATCGCAAAATGAAAATTGGAAAAGACAATTGTTAAGTTCAATTTTTCATTTTCTATTTTTTTAAAAGACTTTTCGTTTTCTTTCATTTCTGCACATAAATCAAAAGATTTATTTAGTTTACACAGGGGCCAGTTCGTTCATAACCCGATGAATCGAAGAAACATTGAAGTCAATCCTTATATAATTCGAGCAACGTCGTGAAAAACATCTTCTTAACCGGAATGATCTATTTAATTTTATGTTTGGTCAGACTAGTAAAGTACATAATTTACAACGCACTTAACGCCAATCGGAAATTGTAGCCCAAGGTTGTTCCTGTTAATTATATAACACCAACTGTTATCAGCGAGCTACCCCCAATAAATTTGATTTGGCAGGTGAAGTGGCATGAAATGCCAAAATGCCGACCTGTGAATTTCCATAAAAAAAAAACGTTAGCTTGAATAACAAAGATTGACGTTGAAATAAAAATATAGGAAAATACAGTAACCCGTTAGAGTCAAACATATAAAGGATAAAATTCAAATAAGCGGGATGTGGGCGTTTGTCTTTTTGTTGGTAATAAAAAACATCGTACTTTTCTAAGAGTGTAATCAGCGGACAGCTGTCTTTTCATCTGTAGGTTTTGATAAAAATGATGGAAAATTTGATTATTCTGTTACAACGAAATTGTACCTGTATTTGACAGCTCGTGCTACTTTAAGTACAGAAAAATGCATTGTAAACGAAACCAGTCTGATGAAATACAAACGATAATTCTGTGATAAAATAACTTTTAAGCGATTTTCACTGCTAGTTCAGTATCTAGTACCGTTATTACATTTATATGTCTTTCGTCCTCCAAAGCGGCCAATGGATTATTTCGAAATAAAATGTTAACGCATACCCATCAACCATAGCAAAATCTTTTTTTCTGGCTGAAAACGAAAATCTAGAATTGCCAGCGGTTAAGAATCCGGCATCCATCGTATCATAGCTCGGATACACTTACGACAAGTGTTCTTTGTTCCAGCTTATAAGCCATCATTCAAAAAGGCAGCATAAACACTGGTCTCAAAGGACTGCTATTCTAGCTATCGACCGTATTAACTTCAGAAACCGAAGACAAGTGTCCAATAATAACACAAACGGTTTCAAAAACACGCATACCCTGTGTCGTTTAAATGCGTCTGTTGTGGAGTTTGTTGGCACTGGTAGGTCCTGGTGTATAGGGGGGTGACGTGAATTTTCTTCTGCATTGTCTGTTTACCATACAACGTTCCTACATCAGGTCTTCTTCAATCCTTTATGAATTCTGGACGTGTACGTTCATATTGTGGGCCATCAATTAAACAAGCTGCAAATAACTATTATTAAAACCATATAGAATTTGAAAATCTAGCGTGGGTACTGTGAAAACCAAAGTCGATGCAGATTTACCGACTGGACTCGAATACGAGATAGATAACTAGACCTTCTTAGCTTATGATAACGAATGTGTTCAATAATAAGATCAAGAGGTTCATGAGCAGGCATACTGTCTCTGGTTTGTGGGGTTCGTGGGCACCCATATCCGAGCCTACAACCGGCGCTGATAGGCTCGCGCATCATGGTGGTCTTCTTCTCGATGTGGGGGGGGGGGGGGCGACTTTCTCATAGACCTCATTCCATTCTGGGGCGAGGCGCTGGAAAACACGGAAACCCTTCACATCGGTGTCACGCAGTTGCCCAAGGAGCGTCTCATACTGGCCGTACTGTGGGCGGTCTGCGGTCCAGTCGCGTTGCCAGCATGAGCGCTCCTTCCTAGCTCGTTTCTTGGGTGCCTCCACCACCTCCTCCACCTGCCTCTTCCTGTCCCCCACTTCCAGTAACTCCCCTGCCAACACTGTAGCTTGAGCAGTGACCTCCAGCAGTTCCTGGAATGCCAAGGCCTTCCTCCTACCCTGTGAACCAACACCTGACAAGAAACTCATCCTACTTTTGTGAATATCAGGGGAAAAGTATCGAAGCAACAACTGTGAGAAACAAGTTCGGAATCGATAATGGCGCACTTCCGGTATTTTAGCGAGCTTTTTGATCGAATATGACCCCTCAAATCGGACTTTGTCGGCCATGTTTCGACCGATTTCCAAATCGAAGATATTCGGATAGAAATCGGGCACGTGTGGGCCAGCCTTAAGAGCTATAGTTACGAATTATTATAGAAAATTCTATCATATCCTTGCGGGAAAAATACTAGAATCGTTTCTGCTTTGTCCGTCTCCGTAGATTTTACCGACGAAGAATCCCGAAAATAGCGTGTCTGTGGCATCCAGTCTTATCCCTGATTCACTTCCTAATGTCTTATACCATATGACCCATTCAAAATCAGAATAAACAGTTTTTGTGTATACTCAATTACATGAACTGGAAGCAGCATTATATGAGGACTCAACTGACCATGGAACAATTACGAAGTTTTGTAAGGGGTATGAGAAGGCGACTAGAAGCTGTGATTCAGTGTTTTAATGGAAGTTCCCGATATTAACTGGTTGCGTTTCTAACGTTTCCATATGGGAATTTTTACCTCTCGTTAGAGTTCTGGCAAATTTTAGTTTTTAGATTTCAGCATACCTATTGGGTTCTTGTTTTTCAGTACAACTTTTTTACATACTAAAAGGTATCGGTATTCTTCAGGATGTAGTCGCTGAACTGTTTTCTTTGAATTCCCAGACGGCTGGTTCGCATATTAATTTTCTTTTATTTAAACTCTTTCTATACATAATTAATTGACTTTCAGTGCTATTAATTTTCCTTTATTAAAACTCTTTCTATACATTATTAATTGACTTTCAATGTTATTGGCAAAATACGGAGAAACGGCCTCGGTCCTCGGACAGCCGTATTAGCCCTCGGCCTCGGATCAATACGACTATCCTCGGACCTGTAACAATGGCAATAGGGTTATAACATTACAATACAACATTCAGCAAAAAGTATGGGGGTGCAACATTTTTTTGGCTATGTATTCATAGCAGGGGTTTGTCAGTTCTCAGATAGAAATAGTCTTCGAATTTATTCATGTCTTTGAAAGCATTTTTAGACTAAATTGGATTTTTTTTTTAATTTGACTTTGGATTTTAGATTGGAGGCTTCGGTGGCTTAGTCAGTTAGCGTGATAGTCCGTCAGTGCAACACAGGTCTCCCATCGGTGCGGCGCGGGGGACGAATCCCTCTCAGACCAAATACAAATTGAAAACTTTCTAAGTAGATTTTTCACTCAATTGACGTATGTGGGAGAGTTGCCAGGTACTCGCCGAAGATCGGGGGTTTCCTCCGGTCAATGAACGCGGTTTCCTTCCCCACTAAACATGGCAACGCCGCCATAGAAGTGAAATAATCTTGAGTGTGGCGTAAAAAATCAATAAATCAATTTAAGATTAAATTTGTCGAAATCTGAATACAGTTTCTTGTCAATATTTTTAAGAAAAAAATTCACAATGTTGTATATACTTCACATGTTCTTTCCAATCTATATAGATCGAAACAGTTGTCTCACAGTTATGAAACTGTTTAAAACTGGATTATATGGTGGCTGTTTCTCGTTTTCGATGCGAGAATTTTATTTCGTATTCTCCTGTTTTCGCATCTTAATTCTCGCAGCGAAATCGAGAGACCGCGAAATGCCAGAAATCAACCACCATAGGTTTATCATTAGCAACAGTAACGTCTTCCACCTTCGTACATCCGCCTTTAGGGGTGAACAGACGTGTTTTCTGAGCTCTGTATAACTCAGCGTTTTTGTTTTAAATTGTTTACCGTGGACAAAAATTTAGCTTAAAATCACAAAGCACGAATATGTAAGGTTGTTTATTGTGATAATTGTGTTGATTACACGCCTCAAGGAAATCCCCATTCCACAGAACAGTGTTTGTATGTTTGAAGTAGCATGAGCTGCCAAAAGTCCGATAAATTCCGATTGCCAAGAAAGGTTCAGCGTTGGTAGCATCTTATAATACTGAGATCGACGTTGAAGTAAAAAAAATATCGTAAAGCCAACAACAACGGAGAATGATTGTATTTCAACAGCTATTGTGAAAACAAAACTCTCAATGGACGTTGGGGCTCGCATTACACTGTTGAACACATGAAAGCAAGGCGTAACCTAGTAGACCCTTAGATGACGAGCTTAGTACGATTTTTAAATTTCTTGTCAACTGTTTTTTTAGACAAGAAATCAAATCTACCACGAAATTCTCCCTAATTGATAGTTAATTCTACATTTTTCGCAAAAATTTACCTATCACCTTTCATTCAAAGTGAATCAAATTTTATTTTTCTATTTAGCAGAATTTTTTAGAAGAAATGTAAACAATTCTACGCACAGTCGCACTAGTGTCGCCTCTATCTTGTTTTACTTACTTGCCGGTTAGGAAAACACACATTAAACCGCCATTCTCGATCACCAGACTTTTCAAAACTCGCGTGATGCGAGGATTCCGTCGGGGACATAAAATCTCAATCGTATTCTCACGCGATCGCTGTTAGACGGGGCTATAAGATAGACCTGGTACGCCTTTCTTGACCTTATCGAGTGTAAGAGAGTAACAGAAAAGCGTGTAAATGCAAGTACACGCCATGTTGTTGTTGTTTGGTCTAATGCTTAAAAGTCACATGATGAATGGTGGAAACTGAAACGCGGGTCCTTCCAAATAATTCATTTAAACCCCGTGAATATTCTACACAATGAGTCCCTCTAAAGTGGCGTATTCAAAGTCAACTGGTAAGTGGAACTGAAAACGCAAATATTTGTAGATTCCACAGACTACGGGTCAAAACTGGTGTAAGAATTATTAATTGTGTAAAATAAAAACACATATTGTGTTGTGTCCGTATTGTGTCCCTTTTCTCCTAATCTTACTAGTGCTGGCCAGTAGAGTACACGTGTACTAAATTACATTCTATGTGAATGAATGTTTTTAATTAAAAAAAAACACCCAATACATGTTACATATAAATTGTGCTGTTTGCAACCAACACCGGTCACTGTTAAAGGCCCACTTGCCGCCGTAGCCGGTTTGGCATTTGTTTAAGAAAACCAATTTGCACGAGCTTACTCCAGCTAAAACCACTAAAATTAATCATAGCACACATAAAGCATGTCCAATTAGGTTTAGAATGTATAAATGAGGGTGAAAAACAAACGAAGAATCGAAGCTCGATTACAACAACAACAGCGATCAGTGTTGGTTAACTTTAGTGTTGGATTACCCTCATTCATGCGTTTTTGTCTGTGGTTTGCACTCGGCAGGCTTTTATAGTCCGTCTAACTCAATCGTTAGTATGTATTTCTTAGATAAAATTCGTAAAATTATACTGTATCGTTAGATCGCCCACAGGACTCCAACCGTTAGGACACTTTTGCACGCGCTCAGGTTCGAAGTTTGTTGACATTGCGGGTACCTGAAAATTCTGTTTTTCGATTTCAAATTAAAAATACTAAATCATGTCAGAACTTTCCATTTCTGGTAAAAATAGAAAGTTCCCAAGTTTTTCTGTCTGGGAAAAATACAGAAAACCGTCCACTGTTTTGAATGTAAACGGTCTTCAGGATGTTCGCGGCAAGTGTGCCTTTAAGTGTTTTAAATAATAAGTTGAGGGTTGACTTTTTGTCTGATAGTCAGTTATACGTTCGATTGAGTTTGTGAGATGACCGAGGCATGTCTAAGCGCATATAAATGTATAACAATTCCCTTACAACAGGACAAGACATATAAAAAACATGGCCTTCAGAATTCGACGTATTACAACGTGCGAAACATTCAAAATGACTTTATACGCAAAAAAGCAAAACATTTGTCAAAAAGCCGTATAAATCGTTAAAAACGTAAAAAAATGTCTTCAAGGAAAACAGCAACATTTTGCTATTCGAACTTGAACAGCATGCTAAATAGATCTCAGTATAATCGTTTGTATCGGATTTCACTAGTCTTTTTGCAACCGATGTTATTAGATATCTTAAAACCATGAGATGCCTAAGTAACACAAAAACTCAACTTTCCATGGTGATTGGGAATGACAAGTATCAGCTGCCTATCGAATTCCGACTTTAAAATAACTGGAAATGAAACATTTCCGAAAAGTGTTCGTGTTGAGGGCGATAAAAGCACCATGCTTATGATCGAAGTTAAAGCGGTTCCAATGGCATGTCTTTTTGATATCGATCTTTATCAAACTAATATATAGTCGAAGGAGCCGGTCGGATTTGAGACCAACGATTTTAAAACACGGATACCGATTCAACGCTTGTTACATGTAGTTAGTTAGTTATTTTATGGCGTCTCTATTCAATTGAATGATGTGCGCCAAATTCAACGCTTGTACGATTTAACATTTACCAGTAAAGACGTTTCCTTGGAGGTACACATTATAAAATCAGCTCTGTTTGTTTTGTTGTAAATTCTAGATGAATTTGACATTTTATAATTTTCGCATGATTTTTAATTTTACAAATGTTTTCTATTCTCAATGAACACCAGCTTTAAAGTCTTCCCAAAATTATTGCTCTCTATAATTTTAAAGTATAAAATGGGTTATTTGTCAGTGAAAGAAATTGTTCTTTGTGTGTTGTAATACCTTATGATGAAAGTAGGTACTCTCAAAAGTTGATAAATATACACCATCATATACAATACAGTACTATGTATTTTGCTTAGTAAAACTCCTACATAATAGAATTTATCTCAAGATGTCTGATAATAAGAATATATAAACGCATCGCGAGAATTCAACACGGTAACTAATCCGTCCAACCTGGGGTGAAGGTTCAACCAATGAATACTGATGAAACCTGGCAATCTGGTAAACCTTGCAATAAGTTAAACCTGGCAAAAGTTAAACCTCGCAATATGTTAAACCTTGCAATCTGTTAAGGCTGACAATATGTTAAACCTTGCAATCTGTTAAGGCTGGCAATATGTTAAGGCTGACAATATGTTGAACCTGGCAATATGTTAAATCTGGCAATATGTTAAACCTTGCAATCTGTTTAGGCTGGCAATATGTTACACCTGACAATCTGGTAAACCTGGCAATCTGGTAAATCTGACAATATGTTAAACCGGGCAATCAGTCAAACCTGGCATTATGTTAAACCTGGCAATATGTTAAATTTGGCGATCTGTTAAAGCTGGCAACATGTTAAACTTGGTAATAGTTTGAACCTGGCATTATGTTAAAGCTGGCAATATGTTAAACCTGGCAATCTGTTAAATTTGGCAATATGTGAAACCTGGCAATGTGTTAAAGCTGGCAATATGTTAAACCTGGCAATCTGTTAAATTTGGCAATATGTGAAACCTGGCAATATGTGAAACCTGGCAATGTGTTAAACCTGGCAATATGTTAAACCTTGCAATCTGTTTAGGCTGGCAATATGTTAAACCTGGCAATCTGTTAAATTTGGCAATATGTGAAACCTGGCAATATGTGAAATCTGGCAATATGTGAAACCTGGCAATGTGTTAAACCTGGCAATATGTTAAACCTGGCAATCTGTTAAATTTGGCAATATGTGAAACCTGGCAATATGTGAAACCTGGCAATATGTGAAACCTGGCAATGTGTTAAACCTGGCAATATGTTAAACCTGGCAATCTGTTAAATTTGGCAATATGTGAAACCTGGCAATGTGTTAAACCTGGCAATATGTGAAACCTTGCAATCTGTTTAGGCTGGCAATATGTTACACCTGACAATCTGGTAAACCTGGCAATCTGTTAAATCTGACAATATGTTAAACCGGGCAATCAGTCAAACCTGGCATTATGTTAAACCTGGCAATATGTTAAACCTGGCAATATGTTAAACCTGGCAATCTGTTAAATTTGGCGATCTGTTAAAGCTGGCAACATGTTAAAGTTGGTAATAGTTTGAACCTGGCATTATGTTAAAGCTGGCAATATGTTAAACCTGGCAATCTGTTAAATTTGGCAACATGTTAAACTTGGTAATAGTTTGAACCTGGCATCATGTTAAAGCTGGCAATATGTTAAACCTGGCAATCTGTTAAATTTGGCAATATGTGAAACCTGGCAATATGTGAAACCTGGCAATGTGTTAAACCTAGCAATATGTTTAACCTGGCAATATGTTAAACCTGGCAACATGTTAAGAAAAGAAATGAGAACTTCGATCAGGCGTTATGTGGATATGAGTGCTAATAAAAGCTGCAGTACTTCTTTTCAATTCACGTTTTACCTCGATATTTAACCATGATTCAATCCGACATTAGCCCATCAGTCTTGTGTAAGAAATTTCAAAAGTTATTGCATAATTTGAAGAAGTTCTTAAAGATGCCAATATGTGTAGGCATGTCAGTAAGGTGATGGATGAGTAAAGAAGACATCTGAAGAAATAAGAGGATTGAATATTGGTGAGATATCCGGACAGCTAGTAAATATAAGTATTCAATTTGGTAGATTGCTTGTCAGAATAGAAGATGATATATTAGCATCACTACCAGACATACCCGATTCCATTGTAGTGATTGTAATTGAGATCATGTGACAGCCATTGGGGTAATAGAGATCACGTGAAAGCCCTTGTGGTAATCGAGATCATGTGCCAGCCCTTGTGGTAATCGAGATCATGTGAGAGCCCTTGTGGTAATTGAGATCATATGCCAGCCCTTGTGGTAATTGAGATCACGTGAAAGCCCTTGTGGTAATTGAGATCATGTGACAGCCATTGTGGTTGAGATCATGGGTCAGTCCTTGTGGTAATCGAGATCATGTGAGAGCCCTTGTGGTAATAGAGATCACGTGAAAGCCCTTATGGTAATCGAGATCATGTGAGAGCCCTTGTGGTAATTGAGATCATGTGACAGCCATTGTGGTAATTGATATCATGTGACAGCCATTGTGGTAATTGAGATCATGTGACAGTCATTGTGGTAATCGAGATCATGTGACAGTCATTGTGGTAATCGAGATCATGTGACAGCCATTGTGGTAATTGAGATCATGTGTAAGCCCTTGTGGTAATCGAGATCATGTGTAAGCCCTTGTAGTAATCGAGATCATGGGTCAGTCCTTGTGGTAATTGAGATCATGTGCCAGCCCTTGTGGTAATTGAAATCACATGAAAGCTCTTGTGGTAATGTGGTAATTGAGATCACGTGAAAGCCCTTGTGGTAATCGAGATCATGTGCCAGTCGTTGTGGTAATCGAGATCATGGGTCAGTCCTTGTGGTAATTGAGATCACGTGAAACCCCTTGTGGTAATTGAGATCATGTGACAGCCCTTGTGGTAATTGAGATCATGTGTCAGCCCTTGTGGTAATCGAGATCATGTGTTAGCCATTCGGACAATTGAGATCATGCGACAGTCCTCTTGACAATCGAAATAGTGATCCATTACTCATTTTCGACGTATATCCAAAAATAATTTAGATCGATATTGTAACAAAATAGAATAAAGATAAATGTTTAAACCCCGAACAAAGTCATTCAGATTCGCCTTGATATTTAGAGTACGTCATCTTTCAATTGTTTTCATTTTTTACAAGAGTGGCTTTTCCTGAGAACATCGCCAGCGATGACAAATGCCTCTCGCTTTCTGTTAACGTTTTGCAAAAGTGTTTTTCTCTGAGAACATAGGTATCATTTTAGAGTGCATATCTCAATGAAAGGCAGCAGGATCAATCTTACTCTAGATTCGGCCAGTCCATCAAACGTGTTGATTCCAGAGTGACAGGGAATTTTATTGAGCTTTCCTGCGATAGATTTACCCTTCAATCATATATAAACAAAATACACTGTATATCATATGGATATCGAAAGAAAAGAAGGGGAGAAGTTGACAGAAGAAAATTGTTTAAACTGAAATATTAGCCAGAAATTTAGCTTCTTCTACAAAGTGTTATCTAAATGCTTGCTGTATCGTTACCTCACCACAGGGCAAAAAATATCATCAGGAGAGCGCCGTTATTGTAGTCCCATTCCTCAGTGACCCCATGTTTGTCACGAATTACTTCGGTCTGCGACATGCTAAAAGCGGAATATCATAGCGTTATGGAGTCATTGGAGTTCTTCCCTGAGTAAATATAAAAAAAACTTACGTAAATATAATCAGACATTGTCTGCTAGTTTATTCAAAGCTTATTACATTATCTATCACATAGACATTAACATTGTTTAAATGACACAATCCAGTTATGTTCATATAGTTTAGTAATCGGAAAATACCACATAACGTAAAATCAGAATAAACGCAATATAAATAGACACTTTTCACAAGTAATTGAACTAGGTGGGTTACAATGTTCTGTATCAGATGAACAGCCCATTATTATAAGATGAATAGCCCCTATGTTATGTCTTTTGGAAAAGGGCTAACATTGTTATTCATGGCACTTACATTACGATATAGTGAGTTAGATCCAAAAAGCTAGGAAACGTTTTAATCTTAGCCATGCAAAACCGAAAGCATTTTCTCGTCTCAAGTTATTAAAGTTATATTTCCCTTCCCTTCATTGAATTTTTTGTCGTGGCGCAGACAAAACTCTAGTCTTAACCAGTTGAAAGGATTTTACAGCAAACTGTTGTATTATCCACAATGATATGAAGAGTTCATGGATATAAGAATCAGGAAATTACTGTCACTTCAAATGTGAATGTAGTAAGCGTCAACATCCGCTTCACAGAGAGAATGGCAATTGGCGATGTGAAAAGGACCATATAATATGTCAAGGAGAACTCAGGCTCTTATTTTGAACTGACGTTTTGTTCAAGGCTGGAACGCCTTTTGAAGCTGTGGTGAAGTATTACGACCAAAGAAACCCGTATTTTATTCTCACCTGGTCCATCAAATAATTAATTTCGAGGTTGACTTTGTATCTAAGCAACGACTGATTGTATCAAGAGTTTATCTACAGAGGTCAATGAGTCGTGAAGTATTGTGGCCCGATCAACATCAACACGAACATTAATATCGTATTGACCTGCTTGAAAATAGGTGTATATTTACATCAGTTAACGAGCCAGGTTTAAATAAAGCGCATGTGGATGCAGGGACCTCCTACTCTATGGTGATGTTAGGACAAGAAGCTGGAGCTTATTTTCCGTTCCGCATATGAACTGTAAGTTAGCAGACTAATGGGCTATACATAAACCAATATTAACCCAGTCTCAGTTGAACACCTTCAGTTCGTGCATTTGTTTTGGACATTGGTTATTCTCTTAATGATTTACACCGTATGGGTAAAAAAGTAGTCCACTTTTTTCATCCCGAATAGCTCAAAAATTGAGAAAGCTACCAAAACGAAGGTACACACGTCATAAGCAGCCCGTTTTGGTCATCTGGTTAGATTTCAAGTAAGATATATTGATCAGCTTAGAAACTAAGCAAAATGAAAAGTTCACTGAGAAAAATATAAAGGCAGATTTTGGCATACGATTTCTAACGTTTGTTAGAAAGAAAATGATTGTTATGGATATAGGTGGATTCGTTTGTCTCTTTCATAATCCCTGAATTCTTTAATCATTACAACAAATGTGAACCAGATGACTGCAACAAACGTCATTCATATCATTTGGTAAATCTTTTCTTCAGAAAAGCTTTCCGACATTAAACGTTTTTTAAAGTCAGTCCATTCAGATAAGCTGCAAACTCAAACGAAAAAGTGAATATTAATAAAAATTAGTAAGCTTCTGTTTTATGGGAAAATATAGCGCTTATTTGAAGTGTAAAGACGTTTTTGGAAATTGATGTCTAACTTGGCGTTTTTCGACATTGTTTTCCTTGTCTCTGTAGTAATTGAGGTCTGTAGTAATTGAGGTGTTGGAGTGTGACCATTTGTCCATGACTGGCATTGATTATGGTCACACTGGCCACCGTAGCCACCCTGGCATCGGTGAAGGAAGCGAACTTACACGAGCTTACTCTAACACCACTCACATTGGAGATGGAGCACATTATATGCCCAGTTATGTTTGTTTTAAAAGTATAAATGTTTGTTTAAAATAAATGCGTGCCAATGAAGCCCGACCACCAACAGATCAATCCGAGTTTAGTGTGAATGGATTTCACCTGTTTTTCTTATTTTACAATCTCAACTTTTGTTCGCATTATGAACAGCTTGGGTTTGTTGCCCAAACAGATAATTGAAAAGACAATGTTTATAATTTGAAACATTTACATAACTCCTCAAAACTCACATTACATATCTTGGATAACGTCTAACAAGCTTCCCCATTTATGTGCTTTTCAATATTGTTGCTTTCTTTTAGGTAACAGTTGAGACCGTACAATGATACATTTGTCTCTGTACATCTATAAATGTAGTAACGAGTGCTCATGAGGACAAACTGTATAGGATCATAGTACATTATAGAGATGCTTCTACGTCCAAAATGTCATCTTTATGGACAGACCATCTATGTCCCTCCAGCCAAATCGTTCCCTGTCCCTAAAATGACTCAACCTTTAGCTCGTTTAAAGGGCTTTCACAATTGAGATACGGCGGGTTTACGGCTCTTGCGGTCATGAATTTTGGCCTTCTGTACGATGGACCGCAGCCTTCCTTGCGGGCAACCACACCTTACCGCGCGGATTTTTTGTGCCGCAAGAGCCGCAGAAAAGTTTGGTGTGCACATGGAATCCAATTTTCGGCCGTGCGAATTTTTTATTACCTCTGATCCGTGCGGGCGCTAGTACGTTCACCGTAAACCGTTGTATCTTGATGCGCGGTTGTTGCACGATTTTTTTGTGTCGTAAGATGCTCCGTACGGTGAAATTTCTTGTTCCGCCAACCTTGCGGCAGTCGTAAACCGTTGAACGATTCGCCGTCTCGGTCTTGCACCCTCAGGTGTGCTACAGGTATATATTTTTCTAAAGGTTTTTTTTGATCTCTGCGTCTTTTTATACTACAATCACGTCTGCGGAGCCCAAAATCGCCGCACGATTTGACAAAACGCCGTAAGGCGCCTCGCGGCGAAAAACAATGACGCACGACGCATCTTGCGGCACGCCACACGTTCCAACCAATCACGTAGCACCTCCGCGCAACTGTCTCGCGGATCGCGTGGGCTAGACGTGCGTTGCTTGCGTCCCTCCGCGAAGTTCGCCGCAAGAGATTCGTGGATTAAAACGTGCGGGAACCTTGCCACGCCCTTACGATGCCCCGGCCAATCGTAAAATGGATTATTTTCTTGCGGTAATTTTTCCGATTCTACTGCGGTCCGAAAACTTTTATCTCCACCGTGCGATCGATTTCAGTATTTTGACCGTGCGGCCGTCTCAATTGTGAAAGCCCCTTTACAAACACAACTCTGATTCTAAAAATTAGGGCACTTGTTTGCATGAGTTGACTTGAAGTTTATTTAATTGCGGATACCTGAGAACTCATATTTCCAATTTCAAATTAATGATGCCAAAAAAATCTATCATCAAAAAACTGAAACTTCCTTACCCGTCTGTGGGTTTTAATGTTTGATTGGGTAATAATGCATGTAAACCCAGAGAACATTAGTGCCACGCAGGGACAATCCATAATAGTCTGGGAGCTGGGTGAAGTTTAATTAACATGGAAGGTACAAAAGGTTGGAGGTTATTGAGGTGTAGTACCACTCCGACTTTACACAAAACAGCCATTCTTACGTTCCGCAAGTGGTGGATGTGATAGGGGGCGCCACCCCAAAACCCCCCAAGATTGGATTTAATTAACATGAAAGGTACAAGTTTCATTTCTGTGCCAAATGTTTATGGGCACCCCACTTAATCCAAATCTACAACGTAAGAATGGAATTTCTGGTGGAATGATCACTTAAGAACGACGTTAATTAGGGCGTTAATTAAGGTTTTAATTAACATAAAAGGTACAAGTATGGAACCAAATCAGAAATGTAGAGGGTGGTTGCCTGGTTCAGAATCAATAGAGTAAGAATGATAATTGTGGTGGAAAGGTCACATAAGAACAGGTCAAAGGTCACTAATTAAGCCAGACACTAATTAAATTTGCCATATCTCTTGAGGTTAATCATACACCATGTTGAATTTGGTCTTAAAATAAAGGCAGAGTAAAGAAGTACCACTCGGGTGCCAACAAATCTCAGATTGTTAGTTCTAACTGGGTCAAATGTGGGAAAAACCTATAAAAAATGCACCTAATTGACCACTGGACTAATTATCATTTTAATCAACATGTAAGGTACAAATACAAAACCAGTGGGGATTTGTAGGCTGTGGTCATCTGAATATAAATCACGAACGTAAGAATGGAAATTACGGTGGGAAGATAACTTAAGAATAGGTCAAAGGTCATATCATGTCTAATCATCCCTAAATAACATTTTAATTATCATGGTACAACATCAATCTTGATGCAAACGGTTTTTTGGTTGCCAATCACCAACTGATGAACTGAAGAACAGAAATAGTGGGGAAAACAGTACGCGAAATTACACCGAATTACTATGGAGTGGACAGGCATCAAATACAATGTAGTAAATATTACGGATTAACTCTCAATTAGGATCACAACACTTAATAATCACCAGCTTTACAGTACTTAGTGTTTGTACATAAAAAGAATCATAATTGCACTCAATAAAATTGAATTATCCCTTCTAGTGCTAGGTTTTAGAACAATTTCGTCTGTTTACTTTTTCAAAAATATAGCCATGAAGTCCTAAAACCATGTACAAATGTTCTCTGTTTACAAGGTCCGTAAGTAGCATAGGTCTCCATTTTCAAAGAGCTTCTCTAGAAAAAACAAAACAATAAGATTTGTAGTTCGAAGGCGGCGCTCTTAATATTGAAACAGCGCCAATGTTCATCCAATAATAACATCATAATATCATTAACAGTTGCTGCTCTCTGCAAGCTGGTATACCCATGCTAAACCATTCATAAGAGCCATAGTGTATGTGAAACCCCATAAGTTGACTCAAGTTCTACCTAGTGTTAAATGAAATGTTTCATATATGGTGTGAATGTGAATAATTAGTCTTCACCTGACGCCTCATCCTCATCTGTTGACGATAGACCATCCTCCTCATCTGATGAGGACAGCTGGAGGTCTCCGTCGCTTTCCTCATCGGTGACTTCTGGGTCTGGTACAAGAGCTTCTGGCAGTTGAAGACCACTAAACCAACAAATCCCGTACGTCTCCTCTTGAAGTTCCCAACCATCATCTTGAGTAGGATGTTGCTGAATGTGGGCAACGTTGGCATTTGCTCACATTCTTGCGACAAACGACGCTCGACGAATATGTTGGGTAAGCTCAGCCTCACGGGTGGGATCATTGTCGCATCGATGCCCGTAATTTCTCAGGGGCTTTTTGCATGTTGCCTTTGACCCAAAGCTTTTTTCAAATATTTTGTACCGATGAGTGTCCAATGATAACGTTGCTCTGCTCCTCTTCGCGACATGCATCCTGGCTGTAAAAGACATCACAGCTTGTGTGGTGTTCTCGTTCAGGTTTCCGTTTGCCATTTCCGCAAATGCTGTTTGTGCGTCAGTGTAATTTTCCAGCTGTTCGCTCTAATATTCCAGGAATGATGGATCAGTATGACAGCAATATCTGAACCTGAACGAGAACACCACACAAGCTGTGATGTCTTTTACAGCCATGATGTATGGCGCGAAGAGGAGCGGAGCAACGTTATCCTTGGACACTCATCGGTATAAAATATTTGAAAAAAGCTTTGGGCCAAAGGCAACATGCAAAAAGCCCCTGAAGAAATTACGGGCATCGATGCGACAATGATCCCACCCGTGAGGCTGAGCTTACCCAACATATTCGTCGAGCGTCGTTTGTCGCAAGAATGTGAGCAAATGCCGACGTTGCCCACATTCAGCAACACCCTACAGAAGATGATGGTTGGGAACTTCAAGAGGAGGCGTACGGGATTTGTTGGTTTAGTGGTCTTCAACTGCCAGAAGCTCTTGTACCAGACCAAGAAGTCACCGATGAGGAAAGCGACGAAGACCTCCAGCTGTCCTCATCAGATGAGGAGGATGATCTATCGTCAACAGATAAGGATGAGGCGTCAGGTGAAGACTAATTATTCACATTGACACCATATATGAAACATTTCATTTAACACTAGGTAGAACTTTAGTCAACTTATGGGGTTTCACATACACTATGGCTCTTATGAATGGTTTAGCATGGGTATACCAGCTTGCAGAGAGCAGAAACTGTTAATGATATTATGATGTTATTATTGGATGAACATTGGCCCTGTTTCAATATTAAGAGCACCGCCTTCGAACTACAAATCTTATTGTTTTGTTTTTTCTAGAGAAACTCTTTGAAAATGGAGACCTATGCTACTTACGGACCTTGTAAACAGAGAACATTTGTACATGGTTTAGGGATTTCATGGCTATATTTTTTGAAAAAGTAAACAGACGAAATTATTCTAAAACCTAGCACTAGAAGGGAAAATTCAATTTTATTGAGTGCAATTGTTATTCTTTTTATGTACATGTACAAACACTACTGTAAAGCTGCTGATTATTAAGTGTTGTGATCCTAATTGAGAGTTAATCCGTAATATTTACTATATTGTATTTGATGCCTGTCCACTCCATAGTAATTCGGTGTAATTTCGCGTACTGTTTTCACCACTATTTCTGTTCTTCAGTTGGTGATTGGGAGCCAAAAAACCGTTTGCATCAAGATTGATGTTGTACCATGATAATTAAAATGTTATTTAGGGATGATTAGACACGATATGACCTTTGACCTATTCTTAAGTTATCTTCCCACCGTAATTTCCATTCTTACGTTTGTGTTTTATATTCAGATGACCACAGCCTACAAATCCCCACTGGTTTTGTATTTGTACCTTACATGTTAATTAAAATGATAATTAGTCCAGTGGTCAATTAGGTGCATTTTTTATAGGTTTTTCCCACATTTGACCCAGCTGGAACTAACAATCTGAGATTTGTTGGCACCCGAGTGGTACTTCTTTACTCTGCCTTTATTTTAAGACCAAATTCAACATGGTGTATGATTAACTTCAAGGGATATGGCAATTTTAATTAGTGTCTGGCCTAATTAGTGACCTTTGACCTGTTCTTATGTGACCTTTCCATCACAATTCTCATTCTTACTCTATTGATTCTGAACCAGGCAACCACCCTCTACATTTCTGATTTGGTTCCATACTTGTACCTTTTATGTTAATTAAAACCTTAATTAACGCCCTAATTAACGTCGTTCTTAAGTGATCATTCCACCAGAAATTCCATTCTTACGTTGTAGATTTGGATTAAGTGGGGTGCCCATAAACATTTGGCACAGAAATGAAACTTGTACCTTTCATGTTAATTAAATCCAATCTTGGGGGGTTTTGGGGTGGCGCCCCCTATCACATCCACCACTTGCGGAACGTAAGAATGGCTGTTTTGTGTAAAGTCGGAGTGGTACTACACCTCAATAACCTCCAACCTTTTGTACCTTCCATGTTAATTAAACTTCACCCAGCTCCCAGACTATAACGTTCTTATAGTTTAATTGCTGTTATGTTGGCCCTCTACGTTTGTGCTGGTTTTTGTTCTATTCATTACGAAACACTCAACAATATTGTCTAACCTTCTTCATCTTGGGGTGATTAAAAACGGACGGACATGGGTCTTTACACAAGCCCTTGAGGGTAGATCGAGAGCTTTAATCGAGTGTGAGATTAAACAAGAAATACGTTACAGTGAACAATTTCAATTTCATTTTAAAAGCAATATTTACATGGTTACCGAACCTATTTTAGATATTTTTTGTCATTTGTCTATCACCAGCTTTGAATTGTTCACTGTTTGCGGTCAGAAGAAATAATGACGTCAGGTTGCACATGGATAACATACAGACATATATGAATAGAATAATATATTACTGTTTTTGCAGTATTTTATTATTTGGGCATTTTCTTGTACCAATATTGAGTTTAAACAAAGACCTGCAAATATCAAGAAGAAATTTAAAAGAAACATATTGTGTTAGAAGCACATTATAGCTTCATTCTCATTCATGACCGTGTTATTTACAGAAATTCGACGTCACGAATATACGTGTATATGAATACATGTTGCATCATAACTTAGATAGAAAATTACAAAAATAACCTTACTTCAAATCAAGAGAATTTTGGCTCTAAAAGGAACTTTGGTGTATTTTATCTTAAGTGTTCACTTAAAAGGATGGGGACAGGAAAGAAATTGGTAAATACAGTACAGGCGCGGTAATTTTTTCCACAGTACCCAAACCATATATCTACGAGTTTTGTTCGCCAAACTGCTAAAGAAAGCTCCGAATCGTTATCAGAAAACGACTTGCTGACTCGGTGGCCATCCTCACAGCAAGGCTTGGGGATGTTTCTTGTTCAGCCAATCAGAAGACGCTCACCAGTCACTGTAGGCGCACAAGAGAAATTGGTCAACTTTGAAAGTCCTTCATTTAAACATAGATTAATTTCAATTATTTTGAGGCGCTGATAACTAAAGACAAGCACTCTTAAATATATACTTGCTTGTAAATCAACGTTTTTGGAAGACGTGGTGACAGACTGCATTGGGTGTCTGCACGACTTGGGAAGGTCGTTGTAGAAATTGCAGCCCATAGTCATACAAGATACGATAAGCTCACAAGGAAAGTTATTCACTTATATTTATTCCTGTCAATTTCTACTGGCGAATGGCGAGCTCCACGGGCGATCGAAACAGGCGTTTGTGTGACAGATTCATTGGTTTTTGTTTTTGCATGTTGCTTTTTGTCTTCTTCTTTGCTTGTACTTCATGATGTGTCAGGATGTGACCCGCTCAACAAGCCTGATTTCATTCATTCTCAAAACTACTTTTAATGGTAACAAAACTTATAATTTGTACTTTTGGAGAAAAATAGCAGATAATAAATAGCAAATTTTGTATTAACGGAAATAATTCATCAATATGGCAGCTCGTGACTCTGGATAAAACATGAAAATATCATGCACAAATAAACTTAATCGGTCTCCGTTGATTTTAACTGTGTAGTGCACAAGTCACGTGGATAGAAAATGCTGTAAGAAGTTATGTTTCACTCTTTTGTCGGGTTATTGAATGGCAATTACACTTTGTAATACATTGGCTCGATTCTCCGAAGCCCGCGGTTTACACAACACTGCCAACGGTCGATAATGAAGTTTTGCTTTAACGCTTTGATTTAAAGTGGCATGAGCTGCCAAATTTCACACTTTTTTCATAATTTCTGATCGTCACGACAGTAGGAGGCTTTGAAGACCATCTAAAAACTAAATGATTGGCGTTGGAATGAGGAAAAGCCATACAGTATGTGTCCTGTACGAACCGAAAACGTGTTCGAAATGTAAACAAAATTTAAATAACCGGGACGACCATTCACTCATTCTAAGCCAGCTCAAAACAATACTTTATCGTACATTTTTGAGACTAGAAGCACTAAAAAGCTTCTGAATTATACGTCTTGAGAAAAATAGCCAATAATTTCAACATTCTGTTTTAACGTCAAAATATCAACATTTTGGCAGCTCATGCTCCTTTAATGTGGTAATCTGACCCTCTATTGAAACAATCTAGTGTTCAATTTTAAATGAATTATTTCAATGCTGAATATGACTGAAAAGGCTTCGGATTCCCATCCAAATTCTGTGTACTGTTGTAGTTGTAAACAGACGTTAGTTGCTGGAACTCAGCTTAAAAGGAAACGATTTTGAATTCAATGGGGAGATCTTTCAGCAAATTAAAGGGTGTGCTATGGGGAAACGTTTTAGTCCTAACTTTGCCTCTATTTTTATGGCTGAGTGGGAGAGTGACATTCTTCACAAATGTCACAAACAACCTTTTATTTACCTTCGGTATCTGGATGACATTTTTATCATTTGGCAACATATGTTGGAAGACCTTCATATTTTCATTGATACTCTTAATTCTCACGACTCAAGCATTAAATTACAGCCTACTATTGATCACACTTCTGTGGATTTTTTGGATGTAACTATTTACAAGGGTCATACATATCATACTACTGGGTATCTAGATTACAAAGTATTCTTCAAACCTACTGACACGCATCAGCTGCTACATGCTGGGTCATACCATCCTCCTCACACTTTCAAGGGAGTCATTAAATCTCAGATATTTAGATTCTATAGAAACTGTAGTTCTTTAGATTTTTTTAACCAGGCTTGTTCTGTTCTTTTTAAAGCTCTCCTCCCTATGAAGTATTCTATTAGATTACTCCGAAGGATTAAATCTAACACAGTAAGACAAATCATGTTTCGCCCTTCATCCCCCGATATGCTTACCTCCCCTTCACGAGTGTACCATTACCGTCCAACATTTCTCTCAGGTACATCAATGAAATGCCTTAAGACGCGATGCAAACTCGATATATACGTACCCGATCGCGGTACCTTTTTCGGAGAACAAACTCGCGACAAATATCAAATGGCAGAGAATCTTAATTGTGACTCCTCTAATATCGTGTATGTAATCACGTGCAAAAAATGTCGCAAACAGTACGTCGGAGAAACTCAGAATTCTCTACGACAAAGAGCAGCCAACCATTTATCTAGTATAAGACTTAAACATGATGTACCCGTGGCACAACATTTCAATACTCAAGGTCATTCGGTCAAGGACCATTTTGAAATTATGCCTATTGAGAAAATCCCTTTTCTCACTTCCGCTGCAGATACCAAGCACAAACGTTTGGAAAGGGAAAGTTTTTGGATTCAAACATTACAAACTATTTATCCTTTGGGTTTGAACTTGGACCCCGGAAGATGTCGTGAAAAAACTATAATACCATTTGTGTTTCAGTATAACAAAGCTAGCATTGCTATGGCCAAGATTATAGTAGAAGAATACAAACTACTTCAAAGTAAACTTGCTCGACCTCTGACCCAAAGGCCAGTCATTGCTTATAAAAAGAACAAGAGTTTGAAAGACATACTGGTCAGGGCTAAACTCCCCTGTCTGCCTTCTACCTAGGTTTTCTGGGAAAGGGGTATGTGGGGGGGGGATGGGGGGATTTTCACTGTCTTTTCCCATGACCCCATAATATATAGTCTGACGATATTCTTACTATAGCTTAAGATGCATAAGCATTGTCAATGCAATACAAAGTGTTCCAGAAAATTCTACTGACTAAGGCCAAGCTCCTGTCAGTCGTCAACCTAATGAAATATCATAGGTTTACTTTATTACAACAATTTATGATGGGGTATAAAGGTCTAAATGATATACCTCTTTTTAACACAATTAGAAACTTGTCTCCGTGGTTATTTTAGACAAGAAGATTTTCCCTGTGCCCGTGTGTTTTAGTGCTCATAAATATATATATTTGTCTGTGCCAGGGGCTCAAAATAACCATTGTTTTAAAACAAAAAACTATCCACACATTTGTACACGGTTGGAAGCAGTCTGCAGCATTGTTGAACTTTCTTGATATATATTTTACTTTTTTACCTTCCATCTTCATTAGTTTTCATCTAAAAAATTATTTCTCCCGTTTGAATTCTGTATTTTAAGGTTTAAATATTTTATTAGTTTTCATCTAAAAATTATTTTTATCGTTTGAATTCTGTATTTTAACGTTTAAATATTTTATTGCATTCAATATACAATAGGCTAGGTGTCCCCACCCTAGATTTCTTCTGCTACCTTATATTGTTTCTCTTCAGTTACTGTAATTTCCTTTTGATTTAATCTCCTTTATTCCAAAACCACAGGATATTTATACTCCAGCTCTCTCTAACCATATGACTAGACTTAACCATACCTCCAATGGATATGAGTATAAACTAACCTCATCAAGCGTCCATGCTTTAGTTAAATGTTTTGATAGCTTAATCTTCCCTTGTTTACAAAAATACTCCTTAATCACCCAAGCCCTTTTTATTTCCTGTCATTTTTCATATAAACACAAGAAATTCAACATAACGTTAGACTTGTGTCTACTGCTATTGAGAAAGGATAACCAATCCGAAAAGCTTCTAGCAAAACCGTGTGCGATCCCGTTTTCTGCTAAGTATTCTTTGCTTACTGTAAAACGTTGTATATATTACTTTCTTTTATATTCCTCTTATACCTTTTTCATCTCTTTATATAATTTCATTTTTTTAGGCTTACTATTGTTTTGCCCTTTTATTTATGATTTAACCTCATCTTCCATTTACAGCCCTTGTATATTTTTCTTCCAAATTTTATTTCTAGGACTTCATTATTATTTCCTGTTCCAATTGTACATTAATTTAACCTTAGTGTCTTATTAAGTTTTTTTTCCTTCTCGCTCTATTTAGTTTTCCTAAGTCTTCACAATTTGTGACTGAGATTTATTACCCCTTTTACTTTAGTCCTTCTGTCTCCAGACACATTTTTATTCTTTATCTCTGCCTCTTTGTAACACATATTTTCCAAACTCCATCCTTTTTTCCCCTAAGTCAGCCATTTCAATTAAGTTCTTTTATCTCTAGCTTGAATCAATTCTTTTTGTTTCCAGACATATTTTTCCTTTTTATCTCTGTCTCACTTTCCCAACTCTATTTTCCCTTTTCATCTAGTTAGACTAATTAAGTATATTGGCATTTAGGCAGAATGGCAAAACAAGGGCGTGGTAACAGAAGCAGGCAATTTTCAGTTAGCAATAGGCATGGAAATTCAAAATCTAAAAGTCCCCAATATTCAGAATTCTCGGCTCTGGTGAAAGCCCTTTTCAAAATTTTACAATGTCTTCACCACATTGGCATCCTTGAGGGACATTTACGTGACCAAACCCTCCCAAATTCCTTAAATAATAAAATTAAAGAGCTAAATTCTTTTCTTAAACCGGCTCAACGCAATCGGGAAGTTGATATTGCGTTTGACCATGTACACAAAAATTGGGCCCATAAGATCATACAAGAGATGATTTCACATTATGCGGCATGTTTAAATAGATTAAAAGCACAGGTGACTTCTGCCAGGTCATCCAATGGTCTAAACTTTGACAGTGCTTTCAAAAATGCTTTAAAATGGGGCAAACAGAATTATAAAGGTAAATTACAACTTTCGACCATTCAAAATTTTTATTCTTTCCTTTCCATCACTAAATCTGTCACTTCTGCTGCTACTACTCAGTTTAGTCCACCATCGTCTCCCCAACCCCTTCCGCCTGTTAGTCCGTCGACATCCGTTATCTCACCTCCTACTCTGCAGTCACAGACTCCTAGGTCTGTAACTTTACCTTCTGTTTCCCCTTCGCCTTTCCCTACTGGTGCTCCCTCCCTTAGACCTAGTACCTCTGCCCCCTCTTTTTCATCCCCTCAGCCCCCCTCCCCTAGACCTAGTAGTACCTCTGTCCCCTTTCGGCCTCCACCCTCCCCAGTTTCTACTAGGGTCACTTCTCCTAGACCCAGTACATCTAGTACCTCTCCTCCTCCCCCATCCCCAGTTTTGTCAGTCCATTCTCCTATGAGATATTCAGATGCAGTGAGGTCCCCTCCGAGGGGTCAGCGCAACCCTCGGAATAATTTAGCTAATTCTAAATTTTGGAAATTTCGGCACACTTCCTCTAATTGGCACCTTCCTAATGTAACTAAGAAAGTTCTTTTACTTGGGGATTCTAATCTATCTAGAATTAACCTTGACCCCCACCCTGATATGCAGGTAGAATGTTTTCCTGGTGCCAATTTCAATTCATTTCGGACGCTAATTCAAAAGTATCAAGGTCCCAAACCTGAGAAAGTTATCTTGAATATTGGTATCAATAACAAGACAACTACTGAGCCAAACGCTTCGTTAAATCAAATGCGCAACATGATGACAGCGGAGGAAGACTTTTTCCAATTCGCTCATCTACTTTGTAGAGATCCAGTCATCCACAAAATTACCGGCCAGTGAAGTTTCGAACCTGAACCTATATAACTCTTCTTCTTTCAAGATGAAGAGAGTTATGGTCATACCAAAAATTCCCAATTCAAAATTTAGAGTATCCACGGACAAAATTCACTGGACCGAAGATACAGCAAATTGCTTGTATACTCACTGGCTTCAGACACTAGATTTAAACTAAATTTGGGACAGGGCATGTGCCACCCTACTTTCGGCTTAGGAAGTAATATTGTTAATCTTAGTAACGAGGAACTCACTGTTGATGATATATCTCTACTCAATAGAGGACTCTCATTTGTGCCTTGCCCAAAACCATTATCTGATAGGGACTTTTCTATTAGTAAATTAGTGCATGTTATGGAGTTCTCCAGAAATCTTAGTCTGGCTGATATCTACCGAGATTCTAGTGGGGTACGCAAGCCGTTTACATCTAAAAGCGGCTATACACCCCCTTCTCACATGTATGACCCAGAGATAAACATTAGTCGTGACTCTGTATCTAGGAAGTTTGATGTTTTAACTAATCAGAAAAACAAACATAACCTTACTCATTCAGAATGTCTTGCCTTAAGTAAGCTAAGGAGAAATCCAAACATAGTTATTAAACCTGCTGATAAAGGTTCGGCAACAGTTATTATGTCAAAACAGGATTATATTGAAGAGATAGAACGGCAGCTAAGCAACCCTCTTCATTACAAAAAACTTGATAAGGAAATTTGGCCTGAAAATGTTAGGAAGTTTAATAAAATTCTTGTTTCTCTTCAAGATAAAGGCTTACTTAATGAAAAACAGTATCGCTATTTGGAATCTGATCATAACTCTAAAAACAGGGTCTTCTATATTCTTCCGAAAATTCACAAACCCATTGAAAAATGGCCGAAGCCTACAATGCCCCCTGGGCGTCCTATTATCTCAGATTGTGGCAGTGAAAGTTACAGAATATCAGAGCTAATTGATTACTATCTAAAACCTATAGCGAATCGGCATCCTAGCTTTATAAAAAATTCGGATGATTTATTGGCCAAATTATCTGAGAAATCCATCCCACAAGATGTGATTTTAGTTACTCTGGATATGGAGTCTATGTATACAAACATTGACATAGATTTGGGTCTTAAATCCATAAAATCAGCATTCCAAAGATATCCTGACCACCGTCGTCCGGATAAAGACATTTTAGAATTGCTGGAACTCAGCTTAAAAGGAAACGATTTTGAATTCAATGGGGAGATCTTTCAGCAAATTAAAGGGTGTGCTATGGGGAAACGTTTTAGTCCTAACTTTGCCTCTATTTTTATGGCTGAGTGGGAGAGTGACATTCTTCACAAATGTCACAAACAACCTTTTATTTACCTTCGGTATCTGGATGACATTTTTATCATTTGGCAACTATGTTGGAAGACCTTCATATTTTCATTGATACTCTTAATTCTCACGACTCAAGCATTAAATTACAGCCTACTATTGATCACACTTCTGTTGGTTTTTTGGATGTAATTATTTACAAGGGTCATACATATCATACTACTGGGTATCTAGATTACAAAGTATTCTTCAAACCTACTGACACGCATCAGCTGCTACATGCTGGGTCATACCATCCTCCTCACACTTTCAAGGGAGTCAATAAATCTCAGATATTTAGATTCTATAGAAACTGTAGTTCTTTAGATTTTTTTAACCAGGCTTGTTCTGTTCTTTTTAAAGCTCTCCTCCCTAGGAAGTATTCTATTAGATTACTCCGAAGGATTAAATCTAACACAGTAAGACAAATCATGTTTCCCCCTTCATCCCCCGATACGCTTACCTCCCCTTCACGAGTGTACCATTACCGTCCAACATTTCTCTCAGGTACATCAATGAAATGCCTTAAGACGCGATGCAAACTCGATATATACGTACCCGATCGCGGTACCTTTTTCGGAGAACAAACTCGCGACAAATATCAAATGGCACAGAATCTTAATTGTGACTCCTCTTATATCGTGTATGTAATCACGTGCAAAAAATGTCGCAAACAGTACGTCGGAGAAACTCAGAATTCTCTACGACAAAGAGCAGCCAACCATTTATCTAGTATAAGACTTAAACATGATGTACCCGTGGCACAACATTTCAATACTCAAGGTCATTCGGTCAAGGACCATTTTGAAATTATGCCTATTGAGAAAATCCCTTTTCTCACTTCCGCTGCAGATACCAAGCACAAACGTTTGGAAAGGGAAAGTTTTTGGATTCAAACATTACAAACTATTTATCCTTTGGGTTTGAACTTGGACCCCGGAAGATGTCGTGAAAAAACTATAATACCATTTGTGTTTCAGTATAACAAAGCTAGCATTGCTATGGCCAAGATTATAGTAGAAGAATACAAACTACGTCAAAGTAAACTTGCTCGACCTCTGACCCAAAGGCCAGTCATTGCTTATAAAAAGAACAAGAGTTTGAAAGACATACTGGTCAGGGCTAAACTCCCCTGTCTGCCTTCTACCTAGGTTTTCTGGGAAAGGGGTATGGGGGGGGGGGATGGGGGAATTTTCACTGTCTTTTCCCATGACCCCATAATATATAGTCTGACGATATTCTTACTATAGCTTAAGATGCATAAGCATTGTCAATGCAATACAAAGAGTTCCAGAAAATTCTACTGACTAAGGCCAAGCTCCTGTCAGTCGTCAACCTAATGAAATATCATAGGTTACTTTATTACAACAATTTATGATGGGGTATAAAGGTCTAAATGATATACCTCTTTTTAACACAATTAGAAACTTGTCTCCGTGGTTATTTTAGACAAGAAGATTTTCCCTGTGCCCGTGTGTTTTAGTGCTCATAAATATAATTAAAAAAGAAGTAGGTCCGGCAACATCATCGACTTCGGTCGCGTGCAGTTAAATAACAAAAAGTGTTATTGCTCTGCAGTGAACTATGGCATTTCTGAGTGAAGGAAACCCCTAGCTTTCGCTGAAGTATAAATAATAAATAAGAACCTTACACCATACAAAACCTGAGATTATGACAACATCGTTCAGAGTTTGAAGTGGCTTGAAAAACTACAGGATTGACGTTGAAAAAAATATAGGGAAGGTGAGTAACCTGTAGGAACCCTTAATGTATTTGCTAATAACAAACTAAATTCAAATAGCTAAATGGTCGAGTAAATTGTTTTCTGTTGCTTTTTTTTTATTGGGGCGGGGAGTTTTGGGGTGGGGGGAGGGGCTGCTTATAGCACTACACTAATTAAACGTATATATGCAAGCTTGGTTTCAACGGAAAGCTCTTTTTGTACCTATGGATACAATGTTTCATTCGTCCCGCTTTGGAACGCTTAGTTTCTGTTTAAAATGTTCAACGCAATACAGACAATGTTCAGCAAACGTGAAGTGACTGGTTTAGTTGTGGAACAGACTCGATCAATCTTTACTTTGAGAGCCAATTGCAGTGTAAGGCAGATTTTAGCCGATCATTTGTCGTCTTTCTACTCTGGTTTAAATTATCCCAAAGCTCTCGGTTTGTTGGGGGAACATTCTGGATGTAGATACGATCTGAATTTCCGGCCAAGTGAGGATTAAATAATTAAGTTTAATAATATGTTATTTGTAAGGAAAGCATCCGTGGCTTTTGCGTAAACATGCTCATGTAGAGTCAAGAACCGTACTATAATTTTCAGCAGGAAATAAAATATCGGTTAAAAGAGTTGCCTTTTATAAGACAAGCTTGTCTGGGTCTAAGAACATGGCCAAAGGTAGCTGGAAATGACGAGTTGTCACTTGCAACTGAACGCCTCTTGAACACTTTTCAAGTAAATTGTTTAAAGTTTTGTTTTTTTCCAATTAAGCTTATAGGCTTTTACGGGTAAAAACTGAATAATTCCAGTAAGATAGACTTCAATTTCAAAATCTGTCTCTTTTTCGTCATCTAGATATTGTTCGATTTAATTAAACATGTATTCATTGTATTTCTCCCAGAACAAAATCTTCAGTGTATCTTGGTATAAGTATTAACATGGAATAAAGTGCTGGCAGATACAAAGGTACAGTTATTACCAAAGTCATGAAGTGAACGATAAGTTTTGGTTGAAAGTTAGAGATAATTCTAGTCATTTTATCGATCACTAATGTACATTTTAGAAGAAGAAAGACCCTCTGTTTATTAAAAAGATTGACGTTATTGTATATTTTTGATCTGTTCTAGAAATATTTATTTGATTGGGTTAACTGTCAGTGTTGATGTATTATGCCCCGATCAGTGGTGATGTATTATGCCGCGATCAGTGGTAATGTATTATGCCCCGATCAGTGGTGATGTATTATGCCGCGATCAGTGGTGATGTATTATGCCGCGATCAGCGGTGATATATTATGCCCCGATCAGCGGTGATGTATTATGCCCCGGTCAGCGGTGATACATTATTGCCCGATCAGCGGTGATGCATTATTGCCCGATCAGCGGTGATGCATTATTGCCCGATCAGCGGTGATGCATTATTGCCCGATCAGCGGTGATGCATTATGCCCCGATCAGCGGTAATGCATTATGCTCCGATCAGCGATGATGCATTATGCCCCGATCAGCGGTGATGCATTATGCCCCGATCAGCGGTGATGCATTATGCCCCGATCAGCGTTAATGCATTATGCCCCGATCAGCGGTGATGCATTATGCCCCGAACAGCGATGATGCATTATGCCCCGATCAGTGGTAATGCATTATGTCTAGATCACTGTTGAGTCAATGTTGTTCGATCAAGTCCAAAGTTAAGCATTGCTTTAAAGTAGCATGAGCTGCCAAAATTCACACTTTTTTCATAATTACTTATCGCCAAGACAGTAAGAGGCTTTAAATGTCATCAAAAAACTAAATGATTGACGTTGGAATGAGTGAACTCCATAAAGTCTACGGCCTATACAAACCGAAATAGTGTTCGAAAAGTAAACAAAATTTAAATAACCGGGACGACCATTCATTCATTTTAAGAAAAAGTTAGTTCAAAACAATACTTTATCGTTCATTCTCGAGACTAAAAGCACAAAAAGTCTCTGAATTATACGTCTGGAGAAAAATAGCCAATAACTTCAACATTCTGTTTTAACGTCAAAATATCAACATTTTGGCAGCTCATGCCACTTTAAGGTTGAGTCAAAAACTTCAAATTTCGTCGCCTTTTGCGCAGCCTTCATGGTAAAATCATGTCCAGGCACACAAATGGTAACCAATTCATTAAAGAAGGCAATAGGGTCCATGGCGTTCGCCCATTGATAATAGACGTGTGTATATATATATATGTGTGTGTGCCAAATGTTACGAGAGTAATATTTGTAATTTAATGTTTTGTGTTTAATTATGTCCATAAGTTATTGTATGTTAGAACCGGTTTCATGTGTGTGGCAAACGTGGCTTGATTTCATTGGTTAATAGTTTGGGCTGAGGTTTGATTGGGCAACTAGTTAGGTAGTTTGGGATTATATAAGAGAGGAGGTAGATTCAAAAGAGAGGACTACCAGGGGAGAGATCAACGAGAAAGAAAAATCAGGGGTGAGAGCAGAAGAGACAAATATGAGAAGTATAGTAATGAATTAAGAACTTAGGAAAACTAGTGTTAAGAGATGCAGGGAGATAGTCACAAAGTATAGAACTGAATATGATTTTGATAGACTGGGAGCAGATTTGTAACAAAGAAAGGTTTGATAGCTAAGGAGTTTACTTAGAACAGAAACTAAAGTAATTGTGGGCAAATCTTGATTTTCGGCTTTTCACTGGGTATAATTAGTGTAGTTTATGGGATTAACAAAAGTCGCCCTGGAGAGTCAACCGTACACGTCTGATTTATAAGTAGACATATATTTTGTATTCATTGTTAATTAATTATATATCTGTATTGAAAATACTGAAGAGGAGTTGTGTTGTTTGGACTTATTACGATTCACTTTATTAGTAGTTTATTTGGTTATATTTATGATACGTTCGTCTACGTGGGTTAGTATATAATTTATGAGGGTTGGGCCCAGCTCGTGAATTGTATTGCGTAACTCTGGTTATTGGACGAGATATAAGTTATCCTCTGGGTTGCATATGATCGAAGGTAATATAATACATTAGTTAAGAAGAGTAAAAGAGGAACGCAAAACCTCATCGTATCAATTGGTAGCAGAGCGTGGTTTTGTTGTCTCTGATACAGTTTTAGTCGACCGTAGCTGTTTGCTCATAGCGGCTTGGGAGAACACACCCTTAAAAGACATATTCCTTATATCTATATGAATTTACTAAGACTATGAAAAGCACTGAACAAGGACTTGTGCTAACTATTTGGCCTATTAAAAAACCACGCTCTCGCGACCAATTGATACGATGAGGTTTTGCGTTCCTCTTATACTCTTCTTAACTTATGTATTATATTACCTTCGATCATATGCAACCCAGAGGATAACTTATATCTCGTCCAATAACCAGAGTTACGCAATACAATTCACGAGCTGGGCCCAACCCTCATAAATTATATACTAACCCACGTAGACGAACGTATCATAAATATAACCAAATAAACTACTAATAAAGTGAATCGTAATAAGTCCAAACAACACAACTCCTCTTCAGTATTTTCAATACAGATATATAATTAATTAACAATGAATACAAAATATATGTCTACTTACAAATCAGACTGCACATCCGATTTTAACACTGAAGAGCAAACACATATTACCCTTGGCGTGCGCCGAATACATAATTGAACTCGACCTAAAAGTTGGGTTAGCATCACTCCACTTTTTGCTGTCACGTCAGTTCACACGTTGATTCAGACGCAAGTCGTTTGTGCTGCTCATTTAAATGATGTGACTGATAATACAAATTCCGGTCGAGCGGTGTCCAGAGGCAAAAGAAACTCATTCCACAAAGCTCATATAAAACTAATTGCCAAAAAAACAATTTCTTGTTTTGTCTCGTTTTATAACTCGGAAGTTTTGTAAGTGATTAAAAATTTGTTTTAACTGAAATGTTTTTATTAATTCACGCAGTGTAACTGAGTTTGTCAAAGGATTGATCTCATTAACAGGGATACTTTCACAGAGCTTTTAGTTTTCCCCATGTTAAACGTTATAAGGAGGAATTTTCATCAACATGGCCGATATCTGGGGTGACGCCACACTTTATTTTCAAGGGGTCAACTCTCATTAGTAGGGACATGGAGGACATGTATCGCTCCTTGTCACACGATCACATCTTACAATCATTAATCGTCCACGCCCAATAACCTTTTATGGTCTCACGGATTTTAATATTTTTACGTCACTGAATATATTGGTTATGTTGATAAAATACTGTCCTTAAGGCATTTAACTTGCAGCAATACTAAAAGATCTGTCAAATTATTCCTTAGTTAAAAGCACAATTGCCGCGAAAATCAGGAATATTGTTTACATTAAAAAAGAAAGACCGTTTTCTGTATTTTCCCCAGATAATATAAGTTAGGAACGTTCTATTTTTACCAAAATTTAAAAGTTTTGACGTCAATTTGTATTTTTAATTTGATTTTGAAAATTTGAATTGTTAGGTGCCCGCAACGTAAACAAACCAAACTGCTCGCTGGGGAGCATTTCAGTCGAGTGAGTGAACTAACGGCACAGTGTAATTTTACGAAGGCCTATTTATCTGAGAAATACAGACTGACGATCGGTTAACAGTGACTGGAAAAGCCTGCTGATAATTGTTTGAGTGTAAACCACAGATAAAAAGGCCTGAAATGAGGGTAATCCAACACGAACGTTGACCGACACTGATCGTTGTTGTTGTAATCAGGCTTCGATTCTTCGTTTGTTTTTCACCCCATTTCTACATTCTAAAGCTAATTAGACATGTTTTATGTGTCCTATGTTTAAGTTTAGTGGTATTAGTCGTAGTAAGCTCATGTAAATTGGGTTTCTTAGCAAATTTAAACAGGCTACGGCGGCAAGTGGGCCTTTAATTAGTAGGTGTCTTCAGAAAGTGAGTATAACAGTATTCCCCTTTGTCTGAATCGATAAGACAGCCGACAATATTACTGTCAGCGATAGGTTCCGTACTCTCGGAACCGGGTTCGATTCCCGTTTCGGGCGTCACCCAAAATCTGTAGAGGAAATTCTGCCATTTTTCAAAAAATTAACCATGTCACGAACGTGTGACTAATGAAACTAGACTGACAATAGTATTAAAGTCTACACAAAATTGCTCTTATGGCAATTAGTTTTTATAGGAAAGTTACCAAAACAGCTAGCGACGCACGAGTTCGATGAACGATAAGTTATTTCATTTTGGATCATATAAACAATTTAGATAAGTTAGCGTTTGACTTCATCATTGGAATCATGTATGCAGCTAACATTTTTTTATTTTACTTTGTATCGGTGATAAAGAGGTATTTCGTCTAGGGCTGAACTACAGAGGCCTACCGATGACGATGTAGTATGCCTTTAACAAGGACCTCACTAACAATACTTAACATCGTATCGTCATTAACTTCTTCTATCGCAGACCTCTCCAACGCAACCTTCAAGGTAAAGAATGGGCAGGATTTTTGCGCTGAACCCATTCAACGTCTGCAAAGGCTTAGTTGGCGAAATTGAATTCATTCAATTCATTAGAGACGCAACTTGGCTGATGGTATTCAGTTCTCACCAATAGAGGTGTGTTCCTTTATTCTATGACACGTCTGAATAATTCTTTTCCCATCTTCTTTTTAGAGCTGTTCGCTGATTGCTTTCCTATTGGATACCTTTATTAGCAGGAATAGTCTAGGCGGGATATCTACAGTTTGTCCACGATACCATAGAACACCGTGCCACTCACAGTCTCAAACAACCAATAAGGCCAATTTCCTTCAATTAACATCATCCATCGAAAGAAAAACCCTGATTTTAAGTGACAAAAGTGAACCGGTAGTTTTCAGTGTTCAACTATTGCCATGAAAGCACACTCGTCGTTAAAATTCAGAAAAACGTTTGAAAATTATAAGCAGAAAAACACATGTAAAATATGAATTGAATGGATAAAAGCAAGGTCAAGACGCATTCAACATTACAGATTACAGCGTTCTATTCAGCTCCACTTGATTGTATAGCTCAGCTAAAATCGATAGAAGAAAACTACATGGATTCAATCTGTTATTAAACTTCAATATATACATATACATATAAGGATTGACTTCAATGTTTCTTCGGTTCATCGAGTTATGAACGAACTTGCCCCTGTGCAAACTAAATAAATCCGCGAAGCGGTTTATGAAAAGTTTGCACAGGGGCCAGTTCGTTCATAACTCGATGAACCGAAGAAACATTGAAGTCAATCCTTATAATTTAATTACTATCACATATACTACGTAAAACAATAAAAAATATTCACAGGGAGTGATATATATTTTCAAAAATCAAAACAAACCAACGCGCGCAAAGCTACACTTGATTTCAAAGCTCTCTGCCAAGTGACGTCACAATCACAGACAAAGATAAGGAACAACGCGATGACGTCATAGCGTTGAGTCTATCGGTGCACTGTGCTGACATGAGTATAAACGTTTTCGTTAGGGTACATAAGTTGTTCTTTATTTCTTTGAAATCTGATCGAAATAAAAATAAGTAGCAGCTATTAAATCAACATATTTTCAAATGGATTGCTTTCTCTGTTTCAATAAATAGCAGTAGGCCTATTGTTGTTTCGTCGGTGATTCACGTATATCGTTGTAAAAATAGTCCGGAGCTGGTTCGTTCATCGGGTTATGAACGAAAGCAGATTAGCCAATCAAATTAAAGTATTCGTTGTAAACACACTGGAAATTAAATTATATATATATATATATGTGTTAATTGCATTGTGAGAACATTTCACAATCTGTATTTATACAATAAGCTTCTTAAAAAATGTGAAATTTGACAGCTCATGCCACTTTAAAGTGACATGAGCTGCCAAAATGTTGATATTTTGACGTTAAAACAGAATGTTGAAATTATTGTATTCTCGTTATTTTGGGATTACACTTTCTTGAAAATATGGTAGAAAATTCCTCTACCGATTTTTGGGTGACGCCCTAAACGGGAATCGAACCCTGGGGGCTGTTTCTCAACACACTTACGCCCGTCGTAACTTTGCGCCTGGTCGTAACGTAATGTTGAGGGTAGCCTATATGTTGCCATGGTAGTTACGCCTTGCATTGGACTTACGTCGGTCGTAACTTTGTTGAGAAACAACCCCCAGGTCCCAGAGTACGGCACCTATTGAGTTTCGGGAGGGGCGTGACGTCCTGGAACTTAGACAAGCATGGGTGACATCTTTATGGCGGCTTGATTTCATTGGTTCATTGGTTTGGGCTGAGGTTTGATTGGGCAACTAGTTAGGTAGTTTGGGATTATATAAGAGAGGAGGTAGATTCAAAAGAGAGGACTACCAGGGGAGAGAACAACGAGAAAGAAAAATCAGGGGTGAGAGCAGAAGAGACAAATATGAGAAGTATAGTAATGAATTAAGAACTTAGGAAAACTAGTGTTAAGAGATGCAGGGAGATAGTCACAAAGTATAGAACTGAATATGATTTTGATAGACTGGGAGCAGATTTGTAACAAAGAAAGGTTTGATAGCTAAGGAGTTTACTTAGAACAGAAACTAAAGTAATTGTGGGCAAATCTTGATTTTCGGCTTTTCACTGGGTATAATTAGTGTAGTTTATGGGATTAACAAAAGTCGCCCTGGAGAGTCAACCGTACACGTCTGATTTGCAAGTAGACATATATTTTGTATTCATTGTTAATTAATTATATATCTGTATTGAAAATACTGAAGAGGAGTTGTGTTGTTTGGACTTATTACGATTCACTTTATTAGTAGTTTATTTGGTTATATTTATGATACGTTCGTCTACGTGGGTTAGTATATAATTTATGAGGGTTGGGCCCAGCTCGTGAATTGTATTGCGTAACTCTGGTTATTGGACGAGATATAAGTTATCCTCTGGGTTGCATATGATCGAAGGTAATATAATACATTAGCTAAGAAGAGTAAAAGAGGAACGCAAAACCTCATCGTATCAATTGGTAGCAGAGCGTGGTTTTGTTGTCTCTGATACAGTTTTAGTCGACCGTAGCTGTTTGCTCATAGCGGCTTGGGAGAACACACCCTTAAAAGACATATTCCTTATATCTATATGAATTTACTAAGACTATGAAAAACACTGAACAAGGACTTGTGCTAACTATTTGGCCTATTAAAAAACCACGCTCTCGCGACCAATTGATACGATGAGGTTTTGCGTTCCTCTTTTACTCTTCTTAACTAATGTATTATATTACCTTCGATCATATGCAACCCAGTGGATAACTTATATCTCGTCTAATAACCAGAGTTACGCAATACAATTCACGAGCTGGGCCCAACCCTCATAAATTATATACTAACCCACGTAGACGAACGTATCATAAATATAACCAAATAAACTACTAATAAAGTGAATCGTAATAAGTCCAAACAACACAACTCCTCTTCAGTATTTTCAATACAGATATATAATTAATTAACAATGAATACAAAATATATGTCTACTTACAAATCAGACTGCACATCCGATTTTAACACTGAAGAGCAAACACATATTACCCTTGGCGTGCGCCGAATACATAATTGAACTCGACCTAAAAGTTGGGTTAGCATCACTCCACTTTTTGCTGTCACGTCAGTTCACACGTTGATTCAGACGCAAGTCGTTTGTGCTGCTCATTTAAATGATGTGACTGATAATACAAATTCCGGTCGAGCGGTGTCCAGAGGCAAAAGAAACTCATTCCACAAAGCTCATATAAAACTAATTGCCAAAAAAACAATTTCTTGTTTTATAACTCGAAAGTTTTGTAAGTGATTAAAAATTTGTTTTAACTGAAATGTTTTTATTAATTCACGCAGTGTAACTGAGTTTGTCAAAGGATTGATCTCATTAACAGGGATACTTTTACAGAGCTTTTAGTTTTCCCCATGTTAAACGTTATAAGGAGGAATTTTCATCAACATGGCCGATATCTGGGGTGACGCCACACTTTATTTTCAAGGGGTCAACTCTCATTAGTAGGGACATGGAGGACATGTATCGCTTCTTGTCACACGATCACATCTTACAATCATTAATCGTCCACGCCCAATAACCTTTTTTGGTCTCACGGATTTGAATATTGTTACGTCACTGAATATTTTGGTTATGTTGATGAAATATTGTCCTTAAGGCATTTAACATGCAGCAATACTAAAAATCTGTCACATTATTCCTTTGTTAATTAGTAGGTGTCTTCAGAAAGTGAGTATAACAGTATTTCCGTTTGTCTGAATCGATGAGACAGCCGACAATATTACTGTCGGCGATAGGTTCCGTACTCTCGGAACCGGGTTCGATTCCCGTTTCGGGCGTCACCCAAAATCTGTAGAGGAATTTCTGCCATTTTTAAAAAAATGAACACTGTTACAAACGTGTGACTATTGAAACTAGACTGCCAATAGTATTAAAGTCTACACGAAATTGTTCCTATGGCAATTAGTGTTTATAGGAACGTTACCAAAACGGCTGGCGACGGACAAGTTCGATGAACGATAAGTTATTTCATTTTGATCATATAAACAATTTAGATAAGTTCGCGTTTGACTTCTGCATTGGAATCATGTATGAAAATAACATTTTTTTATTTAACTTTGTATCGGTGATAAAGAGGTATTTCGTCTAGGGCTGAACTACAGAGGCCTACCGGTGACGATGTATTATGCCTTCAACAAGGACCTCACGAACAATACCTAACATCGTATCGTCATTAACTTCTTCTATCGCAGACCTCTCCAACGCAACCTTCAAGGTAAAGAATTGGAAGGATTTTTTTGCTGAAACCATTCAACGTCTGCAAAGGCTTAGTTGGCGAAATTGAATTCATTCAATTCATTAGAGACGCAACTTGGCTGGTGGCATACAGTTCTCACCAATAGAGGTGTGTTCCTTTATTCTATGACACGTCTGAATAATTCTTTTTCCATCTTCTTTTTTGAGCTGTTCGCTGATTGCTTTCCTATTGGATACCTTTATTAGCAGGAATAGTCTAGGCGGGATATCTACAGTTTGTCCACGATACCATAGAACACCGTGCCACTCACAGTCTCAAACAACCAATAAGGTCAATTTCCTTCAATTAGCATCATCCATCGAAAGAAAAACCCTGATTTTAAGTGACAAAAGTGAACCGGTAGCTTTCAGTGTTCAACAACTGCCATGAAAGCATACTCGTCGTTAAAATTCAGAAAAACGTTAGAAAATTATAAGCAGAAAAACACATGTAAAACATAAATTGAATGGATAAAAGCAAGGTCAAGACGCATTCAACATTACAGATTACAGCGTTCTATTCAGCTCCACTTGATTGTATAGCTCAGCTAAAATCGATAGAAGAAAACTATATGGATTCAATCAGTTATTAAACTTCAAAATATACATATATATATATGTTAATTACATTGTGAGAACATTTCACAATCTGTATTTATACAATAAGCTCCTCTAAAAAGTGTGAATTTTTAGATTTTTAAGTTGCATGAGCTGCCAAAATGTTGATATTTTGACGTTAAAACAGAATGTTGAAATTATTGGCTATTTTTCTCAAGAAGTATAATTCAGAAGCTTTATAGTTCTTCTAATCTAGAAAATGTACGATAAAGTATTGTTTTTTAACTAACTATGGCTTAGAATGTATGAATGGCCGTCCCGGTTATTTAAATTTTGTTTACTTTTCAAAAACGTTTTCAGTTCGTACAGGCCACATATACTGTATGGATTTTCCTCATTCCAACGCCAATCATTTAGTTTTTCGATGGCCTTTAACGCCTCTTACTGTCGTGACGATCAGAAATTATGAAAAGAGTGTGAATTTTGGCAGCTCTTGCCACTTTAATAATCGGTCGGTGACACATCTGACAACAAGCTATACTCAAGTGCAACTGAAAGGTGAATATATACGGGCTAGTGGTCAGTGGCTTGTCAAACCGTAGGGGAATATATCAACTGCCTCTGCAGTCTGAAACTTCGAGGAATACGTACATAAAATACCCTCTGATAGACTACAGGTCATTTTGAATGTAGCGACCAAAAAGGTAGCCGTGAAACGTATCATTTTCATATCCACTTGAGAGCCCAACAAAGGCGTCCCCGTAATAATGTAAGTGACCGAAACACTCAGTGTGTTAACTTTCAGCCGCAATCAGTTAGAATTGGAGCAATCCTAATATATGCCTAAACAGTGTCTGTTTTCTTAGTGTCACACAATATGTGGTTTACCCGGCCAAATAACATATATTAACAAACATAGAATGTTAGAATAAACACTGAAACGTCGTGGTTTTTTTTTTTAATTCAAAAAAGTTGTTTATTCGTAGAAACTTTTATTTCATTACCTTCCCAACTTCTATATACCTCTTCAACAAATATCTTAGAGTTGATTTTAGGATTTGATTAATTTAAGGTTATTTTTATTTTCTATTTTCGTCTATTGGAAAATATGTACTTCTTGTCGCCATTTGTATGCATCCCAAAAATACGGTGATTTACCGTATAAAAAGCACCGACTGTCCGAGACACGTCAAAGCAGTCGGCCGTCGGAACACCCTTTGGCTATCTTCGCTCGCTACCGGTCGGCTTTGACACGCCTCGGACAGTGTGCGCTTTTTATACGGCAAATCACCTATTTTGGGCTGAATACAAATGGCGTAGAAAGTACACATCACAACATTTCACTTCAGACAAAAAAAACAAAATAAAAATAATAGTAATTTAATTAAATGCTGAAATCATCTAGAAAGATATTTGTTTATGTTTGTTATTTAGCCCGGTAAACCGCATGTTGTGTAACGTAAAAGAGACAGACGCAGTTTCGGTACATATCAGGAATCCTCCAATTCTTCAGTTATAAACCTGATCCAAGTTGAAAGTTAAGAAACCCAGTGTTTGGGTCCCTTTCATTGTCACGGGGACTCTTTTGCGGGACCCTCAATAGGATATGGAAATTGTTCGTTTCACGGCTACCTTTATGATCGCCACATTCAAAATGACCAGCAATCTATCAGAGGGTATTCCACGTACGTAAATCCCCGAAGTTTCAGACTGGTCAAAGTCGACTGGTAGCAAGCGAAGTCAGCCGAAGTTGGTTCCGACTGCGCTCCCTCTGCCTTCAGCTTAGAATGGGTAATAGAATGTCCCTGTCAGGAACCGATTTCACCACTCGCTTTGACAACATCACATTTCTCTTCCTCCGCCCTGTTATAGTGAACAAAACATGAACGGTTAATATCCTGTCTACATCGCACTACAAACCTTAAAGGCATATAAATTGTTCGTCCAATGATTTCGCGTAAGAGATTATGTAAAGTTAAAAATGGACTTTTTTAACTGGCCAGAAGAGGCAACCTCAAAAGAGATGACTGAAACGTGACTTTGACATCATATAAATAGACCGACCTTTTACACCTTTTATAGATTTTTGTGGAAAAAAAACAAAAAAATAATCCAATGTGCCTCTAATACGCTTCCATACAAAGCCGATTTTTGAATGAAAATGATTTCAGATTTTGGAACACCCGACAAATAAAGATGGTCATTCGGTTTGTACTAAAAATTCGGGCTGAAAATTCGCCCCATATTTCGGTTTAAAGTTGATATCAATCACGAGATTTTATTTAGACGTGGCTGAGATGGACCTTGTACAAGTCATAGTGTACTAGTCAGTGTGGCATTTTAAAAACAAATTTAACAATACTGACATTACACGGTACGTAAATATATCAACATGGAGTTAATAGAAACAATGAAAACGTAAAGTCAATTTCGAAAAGTAGTACCAAAATGAAATAAAAACAAGATGGCGACGCTCCCTGTGGAGTCACTGGTCACTGTCATAAGCTGGGACATCAAGAGGTGTCTCCAATGTTACTAATGTCTCCAATATTGCATATCGCTAACTATATCCCTCGTGGGCTTTAAAGGAGAATTTAATCATTTTTGTCCCGTAAAACTATGAGCAGAACGAACATTTCTTTTTATGATGTATATCAACATTTTGACACCTCATACCACTTCAAAAGCGCGTAAATTAAAGAACTCGTGTATTCAACGATAACCCCCTTGACATAAAGCAATAATAAGATATAGGCATACTGTTAAATACACTCATATTTACATAGATCCCTTTGTAAACATAACAATTATTGATTTTATCTCATTCGAATGTATCTATACTGTTGTATTAACTAATTAGACTATATGTTATCAGTGGCGGATTGTGGGGCAGGGGGCGCCCCCCCCCCCCCCCCCCCCTATCAGCCGACCAAAAAAAAAAGAGAAGAGAGAAAAAGGAAAAGAGAGAAAAGAGAGTAGGAAAACGAAAACATCTTGCATTACAATACTATGAAGAAATAGGCTTTATATGGAGCTACGATCACATTTAAATTTTTCGTTTAATTGCCTCATTAGTACGGGCAGTGCCTATGTGTGTTGTATATTTTAAAACACCAGGTTCTTGGAGAAGTGGTAAGGAGAGTGGTCAAGGGGGGGGGGGGGGGGGGGGGCGCAAAGCTACACGAAGTTAAGCGATGTGGACTGGTAGCAGTAGCATTTTCGCCGTGGACCCACGCCTGTATATAGGCTTACTGGGTGTGGGTACTCTGCCCCCCTCCCACTTTCAATAACAAAAACTATATCCAGAGCCCCTTTTGTGTAGCACAAGTATGTAGTTTTTCTATCTTAAGGGGCTTTCACAATTGAGATACGGCGGGTTTACGGCTCTTGCGGTCATGAATTTTGGCCTTCCGTACGATGGACCGCAGCCTTCCTTGCGGGCAAGCGCACCTTACCGCGCGGAGTTTTTGTGCCGTAAGAGCCGCAGAAAAGTTTGGTGTGCACATGGAATCCAATTTTCGGCCGTGCGAATTTTTTTATTACCTCTGATCCGTGCGGGCGCTAGTACGTTCACCGTAAACCGTTGTATCTTGATGCGCGGTTGTTGCACGATTTTTTTGTGTCGTAAGATGCTCCGTACGGTGAAATTTCTTGTTCCGCCAACCTTACGACAGTCGTAAACCGTTGAACGATTCGCCGTCTCGGTCTTGCACCCCTTGCGTTCACCGTGCGAAAAATACCCTCAGGTGTGCTAAAGGTATATATTTTTCTAACGGTTTTTTGGATCTCTACGCCTTTTTATACTTGATACGATGAAGGTTTTTGCGTTTCCCTTTTCTTAACTTAATATATATTAATACCATCGATTATCTAACAACCCAGAGGATAACTTATCTCGTCCAATAACCAGAGTTACGCAATACAATTCACGAGCTGGGCCCAACCCTCATAAATTATATACCAACCCAGGTAGACGAACGTATCATAAATATAACCAAATAAACTACTAATAAAGTGAATCGTAATAAGTCCAAACAACACAACTTCTCATTCAGTATTTTCAATATAGATATATAATTAATTAACAATGAATACAAAATATATGTCTACTCACAAATCAGACGTGTACGGTTGACTCTCCAGGGCGGCTTTTGTTAATGCATAAACTACACTAATTATACCCAGTGAAAAACCGAAAATCAAGATTTACCCACAATTACTTTAGTTTTCTGTTCTAAGTAAACTCCTTAGCTATCAAACCTTTCCTTGTTACAAATCTGCTCCCAGTCTATCAAAATCATATTCATTACTATACTTTGTGACTATATCTCCCTGCATCTCTTAACACTAGTTTTCCTAAGTTCTTAATTCATTACTATACTTTGTGACTATATCTCCCTGCATCTCTTAACACTAGTTTTCCTAAGTTCTTAATTCATTACTATACTTCCCATATTTGTCTCTTCTGCTCTCACCCCTGATTGTTCTTCCTCGTTGTTCTCTCCTCTGGTTGTCCTCTCGGTTCTCCCCCGTTTGAATCTACCTCCTCTCTTATATAATCCCAAACTATCTAACTAGTTGCCCAATCAAATCTCAACCCAAACTATTAACCAATGAAATCAAGCCGCCATAAAGATGTCACCCATGCTTGTCTAAGTTTCAGGATGTCACGCCCATCCAGAAACTCAATCTGTTATACAAACTTGAAACCGGTTCTAACATACAATAACTAATGGACATTAATTAAACAAAAACATTCAATTTCAAATATTACTCTCGTAACATTACTCCCCCCTTTGTATTCTCATGTCCCCATGAGAAAGAACATATTTAAACTGAAAAACAATCCTACTTCATAAAATACGGTTTCATAGTGACTATAACCCTAATCTAAATTCATTTGAAGACAAGGACGTTCTTCGTTGGTAGGCATTAAAACTCTTACGTGTTCGTAGACATATGCAAAATTATCGAAAGATCGCAAGAGAAAGCTTTACCGCGTGACATGAATTATCTACAATATTTTATACCAATTATTAATGACTTGATTTCACAAAATCAAGCTAAAACCCTAATATCCCTAATCTACAAAAGTAACTTTACGACAACATACACATATATATATATATACATACATCTGCATATACTAATTCAATCAAACAACATATTTATAATACATATAACGCGCCTGAAAAAAAGAAGGAAAGCCCGTGGTCCACACAATTTGTGAATTAAAAGTCTTAGTATATAACCGAATAGTCCATATGTTGCTGCATTTTGTTTAAAGAAAGTCCGTTAAGTGATTTAAAGAATAAAAGTCCATTTTGGGCACACCGAATTCAAGTTCACGAAAAATTACACACGAAGGTCCAACGAAGAGAGCTCTCATCCCATCTAGCATTCACCAAGCACTGAAACTTTGCACACGTCACCGGTCCTGACGAGGGTAACTATCCTCCAGGTCAATCCTCAGGTGTGTGGATGATCGCTCAATAACATCTTGGTATATACAGCGGGTGGGGTTTCAACCTCTGGTATAATCGACCGTTGACATCTTCTGTGGGTTAACAATTAGACAGGGGTATTTAATTAAGCAAAATCTTCACAATTAATTATCGGTCTAGCGGACATTCTGTAGTAATTGACTATCTTCTTCAAAACGGCGTCTTACAAAGTATAGAAGTTATACAAGCTAAAAAGACTAAATTTGGCCCAAGGTCGATATTTCACGATTGGCATCACCTAACTTAATTTGACTTTAATTAGCACACTGACATAGAGTAATAGAGCTAAAATTTAAATTTTCCATAGTAAATATCAAATTATAGTGGATAAAAAGAGCATACTTACTGAAAACAAATGATTGGCGATACTTTCAATCACTATTTCGTTACATCTACATACTTATGATGGACTTAAAAGAATGCATATACTTACAGGAGATTTCGATAACAACATTTCTATTTAATACATACTTATTGACGTCGTGGACCATAGGTAATTCTACAACAGAAACTCAAGCAAAACTTTAAACATCAAAATGTTACAATTGTACAATATTACCTTCATTTTGCTTTAACTTCACCTCTAGAATATACAGGTGTATGTTACAAAACATTACAAATATTGTCCAAGACACTTCTGGAAAACATAACATTCCGGAATAAATGTTAACTACATCGTTACCGTATCATCAAACTATATATAAACAAAGAGAACATAAAAAAAAGAATTTCCGCACATATTGTATTTCCTTTAATCGTCTATGTATAAAGTAGTTCATAAATATAAAGTAGTTGGTGCAGTTTATTCGGCTGTAATCGTTCAACCGCATGATAATCTCTTCGTCAGTTGAATCATGGATATGCATAACGATAGAACCAACACGACAGAAGAACCTGCAACAAAACATATTAAGCATTAAAATCTTAATATACAACTATGTATTCTAATAATTCCTTAACGAACGAGGTTCTACATAGCGTAGATTCAGTTTGTCCTCCCCTTCTAAGTCTTGGATATCCACATGATACAGTATTCCATTTTCTTCAAGGTGATAATTATCACTTTCTAACAAAATCTTACGAGCCATTGTATCATTTTCGGGCAATGAACCTTTCTCAATATACTCAATGTATTGAGCTATCTCTGGGTCGGACCGTTGACGTTCAATTAACTTCTCTTTAGTGGGAACTTTCGTAGGAGTTATTTCACCAATCGCTCCCACCTGTACTGGTGTAGCTGTTTCTTTGTCTTTTGATTGTGGGTGTACAATCCTAGACAAATAATCTTTATTACCACGTACTTTTCTTGATCTATGTTCGTGACTATTTACCATAGTATTCATCTTTTCCAATTCTCGTGTTTCGTAAATTTCTGTTGAGGATAAAGTCTTACTACCCTTATCATATATATAATACAAACCACTTTGTAAACAACCAATCGTACCCAGTAGGAGGCACACAAATAAACAATAGGCGTGGTATGCACCACGTGGAATAGTTTGATACAAGAATTCTTTACACCCGATAACTAATGGAAACTTCCCGTTGCGTAATGGATCTATTGGGCAAGTTTGACACGTTGCACCACTCAGGGAAAGACGGTCTTGAGGGTCAGTTGGTGGGGGTTGAACAAAGAGACCATCAGGTTTTGTTTTGATACTTACGCAATCATTAACACGGTTCACAGAGTCTAAAGAACACCCCACTGCTTTATGTGACACCGGCTGTGGTATAAGTGTTTTGCCCTTTGAACGAAGTTGTATACCATTAACTTGTGTTGACTTTGAACCTGTTTGGTTTGTTTGACCGCTTTCACATTTTAATTCATCTGGTCTCACTGGAACTTCTTTAATCTCAATTTTCCTTATTATACTATCTTCCTTGGGGTTATTAACAAATGTATTTGGTTTAGTACGAATAGCACAACAGTGTAACTTTGAATTTATAATTCTTTGAACATTTCTCTTACCTTTTGTTTGGTTCTTTTCTGGGCAGTATCGCGCTATATGTCCTGATTTTCCACAATCGTAACAATTTCTTCGTACATATTTCTTTCGGTTGCTTGGCATAGATGTTTGACGAGGGTAGAACGGACGTGTTGCTGTAGTCGTCAAATTTGCTATTTGCATCGTTGATAGTTGAACAGATCTTGGATACGCGACTTCGGCTAAATTTGCTTTCGCTAATGCATCTTCTAGTGAGGTTGGCTTTTGGAAGATGACATGTGACTTGAGAATAGGGTTCAAGCCGTTCATAAAAATACTAAAAGTGAAATCATCATCTTTCTTAGCTTTACGACAAAGTTCAACCACATCGTTAGCATAATTTTCCAAACTCTCGCCTGGAAGTTGGTGACGGGAATAAATGATGGAATCTCTAGCCCACCTTAGTTCAGGAGGATCATATTTCCTGAGAAACACTTGTTTCAGAACTTGATAATTACGTTTAATATCTGACGAAAGTTTTAAATAAAACGTTCGTGCAGGTCCCTGAATTAACAATGGAATCATCTTTGCTCTATGCAATTCCGACCATCCTGTTACATCAGCGTACTCATCAAGTTTAGCAAAAAATTCTTCCACATCATCCTCCGATTTACCTGTAAATGATGGGGGATTAGGCAATCCTAATCCGCCATGTAAGTTTTGAAAAGGGTTGGTGCTCTGAATATGCAAACTAATGGCTTTCAAAGCTTCAGTGTTTTGCCGTATAATATCTAAAAGTACAGCTTGAGTATCTTGGTTTGTTGGGGATGGCAAATGTTTACTTGGTGGCTTTGTTGTCTCTGATACAGTTTTAGTCGACCGTAGCTGTTTGCCCATAGCTGCTTGGGAGAACACACCCTTAAAAGACATATTCCTAGTTTACTTATATCTATATGAATTTACTAAGACTATGAAAAACACTGAACAAGGACTTGTGCTTACTATTTGGCCTATTAAAAAACCACGCTCTGCTACCAATTGATACGATGAAGGTTTTTGCGTTTCCCTTTTCTTAACTTAATATATATTAATACCATCGATTATCTAACAACCCAGAGGATAACTTATCTCGTCCAATAACCAGAGTTACGCAATACAATTCACGAGCTGGGCCCAACCCTCATAAATTATATACCAACCCAGGTAGACGAACGTATCATAAATATAACCAAATAAACTACTAATAAAGTGAATCGTAATAAGTCCAAACAACACAACTTCTCATTCAGTATTTTCAATATAGATATATAATTAATTAACAATGAATACAAAATATATGTCTACTCACAAATCAGACGTGTACGGTTGACTCTCCAGGGCGGCTTTTGTAAATGCATAAACTACACTAATTATACCCAGTGAAAAACCGAAAATCAAGATTTACCCACAATTACTTTAGTTTTCTGTTCTAAGTAAACTCCTTAGCTATCAAACCTTTCCTTGTTACAAATCTGCTCCCAGTCTATCAAAATCATATTCATTACTATACTTTGTGACTATATCTCCCTGCATCTCTTAACACTAGTTTTCCTAAGTTCTTAATTCATTACTATACTTTGTGACTATATCTCCCTGCATCTCTTAACACTAGTTTTCCTAAGTTCTTAATTCATTACTATACTTCCCATATTTGTCTCTTCTGCTCTCACCCCTGATTGTTCTTCCTCGTTGTTCTCTCCTCTGGTTGTCCTCTCGGTTCTCCCCCGTTTGAATCTACCTCCTCTCTTATATAATCCCAAACTATCTAACTAGTTGCCCAATCAAATCTCAACCCAAACTATTAACCAATGAAATCAAGCCGCCATAAAGATGTCACCCATGCTTGTCTAAGTTTCAGGATGTCACGCCCATCCAGAAACTCAATCTGTTATACAAACTTGAAACCGGTTCTAACATACAATAACTAATGGACATTAATTAAACAAAAACATTCAATTTCAAATATTACTCTCGTAACATACTGCAATCACGTCTGCGGAGCCCAAAATCGCCGCACGATTTGACAAAACGCCGTAAGGCGCCCGCTCATTGGTGCGCGGCGAAAAACAATGATGCACGATGCATCTTGCGGCACGCCGCACGTTCCAACCAATCACGTAGAACCTCCGCGCAACTGTCTCACGGATCACGTGCGCTAGACGTGCGTTGCTTGCGTCACTCCGCGCGGTTCGCCGCAAGAGATTCGTGGATTAAAACGTGCAGGAACCTTGCCACGCCCTTACGATGCCCCGACCAATCGTAAAATGGATTATTTTCTTGCGGTAATTTTTCCGATTCTACTGCGGCCCGAAACTTTTTATCTCCACCGTGCGATCGATTTCAGTATTTTGAAAGCCCCTTAATGGCCCAAGTCAGTCCAAAACAAACCGTGGTCGACTCTCCTGCTCGTCTTATTTTCTTATTTTTAAGAATTAGGGAAAGCGAAATCCGAAAGTTATTAGCATTTTTACTCGCAGAACAGACTCAGAACACTTCTCAGGCAATCTAAAACCCCCGAGCTACCGGGGCCTGGGCGGCCCCTGGATCCTCGCCTAATGCTTTGGGATAGTCATCTCCTCCTCATGCTTCAAAAACGTTACAAGGCTTGATCTATAACTTTAGAACATACCGATTTAACTGGTATTGTTTAAGAATAAGGGAAAGCAAAATCCGAAAATTATTTTGCAATTTTGCTTGCAGAACAGCCTCAGAACGCTTCTCAGGCAATCTAGAACTTTTGAGCTTCTGGCGCCTATTGGCTTGGGAAAGTCATCCCCTCCTCATGCTTCAAAAACGTTATATGGCTTCATCTATAACTTTGGAAAATACCGATTTGACAGGTATTTTTTAAGAATTAGGAAAAGCAAAATCCGAAAATTATCAAGCCATTTTACTTGCAGAACAGCTTCAGAACGCTTCTCAGGCAACCTAGAATCCTTGAGCTTCCGGGGCCTAAGCGGCCCTTGCACCCTTGCCTATTGGCCTATCGGGATAGTCACCAGGGTATGTGTAGGTAGAACGGGGCGAGGGGCGTTCAAGGCCTCTTTCGAATCTGTTGTTTCTGAGAGCAGAGGGCCTGGAACCATTGACCATTAAGAATTCGGGTAGGGTCTAACAAAGTGAAATTCGTGCAAATTAATTTGATTTACCCGTGACTATGTTTTTGATTGCACTCTCAGCACCCCCCCCCCCCCCCTTCCCAATCCTCAAACCACCTCCAGACACATTTGAAAATACTGACTAGATCTGTTAGAACTTGCGCCCCCCATTTCACCAAATCCTGTATCCGCCCCTGGTTATTACATAGATTTTCCACATTGCAGTTATATTTGTCTGAAAATAGCCTCCCTAAGATCAAGTTTATGTACATTATTACACCACGTTTACTGAGTTATACCCCTCAAGGAAATGAAGGTAAGGAACATCAATGTACGTTTTTCTGACTGGGTTTTCAATCGAACGACCTATGTGGGATGGTTGTCAGTAACCACCGAAAGGTCCTGGGTTCCCTCCGGGCATAGAGCCCAGTTTCCCTCCACAATAAATCTGGCAACGCTGCCATGTAAGGGAAATAATCTTGAGCGCGGCGTAAAACAATCAATCAATCAACGTACATTACACCACGCCTACAGAGTTATAGCCCTTGAATTGTCATTTTGTTTTCAGTTTTAAGTCAATGAAGGTGTTGCACAAATACAAGCGTTGTGGTCTCGTGAGTCGAGAAAGCTCTGGTGTCTTCCATTGGCGATGATGCGTTCTGCAAGTTCTATAGATATATATCCGAATACCACGGTACACACATCGTGAGAGAGCCGGTTGGAGAGTAATCGGAGATTTAAAACTAATCTGGACTTTCTCTTTAAAATGATAGTTGACCTACTTCTACATCCAGACTATGTCATTTCGGTGGAATCGATTTGGAAAATAGGGAAATCTACTGTAAAGATTAGCCGTGTTTTTAGATAACTACAACATGCACTACATGTAAAAAACAACCGGCGCTCCTAATTACACAAACAAATTGTTTACAGCCACCTCCTTATAGAAAATATGCGTACTTTTGTATAACTGTTTTCTCCATGCAGTCCTCCGTGAAAGACAAATCTATCTGATACACAATCCAACTATTCTACCACCTAAGATTTGTGAATCTGTTCTATCCATTTGACTATGTAACATCAATACATGGTCAATAATGGGGACACGATGGGGGACCCCTTGAACCGCCATATGATTTGGATGCTTTGATTTTCGTTTTTCGCGAACCATACATTGTGACCTATCCACAACAGATTGTTTAGAGAAAAGAAAACGTTGAAGTATCTTGCAAAACTAAAGGATTGACGTTAAAATAAAAAGTACAGGCGAACCCTGTATCCGGTACGTAATTTTAGTCATTATGTTCTATATAAAAACTATAATTCAGGTGCCACTAGTGTTTGTATTTTTACCTTAACGTCCTTCTTGGACATATTTATCAAAAAAACACCGTTCTGTTACAGTTTGTTGACATTTGTATTTACATTAAGCCTAACTTTCTTTCACCTATCAATCAACCCCACACTGTTCCATTATGATCGACGTGCGCTTTAGAGATTTCCCGGACAGCTGTCAAAACACTTTAGTCGTAAGGAATGACATGTAATATCAAGTGGAAGCTGGTTTTTACCTGAAACACTCTTGTTTCGTGATATGAATGGACTTGAAATAGGCAGGTCGGTGACGTCATCTTTAGATATCATATTTAAATCATTTTTCTAAGTAAATATGGTTATGCATTGGGAACTGAATACTAATTACATCTTATAAAAATGAGAAGAATAGTTTGCTATAGGTTTTAGACACAAACTATGGATGATTTAAATTGACCTGACCTGTCTAATTGAATATTCTAAAAGGAGATTGAGACCGACCTATCCGTCTAGTGTCATGTTGTATTCCGTGACAATTGACACTGTGGTTTAGTCACATTGTCAGTCAAAGACCATGTTCCATGCTTGTCAGATGGTCAGTCAGAGGCCATGTCCCATGCTGGTCACATTGTCAGAGGCCATGTTCCATGCTTGTCACATTGTCAGTCAGAGGCCATGTTCCATGCTTGTCAGATGGTCAGTCAGAGGCCATGTCCCATGCTGGTCACATTGCCAGTCAGAGGCCATGTCCCATGCTTGTCACATTGTCAGTCAGAGGCCATGTTCCATGCTTGTCACATTGTCAGTCAGAGGCCATGTCCCATGCTTGTCACATTGTCAGTCAGAGGCCATGTCCCATGCTTGTCACATTGTCAGTCAGAGGCCATGTCCCATGCTTGTCACATTGTCAGTCAGAGGCCATGTCCCATGCTTGTCACATTGTCAGTTAGAGGCCATGTCCCATGCTTGTCACATTGTCAGTCAGAGGCCATGTTCCATGCTTGTCACATTGTCAGTCAGAGGCCATGTCCCATGCTTGTCACATTGTCAGTTAGAGGCCATGTCCCATGCTTGTCACGTTGTCAGTCAGAGGCCATGTCCCATGCTTGTCACATTGTCAGTCAGAGGCCATGTCCCATGCTTGTCACATTGTCAGTCAGAGGCCATGTCCCATGCTTGTCACATTGTCAGTCAGAGGCCATGTCCCATGCTTGTCACATTGTCAGTCAGAGGTCATGTCCCATGCTTGTCACATTGTCAGTCAGAGGCCATGTCCCATGCTTATCACATTGTCAGTCAGAGGCCATGTCCCATGCTGGTCACATTGTCAGTCAGAGGCCATGTCCCATGCTTGTGACATTGTCAGTCAGAGGCCATGTCCCATGCTTGTCACATTGTCAGAGGCCATGTCCCATGCTTGTCACATTGTCAGTCAGAGGCCATGCCCCATGCTTGTGACATTGTCAGTCAGAGGCCATGTCCCATGCTTGTCACATTGTCAGTCAGAGGTCATGTCCCATGCTTGTGACATTGTCAGTCAGAGGCCATGTCCCATGCTGGTCACATTGTCAGTCAGAGGCCATGTCCCATGCTTGTCACATTGTCAGAGGCCATGTCCCTAAATCTCTTTGAAGCATTTCCTTTCTATTTTCAAATAGATCAACACGTGAGACATCCTTTACAACCAAATAAAGTTGACATAGTGCATGCCGGTTCACGCTATCTACAATACAACATGGGTACCGCCATTTTGACCGTTTTAGGGTTACATATTCTCAGCAAAACTGTGGTATTTTAAAAATTGGTTTAAAATTAAAAACACACACACAAAATCATTTATTGAAAGCTTAAAATATGCACAGTAGAACTGTATTAGTTTCAATCCAATGTTCGAATAACCCAGATACAAAACTATCGCTATATAAGCCACTTCCTAGCTCTAACATAACCGAGATCCATTTCCATTGGCAGAAAAAAACAGAAACTGGATGTTGTGCCTTAAAGCCCACACCGAAACGAAAGTTAGGGAAGGTATGGCGAGTAAAAACATTAACATTACGGCAAACAGCAAATGAAATTGTGTCCTGCTGCCACCTCAGCACGTCATGCCTATGCAGTTTACCACTGTTAAACTTTGGGGAGGATCGAGACGATCTTTGAAATACATTGTAATAATTCGTTACGGGAAAACTTACGTTAGGATATTTGGACAGTCGGAACTCCCTTCGGCTTTGACACACCTCGGGCAGTCTGCGCTTTTTATACGGTAAATCACCGTATTTTTGGGCTGAATAAAAATGGCGTCGAAAGTAAATATCAAAATGTTTCATTGCAGACGAAAAAATAAAAATAATTATAAATTTATTAAATTCTAATATCATTTAGAAAGATATTTTTTTATATATTTGATTTAGCCCGGAAAACCACATGTTGTAGACAGACGCAGTTTCGGTACATATCAGGAATCCTCCAATGCTTCAATTATATAACTGATCGAGGCTGAAAGTTAACAAACCGAGTGTTTCGGCCCCTTACATTATCATGGGGACACTTTTGTGGGGTCCTCAAGAAGATTTGGAAATTGTACGCTTCACGGCTACCTATTTGGTCGCCATATTCAAAATGACCTGCAGTCTATCGGAGGGGATATTTGGATAGAAGCATCGTCTAGACTTCGTCTTTAAGGCAACAAATAATACAATGTGTGATTAGCCACTGTGGTGGTCTTCTCTGTTTTAAGGATTTGAGGTTAATAGAGAATGTCTGTAACGTTCGCTGAAATGCTCTCTGAAGTTATCCCCCTTTACCAAGAACTCTCTATCGTTAGACATACCACGTTAAATAATTGCAAGCGTTATTTGTTGCTGTAAGAAAATCCATGGTGGTTAGTATGCTCGCCGAGATATTTATTCCTTGTAAACATACACTCAGCTTTATTGTAACTCTGTTAGAATGACTTAATCACGTTTTAATTGATAGTTTCCACCGCACTAAATTACCGTAACGTAAGGGTAACGTTAAGACCATTCGTGGTCCTGTTTTCGTGTTAGTTAGTTATTTACGACCTTTCGTCTTTCTTTCGTTGTAGTTTCACGGAGCTTACTATTGTAAACGGAGCCTTTCATGTAAAGTCGTTCAATCACCAACGATGGGTGCATTGAACGCAGACAACTTGGATGTCTCACAATAAAGCTGCTGTATTAAACACAAACGGAATTTCTTCGATTATTAACGACGCACGAACCCAACGTCAGTTTGCGCTTGGCTGACGTCATAGTGAAACACCCAGATTCTTTAAACTACGAGACGATCAACGATGGATTCTGGAGATGTACAAGAAATAATTCCCGATGAAGGCCAGGCAACTCATGGGGAGGTAGACCCGGAACGAGACTCTAGACGAGACCCTAAACCTACAAAAGAACTACAACAATGGCAACAAGAACAAAGAGAACGAAATTTCAAAGCATCAATTTCAACTTGGCGTAAGTGTGCCAATCAATTACAAACATTACTATCTGATTCCCAAGACCCTATTAAACTACGTGAGGCACGTAACGAACTGACAAAATTCATGGACAATGTCTCAAAAGATTATAACTTTTTAAACAAGGCTACAATATCTCAAGACTTTCTCGACACAATATCACACAAATTTGAAAAATTAGAACAAGAACATTTTCAATTAAATAAAGACGTGTCAGATCGCCTACGTGACCTAGAAATACCTTGTAATAAATCTCAAGTGTCATCTACAAGTAAAGGGAGACAATCCGTGAGGTCAAAAGACTCGAATGCGTCCAGTTTGGCTAAACGGGCTGACGCCGCTGCAGAGGCCGCTGCTTTGAAATCAAAATTACGTTTTATGGAAATTGAGGCTAAAAAACGAGTTGAATTAGAAAAAATACAAACAATGAGAGATATTGATATGGCTGAAGCAAAATTAAAGGCGATAACAGACATCGAAAGAGAAAGTATTTGTGGCAATGACGTTTCTGTTATGGATCATATTGACTTACCAACTACTAAACCCAGTGATTATGTGAGTGATTATGTGGCAACACACCAAGATATATTTACATCAGATGCCCCCATGGCAATTGACAATCTAAACGATATCACACAATCCCCTCCCAAACACCAATTAAACGTAGACGCCCCTTCATTCAGTCCACAACCTGGTAATGTAAACAATGTAAACAAACAAGACGGTTGTAAACAAACTTCGGAGCCCAGAGTAATCATACAACATCAACCAACAATTACCAGTACTCCTCCGTCGGAATTACAACTAGCTAGGGCAATTGCTGACAACGTTCACCTAGGCCGACTCCCTACTCCAGAGCCTAACGTATTTAATGGCGATCCACTAGTGTATCCGGCCTGGAAAAGTGCATTTGAGACTCTCATAGAACAGAAAGCTATTCCACCTGCCGAAAGGATATATTTCCTAAAGAAGTATTTGTCGGGCCAGGCCAAAGAAGCGGTCGAAGGTTATTTTTTTGTAAATAACGACCAAGCCTTTGTAGACGCAAAACAGTTACTGGAGGAACGATACGGCGATCCCTTCGCTATTGCGGAAGCCTTCCGCACTAAACTTGAAAACTGGCCTAAAATTCAATCAAGAGACGGTGTAGCTCTACGTAAGTTTTCAGATTTCCTCAGACAGTGCCAGTCAGCTATGAATTGTATTGAGGCGTTAAACGTTCTCAATGACGTGAGAGAAAACCAAAAACTATTACATAAATTACCGGAATGGCTGGTATTGAGATGGGGAAGATTTGTGTCGTCGTGGAAAGAAAAATATAAAGTGTTTCCCCCATTTGACCAGTTTGTGACATTTATAACTGGTGAAGCTAAGATTGCTTGTGAGCCTATTGTTACGTCCCAACCACAGAGACAGACAAGAGTTACGCCCCTTGAACGATTTCCCAAGAAACATGACTTCAATAACTCAGTGAGAGTGAAATCATTTTCGACTGACTCCAAAGAATCCTACCTTGGGAAAACTAACTTCAATCATCAAACGCCCAGAAAGTGTGCTTACTGTGAAAATGAACACCATATGAACGACTGTAAAACATTCATGAAATTATCCCCTTGTGAACGGAAAGATTTTGTGAAAAATACTGGTTTATGTTTCGGTTGTCTAACGCCAAATCACATCTCGAAATTTTGCAAACAACGTTTAGTTTGTGAAACTTGTGAAAATCGACACCCGACATGTTTACACGACGATCAGTATTTTGTTAATGCCCGTGAGACAAGAAATAAAACTGTGAACACGTCTCATTCTCACAATATTAAGAACTCTGGCTAATCTGATATGTGTTCCATGATAGTGCCTGTATGGTTGTCACATAAAGACAATGTTGAGAGTGAAATATTGGTGTACGCTCTGTTGGACACTCAATCAGACACCACGTTTATTCTGAATGACACCTGTGATCGACTCGGCGTTAGCGGGTCCAAAGTTAATCTGCAACTGTCTACTATGTCAACAAGAAGCCAGTTGGTTGAAAGTGAGAGAATTCAAGGACTTGTGATTCGTGGCCATGATAGTTCAAGCACAATTACCCTGCCTGCTACTTACACTAGAAATATAATGCCAGCCAACAAATCCCATATCCCGACACCGGAAGTTGCAAACCAATGGCATCACCTACAATCAATATCAGACCAACTTATGCCCTTACAAGAAGTTGAAGTGGGACTTTTGATAGGTTACAATTGTCCACGTGCCCTTTTGCCCCGTGACGTCATAATAGCCGGACACAACGAACCATACGGACAGCGGACGGAATTGGGATGGAGCATTGTCGGTTTTACTGATCCGGAAAACACCGACCAATCAGAAGACCCAATCGGAACAAGCCATAGGGTGATGGTTCGAACCGTTCCTACCAACGTAATAGGCGGTCCGACTGAAGAAATTAATCATCCATTAACTGTCACACATACCTTTAGAGTGGCCGTTAAAGAACTCATTCAACCATCAACAGTGTTAAAAATGTTTGAGCAAGACTTTAATGAGGTTTCAACTGATAATGTGCCTTACTCAATAAATGACACTAAATTTCTCACTAAAATGAAGGAGGAAATTCGTCAAGGTAACGACAAACACTACACTATGCCTTTACCCCTTAAGGCTTCAACATGTATACTGCCCAACAATAAGGCTCAGGCTTTTTATCGACTAAAACGTTTGAGACGTCGTTTTGATCAGGACAACAAGTATTTTCGTGACTACAAGGACTTTATGAACTGTATAATTAAAGATGGGTATGCTGAAAAGGTGCCAACGGAAGATATCGAACGGAGTGATGGGAAAGTTTGGTTTATCCCCCATCATGGTATATACCACTCGAAAAAGCCGGACAAAATTAGGATTGTGTTTGACTGCAGTGCTAGATGTAGTGACGTGTGTTTAAATGACCTTTTGTTACAAGGACCGGACTTAACGAATTCCCTTGTTGGAGTGTTATGTCGATTTCGACAAGAATCCATTGCTTTCATGTGTGACGTGAAACAAATGTTTTTCCAATTCCAAGTTGATCCCAAAGATAGAGACTTTCTTAGATTCTTATGGTGGGATAACGACAAATGTCTTGGTAAACCAGTTGAGTTCCGTATGACGGTCCACTTGTTTGGGGCCGTCTCATCGCCATCATGTGCTAACTTTGGAATGTTAAAAATGGCAAGTGATTTTGAAGCTGAATTTGGAACCGAAACCGCTGAGTTTGTGAGAAAAAACTTTTATGTCGATGATGGACTAAAATCTGTCCCTACCTTTGATGCTGCTATCACGTTGATAAAGAATGCCAAGTCTATGTTTTCAGCAGCGGGTCTCCATCTACATAAATTTATTTCAAACTCTAAAGAGGTCCTAGGATCTCTGCCTATTGACGACAGGTCGAACGACATTAAAGATTTGGACTTACTTAACGAACCGTTGCCCATAGAGAGAGTATTAGGAGTCCAATGGTGTATTGAAGTCGACGCCTTTCAGTTCCGGATTACCCTCAAGGACCAACCACTACTCGAAGAGGTGTGCTGTCCACCATTTCATCAGTATACGATCCCCTAGGCTTTGCAGCTCCAGTTATTCTTGTTGGGAAGATCATCCTTCAAGCGATGTGCAAAGAAAACCAGGATTGGGATACCATTCTGCCGGACACCCACAGGCCACTGTGGGAAGGTTGGAGATCCAGCCTTGTTCAGTTGGAAAATCTCAAAATTGAGCGCTGCTTAAAACCAAAAAATGGCAGCCCTGTGACGTCAACAGAAATCCACCATTTTTCTGACGCAAGTGTTTCTGGGTACGGGCAATGCTCGTATCTGAAAACTACCGACGACAAAGGTAAAGTCCACTGTTCGTTTTTGATGGGCAAAGCGAGAGTAACCCCAGTTAAACCAGTAACCATCCCAAGGCTGGAACTCACAGCAGCCGTGGTTTCAGCGAAAATCAGCAACCTATTAAGGAAGGAATTGGAACTTGAGAACATTAAGGAATTCTTTTGGACAGATAGTCGAGTTGTACTCGGATATATATGTAACGACGCCCGGAGGTTTCATGTATTCGTAGCCAACCGGGTACAACAGATTCGAGACGTCAGTGACCCTTCTCAGTGGAATTACGTGAAAACCACTGAGAATCCTGCAGATGAGGCTTCCAGGGGTGTATCAGCGGAAGAATTTGTGACGTCATCAAAGTGGATTCAGGGTCCAGATTTCTTGTGGTCCAACGAAGTGAACATCGAGTGTGTCCCTGAGGAATTTCCTATCATGTCTGATGACCCCGAAGTCCGTAGCGCACAGAACCTCGCTACCATCGCCAATCCTGTTAGTCCTCCTACCGAAAATATCATCCTGCAAAAGATTGAGTCCTTCTCCAGCTGGCATCGTCTGAAAACTGTTATAGCCTTCTGTTTGAGATTCAAAACACTCCTACTGTCCCGGTGTGTCAAGAAGCCAGCAAAGGTAACCACGCCACCAGTACCAGTAACTCGTCCTTCGTCGAACGCATTGGCGGCCGTTGAAGATCTACAAGACAGCGAGACTGAGGTCATTAAGGTTGTCCAGGAAGTCTCCTTTGGCGAAGAGATCAACGCTTTACGATCTAAAGAGAACGTTAAAGGGAGTAGTAAACTCAGCCGTTTGGATCCCTTTCTTGACGATCAGGGTGTACTACGAGTTGGAGGAAGGTTGAAGAACTCTGATCTGTCCATGAAGCAAAAACATCCTGCTATCCTTCCCAAGTATCATCATTTGACTACTTTGATCATCAGACACTACCATGAAAAGTCACAACACCAGGGTAGAGGGATAACTGTAAATGAGCTAAGAGCCAATGGGTATTGGATTATTGGTTGCAGTTCTGTGGTGGCTCAGTATATCGCCAAATGTTTTACCTGTCGGAAGCTTAGACTCTCTACCTTAGGACAGAAGATGGCGGATTTACCGTCCGACCGAATGGAATCGGCTCCTCCGTTCACCTATTGTGCGGTCGATTATTACGGCCCTTGGTACATTAGAGAAGGTAGGAAGACATTGAAACGATGGGGTGTGCTCTTCACGTGCATGGGATGTCGAGCCATTCATTTAGAGACAGCCAATTCTCTTGAAACCGACTCTTTCCTTCAAGCTTTACGCCGGTTTATCAGCATCCGCGGCCCCATCCGACAGCTTCGTTCGAACAGAGGAACGAACTTTGTTGGTGCTCAAACGGAATTACGGGCTGCATTGGACGAAATGGATGATACGAAGATTAACCGGTTCCTTTTGAAAGAAGGTTGTGACTATTTCGTCTTCAAAATGAACGTGCCCAGTGCGAGTCACATGGGTGGAGTGTGGGAGAGGCAAATACGGTCCGTAAGAAACGTCCTCTCTACTCTTCTTAACCATCAAGGATGTCAACTAGACGACGAGGCCTTAAGAACTTTCATGTGTGAGGCCGCAAACATTGTCAACAGCAGGCCATTAACAACGGACAATATCAACGACCCGACCTCCTTGGAACCTCTTACGCCAAACCACCTCCTCACGATGAAATCTCACATTGTTCTCCCCCCTCCTGGAAACTTTCAGAAGGAGGATGTGTACAGTCGCAAACGTTGGAGACGAGTCCAATATCTAGCAAACCAGTTTTGGTCAAGATGGAGGAATGAATACTTGCAATGTTTACAGCACCGGTCGAAGTGGAATCGCCCTCATCGAGATGTTAAGATTGGTGACATCGTCATTATAAAGGATGAGGACCTACCTCGTAATCAGTGGAAGTTAGCGCGAGTTGAGGAGACATATGTGGGTACGGATAATCGTGTTAGAAAAGTGAGGTTGAATCTTTCCACCAAGGACTTAGACAATTCTGGTCAACGGCGGTCCGTAGCAAATTTCTTGGAAAGACCTGTTCACAAGCTTGTGCTCTTGCTGGAAAGCGAAAATTGACTTTTAAATGACAGTTAAATTTTAATGTTTCTTGTTTTTTTTGTTAGAAAATTACTGTTAATTTTAGGGAGGTATGTAACGTTCGCTGAAATGCTCTCTGAAGTTATCCCCCTTTACCAAGAACTCTCTATCGTTAGCCATACCACGTTAAATAATTGCAAGCGTTATTTGTTGCTGTAAGAAAATCCATGGTGGTTAGTATGCTCGCCGAGATATTTATTCGTTGTAAACATACACTCAGCTTTATTGTAACTCTGTTAGAATGACTTAATCACGTTTTAATTGATAGTTTCCACCGCACTAAATTACCGTAACGTAAGGGTAACGTTAAGACCATTCGTGGTCCTGTTTTCGTGTTAGTTAGTTATTTACGACCTTTCGTCTTTCTTTCGTTGTAGTTTCACGGAGCTTACTATTGTAAACGGAGCCTTTCATGTAAAGTCGTTCAATCACCAACGATGGGTGCATTGAACGCAGACAACTTGGATGTCTCACAATAAAGCTGCTGTATTAAACACAAACGGAATTTCTTCGATTATTAACGACGCACGAACCCAACGTCAGTTTGCGCTTGGCTGACGTCATAATGTCCGTAGAACTTATGTTTCTGGCAGATCGATGTTAATAGAGCTCGGCTAATCCACAGCTTTCTAATTTGTCTCTTAGTTGCTACAACACAAATCTGCCGAAAACAATCATTATGTATGTACATCTGTTGAAAACGTATAATTATTCAGCTGATCTCACCAGTTTACCTCGAGTATTTTATTTACAAACTGTTTCTTTTTACTGTACTGATTGTGATGTTGGAGCTGTTGGTAATTAGTGTAAATGTGTATTAGTATATGAGTTCTAAACAGATCTGTATTGTAATCTCCCATTATTTCACATTCACTATTTTCGGGAATATTTTTTTAAGGTTTCAAAAGAAGTGATCATTGAATTTGAATTCCCACTTACATGTTTTCTTGCATTTTGGTACATACGTGAAACCACCTGACGAGGAGTAGAAGGGCTAAACCGATATTGATGGGGGGGGGTGTTTAGTTTTTTTATTCATCTCATAAGTGTATTTCTGATGATATACATTGTGCATGTATTGATAGCGTCCGTCAGTTTTAGTCTGTGCTTTACCAATCGATTGAGAATGCTTTGTTTTTTGGACTACTGGAAATAGCTTGAGCTAGCGTTTTAACAACGATCGACTTTATTTCCAGCAGTGTGTTTGACCAAAGAAAGGGTGAGTATTGTTGCTTTTGTAGTGGAGTTTGGGTGTTACTTGGTTTTTTTATTGTTTTATTGTGTGTATATATACCATCACACTCTACAGCTAGCTCCACTGAAAAAGTTGACGAGTCAATCAAACTTGTTAGAGCAAAATATAGTCAAACGATTTATTGGTTTTGTTAGTTGATTTCATTCTTCAGGAAATAACCTGGATTTATCAGAATGGCGACCTTTCTCTGGAGCCCCAGTACAGCGCATAAGGCAGCAGGTCACAGTTTCATTTTCCTTCATTTCCTATTTGCGGTAATGTTAATGTCTGCTCTCATAGCACCTTCCCTTACTTTCGTTGAACCAAATCCTTCGGTGGGGGCCTTGAACAGTCCTTTGGCAGTATTTTAAGCACAATTTTTTCATACGTTGAAGGTAGAAATTTTGAGATACGAGTAGAATCAGCTGATAGGGGTCTCTTTGAACATATACCTCCGCATATAAACAAACCAAAGCACCCCCAACTACCAGGTCTCCATCCACCTGAACTGGTCCCATTCCACTTTTAAAATCATTTCCAGTCCTTTCATAAAAACTACAAAAATGCCCAGAAAAACAATGCAGGGGGCCAGGAAAAAATAATTAAAAAAAACACACAAAAATATCTGGAACTGGAAGTGAGAAACTGTGACCTGTATCCGTAATGCTCACTAGTTTGAGTTGTACATGACGGTTAAAAGCACACTTGCCGCGAAAATCCAGAAGACTGTTTACATTAAAAACAGTGGACGGTTTTCTGTATTTTTCCCAGACAGAAAAAGTTAGGAACTTTCTATTTTTGCCAGAAATTGAAAGTTTTGACATCATTTAGTATTTTTAATTTGAAATTGAAAAACAGATTTTTTAGGTACCCGTAATGTCAACAAACTTCGAACCTGATCGTGTGCAAAAGTGCCGTAAGGGTTTGAGTCGTGCGGGCGATCTAACGACACAGTATAGTTTTACGAACTTTATCGAAGAAATACATACTAACGATCGAGTAAGAGGGACTACAAAAGCCTGCCGAGTGCAAACCACAGACAAAAAAAGCTTGGATGAGGGTAATCCAACACTTAAGTTAACCAACACTGATCGGTGTTGTTGTAATCGAGCTTCGATTCTTCGTTTGTTTTTCCCCGTCATTCATACATTCTAAACCTAATTGGACATGCTTTATGTGTGTTATGTTTAATTTTAGTGGTTTTAGCTGTAGTAAGCTCGTGCAAATTGGTTTTCTTAACAAATGTCAAGCAGGCTACGGCGGCAAGTGGACCTTTAAAGAAAAGTATGAAAATATGTTTTCCTTCAACATTGTAATTGATAAATCTGTGTCTTTGTCTAAACATATTATAATATTAAGATGAAAAGACAAATGTTATTTGTTTGAATAGATACTCGATCTCAGAATCGTACAATCTTACACCACATGTTGGCATATACATAGGCCTATGTCAATAGGGTGCAGAAAATACGTTCGTCAAATCATCGTTTAGAATTAGACAAAAACTAAATTACCAACGAAATTTACGGGAATTCCATCCATATTGTTATTAGTGTATTTGTTTTCAGAAGCATAGGCAACTTTTATAGCTTGAAAGAATCAATACCTTAAACAACGTTTTCAATTTAAAACAGTAGACAGTCTCTCTGGTGAGGCCTCATTATACAGCAGCGCCCTGTACCACCTGATATCGTAATAATATCGCTTAGTGTAACAAGTATTACACTAAACGTGCTATAGCACCAGTTAGTGTAATATTTTTTTTCTGTATTACAATAGCAGTTGAAAGCGTCCCTTTCTTAACGCTTAGTGTAATATTTTGGGGCATTAGATGGAAATCGCAAAAACAATTAGTTGTTGTTATCAGGAATGAATATCCCGAATAATTAAGCCTCTTTCGGGTTTGGCGGAAGTTCCACGAGATCACGCGAGTGTTTAGGGGTACAATTTACACCGATCGGCTGTCCGATTAACATTAGTGCTTATGGAGGTCGGCTTCTACCCTGTTGTCTTGTCTGCGATTCTCAGCTGACAATCTATATTTTTTACAAAAGTCTTTTTTTCCGAGACATATCAAGATATATACAAATCCATAAGATATATTTTTTTTCTGACTGACAAAAAATATTATTTCTAACACCAAAATTACACGTCGGTTAGCTGTGTTTTCACAGTTGGTTTTTGACAACTTCGAAGCTTATCCACACAATATAAATATTATCATTGACTGTCAACTGACAAAAACGCAACTGATAGCTTCTGGTGTATTTCACAAAAAAAAATTTAGATTTAAGTGACATGAGCTGCCAAAATGTTGATATTTTGATATTAAAACAGAATGTTGAAATTATTGGCTATTTTTCTCAATACGTATATTTCAGAAGTTTTTAGTGCTTCTAGTCTCGAGAATGTAGGATACAGTATTATTTTGAACTAGCTTTAGCTTAGAATGAACACTATTTCCGTTCGTATAGGCCACATACTGTATAGATTTTCCTCATTCCAACGCCAATCATTAAGTTTTTCGGTGGCCTTCAAAGCCTCTTACTGTCATGACGATCAGAGATTATGAAAAAAGTGTGAATTTTGGCAGCTCTTGCTGATCAGTGAAAGTTATACCCCTAAATTCATTTCTCGCGTGATGTCGCGAGGTTTTAGCCAAACTCGAAAGGGGCTTATTGAAATGTAATTGTATGTAATTACTGTAGTTTGGTAGACGTAATTACAGTAGCACTGACTTCAGTAAAACCACAGATGTTTCCGCTCGGCTCTAGTCGGCTTTAACGTTCATCTGACAATCTGCACTTTTATGCGCTCTAGCATCTCTAAAAGAGGGTATGTAGGTCCGTCCGTCCGTAACATTTTATTTTCAAACGCTAATAACTCTAGAACATGGGTCCAAAGTTACAAGCAATATTGAACACATCTGCGTGCGCATGCGTTTATACAAGGTAAAACGTTTTTTTCAGACACATATGAACTAAATTTACTCCTTTACGTAAATTTACATTTTTAGACTTTTCGTGTTTAACAACTGTATGCAGTTTCAAAGTTGTGAATGAAAAACGTTTTGAGATATCGCGTTTACAAGGACATTTTCTGTTGAAACATCTGATCAATTCAATTTTCGATAGGTTTCTTGTTCTTATCGTATTGAGCACCTATTTTAAAGTTGTGAAACAAAGTCTTTTTGAGATAATGTGCTTACAATGCACAATGGGCAGATGGACAGCGGAGGCAACAACAATACCCAACCCGAAGGTTAAAAAGTCTATTTACTGAATTTGAATTGCTTAAATTAGTAAAACTGCATTGATTCCTTTGCAATGGTAGTTGACGAAAATGATTAGAAAACCAAAAACATCCGAATAATGTTTAGTTGATGTTCTGGCCCTCTGCTAACAAGTTATTTTCCTTAAAGACAAAACTTAATGGTTTATCTCCATTTCACTTATATGGCGCTTTTGCCAGTTTTTTTGTGGAAAGAGGCGGGCTCTATGCCCGAAGGAAACTGAAGAACCTACGTTGGTACCTGGCAACGTTTATACATATATCTTAAAATGCAACAATGATGTGTATAATATTTCCGATTCAGACTATCATATTATCCCGTGTTGTCCGGTACAGAAAAACTAAATATTTAAAAAAAACAAAAACAAATTTCATACTTTTAATCAAATTTAAGATAATATTTTAGCTGTTATGTCTTATCTGTGTTTTTCTGCTGTCATGTATGAAATATCTAGCAATCGAAGAAAACATTGGTTGGCACTAATAGCCCACCGTAGATGCTTTGGTGGTTAAAGGTTAATTAAGAGCCAATTGCTTGTTTTTGGTGTTCTACAAATCGCATAAGATTATTCCGTTTATATGGTAGCGTCGTCAGATTTATTCAGGAAACCGGGCTCAATGTCCGGAGAAAACATCGACCTTCCGTCAAAACATTACACCCATCCCAAATAAATGGATCGGATCAGAACCCAGGCAGAAAACATGGTTGTTTTAGGCTGAGTGAGATTCGAACCAACGACAGAAAGGTGGAAATGACATTTAGAAATATACAATCTATTGTCCGTCAATGTACAACAAACCAATATAACAAATTGTCAGCTGCAGTTGATAAAGATGCCAAACACGGCCCAAAAAGTTCAACTCAAATGATTACATTAAGTGGCGTTCCTTGTCGCTGTTGAACATTTTGTTGCTTAGTGTAATAATTAAGCGTGCAATTGCACCAGTTAGTGTAATAAAATGTTTTATGACACTAGCAGGTGGTAACAGTCTGTCATTATGCAACACAAACTTCGATACTTATAACAACAAGACAAGAGTTCTTACTGGAAGATATTAAACGCAAAAAGCCAGAAAACCGACGAGAAATATTGACGAATACGTTTTACAACTATTTTCGGGACATGACCCACAATAACGGTTCATGCAGACCTACTGCTTCAATACTATCAATGGACACCCTTGAACCAACTGTACTGAATGACGAAATAACAGATGAGGAAATCAAAAACGAAATCTTAAACTTTAAAGTCCAGGAGCCTGTTTCACAAAGCGGTGTAGCGTAAGTTGTCACGTAACTGCCATAGCAACCCATACTGTAGAGATACGTTAGTATGAAAGTTACGCAAAAAATACATCTACGCCGCTTTGTGAAACAGGCTCCCGGACTAAATACTAAATGAATATATCAAAGAGAGCCAAACCCACCAACTCCTTATTTTCAGACTGTTTTAACGCCGTTTTGAACTCTGTGTACTACGTGACTGGACATCGGGTATAACACGACCAGTTTACATAGGGAAAGGTCCTAGTGCTGACAAGGATAACTAAGGACAGATTATATTGTATATTGCATGTTAAAATGGTTGGAATCCTATAACTAGACTTAACAGGTTATTTTAAATGGTACTTACTCATACTAGACCAGGGTCCCTAGGGGGTCCATCCTCGGATGCCCAGGGTTAAATTCTCAACAAACTCACCTGAGTGTAAGTTTTAATCGTGGGTTCCGACTATGTTTGTTATTTTTGTTAATCATTTGCTGCAGTGCTCTGATATTCTGAATGTGTATTGTTTTGCCGACAATATTTTAAGTCAGTGACATCCATATCTGATTGTGAACAGCTTTGGACAGATATATATTTTTATAATTGGTGTCAAACGTGCAAGTTAAATATAAATGTATCTAAATGTTATACTGTCAATTTTTATATGAAAAATAATACCTTGGGGTTTACATACCCTGGCTGCTGTGCACGATATATAGGTAAAACTGATAGATGTCTTTCAATTTGACTTAGGAAACTGTACAGACAAAATTTAGTGAAATTTACAACCCTGTTTCTTTTTGTAATCTGTTTAACCATGTACACTCGCCAATTTGTTTACCATTGTCCGCTCAACTGGTAATGCCCCAGTCACAAATCAGTTGCGATGCATCGGCGATGGGTAAAACCAGGGAAATTTTAACAAAATCTTGAGACAGATCTCACGATTTTGCACCCGTCGGAGGCGCTCTCCGGACGCCTGCGGCTTGTCGCAGGTTTTTTAGGCATCGCCATAGCCGTCGCGGTCCCCAACTTTGAACTTAAAATTTTAAGATTGCTCGCAAGATTTTTCACCCATATTGGCCATCCAAGACACAATCTCCGATGACCTACGATGCCCTCCGATTAATCGTTGAAGTGACTGTTCTATGTACAAGCAGATGAGGAATACCATGCTAAAGTGTACAGGAAGAAATACAGATGCGAGGTCAGAAAACACTCCTTTTCCCCACATATACCCAGGGTGGGGGGGGGGAATTAAAAGAAAAGACCCTCGCAGCCTCCGATCGCCTCCGATTGCATCGACAAAACTGGGTCAAAACCCTTGAAAAAATCTCAGACAATGTGACTGCTCCACTTTTATTAGGATTATTGATAGGATTGTTCAAGGATTCTTTATTTTCTACGACGACCCCCGGCCAAAACTAATCCCCGACAGATCGCCGACATTGTGACTGAGCCATAAACAGTTAGAGATCATCTCAGGGCTGCGTGTTTATTGACCCGAAGACGAATTAAGCCTTCTAAACTCACATATAATCACACACGACCACGTCTGGATTGGTGTAGACAGGGTTGGAACTTGAAGAAGAGGTCACTGGTACGACGGGTGCTGTTGATGGCAGAATTACAGTTTGCATGCCTCCTGGAACAGCTTATGCAGCAAGAAACATGCCAACTGTACCTTATGGTGGTGGATCTGTTATGGTAGGGGGGGGATATGTCTCGTTTGATTGGAAACCGGATTTGGTAACCATACATGGTAATCTGACAATTTTAGTTATAATCCATTAGGCACCAGATTACTATTCAAAGATGATAACGTTCGGCCCCCATCCCTCAAGAGATATGACACAGTTTGTTCATAACAATGCTATCCAGAACATCTCGTAGTGAGTGAATACGGATCTGAATCGCTTGAAACATGTGTGGGACATTTTTGGGTCCAGGATTCGATGTCAGGATCTTTCTACTCAAATTGTGTATGAATTTGAAAGAACATGGCACGAGAAGATGCCCATGGAACAATTCCTACGTATTGTGAGGGTATGAGAGGGCAATTGGAAGCTGCAATTCAAGTGATTGTGGTGGAAATTCACGATATTGACTGGTTGTGTATGTATCGTCTCCAAATGTGACCTTTGGTCTCGCTACACTTCTACCAAAATTAAATTTTGAGACTTCACTGTACTTTTAGAGTTTTAGTTTTTTTATGAATTTTCATGCAAATGTTCAGCACAAGTTTGTCACATACCAGAAGGTATCCCTCGTGTTACAGCCAATGAACTGTTTTCTTTGTATTCCAACTGGCCTGGTTTAAATATTCATTCCGTTTTATTTAAATTCTCTACAATACAGTACCATGCAAACTATACGGTGTGTGTAACACTTTTTAACTATGATTATGTTTCCCATGGCAACGCTGCTATGTAAGTAAATAAGCCCATGCTTCAAGAAACATAAATTAAGCAACCGATTATAATATTGGTCCAATAATATTAAATTTTAAAAATTGTAACATCCCTAAACAACTCGTGCATCAAACACAGGCCTCCCATCGAGTAGGTCCGTCCGTCCGTAACATTTTATTTGCAAACGCTAATAACTCTAGAACATGGGTCCAAAGTTACAAGCAATATTGAACTCATCTGCGTGCGCATGCGTTTATACAAGATAAAAAGTTTGACTTTTTTTCAGACACATATGAACTAATTTTACTCTACGTAAATTTATATTTTTAGACTTTTCGTGTTTAACAACCGTATGAAGTTTCAAAGTTGTGAATGAAAAACGTTTTGAGATATCGCGTTTACAAGGACATTTTCTGTTGAAACATCTGATCAATTCAATTTTCGATAGGCTTCTTGTTCTTATCGTATTGAGCACCTATTTTAAAGTTGTGAAACAAAGTCTTTTTGAGATAATGTGCTTACAATGCACAATGGGCAGATGGACAGCGGAGGCAACAACAATACCCAACCCGAAGGTTAAAAAGTCTATTTACTGAATTTGAATTGCTTAAATTAGTAAAACTGCATTGATTCCTTTGCAATGGTAGTTGACGAAAATGATTAGAAAACCAAAAACATCCGAATAATGTTTAGTTGATGTTCTGGCCCTCTGCTAACAAGTTATTTTCCTTAAAGACAAAACTTAATGGTTTATCTCCATTTCACTTATATGGCGCTTTTGCCAGTTTTTTTGTGGAAAGAGGCGGGCTCTATGCCCGAAGGAAACTGAAGAACCTACGTTGGTACCTGGCAACGTTTATACATATATCTTAAAATGCAACAATGATGTGTATAATATTTCCGATTCAGACTATCATATTATCCCGTGTTGTCCGGTACAGAAAAACTAAATATTTAAAAAAAACAAAAACAAATTTCATACTTTTAATCAAATTTAAGATAATATTATAGCTGTTATGTCTTATCTGTGTTTTTCTGCTGTCATGTATGAAATATCTAGCAATCGAAGAAAACATTGGTTGGCACTAATAGCCCACCGTAGATGCTTTGGTGGTTAAAGGTTAATTAAGGGCCAATTGCTTGTTTTTGGTATTCTACAAATCGCATAAGATTATTCCGTTTATATGGTAGCGTCGTCAGATTTATTCAGGAAACCGGGCTCAATGTCCGGAGAAAACATCGACCTTCCGTCAAAACATTACACCCATCCCAAATAAATGGATCGGATCAGAACCCAGGCAGAAAACATGGTTGTTTTAGGCTGAGTGAGATTCGAACCAACGACAGAAAGGTGGAAATGACATTTAGAAATATACAATCTATTGTCCGTCAATGTACAACAAACCAATATAACAAATTGTCAGCTGCAGTTGATAAAGATGCCAAACACGGCCCAAAAAGTTCAACTCAAATGATTACATTAAGTGGCGTTCCTTGTCGCTGTTGAACATTTTGTTGCTTAGTGTAATAATTAAGCGTGCAATTGCACCAGTTAGTGTAATAAAATGTTTTATGACACTAGCAGGTGGTAACAGTCTGTCATTATGCAACACAAACTTCGATACTTATAACAACAAGACAAGAGTTCTTACTGGAAGATATTAAACGCAAAAAGGCAGAAAACCGACGAGAAATATTGACGAATACGTTTTACAACTATTTTCGGGACATGACCCACAATAACGGTTCATGCAGACCTACTGCTTCAATACTATCAATGGACACCCTTGAACCAACTGTACTGAATGACGAAATAACAGATGAGGAAATCAAAAACGAAATCTTAAACTTTAAAGTCCAGGAGCCTGTTTCACAAAGCGGTGTAGCGTAAGTTGTCACGTAACTGCCATAGCAACCCATACTGTAGAGATACGTTAGTATGAAAGTTACGCAAAAAATACATCTACGCCGCTTTGTGAAACAGGCTCCCGGACTAAATACTAAATGAATATATCAAAGAGAGCCAAACCCACCAACTCCTTATTTTCAGACTGTTTTAACGCCGTTTTGAACTCTGTGTACTACGTGACTGGACATCGGGTATAACACGACCAGTTTACATAGGGAAAGGTCCTAGTGCTGACAAGGATAACTAAGGACAGATTATATTGTATATTGCATGTTAAAATGGTTGGAATCCTATAACTAGACTTAACAGGTTATTTTAAATGGTACTTACTCATACTAGACCAGGGTCCCTAGGGGGTCCATCCTCGGATGCCCAGGGTTAAATTCTCAACAAACTCACCTGAGTGTAAGTTTTAATCGTGGGTTCCGACTATGTTTGTTATTTTTGTTAATCATTTGCTGCAGTGCTCTGATATTCTGAATGTGTATTGTTTTGCCGACAATATTTTAAGTCAGTGACATCCATATCTGATTGTGAACAGCTTTGGACAGATATATATTTTTATAATTGGTGTCAAACGTGCAAGTTAAATATAAATGTATCTAAATGTTATACTGTCAATTTTTATATGAAAAATAATACCTTGGGGTTTACATACCCTGGCTGCTGTGCACGATATATAGGTAAAACTGATAGATGTCTTTCAATTTGACTTAGGAAACTGTACAGACAAAATTTAGTGAAATTTACAACCCTGTTTCTTTTTGTAATCTGTTTAACCATGTACACTCGCCAATTTGTTTACCATTGTCCGCTCAACTGGTAATGCCCCAGTCACAAATCAGTTGCGATGCATCGGCGATGGGTAAAACCAGGGAAATTTTAACAAAATCTTGAGACAGATCTCACGATTTTGCACCCGTCGGAGGCGCTCTCCGGACGCCTGCGGCTTGTCGCAGGTTTTTTAGGCATCGCCATAGCCGTCGCGGTCCCCAACTTTGAACTTAAAATTTTAAGATTGCTCGCAAGATTTTTCACCCATATTGGCCATCCAAGACACAATCTCCGATGACCTACGATGCCCTCCGATTAATCGTTGAAGTGACTGTTCTATGTACAAGCAGATGAGGAATACCATGCTAAAGTGTACAGGAAGAAATACAGATGCGAGGTCAGAAAACACTCCTTTTCCCCACATATACCCAGGGTGGGGGGGGGGGGGAATTAAAAGAAAAGACCCTCGCAGCCTCCGATCGCCTCCGATTGCATCGACAAAACTGGGTCAAAACCCTTGAAAAAATCTCAGACAATGTGACTGCTCCACTTTTATTAGGATTATTGATAGGATTGTTCAAGGATTCTTTATTTTCTACGACGACCCCCGGCCAAAACTAATCCCCGACAGATCGCCGACATTGTGACTGAGCCATAAACAGTTAGAGATCATCTCAGGGCTGCGTGTTTATTGACCCGAAGACGAATTAAGCCTTCTAAACTCACATATAATCACACACGACCACGTCTGGATTGGTGTAGACAGGGTTGGAACTTGAAGAAGAGGTCACTGGTACGACGGGTGCTGTTGATGGCAGAATTACAGTTTGCATGCCTCCTGGAACAGCTTATACAGCAAGAAACATGCCAACTGTACCATATGGTGGTGGATCTGTTATGGTAGGGGGGGAATATGTCTCGTTTGATTGGAAACCGGATTTGGTAACCATACATGGTAATCTGACAATTTTAGTTATAATCCATTAGGCACCAGATTACTATTCAAAGATGATAACGTTCGGCCCCCATCCCTCAAGAGATATGACACAGTTTGTTCATAACAATGCTATCCAGAACATCTCGTAGTGAGTGAATACGGATCTGAATCGCTTGAAACATGTGTGGGACATTTTTGGGTCCAGGATTCGATGTCAGGATCTTTCTACTCAAATTGTGTATGAATTTGAAAGAACATGGCACGAGAAGATGCCCATGGAACAATTCCTACGTATTGTGAGGGTATGAGAGGGCAATTGGAAGCTGCAATTCAAGTGATTGTGGTGGAAATTCACGATATTGACTGGTTGTGTATGTATCGTCTCCAAATGTGACCTTTGGTCTCGCTACACTTCTACCAAAATTAAATTTTGAGACTTCACTGTACTTTTAGAGTTTTAGTTTTTTTATTAATTTTCATGCAAATGTTCAGCACAAGTTTGTCACATACCAGAAGGTATCCCTCGTGTTACAGCCAATGAACTGTTTTCTTTGTATTCCAACTGGCCTGGTTTAAATATTCATTCCGTTTTATTTAAATTCTCTACAATACAGTACCATGCAAACTATACGGTGTGTGTAACACTTTTTAACTATGATTATGTTTCCCATGGCAACGCTGCTATGTAAGTAAATAAGCCCATGCTTCAAGAAACATAAATTAAGCAACCGATTATAATATTGGTCCAATAATATTAAATTTTAAAAATTGTAACATCCCTAAACAACTCGTGCATCAAACACAGGCCTCCCATCGATGCGGCGCGGCAATGTTTCAAAATATTGTCAAAGCATAGTGCTATATTCAGAACATAATCTAAGGACCAAATTGCAAGAAACCGGAAATTACTCTTGTTTTTCCAATAATTCGCCTGAAAAAGAATATCCGGTTATCAGTGTGGGGCAATTGGAGGTGTTGGAACTATGGATGTAAATAAGATCGTCTGATGTCGAATTTTACATTTGATTGCAACAACGTTTGCAATGTTTGATTCAACCTGGTTTATTTTCTTAGGAAATAGGCGTCTCTGTTTTGTTCTTTAGAGTATGCGCTACGCAATCCTGAACGGCTTGAGTCATTTCTGGGTTAACTTTGTGTCAGCCAAAGGATATCTGTATCTAACTACTTCAGCCAACCGGTGACGACGTATTATGCCTTGACCAAGGTCAGCACCAACAATACTTAACATCGTATAGTCATTAACTTCTCCTATCGCAGACCTCTCCAAAGCAACCTCCAAGTTAAAGACTGGGAAAAGAATTCTTTCGCTGAAACCAATTGACATCTGCAAAGGCTAAGTTGGCGAAATAGAATTAATTCAATTCATTAGAGAAGCAATGTGGTCCATGACATTCAGCCCTCGGCGATAGATGTGAATCCCTTTATTCTTTGAGCCAAAGCAATCCTCCTCTCCTCTCTCTTTCAGAGTAGCTCCATGATTACTTTTCAGTTGGGCGCGTTTATAAGTAGAAACAGTCGGGGATATCGCAAAAATTTCTATAGATAGTGGTACGATTCACACTGTTCCTATAACAGTTTTGTGGGAATTCTGCTTTACCAGGTACAAACAAACTAATCAAGACAGCACACACTGCTCTAAGACAATATAAAGCTTTACAGTTCCACAGCTGGATTGACTACGAGGATCCTGCATTTACATCGCCTATCTAAAGAGATGCCAAGAGAGAGAGATAACCGAGCAAGTCGTTATGTTAAATTACAGTGTCCAACAAATCAATTAAGTAACATGTAACTCTTGGCTTATTTTAAATGAGAACAAAGAAAAGGTGAAATAAATTTGTCCTTTAGTGAATGTCAACGTATCACTATGGTGCAGAAATGGCTTTTTCTGTAAAATGACATATCCCTCATGCAAGGCAACTTTAGTTTATGGCATTTTTTTTTTACCAAGAAAAGTTAATCTGTGATCAAATATTGATTCGATGAAATGTCCTCCATGTAACAATAAATAACCTGCCATACGGGTACACCGGTTTTCACAAGAGTCACCCCTGCACCTAACTCCAACACATCTATGTGCTGGTTGTCTTTATATTTATGAACACTAAAACACACGGGAACAGGGAAAAGTGTACATCTATCGATCCTGGTAAAGGCCCATTGCCCAGTATAGATTTCAAATCTCTATTTAAGAGTTCAAAACTACATGCATCATTCAATGTTAGTTTTCCTTCGTCGTGTTTTCAATAGCATGTCTGGAATATTGTTTTTATAATCTTTAGTTTTTTTCTTCAAAATTTCAACACAAATGTTGGAGAATTACAGTATTTAAAAAAAACTAAATGCAATGTTAACGCTGCATTAAGTTCAATTTTCACCTCAAAGTGGCATGAGCTGCCAAGATTCAGACATTCACATCCTAATTGTCAAGAGAAGTTGAGAGTTTCAACGAAATGTTCTCAATATTTGGCAGCTCATGCCACTTTAAGCGGTGTTGGTTTAAGCGGTGTTGGTTTATCATGAAGAAATTCGAAATGTTTCCACATCTGTTATATCTACCTAAACTGATACTTATATCATACATATAGATATGGTCTATCTTACCCTTATATTAGCAGCGGGCATTTGTCCCTTCGTTCAACCCACCCGCTCTTCCAGTTCGCAACTGGCCAATTACGTAATCAACCAATAAGAGTTGAGAAGGTAGGGTTTTGTAACACGTAGGCAGGTCGTATAACATGTTGACATTAGATCTATATTATGCTCCTTTTTAGCATTCCAATGCGACTTTTGACATTGAATATAGAAGTGTCCGGTGGCATTTGTAAGATAACTCGAGTCAAATATTTAGGGTTCATGAACTGAATTTTGAGAGAAACGTAAAGCTGTAAAAGCAGCCAGCAGGTGCTTGATTAAAAGTAACGGGGAAATCTGGGCTCCTTTTTTTTGTCCGAATTCGTCCCAGATTGCTTGCAAATTGAAAAAAAACGATGTTCTGGAATCCCGCCGAAAATACGGCGGCGCCAATACAGTCGGACAGTTTGAGTTTGTCAACCTTTTCAGATTATGGGATGTTATGTCTCGCTGTGCGCAGTCGAAACTTAAAGTATGGAAACTTAGCCATGAGCTGTTGATACACGTGAGTCGCCTATCACGTGACGTTGGCCTGATTCAAGTCTCCCCGGAAGTCCACGGTGTTTATTTTTTTCCATATACATGTAAGCCATTAAATTCTTGATGATGACGCTTTATCTAGACATCTTCTGACAAGTTCTTGTGAGATTACAAAGTATGAACTAACAATGTTTATTTAGAGCTTTTGGGGGGAAAATAGGCCAGGCGGATTCCCATATGTGGGATCGATGACATGGGATCATTATAAAACTTTCTCGACAGGGCGTAGGTATGTTTAAAGGGAAAAAACTGTCAGTTCAGTCATATCAATTTCTTAAGTAGGTGTGATTCGGGCTCTACGTCAGGGAGTGTATAATAGATTCTCAGCACTGTAGGGACCGATTTTGGGGCTAAATTAAAAGTTTTTAGGAGATACAAAGAGTAAAATAAGTTAAATCACATAGGCGCCATCTATTTGGTAAACATAATAATGGGACTATACGGTTTTGACAAACCGTGGTACATAAATCACTTTCAGCCATATTCAAATAAGGAGGCAGACGGAAGATATAATTTTATCAGACGTTCTAAAACATATATTAGACTCCTTCTCAATCCATACATTGGAACCTGTTGATCCTGTATTTGGTGTATTTTGGCAGGTCAAATCGAAGTACAGTCTATTAATATTCATGGAGTAAAATAAACTTATCAATGAACTTTTTTCGTCAAAGACCTCTCATTAAAGGCAAACTCTCCGCTAAAATTCAGAGTTTTCTGTACTTTTCCTTGAGAGAAAAAAGTTGTTTTTTTCTTCAAAACATTCGAGCTAAATATAGCTAAATTTAACCCGGCTTCAATTCTATATACGCTTTTACATCCCATTTAGACATTTTAAACATAACTGGGTGACTCCTGACTAACAAATATCCACCAATTTGTCTATCTTCCCATTTCTCACTATTGTATATTTGCTTATCTGTAAATCGTATACGGGTGTAAGCTCAATTGTATTGAATGTTTTAACATCTTAGGGGGTTAGGTAGTTCTCAGATGTACTAACTTATACTCCTGTACAGAGACATTCAATATATTGTGTTAAAACATCAGTTAGTCAATAAGCTAAAACAGCCAACCCACCAACATAACTGGACATACATAGTGTGTCCCATGTTTTAGGGATTTTACTTGTAATCTCGTGTAAGTTAACTTTCTTAACAAATGAGAGGCTACGACTGCGAGTGTGCCTTTAGTTAAAACATTTTTGGAGCATTAAATACATTTATGAGACCTACAATTACCCTTTTTAACAGGTATCAGTCCATTTATTTGACTTTTGGAAAGGTAAATAAAAGGATAATCCTTTCATTTAAATAACACAAGTATAAATAATAACAATCAGACAAGTGCAGGTTAAATAAATACTGATATGTTTTAATGAATTAGCAGCCAGCATTTTTATCGTCTATAAACAAAGGTGTAAGCTTCAAATTCTGTTTTATGGGGAATCTAGTTAATTAAGGAATCATCAAAAGATGCTTACATTCTAGTTCAACACAACTCTCCAATATATTTTATTGAGAGACAGAATTTCAAAGCGTCTGGATAGCGTCACAGTCAACTTTATCGTATTTCGCAGACAAAATGTGAAGAAAAAAACGGTTTTCCTAACTTGGGAAAATAATCTGATTTCTCATGGTATTGAAGGCTGGATATTTTCTATTAAAGTTATAACACCAGCCAATGGTGATTTTGAAACACAATTTTAATTCTATTTTCATCATCAAATCCCTTAAATGAAGAAATCCTCTTTTTGTACGAAAGTGGAATTGTCTTGTGGTTTTAGAGTGATGCTGGACTTTTTTAAGGAGACCATAATCGGCTAGTGACGCACAACTTCATCTGAAAACAAGCCATACTGAAGTGGAACTGATAATGGATTAAAGGTTGGGTATATACGGGCTAAGTGGCCAGTGACTTGTCAGAAACAGACTGTAGCTGTACGGGAATCGATCAACTCCCTCTGCCTTCAGCTTAGAAGGGGTAATCCCATGTCCCTGTCAGGAACCGATTTCACCGCTCGCTTTGACAACATCACATTTCTCTTCCTGCGCCCTGTAATAGTGAACAAAACATGAACGGTTAATATCCTGTCTACATCGCACTACAAACCTTAAAGGCATATAAATTGTTCGTCCAATGATTTCGCGTAAGAGATTATGTAAAGTTAAAAACGGATTTGAGCGTTAAAAGACCAAGATATGGCTTTAATGACAATTGGTGATGAGACCATTCATACAAACTTAAAAAAAATAAATGCCATAATTATGTATCTGTGATTAAACAAGGTCCTTATCAAAATACACCTACAAACCGCAAACTACAAACCTTATTGGCTGTGTAATGTTAAAATACATAGAATAGAATCCTCAAAAATCCCAATCGTGTTATGTATTTTGGAAAATAAAGTTACACTGGCACAGGGACAGTTACAAGAATGATCTTTGTTACTAGAATATCCATATGGACAAGTTTCCATTATTGTTTTGAGTTGTTCATCAGAAAACTTACAAATTGCTCACATTGACGAGAATGTTTGGGGGAAAGGAAAGAAATGGTGCTATAAGAAAGAATTCAATTGCTAGTCCCTACACATTCAATAATTCTGTCTCTTTGAAATCCATGATCTGCTCCCACTGTCAAATTCATAGTTGATATAATTTCAATAACAAATTGTTTTTTGCGGTTTAAGGTGAGTCCATATGTAGGGCCTAATCATTTCTATATATAGGGAAATACTAACATGTAGATAATGATGGTAACCACTATGTCTTTGGGGCTTTTGTTTTTCTTAAAAGTTACAACCGGTAATGGGAGGAGTTGGCGCTCAATGGAAGACAATGAGACGTATTGGCGCTCAGGGGAAGATAATTAGAGGCTTTGGAGCCAAGTGGAAGACCGTAAGAGGCGTTGGAGCTCAGTGGAAGAGAATGAGAGGAGTTGGAGCTCAGTGGAAGACCGTAAGAGGCGTTGGAGTTCAGTGGAAGACAATGGGAGGCTTTGGAGTTCAGTGGAAGACAATGACAGGCGTTGGAGTTCAGTGGAAGACAACGAGAGGAGTTGGAGTTCAGTGGAAGACAATGGGAGGCTTTGGAGTTCAGTGGAAGACAATGACAGGCGTTGGAGTTCAGTGGAAGACAATGACAGGCGTTGGAGTTCAGTGGAAGACAATGACAGGCGTTGGAGTTCAGTGGAAGACAATGGCAGGCGTTGGAGTTCAGTGGAAGACAATGACAGGCGTTGGAGTTCAGTGGAAGACAATGGCAGGCGTTGGAGTTCAGTGGAAGACAATGACAGGCGTTGGAGTTCAGTGGAAGACAATGACAGGCGTTGGAGTTCAGTGGAAGACAATGACAGGCGTTGGAGTTCAGTGGAAGACAATGAGATGTATTGGAGCTCAGTGGAAGACAATGTGAGAAGTTGGAGGTCAATGGAAGACAAGGAGACGCGTTGGGTACTATCGGTGTTTCCTGTATACATTGATAACGCCTATATTCTACGAAATCATAAACAGGCCTCTCATTAGATCAATGTCGGTGTTAAGTTTGTGTTGCTTATAAAGGTGTGTGTATCAAGGTATAAAATAAATCGGACAATCGGTGAATGGTATTCTACAGTAACCAGACTTAAACATAGACTCGACATTAACTTCAGCCATCGAACATCTCTCCAACGTAACGTCCAAGGTAAGATTCTCTTTCAATATGACAGAGAAATAATTATTTGGGTTAAGCTAAATTAACGTCTGTTAGGGAAATTAAATTTATTGACTTCATAAAAGACGACAATGCCGTGATAATCAGCTCACACCACTAGAAGCATATTCCTTTATTATACGACTGAACAATTCTTTTCACCTCTACCAATCAGAGTAGTTCGATGATTGCTTTCCAAGTGGATACCTTTATTAGTATTAACACTCTGGATATCAACAGTTTCCTGGGTACCATTGAATACACCACCGCTAAGGCAGTCCTTCTGACTGTTTATCTCCAGGTACTGGAGAAACAACACAATCCAAACACAAAGAAATAAATCAGAAAAACAAGAGGTTTCCAAGATCCCATGGCCACATCGATGTATCTACAACTAATATTACGAAACAAGTTGTGATATGATACATCGTTAGCCATGACAGTAGTCAAATAACACAAATAAGAATTATAGCAACTGATAGTATAGCCCAGACACGAAAGGCAACCGACGGACGTACATACAGCCATTTATTTTACGCTTCTCCTTTCGGAGGGGGCGTATGAAAATAAAGTCACTTCCTTGTTTGGTTTATTGAAGAACTGTTAAATAGAAACTTAGTTCCCTTACATAAACATCGTCTTTCTAAAAAGCAACCAGGGATATACAATAAGAAAGATGTTACGAAGCTACAGGCTGGTCGTTATGTTAAATTATTCGTGTGTAATAAATCAATTAAGTCTAACTTAGTTTTGCTGCTCGGCTAATATCTGAAGACAGAAACAAAAAGGTCAGACAGAATTGCTTGCTTCCGCCCTCCTCTATTATTGAAATTCAATGTATGTCCATATCATTGTCATTACATTCAACAAGCTCTTCATAACTAAGATAGCTTGCAAATTTCATTTAAGACGTATAAAAGTGTCTGTTACTCTCTAATTATAAAATTGCAAGCGCAGCAAACAACCACCCGAAAATCTCCAACAGATAAAACTCGTTCACTGGTCATGTGGTTGTAATAAGGACCTAATGCGGACAATAACAGTAATGATGTTGTTGTTTATGTAGGGATGGTTAAGTTTTATTTTATTACTGAGTTGCCAAAATGCAGAAAGGTCTTACTTATACTCCTTGATTAAAAAAATCGAACAAAAGCTAATTCTGCTTCAGCTAAATTTTCTTTATATTTGACAGCTCATGCGACTTGAGAACCAAAATAGCACAATGGAGGTTCCTGGCAAAACGTCATCAAACTTTTCAAACGATATAACTCTCCTTACAGTACATTGATTGTTTGGTTGAGGTTTTACGGCAAACTCAACATTATTTCACTTATATGGCGGATTTGCACAGTTTAGTCGGGGAGGAAATCGACTTCCTAGCTCGGAGGAAAGTCCAACTCTTCCACATACAAGGATAGTGACAAGAATTCACTGAAGTGGGAGCCGTGTGGACTGCCAAAAGGTGTCAACTTGATGGCTAGTTGAATAGGCCAGAAATGTTACAAACGTGTATTCTGTATTTGAAGAAATAAACAAGCCCATTCGCATTTTATTTAGTGAGTTTTGTGACTAAGTCTAGGACTATCTTATTAAAGAAGCTTTTACTAATTACTGTGTTTCAAGAAAGATACAACCAGTATAAACCAATCAAGACACACTTTGGTCTGGGTTATTTTAAAAAACATAATTACTCGTCCTATTTGGTATTCCCAATTACCAACGAATGTCAAACTGAGAGAGTGGTGCTTAAAATGAGAAAGTACTCTACCACCAATATATATAGTAGACATAATTGACATATCCATTATAGATGTTGCAAATGCGGTACTGATTGTTGGGGACTTCTTTTTGTGATTGAAATACTGTCTGAAGAGTTTCCACGAATTATGTCCTTCAGTTTATAACAGATGAATTGCATAAAGGGAAAGGCAAAGAGCGTAAAACAACAGGGATGGATGACAGAGAATGTTAGTGCCGAAATACGGCTTGTTTCTGCATCAGTTAACACAGACGGAAGTCGGTTACGTGTCGTATAATTGTTAAGCCGGTGATTTGCTATTGATCCAAGTGACCAGCACTCAAGTCCATTCACGTCATTGATCCACCGACCGATTGCTTTGAAGACTAAATACCACATATTGTGTAGTAGAAAATACAATGCTGACCACTTGGGATAGTGTACCTTTCCGCACAGTGTGATCTTCGATGACAAATACATTAATGCACTTCTGGAGGAGATTTTAGTTAATGAACCCATTAAGTAATTCCAGCCTCTCACAACCATCCCCAACCTCTCACGACGTTATATCTACCTTATATAATAATTCGAGTGCTACAAATGTTACTTTCTTCCAAGTGTGTACGATTGAGAGTGTTGTGAACGTGCCCTTGCTCATTTGGAAATAGAACAGATATATAACCGAATTACTTATCGCTATATATAACAATAGCTCTCGGTACCCGCATCTGTTTAGTAGGATAGAGAACTGAATGCGGTTTTAACAAAAATCACGGTATAGGTTATTGAAAATGACGCAACTGCTTTCAGTAAACCCGGTATCTAATTGAATTGCGATGCCCCCGAACAAAAACGTGAGCTGTCCTTGTTAAGTTAGGTCTACCTGTTCACACACTCCAAACGTTCTACACCTGATGGGAAAGTTAACACAGTAAATTAACACGATAACACACAGGCACAGGGAAAATCTTCTTGTCTAAAATAACCACGGAGACAAGTTTCTAATTGTGTTAAAAAGAGGCATATCATTTAGACGTTTATACCCAATCATAAGTTGTTATAATAAACCACAACCCATGATATTTCATTGGGTTGACGACAGGCAGGAGTTTGGCCTTAGTAGAATTTTCTGGAAAAGATATTTTCTGAAGACAAATCATCAGTATTTTTGGTAAGGCTAACATGTCGATTTGCTATAGGTTTTAGAGAGTAATCAATTAGCTGTGATATTCTTTAACGTTCACTACCAATATCCGAGATAATAGGACACCCAGGGGGGCATTGGAGGCTTGTGTCATTTTTCCAATGGGTTTGTGTATTTTCGAAGTATAGAATACCCTTTTTTTAGAATTAAAGTCAGATTCCAAAGAGCAATACTGCGTTCCATTAATATAGCCTTTTTCTTCAAGGGAACGAAGAATTCTATTGCAATTTCCAACATTGTCAGGCCTTATTTCCTGGTTTTTGGTAATATATGGTTGTTTAGCTGTCGTTCTACCTCCTCAATCATAACCCTGCCTAACATACATGTAATAACTATTGTCGAGCATTTATCAGCAGGTTTTATAAGGATATATGTTTTGATGTCCCATTAGCTTACTTTAGGCAAGACGTCCTGACTAAGTAAGATTATGTTGGTTTCTAGGATTAGCTAAACCATCAAATATCCTTGAAAAAGAGTCACGACTTACGTTTATATTTGGATCATACATATAGAAGGGGTTGTGTAGCCGCTTTAAGACGTAAAAGAATATCAGTAGATATCACCCATACTTATAATTCTGGAGAAGTCCATAACATGAACTAATTTACTAATAAAAAGGTCCCTACCAGATGATGATTTTGGGCAAAGCAGAAATGAAAGTCCTCTATTGAGTAGAGATATATCATCAGCAGTGAGTTCATCATTTCTAACATTTATAATAGCAATATAACTTTCTAAACCGAAAGTAGGGCGGCACATGCCCTGTCCCAAATTTAGTTTAAATCAAGTGTCTAAAGCCAGTGGGTATACAAGCAATTCGTTGTATCTTCGACCCAGTGAATTTGTCTGAGGATACTTTACATTTTAACTGAGATATTTTTGGCATGACCTTAACTCTCTTCATCTTGGACGCAGAAGAGTTACATAGGTTCAGGTTCGAAAATTCACTGGCCGTTAATTTAGTAGATGACTGAATCTACAAAGTAGATGAGCGAGATGGAAAAAGTCTTCCTAACCGCTGTCATCATATTGCACATCTGATGTAACAAAATAGTTGGCTCAGTAGTCTTGTTATTGATACCAATATTCAAGATAACTTTCTCAGGTTTCGGACCTTGAGTCCGAAAGGGATTGAAATTGGCATCAGGAACACATTCTACCTGCATAGCAGGGTGGGGGTCAAGGTTAATACTAGAGAAATACCATTTTATGTAACGTTAACACCATTACACAGTGAAGCTAATCAAATAAATATTGTTGGTTGTACCTCAAAAATACTCTCCGCCATCCGCCAATAAGGTAAAGTATTGTTGTTTGTATCTCACAATTACTCGCCGTGAATAAGGTTAAGTACTGTTGTCTGTATCTAACAATTACTCTCCGTCAATAAGGTAAAGTACTGTTGTTTGTATCTAACAATTACTAACCGTGAATAAGGTATTGTATTGTTGTTTGTATCTCACAATTACTCGCCGTCAATAAGGTTAAGTACTGTTGTTTGTATCTAACAATTACTCGCCGTCAATAAGGTTAAGTACTGTTGTTTGTATCTCACAATTACTCGCCGTGAATAAGGTTAAGTACTGTTGTTTGTATCTCACAATTACTCGCCGTGAATAAGGTTAAGTACTGTTGTTTGTATCTCACAATTACTCTCCGTCAATAAGGTTAAGTACTGTTGTTTGTATCTCACAATTACTCTCCGTCAATAAGGTTAAGTACTGTTGTCTGTATCTCACAATTACTCGCCGTGAATAAGGTTAAGTACTGTTGTTTGTATCTCATAATTACTCTCCGTCAATAAGGTTAAGTATTGTTGTTTGTATCTCACAATTACTCTCCGTCGTCCGTCAATACGGTAAAGTACTACTGGATTTTAAACGATCTACAAGGGTAAATTAGAATCTTAATAGCTGTATCATACTTCAGGCTAATCACATGGAGTAATACGCCAGACAAATACTCTTAAATGCTTCTCGTCTGAGAAGCTAATTAATGACTTTTTACGAAATCCACAGGCCTACTGATCAAATAAATAAAACTATACCTGAATATATTTATTTTGTGATCTGTGCTGTCAACTGCTAAACTTGTTCATGAGCACCGAATTTCAAAATGAAATGGACGCCGAAAAGTTCATTGTAAAACTAAATACTTCAGAGGAATTCACTACATTAAATACACACCGATGTATAAGGGGATGAATTCCAAATAGTTTACGGAATGCAATAAAACTATATTTATTTTATGTACAAAATTTACTCTAAGACACTCTTCTCGGATGATTTCAATACAAACGTAATGTGTCCAGAGCGTCTATATGTACAACATATGTCTTCATGCAGTGACATCTCAATAACACAATCACTGTACCCGACACAGATGTAATCAAATAGGAAACTCATGTTTGAGAGAAAGCATAGAAAGAACCACCAATCCCAGTTAGCAGACATCAGTTCTAATCAAATATTTAAGAGAAAAAATAGAAAGAACTGCTTACCAAAATATAGTTAAAACATTATAAGACAACATTTGTGACAACAATATGGAGACGCAATTTAGCAATGCAAACGTATGGAGACGCAATTGAACAACATGTAGAGAACAAAATGGAGACGCGATTAAGCAAAAATGGAGAATTGTGTATAATGTAGATTATAACAGAAACTGCATCGTTATAAGCCAAGAATTGTGTAAATCCACATTTTTAATCACGACACACTGACTTAATCCATGCTAAATCCGAAGAAGAACACGTTTGCTTCCAACACACACTTGAAGGAAGCAGAAACATACATTGAAGGCAATGATGACTTCGTAAACAATGGCCACAGTTACAAACATCCAACATTCTCACGTTGAACGTTGGATTCCAGTAGGTTAGAAGGAATAGAATAATGTCGTGTAATAAAAACAATTCGGATGGCCCAATTGTATCGAATTTTCAGTAAACAGCATTGATCGGTGAAAACATATTTTCATGCTTGGAAACCCTTCAAAAGCTTAGCAATAAATTTGGTATTTTATTCAATATTTTCTGTTCAGTCTCTCAAAAAGATAAAAGGTTCAAGGATCAAATAAAATGATCGAAATTAAAGGTGCCTATTTTAATTTCCCAAACAGCTTCTTACAGTTTTTCTGATAAATTAATTGCTTAATGCATTAAAACTGGATTGATGGTCGAGAAAACATCAGTGATTTATCAAAACAAATGTTATTCCTCTCAAAACAATCTGCTAAAATTTGGGACGCGACATAAAACATACAATTCCAGGTACGGATGATGACGTAGTGGATGTGTAGTTGTGTACGAAATGAAATATATTTACTAAAGCCAAAACACATAGGACAACTCGTACTATATTGTACATGATGGTGTATATTTATGAGCTGAGCTTTCGAGAGTAGCTACTCTCATCATCAGATATTACAACACACATATAGTACGAGTTGTTCTATGTGTTTTGGCTTTAGTAAAACCACTCCATAGTGAAATATATTTAATTGCGCGTATGGATGATGACATAGTGTAGGTGTTGTCAGTGTACGACATAAAACCTATTTAGTTGCGCGTATGGATGATGACGTAGTGGAGGTGTAGTGTACAACATGAAACATATTTAGTTGCGCGTACGGATAATGACGTAGTGGAGGTGTAGTGTACAACATGAAACATATTTAGTTGCGCGTATGGATGATGGCGTAGTGGAGGTGTAGTGTACAACATGAAACATATTTAGTTGCGCGTATGGATGATGACGTAGTGGAGGTGTAGTGTACAACATGAAACATATTTAGTTGCGCGTATGGATGATGACGTAGTGGAGGTGTAGTGTACAACATGAAACATATTTAGTTGCGCGTACGGATGATGACGTAGTGGAGGTGTAGTGTACAACATGAAACATATTTAGTTCAGGGTACGGATGATGGCGCAGTGGAGGTGTTGTCAGTGTAAAACATGAAACATATTTAGTTGAGGGTACGGATAATGACGTAGTTAAGGTACTGCTTGTGTACGACATGAAACATAAGATGTGGATACGGATAACGACGTAATGGAAGCGTTGTTTGTGTACGCGGTGAATATTTTGTCTGAAACAGGTGAAATATATGTGGCAGCTAAATTCCAATAATCCCATCTTGTACTTATCTGTATGCCATATCAGCTTTATATACACCTCTGTTAGTTATACCTGATATTCCATAATTACTTATACTATAGCATTAACGAGCGGTTAATCAATGATCAGAAATGATAAAAAAAAATGTAGAGACAGAGAGAGAAATGAATCCCCCAGATCAGGAGAAGTTAAATAGAAAAAAAGAAAGAAAAGCCTTCTCAACATTTTACATTCTGTTAAGAGGTTTGAGTTTATGGCACACAACCTATGTGAATAAATGTGTTCGTTGTAAAAATCAATGACGGATGATCATATAGATATCTCGGTTTTCTTTGTACAAATCACTGATGATGGTGGTGGTGATTGAAATAACCTTAATCCGTACATTGCTAGTCTTAATAAATTCCCAGCTTTTCTTATCTGTATACAGGAGTCAACTGTTCATATATATAACTGACTTATCATTGTGACGTAATGTGTTCGGGTTAGGGCTGAGAGAGAGGTAAAACCGTTTCTGAGGAAATGCGGTTTTCCTAATGGAGCTGGGTATATTTGTCACGTTGTCACATCCAATTGAGTTGGTATCCACTTACCCGGTGAACAGCGAGGGTCACTAACACAGTTGTGCATGTAATCCACTAACATTCTTTGTAAGGTTCGCTCTGCGGCTATTGAAGAGAGGTGGGAATAGGTACACGGTAAACCTACGTGACAACCTCTTTTTATCCAACCTTCTTTCCCCCGAGACCTGTAATCAGATTAGTAAGATCCCTTTATAACATAATTGCTTAAACCATCTAACATTTAATTGCATTTTTATGACTATATTTAGTTAGTTTTGTCCCTACTAAATCCCGATATTCTTCATTATCATGCAACCATTAATGTTATAGCCAATTGAATTTGTTATCTTTTTTCTTTACTTTTAAATCTGAGTTTTAGTGAGAACAGAATTATAAAGATTGTTATTTTAAACTGACACATTCCATTTCATGACCTTTCCGGGTATTGGAATATATATCAGCACACGCCTCTGCTGGTCAAGGTAACAATAGAATGACGTTAACAGAATTTCATTTCCATTATCTACTTCAATTTTGAAAACAATAGTTCATATTCTTATAGAAATCCAGCACGTTTCCCTTAAAAGGGATTTCTTTTTCTAAAAGAATTCCTATAGCCCATCAAGCTAAACCTAGCCATGATAAAGTTAGCGTTTGACATGATCATTGTTCAAAGTTGAATATTCAATACTCCTAGAGAAACCACAGTAGACAATACAAGGTTTGAGTTGTTATAAAGAAAGATTATCAGTTATGCCGAGCACAGACAAAATCAGTAAAGTAAAATATTTCGGAATTCATTAAACATTTTAAGTTGTTTCATCTCACATTGCTTAAAATACTAGAGTTGACCGAACTTCATATGGATACCAATTAAGTAGGTATTATCACGCTAGGAATAACAAATATCGGGACTAAATCTTCAAAATAACGTTGAGCTCTTAAGTTTGATGCTGGTTGCTTTATATGAATTGAGTGAAAATTGATTGTTAAAATGTACTTACGTTAAAAGTTTGATAAGTATTGGAGATATATGCCTGTGTTGGTCGTTATGACGGGCCGAACTAAGAGATATAAACATGGGTGAGAGTAGAAGAAGTAATATGGAATTCCTCCTAATCATTCTGTACGTTGAATGGTACTGCATTACCGGCCCGCCTTCTAGCTGAAAATCAAATCGGAATATGTGCAGTCAATGGAAATCCGCCCTTCCAGATGACTAGAGGGACTCCTGAGATTCCACCACGGTCACCCCAACATTCACACATACCCCAAGAACATTTTTGTCTTCCATTACAATCATTATAAGCCTCCGCTTTCCCAAAGGACGAAAACATCCTTTTCCAATGTTTTACCATCTTCAAATATTTACCACTTCGTTGTTTTAAAAGGTATTTCTTATTAACGAGGCAATCCTCTAATTACATCTCGTCTTTTCTAAAATATTGGGGATTAAATTCACATTCTTTGGTACATTATATCAGCAATAACCCTAGAGACTTGTCAGAGAAACTGAGAAGCTTTGTATACAAAGAAATATTTAGAATGATTTATAACAGCCTCAAACATTTTGTCAACTTTACAAGATGGGCTTGTTAACACATAAAGTTAACTGTAACGGAACTTCTCTCAACAATATCACCAGACATCGAGACTTTCGTTGGAAAACGATTTGGTAGAATAATAAAGATAAATTTGCAATCGTTTTAGCAATTAACACGAATTTGGCACAATAAAAACACAACAGAAAAATCTCTTAGAAATAAGAATACACAATCTTTGAAATCAAATTTAGAGTAAGTATGAAACTAAATCACGTCAATTGATCAACCCAATTTAAACACATTTATTTAATACCCATCAATACAGATGGTATTTATGAAAGAAACCCTTCACTCACACAGTTACATAGAGCAGAATTAAATTCCAACCTCGTTCTCTGGTAATTTGTATTCTAAAGCTATTGTTTATTGACAGTACAATTCCTATAAACTGCCTTACATAACATTGAATAGCTTAACAAATGTGAGATGTCAATAGAAATAAATTGAATTGGTTGTTTGAGGGACGAGATCTATTGTTTGACAACCATTTCCATATCGTAAATTGTAAGTTGTTTGAGCTTACCTGTAGGAAAGAATCATCCGATATTATGTGAGTTGACAGGTCGTCTGATGAATAATTGGCCTGATACACTCTAATTAAAACCTTTAGATATCCCAAGTGGGGATGTATCAATCCGCAAGTTGCCTGATCACTGCATTTCTCTAGATCGTTGCCTTGTTTCAGAAAGAAACGGATTGGTTGTAAAACGAGCGTCGACTCATTCGGGGACAGTAACCGAAAGAAAATGGGCTTGGTTTGAGTGGCTGTGGTATAACTGGGGATCGATAACACTGTTATCCGGCGGTTATCTATGGTCACGATCTCTTCATAACTATCCCCACTGCCAGGTGTCTCGACCACTTTACTCTCTTTACGTATTGTTGAAGTGCACGATGAACCTACTCCCACAAGTACTTCATCTACGCCAATCATTCTCCTCATGAATATCGAAATTCTGTTCATTTTCCATGCTCACTGAAATTCCAGCCATCACGTCTCGACAACATAATTTGAGTTTATTGCAGTGGATGTCGCCAAAATGCTATTCATTTGAGACACTATCTCATATTATGACCATCACAAAGGGACTGTTTTGCAAACATAAAGACACCAGTGGAACATTAAGAGGGATTTCTTTTGACAAAGTGCACATAAAAGGAACTTTCTTTTCCAATCCCTTCTTTTACTCGGCCCCGTGATAAACACAAAATAAATATTGCTATTGAATAGAATGGGAAGCACTTGGTGAACGTGTGTGATCTGCCTCTATTAACATCCCTCCAGGCTCTTTATGTGCCACACAAAATTATTACTCTTCTCATCTGAACCTTAACAATTACATTCATGACTTCCATTATCAAAACTTACCAAATATTTGATCTTAAATTGTACAATTTTTTAAACTACAATATAATACTTGTTGTCTTCTATACGGTATTTTTTACCATTTCCGATCGTATCATTATAAGTCAGTTCAGTTTTAAATGGTGTGTTTACTAATTCTCAAAAGGAACAAACTAAACCAATACCTATGTGAGTGAAATGTTAAACCCTTGTTAACAAATGGTTGGATATATAAGGCTTTTCTAAAGCGTAAATTCTGGAGACCATTTTCAATAAAGTGTTTTAAATTACTTTTTCGTGGGAATAATACCTCAATATTATCTCAATCTCTATGTCTTGACTAGCTTTTGATGACTTTATATTTCACCAGTAAAAACTCTATGGAAGCTTTTACTGGTGAAGTGTGATATAATACGGTTTCTAACGTCGTAATACAGAGCTTCCAAAAGTCCACAGCTCTTTACAGTAGCTTGGGCTGCCAAATATAGAAAAAATTCTGTGAAATCTGAATTAGCTAATAGTTTGTCATTTTGGCCAAAGAGTACGAAAAAAAGATTTTTCACCACCAATCTTGGATAATATCTCCACCAATCTTGGATAAGATCTCCACCAATCTTGGATATGTACTATGATGTAGTTTTTATAAGCAACAAAGACTCCAAAAGACACTAGTACATCCCTGCTATTTGAATTTTGGCCGTTTTAAGCACATGTATCCGTTTCGTACGGGTAAATAGCTTTACCCATATATCAACATCAATCTTTTAGCTTTTCAAGGTACTTCAAACTCGCAACTTCTTTCGACGATCAACAATTATGAAAAAAAATCCGAATTTTGGCAGCTCATGCAACTTTAACGATATGACCTCCGTTTACCCGATAATCGAACCCACTACGCAGATAAATTTGAATTATCAGGAATCGAAGACACATGCAAGCAAATTTGAATTATCGAAAAAATCCATTTAAATATCATAGCATTAAAAACGTGCACTATAACGCAAAAGAAAACAGTTATTTAAAATGAAAATATATTTAATATATTAAGTTGTCACATACTATGCACGCTTGTTGTGTAAATGACGGAGGAAGAAATGTGGGACTGATGGGTTTGGAAATGAACCGATATGACTGTTGATGGGTTTGGAAATGAACCGATATGACTGTTAACAATTCCAATGTCTAAATGAGATTGCTCAATTATTGATACCACTTCTATATGGAATCCTCTTCTCCAGGTATAAAGCTGTCCGTGAAATAATCCGTTTATAGGTTCCTGTCAGGGCACACTGAACGTGGCAAAGTCAGGATTTTACTCTTTACTATCGTGTCGGTGTCAGAATATTGTGACGTACAAGACCAAAGGTGCAAAGGTCAATTGTGTATTATCCACAGGCGCTATGCATGATTGATCAGGATTTGTGAGCTTCTTTCCACATTACATCTGCGTTCTTCTGTTTCCCACCTGGGGTTAAAGCAGTCCTACTGTAGTGGGAAAATCGCTCAATCCAGGTCATAGTCATACTGACGGAACTTCTGTTGAACCATGGGCAGATCCACCGCCCCCCCCCCCTCCAATCCAGGTCATAGTCATACTGACGGAACTTCTGTTGAACCATGGGCAGATCCACGTCCCCCCCCCCCCCTTCCAATCCAGGTCATAGTCATACTGACGAAACTTCTGTTGAACCATGGGCAGATCCACGCCCCCGCCCCCTCGAAACCAGATCATAGTCATACTGACGGAACTTCAGAACTTCTGTTTAGCCATGGGCGAATTCACGCCCCCCCCCCTCTTTCCAAACCAGGTCATAGTCATACTGACGGAACTACTGTTGAACCATGGGCGGATCCACCGCCCCCCCCCCCCCCACTCCTCTCCAAACCAGGTCATAGTCATACTGACGGAACTTCTGTTGAACCATGGGCTGATCCACCGCCCCCCCCCCTCCTCTCCAATCCACGTCATAGTCATACTGACGGAACTTCTGTTGAACCATGGGCGAATTCACGCCCCCCCCCCCCTCTCCAAACCAGGTCATAGTCATACTGACGCAACTTCTGTTGAACTATGGGCAGATCAACGCCCCCCCCCCCCTCCCCTTCAATCCAGGTCATAGTCATACTGACGGAACTTCTGTTGAACTATGGGCGGATCCACGCCCCCCCCCCCCCCCCACTCCCCTTCAATCCAGGTCATAGTCATACTGACGCAACTTCTGTTGAACTATGGGCAGATCCACGCCCCCCCCCCCTCCCCTCCAATCCAGGTCATAGTCATACTGACGGAACTTCTGTTGAACTATGGGCGGATCCACGATATTTAATGGTCGGTTATAGGTCTGCTCCCAATAAACGTCAGAAATGATTAAATATCATTGCTTTAGTGAATCCGGGTCAGGGTATACATGTATAAGTGGAAATATATCAACTCAGTGACCAAAATATTTATTGCTGTGCTGTTATGCAACGGTTCTCACGCCAATTTGTCACAGGTTCAGACCACTTTTTTTTTTCTTTGACCTTTTCTCGATGTGATCATCATATGTGTTATTGCAGTCCAAAAGGCTTTTGGCACACCCACAAAATAAATAACTTAACCGTTGAAACCGATTTTCATATATTGTTTTATTTTCCTGTCTATGTTTTGGATGAACTAAAATGGGCTTGCTGTACGATTATTTTGTTAGTCGATCGCCTTTTCACAATATTTGGTACTGTAAGTTTGACAATTTCTTTTTGAAATGTCCACTTTTCAATGCCAGAAATGACCTAGCTGGAACGCATCGCCAGCAATCTCGAACCTTGGAGTTGCCGGGGCCTACAGGGCCCTGGACCTGGCTACGATACTGGGGGAGAGTATACCTATTATCTGAAAGCCTTGAAAGTTTTTAGGGTGCGTACTTTAACTACTAGGTCAGTTGTTACAGATCCCTAAAATATCCAATGCAATGGCCTTTAACAGATTTCTTTTCTTCCAAAGTGAGTAGATTTCCGAGTTCACAAGTCAAAAATCTTTACATCAAATTTCACCTGTTGGACCTTGAAAATGGCTCAGAACGCATGTATGGCATTCTCCTGTTTAGGGCGGCCCCTAGAACCTCGTCTGTTGTGCTAAGATAGTTGCCCCCCCCCCCCCCCCCTCCGCAATATTAAAAACGTTCCGCCGCCCCTGCGATGCGGTGCGGGATCGAAACCCACTCAGACCAAATGAATACAAAATTAAAAATTAGGAGGGGATTTTTCTCTTGATCGCCGTATGTGGAAGAGTTGCCAGGCCATATTTCTTGACAACACATGTAACGCATCTATACTCTTGAAGATCTTTGGTCTTCAATGCTTTATAATTTGTGTGCTGGTTCTCTAAATCGTATTAAATTCTTACTCTTCTAATTGTGACAAACAAAATTCTGCTGAAATTCTACTTTATCACAACCAGCATAGGCTTGAGGTCAACTTAAAATCGGCTTGTCCGATAACGAAATCCTTTTGGAAAGCAAATATCAAAGGACAGACGTTAAGTCACGGACAATACATACATGTGGTATATATGACAGAGCCACTAACTATTGGACTCCAGACTTCGAAGCGCAGTGACAGTAGGATAATCTTTCCAATGTTTGTATAAGATTTGCTTGTAAAGACGTTGCTCTGTTTTTCGTTTTTGTTTTTTTTTAATATAAATCAAAATTTTTACATGAAATTTGCTGGCCTATTATTACTTCTTTTATTATTATTTTGTCTCGTAACAGATCCCATACTATCAGAAAAATAAGACTGTATTGATTTTGGATGAAAGGTGTTAGGTCGATTTTCAATGAAAAAGGAACAATTAACGAGTAATAAGTTGGAATTCTGGGATACTTATATTATTGTCTAACCCAGGGTTATTAATTTCTACCTTATATAATCAGGACAAACCCACAAAAAGTTAGAAGACAAGAAAACGACCTGCCAGGCTGCTTGCGTTCAACGCCCTGCTATGGAGCCTCTGGAAGTAAACAAATCAAGTTGCAAAGGCCTTAAAAGGAGACATTGCTTAAGTTTGTTGCAGTTCTCCGTTGACCTTCAGATTATAAGAGAAACACAGAAAAAAGGCTGCAGTCCGTAAAAAAAACAGGTGAATGTAGAACAATGGCGCAGCCACAAAGGGCTCTATTGCGCATTCGATTATTTTTACCGCAACAAAGCAGACATTGGAATCCTCAAATACAACTCCCTATCCAATGGTCCGTGGGGGCTGGGAAAGTTACCAATGGTCATCTGGAAACCTCATCTTTTATATAAACAACGGCAGAAAAGCAAACATTATATCGATATTTGTTCCGGGCATATCCCTTTAAGTAAAATGTTAAAATTTCTTTAATCTGTTATTTTCCATACATGTGCGGTACTCTTTAAAGGTCTGGTAAAACAGTAGTCCGAAATATCTGCGATGATGATGTAAGACATTTTCTGACAGATAGGCCATCATCATCGTCAGAACGCATTTGATCAATTTACTGGGAATTTCTTGCCACCCTTCGAGGTGGCAAGACCACCTCTCGTTTCTCATCAAAAATATCGAGATTCTCTTCATAACTTTCAAAAAATAAAATTGTTAACCCGTACTTTAATGATTTCCCTTTCTCCTCGCACCAATCTTAAGTCTGTACGTCGACAAAAGCCATAAATCTGCCCGGTTAAATTTCAAACTGTACCAAACCTTTAGTTTACAAAAGTCGCCATCTGCATAATCTCATTGATACGTCACTGTATGCACGAAAGGTCAATCTGTCACATGACTACCCCACTAGCAGGCGATATAGTTCATTGGTCGTGTTGCTTTTTTGCTGAAGTCACGTGAACCAACACGACCAATGAACTATATCGCCTGCTAGTGGGTAATCATGTGACAAGTTGACCTTTCGCGCGTATATTGACGTAGTATGCAAATGCCGACTTTTCTAAATTAAAGGTTTGGTACAGTTTGAAATTTAACCGGGCAGATCTATGGCTGGTGTCGACGTACAGACTTCAGATTGGTGCAAGGAGAAAGGGAAATCATTAAAGTACGGGTTAGCAATTTTATTTTTTAAAAGTTATGAAGAGAATCTTGATATTTTTTATGAGAAACGAGAGGTGGTCTTGCCACCTCGAAGGGTGGCAAGAAATTCCCAGTAAATTGATCAAATGCGTTCTGACGCTGATGATGGCCTATCTGTCAAAAAATGTCTTACATCATCAGCGCAGATATTTCGGACTAGTAAAACAGTTGTCCAAAAATAGGTCTTTAAATTGATTCCTGAAACTAACATAAATGTTTTGAATTTTACTTCAACCAATCCAAGCCTTTAAAGTGACAGAAGCTGACTATATTTTGATACTTTCTCCGTCAATATAAAATTTCAAAATTAACCATTTTTTATTCAAGAAGTAGCACTAAAAAGATTATAATATTTACTAGTCTCGAGAATGTACGTTAAAGTAGTGTTTGGAACTTACTTAGGTCTAAAGTGAATGAACGTTCGTCTCGGATAGTTAAATTGTGTTTATTTTTCGAACACTATCTGAATTCGTAAACGCCACAGATTCCATAGAGTTTGTTTATTCCAACTTCAATCATTTAGTTTTCAAACCCTCGCTATCAGAATGTATGAAATAATTACGAATTCCGGTAGATCATGTCACCTAAAGTTACACGTAGACGTGATATTAGAAGTGATACTAAGCCTGAAAACATACGTGTTCAGAGACGAGACCTTGGACTGAATGAATATTCATTCCAGCTTATTTGAATTTCACAACCACTTTCATTTCACACGGATCAGAGTCTACATAGGGTTTCTTGTTTATTTCAACATCAATAGAATAACTTTGCAATAAACTTCAAACGCTCAATTTGTTGTGAAGAAGGAAAAAGGCAAGAAAAGTTTGTATGTTGGCGGTTGCTACCACTTTTAGTGGTGATTCTCGGTTACCTTCAGATTAGAAGAAAATAAAGACGTGATCAATCTCGAATGAAAGACTGTAAGTCGACTTTCCGTCAAAGATGTACATCAAAAGAGTTATTTAAGATAATTCCCTGCTGTTTTATTTTTTGTCTGGCAGTCAGTAAAAAAACAGCCGAGAATGTACCACACACGCATCCATAAAGAGCGTGTACCGCACGCGCACCCATAAAGAGCGTGCACCGCACAGCTTGCCCAGGTCGATTCTCGGTCAATAATCCAAGCAGACAAAGAAATCCCCAAATAAAACTCCATCAGTCCTTGAGAGCTAGGGAAATTACCATTCGTCATCTGGAAACCCCATCTTTATATAAACAACAGTCAAATAGCACACATTTTAACGATCTTCGTTTCGCTGGTCCCGGGGATGTCATTTAAAGACACAATGTAACATAAATTAGGACCTCGGAGAAGTATACGTGCTGTGGAATCACTTGTTCTTATTACTTGACAGTTACCATGAACTTCATCAGTTGGGTAAATGATCGATTTGTCGACAAAGAGAGTCCGTGGAGACCCTTCTGTAACTTTAACTTCCAACATCGGGATTCTGTTCAGTGACATTTTTTATGATAGTTTATGGCCCCTAACATGGAATTAACATCTTTCGGAAATGTATCTATGTCACGTTATGTTCTAGCCTGGATTCCAAGCACGATTATCCATCGCATCTTGTCTTCTCAAATCCCAAGACTCCAGTTTTATATTTTCTTATACCACGATCACAAAACATATTTACGTTTGATTTGATGCTCTGGAAGTGTAATGAAACTAACTGAATGTTCCAATGAAATCTTTCTCTGATATCTGAAATAACCTCTTCAAATCTTACTTCTCACAAAGTGACAAGAGCTGCCATATCTAGGAACAATTTTCCTTGAAACCTAATTAGCTAATTGTTCGTCTTTTTTATCTAAACAAACCCGACCGTTACGCGGATACCAATCTTGAAGATGTTTTAATGAGCAATGAAATCCCTAAAATGTACTCCTATTTCCATGTTTGTTTTTTTTTCTAATTTTCTTCGTTTTTGCCTTACATCTTTGGTTCGTATAGGTTACTGGCATTAGTGTTATTTATTTATCATACTTGTTCAGAAACAAGATTCTGGAATGAACATTCTGCTTACTTGAATTTCACACAGATCAGAGTCTACATCAATCCATTCGCTTTTCAAGATTTCAAATGTCTCTTGACGATCGGAATTAATGGCCCTGGATTTGGCAGCTCACGAGCTCATCCACAGGTCAAAATTAACACGTCTAAAGTACACTCGGAACATCCTTCGGCTATCTTCGCTCGCTACCGGTCGGCTTTGACACGCCTCGGACCAATCTCATTCTCGCGAGATCCCCTGCTACTGCGTGAACGCGACGGACCTCTCAGGCCGTTCCAAGCCATTTTACCCAAAATTTGGGTAATCAAACTTACTTCCAAAATTGATATGTACGTGATCTTTACCGGATTCAATATGTTGGCTTGTATTTCGTTTTTGGTACACGCCCTTAAGTTTTGAATTATCGTTGAGGAAATACAGGGACTATATTTCTACCCTCCGCGATTGTGAACAGGCCAGCGTACAACATGTTATTTTGTATGTCTACGTCATGTGATTGTAGTGCGAGTATTTCTCCGCAGCTCTGGCAAAAGGGGATTCCCCTTAGCATACTAAGGCAAATGGCTTGGAACGGCCTGAGAGGTCCGTCGCGATCACGTAGTAGCAGGGGATCTCGCGAGAATGAGATTGGCCTCGGACAGTCTGCGCTTTTATATATAATATATATTTTAAATCCGATTATTCGAGAATATTTTAATTACTTAATATATATACAATTCTACAAAGTTGCTTAATAAATAAACATTCCAGCAGCTACTACTTTTAGATGTGTTCTTCAGAAGTGTTTTTTTTTTAACATCGCCTATTGAGTTTTTTTTTTTAATAACCAACTGATTCTTCTGGGAATAGTACGGAAGCGTATTAGAGAAAAAATTTTTTTTATTTTTCGGAGTAACTTAGTCCCAGTTAGCTAATTCGGAGTTATTAAGTCCGAATTAGCTACATGGGACTTAATAACTCCGAATTAGCTGCTAATTCAGAGTTAGTAACTCCGAATTTGCTACGTGGGCTTAGTAACTTCGAATTAGCGGCTAATTTTTTCACTTGGCCCTAATACGCTTCCGTTATATAGAGACTTAAAAGATAATGATGTTTTATCGAATAATACCTTAGAATGCGACCAGAGTATTACAAGTATTGGTCTCTTTGACTTACCATCGGAAAGCGTTATTGTCTGGAATAGAGGTGCGTTGAAAACAAGAGCCAGAGACGCTTATTGTCCACAATACATGCTACTTTTAATAGCGACGGATATTCCGTCTTAGTAAACTCGCTTTTGAATTGAGAGTAATTTCCTGTCTTTTGTGTCTATATTAACATGTTACATTTTATATAAAACAACACTACATGAACGAAGTCATCCTTATACAAGGACAGGAGCTGATAAAATTCTTACTTTTTTATAAATTCTGATTATCAAGAAGAAGCTTAAAAGCAAATTAAAGGTCCAAAGAATTCCGACATTTTACTGCGTACACATATTGGGAAGGTTTTGGGATGATCACTGATGATCACGATTTTAAATTCATTTGCAGCTGATAAGTTTACTTTTAGTTTCAACCAAGCTCGAGTTTCTGATAGAGACTCCAGAGTGAGCCGTTGCACCCTAACTGCCTGGCCGATTGTTTCGTCGTCTTCTGATTTTCATGTTTTTGTCCTGATCACATAATGTAGATGTATTTTACCCCTTTGATGTGTCATATAAATAGGGAGCCTTTGTGGTAAATAAATTTGATATAAAACGTGATGTTATATTTAATGAGGATACTTTTGGTGATTTATAAGATTTCATATAAATAGATTTATAGGTAGACGAATGCTCACTAATGGTTTGATATCAGCGAAGATTTTATTTTGTACTTCTTGAAAAAATGACGAACAATTAGCTGATACAGTTTCATCGAAATTTCCCCTATCTTCGTCATTCCGTGCCAATTTAAAGCACTCTTCTAACTCCCAACATGAAAGAAAACATAACTATTTTACTGTAATAGTATGTGATGAGATAATTGTTTTTGTTTGACATTGCAGATTGGATTCTGATTTCACACTATGTTTGATTATCTGACTACTAAACAATATAAGCATAACTAGAGTGTAAGGTTAACACAATGTTAATGTCTACGCAGTAGGCAATTTAATAAACCAGCAGACAATGTCTGAATATATTTACTTAAGTTTACACTATAGCCTTTCTTTAATACCACTGGGAAAACTTGATTGGATAATGTTGTCTATGTAATATAATTCCAAGAGGATCATATACAGACCAAAGTGTGACATGTCGTAACCCGGGTTAGATCGTGACCGACAGGTTTATATGGGAATTGAGGAATGGGACATCCTGACAATAATACCGATGAGGTTATCAGTAATATACAACACTCAATATAACACTGAAACGGACAGCTTTGGTGTTTGAACCTTTTCGAAACATCATAATATAAATACTTCTCTACCCTTCTAATGAGACCAACTGGTATTTGTACTTTATATTTCTATTGAAGACAACTTATGACAGAAAATCTCGTGTAAATATTGTATCTCGCGTTCATCTGGGACCAACTCATCCGACGGACTAGTCTAAAGGAAGATTACTCTTGCTACTTATCGTATATCAACCCTAACATACATAAATATCATTTTGATTTTCTGTCACCACTCACGATAGCGATGGGCTCAGAGTGGACTAGGACCATTTAAGACGTTACGTGAATGATGTCCCCTGATCGACTACATCTTAACCCTGGAAGGAAATATATGTATTACTCCTTTCTGATCGAACCAATGTAGACTCAAGGTTTGAGTTCCATCCTTCAGTCAGTGCGTTAAATCGGTGATTTTTTTTACATCAGTTTAAATCGGCCTGTTTTCTAAGCGTTTTCAGACATTATGCTGAAAAATATACGTACGCCAACCATGCTGAGTTACGTATCATTTTGTTTGATTCAGATAATTTTTACAGAAATTACCGACTGGCTTTGTAATAGTCTCGCCTGGATCAAGTGTATATTCTTTGGGCATGTGACGAAAACAGAGAATGTCTCGAGATTTGGATAGCCACATTGTTTGTGTTTTCATTACGTCATTTTATATATAGATATTATACTAAAATATTTCAAACATTAATTATGTTCCACGTAAAGAAAATCACTTTTCTCACTTCCGCTGCAGATACCAAGCACACCAAAGCGCTAGTAAGGCATGGAAATGTGGCCACCAACCCTTCATATTTGTAGTTAGTCTAGTGGTTAAAGGCTACGGTTATGGCTAGTGCGCATGTTCTAGCCAGGATTTAATAAAAGAAAAAAAAATAGTCATTATAGGCTAAGATAGTTAATTTAACATAGCTGTATTAGAAAGTGTAGACAGAGATACCTGCCCTAAGGGAGTAGTCTGGGGGTATTACTCATAGTTCCCTGGTTTCCCCCAATGTTCAATATAATGCCGTCCTTTTTACGATAACAATACCGTGCGTTTACGGTAAAAAATACGGTATACCGTAACTTATGATTTTACGGTCTACCCTTATTTTTACGGTAGAAAATTTACGGGTTACATTTTACAGTGTAACCTGATGAAATATCATAGGCTTAGTTTATTACAACAATTTATGATGGGGTATAAAATGTCTAAATGATGTACCTCTTAACACAATTAGAAACCTGTCTCCATGGTTATTTTAGACAAGAAGCTTTTCCCTGTGCCCGTGTGTTTTAATGATCTTAAATATATAAGGAAAGAAATGTCCCTCAAATTATTCCTTTAGATGTACGATCACATGATAAGGTAGTCCTATTTCTAATCTATATAAAGGGAAGGATGCTCTCTCCTGGTCATATATGTTCGTTAAATAACGGACATGTAGGAATTGGGTATGTCAGGTAGTGATGCTAATATATCATCTTCTATTCTGACAAGCAATCTACCAAATTGAATACTTATATTTACTAGCTGTCCAGATATCTCACCAATATTCAATCCTCTTATTTCTTCAGATGTCTTCTTTACTCATCCATCACCATAGTGACATGCCTACACATATTGGCATGTTTAAGAACTACTTCAAATCATGCATAATTAATATAGTTATGACAATTACGTCCAAATATCCTGTGCATGTCTGATCGGCTATTCTCAAATGTATTTAAGGGGTATAGAACATAAACAAATAATTAACTTTTTTTCTGAAAGATTGTTTTGTGTTGTTTGAACTTGTTGAGAAAAATACCCGAGAATTTAAAAAATTGCTTTTATTAAAACGTGTCTTTTAAATTGATCTTTTGGTGTTTTAAGCCGCGCTCAAGATTATTTCACTTATGTGGCGGCGTTGCCAGTTTTATTGTGGGTGGAAACCGGGCTCTGCGCCCGAAGGAAACCCACGACCTTCCACTGGTAACTGGCAACCATCCCACATAGGTCGGTCGAGTGTAAACCAGTCACAAAATTTTCCAATTTTTGGACTGAGTGGGATTCGAACCCGCGACCCATTGGTGGAAATGTCTCTTAAAAGACTTTAACAAAAAGACAAGCGAAATTTCTGCAGGTCACTAAAAAAAATCCGCCTATAAAATAGTATTTATATTATCTCGAATTGAATTGAAATTTTATTCACCACAGGTAGAAAATTACATGTCAGTATGCGTTTATACAGGAACGGCGGGAATAAAGCCAAGGGCTTGTTCTGATACCGCAAATCCTCCGGGGGGAGGGGGTATCTACAGATGTGGACTAAATACAAATAGAAACCCAGAAGGGTGTTGTTGTTTTTTTCGAAATACTTGTATGGGGCAAAATTCTAATGGATATAACATAAACCATCGATCATGGTTAAGATGCATAACCATTGTCAATGTGTTACAAAATGATTCCAGAAAATTCTACTGACCAAGGCTAAGCTCTTGTCAGTCGTCAAGCTAAAGAAATATCATAGGTTTGGTTTGTTACAACAATTTATGGTGTATAAAGGTCTAAATGATATACCTCTTTTTAACACAATTAGAAACTTGTCTCCATGATTATTTTAGACAAACAGATTTTCTCTGTGCCCGTGTGTTTTAGTGATCATAAATATAATAAATACCTGGGATTGAAATTCGTTTACATCATACAAAGTGTTCCAGAAATTTCTACTGACTAAGGCCAAGCTCCTGTCAGTCGTCAACCTAATGAAATAGCATAGCTTTACTTTATTACAACAATTTATGATGGGGTATAAAGGTCTAAATGATATACCTCTTTTAATACAATCAGAAACCTGTCTCCATGGTTATCTTAGACAAAAAGATTTTCCCTGTGCCCGTGTGTTTTAGTGTTCATAAATATATTTATGATCTATTAATTGAAATTCACCCGTTGTAAACGGGTTGTGTGACCTCGAGCACTGGTTGACATGACCAGGGATGAATATTCAAAATGACTCAAATAATGTAAACACAGTGGTGACAGCAATTGTAATAAAATAGTATACATATTTGAATCTAATCCTATGAGAGTTTTCATTTTTTCATGTCGTCCGGGAACTTTTGTAATAGGCTTAGGGTTAATATCATAACTAGCTTATTATTGCGAGAAGTAAAGCCGCGAGCTTCTCGTACAATGTGCCATAAAGTATGGAAGCCGGAAGCAACTCACAGCGAAAAGTAAAGCCGCGAGCTTCTCGCCCCCAGCATTGCGGAGTCAAAATGATCCTCGACTATCTGTATGGGATTGTTTTTGTGCTGTTAAAATGATCTTGGATTATCTGTTTCAGATTGTATTGGACTGTCAAAATGATCTTGGTTTATCTGCATTGCATTGTTTTTGGTCTGTCTAAAAAATCTTGGATTATCTACATTGCATTGTTTTTGGACTGTCAAAATGATCTTGGATTATCTGTATTGCATCGTATTGGAATTTTAAAGTGATCTTGGATTATCTGTATTTAATTGTTTTGGGGCTGTGAAAATGATATTGGATTATCTGTATTGGATTGTTTTTGATTTTTCAAATGGTCTAGGGTTATCTGTATTGGATTGTTTTGGGGCTGTCAAAATTATCTAGGATTATCTTTATTGCATTATTTTAGGACTGTCAAAATGATCTGGGATTAATTGTACTGGATTGTTTTGAACTGTCAAAACGATATTGAATTATCTGTATTGTATCGTATTGGAACTCTCAACATGCTCTTTGATTATCTGTATTGCATTGTTGTTGTGGGCTGTCAAAGTGAGCTTGGATTATCTCTGTTGCATTGTTGTGGGCTGTCAAAATGGTATTTGGATTATCAGTGTTGCATTGTATTGGACTGTCAAAATGATCTTGGATTATTTGTATTGCATTGAATTGGACTGTCAAAATGATCTTGGATTATCTGTATTGCATTGTATTGGACTGTCAAAATCACCTTGGATTATCTGTATTGCATTGTATTGGACTGTCAAAATGATCTTTGATTATCTGTATTGCATTGTATTGGACTGTCAAAATGATCTTTGATTATCTGTATTGCATTGCATTGGACTGTCAAAATGATCTTTGATTATCTGTATTGCATTGTATTGGACTGTCAAAATGATCTTAGATTATCTCTATTGCATTGTATTGGCCTGTCAAAATGACCTTGGATTATCTGCATTTTATTGTATGGGACTATCAAAATGATATTGGATTATCTGTATTTCATTGTATTGGACTGTCAAAATTATCTTGGATTATCTGTATTGCATTGTATTGGACAGTCAATATGATCTTGGATTATCTGTATTGCATTGTATTGGACTGTCCAAATGACCTTGGATTATCTGTATTGCATTGTATTGGACTGTCAAAATTATCTAGGATTATCTGTATTGCATTGTATTGGACAGTCAAAATGATCTTGGATTATCTGTATTGCATTGTATTGGACTGTCAAAATGATCTTGGATTATCTGTATTGCATTGTATTGGACTGTCAAAATGATCTTGGATTATTTGTATTGCATTGTATTGGACTGTCAAAATGATCTTGGATTATCTGTATTGCATTGTATTGGACTGTCAAAATGATCTTGGATTATCTGTATTGCATTGTTTTGGACTGTCAAAATGATCTTGGATTATCTGTATTGCATTGTATTGGACTGTCAAAATGATCTTTGATTATCTGTATTGCCTTGTTTTGGGCTGTCAAATAGATCTTGGATTATCTGCATTGTATTGCTCTTGGCAGTCAAAAGGTTCTTGGATTACCTGTATTGGATTATTTTGGGGCTGTCAAAATGATTTTGGATTATCTGTATTGCGTTATTTTTTAACTGTCAAAATGATCTTGGATTATCTGTATTGCATTGTATTGGACTGTCAAAATTATCTAGGATTATCTGTATTGCATTGTATTGGACAGTCAAAATGATCTTGGATTATCTGTATTGCATTGTATTGGACTGTCAAAATGATCTTGGATTATCTGTATTGCATTGTATTGGACTGTCAAAATGATCTTGGATTATTTGTATTGCATTGTTTTGGACTGTCAAATTGATCTTGGATTATCTTTATTAGATTGTTTTTGGGCTGTCAAATTGATCTTGGATTATCTGCATTGTATTGCTCTTGGCAGTCAAAAGGTTCTTGGATTACCTGTATTGGATTATTTTGGGGCTGTCAAAATGGTCTTGGATTATCTGTATGAGATTGTTTTTGAGCTGTCAAAATGATCTTGGATTATCTGTATGAGATAAGAGACAGTAGCGTTGAAACAAATATTGGTAATTTTGCCTCATTTTTATCGAAAAGTACAAAATAAGAGCTTTACGTTGATTCCATTGTCGCAGATGAAACTTAAGGTAATTTTATTTGCAGCAAACCCACTTGAGTGTATTCATATATCCCGGTTATTTAAATTTTGCCCGTTATCAGCAAACCTTTTGGTTAGTACTGCCTGTAAGGATAGTTTTTAATTTCAACGCCAATCCTTTAGTTTAATGGAGGTACTTTAAACACTGAGCATTTCATGGCAATCAGAATTAATGGACAAATTCCAAATTTTGGCAGCTCATGCCTCTTTAAAAATTTATAAACTTTCCAACTTGCGACTTATTAAATGAGAAGAACTGTAGTAACGAACATGGCGAGATATGTACACTGGTTTAGTTTATTACAACAATTTATGATGGGGTATAAAATGTCTAAGTGATGTACCTCTTAACACAATTAGAAACCTGTCTCCATGGTTATTTTAGACAAGAAGCTTTTCCCTGTGCCCGTGTGTTTTAATGATCTTAAATATATAAGGAAAGAAATGTCCCTCAAATTATTCCTTTAGATGTACGATCACATGATAAGGTAGTCCTATTTCTAATCTATATAAAGGGAAGGATGTTTTTTTCCTGATCATATGTGTTCGTTAAATAACGGACATGTAGGAATTGGGTATGTCAGGTAGTGATGCTAATATATCATCTTCTATTCTGACAAGCAATCTACCAAATTAAATACTTATATTTACTAGCTGTCCAGATATCTCACCAATATTCAATCCTCTTATTTCTTCAGATGTCTTCTTTACTCATCCATCACCATAGTGACATGCCTACACATATTGGCATGTTTAAGAACTACTTCAAATCATGCATAATTAATATAGTTATGACAATTACGTCCAAATATCCCGTGCATGTCTGATCGGCTATTCTCAAATGTATTTAAGGGGTATAGAACATAAACAAATAATTAACTTTTTTTCTGAAAGATTGTTTTGTGTTGTTTGAACTTGTTGAGAAAAATACCCGAGAATTTAAAAAATTGCTTTTATTAAAACGTGTCTTTTAAATTGATTGTTTGGTGTTTTAAGCCGCGCTCAAGATTATTTCACTTATGTGGCGGCGTTGCCAGTTTTATTGTGGGTGGAAACCGGGCTCTGCGCCCGAAGGAAACCCACGACCTTCCACTGGTAACTGGCAACCATCCCACATAGGTCGGTCGAGTGTAAACCAGTCACAAAATTTTCCAATTTTTGGACTGAGTGGGATTCGAACCCGCGACCCATTGGTGGAAATGTCTCTTAAAAGACTTTAACAAAAAGACAAGCGAAATTTCTGCAGGTCACTAAAAAAAATCCGCCTATAAAATAGTATTTATATTATCTCGAATGGAATTGAAATTTTATTCACCACAGGTAGAAAATTACATGTCAGTATGCGTTTATACAGGAACGGCGGGAATAAAGCCAAGGGCTTGTTCTGATACCGCAAATCCTCCGGGGGGAGGGGGTATCTACAGATGTGGACTAAATACAAATAGAAACCCAGAAGGGTGTTGTTGTTTTTTTCGAAATACTTGTATGGGGCAAAATTCTAATGGATATAACATAAACCATCGATCATGGTTAAGATGCATAACCATTGTCAATGTGTTACAAAATGATTCCAGAAAATTCTACTGACCAAGGCTAAGCTCTTGTCAGTCGTCAAGCTAAAGAAATATCATAGGTTTGGTTTGTTACAACAATTTATGGTGTATAAAGGTCTAAATGATATACCTCTTTTTAACACAATTAGAAACTTGTCTCCATGATTATTTTAGACAAGCAGATTTTCTCTGTGCCCGTGTGTTTTAGTGATCATAAATATAATAAATACCTGGGATTGAAATTCGTTTACATCATACAAAGTGTTCCAGAAATTTCTACTGACTAAGGCCAAGCTCCTGTCAGTCGTCAACCTAATGAAATAGCATAGCTTTACTTTATTACAACAATTTATGATGGGGTATAAAGGTCTAAATGATATACCTCTTTTAATACAATTAGAAACCTGTCTCCATGGTTATCTTAGACAAAAAGATTTTCCCTGTGCCCGTGTGTTTTAGTGTTCATAAATATATTTATGATCTATTAATTGAAATTCACCCGTTGTAAACGGGTTGTGTGACCTCGAGCACTGGTTGACATGACCAGGGATGAATATTCAAAATGACTCAAATAATGTAAACACAGTGGTGACAGCAATTGTAATAAAATAGTATACATATTTGAATCTAATCCTATGAGAGTTTTCATTTTTTCATGTCGTCCGGGAACTTTTGTAATAGGCTTAGGGTTAATATCATAACTAGCTTATTATTGCGAGAAGTAAAGCCGCGAGCTTCTCGTACAATGTGCCATAAAGTATGGAAGCCGGAAGAAACTCACAGCGAAAAGTAAAGCCGCGAGCTTCTCGCCCCCAGCATTGCGGAGTCAAAATGATCCTCGACTATCTGTATGGGATTGTTTTTGTGCTGTTAAAATGATCTTGGATTATCTGTTTCAGATTGTATTGGACTGTCAAAATGATCTTGGTTTATCTGCATTGCATTGTTTTTGGTCTGTCTAAAAAATCTTGGATTATCTACATTGCATTGTTTTTGGACTGTCAAAATGATCTTGGATTATCTGTATTGCATCGTATTGGAATTTTAAAGTGATCTTGGATTATCTGTATTTAATTGTTTTGGGGCTGTGAAAATGATATTGGATTATCTGTATTGGATTGTTTTTGATTTTTCAAATGGTCTAGGGTTATCTGTATTGGATTGTTTTGGGGCTGTCAAAATTATCTAGGATTATCTTTATTGCATTATTTTAGGACTGTCAAAATGATCTGGGATTAATTGTACTGGATTGTTTTGAACTGTCAAAACGATATTGAATTATCTGTATTGTATCGTATTGGAACTCTCAACATGCTCTTTGATTATCTGTATTGCATTGTTGTTGTGGGCTGTCAAAGTGAGCTTGGATTATCTCTGTTGCATTGTTGTGGGCTGTCAAAATGATATTTGGATTATCAGTGTTTCATTGTTGTGGGCTGTCAAAATGATCTTGGAATATCTGTATTGCATTGTATTGGACTGTCAAAATGATCTTGGATTATTTGTATTGCATTGAATTGGACTGTCAAAATGATCTTGGATTATCTGTATTGCATTGTATTGGACTGTCAAAATCACCTTGGATTATCTGTATTGCATTGTATTGGACTGTCAAAATGATCTTTGATTATCTGTATTGCATTGCATTGGACTGTCAAAATTATCTTTGATTATCTGTATTGCATTGTATTGGACTGTCAAAATGATCTTGGATTATCTGTATTGCATTGCATTGGACAGTCAAAATTATCTTTGATTATCTGTATTGCATTGCATTGGACTGTCAAAATTATCTTTGATTATCTGTATTGCATTGTATTGGACTGTCAAAAGGTTCTTGGATTACCTGTATTGGATTATTTTGGGGCTGTCAAAATGATTTTGGATTATCTGTATTGCGTTATTTTTTAACTGTCAAAATGATCTTAGATTATCTCTATTGCATTGCATTGGACTGTCAAAATGACCTTGGATTATCTGCATTTCATTGTATGGGACTATCAAAATGATATTGGATTATCTGTATTGCATTGTATTGGACTGTCAAAATTATCTTGGAGTATCTGTATTGCATTGTATTGGACTGTCAAAATGATCTTAGATTATCTCTATTGCATTGTATTGGCCTGTCAAAATGACCTTGAATTATCTGCATTTCATTGTATGGGACTATCAAAATGATATTGGATTATCTGTATTGCATTGTATTGGACTGTCAAAATTATCTTGGATTATCTGTATTGCATTGTATTGGACAGTCAAAATGATCTTGGATTATCTGTATTGCATTGTATTGGACTGTCAAAATGACCTTGGATTATCTGTATTGCATTGTATTGGACTGTCAAAATTATCTAGGATTATCTGTATTGCATTGTATTGGACAGTCAAAATGATCTTGGATTATCTGTATTGCATTGTATTGGACTGTCAAAATGACCTTGGATTATCTGTATTGCATTGTATTGGACTGTCAAAATTATCTAGGATTATCTGTATTGCATTGTATTGGACAGTCAAAATGATCTTGGATTATCTGTATTGCATTGTATTGGACTGTCAAAATGATCTTGGATTATCTGTATTGCATTGTATTGGACTGTCTAAATGATCTTGGATTATCTGTATTGCATTGTTTTGGACTGTCAAAATGATCTTGGATTATCTGTATTGCATTGTATTGGACTGTCAAAATGATCTTTGATTATCTGTATTGCCTTGTTTTGGGCTGTCAAATTGATCTTGGATTATCTTTATTAGATTGTTTTTGGGCTGTCAAATAGATCTTGGATTATCTGCATTGTATTGCTCTTGGCAGTCAAAAGGTTCTTGGATTACCTGTATTGGATTATTTTGGGGCTGTCAAAATGGTCTTGGATTATCTGTATGAGATTGTTTTTGAGCTGTCAAAATGATCTTGGATTATCTGTATGAAATTGTTTTTGAGCTGTCAAAATGATCTTGGATTATCTGTATGAGATAAGAGACAGTAGCGTTGAAACAAATATTGGTAATTTTGCCTCATTTTTATCGAAAAGTACAAAATAAGAGCTTTACGTTGATTCCATTGTCGCAGATGAAACTTAAGGTAATTTTATTTGCAGCAAACCCACTTGAGTGTATTCATATATCCCGGTTATTTAAAGGAGTGGAAATCTCTAGAAATACATAGGGATTATCGTAGATAACAACCTTCAAAGTACTTAAAACATTTCACGTCAATTACCTCCAGTGACCCTCAAGCTAATAAAAACAGAAGTATGTCCTTTCAGTGGCATATCTGTGAAGCCATTTTTCCGTTTTAGGATGACGTGATGTTGGTATAGCTATTTTTAGATCAATAATGACGTATTTTTACCGCTCTCTAATGTATAAAGGTAGATTTAGGTCCAAAAAAACATGGCGACAAACTTGAAGTGGGAAGATTGTCTCCGAATAAATAGGTCAGTATGCAACCGCGCGCCATTACTTAGCCAGCCATTGGCTAAATTGCATCACATGACTACTCTATAACGCACTTAAATTTTTATTTAACAATAATTGGATAAAACTAATGAAAAAATGGTGGCGGCCTTGTGAATGGCCTAGGGAGCTTATTCTCTATTGTAACGCCACCTTCAAATTTCAATTATTCACTTACGAGGGGATAAAACATACATTGGACAGGTGTTTTGGACTAAATGAACTCTACTCTTTCCATCTAAACTAGTCTAAAGCTTAGATTTTCTTTCCCTTTAAATTTTGCCCGTTATCAGCAAACCTTTTGGTTTGTACTGCCTGTAAGGATAGTTTTTAATTTCAACGCCAATCCTTTAGTTTAATGGAGGTACTTTAAACACTGAGCATTTCATGGCAATCAGAATTAATGGAAAAATTCCAAATTTTGGCAGCTCATGCCTCTTTAAAAATTTATAAACTTTCCAACTTGCGACTTATTAAATGAGAAGAACTGTAGTAACGAACATGGCGAGATATGTACACTGGATGTTGTTGTGTTGGATAAAAGGTTATTTTGGATTACGAAATGTTTGCATCTATAGCACTGATTTCAGTAAATAAATTGCCCCGTTGCATTTCTTACAATGTGCCATAAAGTATGGACGCCGGAAGCAACTCAAAGCGAAAAGCCCCACCAGCCACGCAACACTAGCGAAGACCGCGAATAAAATCAAACCCAAATTGAATAGCATGGTTGGAGTATTAGGCCAAAGAAAGAGGTCGTTATTTTCCCTGAAATTTCGGGTTTCCTTGCCAACGATTGGAGAAACTCCACAGACGTCACTCATATAGTTTCTGTACATAAAAGTACCGTTTTTATTCAACCCCGATATGAATTAATAAATAATACAACACAGATATTTCAAGTCCGCTAATTTCTGATAATGGATTAGAAGATTATAAGCTCTATATAAATTAGTGGAAAGATAAATACGTCATCCAAATTCAGTAATCAGTAATTATTGATTGATTGTGTATTGCATTTCATTTTAAAAAAGGGAAAAATTTAATACATAGATAACCCTAGAGCCATGAGGACAATTGCTGAGTTGCAGTTCAGATATCACTCAACGTGAATAATTGTTTACTTTAGGTTTTTACTGATAATTGAATAAAGGAGTTTCTTACATTTGGTACTGAAGCTAGAGACAATGTTCTCAACTTTGGCCACTTTATGACGAAATCATTTTCTCATTCGTTTTTGCCTATCAGCTTTTAACAAAAACTAGATGCTAGACAAATTAGTTACACGATCCAACACTAGTGATATAGCAGGATAAATACATGTTCATTCATCTGTCGTGATTAAATGATATGAACAAACAGACTGTCCCTTTTGTAAGTATAATTTGATGGTTGACGATATGGGACGAACTGTACGCTGTGGATGTATAACTTACACCCAGAGGCTCACAATATAGCTTCCCAAGTGCCTTTATGTGTTAAAATGGTGATAAGAATCGTACATTATTGTGTCGATAATCAAATTTTAATGCAATGCTATTTCCGCCTGGAAATTAATGATATCATATACGTCTATTAACCTGACGGGTTGTGTCATACCGTTTATATTCCCCTACGACTGGTCTGAAATCATCACAGCAAGGTGAATGCTCCCTTAAAAACTCCACAGAAACGTCACGAAATAATTTATCCGCAAATAAGCTGTTTGTTCTTTAAAGGATTGGCCGGAATTTCCCAGAAAAGACAATCCGCCGTACACGTATAGAGGTGCAACATTTGTTCCATAGACTAAATGGCATTTATATGCATGGAGCATATTTTAATATAACATTCTGTGACAAGGTACTTAAATGTAATAGGATTGTCCAAAACGATCAAGCAGAGTTTCCTATATTCAGAAAGATTAAAACAGTCCATGATATGTATTGGCGCCACAACGTAAATACTGTCTCAATTTTGTACGGAATTCACTAGCGTATCTCAAAAAGATAAGCACTCAGTGTAAAAAAAACTTACATTTTTAACATACACCCAATAGATGATTTTCTTGTGACCAGATTTTTATCTGAGAAATTTAGTTCGAGAAAAGTCGGATAACGGATAAATATACATTTCCCAATATCCAGATGCCAATTATTGATTGGGCAGCGTAAGTCCCTAAACATTGAGTAGGAAGTATTTTGACAGGTGTATAAATTCGTGAATACGCTCAGTCACCTATTTTTATCACCTGTCACATCCTCGCCTAACCGTTCAATTACTGGGAATTGGGATTTTCAGCGATTTTCCCTTACCTGTTGAATGTCTTAAAACATTTAATCAGCAAGGGAATGGTAGAAATTTAAAGTAAAACTAATAAGTAGGTTATAATAATTGAGAACTAGCTCAGTAGTCTACTCACAAGGTGCCTCAGTTGATTGTCGGTAGAGTTATGGTCTCACATGCCTTACGCCGAGGAGGCGCGAGTTCGAAATTATATGTGGATTTTTCACTCGATCGCCTTGTGGAAGAGTTGCTATGTACTCTCCGTATGCATTACGGAGTGGTCAAAAGATTTCAATATTGGGCTAAAAATAGCTCGCGGGGACCTTAAATCATCATTAATGGCCCAGTCACAATGTCGGCGATCTGTCGTGGATTAGTTTTGGCCGGGGGTCGTCGCAGAAAAACAAGAATCTTTGAACAATCCTATCAACAATCCTAATAAAAGTGGAGCAGTCGCATTGTCTGAGATTTTTTCAAGGATTTTGACCAGGTTTTGTCTGCTTTATTTACTGACTGAGAATGGACCTTGGTTAGTCGTGCATTAGTGGATTATTGTGGGTGCGCGTGTGGTGCATTTTCGGCTATTTGTTTACTGACTGTCAAACAGAAAACAAAGTAACGGAGAATTCCCTTAATAACTCTTTAAATGTATATTTTTGGCGGAAAATCTACTTACAGTCTTTCATCAGAGATTGATCACTTTTTATTTTTTTACTAATCTGAAGGTCAACAGAGAGCCACAACAGACTTAGGCGGTGTCTCGTTTTGTAACATTGACTTAAACCAACACAATCCCTTCCGTATTTAAACCTTCTATTTATAACTTGTAACAGGATATGTCGTCGCCAAAATCAAACGATAGAAATTCGGAAAATCAGCCTAAATCCCAAAGCTGATTTTATAATAATCATTTTTTTATTGTATCTCGTTATTGGATTCTATATACGTCGATATACATTCGAGTCAATCAATAGAGTTTCGTTTACTAAATGTTCAGTCCTTCAAACTCCTACAGTGTTATTTCCTGGCACAACATCTTTTTTTTATATTTTTCATGTGGAAATCTATCAGTGGAAGACCGGAAACTCCTGCTGTTCTAACCGGATACAAAGCTTCCCACAAGCCGGAAGTTTATTATCTCCCTTGTTACAACAATGATATTTTGGTAACAATATGTTTTAATAATATTTTGTACAGTTTATTACCAGTAGAATTGCAACAGACATTTTATATTTTAACCATCTTTTAAAAACACAGCATTATGGTTAAACAGTTTTAGCTTCAATAATGATAGTGATCTGACGGTAGAACTGTCCATTCAGTCTGTATGTTGTATAGAGTACCATGTGCGGACACAGTATGAAATGTATTAGTTAAATGTGAAATACTATGATATATGACAATAGTCAATTACACACGGTCATCACGACCTTCCTCAAATGAAGACATTATTTCCGGTTCAAGCGATTTCTCTTACCCGATCCTCTTTCATCAGTTGTAACAACGGGTTGACACAATGACTCTCTCATAAAATGGTCCTAGGCATCTATGTTTATAGCCGAGAAATCTTGGCTCTGCCGAATTTTTTTTTCCGTGTTCGTCATATGACGAACACGGAACAAAAAAAATTCGGCAGAGCCAAGATTTCTCGGCTACTATGTTTATTGTCTGGGACCGAAAACTCACATATATGTTTATTATTGGCTACATACAATACTCCGATTTGAGGCTGAAAACTCACATAATTATATGCTTATAAAGTGCAACAAGCAATACTCCGATCACCTGGATATTTCATATATTGACATAAACACTTTTCGTATACAAACCTTATACGTATTACAACGGGAGAAAAATAGACCACATATAATCTTATAAAACTATAGAATGGTAAGCAGTCATAGTGTACGTTTGGGGCTATAAGCGAACCATTGAGGAGGCCTGAGTCAATATTATGAAAACAAATAACACATTTATATGGATTAAGAAGAGATCAATAAAAAGATAAAACTCTCCGTGTATTATTTGATGTTCCATGTTATAAGGCGTGTTGTGTCCTGGTAATGTATTCAATTACTCCCAGAGGGTAACAATAGTTATGTTAGTGGTTTTACATGTCAGGGAAGTGATAAGGATCACACATCATTCTCGTACTGATCAAATTGTAAAGCAACCTTATGTCAACTGACATTATGTAGTATACAGCCCATATGTGGATAGTCCGGCTCAATCAACTCAGTCATCAGCAAAGAATGTGTCTATTTTCCCGTGTGCAACAATCCGAAACCGGTTAACAAATGGGAATATAACTGGAAAGACGTTGTAACCAACCTGTATGATTTACCAATGACAAATGAAGTTATCAAACACACAGATATACAATATCCAATATAGATGATTTTTATACTTTAACATTGCATGAACTTACAAAATTCGGACTACTTTCAAAAATTATTATTGTCAAGAAAAGTCGAGCGTTTCAAGTATCTTGAAAAACTAGAAGGTGTTACACCTGGGATGAATATTCATCCCAGGTTACACCAAAGCATATGTCTCCCCCTCATTTACACACTGTGGTTTTCAAAATACTCATTGGATTAACAAACACAACTTGATGGCCTACAGACAGATAAATGATCACAAGTAGTTCTGCCCAAACAACAACCAATAAAAACAAAACAACCGGGGGCTAACGGAAAAGGGAACAGAACTATAGATGGCAAACTTGACCAATAAATCTAAATAAAATTTCATAAAATTCTGACCAGCCGTTCAGGATATATCTTCAGACCTTCATATAAAATAAGAAGAAAGTTAATACTCAAGTTTTCTGAATGTCTAAGATAGTGGATACAGAATGAAGGTTCACAATATCCATATTTGTCGGCAGGCTAAAGATCCAATTTGTATTTTATCAATTATTAAGTAGTGTGGTTGAGGACAAATATCGATTGGGATGTGAGCACCTTACATTGACCTATTAACCTTTGACCTATTGGAATGTGAACACCTTACATTGACCTATTAACCTTTGACTTATTGGGATGTGAGCACCTTACATTGACCTATTAACCTTTGACCTATTGGGATGTGCGCACCTTACACTGACCTATTAACCTTTGACCTATTGGGATGTGAACACCTTACATTGGCCTATTAACCTTTGACCTATTGAGATGTGAACACGTTACTTAGACCTATTAACCTATGACCTATTGGGATGTGAACACGTTACTTAGACCTATTAATCTTTGACCTATTGGGATGTGAGCACCTTACAATGACCTATTAACCTTTGACCTATTGGGATGTGAACACCTTACACTGACCTATTAACCTTTGACTTATTGGGATGTGAGCACCTTACATTGACCTATTAACCTTTGACCTATTGGGATGTGAACACGTTACTTAGACCTATTAATCTTTGACCTATTGGGATGTGAACACGTTACTTAGACCTATTAATCTTTGACCTATTGGGATGTGAACACCTTACTTAGACCTATTAATCTTTGACCTATTGGGATGTGAACACCTTACTTAGACCTATTAACCTTTGACCTATTGGGATGTGAACACGTTACTTAGACCTATTAATCTTTGACCTATTGGGATGTGAGCACCTTACAATGACCTATTAACCTTTGACCTATTGGGATGTGAACACCTTACACTGACCTATTAACCTTTGACCTATTGGGATGTGAACACCTTACATTGGCCTATTAACCTTTGACCTATTGGGATGTGAACACCTTACTTAGACCTATTAATCTTTGACCTATTGGGATGTGCGCACCTTACACTGACCTATTAACCTATGACCTATTGGGATGCGAGCACCTTACACTGACCTATTAACCTTTGACCTATTGAGATGTGAACACGTTACTTAGACCTATTAACCTATGACCTATTGGGATGTGAACACGTTACTTAGACCTATTAATATTTGACCTATTGGGATGTGAGCACCTTACAATGACCTATTAACCTTTGACCTATTGGGATGTGAACACCTTACACTGACCTATTAACCTTTGACTTATTGGGATGTGAGCACCTTACATTGACCTATTAACCTTTGACCTATTGGGATGCGAGCACGTTACTTAGACCTATTAACCTATGACCTATTGGGATGTGAACACGTTACTTAGACCTATTAATCTTTGACCTATTGGGATGTGAGCACCTTACATTGACCTATTAACCTTTGACCTATTGGGATGCGAGCACGTTACTTAGACCTATTAACCTATGACCTATTGGGATGTGAACACGTTACTTAGACCTATTAACCTTTGACCTATTGGGATGTGAGCACCTTACATTGACCTATTAACCTTTGACCTATTGAGATGTGAACACGTTACTTAGACCTATTAACCTATGACCTATTGGGATGTGAGCACCTTACTTAGACCTATTAACCTATGACCTATTGGGATACGAGCACGTTACTTAGACCTATTAACCTATGACCTATTGGGATGTGAACACCTTACACTGACCTATTAACCTATGACCTATTGGGATGTGAACACCTTACTTAGACCTATTAACCTTTGACCTATTGGGATACGAGCACGTTACTTAGACCTATTAACCTATGACCTATTGGGATGTGAACACCTTAAACTGACCTATTAACCTATGACCTATTGGGATGTGAACACCTTACTTAGACCTATTAACCTTTGACCTATTGGGATGCGAGCACCTTACTTAGACCTATTAACCTTTGACCTATTGGGATACGAGCACGTTACTTAGACCTATTAACCTTTGACCTATTGGGATGTGAGCACCTTACACTGACCTATTAACCTTTGACCTATTGGGATGCGAGCACCTTACAATGACCTATTAACCTTTGACCTATTGGGATACGAGCACGTTACTTAGACCTATTAACCTTTGACCTATTGGGATGCGAGCACCTTACTTAGACCTATTAACCTTTGACCTATTGGGATACGAGCACGTTACTTAGACCTATTAACCTTTGACCTATTGGGATGTGCGCACCTTACACTGACCTATTAACCTTTGACCTATTGGGATGTGAACACCTTACATTGGCCTATTAACCTTTGACCTATTGGGATGCGAGCACGTTACTTAGACCTATTAACCTTTGACCTATTGGGATGTGAACACCTTACTTAGACCTATTAACCTATGACCTATTGGGATGTGAACACGTTACTTAGACCTATAACCTTTGACCTATTGGGATGTGAGCACCTTACTTAGACCTATTAACCTTTGACCTATTGGGATGCGAGCACGTTACTTAGACCTATTAACCTTTGACCTATTGGGATGTGAACACCTTACATTGGCCTATTAACCTTTGACCTATTGGGATGTGAACACCTTACTTAGACCTATTAACCTTTGACCTATTGGGATGTGAACACCTTACAATGACCTATTAACCTTTGACCTATTGGGATGTGAACACGTTACATTGACCTATTAACCTTTGACCTATTGGGATGTGAACACCTTACATTGGCCTATTAACCTTTGACCTATTGAGATGTGAACACCTTACATTGACCTATTAACCTTTGACCTATAGGATGTGAACACGTTACTTAGACCTATTAACCTTTGACCTATAGGATGTGAACACGTTACTTAGACCTATTAACCTTTGACCTATTGGGATGTGCGCACCTTACACTGACCTATTAACCTTTGACCTATAGGATGTGAACACCTTACTTAGACCTATTAACCTTTGACCTATTGGGATGCTAGCACCTTACATTGACCTATTAACCTTTGACCTATTGGGATGTGAACACCTTACACTGACATATTAACCTTTGACCTATTGGGATGTGAACACCTTACATTGACCTATTAACCTTTGACCTATTGGGATGCTAGCACCTTACATTGACCTATTAACCTTTGACCTATTGGGATGTGAACACCTTACACTGACATATTAACCTTTGACCTATTGGGATGTGAACACCTTACATTGACCTATTAACCTTTGACCTATTGGGATGTGAACACCTTACACTGACATATTAACCTTTGACCTATTGGGATGTGAACACCTTACATTGACCTATTAACCTTTGACCTATTGGGATGCTAGCACCTTACATTGACCTATTAACCTTTGACCTATTGGGAAGCTAGCACCTTACATTGACCTATTAACCTTTGACCTATTGGGATGTGAACACCTTACATTAACCTATTAACCTTTGACCTATTGAGATGTGAACACCTTACATTGACCTATTAACCTTTGACCTATTGGGATGTGAACACGTTACATTGACCTATTGAATTTGACCTATTGGGATGTGAACACCTTACATTGACCTATTAACCTTTGACCTATTGAGATGTGAACACCTTACATTGACCTATTAACCTTTGACCTATTGGGATGTGAACACCTTACATTAACCTATTGAATTTGACCTATTGGGATGTGAACACCTTACATTGACCTATTAACCTTTGACCTATTGGGATGTGAACACCTTACATTGACCTATTAACCTTTGACCTATTGGGATGCTAGCACCTTACATTGACCTATTAACCTTTGACCTATTGGGATGTGAACACCTTACATTAACCTATTAACCTTTGACCTATTGAGATGTGAACACCTTACTTAGACCTATTAACCTATGACCTATTGGGATGTGCGCACCTTACACTGACCTATTAACCTTTGACCTATTGGGATGTGAACACCTTACACTGACCTATTAACCTTTGACCTATTGGGATGTGAGCACGTTACTTAGACCTATTAACCTTTGACCTATTGGGATGTGAACACCTTACACTGACCTATTAACCTTTGACCTATTGGGATGTGAACACCTTACACTGACCTATTAACCTTTGACCTATTGGGATGTGAACACGTTACTTAGACCTATTAACCTTTGACCTATTGGGATGTGAACACCTTACTTAGACATATTAACCTTTGACCTATTGGGATGTGAACACGTTACTTAGACCTATTAACCTTTGACCTATTGGGATGTGAACACCTTACTTAGACCTATTAACCTTTGACCTATTGGGATGTGAACACGTTACTTAGACCTATTAACCTTTGACCTATTGGGATGTGAACACCTTACATTGACCTATTAACCTTTGACCTATTGGGATGCTAGCACCTTACATTGACCTATTAACCTTTGACCTATTGGGATGTGAACACCTTACATTGACCTATTAACCTTTGACCTATTGGGATGTGAACACGTTACTTAGACATATTAACCTTTGACCTATTGGGATGTGAACACCTTACATTGACCTATTAACCTTTGACCTATTGGGATGCTAGCACCTTACATTGACCTATTAACCTTTGACCTATTGGGATGTGAACACCTTACATTGACCTATTAACCTTTGACCTATTGGGATGCTAGCACCTTACATTGACCTATTAACCTTTGACCTATTGGGATGTGAACACCTTACAATGACCTATTAACCTTTGACCTATTGGGATGTGAACACGTTACTTAGACATATTAACCTTTGACCTATTGGGATGTGAACACCTTACATTGACCTATTAACCTTTGACCTATTGGGATGCTAGCACCTTACATTGACCTATTAACCTTTGACCTATTGGGGTGTGAACACCTTACATTGACCTATTAACCTTTGACCTATTGGGATGTGAACACGTTACTTAGACATATTAACCTTTGACCTATTGGGATGTGAACACCTTACATTGACCTATTAACCTTTGACCTATTGGGATGCGAGCACCTTACACTGACCTATTAACCTTTGACCTATTGGGATGCGAGCACCTTACACTGACCTATTAACCTTTGACCTATTGGGATGCGAGCACCTTACACTGACCTATTAACCTTTGACCTATTGGGATGCGAGCACCTTACACTGACCTATTAACCTTTGACCTATTGGGATGTGAACACGTTACTTAGACCTATTAACCTTTGACCTATTGGGATGTGAACACGTTACATTGACCTATTAACCTTTGACCTATTGGGATGTGATTACCTTAGATTGACCTGTTAACCAGTGATCCCTTTACTATGACTGGATTGATTTTGACATCCATCCTAAGACGTGGGGATAAAACATGTGAGACAGGAGACTTCTACAAGCCAACATAAACCTATTACAACAAAGGTTCCATTTAAAGTAGAGAATTAAATATTGCGACATTTTCATTTGAATTTAAAATACGCAGAATATACTTTAGGAAACAGATGTAAAGTAAAAGCAATCAGCCAAACTGGTGAGTTTTACCAGAAGTCTCGTTTTACGTATTATACAAGTGGTGTTAATCGGAAAATGGAGAACTTCATGGTGACTCAATATTTTGATCTTTATTCGATCATCGTCAAAAATGCTAAACTAATGGTCGGAAAATTGAGTGACTAAGAAATTTTTCATTTTCGGATTAACACTACATGTGTGTTATGTGACGGGAGTATATATACTTGGTCGGCGACCTGTCACTCAGCGTGCGATTTAACGTACTTTTATTGGAATCAGTACAGCATACAGGTTCACACGATAATACTTCTGTTGTACAATTTTTGTTTCAAGACGATTTGAGGTATTTCTTTTATGCCCTCTAACGCAGTCAAACATCTTAGATTTTGTTCCAGAGTGAAACTAATGTTGTGTCCTACTTTTGATTTTCAGTCAATCAGTACACACATAACCTTACATGTGACATTTATTGAATCATGCGATTACTGTAGTAACCAGGGAGTATATCTTCAATTGGACGATGGATTTGGCGATAATAGACTTTCTAGAACTTGGACGACGACGACGACGACCTTTTTTGTATTAACGCGGTCGTAATTGAAAATTAAATTTGCAACGATTTGAGTATCAGTTTTGTCTAAAGTTAACTACCATTGTTCCACGTACGTCATTTTCGTTTTAAGTTAACTACCATTGTTCTATGTACCCCATTTTTGTCTAAAGGTAACTACATTTGTACCATTGTTCCACGTACGCCATTTTTGTCTGAAGTTAACTACCATTGTTCTATGTACGCCATTTTTGTCTAAAGTTAACTACCATTGTTCTACGTACCCCATTTTTGTCTAAAGTTAACTACCATTGTTCTACGTACGCCATTTTTGTCTAAAGTTAACTACCATTGTTCTATGTACGCCATTGTTCCACGTGTGCCATTTTTGTCTAAAGTTAACTACCATTGTTCCACGTACGCCATTGTTCCACGTACGCCATTGTTTCAAAGGTAAAATACCATTTGTCTACGTACACTATTCTCTAACCCAAAAAACAATGTTGAGTAAGGTATTGTTAAATTACTAAAAGCTTACCGTGATATGTTTCGAGAGAATCAAATTGGACGAAATAACTGAGATAGTGAAGACTATATATTTATATATTACAACCGCTACGATGCACATTTTTGATTCAGCTACAATTCCCATACCAAATAAAGTTGGCCGTTAATTATAAAAAGCAAAATTAACATAACACTCATCTGTTATATTACATTCTCATTATTTCTGGGATTCCCGTTCCTTGAAAAAATTGTAGAAATTCTTCTACCGATTGATGGTGACGCCCGGAGCGGGAATCCAACCCTTCTGGTAACATATTAAAGCCCGATTTTTCTGTGCGATTTGTCGTATCGACTTGTAGGATGCGTTTAAAATGGATGCTTTTAATTGGTCGATACGATTTGTCAACCAATCAAATGAATCCGTTTGCCTTTTAGAAAGTGAGTATAACAGTATTGTTGTAATTATGGCTGGCGTTCCGGGCATCTGCCATCTGCCATTTTTTTCCAAAAAAGTGTAATAACAAATTGAGATGATAAATTTTGGCGATGGACAAATATATCGCAAATGAATCTAGCAATGTATATCATTTACACAAATACTCAATGTAACAAGTTGGGGGAAAACGGGGCCTTTTTTATCACGAATAACTCTAAAGTTAGAATTAGAATTCTAAGAGGCTTAGAATTATAAGCAAATTAATTTTTCATCCATATTAATTTTGTCTCACATAGATTCTTTCACCCAGATATGTCACAGGATTTCCCACATGGGGGGAGAGGGGGGGGGGGGTTAAAAAGCCACGTGGTCCTCAACAAGTCTGAATCTCTACACGAAACTTATTTTTACGTTTTGTTTATGTTTTATGATTCTAATTAGCTGGTAAGTGGGTGTGTTTGAAATATACAACAGTTCTGATGAAGCTTTAGTCACGTGATTTATCAGCGTGTCCGCGTATAAACCGAACTATTCGACTATTCCAAATGCACTTGGTTACCAGGAAAATGGAAGAATTAATGAAAAGAGCAAACATTGTTTAATATAATTAAAGTTTTCATTCAGAAACTTTATTTTTTCCAAATTACTATTACCACTTCGGTTGATAGGTCACGTGACCTTTCGCCTGGTCAAGAAGTAAAAAGTAGAAAGCAACTAAAAGTAAAACAAAAAGAAATGTAAATGAAAGTGAAAACCAGAAATATAATCTTACAAGCTAAAATATAAAGTTAACATTAAAAAACCCTCCAATGTCCTATTCAGCCATATCAGATATTTCCAAGGGACATATAGTTTAATTTTTTAAATATTGTATTTTTTTTTAATATTAGTACAAATCTGTGAAGGGGTCATTTGCATATTGATGTGACTCGCCCCTCATCCCGTGCTTACTTCCTACCTGTTATTACCGAAATGAAGAAAACCGCTTTCTGTATGTAGCCCAACCTTTGAATTTGGTTTGTTTTCTTGCCACTCTCTTGCTTCATATTCTAACCATTGGCCTCTTGGATTTTCATTATTTCAACTTCAATCATTTAGTTTTGCCGTCTTTTTTCGTTCATATCAGCTCATCCATCGCTCATTATCTCAGTAAACTACCGGTTTAGTGGAGCAGGAAACCGAGCTCATTGCTCAGAGGAAACCCCCAACCATCGGGATTTAGAGCACATGACAACACCTAATCCACTCATAATGTTGCTTCTTTTTGTTAGATCTGAGTGGTATTCGAACTCGCACCGCATTGACGAAAAGCCTGTGTCGGACGATCACTCTAACCGACTGAGCCACCATATTATATATATTTATTAACACTATTATATATAAATATGTTTATATGTTATAGTTCCCAATGTAAGTCTGTAACTCGATACTATATTTATGGGATCATACAATGATGATGATAATATTTGATGTTGGTTTTAATGTTCCCGCCGTCCTGAACATATGTTAAAGTGGTAGGAACTGTCTGATGTTGGTTTTAATATATCCGTCGCCCTGAACATATGTTAAAGTTATAGAAACTGTCGTTGATGTTGGTGTTAATGTTCCCGCCGTCCTGAACATATGTTAAAGTGGTAGGAACTGTCGTTGATGTTGGTTTTAATGTTCCCGCCGTCCTGAACATATGTTAAAGTTATAGAAACTGTCGTTGATGTTGGTTTTAATGTTCCCGTCGTCCTGAACATATGTTAAAGTGGTAGGAACTGTCGTTGATGTTGGTTTTAATGTTCCCGTCGTCCTGAACATATGTTAAAGTGGTAGGAACTGTCGTTGATGTTGGTTTTAATGTTCCCGCCGTCCTGAACATATGTTAAAGTGGTAGGAACTGTCGTTGATGTTGGTTTTAATGTTCCCGTCGTCCTGCACATATGTTAAAGTGGTAGGAGCTGTCGTTGATGTTGGTTTTAATGTTCCCGTCGTCCTGCACATATGTTAAAGTGGTAGGAGCTGTCGTTGATGTTGGTTTTAATGTTCCCGTCGTCCTGCACATATGTTAAAGTGGTAGGAGCTGTCGTTGATGTTGGTTTTAATATATCCGTCGTCCTGCACATATGTTAAAGTGGTAGGAGCTGTCGTTGATGTTGGTTTTAATATAAATTAGCACTTTTCATAAATTCTAAATCTCATGACAATAAGATAGTATGAAGTCCATCGAATTCTAAAGGATTGACGTTGGAATAAGCACAATTTATGTAGTTGTGGAGTACGAAGCAGAATAGTGTTTCAACAGTAAACAGATTTAAATATCCGGGACAAACGTTTATTCATTTTAAGAAAGTTCAAAATGTCAAACATACTATGCAGACTAGTACCACTATATAATCTGTACTTCTTGAAAAAAACAGTCGATGATTTCAACATTTTGCCATTAGTCATTTTAAGATAGAAGATGTATTTATCCCCCCATTTAACGCTACAAAACCGACACTTTTCTTCACTGCACCGTTTTCAATATTGATTGCAACATTTAATTAGCATTATTTAGCAGCATTAAAGTGGCATGAGCTGCCAAAATTCACACTTTTTTTATAATCTCTGATCGTCACGACAGTAGGGGGCTTTGAAGGCCATCGAAAATCTATATGATTGGCGTTGGAATGAGGAAAATCCATACAGTATGTGGCCTATAAGAACCGAAATAGTGTTCGAAAACTAAACAAAGTTTAAATAACCGGGACGACCATTCATTCATTCTAAGCCAAAGTTAGTTCAAAATTCAATACTTTATCGTACATGCTCGAGACTAGAAGCACTAAAAAGCTTCTGAATTGTACGTCTTGAGAAAAATAGCCGATAATTTCAACATTCTGTTTCAACGTCAAAATATCAACATTTTGGCAGCTCATGCCACTTTAAGTATAGTTGTCGATATATGATGCCATCTTACTTACCATCAACTACATGGCAACAATTTGGGATCTATTTATTTGGATTATAAGAAGCCGTTAACGAAAACCTATGACTGAATACATCAATAATGTTCAGATTGATTCTTTACCACAAATATGACAAAGATACCCGCTGGCTTCAATAGAGGTGATATGTTTTTACATGCTGCCAATTTCAACTTCAGTTTATAGCAACATAATAAAGGGAAGCTGGTTACAAATTGATATTTTGTGACCCATTAATTCGAGCTTGTGGGAGTGAAAATTCCGGGGTTCAAAAACGGAAACTCATGGCACTTCAATCGGATATAAACCGACACTTAAGAAAACGATTATCCCCCTTGTTGATGCGATTAACTAACACTATCATCAGAAGGAAGCATTCCCTTTGTGAGACGAGACACACGTGATAGTAAATGTCTGTGTTATGAAAACATGGTACACGCAATAACATATATCGTCTAACCTCATCACAAACTTCGTGTACGTGTGCGTGTGTCTATGATCCATGTGCGTAGGCCTATACGGCTAGCTTATTGGGGATATGAACATTCTTTGGAAAAATCTAACCAGAAGGAAAATATTGATGAGAAATGAAATGTATATCCTCTCGACATACCTATACCCTTCCTCAATGTCAGACCACTGTCATTTCACGGAATATGGCCGATGTTTCCGATGACCTACAAATGTTCAATAGGGTCTTTTAGTGCTTATTAACGAGTCGATCGTGTCACCAGTGCTGATTTCCTTAACGATAAAGTTATACTTATTGAAGTGGAAACCCAGGTTTAAAATGTGTGTCCAACCCTGCTGAATCCGGATGTAGAATTTCTCTGAATCCATTATAGAATCATCATCATCTGTTTTCCAGTGAATAGTCTCGTTACTATCAAATTGATATCAGTCAAAGTAAGGGTGTGCATTATACCGTCCAATACCCTGTCTACAAGGTTATAGTTAAAGGGGCACAAAACCCACGAAGTAGTCAAAGTTGACCATAGATACCTGGTAAAGCACTTAAGTTCCATGCCAGTTTAAAAATCGCATTTCTACCCAAAAAGAGTTTAACATCTTCGCGCGCCTACGAAATGCACGCCTAAAATATATGGACGGACCACGTGTCCTTTACTTTGGCAAGCGGTACATCTTTTTTTCTGGTAGTGTTTATTGGCAATTAATTAGTCACGATTTTACAGAGTAACAAACCCTCCAATGCCCACGTTACTAAGGGGTTCTGGGTTTGGAGATATAGGACAATAGTATATATAGTTTTACAAACCTATTAAGGCTTATATATAGACAAAATATCTTTTATCAATGGTGATGAAGCTATATTTCTTAACAGTGACACTTCTTCTTTCAAAAATGTTTGAAATATATTCATGTTAATTGTCTCCTTGGTATATTTTGAGCGATATACAAAATAGCTGTATATCTAATCTTTTTATTTGCCCATAATATTCAGTACTTCACTACTTAGCGTATAAACCTAAATTCAGTAATATACAATGCAGTGTAAAATTGCTCATGAATAGTAAAATTCATTTAAAAATCATGATAGAATATGGCCAGTTTTTATTTAGCGCTAATGTATTTCAAATGGAGAATAGAAATCAATGGAGACCTTTCCATGAGGCGGATTCAAAGCTAGCATTTCAAGTATTACCATAAACCGCAGGTATAGAGCGACTTGGTATACGGGCAATGTAACAGTGACCGCCATCTTTTCCGCCATTTTTCGAGTGACTTCCGGTGCGACCGCTTATATCAGGGTTCGGTCAGTTTCAGGTTATTTTCTTATTATTTTCGGCTTTTAGCTCTTGTTATAGCTTGTGATTTTTATTTTCCTCGGCGATAACCGAGTCTTTCTAAATCCTAAATTTTGCTCAGGCTAGGGAATGCCCTCTTACAACTAGTTACATTGAAAAGTATTCCTTCAAATAAACTCAGCCCCATACGCCAATTTAGTGCCATCCTCCATCTTAGTGCCATCCTCCAAATAAACTCAGCCCCATACGCCAATTTAGCGCCATCCTCCAATTTAGTGCCATCCTCCAAATAAACTCAGCCCCATACGCTAATTTAATGCCATCCTCCATCTTAGTGCCATCCTCCAAATAAACTCAGCCCCATACGCCAATTTAGCGCCATCCTCCAATTTAGTGCCATCCTCCAATTTAGTGCCATCCTCCAATTTAGCGCCATCCTCCAATTTAGCGCCATCCTCCAATTTAGCGCCATCCTCCAATTTAGTGCCATCCTCCTAATGAACTCAGCTCCATACGCCAATTTTATAGTATCGTCCTTTTATAGTGATCGTCTCAGTTTTTCTCACAATAAAGCAAGATTTATATATAATCATAATCTGATAACATCATTGATGTTATTTGATATACAAATATGTAGTTCTTCTATATGTTTATTACTGTATCAATATTGATATGCTTACCGAGGTTATCGAGTGTTCGCTATTTCATGGTACACCAGAGGCATATCATGTTACTATATGATATCAACATTTATTGTCTCAGCGTGTTGGTTATAGCATTGATAACAATTGTCCATCATTCAGATAATATCCACATTGTAGTACCCTGTTATATTAAACACTTCTCTGTCAGCTCATCTAACAGACATGTTTTATTTATGTTTTACTGAACTCACAGATCCGATCCAGACCTGTATTGGGCTTGGGTTGTGATTACCCTTCCTTATGGCAAGTTTAGAGTAATTAGTATTAACTGCTACACATAAATCCATTCTTCTAGTGCGGATCTCTGTGGTAGACGTTGGGGATTTAAAAGACATAAATCAAGGCGTCCATTAAAAACATTGTAAACATTGTCGCACAGGCATTATTAAACGTGTATATCGGATACTAAACGTGTATATCGGATGCAAAACGTGTATATCGGTTACTAAACGTGTATATCGGATAATAAACGTGTATATCGGATAATAAACGTGTATATCGGATATTAAACGTGTATATCGGATATTAAGCGTGTATATCGGTTACTAAACGTGTATATCGGATACTAAAGGTGTATATTGGATACTAGATTGTAGACTAAATTGTAGACAGCTCAAGCTGGTTACCACATAGCATATTGCAAAGTTCGCTTTCAAATTTTGCTTTTTTCATGAAGGGAATGTCTAACCATTGGTTATTAACCTCGGTGGAACATCCATGCCTTCGTTAATCATTGCCAATTCAATCTCACACATTATGGGGTTCTTCTGCCAACGATAATCGTATTGTTGGTCAGATGTCAATTCTTATATTGATGATGAAATATCCCAAGAGTATCAAAAACACGGCTTCTATGAATAATTGAGATAAACTCTAACAACTATGGTTTGGACAGTTTTTCGGCTGTCAAATAATCTTTTGATAACTAACTTCCAATTCCATGACTCTTGCAGGATATTTCTAAGGTACAGAGCGTGTAGAGCGTATTGTGATAGAGCTTCGTGTAAGGTAGCGTTAAAACGGTTGCTTCCATTAGGTCCAGAACTATCCCAAACTATATATTTGTATAGCGTTTAAAACATTTAAAATCCATAATTAAATAATAAACGTTTGGCTTATGGGGTGACGTCTGACTTTGGGCCAATAATATTCTGTGTATTAATGACCTTCAGAAATAGTCAAGTGGTTATACTTAAAGGCACACTTGCCGCCGTAGCCTGTTTGAATTTGCCAAGAAAACCAATTTACATGAGCTTACTACGACTAATACCACTAAACTTAAACATAGGACACATAAAACATGTCTAGTTAGCTTTAGACTATAAAAATGGGGTGAAAAACAAACGAAGAATCGAAGCCTGATTACAACAACAACGATCAGTGTCGGTCAACTTTCGTGTTGGATTACCCTCATTTCAGGCCTTTGTATCTGTGGTTTACACTCAAACAATTATAAGCAGGCTTTTCCAGTCGCTGTTAACCGATCGTCAGTCTGTATTTCTCAGATAAATAGGCCTACGTAAAATTACACTGTGCCGATAGTTCACTCACTCGACTGAAACATAAAATCGCCAATAGGGGGCAGTTCGGTTTGTTTACGTTCCGGGTACGTAACAATTCAAATTTTCAAATTCAAATTAAAAATACAAAGTGACGTCCAAACTTTTAAATTTTGGTAAAAATAGAAAGTTCCTAACTTATATTGTTTGGGAAAAATACAGAATACGGTCTTTCTTTTTTAATGTAAACAATATTCCTGATTTTCGCGGCAAGTGTGCCTTTAAAGGTAAAGTAAGAATGTTAAGTTTTTGAAATAGGGGCGGTTCCAAAATATTGAGACGAGTTCCAAAGTATAATGGAAGAATCCAAACCCTCAGTGTGTCTTGTATCTGGGTTGCTATACCGGCTTATTCACCTTATCACGTTTACCCATTATTCGTTTAATGTTTCGTTCCTGTTTTTGCTTAAAACACACCATTGACACCAATCTATATGAAGCACCTGGAAAAACTCCGTGTAAATGATGGACGATGTCATGTTATAGAAGACAAACCCTCATTTATCTTTATAATACAACCTGACCAGATTATTATAGCTCTCGGTGATTGTTAATTCTGACCATGTTTAACACAGATGATACATGTAGTTCTATTTTTTGTTATTATTGATGAATGCAGTAATTTTGCGAGAAAGCATCGGTAGCATTCTAAAATGAGATCTGGACTTTGACGCCATGTTCTCCACATGTTCTGCACATTATCACATACGTGTTCACAGAACGGATTACAGTGTTACCATCTGAGGGGTTATTTCCATTTTCGTTAACATTAAAACATTACTGACAACTTACGTCTGTGTATAGTGTCGCAACCGCGTGCCAAATGCACTTGTTATCTATATTGGTACATGGAAATTTAGTTGGAGGTCATTTATTTCTAAACAGGTAGTCTGACAAATGAAACGCCCATAAAAAGGCAGTGTATGATGGATGGCCCTTGGAATATAATAGAAGATAAACTGCCACCAATCTTTATCACAAACTGTTCGATATCGTTACAACAGCATTTCTATCCACTTCCTATCTTCCATGATAATTAACATGGATTGAACTTTTCCCGGTGCCGATTTGCGTGTGCGTGTGTGCGTGCGCGTGTGCGCGTGTGTGTGGGAGGGATGCTTTGTTTCCGTCTCCGTCTTTGAAATAGGCCTACGTGTAATCTTATAAATCTTACGTAAATCTTTCATAATACTGTTAAATAAAATAGTAATACTGTTCAAAGAAGAATACTGAAAACAAACGTTACAGTCTCCATAAAGTCACTTCATCTGTAAACAAATGTAGATGACCATATGGTGAAAAGTTTTTGTACTGACAACTCAGAATTCCACAAGACCACATAGACAGTGGATATGTATGTAATTTATCCGGGATGCTCACCATCTCGTCTTAACGACCATAAGGTGTTCGATCTTTTTTCTGTGAATATTTGTCAACCCCGCTTAAAGTGTTTTGTAAGTGTAGATAAAATCGATTCGCTGAAAATCAACAATCCGTGTCACATACGCAAATATAGCCGATTGTATTTACTGAACAATCTGTGTCACATATGCAAACATAGCCGATTGTATTTACTGAACAATCTGTGTCACATATGCAAACATAGCCGATTGTATTTACTGAACAATCTGTGTCACATATGCAAACATAGCCGATTGTATTTACTGAACAATCTGTGTCACATACGCAAATATAGCCGATTGTATTTACTGAACAATCCGTCTAACATACGCAAATATAGCCGATTATATTTACTGGACAATCTGTGTCACATACGCAAATATAGCCGATTGTATTTACTGAACAATCCGTGTCACATACGCAAATGTAGCCGATTATATTTAATGGACAATCCTTGTCACATACGCAAATATAGCCGATTATATTTACTGAACAATCTGTGTCACATACGCAAATATAGCCGATTGTATTTACTGAACAATCTGTGACACGTACGCAAATATAGCCGATTATATTTACTGAACAATCCGTCTAACATACGCAAATATAGCCGATTATATGTACTGAACAATCTGTGCCGCATACGCAAATATAGCCGATTATATTTACTGAACGATCGTGTCACGTACGTAAATATAACCGATCGTATTTACTGAACAATCCGTGTCACATACGCAAATATAGCCGATTGTATTTACTGAACAATCCGTGTTACATACGCAAATATAGCCGATTGTATTTACTGAACAATCAGCGCCACATACGCAAATATAGCCGATTATATTTACTGAACATTCCGTGCCATATACGCAAATATGGCCGATTATATTTACTGAAGAATCCGTGTCACATACGCAAATATAGCCGATTATATTTACTGAACAACCTGTGCCACATACGCAGATATAGCTGATTATATTTACTGGACAATGCGTGTCACATACGCAAATATAGCCGATTATATTTACTGAACAATCCGTGTCACATACACAAATATAGCCGATTATATTTACTGAACAATCCGTGTCTCGTACGCAAATATAGCCGATTGTATTTACTGAACAATCGTGGCACATACGCAAATATAGCCGTTTGTATTTACTGAACAATCCGTGTCACATACGCAAATATAGCCGATTATATTTACTGAACAACCTGTGCCACATACGCAGATATAGCTGATTATATTTACTGGACAATGCGTGTCACATACGCAAATACAGCCGATTATATTTACTGAACAATCGTGTCACATACGCAAATATAGCCGATTATATTTACTGAACAATCCGTGTCACATACGCAAACATAGCCGATTATATTGACTGAACAATCCGTGTCACATACGCAAATATAGTCGATTATATTTACTGAACAATCCGTGTCACATACGCAAATATAGCCGATTGTATTTACTGAACAATCTGTGTCACATACGCAAATGTAGCCGATTATATTTACTGAACAATCTGTGTCACATATGCAAATATAGCCGATTGTATTTACTGAACAATCCGTGTCACATACGCAAATATAGCCGATTGTATTTACTGAACAATCTGTGTCACATACGCAAATATAGCCGATTATATTTACTGAACAACCTGTGTCACATACGCAAATACAGCCGATTGTATTTACTGAACAATCCGTGTCACATACGCAAATATAGCCGATTGTATTTACTGAACAATCCGTGACACATACGCAAATATAGCCGATTGTATTTACTGAACAATCCGTGACACATACGCAAATATAGCCGATTGTATTTACTGAACAATCCGTGTCACATACGCAAATATACCCGATTATATTTACTGAACAATCTGTGTCACATACGCAAATATAGCTGATTGTATTTACTGAACAATCCGTGTCACATACGCAAATATACCCGATTATATTTACTGAACAATCTGTGTCACATACGCAAATATAGCTGATTGTATTTACTGAACAATCCGTGTCACATACGCAAATATAGCCGATTATATTTACTGAACAATCGTGTCACATACGCAAATACAGCCGATTATATTTACTGAACAATCCATGTCACATACGCAAATATAGCAGATTGTATTTACTGAATTATCCGTGTCACGTACGCAAATATAGCCGATTGTATTTACTGAACAATCCGTGTCACATACGCAAATATAGCCGATTATATTTACTAAACAATCCGTGTCACATACGCAAATATTGCCGATTATATTTACTGAACAATCGTGTCACATACGCAAATATAGCCGATTGTATTTACTGAACAATCCGTGTGACATACGCAAATATAGCCGATTGTATTTACTGAACAATCCGTGTCACATACGCAAACATAGCCGATTATATTTACTGAACAATCCGTGTCACATACGCAAATATAGCCGATTGTATTTACTGAACAATCCGTGTCACATACGCAAATATTGCCGATTATATTTACTGAACAATCCGTGTCACATACGCAAATATAGCCGAGTTCTATTTACTGAACAATCCGTGTCACGTACGCAAATATAGCCGATTATATTTACTGAACAATTGTGTCACATACGCAAATATAGCCGATTGTATTTACTGAACAATCCGTGTCACATACGCACATATAGCCGCGATTGTATTTACTGAACAATCCGTGCCACATACGCAAATTTAGCCGATTGTATTTACTGAACAATCCGTGTCACATACGCACATATAGCCGCGATTGTATTTACTGAACAATCCGTGCCACATACGCAAATATAATCGATTATATTTACTGAACAATCCGTGTCACATACGCACATATAGCCGCGATTGTATTTACTGAACAATCCGTGCCACATACGCAAATTTAGCCGATTGTATTTACTGAACAATCTGTGTCACATACGCAAACATAGCCGATTATATTTACTGAACAATCCGTGTCACATACGCAAACATAGCCGATTGTATTTACTGAACAATCTGTGCCACATACGCAAATATAGCCGATTGTATTTACTGAACAATCCGTGTCACATACGCAAATATAGCCGATTGTATTTACTGAACAATCCGAGTCACATACTCAAATATAGCCGATTAAATTTATTGAATTATCCGTGTCACATACGCAAATATAGCCGATTATATTTACTGAACAATCCGTGTCACACACGCAAATATAGCCGATTTTATCATATACCTATCAATAATATGTGGTCTTTTATTCATGGGAGAATACTACAGTTCTCCACTCCCGGTGACGCCAATTCCGATGCTGTGTGGCCCATTACAGACGAGCGCGGCGATGTCGAGCAGTGAGGATCGAACCCCTGCAAGGCCTGTGACATCTGACGTTTGCCTGCCCCAAACGCCTGCGCACCGTGTCGTCGCTGATTGGTCTTTGGTGATTGCCAATGGTTGTCCTTGCAGTTTGCGCAGCTGTAGCGAAGCGGTTTTGCAGGTGTTGCCGGACAATCCGTCGATCTTGCCTCAACGTTGTTACAGTTGTTATTGTTCGGGCATGAACATTGAAATGGCTCGCCACATGTCTTGCAGTCTGGCCAGCATAAAGTCTTCCCAAGGCTTGATCTCTCTGCTCCCGTGACAGTCATGGCATGTCACAACTGTCAAACTGTGAATGATTCGGTGCATGCTCGGTGGCTTTTTATAGGGATGACACTTCGCAACACACGTGCATTGTGACCTTCAGGCAAAACGAACCGAAAAAGCACCCTATCATCACTTTAGTGACTGTGCTTTGACGACGTGTTTTGCATATTAGTAACATGATCAGAAACCAAACTTTCTTGACCACTGGCTTCAAACCAGGTCTAGCAAGGATATCAAAAGAGGAAAGTTATTGAAAATTATGATAATATATGCATTTAGCAACATTTGGATAGGGTGATGTTTCTTTTGCGGTTCAGTATATCTTAAGATAAAAAAGAAGTTTTGATGGTCACGTTTTGTGTAAAATCACATAAGGCATAGGCGGATCCAGTGAAGGGGGGGGGGGTCCAGATGGTCAGGATCCCCTCTTTTTCTGAGCAAAAAAAAGAGAAAAAAAAGAAGAAGAGAAAAAAAGAATAAGAGAGAAAAAGGGTAGGGAGAGGAGAAAGGAATTAACACAGATCAAAACCTTTCATTATATACGATATATGTAATCTAATGCAAGGTCTGCCAGTTCCATTAACCACGGTAACTATGGTGATATGTTTCTTTTTTAATATTTTGCACATCATAGTCCGTGTTGCAATGTTAAGCAACGTGTTTCATGGTTCTAGCAATGAACAAGCTGAATTTTGAAAAATGCAATTTCTGGATGTAAAAAATCACACAAAATTCAGTGATCATCTCGTCCCACAAACGAGTTTCGTGCCTAATAAACCTATATTCGATTATAAACACTGAAATGATGGCCTTATCTGACAGGAATATGGCACTCAAGAATAGAGAACAAAACTATATACACCGTGCTTTGTTTAGACATATCTTCGGCCATGAAGCGCCTTAGAGCTTCATCAAATTTGGCGAATCGGCGATGATTTATATACAAGATTTCTCTGAGAAAGTGTCCTCAGTACTGCAACTTTCAAGAAAGTGTAACGAAAGTCATGGACATTTTTTGTTGGATGATTTTAAGAGCCTAAGGGGGCCCGTGGACCCACGCCTGTATATAGGCCTACTGAGTTAGGGTAGTCTGCCACCTTCCCACTTTCAATAAAGAAAACTATCTACGGACCCTTTTATGTAGCACAAGTATGTAGTTTTTCGATATAATTGCCCAAATCAGTATAAAACAAAGCGTGGGAGCTTCTCTTGCTTGTCTTATTTTGTTATTTTTAAGAATTAGGGAAAGCAAAATCCAGAAATTATTGACTTGCAAAACAGCATCAGAAGGTTTCTCGGGTAATCAAGAACTCCTGAGTTTCGGGGGCCTAAGCGACCTGATGCGTTGGGATAGTCATCCCCTCCCCAATGCTTCAAAAACGTTACAAGGCTTCATCTATAACTTTGGAACATAACGATTTTACTGTTATTATTTAAGAATTAAGGAGAGGAAAATCAGGAAATTTTTAGTTGCAGAACACCCTCAGAACGCTTCTCAGGCCATCCAGATTTCCAAATACATAAAATTTTGATCTCCATCCACCTAATCTTGTTTTATTACACTTCCTAAATAGTATTCACTATTTAAATTCTTTTTAAAAAAATACACTAAAACATTCACACACTTTCGCAAGTTTGGAAATTTTGTACTGGTTCCTATACATGATTATCTTCAGCCTACCAGTTACCTGCCTCATGTGCAGGCTGCAGTACAACATCAAATAAACCATCAGCTTCACATTACTATCCCTTCCTCAGAGTTAAAAGGGAGATCACTTTGATTCAATGACACAATCATTCCAAATATACAATTTTGCCATGTTGAATGGTATATTTTAACACAAGTTAGAAATAGTCAAAAAAGTACAACCGCTTATCATTCTTCCATGCAAACATGTTGATCCGAAGCATTTGTGGGTTTACAACATCATGTAACACACAAATTAAACACTAAGAGAACTATCAGAGTTGACCTATAAAAAGAAATTGGTCAACTCTGAATGTCTGTCATTTAAACCTTAGTTAATTTCGATTATTTTGAGGCGCTAATAACGAAAGACAAACACTCTGATAACTCTGAAATGTATACTGGCTTGTAAATCAAATTTTTGGGAAGACGTGACAGACTGATTTGGTGTCTACGCGACTTTTGGGGGTTGTTGTAGAATTTTCAGAAAAGGTTGTCTTACCGCTGACATTGCAGGTTCACTCTGATAACTTCGGGGATTTACGTACGTGAAATACCCTCTGATGGACTGCAGGTCATATTGAATATGGCGACCAAATAGGTAGCCGTGAAGCGTACAATTCCCAAATCCTCTTTAGGGCCCCACAAAAGTGTCCCTGTGATATTGTAAGGGACCGAAACACTCGGTTTGTTAACTTTCAGCCTCGATCAGTTATATAATTGAAGCAATGGAGGATTCCTGATGTGTACCGAAACTGCGTCTGTCCACAACATGTGGTTTACCGGGCTAAATCAAATATATAAACAAACATCTTTCTAAATGATATTAGCATTTAATAAATTTTTAATTATTTTTATTTTCCTTTTTCTACTGTAGTAAAACATTTTGATATTTACTTTCGACGCCATTTTTATTCAGCCCAAAAATACGGTGATTTACCGTATAAAAAGCGCAGACTGTCCGAGGCGTGTCAAAGCCGACCGGTAGCGAGCGAAGATAGCCTAAGAATGTTCCGGGTGATTGCAGGTTATAACCATACAAGATACGATAAGCTCACAAGGGACGTAATTTACTAATACTTCTAAAATGACAATGGCGCGCTCCACCGACGATCCAATCTAAAATAGAGATTGATCCTACTGAAATATGTTGAGATATCAACTCTAAAACCATTGAGTGACATGTTGCTTGAACACAAAGGGAGGCCACTACTGTCGAAGTCCTTAAAATTATAAACAACGACACGTGACACTGATAGTTGACTCGGTTGTGGGGAGAGATATCCGATATAATTCTGGTAGGTAACGTTTAAGCCGCCGATAAACTGTTTTGTTATATTGATTGCTACTCTCCTAATACATATAAAATACCTTGAAATACCTTGAAGTCCATATCATATTTCGCCTTGACATCCATTGGCGCTGCCATCTTGTTTTAGAATGTATTTATGAGCTGATGTAGTGCCGATTATATTTTTGATTTTTAACTGCCCAAAGGCCTTGCAATACAGGTTATTATTGTAGGGCTACATGTTTGGGAACAGTATAGAACAGAGAATTAAATATCATACACATTATAAATTCTCAGTAAGTTTCTTACAGTTAGTGAATTATGGAGTTTTCAAGCACGATAGTTAAAGGGCAGTTAAGGGGCCAAAGGGCAGAAACAGTTGAAAACACAGAAATTTTCGAGGCTTTGCCGCAAATCTTAAATTGATACAATAAATATACAGTTTCTGAGGGTTAAAAGAACAAAACTTCGCCCCACCACTCAATCTTTCTTCATCTTTATATGTCAGTAATGACTTAGACAGATGTCGGCGATTTAGTACCCGCGAGCTCTTGATAGTCGATCGCCTTATCACAATATTTGCTACTGTAAATTGGACAATTTCTTTTGGAAATGTCAACTTTTCAATGCCAGAAATGGCCTGGAACGCATCACCGGCTATCTCGAATCCTGGAGTTTTCAGGGCCTATGAGACCCCTCGTGTGATTGTGCTGTCATTAGTGACTCACCTGTCGGCAGATTCCTGGCTGCGATACTGAGAGAGAGTAGGCCGATACGGTACCTATTATAATTTATCTGAAAGACTTAAAAGTTGTTTGTGTACGTACTTTATCTACTACGTCAGTTATGACAGATCCCTAAAATATCCTGAGGTAAATCACTCAGAATAGTTCTACAAGAGATCAACCAACCGGTGACTCACTGAAAATAGTTCTGCAAGAGATCAATCAATTAGTGACTCATTGAGAATAGTTCTATAAGAGATCAATCGACCGGCGACTCACTGAGAATAGTTCTGCAAGAGATCAATCAGGCGGCGACTCACTGAGAATAGTTCTGCAAGAGATCAATCGACCGGCGACTCACTGAGAATAGTTCTGCAAGAGATCAATCAGCCGCATCGTCGGAACCGATTAAAACTTACGCTCACTTGTTGAGAATTTAACCCTGGGTATCCGAGGATGAATCAGTCAGTGGCTGGCTGAGAATAGTTCTGCAAGAGATCAATCAGCCGGTGACTCACTGAGAATAGTTCTGCAAGAGATCAATCAGCAGGTGACTCACTGAGAATAGTTCTAAAAAGAGATCAATCAGCCGGTGACTCACTGAGAATAGTTCTACAAGAGATCAATCAGCAGGTGACTCACTGAGAATAGTTCTACAAGAGATCAATCAGTCGGTAAATCACTTATAATAGTTTTAAAAGAGATCAATCAGTCGGCAAATCACTGAGAATAGTTCTTCAAGAGATCAATCAGCCGGTGAATCACTGAGAATAGTTCTGCAAGAGATCAATCAACCGGCGACTCACTGAGAATAGTTCTGCAAGAGATCAATCAACCGGTGACTCACTGAGAATAGTTCTTCAAGAGATCAATCAATCGGTAAATCACTTAGAATAGTTCTTCAAGAGATCAATCAGCCGGCGACTCACTGAGAATAGTTCTGCAAGAGATCAATCAACCGGCGACTCACTGAGAATAGTTCTTCAAGAGATCAATCAGTCGGTAAATCACTTAGAATAGTTCTTCAAGAGATCAATCAGTCGGCGACTCACTGAGAATAGTTCTTCAAGAGATCAATCAGCCGGCGACTCACTGAGAATAGTTCTTCAAGAGATTAATCAGTCGGTAATCCACTGAGAATAGTTCTATAAAAGATCAATCAGCCGGTGACTTACTTAGAATACTTGTATGAGATCAACCAGTCGTTTAATTTGTCAAAATGAACTAGAGATAGTCGCCAAGGGGCCAATGGTATTTTGTACGCTGCAGTCGGAACTAACTTCGCCTCTCTTCGCTCGCTACCAGTCGGCTTTGGCCACTCTGAAACTTCGGGGATTTACGTACGTGAAATAGCAAAGCCGACCGGTAGCGAGCGAAGATAGCCGAAGGGCGTTCCGACTGGGCTTTGACATGCCTTTACGTTTTGACATGCCTTCTACGTTTTTTATTCGATAAATTACCGTATTTTTGGGCTGAATGCAAATGGCGACAGGAAGTTTATATCGAAATATTTACCTCTAAAATTATCTCTAAAGATATTTGTTTTTATATGTTAGGCCTATTTAATCCCGGCAACCCACATGTAGTATAAAAGCAAGAAGACACGGGTAGTTCGGGTACATTCCTCCAATGGTCGAGGCTGCAAGTTAACAAACAGTGTGTTTCGGTCGTTTACATTATCAACGGGACACATTTGTTGGATATGGAAATTGTTCGTTTCGCGGTCATCTTTTTGGTCGCCACATTTAAAATGACCTGCAGTCTGCCAGAGGGCATCCTCGGATACCCAGGGTTAAATTCTCGACAAGCTCACCTCTTACCCCTGGGTCAATTGCCTCGTTAAGCGTCGTTTTCTGGGAACGCCCATTTTCTGTCGGACCAATCGAACGATTTCTTATAAACGTTTTAACTCTTCAGTTTTGGAGACACGTTTATCGAATTGAAGTAAAAACAAAGATGGCGGCTTCCAATAGGACATGTGAGTTGTGATACAACCGAAAAGACGTCCATCTTTGTTTTGAACACTGTTAAGATGCTGACGCAACGCGGATTCTGATTGGTGAAACTTTCCGCCACAAAACCAATCAAAATCTACATGCATATAAAATTAAAAAACGACGGGCAGGGTCCGACTTGTCCCACGGGTAATGTGAGCGTAAGCGGAATTTTTAACCGTGGGTTTCGACGATGGCCAGAGGGTAGTTCACGTAAAATACAAAAAAAACATTATCCTTCATGACTTACTGATTCTGTTTTGTACGCATACGTCTTTGGGCTTGTTTTTTAGAATAACCAGAAAAGAAAATGACAGAATCCCGTAACGGATATTTTTCCTCAATATTTATTTCCCCCACTTCCTTTAATTATATAATTTAACATTATCAAATCGGTTAATTGGAAAAAGATATATGACAGGTACAATTCATTCGATGCACTAAGCTGTGTAATTATACACTGAATACATGCCAATCACACAGTGCAAAAACACTATCAAGTTGTATCCAATGGACAACGGGTCAGCTGGGAATACATTCCGAGAGTTTCTTCCTGTAAATGTTTAGAATGGTGCAGAACAGAGTGATTAAAAAATAGATTTCTGGAAACATCATAAAGAGAGAGTTCAGCTGCTCCAGTATTTCCTCTTTAGCTGTCAATTTGACATGTCCCGAAGATCGATAAATGTGTGCCATTCGACTGTTGTTTACATGCACATGAGGTTTCCAGATGACCATTGGTAACTTTCTTTTTCCCACGGACCGCTGGGTAGGGAGTTGTAGAGCATCGACCTGAGTTAGCTGCCCGACACAAATCCGTTATGGTTGCGCGTTTGGTGGTGTTTGTTTACTGTCTGACAGAAAGCAACAGGAAATTTGCTGAATGACTTTAATTGTATATTTGTTGGCGGAAAGTCTACTTACAGTCTTTGATCTGAGATTGATCACGTCTTAATGTTTCACTAGTCTGAACGTCAACGAGAAATCCTAACAAACATATACAGTGTCTTCTTTTAAAATCCAGTCAAATATAGACAAAGAAAAAAGTTAAGCACCCCCCCCCCCCCCCCCCCGTGGAAAGTCTGCACCGACCGATAAAATCATTGGTGTAGGGAGATTGTTGGTAAACTGATTGTGATCATAAAGGGCAACATTCTGGCGATAAGAAATCGCCATTAATGGCAATAAGCTATACAATTTATTAAGGATAGCCTTAGCCCAATCAAAGGTGTACTTTAACAAAATAAAAAGATGCTTGTAAGTATGAAACTTCACAGTCTATCTGGCTTCACAGGGCGAACATATTGAAGTAAAAATGTCACTTTGAGTGTCTAGAACTCATCTCTAGAACAGAAGGTCAATAACGCGTATAGCCTGCATTAGCTTCCAACCTGCGTTTCATCCCTCCAGTGAGACGCCGGATCTGTTGAAGGGGTAACTGCGCGGATTTGAATCTTTTAGAGCACATTTGGGATAGGATGGGCAGAAATAGCCAAGCCCTAGAGCCTCCTGTACAAAATCTCCAGGAATTGGAACCCGCATTACATCGGTATTGGAGGCACCCCTACATTTTGTTATCAGCAGTCAACAAAAATCTTGGGTTATTACAATGGGTATTGATGTTGGTGTGTTTGTCATCAGCGGTCAACACAAGTTTGGGTTATCACAATGGGTATTGATGTTGGTGTGTTTGTCATCAGCAGTCAACACAAGCTTGGGTTATTACAATGGGTATTGATGGTGGTGTATTTGTCATCAGCAGTCAACACAAGCTTGGGTTATCACAATGGGTATTAATGTTGGTGTATTTGTCATCAGCAGTCAACACAAGCTTGGGTTATTACAATGGGTATTGATGTTGGTGTTTGTTATCAGCTGTCAACACAAGTTTGGGTTATCACAATGGGTATTGATGTTGGTGTGTTTGTCATCAGCAGTCAACACAAGCTTGGGTTATCACAATGGGTATTGATGTTGGTGTGTCATCAGCAGTCAACACAAGTTTGGGTTATTACAATGGGTATTGATGTTGGTGTGTTTGTTATCAGCAGTCAACACAAGTTTGGGTTATTACAATGGGTATTGATGTTGGTGTGTTTGTCATCGGCAGTCAACACAAGCTTGAGTTATTACAATGGGTATTGATGTTGGTGTGTTTGTCATCAGCAGTCAACACAAGCTTGGGTTTATCACAATGGGTATTGATGTTGGTGTGTTTGCCATCAGCAGTCAACACAAGCTTGGGTTATCACAATGGGTATTGGTGTTGGTGTGTTTGTCATCAGCCGTCAACACAAGTTTGGGTTATTACAATGGGTATTGATGTTGGTGTGTTTGTCATCAGCAGTCAACACAAGCTTGGGTTATTACAATGGGTATTGATGTTGGTATGTTTGTCACCAGCAGTCAACACAAGCTTGGGTTATTACAATGGGTATTGATGTTGGTGTGTTTGTCATTAACAGTCAACACAAGCTTGGGTTATTACAATGGGTATTGATGTTGGTGTGTTTGTCATTAACAGTCAACACAAGCTTGGGTTATTACAATGGGTATTGATGTTGGTGTGTTTGTCATCGGCAGTCAACACAAGCTTGGGTTATCACAACGGGTACTGGTGTTGGTGTATTTGTCATCAGCAGTCAACACAAGTTTGGGTTATTACAATGGGTATTGATGTTGGTGTGTTTGTCATTAACAGTCAACACAAGCTTGGGTTATTACAATGGGTATTGATGTTGGTGTATTTGTCATCAGCAGTCAACACAAGCTTGGGTTATTACAATGGGTATTGATGTTGGTATGTTTGTCATCAGCAGTCAACACAAGCTTGGGTTATTACAATGGGTATTGATGTTGGTATGTTTGTCATCAGCAGTCAACACAAGGTTGCGTTATTACAATGGGTATTGATGTTGGTGTGTTTGTCATTAACAGTCAACACAAGCTTGGGTTATTACAATGGGTATTGATGTTGGTGTGTTTGTCATTAACACTCAACACAAGCTTGGGTTATTACAATGGGTATTGATGTTGGTGTGTTTGTCATTAACAGTCAACACAAGCTTGGGTTATTACAATGGGTATTGATGTTGGTGTGTTTGTCATCAGCAGTCAACACAAGCTTGGGTTATTACAATGGGTATTGATGTTGGTATGTTTGTCATCAGCAGTCAACACAAGCTTGGGTTATTACAATGGGTATTGATGTTGGTGTGTTTGTCATTAACAGTCAACACAAGCTTGGGTTATTACAATGGGTATTGATGTTGGTGTGTTTGTCATTAACAGTCAACACAAGCTTGGGTTATTACAATGGGTATTGATGTTGGTGTGTTTGTCATCGGCAGTCAACACAAGATTGGTTTATCACAACGGGTACTGGTGTTGGTGTATTTGTCATCAGCAGTCAACACAAGTTTGGGTTATTACAATGGGTATTGATGTTGGCGTGTTTGTTATCAACAGTCAACACAAGCTTGGGTTATTACAATGGGTATTGATGTTAGTGTATTTGTCATCAGCAGTCAACACAAGCTTGGGTTATCACAATGGGTATTGATGTTGGTGTGTTTGTCATCAGCAGTCAACACAAGCTTGGGTTATTACAATGGGTATTGATGTTGGTGTGTTTGTTATCAGCAGTCAACACAAGCTTGGGTTATTACAATGGGTATTGATGTTGGTGTGTTTGTCATTAACAGTCAACACAAGCTTGGGTTATTGCAATGGGTATTGATGTTGGTGTGTTTGTCATTAACAGTCAACACAAGCTTGGGTTATTACAATGGGTATTGATGTTGGTGTGTTTGTCATCGGCAGTCAACACAAGCTTGGGTTATCACAACGGGTACTGGTGTTGGTGTATTTGTCATCGGCAGTCAACACAAGCTTGGGTTATTACAATGGGTATCGATGTTGGTGTGTTTGTTATCAGCAGTCAACACAAGTTTGGGTTATCACAATGGGTATTGATGTTGGTGTATTTGTCATCGGCAGTCAACACAATCTTTAGCTATTACAATGGGTATTGATGTTGTTGTGTTTGTCATCAGCAGTCAGCACAAGCTTGGGTTATCACAATGGGTATTGATGTTGGTGTGTTTGTTATCAGCAGTCAACACAAGCTTGGGTTATTACAATGGGTATTGATGTTGGTGTGTTTGTCATCAGCAGTCAACACAAGCTTGGGTTATTACAATGGGTATTGATGTTGGTGTGTTTGTTATCAGCAGTCAACACAAGTTTGGGTTATCACAATGGGTATTGATGTTGGTGTATTTGTCATCGGCAGTCAACACAATCTTTAGCTATTACAATTTGTATTGATGTTGTTGTGTTTGTCATCAGCAGTCAGCACAAGCTTGGGTTATCACAATGGGTATTGATGTTGGTGTGTTTGTTATCAGCAGTCAACACAAGTTTGGGTTATCACAATGGGTATTGATGTTGGTGTATTTGTCATCGGCAGTCAACACAAGCTTTAGCTATTACAATGGGTATTGATGTTGGTGTGTTTGCCATCAGCAGTCAACACAAGCTTGGGTTATTACAATGGGTATTGATGTTGGTGTGTTTGTTATCAGCAGTCAACACAAGTTTGGGTTATCACAATGGGTATTGATGTTGGTGTATTTGTCATCGGCAGTCAACACAAGCTTTAGCTATTACAATGGGTATTGATGTTGTTGTGTTTGTCATCAGCAGTCAGCACAAGCTTGGGTTATCACAATGGGTATTGATGTTGGTGTGTTTGTTATCAGCAGTCAACACAAGTTTGGGTTATCACAATGGGTATTGATGTTGGTGTATTTGTCATCGGCAGTCAACACAAGCTTTAGCTATTACAATGGGTATTGATGTTGGTGTGTTTGCCATCAGCAGTCAACACAAGCTTGGGTTATTACAATGGGTATTGATGTTGGTGTGTTTGTTATCAGCAGTCAACACAAGTTTGGGTTATTACAATGGGTATTGATGTTGGTGTATTTGTCATCGGCAGTCAACACAAGCTTTAGCTATTACAATGGGTATTGATGTTGTTGTGTTTGTCATCAGCAGTCAACACAAACTTGGTGTTATATCCATGTGGCTTCATTAACGCTTTCCACTTTGATCGGTTATTGGTTTGCCATTATTTCCTAGAAATGATATTGCAGACAAGGGGAGATCACCGTGATGTTTCTTGTTCCCTACAAACAAAACTCCTCCGTTTGTTTTTGTCCTCTGGGAAAATTATTGTATTATGAATGTAGTATACAAGAAGGTCCCATTGAGAAAGGTTGGAGAAGAAGAGTCGTCAATGACAGTCCTTCACATGAAGTTTTCAAAATTAGACTAAAAACATCAATTGAATCCAATATAATATGGTTTATTTTGATTTTAAAATCGTATACTTGTTTATAAAACTTCTATATTACAATTTGAGTATAATATAACAAATGTTACTTCTATATATAAAGTGTGAAAACACACATGCATACAAATACAGCCATAGAGGAATACAAAAATAGATCGACTATATCACAAACTCGTATTTAATGTGACGACTGTACAAATAACCAGTGATATGAACTGGTTGAAATGAATGAGAAGGAATGTGCATTACTTTACAAATTGCCCAACATTTTGGATGCCACTCCTTTAATTACAGGAACTTCTTAACATTATCGATGAATGCTTAAATAACACTGTGGTTTGTTATTCACTTTTTCTGTCAGAAGGCGAAAGATAAATGCATTAGTTTATAGTCCGTAACACATCGGATTGGTTCAAAAGATGGATTATTTGTGATATATTTTGAAATACTTACATTATTGGTTGTATGGAAATAGAACACATTTTACATGATTAACATTCATTTAGATGTCCGCTTCGTTATTATGACAAGAATGGCTGATAGCACTTTATCGTGGGAAGTAAACTGTATATGTATACTCTAACTCAGGAATAATTTGAGCATTTGCTATCACCTCAAAAAGTATGGCGGTATATGGAAACAATTCAAATGGCATGTATCTGCCTAAAGCACTCATCATCAATGTTCAGTCATCGTTGTCTATTGGTAATATAACTGAACAATGGGTCCGGCCGATTACATTGAGTACACTGTTTCTGTAACAACTATATCGATTACTAACATCACCCACTCCACACATTTTACTGTTGCCTTTAATATTGTGTTGCTTTTTGTTGTTTATTTTTTATCTGAAAAGATAGAAATAAAATAGGACATACAAGTATCAAAACCCACCCGTTATATCTTTGAAAATCAAGGCACAAAAAAATATAAAAAATACCGTGGCTAAAAATAATTTCTTTGGACCTGAAAAAGTTTGCATAATTCATAGTATAAAAATATGTGTTCTTTGTTTGCCTTGTTCACAAGATATTCTCTCTGCTTTCAAGTTCGGGAGAAGAAAATAATGACGTCAGATCATGAAGGACAACATGACTTGTGGAGGAAATTCGTGAGAAGATAATGATGACGGCAACGGTTCATGCCAGACCACAGATGGTCGAGGATCACAGACTTGTGGAGGCAATTCATGATACGGCAATGATCCAGCCCAGGCCACAGATGATCGAGGATCACATGGCTTGTGGAGGAAATTCATGATACGGCAATGATGACGGCAATGATCCAGCCCAGACCACAGATGGTCGAGGATCACAGACTTGTGGAGGAAATTCATGCGAAGAGAATGATGACGGCAATGATCCAGCCCAGGCCACAGATGATCGAGGATCACATGGCTTGTGGAGGAAATTCATGCGAAGAGAATGATGACGGCAATGATCCAGCCCAGGCCACAGATGACGGATATAATCCAAAGTATCAAAGCATACTTTCCATATTTACGGGCTTTAGCTTCATCTTGATCTCGCCAAGCTTCTTTAGACTACAATAAACAAATACATTATGTTTTAATTGTCAAGCAGATGTTTATAACGAATGTATCTAAGCAATAAGATCATAAGCTTCGGGGTGTAACAGATAAAACCCACTTTACAGGATTGACACCAGAAAACTATGGTTATATAAATTATTCCTAACTTGCCAAAGTTCAAATGCCATTTTACATAATAGAGATGAAGCACTAAAACCATTAATGACAGTAAATGTACATATACATGTATTACCAGCGTTCAGCCAAATACTTTCAAATGGCGTAATTTAGCGAGCCCACAATTGCGTCCCAAAGTGGAAAACCGGACAAAGTATCCGTCTGTTTTAAACTCAACATCGTCAGCATTTTACACCATATTTAGAAAAGTAACCCGATGTTTTGACAGTTTATGTTTGAACTAATCAAGAAATGGGAAAAAATCTTGCATGAAACAAGAAATCAATTAAATATAGCTGGGGCGGTCACGTTTAAATACGTAACAAAGGAATTTAATGGTGACCCCGCCAAGATAAATTAGACTTAGACTTAATACACCTTGATGTGCAACCGGCCCCTAAAGTATAATTGGAAGCTGGGCGTCTCCGGAGATTGGTGCCACGGCGTAATGGTATTGTTGCGTGAAAAACTGGCAAATTTGTTAAGAAAAAAGTATACGTTTTATAGTTTTAGGTTGCATAAAAGGTAATATTTTCAATGGGCCTCATGTATATAAATGAGACGTGAACTTACTAAGCAGGAGGTAACAATTGCTGGAAATCCCACGACCGGAAAACACAAGAACGAAAACACGGAGAAAAATAACCAATCGTGTGGCTTCTCGGGTTTCTTCTGTACAACCTTTCTGCGCCGGCGCTGTAAAATATATCACATCTTTAAAATAGCATTTCAAAGTGACGTCATGTGCAGGATTAACTTCACAATTTTATTTCTTTGTAACCTGGGCTATGTTGTTCGAAAGTGTATTAGGCTTAAACAGGTCTAATTGATTCCAACGTCACAAAGAAATCCACTTGTGACGTTACACAGGTAAAACCAAAATTAATCCTATATTACACTTTTGAAGAACCGGCCCTGATGACATTTAGACCTGGCTTAAGACTTGGTAGACTGAACAAACCTGTCCTGAGCACTAAAATGTTCAAACGTTATATTTTAACTAAGCAGGCTGGTTACAAAACTAATGACTACCAGTACAAGCAATTGATATTTGATTACTATACATTGAACAGTTTGCATCGATAGATATTTTATTGTTGAGTGTAGGTGCTACGATATTGAAAATGATTTGGTTTAGATCTGTCAAGGATTAAATTCCAAAATCATATAGTGAGGAACTGTTGAATTCTGCCTGGCTTACCTTTGATCGTGTGCTGCTCCTACTGGCGTGTGTGCCTGTATAGGAGGATGTGGACTGTGTCGGTGTCCAGTTGCCAGTGGACACAGTAGAATGGGAGTAGGAATAGCCTGGGCTGGGCCTCGGTTGGACATTGTTATAGTTACTGTACCCTATAGGTACTCCAGGCTCTACCTTAAGTTCCACTAAATCAGGCTCAAGGGCCGGGTTATAATAGCCCTGAAAAATAATAATAAATTTACATTTATTGTTATAATGTTATTTCCCATCGGAATACAAATTCAAACATACATATTCGTTTGCAAAAGGGAAAACAACTGTGTTTTTTTTTGTTTGTGGGGGGGGGGGGGGGGTAAAGAAACGTTCATCGTTTTGTTTAACAAACATATCTATATCTAAGTCGTCAACCTAATGAAATATCATAGGTTTGGTTTGTTACAACAATTTATGGGGTATAAAGGTCTAAACTCAATTAGATACTTCTATCCATGGTTATTTTAGACAAGAAGATTTTCCCTGTGCCCGTGTGTTTTAGTAATCATAAATATATCCAAGCTATATCTAACGGAATGGTCCATTGGAAGAAAAGATGTTACACAGGTTGTAAATTGAATGCGCCTGTGTGAGGGGGGGGGGCAATAAAAACACTTTATGTGGCATTAACTTAAGAAGGTCTACTTTGTAGAATTGCCACAATGCTAAACGATTCGGGCTGAAATAAACTATTAATGGTCTGTGCGAAACTTAACACAATTTAGATAACCTTGTGCGCGATAATTCGGACCAAGTCACTTAGAAATATTACCATTACCAAGACGTACTGCTTCGATCGTGTTATCACTAACAGGTTGTAACTTCACTCTTATGGCAAATATACCCAATAATTTCCTAATTTAGTTCAATTAGAAAATGATATGGACATTGTGGCATGATATGGACATTGTGGCAGCTCACATCACTAAAAGCTATTATGACTATTCCTATCGAGTACTTTGAGTATAGAAACAGTGGCCAGTTGTCAGATGCTAGGTAAAGGGAATACTAGATAAATACACAATACTCTCAAGGGACAACGATTCAATTCGCATCCAAGGAAAGCCAAATTATTATCACCAAGTCACTGTAAAAACATGCTCGAGGCATCCAGGGAAATATATTTTGTCTTGTTTTTTTTTTTAACTTAAGCATAATATTAAACTCAGTATCGGCCCAACTAAATTAATAACAAAATTGATATCCAAAGCCTTTATATCTGCAAGTAATCAACCAGTGGCCCGAAGTCTAGAAGTATTCGATAATTGATAACTCGTGATAGATAAATAATACAGACTACATGGTTGTGAACTACGGTATAATGTATTTGATGTATATAGTTCGGTAATATACAGGTAACATTGACACCTTCGTCTAAAGCTAACACGATGTTGGGGAAGTAACGAATAACTGATCTTCTCAAAACACAAAGTCACTCTCTCCTTCCAACGCCCCTACCCCCCCCCCCCCCCCCCCCCCCCCACCTCTCGGGTTCATGCAGACTGCCCATTAAGTTGGTGGTATCCTTTCATCGGACTAACACAGGTAGGGAATAGGATAATACAGCTTTGAGAGCTGGACAGGTTTTGTCAGTGGCACACTGGTTATTATTAAGCATAGAGGTGAAACACCTTTAACTACATATATGTACATATATTTTCATTATCCGGGAAGAAAACTTAAATATACTTGAGATAAATACTATTTCAGATCATTTTATAATTATAATGCTGTTCAGGAAAAACGTCCAAATGTGTTTTCAACAAGCGGAACAAAAACTAGGTTAGCGTTTGACCTGGAAAATAGGGCAGCCATTGCTCCCAGTCAACAGTTATTACAAAATAGAAAAGCTTCAATGTATACGATCACAACAATTATTTCACCGAACCAATACCTGTGTTATATCCTTTAACTAACGGGAATTCATTTATCGGCAAATATATACAACAATAACCACACAGAAATCCTAAATGACTGGCTCAGTAGATAAATACATCCATTTATTAAGACCCGTCAACGGTAGTGAGAGATAGCCGAAGTACTTATACTTTATTCCTACCTAAGTAACCGAATCACTTAATGAAACTAATCATATAAACTAGAAGATAAATACATACCCCTTCTTCTTTCGACATGTTAATAGTTTCAATGGCCACTACTTTAAACTGCTTCTTCTTGTCGCCATTGTCACCTTACATACCACAGTGATATACAGGTATACCCGAGAGTCAAGCGGTTTACCTGCATGACGTCACGCAGGTGTTCAACGCAGTTGTCGTTCTTACTTCAAACATGTCACCACCCGTTGATTGGGCAAGTTCGAAAGCCGTTTTTGCAGCTTTGGTCACTCCCAGCTGAGTTTAAACTTACCTCACCACAATTCCAGTATACTTCGGTTACACAAGGCGGCAATTATCCTTTACTTTATGGCATGAGCTTTCACAATTCGCAGTTGTGATTGTCAAGACAATAAGCGAATCCGAAGTTTATCAAAACTAAAGGATTGATGTTGGAATAAGGAAGTTCTTAGGCTGTTATTTTTTTTTTTAGTTTTATCCAATCAATTGTGAATAAAATGGAGATGCGTTATAGAGTAATCATGTGGTCAACTTAGCCAATTGCAGCACTGACCTAAATATTACGATGCAATCTTCCAACTTCAAGTTTGTCGTCAAGCTGAAGCTAAATCTCATCATGCATTGTCAGCTGTCAGAATACGTCATTATTGGTAAGAAATAGCTCATGCAACATCACGTCATCTTAAAGCGGAGAAAATGGCGACCCAGATAATCCTCCGAAAGGACATACTTCTGTCTTTGTTATCAGCTGCAATTAACTTGAGATGTTTTAAACACTTTGATGGTTGTTGTCCAAGTTATTTATTTCTAGAGATTTCTCATATCTTAACAAATGTATATGGCGGCGAGTGGGCCTTAGTTTAAGCAATATAACATAGATTGGTTGATTTATTTATTGACGTGAGCATTAACCTGCTCCTTTGTCATATACAGATAATATGAACATTTCATGGCGGATACTCACAAACAAAATATATATATATATATATATCAATTCTAACAGTAGTGAAAACTAAGCTACTACGTATCCACATACATTGGCCAAAAAACGGACAAATTCGTACCAGTGGAACTACACTGAGGCATGTAGTGCTGACTTTCCGTGTTACCAATGAAGTATAAATATAACGAGCTGTTTTACGTACAGTACCCATTACTTTAGATGACAACAATTCCACTAACTTCACCATACTTGGTTTACGCCAATCATACGGACGAATAAGTTCTTTACGTAAATCTAAATAAAGCGGGCATATAAAAACAAAATGAAATTCAGCCTCTATCAAATTTAAATTACAAAACTGGCATATTCGGTCTTCTCGTTCTAAACGTGCGCTGCCATGGCGTCCAGTTTCAATTAACAACGAATGGGAGGACATCCGTGGTCGAGTCATGGCTATCCTATGTTTGTTATTAATAACTTTAGTCAGATAAACTTCAAAATCAAAACTTGGTTAACGGAATCTGTACAAAAATAACTTGGGTCTATTTAAACCCACAGACAAGCAGTCTTACTCGTTGGGTGAAAACAAATGAGAATACCTTTAAATTTACACTTTCGTGAAACAACCACAATTCTTCAAAACCATACAGTTGTAAAACATGCTTAACAAAAACTAGCCAGTTAAGATAACCTTGTCCATGCATATGCTTGATTTGTAAGTATAAATTTCTCAAAATAAAATGATCTGATGATGAAATTTTCAGAAAATATTTAACAATTCTAATCATTATATTGTAATAAAGTGGCATTCTGTCCAATTCTGAATAAATAGCAGCATTTGAGGTCGAAACATGAACTCCCAACAGCTGTTTACAAAATTTTAAATGTACACGTCCGATGGCTTTACTATTATGAGACCCCCATATCTCACACCCATATTTAACCACCCCTCCCACAAAAAAATCAAACAGTTCACATGCAATTCCAACATTAACGGGCGTTTGTTTAGGTTTTCTCAACAACATATTAGCGGACTTTACAGCTTTATCAGCAAGAAACTTCTGTGCATTTAAAAATGTACAGTTTGAAGAAAAAATGATTCCTAAATAATTGAATTCATCCACGTTCTCTAATATTTCACCATTATATTCCCATTTTTAAAAATCTGCTATCCTTCCTCCTCTTCGAAATACCATTGTTTTTGCTACATTAACAGTGAGACCCCATTTTGCACAATAATTGTATAAAGCATTTAAATTACTTTGATATCCCGCTACAGTTTCCGAAAAAAGAACTACATCATCAGCGGATAATAACAAATAAATAGTAAGTTCATTTAACGATAAATTTCCATCAGCATTTAACAACAAATATTGTTCTAGATCCTCCATTAATAACACAAATAGAACAGGTGGCATTACCTCCCCTTGTCTCAATCCATAAGCACATTAAAAAAAATCACTAACATTCCCAGCATATAAGACACAGGATTTTACACTTACATAAACTGCGCGCAGTGCATGCGCTCAGCATTTTCCCTCGAATACCTAACTTAATCAGTTTATGCCACAAAGCATGTCTGTCAATACAATCAAAAGCTTTTTGAAAGTCCACAAAAACACACAAGACTTTTTTCTTTTTTAATAGGTGGAAATAATAATGTGCAAACAAAAGACAGCATCAATTGTTCCTGTTCCTTGTCTAAAGCCAAACTGAATGTCAGATATTTTCTCGTATTGTTTTTCCCAATTTATAATACTGTTATTCAAAATACTGATTTTCTACAATTTAGAAAAACAACTAGTAAGGGTTATGCCCCTGTAATTTGATGGGTTATCGACGTCACCTTTCTTATGTAAGGGTATAATTATACCCTCCGTCCATGCAGAGGGAAACTTACCACTGTCAAAAACACAATAAAAAAATTTGGCAAGTATTGGCATCAAAACAGTAGCAGAGTTCTTAAAAAAATCATTTATGAGAAAATCGTTTCCATGCGCTTTACAACAATTTAATTTTTTAATAGCCGTTTTAATTCCTTCTTCACAAATTGACCTGTCCAATTCTTCAAATATAATATCATTCACATTTGAAAATTCATTACACTCATCCGAAACACTAACACCAATATCCTTAAATGCAAATTTTGAAAATATTGACGAAATTCTTGAACAGAAATATTTTTAATAGGTTTTGCACTATTTTGTTTTTTAAAGTATTTCCAGAAGAATTTAGAATTACATTTTTTAAGACGAGCCAATTCATACGATTGATTCCTTTTAAATAGATTTTTTAATTTTCTACGCTTTTTCTTATAGACTTTTTTACATTGATACAATAATATACGATCAGTATTACTCAGTGCTTTGTTTTACGATTGTATGCTGCTAATACATATGTTCTTTGCTTCGAAACACTCTTTGTTAAACCAACTATTGCTGGCTTTGTTACGATAGAATCGACTTTTCCCAGTAGTGATTGTAATACGTTTACTAAAATACAGGAGAGCAATATCTCTCAAAATCTGAGCAAATTTATCCACAGCCTCATCAATTTTATCGGTTAGACCTTCAACCGTCTGCTTAAACTCCTCTATGTTCTCAGTTACATCATTCACAACATTACTAACGTAAGTGTCATTCCATTGCATTTTATAATTGTAGGTAACATTTATATCTATTTTGCCAATCCCAGAATTACAGGCTAAAGAAAATAAAAGGGGTTTATGAGGTGAATACATTTGTAACTGTCCTACAGAAAAATCGGATATCATATGAAAGTCCCTTTCTTTCACGAGGAGGTAATCAATCAAGTTACTTCCATTTTGGCCTACATATGTATATTCTCCGATATCTTTGTCACTTCCAATTCTACCATTTCCTATTCGAAGCCCTGTTGAACATCAAGCAAATTTTTACCAAAATTATTAATTTTTTGATCTCTAGATATTCTAGGTAAATATTTATCAGCAATATACAACTCAATATCTTCAAAAGGTAAGGCATGGTCATGTTCAATAAAATCAAATCTATTTCCCACCCGACAGTTTAAATCTCCAGTTAATAATACACAGCCTTTGTCCATATAATGGTATATTTCATTCACTAATGACCGAAACACATCTGATTGTTGAATTCGATACACAGGTGAGTTTTCAGGCGGTAGATAACTAGCACACACATATATATCCTCCTTTAATCCGAAAAAAGACGGGCATAATTTAAACCATATTTTGAATTCATCTTTTTTAACCAATGTAATGCCTTTCGATAGTTTTGTTCGAAAATACACACTTATTCCGCCTAGCTTTTCTGTGTTTAAAGAGTATGTTACTTTTAGCTGATGTCCATGTCTCTGTTAAAATAATTACGTCATTTCCCTGTAAGAAATCACACAAATAATTGTCTGCTTTGAGCTCTTCATTCAGACCTTCAATGTTCCAAGACACAAGTCTCAGGTTAGCGCCACTGAATCCCTATTTAGCCATGTGGTCTTTACGTTTTCGACTGTCATCTGCGGTCTCGGCACAGCTTGATGTGGTTATCTGCTCAGGTGCTAAAGCCTAGCGCACACGAGAGGCGCCGGCTGAGCTGCCGGTCACTCGTGGCTGGGAGCTAAGCTGTTTCCCCCGTGTGCGCGTAAATTTTGGTGAGATTTTCGCCTCTCGAGGCGGTGAGGAAAGTATTTAGCATGTTTGATATTTTCTGCCTCTCGTGGCAAGAATCTCACCGTGTGCGCACAACGTAAGCTGCCGGCTGAGCTGAGAGGAGGGATAGTCCAATGGCGCGTACGTATTCAATCATGTGACCACTTAGAATATTACGTAACACGGGTAGTGACACTTGTGCAGGTCAGTGAACTTGGGTGACAAGGAACTGGCCTCAGCCGAGAGCTCATCGTCTGCGCTGAAATGTGTAGCTGCTCCCTTGACCACGCGTGCCTTGTAGCTCAGCCGGCGCCTCTCGTCTGCGCTAGGCTTTATTCGGCACCAGCGCTCTACCCACTGAGCCACGGAGGCCCCCGTTGAAATTCATGTAATGATGTCTACTGTTAACTCTACTGTGTGTGAATGAGTTGTCATTATCGGTATGTGTTATGTCTAAGATTTCTGTAATAATTTCTACTGTCCACTCTGCTGTTAGTCAAGCAATTGTCATTATCGGTACGCGTCCTGTCTGAAATTCATGTAATAATTTCTACTGTCCACTCTGCTGTTATTCAAGCAATTGTCATTATCAGTATGCGTCCTGTCTCAAACTCATGTAATGGTTTCCTCTGTCCACTCTACTGTATGTGAATGGGTAGTCATTATCAGTACGCGTCCTGTCTGAAATTCATGTAATGGTTTCCTCCGTCCACTCTACTGTATGTGAATGGGTAGTCATTATCGGTACGCGTCCTGTCTCAAACTCATGTAATGCTTTCCTCTGTCCACTCTACTGTATGTGAATGGGTAGTCATTATCACCATGCGTCCTGTCTGAAATTCATGTAATGGTTTCCTCTGTCCACTCTACTGTATGTGAATGAGTAGTCAATATTGGCATGTGGTATATCAGAAATGCATGTAATGATGTCTACTATCAACTCTACAACTAATACCGATTTGTTGTGGTGGACATCATTCAACAGAATGGAGCCGCCAAATAATACAATTTTGTATGTGTAACGATTTTCAGAGAAAGTCGAAGAACGCACGTAAACTATCAAATCACAAGGAAAACATTTCCACCGCGGTGAAAACACATTCAAACAAACTCACGCCGCAGAAAAAAGGTTCCACCACGGAGAAAAGATTTCCACCGCGGAGAAAAGGGTTCCCACCGGGGTGGACATGTTTACACCGCGGCGAAAAGTTTCTCTGCGGTGCAAACCCTTTCTTCGCGATAGAAATGTTGACCTTGTGATTTGACAGTTTACATGCAGGTTTCGAATTTCTCTACAAATCACTTTAGTAAGACGTATATTTCTTCAATCTGACATATTTCTTCCATCATTGAAAATATTTTCAATAAGCATCTCAACTTTAGTCAGATTGATATTTCTTATACTGCACCCGTGATTTTCTATAACATACCGAAAACAACGTTTCTAAACGAAGTTACCACATGGGTAAAGTTCCGATAACGGCCCAAAATTCCACATTCCTCAGTAGATCTTTTGCGCTTTTGATACGGTAAATCACCGTATTTTGGGGGCTAAATACAAATGGCGTCGAAAGTACATATCAAAATATCTTAATTCAGCCCAAAAAATAAAATTAAAATAATTGTAAATTTATCTAATGTTAATATCATTTTAAAAGATATTCGTTTATTAGCCCGGTAAACCAAATGATTTGTAACACAAAGTAGACAGACTCAGTTTCGGTACACATCAGGAGTCCTCCAATGCTTCAATTATACAATATATTATATGCTACCCATGACTGTATAACATATCGGACACTTCCTTGCTACTCATTCCATCAAAAATATCGGACCTATTGTCATCATTATCTGTATCATTACTCCAATATTCTGCAGAATCTAGATCCCCTGTCACCACATTTCCTTCTTCTGATCCAATCACAGGTCTGGTCGTGTTCGGAACATCCGTGTATCCGATGTCTTCCGAAATAGCACGTTTTTGATTTTCTGAAGAATTAAAATAATAGTTGGAATGTTTGTCATCCGGACTAGGTCTGTTGAATAAATCGTCATCGCCTTTTAGAGTACTTTTACTTTCTTTATGTGAATTGTCAAAATGTTCGTGAATAGTCTGAATTTCTGTTTTCCCTATTATTGCTGATGAGTGTACACGTGCATTTATATCAAATTCCTCGCCTACATCACTATTTGGTACAATCGCACTTTGATATTCCAGCCCATTCGATGGTGGAGAAATTTCGACCATTTCCATTGCGTCTATGGTCCTATTAGGAGATTCGTCAGTTTGCCCAATAAGGGAGTCTACAGAGGAAGAATTGGGATAGACGCCTCGAATTAAATCCGACCTGAAGATGCCTTGCTTAAATAAAGCCATGTTGTCCATAGAACCTCGTCTTTCAGACTCACAACTGATAAGGGGGTTACTAGATGTCGGCGGGATTTCCGTGTTGACAAGATCAATGTCGTTTACATTTTCAGAATTACAATGTTTTGATTGGTATATATTAAGCGGCACATATTGTAATTTTGTATCCGCAAGCCTTTCCTCCAATTTACGCTGTATTTCATCCGTACTCGGCCCTTTTCTTGAAACATATGTCCAACCATAGGCTCTCTTAGTCTTGCTCTGGATACTCTTAGTCACGCCCTTGAAATGCATGACTTTGACCTTTCTGGATTGGAAGGTACCAAATGCATGGGAGGCCGGCCTTGGTGTCCAATTATCGGAGAGACTAATACAGGAAATACTTCTGGACAGGTTTGATGGGGATGACCGACGGCCAGGTGACTGGGGGAGAGCTTCAAGTTCCATATTGTGGCAAGAAGGCTGGAACTTACTTCCATATCTGTCTAATAGCTGTAAATGATAAAAGATATCAGATAAAAATAAAGAAGGTTAAAAAGAAAAAATACACAAGGCTACAGAAGGCTAGGGACAGATTGACACTCCACTTATGAAAAGATATATGAAGACAGTTTGAATAACAATTGGTCAAATTGAGGTGTGTACAATTACTCGAGAAAGTAGAAATACAACTAGGGGCCTATGTCATTATTATTCTTTTATAAATTTAATTTTTGACATTATTTTATTTTGTTGATATTATTCACATGTGTGACAACTACCAAACAACACGGACAGGTTGTTCAAAGTGTCATTAGCTCAACTGATTTAAAAACTACGTATTGCTTTCCGTACGTTAAGCTATGGAGCGGAAGAGTTTTGATCCGATCTTGACAATTCTTTCAGAGTTTATACCTTATGGGCAGGCAGTGTTTCACGTACCATTTCGGACCTCACCTGTTGCATAATATGGCAGCCATATTGGATTGTGTAATATTCCCTTTCAACTCCAGAACTTCTTTCGTTTTGATATAATTTCTCAAATTCTTTAAGAGTATATATACCTTATAGGTAGATGATGTGTCGCATACCAAATTTGATTTGGGTCCACATATTTTGTGTGTGTTTTAAAGAGTTATTTTTTATCAGAAATGTGTACCTGGTGTTTAATATATATCAATGTCAATGTTTTTTTTTTAGTACACTTGGTCCAGAGTAATACTGGAAACCAATTAATTTATACATTCTGAGACTGTTTTCTTTGATAGTTTAATGTGCGCTACTAAAACTATTACAGCCAAGTGGGATAGAACAGTGTCCAAGTCAAAACTGTTAAAATTCAAAAATTGTAAGCTATTGTATTGATTGCTCCTTCCCAATTATGGAACATAACAGCAATGTCAAAACAGTCACAATATTTCCGTTTCTGCAATTAAAATGTGATTGAATTTACCAGAACAGATAATATATGTGTACTAAAAACTTACTGGTATTTAGTTGCAGCTTCATCAAATTCAGAAAAGAAAAACTTCTAATGTGAACAAGAAATTTCACTTGATGAAATTAAAACAAATGTTATATTAAATGTAAAGTTGTTAATCGTAGCGGTTCGACTTTGCCACGGCGGGCGTATGTTGAGTTTACTAAAACTGTTGTTTTCTTTTTGTTGATTTAACTACGTTCCCAAAATAAATAATGATAATCTGATTTACTCCCAAATCCATCTACTTTTTTAAAAAGTAAAAAAATATCAGTCAAAATTTGTTACAAATCCTTTCGACAGTTTGTATCAAAACTAGTGACATGTAAATTTGGATACAAACGGTGTCGACTGTTTGTATCAAAACTAGTGACGCGTTTAGAACATAACTGCTCAAGATTGTAACAAAACTCGTGGGTTGTGGCAAAACTCGTCGACCTTGTAAATTAAAGCTTAAATTTCGTGAGTTGGAATAAAGCTCGTTCGTTGTGACAAAACTCGTTGCAAAAAGGCAGCTGGTGCACTGCAAGGGATAGTTTAAACAGGCGCTGTAAGGGTGCTGCTGTTTGAGATCGTTAATACCATCGGTGTTATATAACTTGTGCAGGTCAGGAAAGTCCTTGTTTCTTTCGTTTAATGTACACTTTGTTTAATGTACACTTCGTTTAATGTACACCAATTAAGTATTCACTGAATGCATTGGCAACATCAGGTTCACTAATTACACAATAACTATGAGTGTCCACCAATTGCGAGAGACATCATACATCAACGACCTGTAGCACCTTATTAGAAAGAACTTTAAGATACTGTTTTTAAAAATAACACCAATGCAAGTTTGTCCGTCGACCCTAACTAATTCAGGGTATCGACTCTGTCATAGCAAATATCTCATGCTCTACAACCCGAGAATGTACAGTGTACGTTTACTTGAACATTTTATGTATCGCCTGCTACAATATACATAGGTCAGAGTTAACATTTTTGTGGCGCGTTTGAATAAAATATTAAAGTTGAATGGGCTGCCGAAAATATGTATATTTTCGTGGAAACTGAATTAGCTAATTTACGTACAAAATAAGAGCTTGGTGCCAATCTTGAAGATTGTGCTGTTTTATAAGCAACAAAACCCTCATATTTGAACTCATACATCTGGGCTATTTGAATTTTATCCGTTATTTACACACATATTCCGTTCATACGTGTTATTTGCTTTACCGATATTTTTTATTTCATCGTCAATCCATTAGTTTTCCAAGATACCTCAAACACTCAACTTTCTTTTCCAATCATAATTTATGAAAAAAATGTCCGCTTTTTGGCAGATCAAACCTTTTTAAAAGAAAGAGACAGAAAAAATAACCCATCAAATGCAGTGCACGAGTAAGTTGCGAAGCGTTATCAGAGAATCACTTACTGACTCAGTGGCCATTTTCACAACAAGGCGTAGAGGTGTCTCGCTCGGCCACATCAGCAGACGCTCAACAGTCACAGCTTGCGCGCAAGAGAAATTGGTCAACTCTGAGAGTCTACCATTTCCTTAGGTTAATTTCAATGATTTGGATTGATAGATTGTTTTACGCCGCGCTCAAGATTATTTCACTTATATGGCGGCGTTGCCAGTTTTATTGTCGGAGGAAACCGGGCTGAATTCCCGGAGGAAACCCACGACCTTCCGGTGGTAACTGGCAACCAGCCCACACAGGTCGTTCGAGCGAAAACCCAAAATTTTCTAATTTTTTGGACTGAGTGGCATTCGAACCCACGACCCATTGTTGGAAGGTTGTTCGGATTGAGCGTCCAACGCTCTACCTACTGAGCCACGGGGGCCCCTCAATGATTTGGAGGCCCTGATAACTAAAAACAAACACTTGGCTGCATTTGGTGTCTACGAGGTTTGTAGAGGTCATTATGGAAATTGAAAAGAAGAGTCGTGCGACTGATATTGCAGGTTAGAGTCATACAATATGCGATAAGTCCAATTCCAACGGCTCTGAAAAACAGCAAAGGTCGTGTTTGACGTCATTTTGACAAGTTTTTTCGAGTCGGTACTAAATTATATATTTCTCCCCATTCTTTCTGTGACTGGCAGGCGGCTTATACAATTTGATGGGTTTTATCTTTTTATTTTTAGAATTAACAGTAAGTGAATTTGCAGGCAAAAACAAGCCCTGATAAAATATGCATCCATAGTGTTATCGATATGTGTACTTTGGTTAAACTTTCTTTCCCAATGTTTTATGTTGGCAGGGGGCAAGGAAGAATAGTCACCAATTAATTGCAGATGACCTAACACATAAGATCATGTTTCCTTCTACATACGCTGCAGTGTTTGTACTCAGACATATATTTATGAACACTAAAACACACAGCGAAAATCCTTTTGTCTAAAATAACCATGGATTGATTCTCAATGGCAAATTGCGAAACAAATTGATAACATGTTAATGTCTTCCCAAACGACTATAGGACTGCATGTATGACGTTTCAATGCGAACACCCTATCCATATTGAACTCCTGACTCCTAATACACCAACTAACTTAACCAGTCTGCTCAAAATCATTCCCATCATTATGGGTAACTTACCAGACAAAGTCATGTCAGCTTGAGCTGTAGTCTGAATACCCACCGTCTATATACCCACCTAATAAACAGAACTACATAACCTTGTTTTATGCTCATATCATAGTGGCATGTATTCGGTCGTCAGTAGACCGCATCTAACAGGTATAAGACAGCGAGGCCATGTCAACACATGTGTGTGTTTACCTATATATATAGGCTATATCAGGAGTACACTTCTTTCGCAATACCCCAACTAAACCATAGTAAGACCCTATAAGAAACACGAGTAGAACTCCATGCACCTACACCTGGACGATGCCCCACAATATTGCATTATATAATCTCATAGCATTCCTGTTCATATATTGCATGTTTGGACATTTAGTGCACTATACTGACCAGTATTTCTTTTTGGAAGCATACATTTTCGTAAACCTGCTTCAACAAATGCGATTCAAAGTATATTTTCGAAGATTTATCATAAGCTATAAAAATGCAATAAAGCATAATTGCAAATAACTAAGTTTTACAATTGGAACATGACGTCATCTTGCTGAACCATTAAGAGGCGACACAATTACAGACAAAGTCATGCAGTATCATTCTCAATCTGTCCACCCACGGATATAGGATTGATTCAATCATATATCCCAGGTCTGCCAGAATTTAATACATTGACATGTATTAAATGGTATAGAAACTCAATAAATCCTATAGCTCACCTGTCAAAAGCAGCATAAGGGGTGGCCAGTCAGCCAGCCAGGTATGTCTCCGCCCTTACAGTCGTTCGTAGTCAACGTTATAACTTCGACTGGGTTAACGAAACCCTAACAACGTTTGTAGACTATAGTATGACGGTTATCAGCAAGCTAACATCATGACACAGTTGTCCTGTAGTACACCTGAACGGCGGACACTGTTGACAATCTGTGGTACGAGCTTATTTCAGCCAGTTTACACCTATATATATTCAACACGATCTCACACAATCGATATGAACACAGATCCGTCTACCATTCATCGATAATAAGAAATACTATAGCATGGATGTACAAAGTGGGGTATATGTATCTTAAATCGAATGGGTAAATAAGCACTATAGGCTACTTAACAGTAATTTTGGAGGCTGAGGTTTATTGGGCAGATTTGCTCTAACTGTAAATATCAATGGAGGATTGTTAAATTTTGGCCCAAAATCATTTTACTTGATGTGTAAACTTAATTTTTGTCCAAAGCCATTTCTCATCACAAAAGTCAATGTAATTTACCAGACTGATTTAGATTTATAATTGGAGTAAAAAATTAAAAAGTCTTTACAATACTAATGTATTTTTGTATATTACATGTTATATATAGAAAACAAATATTTTTTTAGAGTTTTATTTTAACTTTGAATCTATTGACTCATCAGATGATATGGCTTTGTTGTGCTCGGATAATTACACAACGGTACATACATGTAGAAGCTGGAAAAGTTACTAATAGTAATGTGGAAACATGATCTTTATACAAACAATAATCGATAAGCATATGGTTGGACAAACTTCCGTACCCGATCTGGGCATAATATTTAGCCAGTTTTTGGTGGCCAACGCTTAGCCTTACCATATAATGACCGATCATGCAAATATACAGACCAATGCTGAACAGCGATCCATTGACCGACTAAAACAAGAGCCATCAGAGGATGACGTATCCCCCCGACCCCATATAAGATTGTGGAAGTGGAAACATACTAAGAGCAGAAAAATTTCGTTTCCATGCAGGATACACTGAAACACTGTATGTCATCAGAAACACGCACCTATTGTTTATGTCTTCCTGTAATTCAGCATGTCCACCAAGATCAATAAATTCGATACAAAACATGGGAGAAGATGCGATGACAAGCACTGATTATCTATGTCTTCGTATACAGTCGGAAAAGGGCAATAACGTTGAAAATAATTAAACCAGCTTAACCAGAATATAAGGTGCACATTCTCGCATGATATCCAACATCTCCACCAAGTTTCGAAAAAAATGATGAAAACTGTGGGAGTAGAAGCGATGACAAGCACTAATTGTCTATGTCTTCGTATACTGTCGGAAAGGGCAATAACTCTGAAAATAATGAAACCAGCGCAAACAGAATAGGAGGTGCACATCCTCGCATCATATCCAACATGTCCATCAAGTTTCGAAAAAAATTGGTGAAAACCGTGGGAGGACATGCGATGACAAGCACTGATTATCTATGTCTTCGTATACAGTCGGGAAAGGGAAATAACTCTGAAAATAATGAAACCAGCGTAACCAGAATATATCCAATATGTCCACCAAGTTTCGAAAAAAACTGTTGAAAACCCTGGGAGGAGATGCGATGACAAGAAATGATTACGGACAGACAGGCAAACAGACAAACTGATCGCTATATCTCCCCGCATCATATGCCGGGGGGATAAAAAGGTAAAGTTTGTCACCCGGTTACGAACAGGGTCCTGTTTCACACAGCGGCGTTAATGTATGTTTTGCGTAACTTTCTTACTAACGTATCTCTACAGTATGGGTTGCTAAGGCATTTACGTAAAAACTTACGCTACGCCGCTTTGTGAAACAGGTTCCAGGACATCTGCAGGTCACGTGGTCTCCGTGACGGTTTTATTCCAACTGTAAAGTAAAGTAAAGTTTTATTACCGTAAGCTACAGCTTATTGGCATTTCACATGAATACAGAAGAATAATTCTTAGGCGGAGAGGGTAATTCTACTTCTGAGCTGAATGGCTTTACATAAATAAATTCCTAAATGTAATAATTCTTTTACGTTTTTTGGTAGATAACAGTTGAACCAGCTTAAAAACACTGGGTCGAGTGAAATAGTATCGTTTTATATATCTCGTCCTAAGCGATCTATACAGTGGACATATCAAAATGAAATGAAACTCATCTTCAATAGAATTAAACTGGCAACCAGAACATAACCTATTTCGCCTACTGACATTTTTGTATCTTCCTTCTTGAATAGCTAGGCTATGTGCTGAGATACGAAATGAGGTGATGTATCTTTGATATTTAACAAGAATCGGTTTACACAGATAGAATTGTAATGTGAGGCTTTCAATCAAATGACGATATAGAAAACATTCGGACATGCCAACCATCTTATTGTGAGCGTCTTGGATAAATTTGTCGACTAAAACTTGTCTGTATCTCTTAATGAAAAAGGATAAATTTGGGACATTTTGATTGTACCAGTACTCATTTAAACCAGTAGATGACAATTCATGTTTGATACCAGTTAGCCTTACTTGGTGTATTTAAGCATGTGTTGTACATATCTTTATTTATTAATTGACTGTGCACGTTATTACCCGAATACGACCTTCGCGGTCGGGTAGTACCAGCAGACGAATCAAGTTTGTATAAGCCGTAGGGCTGTATTGGCCGAGTTCAAGTCATATTGGCCGAGTTCAAGTCATATTGGCCGAGTTCACGGAGTGCGGCTGAAAGACGCAATTAACATGTGACGTCTCAGAGTTTGACAGAAACAGACGACAGTTGTTGATATCAAAATGTCTACACTAGAGCGCGTTGTACAAGGTCTTATTGGCAGGATATTAGAGTTGGAAAGTTGAATCCGATTGCCATTTTAGGACAGTGCAAGAGGAAGAAACATCTCCAGGCCTGCTTATCCAGGAACAAAAGCACAGAGGGCAAAACAAGGTCGGACGTCAATTTGTTTAAGGCACCAAACAAACAAATGGAAAAAACTTCCACAGTCTATTAATAAAAATATTATGAATCGAGTGTTTTGGTATTGCCTTGGTATTGGCCTTGGGTTGGTTGTATTCGCCCTCGGCCTGCGGCCTCGGGCCAATATGGCCACCCTCAGGCCAATACCAAGGCAATACCAAAACACTCGATTAATAACATATATAATATGTTGTAAGACACAATTGCCAGTATTTAATAGTTTCGCCCAATATTCTACATGATTCTACATTTCCTTGTTATTAGCAATGGGTGGCGACCTAACTCAAAGTAAACCGTAATGTTGGTAGTATTTTTGTTAACTCCTAAAACCCATTTGAGAAACATAAGACGAATAAGTTCAATATCTTTTGCTGAATGATAACCCCAACTTTCACAGCCATAATATAAAATAGATCCTATATAAGTGTCAAAAAGCTCGACTTTTGTTTTGCAATTGAATTCATACTGTGATAGATTGTGTCTAAGACCAAACACAGCGTGTTTACCTTGTGAGGCCAACTGTTTCTGGCATCTACTGAATTTTCCATTATACATAAAACATAAACCTAAGTACACAAAATCATCAACCACATCTACTGATTTATCTCCTATCAAAAATGATACATCTGGACATTGTCATCCAGGGCGGAAAACAACCACTTTAGTCTTAGAGACATTAATGGACAACTCCCACTTTTGGCAGTATTCGTGTAAACAGTTTAACATAAATTGGAGGTTTTCTGCACTATCAGCAACGATAGCAGTATCATCTGCATAAAGTAACAAAAATAAATTAACATCAACAATTTCCACAGAGGGACAGTCCCTTTTTAACAATTCTATTTCAATATCATTTATGTAGATAAAAAAAAGTATCGGTGAAATACAGTCCCCTTGCATTAAACCTATTGAATATAGGAATGACTCAGAGTATTGTCCTTGGTACCGAACCCGAAGATTGAGCATTTTAACCCCGATCCCTCCTTGGTCAGTTTTTGCCATAGCATAGTGTGGTTAATTGAATCAAAAGCTTTGGCATAATCTACAAAACAGCAAAATAGTTTTTTCTTTGATCGTAAATTGTTGGTAATGAGAGCACTGAGTGCAAAAATGGCATCCCGTGTCCCATAACCTGGTTTAAAACCGAGTTGGGCATCAGTAATGGAATTATAATCTTCGTGCCATTTTAATAGTCGATTATTTAGAACCGAAGTAAAAAGTTTACAGAGGTGGCTTACTAGGGTAATTCCTCTGTAATTGTTTGGGTCACTGGAATCGCCCTTTTTATAGATTGGGATAATAGGCCTAATACCTTCTGCCCATGTGTGGGGAAATATTCCCGAGTCAAAAATCTGGTTAAACAAATTAACAATGCGTGGGATAAAAAATCATGAAATTCTATGAGAATCACATTAACAATGCCATCTTGCCCAGGGCTCTTACTGCGATTCAGGTTTTTCACAACATCATATATTTCAGAGGCCAGTATGGGTCTATCTAATTCAGGGTATAGGCTAGGTACTCCTGTATCGGCGACGCTACTGGGGAATTCCCCTATATTCCCATCTGAGTGGTTATAGAACTGCTCGACTTATATTGTGTATCTCAGTTCTAGTTTCACGCTTAACAGGTTTTATAAAATTCCTTTGGGTTATTTATCTTGAGAAATTCAAGCATATTTCCTTCATGTTTATACTGTGCAAGGCATCGCTGGGCAGTTCAACCACCTTCTGACTCGTTTTCACGATCGTGACGTCACACCGAAATCAAGAATATCCCACCAGATAATTAAGGCGATCCTGATATAACATGAGCACATTGGTGACTGACACTAAACCTAATATAAAATGACAACCGATGTTAACCAAGGACCAGCGCTTCACCAACCAAAATAACAACACCTACAAGTAATTAAATGCCTAGTTATATATGTTACGCCAATGTTGACAAAATGATGATTAACCAACCGCCGAACGACCAACCATAGTAACCACTCATGAAAATAATCAAATTGGAGGCTAATCTACAGAAGATCAAACTTGACCAACTAACAAACAGCTATAAATAAACTTTCATAAAATTTCGTCAAGCGCCAGTGGAAAGCTAAATATAAAATTTCCCAAGCGTTCAGGGGATATCTTGCAGACGCCAACAGAAGAACGGACGGGCCTACAGACACAAGAGCCTGTCCAATTTAACAGGTCCCCACCAATTTATAATTTCTCACCAAAGATTCAGGAGATATCTTCCAGACAAGCAATTACCAACGGAAAATTGGATTAATTGATTGTTTGGTGTTTTACACCGCGCTCAAGATTATTTCACTTATATGGCTTCGTTGCCAGTTTCATTGTGGGAGGAAACCGGGCTCTATGCTCGGAGGAAACCCATGATCATCTGGCAACCATCCCACATAGGTCGTTCGAGTGAAAACCCAGTCAGAAAATTTTCCAATTTTTTTTAACTTAGTGGGATTCGAACCCACGACCCATTGGTGGAAGGCTGTTCGGATTGAGCGTCCAACTACCTACTGAACCACAGAGGCCCCCGAAAAATTGGAGGCTTATGGAAGAACGAACAAACATACGCCAGAACTTAAGCACAAGTACAGTATGTCTGCCCCACATATAGCTTGGAGAGACATAATAAGGACTATATTGCTTTAGCAAAACAAAGGCTCAGTTTGTAAACAAATTTTATTGACTGAAAAATAGTACAGCTTGCTCATTAAACCTTAACAGAGAGAACTTAAATAATATCGGATTTATTTAAAAATTAAAAGTGGAATGTTTCCTAGTATGTGGAAAAACATGTCAAAACAACATAGTGATTAACGTTCAGTTTGCTACCAAAATGTGAGCACTTGCAATAAAACAAATATCACTTAAAACATTATTTATGGGCAAAGTATATTTATGGCATGTTTGTGAAGGTTATATAAAATCTATATGTTTTATTAGAGCAAATTCAGATGTCGGCCTCCTTCAGATTAAAACTGACACATAACATTGGAAAATGGACTTACATAAGTTATGTTGTTTAACAACATACCCAGATATTATTTATTAGATTGATTGATGTTTTACCCTCAGTCTACATTATTTCACTTATATGGGCGCATTGCAAGGTTAAGTGAGGGAGGAAACCGAGCTCTTTGCCCAGAGGAAACACTCGACCTTCGTCCAGTACTTGGCAACTCTTCCACATACAGCCATCAAGATAAAAATCCACCCAGAAACTTTATTCCATCCCATAAAGCATCGATGGAAGGCCTGTGTCGGACTAAGGGACTATCACTCTAACCAGTGGAGCCACCGAGGCCTGTGTCGGACTAAGGGACTATCACTCTAACCTGTTGAGCCACCGAGGCCTGTGTCGGACTAAGGGACTATCACTCTAACCTGTTGAGCCACCGGGGCCTGTGTCGGACTAAGGGACTATCACTCTAACCTGTTGAGCCACCGAGGCCTGTGTCGGACTAAGGGACTATCACTCTAACCTGTTGAGCCACCGAGGCCTGTGTCGGACTAAGGGACTATCACTCTAACCTGTTGAGCCACCGAGGCCTGTGTCGGACTAAGGGACTATCACTCTAACCTGTTGAGCCACCGGGGCCTGTGTCGGACTAAGGGACTATCACTCTAACCTGTTGAGCCACCGAGGCCTGTGTCGGACTAAGGGACTATCGCTCTAACCCGTTGAGCCACCGAGGCCTGTGTCGGACTAAGGGACTATCACTCTAACCGGTTGAGCCACAGTGATTATTAAATAACAAGAGTTTCGGGAAACCCAAAATACGCCCGGAAAGGCACAGTAACTGCAGCCATACCAAAACAAATCCTTCCATATTTATTTGAATTTAATTTTCAAAATTCAGAGGGAAGAGGTTGAAGCTTGGTAAATGATTGAATGATTGATTGTTTGGTGTTTTACGCTGCGCTCAAGATTATTTCACTTACATGTATATGGCGGCGTTGCCAGTTTTATTATGTGAAGCTTGGTAAAAGGTGATGTTATGTCAACAAAATGAAATCTTGCCACTTAAACCATTAAAATCCATCTGTATCAAATTTAAAATGGGCTATTTGGATCAACAATTATTAACAAGATTTGTACACGGTACAAGTCATCAATTCTCGCTGCTGTTAAATCACGATGTTAAAAATTGTTTGTTGTCAATAAAGGTTGCACTAAAATGTTTCAATTTTTTAGAAAAGCAGTTTATAATTTACTAATCATACTTAAACAAATGTAATTAATTGGCAATTTCGCAGCTCACACCAATTCAAGTAGATTTGACAATTTTTCTCATAATATTTTTTATCTACATTATTTGGCCATAGACATCTTGACAATATTCTAAATCTCCCCATATACCCACAGGTTATTGATATATTTTATCATAGACCAAATGGATTTACAATAGATTTGGCTATGGGTCCATTGCTAATGTCACCCACTGTTTTATGGAGGCCATGTGGTGTACACAAAGCCATAAATCTCTCGAGAGAGACTGAGAGCTGTAAGTTGACAAGGTAAATAGACCAAAGCTGGGATACTTATCTCTTGGTCTGTAGATAAAACTTTAATCCTTATATGTATTTTTCATTTGATTAAAACGTTATATATTGATTTAAGAATAGTTTTAATCAATTTAGAAACATTATTGCAATTTGAAAAAATCCTTTTTTGATGAGAATCGGAAAACTAGAAGCCATTTTATAATTTAAAGGTTATTTTCATGAAAATGAAAGTAAGAATGAAAGGGAATGTACATAACCCAATAATTTGCAATAGTTGATATCATAAACAATTTTTTTACACACTGTCTGTTAATATGGTATGTAACATGAAAGATTTGAAAACATCGGATCATATTTGTTAAAGTTATGGAGAGAAAAAGTAAATATTACATAACCCAATATGGCTGCCATATTACGCAATGTATGATGTCAAAAATAGTTCGCGACACACCTTCCACCAATAAGGTATATACTCAGAAAAAATTGTGCAGATGGAATCAAAACATTGGAAGTTATGGAGCGGAAGGGAATATTACATAATCCAATATAACTCCCATATTATGTAACCAGTGATGTTAAAAATAGTTTGCGACACACCTTCTACCCATAAGGTATATACTTAGAAAAAATTGTGCAGATGGAATCAAAACTTTAGAAGTTATGGAGCGGAAGGGACAGCGGACGCCGGACAGCCAGACTGCCGGAGATGATACCATAATACAGCCCGCTTTTCAAGCCGGGCGTATAAAAATTATTAGGTTACCGGGATATCCTACTGTATTTCTTCTAAAGATTTAGCCACTTTTTTCCTCAAAAGGATTCGGCCATTAGAAGAGAAATATACTAAATGTTGTCAGACAAATTCCGCCCTGAGAGAGAATTTCAGGCAATTGGACCAGCCATGCAGCCCTAAAGCCTATGATAATCCCATACCTTCTAAAAAGCAGACGCAGCCGAAGAAATACTCATCAGCAAGGAGATCTGTCAGAGAAGAAATGTTTCTGTTATATTTCCTCGCTTATAATAATTCTAAATAATCCAATCTTTTTAAATACATGTAGTATAACTATGATGTTGACATATCTGTAAGAAGATAAACTTTATGAGAATAGAGCAACTGACATTTTCTTACAAACTAAATTCAACAGTTATTCACGAGCTGTTAAACAAATTGTTGAAAGAGGGGAAGAAATCTAACCACACTCATTAAAGACCCACTTGCCGTCGTAGCCTGTTGAACATTTGTTAAGAAAACTCATTTACATGAGCTTACTATGACTAAAACCACTAAAATTAAAAATAGGACACCTAAAACATGCCCAGTTAGGTTTAGAATGTAGAAATGGGGGTGAAAAACAAACGAAGAATCAAATCCTGATTACAACAACAGCGTTCAGTGTCGGTTACTGAGTAGTTAAAGTACCCTCATTTCAGGACATTTTATCGGTGGTTTACACTCAAAAAATTGTCGGCAGGCTTTTCGAGTCACTCTTACCGGATCGTCAGTCTGTATTTCTCAGATAAAGTACGTAAAATTATACACTGCTGTTAGATCACTCACACGACTCAAACATTAGGGCACTTGGTTTGTTTACATTGCGGGTACTTGATAAATCTAATTTTCAAATTCAAATTAAAAATACTAAATGATGCCCAAACTTTCTATTTTTGGTATTTTATGCATTCAGATGCTGCTTAACTCTTTATGGGTACAAATCTCTGTCTGGAATGGAATTAAAGTGCTTTATCACATATTTAGACACTACTTCAATCACTCTGTGGGTTCTTCTTTCCTTTTTAGATATTAACATTTAGTATGATAAACTGGTACACAAAATAAATAAATCTACGGAAAATACATTAACATACACCTTTTTATAAGGGTTTTGTTGAACTGATCAATATTGAAGTTTACAAAAAATAAAAACAAAAGCTGGCTTAGCGAAAGCCCACATTTAAAAATAAGCATAAGCAATATCTTTATACATTTGTATATGTAGAAAAAAACATCAGTAAATGTAGATGTTAATAAGTATTTTCAGCAAATACAGACAGTTGTACAGTAATAAACAAAGGAACAAAGTCCAAAATAAAACAGAAAATATAGTGAAGATTCAAACTCCCATACAGTATGAATTATGTCACTCAGAAAGATACATATCATTATGTATAAACCTTGTTTCATGCTGGTGTAAGGTTTTATATTGGAAGATGCATGCCAAATAAACTTAAGGCTGTTTTCACTAAGAGTTAATGAGATTCGCTAAGTTGAGAGGGTTCAATATGTGATTTGATATCCCTCAATACCTGATGGTTTAACTAAGTGATAACCTTCAGTTGTTGACCAATATCAGTAAATGCTTGCACAGCTTTGTTGATGTCCTCGATGGAGTGAGCAGCAGAGATCTGAACTCTTATCCTCGCAGCCCCTAAAACATCAAAAACATGTAAATACTCAAATGTAAATTAACAAGATGGCTAGCAAAAAAAAGAGGTTTTTGTGCTATGTGGAACATAATGGCAGGAGATCAGTTATAGCCATATGTAACTTTACAAAGATTGTGGGACTACTTCCAATGGGACTACTAAAAACATTATATCCAACAACTACTCAAATTTGATATATTTAACAATCATACCCAATAGGCTTCTTTTACTTTATTAAAACGTATGTTGAGTTTGTTGAAGAAATACTTTGATATACCATGTTTCCAGGGAAAAAATGAACTGAGGCAATGACATACCATGCCATCAAGTTGGCTAAAGGAATAACATAGTAAAGCAATTTATTTTGTGAATATGCAAAACAGTTATGGTGGAAAATGCAATGAATACGTTGGAGGCATAACATTTTCTTGGAACCTTTATGCTGTAGTATATGAAACATACAGTGTAGAAGATAATGAAGGAGCACAAACCTTTTGGGACAACCGGGAAACTGAAGCCAATCACATAAATACCCTTTTCTAAAATTAACAAAGGTATAATCAGATGAGTTGCGTTAGTTGATGTATGGTAAGGTAAAATGGATTACAGATTTGAAACAAAGGCAATCCACAAGGATAAGACCAGTCGATGGAAGGTGTGAGAGACCGAGCCACCCTTCAGATGGCCTGTTGATCTAAGAGACAGAGCCCCCCTTCAGATGGCCTGTCAGTCTGAGAGACAGAGCCACACTTCAGATAGCCTGTCAGTCTGAGAGACAGAGCCCCCTTCAGATAGCCTGTCAGTCTGAGAGACAGAGCCACACTTCAGATAGCCTGTCAGTCTGAGAGACAGAGACACCCTTCAGATGGCCTGTCAGTCTAAGAGACAGAGCCCCCCTTCAGATGGCCTGTCAGTCTAATAGACAGAGCCACCCTTCAGATGGCCTGTCAGTCTGAGAGACAGAGCCCCCCTTCAGATAGCCTGTCAGTCTGAGAGACAGAGCCCCCCTTCAGATAGCATGTCAGTCTGAGAGACAGAGCCACACTTCAGATGGCCTGTCAGTCTGAGAGACAGAGCCCCCCCTTCAGATAGCCTGTCAGTCTGAGAGACAGAGCCCCCCTTCAGATAGCCTGTCAGTCTGAGAGACAGAGCCCCCTTCAGATGGCCTGTAGGTCTGAGAGACAGAGCCACCCTTCAGAAAGCCTATCGGTCTGAGAGACAGAGCCCCCCTTCAGATAGCCTGTCAGTCTGAGAGACAGAGCCCCCCTTCAGATAGCATGTCAGTCTGAGAGACAGAGCCACACTTCAGATGGCCTGTAGGTCTGAGAGACAGAGCCACCCTTCAGATGGCCTGTAGGTCTGAGAGACAGAGCCACCCTTCAGAAAGCCTATCGGTCTGAGAGACAGAGCCCCCCTTCAGATGGCCTGTCAGTCTGAGAGACAGCCACCCTTCAGATAGCCTGTCAGTCTAAGAGACAGCCACCCTTCAGATAGCCTGTCAGTCTGAGAGACAGAGCCCCCCTTCAGATAGCCTGTCAGTCTGAGAGACAGCCACCCTTCAGATGGCCTGTAGGTCTGAGAGACAGAGCCCCCTTCAGATGGCCTGTAGGTGTGAGAGACAGAGCCCCCCTTCAGATGGCCTGTCAGTCTGAGAGACAGAGCCCCCCTTCAGATAGCCTGTCAGTCTAAGAGATAGCCACCCTTCAGATGGCCTGTCAGTCTGAGAGACAGAGCCCCCCTTCAGATAGCCTGTCAGTCTAAGAGACAGCCACCCTTCAGATGGCCTGTCAGTCTGAGAGACAGAGCCCCGCTTCAGATACCCTGTCAGTCTGAGAGACAGCCACCCTTCAGATGGCCTGTAGGTCTGAGAGACAGAGCCACCCTCCAGATGACCTGTCAGTCTGAGACAGAGCCACACTTCAGACGGCCTATCGGTCTGAGAGACAGAGCCACCCTTCAGATAGCCTGTCAGTCTAAGAGACAGCCACCCTTCAGATGGCCTGTCAGTCTGAGAGACAGAGCCCCCCTTCAGATAGCCTGTCAGTCTGAGAGACAGCCACCCTTCAGATGGCCTGTAGGTCTGAGAGACAGAGCCACACATCAGATAGCCTATCGGTCTGAGAGACAGAGCCACCCTTCAGATGGCCTGTCAGTCTAAGAGACAGAGCCCCCCTTCAGATGGCCTGTCAGTCTGAGAGACAGAGCCCCCCTTCAGATAGCCTGTCAGTCTAAGAGACAGAGCCACCCTTCAGATGGCCTGTCAGTCTGAGAGACAGAGCCCCCCTTCAGATAGCCTGTCAGTCTAAGAGACAGAGCCCCCCTTCAGATGGCCTGTCAGTCTGAGAGACAGAGCCACCCTTCAGATAGCCTGTCAGTCTAAGAGACAGAGCCCCCCTTCAGATGGCCTGTCAGTCTAAGAGACAGAGCCCCCCTTCAGATGGCCTGTCAGTCTAAGAGACAGAGCCCCCCTTCAGATGGCCTGTAGGTCTGAGAGACAGAGCCACACTTCAGATGGCCTGTAGGTCTAAGAGACAGAGCCCCCCTTCAGATGGCCTGTAGGTGTGAGAGACAGAGCCCCCCTTCAGATGGCCTGTCAGTCTAAGAGACAGAGCCCCCCTTCAGATGGCCTGTAGGTCTAAGAGACAGAGCCCCCCTTCAGATGGCCTGTAGGTGTGAGAGACAGAGCCACCCTTCAGATGGCCTGTTGATCTAAGAGACAGAGCCCCCCTTCAGATGGCCTGTTGATCTAAGAGACAGAGCCACCCTTCAGATGGCCTGTTGATCTAAGAGACAGAGCCCCCCTTCAGATGGCCTGTTGATCTAAGAGACAGAGCCACCCTTCAGATAGCCTGTAGATCTAAGAGACAGAGCCCCCCTTCAGATGGCCTGTAGATCTGAGAGACAGAGCCCCCCTTCAGATGGCCTGTTGATCTAAGAGACAGAGCCCCCCTTCAGATGGCCTGTTGATCTAAGAGACAGAGCCCCCCTTCAGATGGCCTGTAGATCTGAGAGACAGAGCCCCCCTTCAGATGGCCTGTTGATCTAAGAGACAGAGCCACCCTTCAGATAGCCTGTAGATCTGAGAGACAGAGCCCCCCTTCAGATGGCCTGTTGATCTAAGAGACAGAGCCACCCTTCAGATAGCCTGTAGATCTGAGAGACAGAGCCCCCCTTCAGATGGCCTGTAGATCTGAGAGACAGAGCCCCCCTTCAGATGGCCTGTTGATCTAAGAGACAGAGCCCCCCTTCAGATGGCCTGTAGATCTGAGAGACAGAGCCCCCCTTCAGATAGCCTGTAGATCTGAGAGACAGAGCCCCCCTTCAGATAGCCTGTAGATCTGAGAGACAGAGCCACCCTTCAGATGGCCTGTTGATCTAAGAGACAGAGCCACCCTTCAGATAGCCTGTAGATCTGAGAGACAGAGCCCCCCTTCAGATGGCCTGTTGATCTAAGAGACAGAGCCACCCTTCAGATAGCCTGTAGATCTGAGAGACAGAGCCCCCCTTCAGATGGCCTGTAGATCTGAGAGACAGAGCCCCCCTTCAGATGGCCTGTTGATCTAAGAGACAGAGCCCCCCTTCAGATGGCCTGTAGATCTGAGAGACAGAGCCCCCCTTCAGATGGCCTGTAGATCTGAGAGACAGAGCCCCCCTTCAGATGGCCTGTTGATCTAAGAGACAGAGCCACCCTTCAGATAGCCTGTAGATCTGAGAGACAGAGCCCCCCTTCAGATGGCCTGTAGATCTGAGAGACAGAGCCCCCCTTCAGATGGCCTGTTGATCTAAGAGACAGAGCCCCCCTTCAGATAGCCTGTAGATCTGAGAGACAGAGCCACCCTTCAGATGGCCTGTTGATCTAAGAGACAGAGCCACCCTTCAGATAGCCTGTAGATCTGAGAGACAGAGCCCCCCTTCAGATGGCCTGTTGATCTAAGAGACAGAGCCACCCTTCAGATAGCCTGTAGATCTGAGAGACAGAGCCCCCCTTCAGATGGCCTGTAGATCTGAGAGACAGAGCCCCCCTTCAGATGGCCTGTCGGTCTGAGAGACAGAGCCACCCTTCAGATGGCCTGTAGGTCTGAGAGACAGAGCCCCCCTTCAGATGGCCTGTAGGTCTGAGAGATATATAGTCTGGTAAAATGGATTACAGATTTGAATCAAAGGCAATCCACAAGGATAAGACCAGTCGATGGATGGTGTGAGAGACCGAGCCACATCAGACAAACCTGTTTTTGCTGTATTACCATATTGTCTCTATACAATCAAGCTGTGAAAAAGTGGCCAATTTCTGACTGTAAATTTGGCTAAGTAGGCCACTGATGGTGTTTCAAGCAGTCAACCAGCAATGGTTCATTTCTTAATGGCGACCTAAAATTGATTTGATTGTACAGGATTTACTTACTTAACATTTCATCGGCAAACTTCGAAGCTAATTTAGCATCCCCTAACATGACTGGGCAAATAGGATGGTCAGGATCCCCCTGGAACAGAACAATTCCCCCCTCTTAGTTAGGAGTGTTGGTATGAAGAGTAAACTATCTGTATTTAAGTACAGAACAATTCCTCCCTCTTAGTTAGGAGTGTTGGTATGAAGAGTAAACTATCTGTATTTAAGTACAGAACAATTCCTCCCTCTTAGTTAGGAGTGTTGGTATGAAGAGTAAACTATCTGTATTTAAGTACAGAACAATTCCTCCCTCTTAGTTAGGAGTGTTGGTATGAAGAGTAAAATATTTGTATTTAAGTGAAATTGCTTAACTGAATCAAACAAAGATACAAATTTGAATTGATATTACTCTCATGGAAAATTTGACAGCATGGTTTACGACGTTTATAGCTATAAGGATTGTTTTCAACAAACATGGCTAATATACCAAAGCAGGTGAAAATTGTATTCTCATTATTTTTTAGGATTACACTTTCTTGTAAAATGGCAGAAATTCTTCTACCGATTTTGGGTGAACCCGAAACAGGAATCGAACCCTATTGCCTATTGCCAGCTGGTTGGCTGAATGGATAAGGCAGCCGGCATTTAGTGCTGCCTATAGGTTTGATTCCTGTTTCGAGTTTCACCCAAAATCGTTAGAAGAATTTCTGCCATTTTTCAAGAAAGTGTAATCCCAAAATATAACTAGAATACTGTTATACTCACTTTCTAAAAGACACCAAAATTCACTCAAGTGAAAATTGAAGTTATTCAAATTCATGAGGCCACTGGCTCGGAAAAGTCATAGTTCACTAGTGACATTTGGTCACTCTTGGATTGAAATATATGGTATGGTCATTTGATACATTAACACCAATTAAAATGGAAAAACATAAAAAGCTTTAATGATAAAAAATTAAGACATCACCACGTCATAAGTTGTTTTTTAACAACACGAGCTTTTGACACCTGTGCCGGTGTCTTTGTCAAGTGTAACATAACATTAGTTACACTTGACAAAGACACTGGCACAGGTGTCGAAAGCCCGTGTTATTCAAAAACAACTGACGACGTGGTGATGTCTTAATTTTTTATCATTAGTATGGAACCCACCTTTAAAGAGAGTTTCGAACATTTCATAAAAAGCTTTGCCAATTTATTATTAATATAATGGTTTTATTTCAAACAGGTGTGCATAAAACAGTTTTGGAAGAATTGCTAAAACAGGATGAGGAAATTGTTTGATATTTTCCTACAATTGTGAATTGGGAGCTTTCTCATTGATATAACTCTCAAGATCGTATGCAGTGTATTGAAGTGACAAAACTAGAAATCTAAACAAGCTTCCTGGTTATTCAAATTATTCACACACAATGACATTCTTGTTCCGTGCGAGTGACAGTCTCAATCACTGTTTTCAATTTCAAGGTCAAACATTTAGTTTCTCACACTAGTTATGGAAGAAATATTTCATTCATAAAAATGTATGATCAGTTATAAAACAGACAATAGTGAATGGATTGAGAATTGTGTTCAGTCTTATTGCCCATACTGACAAAACTATTTCAGAATCATCACAGTTGAGTGACTACAGTTCAAAACAGTTACATATTGTCTAATTGAAGTAGGGGAATATACTCACTGCCAAATTAAACCCGGCTTCGACCATCTTAGTCCTGAACAAGACAACATTGTCATGGAGTTTTTGACACAATTCTGAACTGTCCATCAACATGTCCAACACCTGTGTAGAAAATAGAAATAAATAAGACCCAACACTACTGAACGTTAGTATATGTATGTCACTCTTCTAGTAACAAATCCTCAAGACAATTTATTTCCAGCATTATAATAAAGATGGGACAATAAATATTTACAAAGGAGGGAGGGGTTGGGGGACGAAACCAAATGTTTACCTCAAACAAAGATTTTTAAAGACCCACTTGCCACGAATATTCAGAATAATGCTTACATAACAAACAGTGGGCGGTTTTCTGTATTTTCCCCAGACAGAGGAAGTTAGGAACTTTCTATTTTTACCAAAAATAGAAAGTTTGGGCATCATTTAGTATTTTTAATTTGAAATTAAAAATTAGATTTATCAACTACCTGCAATGTAAACTAACCCGGAACCTGAATATGCGCACAAGCGCCCTAATGTTTCAGTCGTGTGAGTGATCTAACAGCACAGCATAATTTTACGTACTTTGTCTGAGAAATACAGACTGACGATCGGGTAAATGTGACTCAAAAAGCCCGCCGATAATTTTTTGAGTGTAAACCATAGATAAAAAGGTCTGAATCGAGGGTAAGCTAACCACTAAGTTAACCAACACTGATTGTTGTTGCTGTAATCAGGCTTCGATTCTTTGTTTGTTTTTCACCCCCATTTCTACATTCTAAACCTAACTGGGCATATTTAATGTGTCCTATGTTTAATTTTAGTGGCTTTAGTCGTAATAAACTCATGTAAATTGGTTTTATTAACAAATGTTCAGCATGCTACGGCGGCAAGTGGGCCTTTAAGGAAAAATATTCCAAATGATTCCTTTTTGACAAGAATTAATGAATCAAACCACACATATGTAAAGCAGTATGTGAGTTGAAAGGTCTGACCTACCTTACTGGCACATCCAACAACAGGTGGAGCCAGGGTATTGGAGAATAGATATGGACGAGATCTCTGTCGAAGTAAATCCACAAGGAATTGAGGGCCGGTCGTATAGCCACCTGCAAAAAAACAAATGAGTCAAGTTAAGAAAAGTTTTGGATCAAATCATAACTCTCTGCCAACCTTAAAGACAATTGCACAAGATAACATGAGTCAACTCTACACTTCTATGAAAACATCCTTAGTTCATGTTACAAAAAATTTGCATTGCTGAAATCAAAAGATTTGAAGAAAATCCTTGAAATGAACTATGTAAGTATGTTTCCATTTTAAACGAATACATGATCAAGGTTTAGCATAGTTCATAAATTTGAGAGATTGATAAGGGATGTGTGAGATTGAGGGACGATCACTCTAACCCACTGGACCACCGAGGTCCCTGTGTACACTAGAGGATTTTACTGTCTACCTATCTTCCATTATCAATATTCAATTAAGTACCAGTTAAATACAGAATAAGAGATCTTCCCACTCACCTGAAGCCCCACCTAGTGCTTTCCCCAGGTAAGAATTAATGATATCAATCTTCCCACTCACCTGAAGCCCCACCTAGTGCTTTCCCCAGGTAAGAATTAATGATATCAATCTTCCCACTCACCTGAAGCCCCACCTAGTGCTTTCTGCAGGTAAGAATTAATGATATCAATCTTCCCACTCACCTGAAGCCCCACCTAGTGCTTTCCCCAGGGTAGAATTAATGATATCAATCTTCCCACTCACCTGAAGCCCCACCTAGTGCTTTCCCCAGGGTAGAATTAATGATATCAATCTTCCAACTCACCTGAAGCCCCACCTAGTGCTTTCCCCAGGTAAGAATTAATGATATCAATCTTCCCACTCACCTGAAGCCCCACCTAGTGCTTTCCCCAGGGTAGAATTAATGATATCAATCTTCCCACTCACCTGAAGCCCCACCTAGTGCTTTCCCCAGGGTAGAATTAATGATATCAATCTTCCCACTCACCTGATGCCCCACCTAGTGCTTTCTGCAGGTAAGAATTAATGATATCAATCTTCCCACTCACCTGAAGCCCCACCTAGTGCTTTCCCCAGGGTAGAATTAATGATATCAATCTTCCCACTCACCTGATGCCCCACCTAGTGCTTTCCCCAGGGTAGAATTAATGATATCAATCTTCCCACTCACCTGAAGCCCCACCTAGGGCTTTCCCCAGGGTAGAATTAATGATATCAATCTTCCCACTCACCTGAAGCCCCACCTAGTGCTTTCCCTAGGGTAGAATTAGTGATATCAATCTTCCCACTCACCTGAAGCCCCACCTCGCGCTTTCCCCAGGGTAGAATTAATGATATCAATCTTCCCACTCACCTGATGCCCCACCTAGTGCTTTCCCCAGGGTAGAAGTAATGATATCAATCTTCCCACTCACCTGAAGCCCCACCTAGTGCTTTCCCCAGGGTAGAATTAATGATATCAATCTTCCCACTCACCTGATGCCCCACCTAGTGCTTTCCCCAGGGTAGAATTAATGATATCAATCTTCCCACTCACCTGATGCCCCACCTAGTGCTTTCCCCAGGTTAGAATTAATGATATCAATCTTCCCACTCACCTGAAGCCCCACCTAGTGCTTTCTGCAGGTAAGAATTAATGATATCAATCTTCCCACTCACCTGAAGCCCCACCTAGTGCTTTCTGCAGGGTAGAACTAATGATATCAATCTTCCCACTCACCTGATGCCCCACAAGTGCTTTCCCCAGGGTAGAATTAATGATATCAATCTTCCCATTTACCTGAAGCCCCACCTAGTGCTTTCCCCAGGTTAGAATTAATGATATCCATCTTCCCACTCACCTGAAGCCCCACCTAGTGCTTTCCCCAGGGTAGAATTAATGATATAAATCTTCCCACTCACCTGATGCCCCACTAGTGCTTTCTGCAGGTAAGAATTAATGATATCAATCTTCCCACTCACCTGAAGCCCCACCTAGTGCTTTCCCCAGGTAAGAATTAATGATATCAATCTTCCCACTCACCTGAAGCCCCACCTAGTGCTTTCCCCAGGTAAGAATTAATGATATCAATCTTCCCACTCACCTGAAGCCCCACCTAGTGCTTTCCCCAGGGTAGAATTAATGATATCAATCTTCCCACTCACCTGAAGCCCCACCTAGTGCTTTCCCCAGGGTAGAATTAATGATATCAATCTTCCCACTCACCTGAAGCCCCACCTTGTGCTTTCCCCAGGGTAGAATTAATGATATCAATCTTCCCACTCACCTGATGCCCCACCTAGTGCTTTCCCCAGGGTAGAAATAATGATATCAATCTTCCCACTCACCTGATGCCCCACCTAGTGCTTTCCAAGGGAGGAATTAATGATATCAATCTTCCCACTCACCTGAAGCCCCACCTAGTGCTTTCCCCAGGGTAGAATTAATGATATCAATCTTCCCACTCACCTGAAGCCCCACCTAGTGCTTTCCCCAGGGTAGAATTAATGATATCAATCTTCCCACTCACCTGATGCCCCACCTAGTGCTTTCTGCAGGTAAGAATTAATGATATCAATCTTCCCACTCACCTGAAGCCCCACCTAGTGCTTTCCCCAGGGTAGAATTAATGATATCAATCTTCCCACTCACCTGATGCCCCACCTAGTGCTTTCCCCAGGGTAGAATTAATGATATCAATCTTCCCACTCACCTGATGCCCCACCTAGTGCTTTCCCCAGGTTAGAATTAATGATATCAATCTTCCCACTCACCTGAAGCCCCATCTAGTGCTTTCCCCAGGTAAGAATTAATGATATCAATCTTCCCACTCACCTGAAGCCCCACCTAGTGCTTTCCCCAGGGTAGAATTAATGATATCAATCTTCCCACTCACCTGATGCCCCACTAGTGCTTTCCCCAGGGTAGAATTAATGATATCAATCTTCCCATTCACCTGAAGCCCCCACCTAGTGCTTTCCCCAGGTTAGAATTAATGATATCCATCTTCCCACTCACCTGAAGCCCCACCTAGTGCTTTCCCCAGGGTATAATTAATGATATCAATCTTCCCACTCACCTGAAGCCCCACCTAGTGCTTTCCCCAGGGTAGAATTAATGATATCAATCTTCCCACTCACCTGAAGCCCCACCTAGTGCTTTCCCCAGGGTAGAATTAATGATATCAATCTTCCCACTCACCTGATGCCCCACCTAGTACTTTCCCCAGGGTAGAAATAATGATATCAATCTTCCCACTCACCTGATGCCCCACCTAGTGCTTTCCCCAGGTAAGAATTAATGATATCAATCTTCCCACTCACCTGAAGCCCCACCTAGTGCTTTCCCCAGGGTAGAATTAATGATATCAATCTTCCCACTCACCTGAAGCCCCACCTAGTGCTTTCCCCAGGGTAGAATTAATGATATCAATCTTCCCACTCACCTGAAGCCCCACCTAGTGCTTTCCCCAGGGTAGAATTAATGATATCAATCTTCCCACTCACCTGATGCCCCACCTAGTGCTTTCCCCAGGGTAGAAATAATGATATCAATCTTCCCACTCACCTGATGCCCCACTTAGTGCTTTCCCCAGGGTAGAATTAATGATATCAATCTTCCCACTCACCTGAAGCCCCACCTAGTGCTTTCCCCAGGTAAGAATTAATGATATCAATCTTCCCACTCACCTGAAGCCCCACCTAGTGCTTTCCCCAGGTAAGAATTAATGATATCAATCTTCCCACTCACCTGAAGCCCCACCTAGTGCTTTCCCCAGGGTAGAATTAATGATATAAATCTTCCCACTCACCTGATGCCCCACTAGTGCTTTCTGCAGGTAAGAATTAATGATATCAATCTTCCCACTCACCTGAAGCCCCACCTAGTGCTTTCCCCAGGTAAGAATTAATGATATCAATCTTCCCACTCACCTGAAGCCCCACCTAGTGCTTTCCCCAGGGTAGAATTAATGATATCAATCTTCCCACTCACCTGAAGCCCCACCTAGTGCTTTCCCCAGGGTAGAATTAATGATATCAATCTTCCCACTCACCTGAAGCCCCACCTTGTGCTTTCCCCAGGGTAGAATTAATGATATCAATCTTCCCACTCACCTGATGCCCCACCTAGTGCTTTCCCCAGGGTAGAAATAATGATATCAATCTTCCCACTCACCTGATGCCCCACCTAGTGCTTTCCAAGGGAGGAATTAATGATATCAATCTTCCCACTCACCTGAAGCCCCACCTAGTGCTTTCCCCAGGGTAGAATTAATGATATCAATCTTCCCACTCACCTGAAGCCCCACCTAGTGCTTTCCCCAGGGTAGAATTAATGATATCAATCTTCCCACTCACCTGATGCCCCACCTAGTGCTTTCTGCAGGTAAGAATTAATGATATCAATCTTCCCACTCACCTGAAGCCCCACCTAGTGCTTTCCCCAGGGTAGAATTAATGATATCAATCTTCCCACTCACCTGATGCCCCACCTAGTGCTTTCCCCAGGGTAGAATTAATGATATCAATCTTCCCACTCACCTGATGCCCCACCTAGTGCTTTCCCCAGGTTAGAATTAATGATATCAATCTTCCCACTCACCTGAAGCCCCATCTAGTGCTTTCCCCAGGTAAGAATTAATGATATCAATCTTCCCACTCACCTGAAGCCCCACCTAGTGCTTTCCCCAGGGTAGAATTAATGATATCAATCTTCCCACTCACCTGATGCCCCACTAGTGCTTTCCCCAGGGTAGAATTAATGATATCAATCTTCCCATTCACCTGAAGCCCCCACCTAGTGCTTTCCCCAGGGTAGAATTAATGATATCAATCTTCCCACTCACCTGAAGCCCCACCTAGTGCTTTCCCCAGGGTAGAATTAATGATATCAATCTTCCCACTCACCTGATGCCCCACCTAGTGCTTTCCCCAGGGTAGAATTAATGATATCAATCTTCCCACTCACCTGATGCCCCACTAGTGCTTTCCCCAGGGTAGAATTAATGATATCAATCTTCCCACTCACCTGATGCCCCACTTAGTGCTTTCCCCAGGGTAGAATTAATGATATCAATCTTCCCACTCACCTGAAGCCCCACCTAGTGCTTTCCCCAGGTAAGAATTAATGATATCAATCTTCCCACTCACCTGAAGCCCCACCTAGTGCTTTCCCCAGGTAAGAATTAATGATATCAATCTTCCCACTCACCTGAAGCCCCACCTAGTGCTTTCCCCAGGTAAGAATTAATGATATCAATCTTCCCACTCACCTGAAGCCCCACCTAGTGCTTTCCCCAGGGTAGAATTAATGATATCAATCTTCCCACTCACTCCACAATACTCTTCTGTGCCTCTGCATAAAGGAAATATATATTAGCCAATCTTTATGTCTAAAAAGTATAATTATTCAGTAACTGACTGTGACAGTAATTTTCTGTCATTAATTATTAGTGAGATATTCCTAATGGTTGTGTTTTTTGTGGGCTATTGGCTTCACCTACATGTATTTTTGACAATTTTAACTCTCATATCAACAATATTTATGTTGATGGCACATACTATCTGGAAAACGAGAAAAGTATCATTAAAAAGGAAGGACCCCAATCCCAGATATATATATTTATGAACACAAAAACACACGGGCACAGGGAAAATCTTCTTGTCTAAAATAACCATGGAGACAAGTTTCTAATTGCGTTAAAAAAGGGTATATCGTTTACACCATTATACCCCATCGTAAGTTGTTGTAATAAAATAAACCCATGATATTTCATTAGGTTGTCGACTGACAGGAGCTTTGCCTTAGTCAGTAAAATTTTCTGGAACACTTTGTAATACATTGACAATATTTACGCATCTTCAGATATGGCTATATATATTTTTGCTATATACATGTACCAATCAGCTTTCAAAGTAATTCCCAAAGTATTATTTGAGATATGGACAAGATATTGCCACAATTTTATGAGCTGTAGAAACAAAGGGTAACAAGAGTTTTGGGAAACCCAAAATACGCCCGGAAAGGCACAGTCACTGCAGCCATACCAAAACAAATCCTTCCATATATATATTTTTGAATATATGCAATGGGTCCTTCAAATATGAAATCTCATCTGGTGTTAAATGTCCAGGTCTTCAGCTTGGGGTCCAGCTAATTCTGACAGGTCAGTGGGTTCAATCACTTGCTGAAGACATCACTGACCAGGTTGTTTGCCACATTTTATATAGGTATATTTGAACAGAGCCTTATCTCTGAGATGGTCAATGGTGTGTAAATATACAAGTCTTATCTGTTTAGACTTACAACCAGGTTTATGAATATTGTCAAACATATCTTTAAGCAGCTATATTTGCTTTACCATATGGGTAATAAAACTGAATTGAAGAGCCTTTAAAACAGAGAAATAATTATAATTCTCAACTTTTTAGGTTTTGGCCACCATACATGTAGCTATCACTAAACTATCCTAGGAAGCTGACACACCTTCTACTTATAAGCTACATGTATATCCTCAGAAAAAATTGTCCAGATGGAATCAAAACTTTAGAAGTTATGGAGTGGAAGGGAATATTACATAATCCAATATAACTCCCATATTATGTAACCAGTGATGTTAAAAATAGTTCACGGCACACTTTCTACCCATAAGGTATATACTCAGAAAAAATTGTGCAGATGGAATTAAAACTTTAGAAGTTATGGAGCGGAAGGGAATATTACATAATCCAATATAACTCCTATATTATGTAACCAGTGATGTTGAAAATAGTTTGCGACACACCTTCTACCCATAAGGTATATACTCAGAAAAAATTGTGCAGATGGAATCAAAACTTTAGAAGCTATGGAGCGGAAAGGAAAGCGGACGCCGGACAGCCGGAGATGATACCATAATACAGCCCGCTTTTCAAGCCGGGCGTATAAAAACTGTAAAACTAATGTAAACACAGGTTCTATATTGGTGAACCCTTTTGTAGTGAGTTGTGAAAGAGCCAAAATTAGTTTGCTCGAGGAAAGAAGTTTACCAGTGATCATCCTTCCCAATATGTGTGTGATAGTAAAATGAAGAAAATGTTTTGGATCTTTAATTTGCCTCATACCCACAGTGCCTTTTTAAACAAGATATGGCTAAGAGGGGATTCTGGACTGACGAGGCGGTGATTCTACCCCTCCTGCATGTGCGTGCCGTGTGCAAATATACATGTTAAGTAGAGATGACTTTTCAAACAACATCGAGTCTGTAGTGCATCATCTGCTGGTAGGTTTACCTCCCCCGGAAGAAGTGATCTTTTGCTTGTTATCATACAAAATGAAGGATTTAACCTGATAATGTTGTGAGTGTGGTTATATTCTGTCCTTTTATATTGAAAACTGGGCTGTCATGAACGTATACAGTCACCAAAGGGTTGATTTCACAACATTTCCCCCGCTAGCGTCGTCAGCAACCCAGCCTGTCAAAGCGGTAGCCATAGTGACATTATGTCATTCTGCTTCAAAATATCTGGGTCAAGCGTTGCACGTGACCAAAGCTTATCGTTGATTGGTTAAAAGTTCCCACTCTGCCCGAGGGAGGGAAAAGGAACGGCAATCAACAACAGGTCACTTTTTCCTCATTTTTCTCAATTATCGGGGTAGAATCGACTTTAATACCTTCGTCTTGGTGTTTATTGCATAACCCGATACCGCTGAGCGTTGGTTCGCACCTCGTCAAACCCCTCGAATGCTGCGCATTCTCGTGGTTTGACTCGGTACGAACCAACGTTCAGCGGTATCGGGTTACGCAACAAACACCGCTACGGCGGTATTAAACCCTTAACTATATCCTCTCTCCAGGGGAGCATAAAAATAGTGTACAATACTGTACGTTGTACTGTAACATACTTATTTCAAAGAGGAGGCATGTGTTTACCTGCACAAGAAAAAATGCAAAAAGCATGAATTCAAGAAATAATATCTTTTCTCTGTGGCCGACAGTAGTTAGCTGCCAGCATAAGCTTGTTCTCAAAAGTGTACCTGTCGTTACCTGTCAGAATAAGATGGACACGGTAGTTACCTGTCAGAATAAGAAGGACACAGTAGTTACCTGTCAGAATAAGATGGATACAGTAGTTACCTGTCAGAATAAGATGGACACGGTAGTCAATGAACTATATGCGTGGAACGGAGGTCACATGGTCCTTGATATGCTTCGAATGCCGCCATTACTAGGAGATAGTGGAGCGTACATCCAGATCTGTTCTGCACGCGCTTATCAACTGTCAATGGCGGCAAACTTTACAAAGTCCGATCCAAACCAGTCAATGAGTTGTGTCCATTCCACGCATATAGTTCATTGACAGTAGTTACCTGTCAGAATAAGATGGATACAGTAGTTACCTGTCAGAATAAGATGGACACGGTAGTTACCTGTCAGAATAAGATGGACACGGTAGTTACCTGTCAGAATAAGATGGACACAGTAGTTACCTGTCAGAATAAGATGGACACAGTAGTTACCTGTCAGAATAAGATGGACACAGTAGTTACCAGTCAGAATACGATGGACACGGTAGTTACCTGTCAGAATAAGATGGACACAGTAGTGACCTGTCAGAATAAGATGGACACGGTAGTGACCTGTCAGAATAAGATGGACACGGTAGTTACCTGTCAGAATAAGATGGACACGGTAGTTACCTGTCAGAATAAGATGGACACGGTAGTTACCTGTCAGAATAAGATGGATATGTTAGTTACCTGTCAGAATAAGATGGACACGGTATCTACCTGTCAGAATAAGATGGATAAAGTAGTTACCTGTCAGAATAAGATGGACACGGTAGTTACCTGTCAGAATAAGATGGACACGGTAGTTACCTGTCAGAATAAGATGGACACGGTAGTTACCTGTCAGAATAAGATGGACACGGTAGTTACCTGTCAGAATAAGATGGATATGTTAGTTACCTGTCAGAATAAGATGGAAACGGTAGTTACCTGTCAGAATAAGATGGATAAAGTAGTTACCTGTCAGAATAAGATGGATATGTTAATTACCTGTCAGAATAAGATGGACACAGTAGTTACCTGTCAGAATAAGATGGACACGGTAGTTACCTGTCAGAATAAGATGGATAAAGTAGTTACCTGTCAGAATAAGATGGACACGGTAGTTACCTGTCAGAATAAGATGGACACGGTAGTTACCTGTCAGAATAAGATGAACACGGTAGTTACCTGTCAGAATAAGATGGACACAGTAGTGACCTGTCAGAATAAGATGGACACAATAGTTACCTGTCAGAATAAGATGGATAGAGTAGTTACCTGCCAGTCTCACCAAAGAACCCAGTAGCATGGCATTCATCTATAAAGGTTAGGGCATTGTAACGCTCTGCCAACTCAGTTATCTCTCTGTACAAAATTGAAAAGTCAATGACAATAATCTATAAAAAATAAATTAGATAAAAATAAATAGAACTTTACTAAACAGTATTTTTTAGGAATAAAAATGTAACAAGAACAATGATCTTGGTATGAAGTATTAACAATGCAACAGCTTTTGACTATAACTCAAACAGTATGCAAAGTTTAGGATGCTTGAGTATTGGTAACACTGACCTGTTGAAAGAATGGTTTCCCTTTCAAAACTTTACTTATATTTAGGTAATAATAAGCTGAACAAGAAGGTATTCCCTAATGTATCAGTGAAATAAGAACAGGACAGACATATCCCATTCTATTGGTACAGTTGAAGGAATATTGTGACTGGGTATATTTACTTGAGTGGAGCAATACTACCATCCATACTGAACACACCATCAGTGGCAATCAGTCGCAGACGAGATGACTGTGTCTCCTTCAGATATAACTCTAGTTCTGTACAAAAATAAAAGTTTTCACAAAGTTGTTATATAGGCCTTTTATGAGGCAATATCGAGATAATACAAACTAAAAACAAAATCACACATTTAAAATGGCCGAATGCAATAAGGTATACATGTAGTAATGGATTGATTGATGGATTGTTTCGTGTTTTTCGACGCGCTCAAGATTATTTCACTTATATGGCGGTGTTGCCAGTTTTATTGTGGGAGGAAACCGGGCTCTATGCCCGGAGGAAACCCACGACCTTCCGTTGGTAACTGGCAACCATCTCACATAGGTCGTTCGAGTGATGTAGTAATGGAACATTCTAATTAAACCAATTCTCCACATACTGGTTTTCCAAACCCTAACAATGCAATGTTTGGGCTTATCAAGGGATCATAAATATAAAACATGATTTCAATTCCGGCTCTGTGCTGAAGGTGATCAGGATTCACCAGGTAAACAGTTCCTCCAAATACCTCAATGAAACTGGTATTGTTGCCTTACCTGCCATATTACGATGTTTGTAGCGATACCTCTTAGCTTTACATAGACGGATACCATCGATAATAGAGGCATGGTTTAATTCATCCGAAATGACTGCATCATCAGCATTTAACAAGACTTCAAATAGACCAGCATTGGCATCAAAACAGCTACTGTATAAAATGGAGTCATCACGCCCATGAAACTGAGCAATTTTTCTCTCCAGATCTTTATGAATATCCTAGATTAAAGATAAAATACCCAATAATAAATTGCTTCTGTATGAAATGTCTATAACAATGTTCAACAATGCACTTGTATTGTCTCCATCTCTTAATTCAGACATATGTATTGTTACCATCTTAATTTAAGACACTTGTATTGTCACCATCTTAATTTCAGACATTTGTATTGTTACCATCTTAATTTAAGACATATGTATTGTTACCATCTTAATTTCAGACATATGTATTGTTACCATCTTAATTTCAGACATATGTATTGTTACCATCTTAATTTAAGACACTTGTATTGTCACCATCTTAATTTCAGACATTTGTATTGTTACCATCATAATTTCAGACATTTGTATTGTCACTATCTCTTAATTTCAGACATTTGTATTGTCAGCAGCTCTTAATTTCAGACATTTGTATTGTCAGCAGCTCTTAATTTCAGACATTTGTATTGTTACCATCTTAATTTCAGACATTTGTATTGTCAGCAGCTCTTAATTTCCGACATTTGTATTGTCAGCAGCTCTTAATTCAGACATTTGTATTGTTACCATCTTAATTTCAGACATTTGTATTGTCAGCAGCTCTTAATTTCCGACATTTGTATTGTCAGCAGCTCTTAATTCAGACATTTGTATTGTCACCATCTTAAATTCAGACAATCCAAGATTATTTCCCTTAAATGGCGACAAAGAATGAGCAGAAGAAGTGTTATACATACCTGGGTGCCACAAATGAATCTGACAGAACTCAGACCAGCCCCATGGGTGTCCAGGGCCTTCTTACCTGCAGCAACAACATCAGGGTGGTTCTGAAATAAGAGGATAAGTACAACATAAAGTAGTTTTCTTATATTGCACCTTTCTGTGGGTATATGGGTAGGTCTCACTTTGATGATGCCGTTTTAAAGTTTAAGAAACTCATAATACCCCCGCATTGTAGCACACTATCTTCATATTCAATATTAAAGACATGCTTTAAACAGAATTTCGGCTGGTAGAATCTTTCCGTCACATTAAAAACACTGGGGCTTGCCCGGCTCGGTGACTTTTAGTATTTGACACATCACCTACCTATGAGCTGCTACCTATAAATTGAAAACTGTACCAAAGCTACTTGCAAAAGTGTGTACACTACATGTACATATAGGCATACAACAGCAATTTCATTTAATTACGGATAATTACTGAATGTGAAAAGGCTGGGTGACTGTTTTTTGTTGACACATATAGCGAGACCCTAATTTACTTATAGTCTGGGATACATTGTCTATTGGTAAGCTAGTTATAACTGAAAAACAATTTAAATCCATGCAATAGTTCCCGAGTTACTGAATGCCAAAAGACTAGGGGGCTGTTTTGGTCACTACAAATATCCAGGCCGCAATTTAATTTTGGTACGGGACACACCATTTAATCATAAGCTACATGTAGATATAACTGAAAAAAAATTGATAATCCATGCAATAAGTACCGAGTTACTCAATTCCAAAAGGCTGATGACTGTTCTGATCGCCACAAATATTGAGACCCCCATTTGATTTTGGTACATGACGCATCGTCTAAACATAAGCTTCATATATTAGAAGAAAAAAATGTATAATCCGACCATGTGACTATTTTGGTTGCCGCAAATATCAACACCTCAATATAATTTTTGTACAGGACACACAATCTACTTATAAGCCAGTTATAAGTTATAACCCCAAATTTTTTTTAAATCCATGCAATAGTTCAGGGGTTACTAAATGCCAAGTGGCTAGGCAACTGTTTTGGTCGCCACAAATAGGAAGATCCTAATTTAATTTTAGTACAGGACACACTATCTACTCATAAGCTAGATATATCTGGAAAAAAAATTTAATCCATCGAATAGTTCTTGAGTTATTAAATGCCAAAAGGCTGGGTGGCTGTTTAGGTCGCCAAAAATATTGAGACTCCAGTTTAATTTTGGTACGTGACACACCGTCTACCCATAAGCTACATATATCAGAAGAAAAAAAAATAAATTCAGGCAATAGGTTTTAAGTTATGGAGCAGACACGAATCCAGGACGGACAACGGTACCGGTATACCATGAATATAAACCCGCTTTAAGAGTGGGCGTATGAAAAGGTTAAGGTTAATTTTCAGATGTTATGCCACACCTAATGGCTATACATCCACTTTAACTTCAGAGAGAGCATTTCTTGGAAAGAGGAATGAAACTCCTTAGATACCAATGTTTCCTAGCAGATCACTAAGTTCAATTGGAAAATAAGAATACTAAAATTCTTATTTCTTAAGGCAAAAAGTTGAAGTGAATAAGCATGTTGTTTGCTATTTAGGTCATTGAATGACATACATGTAAAATGGCATATAAAGTATTAACCTGTGGTAAACACTGGCACTGCAAAGAAAAACAAGTCCAAAATTCTGAAGACATTTAGTCGACAGCTGCTATCGTATACAAAAAATGTAGCATGGTTTACTGTATACCAGATGTACATGAAAAGCTTATGATATTTAGCATGACATGTACAGATAAAACTGCATCGACTGACTTACTGATAAGCCCAAATAGTTGTTTGCACAAAAGTTGAGTATTTTTCCTTGTGTTCCTGCCACATGAATGTTTGCATCTTGAGAAGATGTGATTATACGCTCAGACTTCCACGTTCCAGCCTCGTGGATTGCAGCAAGTTCTGGGTCAAACAGGGACTGGGCTACACTGGATGCCTGAGTCATACATCGACTAAATCGTACAAATACAGATGTACACCGTAATAAACCTGTCATAATAAATAGACAAGAACAATAGATTAAAAAACAATATTTTAAACACTGAACAGTAAATATGATCTATAAAGGATTGCATAATTCGGTATGACTGAAAACAGATGAGTTTGAGGTAGGGCGTGGTAGTTTCCCCTGAAGATTTCACAATATCTGCAGACAGATACTTCACTTCGATTGACATGTTAAATAATCCAATAGATGCCATATTATGCAATCGAAGATGTCATAAATGGTCCATGACACATCATCTACCCATAAGTTGTGAAAGAATTGTAAAGATCGGATCAAAACTCTTCAAGTTATGGAGTGAAAGGGAACGAAGATATAGACTAAAAGAAATATTACATAATCTAATATATATGCCATATTATGCAACAGAAGATGTCATAAATGGTTCATGACAAACCTTCTACCCATAAGGTATATGTTATGAAAGAATTGTACAGATCCGATCAAAACTCTTTAACTTTATGGGGCAGAAGGGAATTTAAGGGTTATGGCTCATAAAAACTCTTTGAACGTACATGTGCAAGATTTGTCATGCATTAGAAAGCTCTAATTTGTTACTTAATAAATATGCAGACCAAATAGCTAATTCGGTGCGAATATAGAATAGGTCCATTACAGTAAAACACCTACTTTCCTTTCAAAAATTCTGTATAATACCGGTACCTTAAGGAACTCCCTAATCTGAAAATCTGTCTTTACTTGCACAAAATTCGCCCACATTTACTAAATTCGCCGATTTCACTCTACAGTACACTTGCCTCGCCATCTTTGCTTCGTTTAATGTATGAGACAGTACAATGTACGAGCTTGCCTAAATACGAGTCTCTCCGTCAGTGTTCAACTTCAACATACAGCTGATACTGTTCTACATCAACACTATTGATTTCAGCCTTTTTATTTACTGTGACTTCAGTCTTCAGGTTATTTCAATATCAATTTGTTCGTTATAAAATATTCAGAAAAAAAGAAAAAGAAAACTTGGGGGCGGGGGTGGGTAACCCCCTGACGATTTGGCTATAACATATTTACGATGACCGACCATTTCCTTTTTAATTTCTTCGTTATTAAAAATCCATAAAAAAAAGAAAAAGAAAACTTAGGGGGTTCTACTAGGGGGGGGGGGCTTGCCCCCCTGACTATCATAAAATATTAACGATCACCGACCATTTCTTAGTTATTGACAGAAGAAGTTTTCAAAGGGACGGACCTATTCTATATCCTGTCCGCTAATTCTTGACAGCTCCACACCTGTTACATTAATGTGTGCCCCTCCCCCCCCCCCCCCCCCCCACTCCCCACTCAAAACAAACAAACCCAAAACAGCAAACATAAACAACAACACATCATCAGGAACAATTAGATTCGAAAAGCATTAGATTTTATCATTTAGGCTTTCAGTTTCACAAGAATATATTAATTTATAATCATTTATTTACTTCTGGTACAATAATCAATGCAGTTGATGTTATTCCAATGTTATTTACACCTTGTTTACTTCGCTATCCACATAATCCAGATTGTCCAATCACCTCAATGAAAACTTGACACACCTCCACAGGCTCCAGCACCATTTTAGATTTCAAGATTTCAATTTTTTTACGTTTATGAGCAGATTTATCGGTTTCATATCTGACTGATATTTAATATCCTAAATTATATCACATATATTCTATATCATGGTTGGTAACTGTTCTTACCTCTGGGAATGTACATCGACGACATGGTGCCTGGAGCTGTCTGGAGTGAAACTCAGTCGACCCTAATACACGAGAGGGTGAAGTGGAGGGGGGGGGGGAGGATGTTATTGAGGTTTTCTTTTGACACCATAGTTAACTTAATTTTTCTCTGGTTAAGTGATTGTATCGTAAAAACTATTGAGTTATACTTCTGAGGCCCAAAATTCATTTTTTTATATAAATTGATAGTTTTATATAAAGAAAATGTAAACCTAAGACACCCTATAAAAATAGTGTGGATGTGGCTCACATTCAGGTCAACCGGAAACTATGTCATCAATGTTTTGGCGGGGAACTCAAAATGGCGGACACAGTCAAAACTGTTGATGCTTTGACATCGCTAGCTTTCAAAAACTATTCAGATGGTATAGTATTGTACTCAAAAGTTTTTGTTCTTCCTTCCAGTTTCTTTTCAACATGAATCAATTCTCTGTGTGCTTATAATATTTGTATTTGTTGCGTACGATGTTATGTAGGTACCTGATTTGTGTGTGATGCAAATTACAACAACAACTAGGCTATCCCAGCCTGCCCAGGTAGCCTAGCGGAACCAGTTATCGAGGGTTTAGGTACATGTACATTATTCATTGTAGACAGAAAAGTCCTCTAAGAAATAACACAAATTTCACATGTACTTACAATTCTTAGTTTCTTCATTTTTGAATTCGGTCCGCGATTTAATTTGTTTGAGCAGACGATCATGTCACCAATCACAGGCACACGGAGTGCTCTCCCTTATCCACCCTCTGTTATACTATAAATATGGACAATAGGGATGTCAATGACGTCATCAGTTTTGACTTTTTGACATGAAAGTTGATAAACAACTGGATTTGTTCAAGTGATTTCGTAGAAAAATACAAGGGATAATTACCACCCCAAATAGATAGTAGCAATAAAAAGTATCTTAAGTTACCATTAAACATATACTATTGAACAAAAAGCACGTAATTACCGTGAGATCGAAGTTCTTAAGTTGACGTGTTTTCATGACAGCATGGAAGTGGCGGCCATATTGGACCCACGTGACAACTTGTATTTTGGCATTTCGGGGGACTTTTAAAAAAAAATATTTATGGAAGAAAAACAATTTTGCGTATCTTTTTGGAATGGTTCGCTTTCATTTTTCAATTTAAGTTGTTTCATTCATAATTCAACAGATATACTCACAAATGCGAAATTTTAGTTTTTTAAGATCCGTAGAAAAACGATGACAGCTCTTGCGGCACCCATAGTTGTTTGTATGAGGCTTCAATATGGGTAAAATTTTAAGTTTCATGGCAAACTTACGCTTTCTTCCTTAAATAAAATCACGGCAAAAAGTGATATCGAAAGCGAGGCCGTTGGCAAGATTAATACAGCAAAAGAAGATGGCGGAGCACACACGCGATGCTGGCGGTGTTTTTTTCGGAAATTTGAACGATTGCATGCATGACTCGGCTTTTTGGCTAGTCTGTTCTAACAGGTGGGTTAATAATTTCTTCGGATCCTGGTTTATAGCGTTAACTTAGCATGGGTTTTGCAAATATTGTCCAATACTTAGTGGCGGAGGCAGGATCATGACCTCAAGGATGACAGAGAGGGTTGCGACAAGTGAACTCGAATGTCAAAACTCAATTAGCTGGGATGCACTTATAATTGGGACATTTTAATATCGGGGAATATATAATACCAATTTACTTTACAAAGATAAAACAGCAATTATATTTGCAACTTATATCCTGCCCACACATATACACACGCACACAAGCCATTTGCTACAGGGTACTCAGTGATTCAATGTGGGTAGGTTTATGGTTTATTACATGGTTGACTGTTTTTTGTTAATTTAATTTTATTTAATTTTTTTTATAGAATTGTTCTAAGAATCATTTACTTTTGCATGAGTTTATATGAATACGCTTTTATTAAAAATATTCACATGGTATTTAGGTACAGTCCTTTTTGTTTATGAATCAATTTATTTTAAATTCAGAACTGTTGTGGTTCAGGATATTTGTATAGGTGGAACAACTTTAACTGTACTATAAATGTCAATTTTTTTTACCCCTATGTGATTTATTTGGTAAATGCTCTTGCCCACTTGTAGTGAACCTCTAAGTATTTGGGGGATTCCCCATATCCACTTTGGTACATTTGGAACTTTTTTGTGACTAAAAAGGAAATCCCCTACTAGTTATTCCCCCCTTCCTCTTTCACCTGTAGGATATTGTTAGCAGCCATCTTGTCCCAGGTAAGAAACTCCTTTGTTTGAAGGGTCACATTTAATCTGGGATTGTGTTTTAATAACATCAGTAGGGAAGCCATCCTTTATTCCAGAGCTTCCTGGACTATTCTTGAACACACTAATGTGTCATTTTCAATTTCTCATCTTTCTGATGGGATTATTTCCATGCTTTTCAAACAGGAGGTAATGACCAGACATCTCCAACATGGCTGAAATTTCGGTCTAAATCTGACAACTGTTTTGTCAAGTTTATTATAGCTCTTTGATATTTTTTACAATTACATTCCACAGAACAATTATTAGGTATGTACTAATTATATTACCCAATATTTTGCAATTCATTATCCATGTTTAAAAAAGTGGTTGACATCCCTATGGACAAGGCAGGAAACACTTATTCTGACTGCCTCCAGCAAAATCCGTCAGAATTTCTTAAAAATATCTCCTTTGTATATTAAACTTCACACGAGTCTCAGAGAGATCCTTCTCAAGCAATATCGAGGCCTACGAGCAAACAAAACACCCTTTGCCGAATGATTTTTCAAGTTTTCCAGCGAAATTCAAGTTGACAGAATATTCCAACCGAAGTCTCAGACACTTGGCGCTCTGGGAGCCTCGCTTTCACTTCGGGGCTGTACGGAATCTGTAAAACGGTTTGGAATTGGCGCGCACAACCGTTCGTAAGATCCCGTAAAGCCCTAAAGTGAAAGCGAGGCTCCCAGAGCGCCAAGTGTCTGAGACTTCGGTTGGACTTTTCTGTCAACTTGAATTTCGCTGGAAAACTTGATAAATCATTCGGCAAAGGGTGTTTTGTTTGCTCTTAGGCCTCGATATTGCTAGAGAAGGACCTCTCTGAGACTCGTGTGAAGTTTAATGTACAAAGGAAATATTTTTAAGAAATTCTGACGGGTTTTGCTGGAGGCAGTCGGAATTAGTGTTTCCTGCCTTGTCCATATTTATAGTATAACAGAGGGTGGATAAGGGAGAGCACTCCGTGTGCCTGTGCACCAATCGATTGGCCAAGAATAGACAGTGCAACAGAAGTCTTAAAAATCCATAAAGTATGAAAAATTTGAACAAATATTGGCTCTTAAAACAGCATAAATTACATAACATTATGCTGCACGAAAAATAATTGTTAAAATTTTGCGGGAAGGGAGTTTAGAATCTAGGTCAGTCGATCGAGCGGGGACCATTTATTGATTCGGATATCCAAGTACCTTGATAGTATGGGTTAAAATAGGCGAAAACATAAATGACAGCTGCCTTAAAGTGTTCGTTCTGTTCATGGTTTTCGTTTACCGGTGTACAGTTTTGGTATTTGAAAGTGGCCTTTTTCGTACAAAAGAAAGTAAGAACTTGACTAGTTTACTGTAGAATGTTCGTTATATTCAATAAGCGTGCTTATGTGTGGAAATTTTTGGAAAAAAAATATCAAAAACTGACTTTTTACTCAACCCTTCATAACTGGTTCCCTCGCTGTTGAATTTCCATTCTGACACCAGGCTGATTTTTCCCTTTCGATAAAGAAATTATGCAAAATTATTTTAAATCAGTAACAGGTACATATTGGCACTCCCAAAGTAAGATTACTGTCACTCGATCCATTTTATTAGACGATCGATGAATGTCGCATTTACCCTCGGTAACTGGTTCCCACAGGTTATGGACTTCTTCGTCCGCAATATGTTGATGGATTGAAGTTATTCTGATAAGCCCTTATAGGCTTCTTCAATACCACATCAACATACATGTAGGGTATATTTGAAAAGTCAAAGGGGTTGCTCTCAGAATTTTTATAAAAACATTATAACTTGAAATTTATAAACCTTACTGGTATCCGATAGGTTATCGTACACTTTTGCTGATTTATCGGTGTTAGAATTTCCAGTAGTGAATGCCTGTGTGGGCGTATCAGAATAACTTCAATCCATAAAAGTGACTTATATCAATCCCTGCACAAGCCACCCAAAGTACATGACGACCTGACTGATAAAAATGTCAGATTTGCTGTCAAGTATGTCATGCATTGTAAATCAGCAATTTAAAAAAAGAAAATGTCAAAAGCACTAAAGGCTATGGCGTGTAAGGGACCCTGAACCACAGTTACTATGTATGTACCGGTTCTGATATGTTATAGTACCACATCGGTTCGTACGACAAGCCAGACGTAAAACAACGCTGCTTTGAATGAAACCTAAACATACAAATCCGGCCATAAAACCAAGTGTACATTGACTGAAAAACAGCCGCAGCCTGAGTGAATTCCCTCTGCTTTCCTTTTTAATTGGTGCTTTGTGTTGACCAACAGATGAATAAAAACAGCATTATTTAAGGACGCTGATGTTGATAACCTCAGAAAACAACCTAAACCAAAATGTCTGTCAAGATTCGATAAGTCTGTTTACAAAAAATCAATACGCATGTATCTTTTGTTTATGCAGCCTGCTGCTATGAAGGTCTAACAGGGGGGTCACTTGGAACAAGACCCCTCTCCCTGTTTACATCCTTTCTTTTGGAGAGATGTCATTAGGCCTTGGGCATATTAACTTGTTGAAATGACTGCCAGACTTTAATATTGGTAGTTGGTTTGTACTGAAAGTGTTTGATGGTTTCCAAGCTTTAAGGGAATGTGTCTTGATTAAGCTTTGTTCTTCACTCAAAATCTACAAGTCTTGAAAGTTATAGATAACTAATATTTGTGATTATTACTGCTGTAATGTCTTTTGTAATGTTTGAAAATGTCTGACATTTCGAGGTATTAATGCCGATAACAAGCACATAACTCCTATGGTGGTATTGCATTGTAAGATTTCTATGTGGCAGTGTGGGTTAGCATTCAATTAATCAACCTTCAAGTTTCACTCAACTAACTCAACTTAGCCACCAACTAAAATCAAAATTTGTTTACCTATATTTATTTTCCTTTATCATGTTTGGGGAGCCCTATTTGAAGAGCCCTTTGATTTTATCTTCTTTTTGTCATTTTGTTTTGATAGATTGGGTGAGATCTGCATGGGAGAAAGACTTCACAGATATAGATCCATTACCTTTAAATCTAGAAAATGATTTATCAGAAAACGATTATTATGGGGAAGGCTTGCAGATGGTCTGTCAAGTTTTGGACGACTGGATCAAGAAAAAAGAAGGACCACAAGGAGAAGGTAGGTTTTGGCCACTGGATTAAGAAAAAAGAACCACAACGTGAAGGTACATATAGTTACTGCCATAGCCTGTTGAACATTTGTTCAGAAAACAAATTTACATGTGCTTACTACAACTAAAATTAAACATAGGACACATAAAACATGTCCAGTTTGGGTTATAATGTATAAATTGGGGTGAAAGAAAACGAAGAATCGAAGCCTGATTACAACAACAACAACCAGTGTCCGTTAACCTAAGTGTTGGATTACCCTCATTTCAGGCCTTTTAATCTGTGATTTACACTCAAAAAATTATCGGCAGGCTTTTCGAGTCACTCTTACCCAATCGGCAGTCTATTTCTTTGGTAAAGTACGTAAAATTTTACTTTGCCGTTAGATCACTCACCAGACTCAAAACATTAAGGCGCTTGTGTGCTTTTCCAGATTTGGGGTTTGTTTACATTGCGGATACTTGATAAATCTAATTTTCAATTAAGAATACTAAATGATTCCAAAACTTGAGGTCCCTAACTTCTTCCGGTTGGAAAAATACCAAAAACAGCCCACTGTTTTTTATGTAGACAGAATTCTGGATGAGCTGCCAAAATGTGGATATTTTGATGTTAAAACAGAATGTTGAAATTATTGGCTATTTTTCTCAAAACGGTGTAATTCAGAAACTTTTTAGTGCTTCTAGTCTCGAAAATGTACGCTAAAGTATTGTTTTGAACTAACTTTGTCTTAGAATGAATGAATGAATGGTCGTCCCGGTTATTTAAATTTTGTTTATTTTGCGAACATGTTTTCAGTTTGTACAGGTCACATACTGTATGGATTGTCCTCATTCCATTGGAACGCCAATCATTTAGTTTTTTGATGGCCTTCAGAGCCTCTTACTGTTGCGACGATCAGAAATTATGAAAAAAGTGTGAATTTTGGCAGCTCATGCCACTTTAAAAGATTTTTTTTACAGTCCCTAATGTATTTGTTTCTTTAAATAATACCTCTTTTGTTTCTGCTCAATGCTTTTTTATGATCTTTCAGGGTTCTGGACGATTCTAGTTGAAAATGACTTGTCGTTTAAAAGTTTGACAGCTTTTCTTGCTTATTTGATGGAACTGGGCCATAAGGTGGGTTTACCTGATAAGATATTGTCGAAAGTGACATCAAATCTTCTCTCACTCGCTTGTTATTGTTCCAAGAAGTGATCTGTGAAGAGAGTTCACCTCCAACTTCCCATGCCTCCAGGTGACCCGTCAATGAAAAACACAATGTAATAAATGTTCTGCAATAAAGAAATACCAAGGCATAGAGTATTTCAGAAAAGAAGAGGGGTTGTTTCAGAAATTAGCTTTTTATGATTTACTTCTTGTATATTACGTACAACAGTTCTTCTCAAACTCAATTTGGGACTTGTTTACTATACACATTGCCCCCCCTCTCTACCCTCATCCATACCACTGCGATAAATAAACAACAAGCAGACAATCATAAAACAACGCTATGTAGCCAATGATAAATATAGCCCTATTTACATTTTCAGAAAACCTCCAACTGCCAGCAGAGAGAAGCTGGTTTAATGGCAGCATCATCCTATTTCAAACTTGTTACCATTCCAGGTAATTACTTTATCTTCAGGACTTCATCTTAGTTTTAGTTTATTTCTTGAATATCTTTTATCCCGATGAGGTATTGATTATCTCCATTGTTTTCAGGCAGCGGTGCTTTTAAACTCTTCCACCCCATGTTGTTCCAAAGAGGCATGGATATGTTGAAATCTTGGACAAACTTAGGTAAAAACTACTTTTCTTAATCAAGTCACATTAAAAAAACTAGAATCAAAAGGAGAAGACTATATATTGGGTTAACATGACTGAAATCTCATAACTAACATAATTATTCTAAATACCGTATTAGACATTTGTGTAACATCTCTTTCCGACAGGTAGCAGCAAACGTAAGCGCCATTCCAGTTTATCTCACTCTCAAGCTGGGAGGGCCAAAGGAAACAGGGGTAAAAGAGCTCGTCAAAACATCACAGTTGAGGCCTCGATTGTAAGTACTGTTCCCCTGATATTTAGGCATATTTTTCAGTTTAACATGCAGGGATAAAATTGAGGTTTAAGAAAAGCAACACAACGAACATCCTGGCTATTGGAATTGTGTTCCTTATTACACCACATCCTCTGTTTACTGGATTTATAATATCATTTAATTTCAATGTTAATCTTTTATTTTTTCAAGGTACTTAAATGGCTGAACTTCTGTTGACAATCTGATGTAAAAAAAATTAAAATTATAAATGTTGGCAGCTCAAGCCACTTTAAATTATGGACTATAATTATTGCCTCAATTTTTGTTTCTGTTGTGCAAAGGTTTTCGTCAGTAAAACAATTCAACGTCTTTCTGCCGTAGTGTCTCTCACCTCTGACCTAACGTTTACCAAACTCAAAAAATGGCTCTGCATTAGTGAAGTTTATATTTAGCATTTCGTAAACTTATTTATAACTTTTGGCTGTATTTGACTTGGAGAAAGGATCGGAAATGTTTTAGTGTTAGAGGCCTACTTTGAAGTCCCATAAATAAATCAATAAAACCTACATTCTCCTCGTGACTTGTGATCTTTTATTTAGTTCTCAACACAACTCACAAAGTAAATCCATCATATCCAGAGGTTCTTTAAAATTCGATGTTGTAATAAAATTGAAAGTTATGGAAAAACGCATTTCTGAAATCCAAATGCTTTGGGTGTCCGCTCAGCCCCCTGTTGTTATGCAACGACTGTCTGCTTTACCGCACCGGTATAGCTGTGTGGTACTGGGACGTGGTTGAGAAAGTTTTGATAGTCGCTTTATCAATTTCCATGATACTGTTTTCAGTCATTTTGGTAAAAAAAAAAAAAAGTTAATGACAGTTTTCTCATTATATATGGCCATTTGTTGGAAGTATTATTTCTTTGTCAACTATAGTATTTTACAAGCGAAAAGGCTTTACCTGGTCGGCTCCTGATTGAAAGTTTAAATCCGAAATTTCGTTTTATTACAATAAGTGAACCTTTAAGAAGCCTTAACCACTATAGTTACTGCATTAGTTCAAAGATCAATACTTCATTCTTAAGTCTCTCTGAGGTTTAGCCTGTGTGTATACAGACGGCATATTAGACATTTTGACAGCATGAACAACTGTCATTTAGCAGAAAAATTTGTCCATTCCTGATCAACTACATGCACTTCAAAAGTCCCCGTGAAACATTAAACTATTTTTAGTTTTTGTTTTTTCACGAGGACCGTCAGAATTTTAAGTTTGTGTAACCCTCCCGTAACCTGAACCGTGTGAAATATAAGGCCTGAACACTTACAGAGTAGAACTTCTATCATTCAGTTCCAGCTGTATAGTTCATTTCAACGACCCCAGACAATGTTGGCTACAAAACGCTTTCGTAGTAAAAGCATGACAAACTCTTATGATATTATGTTATAACTTTCTCATGCTACTCCAGAACAAGATTGCTTATTAAAATTTAAATGCAGTAACAGGGCACCTATCAAATCCAGCCACAGCTAGTTCGGAAGCTAAGCAGACAGTATTTTTTATTGTTGGGGTATCTTTATAAAGTTTTTTTTCTGTGTATTTGATACAGGAAGAGTTCAGTGATGAAGAAGGAGATGAAGGATTAGCTGGACCAGAAATTAACCGTATCAGGAGGGCCATTATCTCATTAATTAAGGTCTGTCTCTATTCAGTACTATATGTAACTGTATTAACAAATTCACAGAAATTAACCGTATCAGGAGGGCCATTATCTCATTAATTAAGGTCCGTCTCTATTCAGTATTATATGTAACTGTATTAACAAATTCACAGAAATTAACCGTATCAGGAGGGCCATTATCTCATTAATTAAGGTCCGTCTCTATTCAGTATTATATGTAACTGTATTAACAAATTCACAGAAATTAACCGTATCAGGAGGGCCATTATCTCATTAATTAAGGTCCGTCTCTATTCAGTACTATATGTAACTGTATTAACAAATTCACAGAAATTAACCGTATCAGGAGGGCCATTATCTCATTAATTAAGGTCCGTCTCTATTCAGTATTATATGTAACTGTATTAACAAATTCACAGAAATTAACCGTATCAGGAGGGCCATTATCTCATTAATTAAGGTCCGTCTCTATTCAGTACTATATGTAACTGTATTAACAAATTCACAGAAATTAACCGTATCAGGAGGGCCATTATCTCATTAATTAAGGTCCGTCTCTATTCAGTATTATATGTAACTGTATTAACAAATTCACAGAAATTAACCGTATCAGGAGGGCCATTATCTCATTAATTAAGGTCCATCTCTTATTCAGTATTATATGTAACTGTATTAACAAATTCACAGAAATTAACCGTATCAGGAGGGCCATTATCTCATTAATTAAGGTCCATCTCTATTCAGTATTATATGTAACTGTATTAACAAATTCACAGAAATTAACCGTATCAGGAGGGCCATTATCTCATTAATTAAGGTCTGTCTGTATTCAGTATTATATGTAACTGTATTAACAAATTCACAGAAATTAACCGTATCAGGAGGGCCATTATCTCATTAATTAAGGTCCGTCTGTATTCAGTATTATATGTAACTGTATTAACAAATTCACAGAAATTAACCGTATCAGGAGGGCCATTATCTCGTTAATTAAGGTCTGTCTGTATTCAGTATTATATGTAACTGTATTAACAAATTCACAGAAATTAACCGTATCAGGAGGGCCATTATCTCGTTAATTAAGGTCTGTCTGTATTCAGTATTATATGTAACTGTATTAACAAATTCACAGAAATTAACCGTATCAGGAGGGCCATTATCTCATTAATTAAGGTCCGTCTCTATTCAGTATTATATGTAACTGTATTAACAAATTCACAGAAATTAACCGTATCAGGAGGGCCATTATCTCATTAATTAAGGTCACTCAGTATTACATGTATTGCTGGATGTATAAAACTATAGTTATTTACTCAGTATTACATGTATTGCTGGATGTATAAAACTATAGTTATTTACTCAGTATTACATGTATTGCTGGATGTATAAAACTATAGTTATTTACTCAGTATTACATGTATTGCTGGATGTATAAAACTATAGTTATTTACTCAGTATTACATGCATTGCTGGATGTATACAAGTTAACTACAGTTATTTACTCAGTATTACATGTATTGCTGGATGTATAAAACTATAGTTATTTACTCAGTATTACATGTATTGCTGGATGTATAAAACTATAGTTATTTACTCAGTATTACATGTATTGCTGGATGTATAAAACTATAGTTATTTACTCAGTATTACATGTATTGCTGGATGTATAAAACTATAGTTATTTACTCAGTATTACATGTATTGCTGGATGTATAAAACTATAGTTATTTACTCAGTATTACATGCATTGCTGGATGTATACAAGTTAACTACAGTTATTTACTCAGTATTACATGTATTGCTGGATGTATACAACTATAGTTATTTACTCAGTATTACATGTATTGCTGGATGTATAAAACTATAGTTATTTACTCAGTATTACATGCATTGCTGGATGTATACAAGTTAACTACAGTTATTTACTCAGTATTACATGTATTGCTGGATGTATAAAACTATAGTTATTTACTCAGTATTACATGCATTGCTGGATGTATACAAGTTAACTACAGTTATTTACTCAGTATTACATGTATTGCTGGATGTATAAAACTATAGTTATTTACTCAGTATTACATGTATTGCTGGATGTATAAAACTACAGTTATTTACTCAGTATTACATGTATTGCTGGATGTATAAAACTATAGTTATTTACTCAGTATTACATGCATTGCTGGATGTATACAAGTTAACTACAGTTATTTACTCAGTATTACATGTATTGCTGGATGTATACAAGTTAACTACAGTTATTTACTCAGTATTACATGTATTGCTGGATGTATACAACTAAAGTTATTTACTCAGTATTACATGTATTGCTGGATGTATACAACTATAGTTATTTACTCAGTATTACATGCATTGCTGGATGTGTAAAACTATAGTTATTTACTCAGTATTACATGTATTGCTGGATGTATACAACTAAAGTTATTTACTCAGTATTACATACATGGCTGGATGTATACAACTATAGTTATTTACTCAGTATTACATGCATTGCTGGATGTATACAACTATAGTTATTTACTCAGTATTACATGTATTGCTGGATGTATACAACTATAGTTATTTACTCAGTATTACATGCATTGCTGGATGTATACAACTATAGTTATTTACTCAATATTACATGTATTGCTGGATGTATACAACTATAGTTATTTACTCAGTATTACATGTATTGCTGGATGTATACAACTATAGTTATTTACTCAATATTACATGTATTGCTGGATGTATACAACTATAGTTATTTACTCAGTATTACATGTATTGCTGGATGTATACAACTATAGTTATTTACTCAGTATTACATGTATTGCTGGATGTATACAACTATAGTTATTTACTCAGTATTACATGCATTGCTGGATGTATACAACTATAGTTATTTACTCAGTATTACATGTATTGCTGGATGTATACAACTATAGTTATTTACTCAGTATTACATGCATTGCTGGATGTATACAACTATAGTTATTTACTCAATATTACATGTATTGCTGGATGTATACAACTATAGTTATTTACTCAGTATTACATGTATTGCTGGATGTATACAACTATAGTTATTTACTCAATATTACATGCATTGCTGGATGTATACAACTATAGTTATTTACTCAATATTACATGTATTGCTGGATGTATACAACTATAGTTATTTACTCAGTATTACATGCATTGCTGGATGTATACAACTATAGTTATTTACTCAGTATTACATGCATTGCTGGATGTATACAACTACAGTTATTTACTCAGTATTACATGTATTACTGGATGTATACAACTATAGTTATTTACTCAGTATTACATGTATTACTGGATGTATACAACTATAGTTATTTACTCAGTATTACATGCATTGCTGGATGTATACAACTATAGTTATTTACTCAGTATTACATGTATTGCTGGATGTATACAACTATAGTTATTTACTCAGTATTACATGTATTGCTGGATGTATACAACTACAGTTATTTACTCAGTATTACATGCATTGCTGGATGTATACAACTATAGTTATTTACTTAGTATTACATGCATTGCTGGATGTATACAACTACAGTTATTTACTCAGTATTACATGTATTGCTGGATGTATACAACTACAGTTATTTACTCAGTATTACATGTATTGCTGGATGTATACAACTATAGTTATTTACTCAGTATTACATGTATTGCTGGATGTGTAAAACTATAGTTATTTGTCTTTTCCAGGATTTCATCCAACTGCTGAATAACTTTTCCCTGAATCAATCGGATTCCTCTAGTCATTATGCTGTCTCTGTGCTGGCAGAGCTGACCAAACAAGACCCAGAACTGTTTGATGGTCATTTTGACAGGTACAAATATAAGCTCTGTTTCTTACATAATACTATCTGGCTTTAATCTGTTCTGGATTATAAATCTTGAATGGTTTGATACTTTCATCTGAATATTTTTTCTATTATCTATATCCATCATGTCTGGGCAGGGTTTCTGATTGTGGTAACCACAAAGAGAAAAATGAAATGTTTAGTTTTTTTTTCGAAAATTTGACATGAGTTTTGTAAATGAAATTGTATTCCTTACGTACTACAAGGAAGTTAGTGAATTGGCTGTGCATTGCAGTGTGGTTAATTACATCTGAACATTACAATGTGTATTACAGTGTGGTTAATTACATCTGAACATTACAATGTGTATTACAGTGTGGTTAATTACATCTGAACATTACAATGTGTATTACAGTGTGGTTAATTACATCTGAACATTACAATGTGTATTACAGTGTGGTTAATTACATCTGAACATTACAATGTGTATTACAGTGTGGTTTATTACATCTGAACTGTGAAATGTGCATTGTTTACCAGTCTGCAGGAGCGGTCTTTGTAAGTCCTAAAATCACTCATTGTGGTTGAATGAAAATTAGATGGTAATTAATATTTATGAGCTAAGGGAGGTAAACCACCAATGAAAAAGAGTAGAACAGTGGAAGAAAAACATTAAATCAGATCTGTCAACTCACATGTTTCATGTTCTCACGAATCAAGTTATATTTTCTCATGAATTTCTCCATTTTGAATGGTCCAATAATAAACCCCGAAATTGAACTCCTACAATGTACATTCTGGCTGTTTGAATTTTGTCTGTTATTGGCAAACACCTTTGGTCTGTACCGGTAACTGGCTTTACTAATATTTTTTATTTTAACATGGATCCGTTAGTTTTTCAAGTTACTTCAAATGCTTATCTTGACTCCCAATTTTGGCAGCTCATGCCACTTAAACAATATTCATTTTAAGGCTAGCCAATCTCAAGATAAATAAACGAGAAAATTAAGGATTTGATTTTGTTTTTTTCTACAGATTGAATGGCCATGGAAATTCCCTCTCTGCTTTATCTTATCTGGTAGGAATCATATTTGTTATTAAGCTCTAACCAATCTAATTAAATGTTACATAACTCATTTATTGTTATTATGGGGAAATTCCATGTTAACTGTCTTCACTTATTTTGTTAACGTTTTTATCCTATCAGTAATAAATGAAAAATAAACTTATTGATATGACATTGTCATGCTGATTTGGTTATACCCTAGGGTTTACTCAAGCTTTTATCCCCCACTCATGGAGACGTCACTGCCCTGACCACCAGTGTAAGTTCATAATTCCACATTCTTTATAGAAATCAATGACAGGTATAATGGTGTTTCCAACAGCTAAATCATCATACATCTTATTACAGTGTAGCTATGGATACCTAGCCCTGTCTCTGTGATGGCTCTAATTCTTTGATTGTTCTTGGAGTTTTCTTTACGTGAAACGCTCAATTTCAACTTATATTCATTTTTATCAAAGAATATTCCAAATTGTTTTTTACAAAGACTTCATTTTTGTTTGTTTGGGTTATTTTAGGTTTTTAAACATCTTCTGCCCAGTATTTTAATGTTCATTGGTGACAATAAAGGTGTAGCTGCAAGCACCGTACCTAGATCTGTTCTGCTGAACAAAGACCATGCTCTACACTTTGTCTGGTAATCTCATTTTTTTTTTCTGACAAATGACTCTGCTTTGTTTTTCTTCAAATAACATTATCATATAAGTCATGTCTCTTGCCTAGCACATACTTGCAGTACCTATAATTAATGTCTTAAAATTTCAATGGAAGTCCTAATGGCATAATATCTGTTAAGAACGTGTACCTACTTAATCTCTTTGATTTCAGTTATTTAATTCAGAAGGGAGAATCTAGTGTCCTGTCTGTTGTCAGAACCCTCATCCAACACTTATGTGCTAAAGTACCTGATAAAGCTGAATACAGGAGTAAAGTGGCCCAGGTATGTCAGACAGTTAGTCAAATACAGGGCTAAAGTGGCCCAGGTATGTCAGACGGTTAGCCTAATACAGGAGTAAAGTGACCCAGGTATGTCAGACGGTTAGTCAAATACAGGAGTTAAATGGCCCAGGTATGTCAGACAGTTAGCTGAATACTGGAGTAAAGTGGCCCAGGTATGTCAGACGGTTAGCCTAATACAGGAGTAAAGTGACCCAGGTATGTCAGACAGTTAGTCAAATACAGGAGTTAAATGGCCCAGGTATGTCAGACAGTTAGTCAAATACAGGAGTAAAGTGGCCCAGGTATGTCAGACGGTTAGCTGAATACTGGAGTAAAGTGGCCCAGGTATGTCAGACGGTTAGTCAAATACAGGAGTAAAGTGGCCCAGGTATGTCAGACAGTTAGTCAAATACAGGAGTAATGTGGCCCAGGTATGTCAGACGGTTAGTCAAATACAGGAGTAAAGTGGCCCAGGTATGTCAGACGGTTAGTCAAATACAGGAGTTAAATGGCCCAGGTATGTCAGATGGTTAGTCAAATACAGGAGTTAAATGGCCCAGGTATGTCAGACAGTTAGTCAAATACAGGAGTAATGTGGCCCAGGTATGTCAGACGGTTAGTCAAATACAGGAGTAAAGTGGCCCAGGTATGTCAGACAGTTAGTCAAATACAGGAGTTAAATGGCCCAGGTATGTCAGATGGTTAGTCAAATACAGGAGTTAAATGGCCCAGGTATGTCAGACAGTTAGTCAAATACAGGAGTAAAGTGGCCCAGGTATGTCAGACGGTTAGCTGAATACTGGAGTAAAGTGGCCCAGGTATGTCAGACGGTTAGTCAAATACAGGAGTAAAGTGGCCCAGGTATGTCAGACGGTTAGTCAAATACAGGAGTAAAGTGGCCCAGGTATGTCAGACAGTTAGCTGAATACTGGAGTAAAGTGGCCCAGGTATGTCAGACGGTTAGTCAAATACAGGAGTAAAGTGGCCCAGGTATGTCAGACGGTTAGTCAAATACAGGAGTAATGTGGCCCAGGTATGTCAGACAGTTAGCTGAATACTGGAGTAAAGTGGCCCAGGTATGTCAGACGGTTAGTCAAATACAGAAGTAAAGTGGCCCAGGTATGTCAGACAGTTAGTCAAATACAGGAGTAAAGTGGCCCAGGTATGTCAGACGGTTAGCTGAATACTGGAGTAAAGTGGCCCAGGTATGTCAGACGGTTAGTCAAATACAGGAGTAAAGTGGCCCAGGTATGTCAGACGGTTAGTCAAATACAGGAGTTAAATGGCCCAGGTATGTCAGATGGTTAGTCAAATACAGGAGTTAAATGGCCCAGGTATGTCAGACAGTTAGTCAAATACAGGAGTAATGTGGCCCAGGTATGTCAGACGGTTAGTCAAATACAGGAGTAAAGTGGCCCAGGTATGTCAGACAGTTAGTCAAATACAGGAGTAAAGTGGCCCAGGTATGTCAGACAGTTAGTCAAATACAGGAGTAATGTGGCCCAGGTATGTCAGACGGTTAGTCAAATACAGGAGTTAAATGGCCCAGGTATGTCAGATGGTTAGTCAAATACAGGAGTTAAATGGCCCAGGTATGTCAGACAGTTAGTCAAATACAGGAGTAATGTGGCCCAGGTATGTCAGACGGTTAGTCAAATACAGGAGTAAAGTGGCCCAGCTATGTCAGACAGTTAGTCAAATACAGGAGTTAAATGGCCCAGGTATGTCAGATGGTTAGTCAAATACAGGAGTTAAATGGCCCAGGTATGTCAGACAGTTAGTCAAATACAGGAGTAAAGTGGCCCAGGTATGTCAGACGGTTAGCTGAATACTGGAGTAAAGTGGCCCAGGTATGTCAGACGGTTAGTCAAATACAGGAGTAAAGTGGCCCAGGTATGTCAGACGGTTAGTCAAATACAGGAGTAAAGTGGCCCAGGTATGTCAGACAGTTAGCTGAATACTGGAGTAAAGTGGCCCAGGTATGTCAGACGGTTAGTCAAATACAGGAGTAAAGTGGCCCAGGTATGTCAGACGGTTAGTCAAATACAGGAGTAATGTGGCCCAGGTATGTCAGACAGTTAGCTGAATACTGGAGTAAAGTGGCCCAGGTATGTCAGACGGTTAGTCAAATACAGGAGTAAAGTGGCCCAGGTATGTCAGACGGTTAGTCAAATACAGGAGTAAAGTGGCCCAGGTATGTCAGACGGTTAGTCAAATACAGGAGTAAAGTGGCCCAGGTATGTCAGACGGCTAGTCAAATACAGGAGTAAAGTGGCCCAGATACATGTGTATGTCTGACTGTCCAACTGAAAACAGGACTAAAATGGCCCAGGTATATCCAACTGTAGACTGAATACAGGGCTAAAATGGCAGGAGTAAAGTGCCCAGGTATGTCAGACGGTTAGTCAAATACAGGACTTAAGTGGCCCAGGTATGTCAGACGGTTAGTCAAATACAGGGCTAAATGGCTCAGGTATGTCAGACGATTAGTCAAATACAGGACTAAAATGGCCCAGGTATATCCAACTGTAGACTGAATACAGGGCTAAAATGGCAGGAGTAAAGTGCCCAGGTATGTCAGACGGTTAGTCAAATACAGGACTACAATGGCCCAGGTATGTCAGACGGTTAGTCAAATAGAGGACTAAAATGGCCCAGGTATATCCAACTGTAGACTGAATACAGGGCTAAAATGGCAGGAGTAAAGTGCCCAGGTATGTCAGACGGTTAGTCAAATACAGGACTACAATGGCCCAGGTATGTCAGACGGTTAGTCAAATACAGGACTACAATGGCCCAGGTATGTCAGATGGTTAGTCAAATAGAGGACTAAAATGGCCCAGGTATATCCAACTGTAGACTGAATACAGGGCTAAAATGGCAGGAGTAAAGTGCCCAGGTATGTCAGACAGTTAGCCAAAAACAGGACTGAAGTGGCCCAGGTATGTCAGACAGTTAGCCAAATACAGGAGTAAAGTGGCCCAGGTATGTCAGACGGTTAGCTGAATACTGGAGTAAAGTGGCCCAGGTAAGGTATGTCCGACTGTAGACTGAATACAGGGCTAAAATGACCCAGGTATGTCAGACAGCTGAGTACTGGAGTAAAGTGGCCCAGTTATGTCAGACTGTAGGCTGGATACATATGTGAAGTGGCCCAGGTGTGTCAGACGGTTAGCTGATCACAGGACTAAAGTGGCCCAGGTGTGTCAGACAGTTAGCTGATCACAGGACTAAAGTGGCCCAGGTGTGTCAGACAGTTAGCTGATCACAGGACTAAAGTGGCCCAGGTGTGTCAGACGGTTAGCTGAATACAGGAGTAAAGCGGCCCAGGTGTGTCAGACAGTTAGCTGATCTCAGGACTAAAGTGGCCCAGGTGTGTCAGACGGTTAGCTGAATACCGGGGTAGTGGCCCAGGTGTGTCAGACAGTTAGCTGATCACAGGACTTAAGTGGTCCAGGTGTGTCAGACAGTTAGCTGAATACAGTAGTAAAGTGGCCCAGGTGTGTCAGACAGTTAGCTGATCTCAGGACTAAAGTGGCCCAGGTGTGTCAGACGGTTAGCCGAATACCGGAATAAAGTGGCCCAGGTTTGTCAGACAGTTAGCTGATCACAGGAGTAAAGTGGCCCAGGTGTGTCAGACGGTTAGCTGAATACAGGACTAAAGTGGCCCAGGTGTGTCAGACAGTAAGCTGAATACAGGAGTAAAGTGGCCCAGGTGTGTCAGTCAGTTAGCTGAATACAGGAGTAAAGTGGCCCAGGTGTGTCAGACAGTTAGTCAAATGCAGGACTAAAGTGGCCCAGGTATGTCAGACGGTTAGTCAAATACAGGAGTTAAGTGGCCCAGGTGTGTCAGACGGTTAGCTGATCACAGGACTAAAGTGGCCCAGGTGTGTCAGACAGTTAGCTGATCACAGGACTAAAGTGGCCCAGGTGTGTCAGACGGTTAGCTGAATACAGGAGTAAAGTGGCCCAGGTCAGGTATGTCCGACTGTAGACTGTATACAGGGCTAAAATGGCCCAGGTATGTCAGACAGCTGAGTACTGGAGTAAAGTGGCCCAGTTATGTCAGACTGTAGGCTGGATACAGGTGTAAAGTGGCCCAGGTATGTCAGACGGTTAGTCAAATGCAGGAGTTAAGTGGCCCAGGTATGTCAGACAGTTAGTCAAATGCAGGACCAAAGTGGCCCAGGTGTGTCAGACAGTTAGTCAAATGCAGGACTAAAGTGGCCCAGGTATGTCAGACGGTTAGTCAAATGCAGGACTATGTAAAGTGGCCCAGGTGTGTCAGACAGTTAGTCAAATGCAGGACTAAAGTGGCCCAGGTATGTCAGACAGTTAGTCAAATGCAGGACCAAAGTGGCCCAGGTGTGTCAGACAGTTAGTCAAACGCAGGACTAAAGTGGCCCAGGTATATCAGACGGTTAGTCAAATACAGGACTATGTAAAGTGGCCCAGGTGTGTCAGTTAGTCAAATGCAGGAGTAAAGTGGCCCAGGTGTGTCAGACAGTTAGTCAAATGCAGGACTAAAGTGGCCCAGGTATGTCAGACGGTTAGTCAAATACAGGACTATGTAAAGTGGCCCAGGTATGTCAGTTAGTCAAATGCAGGAGTAAAGTGGCCCAGGTATGTCAGACGGTTAGCTGAACACAGGACTAAAGTGGCCCAGGTGTGTCAGACGGTTAGCTGAATACAGGACTAAAGTGGCCCAGGTATGTCAGACGGTTAGCTGAATACAGGACTAAAGTGGCCCAGGTGTGTCAGACGGTTAGCTGAATACAGGACTAAAGTGGCCCAGGTATGTCAGACGGTTAGCTGAATACAGGACAAAAGTGGCCCAGGTGTGTCAGACGGTTAGCTGAATACAGGACTAAAGTGGCCCAGGTGTGTCAGACGGTTAGCTCATCACAGGAATAAAGTGGCCCAGGTGTGTCAGACAGTTAGCTGAACACAGTAATTAATTGGTCAAGCCAGTCACAATGGTTCACTGGACATTTACAAAAGTGATGAAAATTATTGAGTTGGAGGAAATGTGATGGTGTCTGGTTCACATTTTAATGTTTAGGTCAAACGATACTCTATACTGTAGTAAGGATGTTGCTATGTGTTAGGTTGTAAGGGGAATGTATTGGGTTGTTTAAGATTTAGTTTTTATTCACATTTGATCTAATTTTTGATATTTGAACTATTTGCTGCATTCTATAGACATCATCAACTGTGGAGAGCTTTTGAGTTTTACAAAACCTCTGTTTTACTGGTTGAACAAATAGTTTCTCTAAACTGAACTGGTCTAACAACAGACTTATTGACTGATGTGACTCCTGTCAAATGCAGGCATCTCCACTGAAAAACAATGTACATAGGGAGCGCAAGTCTCATAAGAATTATTACGAGATTTTGTGATATCTGGTGACAGATGACGCCATTAAGAACGTTTTTGATGACGTTGCAATTCCATTTGACGTATTTTGTTCCATAACGTCAGATTAAAACGTCATTTTGGAACGAAAAACGCTGAGTCACATGTGCATTGCAGTGCCGGTGACAGGAAGTTTGTGGAATTCACACGTGACTTGCGCTCCCTATTAGATTAGACAATTCTTTTTTCTTAACTATAGATAGTTTGCCAATTTGTGAAGCTTCTTGTGCATGATATGAATTGACTATATTCCATTGTTTTTAGTCCATAGTTATCCTGCTGCGAGAACTGCCTGTTGAACATTTCACTCAGATGATGGAATGGCTTGCGAAATTCTCCAAGAATGCTAAGGTAAACTATCCTCTTATATTGATTGTGACACTCGTTCAATGTAGAAAGTTTATCTTGTATATCAGTATATCTTAGCAAATCCTCTTTCATACCCCTTAACGGGTATCACAAATGCCTTCAATTTCCTTGAAAATACGTTTTTCATTAGCAGAGGATGACTTAAAAAATCCCCCACACAATATAATAAAACTGCACGCGCAGAGTGATCTTAAAAAAAACAGAGGGATTATAGCGATAAATATGCAATATCACATTTTAGTGTGACGACCATGACTCAAATTAGTTAACAAGTGTATGAAATGTGTTGAAATCAACACCAAGTGAACATTTATCATTGTGTTTTTAACCTATTGACAAGTTCGCTCTTCCATTCTCTGTAACTGTGTGTGGGGTCATGTTTTGTTAGCTATACTAAACATAGATGGTTTGACTGTGCGGCATCAGCTATGGTGTTCTCCCCTTGTGAATCACTGCTTAGAAAGTGAGTCTCGTCAGACAGGTTCGGCAAGGCAGACACTGCTTGAATCACGTAGAAAACACTTGTTTAAATCACTTGGACCAGAAGTCTATGAACAGGGAAGTGTGAAATGTTGCATTACCCCATGTTCAGGGCACTGGCGCTTTCAGTCTGCTTATACTACACTATGTGACGTTTATGTGCGGTAGATTTTGAAATTGTCAACGGTTGCACAGAAAGTGAAGAAAAGCCACGCTTTCTGACTAACCGAGTCTGAGAGAGGGCGCTGTTTATGGTGACCTTTGGGTCAAAATGTGCTATTGTCCTGAATATGATGTAATGGGATGCTTCACACTTCCTGAGACTTCCACATTCATTTGCTTGGACAAATTCACTTAAAGTGGCATGAGCTGCCAAAATTGCCACTTTTTTCATAATTTCTTATCGTCACGACAGTAAGAGGCTTTGAAAGCCATCGAAAAACTAAATGATTGGCGTTGGAATGAGGAAAATCCATACAGTATGCTGCTTGTACGAATCTTATTTGTGTTATTTTTTTAGAACAGTTATCGAGGATTTTCATTGGACCTAATCAGTTTACTTCTGTTAGAACCCAGAAGACAACCTACAGGTATACCTCACACTCTTTGTATTATCATTTTCTATTTCACAGTTAGGGTAATGTTAGGAAGCAAGTGGCTTAGACAAAACACAGCTAATAAAATCATCAGTGTAACTTCAAGTGGAGTTATCAACTCCTCCTCTAAAATTATCTATGTATTGTTTAAAACCATGCATGATTTTTCCCAACATATCATTTGAAGTTTATTATTGTCCCATTTGTGATGCTTGCCCATGTATCATGTGAACTTAATAGCAATGATTGCAAACATATGGTCAGTTTGCTAGAGGTTTCCACTGGGAAATGATAACCCCCATTTGATACATTCTGTATGTGTATTGTGTTTTCAGAGGCCGTACCTGAAAACATGAGGCATTACCTTCAGCATCAATTTCTAGTGGAAATAATACTGGCTCGCTGTTCTGACCTTGGTCCAACGTGAGTAACAATTTCAGTATTTTCAAAAAGGAATTTACACCTCATTGCAGGTTTTATAAACTAAGTATGCTCACAAGTCTACATAACCTCACCAAGATATGCATGTATGTAACAAATTATTTTTGTCTTTAGGGTGTTGTTGTTTGCCTCTGTCGTCCGTCTGTCTATTTCACCTTGATAACACATTATCTCAAAAAAGTTTTTCTCTCACACCTTTGAAACTTATGCCCCTTCCATTAACGTCACACAAAAATGTCCTTGTAAACACGATATGGTAAACACATGATATAAAAAATAACTGATTTTTTGCTTAATAGCTCTATGGAATACATGTAAAAAATTCACCTGTCTTTTTTTTTTTTCTTTTTTTTTTTTTTGAAGATGTTTTGTACAAAAAATGAATTGCTGGAAACTGTAAACTTAATATGATATATAATAAGATGTATAATGAATTTATATAATATATGTAAACTATGAACTACAATATTGTTTAAAATGGATATATAGGCCTAGTTTTGTTTATGAATGGTCTATCAAACAGCTCTCAAAGTCAGCATACCCCAATTAAATTGATTCTCTGGTAAAGAAATAACCAGTTTCTTTGGCCCTGACCAGAGGGGTTGTAATGGCGACAGTCTACTTTTTATTAAGCTGTATGATATTATTATTTTTTAATGACATTTATGAATATTGTTATTATTTTGGTCTGAACAGAGTACGATCTCGAGCTATAGCAGCCTTTGCCAACTGTTTGTCATCTGGTAATGATAATGTGTTAGGTGCTGTACAGTCGCTGGTCACTCCTAAACCTGTAACACAAACTGGAGCTCCACCAAGGCTGGTACCAACTCCAGAGACTGACAGAGTACAACAGAAAATAGGTCAGTCACAATCAGTTTTTTTTTTCAAATACCAACCAAATTAATTATCACTATGACAACAGATGAAATTTATTTTATGTTGTGTTTCATATAATTAATCCCAAGTTTGGAAGCTGTTGAAGTGAAATATCTTTTTTTTTTTCAATGCATGAAGTGTATTTTATGTATTAGTTTATGGAGTTTTCTAGAATGTTTTTCCGTCTTTCACGTCACAGACCTTTTTAGATGCTTGTTAGCTGTGACATGCACTGTACTTTCCACACTTGTTTACGTCAATGACTGTGTTTATGTGGTGTTGACCTAGATTCGAGCCAATGATGTTTATAGGATCCTGTATTCTTCTAGAAGATTAATTGTGTCAAGTTTCTATAGTTATGCAAATTTATGCTTATACTTAATGATTGTTCTGGAATTCATAGAGATGAATTGATTTCAATCTGAAGGGTTAAATGCAATTTGGAAGAAAGGGACTTTAAATCACCCTCCTAAATACCACTCATTATATCAAATGAACATTAAATATGTATAGCAAGGATTTCCATTAGCAATATTATAAATCTGTATGGATTCTGTTTATAGGGCCTTCTGAAGATAAGCAGGCCGTAGACACAACAAATGTTGCCCCTCCTCCTGAAGTATCTGGTGATACCCCCATTATTCCTGCAATAACACCCATGGGGGCTAAACGAGACACTCCTGTACCTGTCAACCTTCAAACACCTACAATCAATCTGTGTAAGTACTAATACAGCTCACAAACACCTACAATCAATCTCTGTAAGTACTAATACAGCTCACAAACACCTACAATCAATCTCTGTAAGTACTAATACAGCTCACAAACACCTACAATCAATCTGTGTAAGTACTAATACAGCTCACAAACACCTACAATCAATCTGTGTAAGTACTAATACAGCTCACAAACACCTACAATCAATCTGTGTAAGTACTAATACAGCTCACAAACACCTACAATCAATCTCTGTAAGTACTAATACGGAGTACCTCAGGGCTCAGTCCTCGGCCCTCTTTTGTTCTTAATATTCATTAACGACTTGCCGGAAAAAATAACTAACAACATCAAACTTTTCGCGGACGATACCTGTTTGTACATATCATCTAACGACTTACTAAGTAACGACATTAAGGACTCTATTGACAGCGATCTAAAAGAAATTGAACAGTGGGCAAGCAGGTGGTTAGTCGACTTTAACACTTCTAAGACAAATAAATTACTATGTTCACGACGTAGACAACCAAGCAATACTAATCTTACATTCCTAGGACAAACCATAGACAGTTCTGATACCCATAAACACTTAGGCTTAACATTTAATAAGAACGGCACTTGGACCCACCATATAAATAATCTGATATTGAATGCAACAAAAAAGATTTCTATGCTCCGTGGCCTAAAGTATCGCCTCAGTAGGAAGAGCCTTGGTATTATGTATAAAAGCTTTATACGGCCATCACTTGAGTACGCAGATGTTGTCTGGGACAACATAAACGAAAACCAAATAACTGCTTTAGAGAACCTGCAGAAAGAATCAATAAGAATAATCACGGGCCTCACAAAAAGTACCGCGACAGTCCTGCTTTACGAAGAATCAGGTCTAGTAAAGCTGAAAACACGTCGCTTAATACACAGACTAGTTATGTTTCAGAAATTAATTCATGATCCTTCAAACCACCACCTCAGCACAAAACTACCACTACTAACTGAATCCAGAAATCCTTACCCCGTCCGTTCTTCAAATATTCTAACACCATATTTTTGTAATACAGCCACCTTTAGCAAATCCTTCCTTCCTAACACCCTCAAAAGTTGGAACGCACTACCAGGCCCATTAAAAGAATTAGTTAACCCTAAGCAATTCAAAACAAACCTGGAATGTATATATCGCCCAACTCGACCTCCAAGCTGGTACTATTTTGGGGATAGGTTTGCCAATATACATCTTTGTAGACTTAGAAACGGATGTAGTAATTTAAATGATGACCTGTACAATAATTTTATTATTGACTCACCAAATTGTATTTGTTGTGACAAATTAGAAACAGCTGATCATTATTTTCTTAATTGTAAAAATTATATCAGGGAACGCAGGGTCATGTTGGAAAATGTTATAAATCATGGATACGATAAGCCGATTTCTACAACCACTCTTTTATACGGTGACACTGAGGCACCAAGTGCTGTAAATATTCAAATTGTGACAGAAACTTGTAGATATATTTTATCTACAAAACGTTTTCAAAAAACATAATATCTGTATTTTTTTTACTATTATTTTTCTTGATTATTTTTTTATGTTTCATTATTTTTTATTATCATTTATTCCATATATATAATTGTGCATTAAACATTTATCCAACTACCAACCTGTCTGATGGTCCTACCGGAGACCTGAAAGTGGCCAATCTCCTCCCTTCTAAAGAGACACTTGATGTGTAAATTAACATGCGTTTTTTGTTTTTCTTTTTTCTTTTTTGCAAAACAATACCATTTTGTTGTAAGTAAGTCATTTTTGTCATTGTACAGTACTTCTTTTCACTTGTTCCATCCTTAATAACATTTTGTGTCTTCCATATAAATGCTGTAAATTATTATTGTATAAATATCTCGCACAGTATAAGCCCTTGGCTTAAAGTGTCGAGAAAGTGTACTCTTGTGCAATAAAATACGTTTAAAACAAGTACTAATACAGCTCACAAACACCTACAATCAATCTCTGTAAGTACTAATACAGCTCACAAACACCTACAATCAATCTCTGTAAGTACTAATACAGCTCATACGTTTGTTGCATGCTGTTTTCATAAAATGAAATCTCGCTTCATGACAATACAAGTGAATACTATTATATTGCCTAACAATCCTGAAATATACACAAAGAAAAAAGTTAAGCACCCCCCTGGAAAGTCTGCACCGACCGATTAAATCATTGGTGTAGGGAGATTGTTGGCAAACTGATGTTGCAGAAACGATTGGGATCATAAAGGGCAACATTCTGCCTATAAGAAATCACCATTAATGGTAATAAGCTATACCATTTATTCAGGATATCGTTAGCCAAATCAAAAGTTTATTTTAACAAAATAAAAAGTCCATCTGGCTTTACAGGGCGAACATATTGAAGTAAAAATGTCACTTTGAGTATGTAAAACACATCCCTAGAGCAGAAGGTCAATACTCCATTAGCTTCCAACCTGCGTCTCAACCCTCCAAGGAGACGTCGGATATGTTGAAGGCGTAACTGCGCGGATTTGAATCCTTTAGAGCACATTTGGGATAGGATGGGCAGAAACATTCAAGCCCTAGAGCCTCCTGTACAAAATCTGCAGGAATTGGAAGCCGCATTAGATCGGTATTGGCGGCATTTATCCCTTCAATAAAAGTGTTCTACATACTCAAAGTGACATTTTTACTTCAATATGTTCGTCCTTTGAAGCCAGATGGACTCTGAAGTTTCATACTTACAAGCATCTTTTTATTTTGTTAAAATACACTTGATTTGGCTAATGATATCCTGAATAAATTGTATAGATTATTGCCATTAATGGTGATTTCTTATCGCCAGAACGTTGCCCTTGCTTTGCCCTTTTGTTATTTCACTCTGTGATCGTAAAGATAAGAAACACCAACCATTTATTGTTATTTCACTCTGTGATCATAAAGATTGGATTCTTGCTCTATAGGTTGTTTGAATAAATTTTAATGGAATTTTGTGCAACACTGAATTTGTTTTGGCCAAAAAGTAATAAATTTCAGTTCGCTTATAGTTAACTTTAGAAATGTTAGATGTAATTTTTTTTGTGGAAAAAAAAATTTCTGTTACATTGTTTGTTATGTGTTATCTGCCGGCAGGTTTAGAAGACAATAAGGGTGTGTTATCTATGTTACGTCGGAGAGCCTCTGACGAGAAAGTGATTGTAAGAAAGTCCGCTGTACATGCTTTAGAAAACGTCATTCGTCTTGAAGGGGCTAGCTATAGACTTGAGGTAAATATGTTAACCACAGCCAATATTGCTGCTAGCTATAGAATTCAGGTAAATATGTTAACCACAGCCAATATGGCAGATAGCTATAGACTTCAGGTAAATATGTTAACCACAGCCAATATGGCAGATAGCTATAGACTTCAGGTAAATATGTTAACCACAGCCAATATGGCAGCTAGCTATAGACTTGAGGTAAATATGTTAACCACAGCCAATATTGAGGCTAGCTATAGACTTGAGGTAAATATGGTTGCTATCCATGGCAGTGCATCTTTTATTTACTTGCTTGTTTTACTTGATATTTTTCATGCTTTTTCTTTCTGAAGGATATTGATGTTTTGAAGGATCGGTGTCGTGACCCAGCGTTGTCTGTACGACGTCAAGCCATGCAGTCTCTAACTGACCTTCTGCTTAATCGAAGTGAGGATAAACAACTTCAGTGGTATGTGACGGTCAAAATGAAATCATAGTAACAGGTATCAATATAACAGGCAGATAAACAACTCCAGTGGTATGTGACAGTCAAAATGAAATCATAGTAACAGGTATCAATATAACAGGCAGATAAACAACTCCAGTGGTATGTGACGGTCAAAATGAAATCATAGTAACAGGTATCAATATAACAGGCAGATAAACAACTCCAGTGGTATGCGACAGTCAAAATGAAATCATAGTAACAGGCAGATAAACAACTCCAGTGGTATGTGACAGTCAAAATGAAACCATAGTAACAGGTATTAATATAACAGGCAGATAAACAACTCCAGTGGTATGTGACAGTCAAAATGAAAGCATAGTAACAGGTATCAATATAACAGGCAGATAAACAACTCCAGTGGTATGTGACAGTCAAAATGAAAGCATAGTAACAGGTATCAATATAACAGGCAGATAAACAACTCCAGTGGTACGTGACAGTCAAAATGAAATCATAGTAACAGGTATCAATATAACAGGGAGATAAACAACTCCAGTGGTATGTGACAGTCAAAATGAAATCATAGCAACAGGCAGATAATTAGATCAGGTGAATGGTATGTTGATCACTCTGTTAAGTGCAGTTGTTTTGTGTTGTTTTTTTTTGGTAGCCATTTACACTTTTTCTGCGGTTAAAGTATACACACTTAAGTTGTAGTAGTCCATAACCAATGGATGGAAATCATTAACATAAGGCCTGTTTTGTTTTTCAAATTCCGTTCTTCACTCTTACAGTCAAACACAGGGTGATTGTTGTGAATTTAACTACCCAAACTTATCCGTCCTGAGGAGTCTATTTATTTTCCTTTGGTCCTAACCTGCTGCCATTGGATTTTATTTTGAAAGATAATTCTCAACTTCTGTTTTGATGGAGAATTCAAACGTAGGCCAATATGTGCATGTAAGATTATATACTTCACATTTGATCTGTAAATGTAGTCCTGAATGAATACAGAGTATAAAATCAGCTTGGTCTTATTCGATTAGCTTGAAAGGGGTGCTTAACATCATGTGAACAACTGTATTTCATATTTTAGTGTTAGGAAATTTAGACAAACACCCATTTACCACCGTATTCTTGATGATCAGTTAAAACAGTGCTCTGTAAACTTGAAAATGAATTACCAATGGTTTCATCATGTCAAGGCCTGTTGTAGGAAATTGACCATTTTCAAACTGACCAATCATTATTTGGTATGATGGAAGTATTTTCTGCATATTGCACACCCACTGATTATTTCACGGGAAAAAAGAAACCTTTATGTAACGGGAAAAGGGACAGGTTTCAGTTTATCAAGGGGCTGTGGCAGCTCAATCGTTTAGATTGATAGTCTCTCAGTCCGACAAATACCTTCCATTGATGCGGTGCAGATTCGATACCCGTTCAAACCAAATATTAATTGAATAATTTCTGAGCAAACTCATTTGATCATCGTATGTGGAAGAGTTGCCAGGCGAATAGCCCGGTTCCCTCCTCCACTAAGCCTAGCAACGCCGCCATAAAAGGGAAATAATCTTGAGTGCAGCATAAAACATCAAGCAATCAGATTTGATCCAGGCTATTTAACGATACATTTTAACACAGAAGGAAATTGGGTGTCTGGTTTATCAAGGTGCCGGGTTACCATGTAAATATGTAACAAGGCTATTGTTATTTCTGTGAACAGTGCCTGGTTAGATGGGGTCCTCCCACTTGTCATGGACAGAGAGACCAGTGCTCAGGAAAGATGTCTGGAACTCTTAGAGGAAATAATTCTTCATAACATCGTCCCGCGTCACAGGTAAATTTAACACATTATATCATCTCCCATCACAGGTAAATATAACACATTACATCATCCCCCGTCACAGGTAAATATAACACAATACATCATCCCCCATCACAGGTAAATATAACACATTACATCATCCCCCATCACAGGTAAATATAACACATTACATCATCTCCCATCACAGGTAAATATAGCACATTACATCACCCCCCATCACAGGTAAATATAACACATTACATCATCCCCCATCACAGGTAAATATAACACATTACATCATCTCCCGTCACAGGTAAATATAACACATTACATCATCTCCCATCACAGGTAAATATAACACATTACATCATCCCCCATCACAGGTAAATATAGCACATTACATCATCTCCCGTCACAGGTAAATATAACACATTACATCATCTCCCCATCACAGGTAAATATAACACATTACATCATCCCCCATCATAGGTAAATATAACACATTACATCATCCCCCGTCACAGGTAAATATAACACATTGCATCGTCCCCCATCACAGGTAAATATAACACATTACATCATCCCCCATCACAGGTAAATATAACACATTACATCATCCCCCATCACAGGTAAATATAACACATTACATCATCCCCCATCACAGGTAAATATAACACATTACATCATCCCCCATCACAGGTAAATATAACACATAACATCATCCCCCGTCACAGGTAAATATAACACAATACATCATCCCCCATCACAGGTAAATATAACACAATACATCATCCCCCATCACAGGTAAATATAACACATTACATCATCCCCCATCACAGGTAAATATAACACATTACATCATCTCCCATCACAGGTAAATATAACACATTACATCATCCCCCATCACAGGTAAATATAACACATTACATCATCTCCCGTCACAGGTAAATATAACACATTACATCATCTCCCATCACAGGTAAATATAACACATTACATCATCCCCCATCACAGGTAAATATAACACATTACATCGTCCCCCATCACAGGTAAATATAACACATTACATCATCCCCCATCACAGGTAAATATAACACATTACATCATCTCCCATCACAGGTAAATATAACACAATACATCATCATCACAGGTAAATATAACACATTACATCATCTCCCGTCACAGGTAAATATAACACATTACATCATCTCCCGTCACAGGTAAATATAACACATTACATCATCCCCCATCACAGGTAAATATAACACAATACATCATCTCCCATCACAGGTAAATATAACACATTACATCATCTCCCATCACAGGTAAATATAGCACATTACATCATCCCCCATCACAGGTAAATATAACACATTACATCATCCCCCATCACAGGTAAATATAACACATTACATCATCCCCCATCACAGGTAAATATAACACATTACATCGTCCCCCATCACAGGTAAATATAACACATTACATCATCTCCCGTCACAGGTAAATATAACACATTACATCATCCCCCGTCACAGGTAAATATAACACATTACATCATCCCCCATCACAGGTAAATATAACACATTACATCATCCCCCATCACAGGTAAATATAACACATTACATCATCTCCCATCACAGGTAAATATAACACATTACATCATCTCCCATCACAGGTAAATATAACACATTACATCATCCCCCATCACAGGTAAATATAACACATTACCTCATCCCCCATCACAGTAACTTAATTGTTTTCTTTGTATTTTTATCGTTCAGGACTAACCCTAATCAGTATGGATTAGTGTGGGATTTACTAGAGATAATGGCAGGTGATGGAGGAGTAGAACTCAGGTAATATCAACACTCAACTCTAGCATTATGTGCTTATCTTTACATAAAGTCAAGTAACAATAAGTGTGATGTGGTTATCTATATTTAACCATTGAGAAAAGTCATGTTAAAGTTTCAGTATTCATTGTGAATAATTTATTGTTATCATTTCAGGCGTTTTCTTCAGAAGGCCTGTCAACATTGGAGTCGACTGGGAAAGATAAAAAGCAGTCTGATAACATCCCTTCAATCTCATGTTAATACTGAAAACAATGCTGTGAGATTTATACTTATTTCAATACTTTTTTTTTCTAAATGCAAGTTTATCTTTTTCACATGAAACTTAAGAAGTATCTGTTTAGGTTTGTTTTTCGTAGTTGCAATTCCTTGTTTCTCATTCCTGGGACAAGAAATGTGTCCTGTTCAAGGTCCTTGTTTTATCCTTGAAAGGTGGCCTAAAACTCATGTCAGATAACAAAATTCATTTATGGGGCATATTCAATTCTTTTGCACAGTCAATTGTACTAATAAAAAAAAACAGCTCAGTTTTATAAATCATTGTAAAAATATCTGACTTATTTCCTAAATTTGTGAGTACGGGAGCAGAAATTTCAAAGAAAAACGTAAGTTTCCTTAAATAAAATATATTTTTTAATACATGTCACTCATCAGTCCACTATTCAGAGTAAATAACTTGTATATTGAATTGATGCTGTCAAATATAAAGTTGCTTTACATGTATTTTTTAGGGAGCATGGTTACTATTATCAGAAATAGTGCCATCTGTGGGAAAGTTTAAATATGACTTTATATTGGACTATTGGAACTCTACTGCCAAGACTTGTGATGGTAAGTTAACACAATCACCAGTTTGATTTTCTCATTTTAATACTTGGACAAACACTTTAAATATGACTTTATAGTGGACTATTGACTGTTATTTAAAGGGGCATGAGCTGCCAAAATGTTGATATTTTGACGTTGATACAGAATGTTTAAATTATCGGCTATTTTTCCTAAGACGTATAATTCAAAGACTTTTTAGTGCGCCTAGTCTCGGGAATGTACGTTAAAGTGTTGTTTTGAGCTAACTTTTGCTTAGAATGAATGAATGGTCGTCCCGGTTATTTAAATTTTGTTTACTTTTCGAAGACGTTTTCGGTTCGTACAGGCCACATACTGTATGGATTTTCCTCATTCCAACGCCAATCATTGAGTTTTTCGATGGCCTGTAAAGCCTCTTACTGTCGGGACGATCAGAAATTATGAAAAAAGTGTGAATTTCGGCAGCTCATGCCCCTTTAATATTACTGGTTTTGTTTCCAGCCAGTCTATTTAGTACATGTCAGAGGGTATTGACTGTTATTTAATATTACTGGTTTTGTTTCTAGCCAGTCTATTTAGTACATGTCAGAGGGTATTGACTGTTATTTAATATTACTGGTTTTACTTTCAGCCAGTCTATTTAGTACATGTCAGAGAGTTTTGACTGTTATTTAATATTACTGGTTTTGTTTCTAGCCAGTCTATTTAGTACATGTCAGAGGGTATTGACTGTTATTTAATATTACTGGTTTTACTTTCAGCCAGTCTATTTAGTACATGTCAGAGAGTTTTGACTGTTATTTAATATTACTGGTTTTGTTTCCAGCTAGTCTATTTAGTACATGTCAGAGGATATTGACTGTTATTTAATATTACTGGTTTTGTTTCCAGCTAGTCTATTTAGTACTTGTCAGAGGGTATTGACTGTTATTTAATATTATTGGTTTTGTTTCCAGCTAGTCTCTTTAGTACATGTCAGAGGGTATTGACTGTTATTTAATATTACTGGTTTTGTTTCCAGCCAGTCTATTTAGTACTTGTCAGAGGGTATTGACTGTTATTTAATATTTCTGGTTTTGTTTCCAGCTAGTCTCTTTAGTACATGTCAGAGGGTATTGACTGTTATTTAATATTATTGGTTTTGTTTCCAGCTAGTCTATTTAGTACATGTCAGAGGGTATTGACTGTTATTTAATATTATTGGTTTTGTTTCCAGCTAGTCTATTTAGTACATGTCAGAGGGTATTGACTGTTATTTAATATTATTGGTTTTGTTTCCAGCTAGTCTATTTAGTACATGTCAGAGGGTATTGACTGTTATTTAATATTATTGGTTTTGTTTCCAGCTAGTCTATTTAGTACATGTCAGAGGGTATTGACTGTTATTTAATATTATTGGTTTTGTTTCCAGCTAGTCTATTTAGTACATGTCAGAGGGTATTGACTGTTATTTAATATTACTGGTTTTGTTTCCAGCTAGTCTATTTAGTACATGTCAGAGGGTATTGACTGTTATTTAATATTATTGGTTTTGTTTCCAGCTAGTCTATTTAGTACATGTCAGAGGGTATTGACTGTTATTTAATATTACTGGTTTTGTTTCCAGCTAGTCTATTTACTACATGTCAGAGGGAATTGGCTGTTATTTAATATTACTGGTTTTGTTTCCAGCTAGTCTATTTAGTACATGTCAGAGGGTATTGACTGTTATTTAATATTACTGGTTTTGTTTCCAGCTAGTCTATTTAGTACATGTCAGAGGGTATTGACTGTTATTTAATATTACTGGTTTTGTTTCCAGCTAGTCTATTTAGTACATGTCAGAGGGTATTGACTGTTATTTAATATTACTGGTTTTGTTTCCAGCTAGTCTATTTAGTACATGCCAGGGGGTATTGACTTATTTAATATTACTGGTTTTACTTCCAGCTAGTATATTTAGTACATGTCAGAGGGTATTGACTTATTTAATATTACTGGTTTTACTTTCAGCTAGTCTATTTAGTACATGTCAGAGGATATTGACTGTTATTTAATATTACTGGTTTTGTTTCCAGCTAGTCTATTTAGTACATGTCAGAGGGTATTGACTGTTATTTAATATTACTGGTTTTGTTTCCAGCTAGTCTATTTAGTACATGTCAGAGGGTATTGACTGTTATTTAATATTACTGGTTTTGTTTCCAGCTAGTCTATTTAGTACATGTCAGAGGGTATTGACTGTTATTTAATATTATTGGTTTTGTTTCCAGCCAGTCTATTTAGTACATGTCAGAGGGTATTGACTGTTATTTAATATTACTGGTTTTGCTTTCAGCTAGTCTATTTAGTACATGTCAGAGGGTATTGACTGTTATTTAATATTACTGGTTTTGTTTCCAGCTAGTCTATTTAGTACATGTCAGAGGGTATTGACTGTTATTTAATATTATTGGTTTTGTTTCCAGCCAGTCTATTTAGTACATGTCAGAGGGTATTGACTGTTATTTAATATTACTGGTTTTGCTTTCAGCTAGTCTATTTAGTACATGTCAGAGAGTTTTGACTGTCCTTGGATATATTGCCAAACATTTGACTGCAGATGAAAGAACGGATCTTATTGGTATGTTGTACATTTTAAATGGCAATCAAATTTTAAACTGATTTTGCATACTCTTCCCAACGATTTTGAAGAAATGCACTTTTTTATTTACTCACTTAGTCCATTGAGTGGTATATATATGAATATAAAATTTGATTTCTCTGTCATCATGTTACTGCACACCCAACCTGTTTGGTTTCTGTCCTGTCACTACACATCCAGCCAGTTTGGTTTCTGTCCTGTCACTACACAACCAGCCAATCCGGTTTCTGTCCTGTGACTACACAACCAGCCTGTTTGGTTTATGCCCTCTCACTACACAACCAGCCAATCCGGTTTCTGTCCTGTCTCTACACAACCAGCCAGTTTGGTTTCTGTCCTCTCACTACACATCCAGCCAGTTTGGTTTATGTCCTCTCACTACACAACCAGCCAGTTTGGTTTCTGTCCTCTCACTACACAACCAGCCAGTTTGGTCCTGTCCTGTCCTGTCTCTACACAACCAGCCAGTTTGGTTTCTGTCCTCTCACTACACAACCAGCCAGTTTGGTTTATGTCCTCTCACTACACATCCAGCCAGTTTGGTTTCTGTCCTCTCACTACACATCCAGCCAGTTTGGTTTCTGTCCTGTCTCTACATACCAACCCAGTCAGTTTGGTTTCTGTCCTCTCACTAGACACCCAGCCAGTTTGGTTTATGTCCTCTCACTACACAACCAGCCAGTTTGGTTTCTGTCCTCTCACTACACAACCAGCCAGTTTGGTTTATGTCCTCTCACTACACATCCAGCCAGTTTGGTTTCTGTCCTGTCTCTACACAACCAGCCAGTTTGGTTTATGTCCTCTCACTACACATCCAGCCAGTTTGGTTTCTGTCCTCTCACTACACATCCAGCCAGTTTGGTTTCTGTCCTCTCACTACACATCCAGCCAGTTTGGTTTCTGTCCTCTCACTACACAACCAGCCAGTTTGGTTTACGTCCTCTCACTACACAACCAGCCAGTTTGGTTTCTGTCCTGTCTCTACATACCAACCCAGTCAGTTTGGTTTCTGTCCTGTCTCTACACACCCAGCCAGTTTGGTTTCTGTCCTGTCACTACACAACCAGCCAGTTTGGTTTCTGTCCTGTCTCTACATACCAACCCAGTTTGGTTTATGTCCTCTCACTACACAACCAGCCAGTTTGGTTTATGTCCTCTCACTACACAACCAGCCAATCCGGTTTCTGTCCTCTCACTACACATCCAGCCAGATTGGTTTATGTTCTCTCACTACACAACCAGCCAGTTTGGTTTCTGTCCTGTCTCTACATACCAAACCAGTCAGTTTGGTTTCTGTCCTGTCACTACACAACCAGCCAGTTTGGTTTCTGTCCTGTCTCTACACAACCAGCCAGTTTGGTTTCTGTCCTGTCACTACACAACCAGCCAGTTTGGTTTCTGTCCTCTCACTACACATCCAGCCAGTTTGGTTTATGTCCTCTCACTACACAACCAGCCAGTTTGGTTTCTGTCCTGTCTCTACATACCAACCCAGTCAGTTTGGTTTCTGTCCTGTCACTACACAACCAGCCAGTTTGGTTTCTGTCCTGTCTCTACACACCCAGCCAGTTTGGTTTATGTCCTCTCACTACACACCCAGCCAGTTTGGTTTCTGTCCTGTCTCTACACAACCAGCCAGTTTGGTTTATGTCCTCTCGCTACACAACCAGCCAGTTTGGTTTCTGTCCTGTCTCTACACAACCAGCCAGTTTGGTTTATGTCCTCTCGCTACACAACCAGCCAGTTTGGTTTCTGTCCTGTCTCTACACAACCAGCCAGTTTGGTTTATGTCCTCTCGCTACACAACCAGCCAGTTTGGTTTCTGTCCTGTCTCTACATACCAACCCAGTCAGTTTGGTTTCTGTCCTGTCTCTACACACCAAACCAGTCAGTTTGGTTTCTGTCCTGTATCTAAACAACCTGGATATTATTGTTTAATGGAATACCCAATGCTGAGGTGTTTCTCTAATGTAAATTACAGGGACATTTCAGGATTCCTCCATGAATTCATTTAGTTTTTCTATACAATTGTACAATTTAAGCTAACAAAAGCAAACACAAGCATGAAAGCTATGTAGTTGAATATTCAAGTGTAAATATGTCTGGCGAGCAAGCTGACCCAGACACCTCCAACTGAGAGACCTGATACTGATCAATGGGTTGACACAGGTAGTCAATATACTTATACCATGAGTATGACATCACATCTATCATTTCTTTCAGGTAATACCTCCGGTTCCCTATATTCAAAAATTTGATAAATGATAGCCCATAACTGTGTCTGTCTTGTTTTGAAATGATTAGTGGTTTTAGCATTTTTTGTTCTTGTTACAGATGATTTGAAACGTAAATTGTTAGCCTTTGAGTTTCCCCCTGAATTAGTGACTGCCACTGTTTCCACACTCTCCAAGGTACCATCACTCATCTTCATGTTTATTACCACACTTCAGGTCCATTAGCCAATGGAATGGCCCTCTCTCCTTGTTTTATAATCTGTAAATTGTATTCTAAGACATGTGCCCGGAAACAATCCAGGCAAAATTACTGTCAGCCAGGTGTTGTCTAAAGCCCTGTCTACACTATTCAACGTTTTTTCAACTTGTTTAGTCAAGGTGAATGAAATGAACCAATCCACTAGCTGGATTCAGTCATGTGATTTTCTGGACACAAGCATCGTTTGGGTAGAGTGGTGGGACGTGGTCTCACAAGTACAAGTAGTGGTTAGAGGACTTTTTAGCACGGAAAATTTTGCTTCCCAGAATGCATTAGTTATTGGGTCTCTTTTTGCAGGCATACTTATTATGAAAACTTATATATGCTATGGAGAGTCAACCTCATTCCCATCCGTCATTTGTCACAGAGTCAAAGCGACTGTAAAGTACCCTTGGAATCAGACTGAAAGACAATGTCATTTACTCATACTTTGTTCGAAAGTCTCAGGTGTTGAGTTATCCCTGAGCATTAAAATTGAATCGTGTGGAGTCATCTGAAGTTGAGGAATGTAGTGTAGTGTAGACATGGCTTTAGACAGGCATTGAGGAATGTAGTGTAGTGTAGACATGGCTTTAGACAGGCATTGAGGAATGTTGTGTAGACCTGGCTTTAGACAGGCATTGAGGAATGTAGTGTAGTGTAGACATGGCTTTAGACAGGCATTGAGGAATGTAGTGTAGTGTAGACCTGGCTTTAGACAGGCATTGAGGAATGTAGTGTAGTGTAGACATGGCTTTAGACAGGCATTGAGGAATGTAGTGTAGTGTAGACCTGGCTTTAGACAGGCATTGAGGAATGTTGTATTACTTCCAAACTACCTTGATGCCAGGTGGATATGCACGCTCTTTAGGATTTCCTGTCTCTCTACATGAAGGTTATATATGGTTAATACTTTTGTATTAAACTCACACTGTATTGAATAGAGGATGAATGTAGTGTGATTAGAGAGAAGTGTGTATTGAATGTAGTCATTTTGTTTCAGCTCTGTGCCACAGAAGGGGATCTTCATAATAAGAAGGAAGAGTGGTGTACAGAATTATTATTTGCCTGTGATCAGTTCTTGTCCTCTTTTATCCTAAATGAGAATGTGGGTGAGTTCGTCTTATTCACTTTTTCCAATGGCTAATAAATTTTTGGCTAAGCAGCCTATTTTAGTACTTCACTGAAATCATCATCTTTGATACCCCCTGAAACAATTGCCATAGACAAACTTCAAATTCACCCAAAAAGCAGAAGGGATTTATTTGTTATGAGATGGCTGTCCGTGCGGCTACAATTTTCTCCAGGCCCAATCTCCCTCAGAGCATATGATATAGAGGGATACGTCCCATCACACAGTTTTATCAGACTTTTTAAAAAGATGCAACTCCAATCTGTATTAGAATGGTGCAACTCCAAACTGTATGAGAATAGTACAACTCCAAACTGTATTAGAATGGTGCAACTCCAAACTGTATTAGAATGGTGCAACTCCAATCTGTATTAGAATGGTGCAACTCCAAACTGTATGAGAATAGTGCAACTCCAAACTGTATTAGAATGGTGCAACTCCAAACTTCATTAGAATGGTGCAATTCCTAAATGTATTACAATGGTGCAACTCCAACTGTATCAGAACGGTGCAACTCCAGCTGTATGAGAACGGTGCAACTCCAACTGTATGAGAACGGTGCAACTCCAACTGTATCAGAACGGTGCAACTCCAGCTGTATGAGAACGGTGCAACTCCAACTGTATGAGAACGGTGCAACTCCAACTGTATGAGAACGGTGCAACTCCAGCTGTACGAGAACGGTGCAACTCCAACTGTATGAGAACGGTGCAACTCCCAACTGTATGAGAACGGTGCAACTCCAGCTGTATGAGAACGGTGCAACTCTAGCTGTATGAGAACGGTGCAACTCCAGCTGTATGAGAACGGTGCACCTCCCAACTGTATGGAGAACTTTTCTCCGTCTAATAATGTATTTGTTCTTTGTTTTTAGTGGATATACCCCCTGAAGATGAAGTTGTCCGTCATCTGTTTACTCTGGGAGAGATCGCCCAACTATGCCCTGCCAATACACCTAAGAGAGTATTCATGTTGGTACAGAGCCTCATTGCTGCACCATGCCTGTCTGTTGAAGGTATCTGACTATTTAAAAGGAAAACTATTTGTAACGGAGGGGGTTTGAGCAAAAATAACTAAACCTGGCAACCCCGCCATTTAAGTGGAATAAGTACAGGGTAAAATGTTGTCTATCCATATTCTGGTCCAACAAAATGAAAAGATTTACTGAAAACAGATAGAAAACACATACCTTTATAATTAATTGATTCATTATTTTTCAGATTCCAGTGCATGTAGTGTCCCTACGGATGCTGACTGCGGCTCAGCTGGGGCGGATTTGGTTCCCACAGGAGCGGAATCTGGTCCCACAGGAGCTGAATCTGGTCCCACAGGAGGGGAATCTGGTCCCACAGGAGCTGAATCTGGTCCCAGTGGCGTGTGTGAATCTGCAGAATCGTCTCAATCCAGCCAAGGTGTGGTTAGTTCTCAGGCCACTTTAGGTTCACAAGGATTCCCAGCTACACAAATACTCTCTCAGTTCAGAGGATCCCTTATGTCCAACAAGATCAGAGCTCATGCATTTGTCACCCTGGGTTAGTACAATTCTCTCTGTTAACCTGACCACAAATGTCAGAATTCCACTTCTCTACATTCAAGCTGATGTATTAATGCTTCTGTTATTGTCCTGTTTAATATTGTATGTTGACAGGAAAACTGTGTTTACAGAATGAAGATGTTGCCAAGAAGTGTGTGTCTGCCTTGGCCAGGGAACTGGAGATTTCACAAGATGCTGCCATTCGTAACAATGTTGTGGTTATTTTATGTGATCTCTGTGTACGGTATGTATACAACGGCAACCCACTTTATATTACTCTCAAAAGAATATATATTTCCAGAGCACACTTGTATGTCAAGCTGGGAGGAGGGGGCTATCATCCCGAACAGCCATCTATGCTCCTGTGGCTCTAGATATAGCGGAGATACACTCCAGCAGTTTTCCTTGAAATGAAACTATTTTCGACCTTTTTTTCGTATTTATTTTTTTCAATAATACTTTTTCTGCAGTGTTATATTGTTGAAAGTATTTAATAATAATATGCCAGTAGTGCTGTTTATTGCTATGCACTGTAGAAAGATAGATATTGGTGTTTATATAAATAAGGAAGGCACGTTGAAATTATTAGAGACTAAAATGTTTGCATAGTTTTTATACCAATACATAGCAACAAAAGCCATGCCATTCCAGTTACACCTTTAAATGTGCCTCTAATTTTACGAGTTCCACCGTCGGAGATAAAACATACTGTTCACAGGCCTTGTTTTTTCATAAGTTGGTGTAAACATTCCACCATTCGCGTTAAATTTAACTGGTTTACAAAATTGTGCATAATTGATTAAAATGGCACACCTCTCTATGTTTGTTATGGTTCTCAGTTGACCTTTATATTATTGGGAAATTAAGAAGTGATCAATCACGAATGAAAGGTTGTAAGTCTACTTTCCTCCAAAAAATGTACTTTTAAAGAGTTATTTAGGGAATTGTACCGCTCAGCTGACCCAGGTCAATTCTCAGTAAACAAAGCAAACAGGGCAATCCCCATATAAGGCTCCCTATCCAGCGGTCCATGGGGGGCTATGAAAGTTACCTATGCCTATATAGAAACTTCATGTTTATATAAACATCCTTCAAATAGCACACATTTTACTCATCTTTGTTTCCTGCTTCCGAGCATGTCCCTGTAAAATGTCCCAAAAAATATAGATTTTTTTGTAACCACTCTTTTCTCAGCTTGACAGACATTAAGTTGTTTTCTGAGATAATCAACTTCCTTATCCTTAAATGACGATATTTTGTTTTTTTTGTTCAACACAAAGTGATAATTCCAAAAACTAACCTATATAAAGAAAGATACTATAACTAATAAACTTCAGTTGACGTTCGGAATGATAGCCTTCAAGCGTTAACGGGTCACATGCTACTAACCACTAAGCAGAGTTAGGTTGTACACAGTTTCGTTAAGAGCTTCGCTTTTTTCTAGTCCTTCCTGTCTTTAGGCCTTTTGTAAATAGCCCTAAACTGCATTTTAGTGCAGTTTGGTTTATTTTCTCAGTAAAAGATTTGAATGTTTCAAAGATATATGTTTTATGTTGGGCTTTCATTTTCATCGCTGACTACTCAATGTGGCATTGAATTGCTCCTGGATTAGTTGCATAAATCAGTATGGTATGATAACTTATTAGAGCCGATACATAGTAACTCTGTATGAACAATTACTGTTTTTCAAAAAAATTGTTTATATGACAAAATTGAAGAAAATTGAAATATTTACTGCCTATTACTTGCTGCACATTTAGTCGTGACTACATGTGTGTTATAAGTTGTTAATTCTGTTTATTATAGCATGTTTACCTATTTGATCAGGTACACAACCCTTGTGGATAGATATGTGGTGAATATAGCTGGCTACATGGGTGTTATAAGTTATTAATTCTGTTTATTATAGCATGTTTACCTATTCCATCAGGTACACAACCCTTGTGGATAGATATGTGGTGAATATAGCTGGCTACATGGGTGTTATAAGTTATTAATTCTGTTTATTATAGCATGTTTACCTATTCCATCAGGTACACAACCCTTGTGGATAGATATGTGGTGAATATAGCTGCCTGTCTGAAGGATCACTCTGCCCTTGTTAGAAAACAGACACTTACTCTACTTACCCGACTTCTTCAGGTAATATCTTGTATAAAAAACCTTATATTCTATTGTGTTATGTAAAATCCCATTGTTAAGGTCAATAGATCATTCAGACCTAGTCAATTGTATGTGGAAATGTTATTGGTTCCATCAGAATTGAGATACAAAGCATATTAGGAGGAACATTACATATACCAAAAACATTTGCCTTCCTGACGTTCTATAGTCTCTGTAGCCTGATGGCAACATTAACATGAGGTGGGGAAGGTTGGTCTTTTGGTCGGTTGCTACTTTTGTTGATGGAACCTGTTTTGTTTTTTTTTTCTTCTCCTTTAATGATATTTTATTGAAGAATTCAAAACTAATTAAAACAAATAAGGATTCTGTTATATGTAAGTCGCTATTGAGTGGCATATTTGGTCAAATTGGAGTTAACACAAAACCGACCATTCACTTTGATCTTAAAAATAAAGTTAACAATGCTGCTCAATAAGACAAATTCCCTGCAAATATTACTGATTTTATTTATCTCTGATTATTCTATAAAGTAAAAAAAGTAAAAATTTGTCACAAAGATATGATTCAATTTTGACCTGTCACCCTTAAATGATTTTGCATCTGTCAATATTTTTATCCTTGTAGGAGGATTTTTTAAAATGGAAAGGAGTCTTGTTTTTCCGTTTCATCACCTCTCTGTTGGATGACAGCAAAGAAATCCAGTCATTCGGTAACACTCTTTATTGTCTTTATTAGCACCAATGTTTCTTCAGTTCATTAAGTTATGATTGAAAAAAAATGACAGGGGTCAGTTCTTTCTATTCTGCTCTGTTCATTGTACTTTGACGCTATAAAGCAGATTATCTAATCAAATTGCAGTATTCACTGTAAAGGCAATGGAAATGAAACTATAACACATCTTAAAGGATAAATGCCAAGCTCTTTATGGCCATGTTATGGTGATTTGTTACTGTGAACTGAATAAATATCTATTAAAAAACATAATGTTGAAACAAAACAAGCTTTCTATAAGGTTTTAAAGGAGATATGAACAAGATTTAAAGCTGGTTTGTGCTTGTTTATTGACTAAATATATATTTGAAAATTATCAGTTGAAACGAAACAACCTTCGCATTAGTTCCCTGGTAGTCAAAAAACGAACGGGAGGAAATATGCATATTTTGCGTATTTTTCGTAACTGCTCGGAAAAATGACGTCATACACGACCTTCGATGTGTACAAACTGCCACGAAGACGTACTGAGACAACATAAATCGTTTATTACGTCATCGCTGTGAGGGTACGTACACAACGGAGGTCGTGTTTGACGTCATACGTCTCTGAGATAATTAACTTTGGTAAGCATTGTGGTACGAATAACCGCAAAACAGACTAAAGAACACTCAGGAGATTTTTTCGAAACTGTAATTCCATATAACAAAGGGTGTACATGAAATCACGTGTCGTTCTGAAATGAGAACGAACAAATGATTATAGCAAAATAAACAAAAAAGTGGTATAATATCCATTATTCTCAGTAACATGAAATAGCGAGAATTTACACTATTTTTCTTATGTCATAGTTCTTAGGGTTTACTTTACGCATTACCTTTACAACTAAAATCAAATAAAGGTTAGTATCAAATCAAAATCAGAAATTCTGTGTTTAAGCATTACTTTACTTCGCTGTATGTGTAAATCTACGGGTGTATCATACGGTGTTCACATTTCGCTAGTTATAAGATATACTTCCATGAAAATTATCATTTAAATGAGTTTGTGAACAGTGTGCAACTTTAAACAGCAAACAAAGTAATATCTACCTGAAGAGTAGATCTCCTAAGCATAACTTGATAAGCAATCGGTAAAGATATAACAATAATTTGCCCTTCTAAACTTCGAATTGAGGGATCTCAAGCTTGCATCATCTCGAAGCGTCTGCTATAAGGACAAGCTTTCATAACAGTTATAACTCTAGTGGTCAAAGGGAGAAAACTCGGGACATCATTCATTTATCTAAAAGTGGCATTTATACAATTTACAACAAACCCTCCCGGGGCGAACAAAGTGAATGTATGTGTATGAGTTATTGTTCTAAAATTGGACAGCATTTCTGTACAGATCTCTTGTATTCTCCAAACTGAGTTTTAACTTTGATGTTGCGTACAATCCCATCTGTACCTGGGTAAACTTCGATGACTCGACCTAATTTCCAGTTTCCACGAGCAACATTTGGTTCCATCAGCAACACGATGTCATTAACCTTCATCTGTCTACCTTCCCTCTGCCATTTAGATATCTTCATTAAGGTAGGTACGTATTCTCTGACAAAACGGTTCCAAAATTGCTGAACTAACATTTGGATGAATTGGAATCGTTTTCTTGGATTCTTGGTTTCCTGAAAAGGTCCTTGGGGTACAGAAGGAGTGGCTCGTCCCATTATGAAGTGATTCGGGGTAAGTGGTTGTATATCATTAGGATTGTTAGAAGCATATCCAACAGGTCTCGAATTTACCAAACTTTCCGCTTCAGCAAACACTGTTGACATTTCAGCCCATGTCAGAACTTGTGATCCAACGGCGGTACTAATTGCTCGTTTGACTTGTTTAATAAGGCTTTCGTAGAAACCTCCTTGGTGTGGGCTAAGTGGTGTGATGAACTTCCATTTCACTTGATGAAGGGTTGCAAAATCTTGCAAATGTTTCTTGCCCTCTTCTACCAATACCTTTAACTCTTTCCTTGCCCCAACAAATGAAGTTCCGTTATTGGAGATCACTGTATGTGGCCATCCGTGATGAGCTGCGAAGCGCCTGAGTGATTGAAGAAATGCTTCCGTAGACAGACCGTCTACTATCTCAAGGTGGATTGCCCTGCTGCTGGCGCAAGTAAAAATGGCTCCCCATGCCTTCTTCTGCTTATTCCGACCATATCTGAGAAAAAATGGACCAAATAAATCAACTCCAGTTACTGAAAATACTGGCTCGAACGGCTTCATTCTGTCTGCAGGCAAGTCCCCCATTTATGTTTTGTGTGGAGGTTCTCTCATTTTTCTGCAAATTGTGCATTTCCCAACGATCCGCTTTGAAAGTCTCCTTCCTCGGAGTATCCAAAATTCTCTCCTGGAGTCACATAACGTTCTCTCAATGCCACCATGGCAGGATTTATCATGAATGTGTTTCATCAGTAACGTTGAAATGTGGTTGTCTGAAGGAAGAAGAATTGGGTGAATCTGATCGTACGATAACTTTGATTTTTTGAGTCGACCTCCTACTCGGATTATTTCTCTTTCAACAAATGGGTTTAAGTCTGATAACAGTTTCCAATTTTCTAGATCCTCTTGAGCCTTCTTGATCCAATATGACTTAGCTTCTGTAATCTCATCGCATTGTAGACTCTCTTCTGAACGTCTCTCGTTGATTGAACATCTGAGGTTATGAATAAATCTAAAACAGAAAGCTGTGACTCTAATAAGTCTTGTCCATGTTGAGTAGTCTGAAGCACTGATGAATGAAGTGACTCTTTGTACTGTTGAAACTACTTTCAAAGCTTTAAACTCTGTCTTCTCTTGTACAAGCTGAGTAGGTTCCACAGGCCAAGATTCTGGAGTTTCTTTCAAAAATTCTGGACCGTGCATCCAACGATGTTGCATGTCTGTGGATGAAATACCTCTGCTGATATCATCTGCAGGATTGAGATTTGTTGGCACAAACTTCCAACATTCAGGACCCCAAGTGGTCTGAATCTCTGCAATGCGAACTCCAACAAATGGTTTCATGTTGATTGATTCTGAACGTAACCAATGCAGAACTATCTGCGCATCTGTCCACAGGGTTATAGTTTCTGGTTTCTCTTTAAATTCTTCGAAGATTGTTTTAGCTAAACGGGAAGCTATCAGTGCGGCCATTAATTCCAGACGAGGAATCGTAGTATGTCGCAATGGTGCGACTCTAGCCTTTGCACAAATCAGGTTGACTTCTGGAATGGTTGGTCGATTCCATAGCAGGTAAGCTACAGCTCCATAGGCTTTATTACTTGCATCCGAAAATACGTGTAGGTGTGGTCTTCCAATTGCATCACGTGGTTTAAGGCATCTCGGGAATTCTGCTGAAGTCAGGTTTTGCATGTCATCAAACAAACTTATCCATTTCTCGACCAATTCAGCTGGAAGGTCATCATCCCAATCATAGTCCTTGTTCCTCCAGATGTCTTGCATGGCTATTCTGGCTTTCACAGTAACGCAAGCGGCTAGTCCAAGTGGGTCGTAAAGTGTAGACATTTTAGACAAAATCATTCTCTTGGTAAACGTCTTCGGATGTAGCTGTTTAACTGCAAATTTCAATTTGTCATCATCCGGCTTCCATACAACGCCCAAAGTTTTCACTTCTTGACCATCCAAGTTTACTTCTGGAGAATAGCTTTCCAGTTTGTCTTGGTCTAAGTTTTCTGACTGACAAGAGTTTGATTGAAGTTGTTTCTTGATTGATGGTGGGCAAACATACCATTCTTTCACTTTAAAACTACCTGAATCCAATGCTTTCTCTAAAGTCTTTATCCGTTTAATAGCTGTCGTTTCGTCTGGGCAAGAATGTATAATATCATCCATATAGCGATCTTTACGGAGAATAACTGAAACGGCAGGATCTGATTCTTGGTATTCTTCCGCTATCTTTAAAATGACGTAGCAAGCCATGTCTGGTGATGGTTTGGCTCCGAAGGTCACACGAAGTAATCTATAAACGGTAGGATCTTTGGTGACATCTAGATCTCTCCAGAGATATCTGTGAACATGGGTATCTTCTTCGCGAAGATTGATTTGTAAATACATCTTGGTGATGTCTCCTGTGAAGGCTACAACGTCTTCTCTAAAGCGTAGTAAGACTCCAAATAAATCTCCAATTAGCCCTGGGCCCTTGTAAAGAAAGTTGTTCAACGTTGTTCCCATATAAGGTGTTGAAGGATCGAAGACGATTCTAAGAGGCGTAGTCTTCTTTTCTGGTCTATATACTCCATGGTGAGGTAGATAATAGGCTGGTTGGATTTCCATATCATCTTCTGTAACTTTACATGACCATCCCTTTTCTTCGTACTCCGATATTGTGGCTTGGTACATTTCTGCTTTAGTTGGATTTCTCAGCAGAGATCTTTCTGTAGATTCAAGTCTTTAAATGGCTTGAGAGTAGTTATTGGGTAACTCTTCAGGGTTTCTCTTCCATGGCAAGCCTATTGTATAGCGACCTTCATTCTTGAAACATGATTCCTCCATAAGTTCTATGGCCTTTTGGTCATCTCTTGAGATAGCTGAATGGGGACAGTTACAGTTTGGTGCTTGAACACCAAGTGTCTCAAAATCATAAAATTTCTCCATATCTACCTTTTGGACAAAGTTTACTGAGCAAATTGAGTTTGATTGTTCTTGGTTCGATCCCATGACGTACCATCCCAAAGCTGTACGTTTAGCAACAGGTTGATATGGTAAACCTTGACGAATTTCGTATTCAACATGCAAATGACTGTAGTGGACTCCCAGGATTAAGTCCACAGGACCCGCCTTGTGTGGATATTCCAAATTTGACAAATGAGGAAATTTATTGAGCCATGGTCGATCTAAAGCTGGTACACTGATGATTGTCTTATCGATCTCATGAGCCTCGATCTCGAACTCTTCACCTCCTTTCAATGGCGATATCCAAAACTTGAGTCTTCGACTTAATGGTTGTTCTACTTGTTCACCCCCAACAACAGCTAAGCTTAATCCCTCTCTTTTACCTTGTAAACCAAGTGACTTAGCAAAATCTCTCCTGATAATACTAGTCCCGGCACCGCTATCCACTAAAACATTTCCCTCTCGTATTTGTCCATTGGGTGACCGGAAGTTGACTCGCACGACAGGCATTATGCTACCTTTGTCTAATGGGGAATTTCCACTTACACTGGGTAAATCAGTGTGAAGCAATGGGTGATGTAATCTTGTGCAACCGTTTTTGGTACATTTACCTTTAGCTTTACAGTCTTTGGTCATATGACCTTTGGTTAAGCACGAAAAGCATAACCTGTTTTCCTTAACTAAATCAATGCGATCATCAACAGAAGAATCCTGAAATGTTGGACAGTTGCCTACTCTGTGGTTATCTTTACAAATAAAACATTGTAATACTCTGTTGTATCCTTGTTGAGAAGTGGCATGAACACCTCGCCTAATTTTCTGAAATTTCACATCTGACCTTTGACCTTTGTTACCTGTTTGAATATTACCAAAATCTGGGTCAAATTCTGCTTGAACTTTCTTGTTAACAAATTTACTGATGTGGTCAATTGACGGTTGTTCTCCCCTTTCTCTGATTTCTGTGACATGAGTTTTCCATTGCATGATCATGTGATCAGGGAGTCGTGTGATTATTTGTCGAAGAGTGTCGTTTGCATTTACATCTGAAAAATAATCAATTTGTACAAGCATGGCACGACAATTAATTAAATCAAGAGAAAAGTCTCTGAGAGACTGTCTATCATTAGATAAAATATTACCTCCCTTGGTAAGCTTACTGATGCATGCCCTAGCAATAACACTGGATTGGCCAAATTGTTGTTTTATAGTTTTAAGCGCTGTGGCATACATTTTACCTGATGAGCCTAAGCCTGAAATTGCTCTTTCAGCTTCACCTCTAACGTGACCTTTTAACTGGGCAATTCGAACATCATCAGTTAAATGTGGCTTGTTGTGGACATGTATTTTAAATCTTTCAACAAACTCCACATAATCTAAGGCATTACCATTAAACTTTGGTAATTCAACATTTGGAAGGTCCCTACTGGCCTCCAACCTATACAAGGCATCAGCTATAGATAAACTATTCATGCAAGCAGTTAATTCAGTCTCTTTAAACTCAATCAAGTCATCAATCCATTCATCAAACCTGCCTTGCTCGGAATCAGACAGTTTTCTTGGGCTTGGTTCGTGCGTTGACATATTGGCGGTAGGGTTCATTTGTGTGGCACCAAATGAATGTACAGAGTTACTTGCCCCTGTCTCAGGCATAGTTTTATCATGTACGCTGGCTGGCTGCTCAAAGGCATCCGGTTCAGGTTCAGGATTGGATGGGACGGGCAGTGGGACACTACGCGCTGAAACACTTCTCGTCACTACACCAAGTGTGGATTGGTCACTATGCAATTTCGCATAGTCTTCTACAGCTTCTTCTATGGCATATATTTCGTTTACCAGAATATTTTCCCATTCATCTAGGCTGGCTATTTGGGAATCATCCACAAAATCATATAATTCATTGTGGCATTCACATATTTGTGTGTAGTCAACTCTTAAATCTTCGATCTGCTTTAATAGACGTCTGGTAGTTTGTTGACCATCAATACCCAATCGGATACGATTTATGGCTCGAGTTATTTTCCCTCGTAAGGTACGCCTTTTATTTCTGACTACTCGCTCCCTTTCGTCAGAATTATTTTGAGCCTCTGATACACTATGTACCATTGGATTGGCATCTACTGGCACAGGGTTTTCATTTTCTGGCAGTGGCACAGCTGGTTGGTGTGTGGGACTATCCCCTTCGGGTGGCAAATTATTTATGTTATCTTGATCACTCATGATGTTGGTTCAGCTCTGTTGTTACTCACCAAATGTGAATAAATGTCTCCTTTAAATTTGCCTACTATGGATCGGCACAGCAATAGGTGAGACTTCACTTCTTCTTCAGAAATTTGGTACGAATAACCGCAAAACAGACTAAAGAACACTCAGGAGATTTTTTCGAAACTGTAATTCCATATAACAAAGGGTGTACATGAAATCACGTGTCGTTCTGAAATGAGAACGAACAAATGATTATAGCAAAATAAACAAAAAAGGTGTTATAATATCCATTATTCTCAGTAACATGAAATAGCGAGAATTTACACTATTTTTCTTATGTCATAGTTCTTAGGGTTTACTTTACGCATTACCTTTACAACTAAAATCAAATAAAGGTTAGTATCAAATCAAAATCAGAAATTCTGTGTTTAAGCATTACTTTACTTCGCTGTATGTGTAAATCTACGGGTGTATCATACGGTGTTCACATTTCGCTAGTTATAAGATATACTTCCATGAAAATTATCATTTAAATGAGTTTGTGAACAGTGTGCAACTTTAAACAGTAAACAAAGTAATATCTACCTGAAGAGTAGATCTCCTAAGCATAACTTGATAAGCAATCGGTAAAGATATAACAATAATTTGCCCTTCTAAACTTCGAATTGAGGGATCTCAAGCTTGCATCATCTCGAAGCGTCTGCTATAAGGACAAGCTTTCATAACAGTTATAACTCTAGTGGTCAAAGGGAGAAAACTCGGGACATCATTCATTTATCTAAAAGTGGCATTTATACAATTTACAACACATTGTGTATCGGTAAACGTAGCTTGAATTTTGTATGTGCTGCGACCGAAATTTGATTTTCTTTTTGGTCAGACTTTTAAAGTACCTGTTTTACAACATAACTAACGCAAATTAGAGAATATTTCCAAAAGCTGTTCATAAATCCTTTAAGGTGTAAAAAGAAAGGCAATTGGAAATATCTTGGTATGTGATGTCATAATTGACATTTGAACGTTTTCTTCATCATTTTAATCAATCATGAAGGTTCTGAACGTTAGTCGTGTATGATGTGACAGTTGTGATAATGTACATATCAGCTGTCAACTATGACGTCACAACGCTAAGTTAATTAATTTCTGTATAGAGATCGTAAAGAGAAAAAGAATGCCTTGATATTTGTAGGTTTCACACCAGAAATGTGATTTTCTATTGGCTGAGTTTGTACAGTACATAGGTTTAAGTAAACTGATGGCAAAATAGGAGGTATTTTCTTGAAGCTGTCATTTATCCTTTGATAAAGTGGATTACATATATTGTTTTACTTTGAGCACTATCTGCAGGTGTTTGATCCTTCTCGTTTCATTATCTATGTAGAGAACTGTTCTTTCTAATTTCTATATTGTTGTCTTTGTTTGTTGTTGCAGCTGAGTTTTGTCTGATCCACCTGTTATTGCTGAGAAATCCAAAGATGTTTTTCCACCATTTTGTGGAATGTGTTTTCCATTTTAATGCTTATGAAGACCATTCAGGTCAGCTATTTACAATGTCTATAATTAGTAAACATATTTCAGCTTCATGATAATTTATGTGTCTGTATGTCTGCATACATACTCTATTAGAACAACCCTCTGTTGGTTCATACATACTCTATTAGAACAGCCCTCTGTGGGTTCATACATAGTCTATTAGAACAGCCCTCTGTGGGTTCATACATACTCTATTAGAACAGCCCTCTGTGGGTTCATACATAGTCTATTAGAACAGCCCTCTGTGGGTTCATAAATACTCTATTAGAACAGCCCTCTGTGGGTTCATACATACTCTATTAGAACAGCCCTCTGTGGGTTCATACATACTCTATTAGAACAGCCCTCTGTGGGTTCATACATAGTCTATTAGAACAGCCCTCTGTGGATTCATACATACTCTATTAGAACAGCCCTCTGTGGGTTCATAAATACTCTATTAGAACAGCCCTCTGTGGGTTCATACATACTGTAGCGGAATTTACTTTTCCTAATTTAATTGGTCAATGCGAGATGATGTTATTCTTTGACCAACAACTTCGATGTCTTAATCTTAAAAATATTGGGCCGAGCGAAAAATAGGTTTTCTACACGTCTATCCTGTATGTCATTTGCGGTCAAATATGTTATGTTCCGCTACTTATTTATAAGAGAACGTGTCTTTGGAAATGTGTACATGTTCAAAATAACATGTCGTTGTTGTTGTTCAAGAGATCGTTTTTGGTGCACAATATGACTTGAAATACACAGTAATTGTTACGTTAAAATGCTTATGCACGATATGTTTCAAGAGCCCATAAACTTAACTTTCGAGAATGCATGTCTTACCAGGAGATGGTGGTTTAGTGCACTTGAAATACGATAGTTTGTTTCCTAACAGATCGGTCACAAATCACGATACTCGCCATGTTCGGCGCACAGTGATTTTTCACAGACTTCACAGTGAGTTTGCGACGATTACGGACATATTTCAAGTACTATGAATAATACTTCGATCGGTTTGTGTTATCCGATTCTTCCCTTGGAAAGAATATCGTTATTTGGGAGTGTAAATGGACAAATGTCACTCGTTGAATTATTTTAAATGACAAAACTTTCCGATCGATGTTGACAAACTGTCAGACAGCGGAGCGTTAGCCAATCAGCGAGTCGGATTTCGACACGTGACACAGCGTTCTATGCTGGACGCCTATAAAAAGCCAGAATTTCTTCGAGCAAGGTTAGATGGCCTCGGCACGTTGAAGCGAACACTTCGTTAATACATAGAGGTTATCTAACAAGAGCCAGTTTGTTACGATGAATATCACTCGAGTCTATTAATTTTCAAAGCCACGAGCCTCTGGCGAGTGACTTTGGAAATTAATAAACGAGAGTGATATTCATCGTAACACACTGGTTCGAGTTGGATAATCTTTTTCTCACACTACACAAAATATACAGCGTTTTATAAAAAAAACACGACTGTACTTAAGAAAATGTTTGGTGACGTCGCTCTATTTTCAAGAATGGCTGTCTGAAGAAAGACTCGATAAGGCATTGTGACGTCAGAAATGACGTCACCAACGACAGCATCACAGTCCCTTCAATGTTGGGTTGATGTTGGACGCCTTATTATAACGTCATAATGACTGATGGCGTAATTCATTTGTGACGTCAATTTTGACAGTTCTCTCGTGATGTCATAACGTTACTTGGGCGATAATTTCACACGTTGATTATGCAAAAAATAACACACTGTCTGGGAGTTGAATTATCGGGGGTGTAGTGTGAGAATTGTACATATATAATTTAATAATGAAACGAACTTATTAACTTTTGTAGAAGGAAACATAACTAAACAAAGAAGCACCAAAATACAGCATGCAAATGAATAATTCACCAGTGGGACTGATCGGTACTAAGTTCACAAGTGGGACTGATCGGTACTAATTAAGCTACAAGTGGGAATGATCGGTACCTATTTCACAAGTGGGAATGATCGGTACTAAGTTCACAAGTGGGAATGATCGGTACTAAATTCGCAAGTGAGAATGATCGGTACCTATTTCACAAGTGGGAATCATCGGTACTAAGTTCACAAGTGGGAATGATCGGTACTAAATTCGCAAGTGGGACTGATCGGTACCAAGTTACAAGTGGGAATGATCGGTACCTATTTCACAAGTGGGACTGACTGGTACTAAGTGGTGAGAGTTGGGAAAACTTGGTGACAGTTTCAAATAATATTTGATAATTCATATATACAGTTCAGAAGAGAGAAATTCTTGGGATTGGATAATACAACTCAGAATAACACTAACTTTTGTGGGATTTTCAGCTGGTTATCTAACCGAACATTTGACTATTTATTTGGTTGTTGAGACACTGATTCTTTTGAACATAATAAATATAAGACTAAAAGTAATTTGAATCCACAATCACAGATTTTTATTTAATGAACTGTGGGAATATGTGACTCTAGTATAAAGACAATAATAGTAAAATTTAATCTCCATTTCATTGTTTTAATTGGTGTTAAATAAATATTTAATGTTATTATTTCAAGTTGAAATATTCGACTGGACATTTTGATTTATATTGGATAGATAAAATATCAGTCTTAGCACTACGAATCCCAAATAGTAGCGGTGTCTCCGGAACATTTATCATCTTGAGATACAAGATGTTATCTTAATTAGGCTTCGCTCGGCCCATTATTTTTAAGATTAAGACATCGAAGTTGTTGGTCAAAGTATAACATCATCTCGCATTGACCAATTAAATTAGGAAAAGTAAATTCCGCTACATACTCTATTAGAACAGCCCTCTGTGGGATCATACATACTCTATTAGAACAGCCCTCTGTGGGTTCATACATTCTCTATTAGAACTGCCCTCTGTGGGTTCATACATACTCTATTAGAACAGCCCTCTGTGGGTTCATACATTCTCTATTAGAACAGCCCTCTGTGGGTTCATACATTCTCTATTAGAACAGCCCTCTGTGGGTTCATACATAGTCTATTAGAACAGCCCTCTGTGGGTTCATACATACTCCATTAGAACAGCCCCCTGTGGGTTCATACATACTCCATTAGAACAGCCCTCTGTGGGATCATACATACTCTGTTAGAACAGCCCTCTGTTGGTTCATACATACTCTATTAGAACAGCCCTCTGTGGATTCATACATACTCTAGTAGAACAGCCCTCTGTGGGATCATACATACTCTAGTAGAACAGCCCTCTGTGGGTTCATACATACTCTATTAGAACAGCCCTCTGTGGATTCATACATACTCTAGTAGAACAGCTCTCTGTGGGTTCATACATACTCTATTAGAACAGCCCTCTGTGGGTTCATACATACTCTGTTAGAACAGCCCTCTGTGGGTTCATACATACTCTATTAGAACAGCCCTCTGTGGGTTCATACATACTCTATCAGAACAACCCTCTGTGGGTTCATACATACTCTATTAGAACAGCCCTCTGTGGGTTCATACATTCTCTATTAGAACTGCCCTCTGTGGGTTCATACATTCTCTATTAGAACAGCTCTCTGTGGGTTCATACATACTCTATTAGAACAGCCCTCTGTGGGTTCATACACACTCTATTAGAACAGCCCTCTGTGGGTTCATACATTCTCTGTTAGAACAGCCCTCTGTGGGTTCATACATTCTCTATTAGAACAGCCCTCTGTGGGTTCATACATTCTCTATTACAACAGCCCTCTGTGGGTTCATACATACTCTATTAGAACAGCCCTCTGTGGGATCTATGTGGGTTCATACATACTCTCTTAGAACAGCCCTCTGTGGGATCTATGTGGGTTCATACATACTCTATTAGAACAGCCCTCTGTGGGTTCATACATACTCTATTAGAACAGCCCTCTGTGGGTTCATACATACTCTCTTAGAACAGCCCTCTGTGGGATCTATGTGGGTTCATACATACTCTATTAGAACAGCCCTCTGTGGGATCTATGTGGGTTCATACATACTCTATTAGAACAGCCCTCTGTGGGATCTATGTGGGTTCATACATACTCTATTAGAACAGCCCTCTGTGGGTTCATACATTCTCTATTAGAACAGCCCTCTGTGGGATCTATGTGGGTTCATACATACCCCATTAGCTCATACTCTTTCATGAATATACATGTAGGAGTCGATCTGCTGTATTGTGTTTGTAACTTTCCATTTCTTTTAAATTTGTTTGAATTTCACAGTGTATAACAAGTTCAAACAGACTGATCGAGAACGAGCCATCTTCTCTCTGAAAGGGCGAGCAAACAGCAGGTACTTCCCCTCAACACTATATAGTGCAATCCAATCTCATATTGTTCAAATTTGGACTTTTAATCAGTTATAAATGATTTCATTTAATTTTTTCTATGGTAAAATTTAGTATGGCTTCCCATATTTAGATTTCATAAGTATGTTAGGCTGTTGAAACGGTTTCTTTTCCGTCATAATTGGCTTTGCGTAACTTTCAGCCGAACATGTTCTCCATGTATTCACATGTTTGTTTCTATGATAGTTACATGTATACTGTGTTGTATATTTCTGAATCAGATTAGAATACATGTATGTCTTCACCCTGTGATTTGTCTGTTTTAGTAAACGTTTGAAGCTGTACAAATTTATGTTGGAACATATGGCCGATGATCAAAGATTCAAACTAACTGCCAAACTGTGTCAAGATGTAAGTTATAACTGATCAAACTAACTGCCAAACTTTGTCAAGATGTAAGTTATAACTGATCAAACTATCTGCCAAACTGTGTCAAGACGTAAGTTATAACTGATCAAACTAACTGCCAAACTGTGTCAAGACGTAAGTTATAACTGATCAAACTAACTGCCAAACTTTATCAAGACGTAAGTTATAACTGATCAAACTAACTGCCAAACTGTGTCAAGACGTTAGTTATAACTGATCAAACTAACTGCCAAACTTTATCAAGACGTAAGTTATAACTGATCAAACTAACTGCCAAACTGTGTCAAGACGTAAGTTATAACTGATCAAACTAACTGCCAAACTACAGACCCAATCATTTAAGCCGGCAAATTTCCAGCTGGCCAATGCGCAAACTAGTAAGCGCCACTTGGCGCGAGAGCTGGGTGAGTTGGGAGTACTGATCTATAAATAGGTCAGTGGTTGGGGGGACATATGATTAGCATGGCGGAGTACGCTGCAGAATATAGTTCCTCACAATTATTCATTTTACGGACATGATTTGAATTCCTTTCTGCTGAAAACTTCTTTTTATGTTTTCCGTTTTATGTTTTCCGCTTATAATATCAGAATCGGATGATTAATGTATGTGTTTGTTTATTTGGAATCCGTCGGAAACACGTAGGGTTTACGTAATATACGGACTTTTCAGAGTGGGTTTGTGGAGTATGACAGCGACTGTTAATTCCACCTGTTTGTTTGGTACCGGTTGATTATTGTTCAGCACTAAACAGACCCTGCTTCTTCCACAAATGAAGACGTCAATCAAGCAAAGGTGTTTATAGAAAGGCTGCTGGTTATGTATAATTACCATAACTAATATCAACAGAGTGGTGACGATCTTTAGATTTTGCTTTACTGTTCCCCAATCAAACTCCTGTAGTTTGAACTCAGACTGTGAACATTTGTTGACACTCAAAGACTTGTTTTTCTTTTGGTTTGTTTTTTAAATGCGTGAATATAAAATAAATGCATAGGGTTTAGACAACTCAACAAGTCAATCAATGAATTTTAGCAATGTGTATAGGACAATATGAAAATGAAATATTTTTTTTCTTTCCGTTTAGTCTTTGAATGATCATTATCATTTATCTGTTTTATACGAGTGTTTTTTTTATTCTGACCTAAATACAAGTTGTAGAAACAAACTGAACAAGAATGGTAACTCAGACTTTATCGGCCTAATAAGAGGAAGAAACTCGCTAAAAAGGTAGGCGTTCGCCATCTTGCTGTTGCGACTTACAGACGTAAAGGAAAGATCTCTGCTGGTGTTTCTATAACAACTGTTTTAGCGTATACATCTTTTCATCCTAGGCCTTACATTCTTGTTTTGCCGATTGAGCAAGTTTATAACACAGCATTTATTAAATAAGTAAATTACGATAAACTAAAGTGGAAGGAATCCGTGAGAAAGTTGATGTAACAGTTCTGAATCTTTCAAATAACCCATGTGAAGTTAAACGTCAGAAAATCAGATGATAATCTTTTGTGTTTTTCTCAACAGGTTGTGTTTATCAAGAAGCCGCTCAATTATTTAATCCAGAGTTGTTCTTACCGGACAGCAGCGTAATCTGAATATTAAGTTTATGAATGCCATACAGATACTCGATCTTTAAGTGACCTCTTGGGAGTAAATATGAAGTGTTTGCCATTCATTTTAATTTGGTGTGCCAGCTGATGTTGGAGGGGAGGGGGCGGGGGTATTTATGGGCTTATACCTCGTGTTAATCCTGGAGTCTCAACAGCTTATACCTACCATAATTCATTCCTCTTCATATATTAGCATTCTTTTCACTGAAGTTGTTGATTTTCTTCTATGCTTTTCACATCAAATCAAAATACTTACTGTTCCTGGTTTCTTCATTATTACAAGGCCGGCATTTAATATACGCCACGCCTCGTAATGTATATATACATTTATTTGATAAAACACTAGTATGTACAGTCTTCAAATGGTTATTTGATTTAAGTTTACATATATCAATAAACAACAGATACAAAAATCATGGTGTTATATTTTGTTTAAATGCAGACTCTTTTCCATAGCTGGCTACAGCCATCGTTACAGCTTCTACAATCTGCAGGTTTAGACTCCCCCAGAGGTACGTATTTCAAGAATTAGTTGCTCCTGTTTGTCTTCCATGAGGACACGGACTGGAAATACAAGCAAATATTGTTAAATTGCATAAGATTAAATGGAAAATATGGAACAAACAATGTCAGCACTCCTGCAGTAGTTGTCTGCCCAGGATATTTTGGTACACTTCCGAGTCCATCATTCTGAGGTGCTGGATACGCCACCTCAGACATTGACCTAAGAAAAACAAAGCAAACAAAAAAATTATACAATGTAACAAATAACTAAACCTTCTTGCTAGTTGACTTTTTAGAGCATTACTCAGTGAATGCCGAAAATAGGAAACCATACCCAAAGTTAGCGTCCAGATTAGTCCCTTGAATACGTTTACGGGCCCAGACCTGCCGTATTTTAGAGTTAAGACGTGAAATTTTTTTATGAAAGTCCATACTATAGACTTCTTATTTATTTCAAAATGATGAATATTAATTGTCCAAATGTAAACTAAGGCTTCACAATATCAAACGTGAATTCTCTGAATCCACAAGCACGAAATGAGAAAGCCGTTTTTAACGAAAAAAGCAAACTATTAATATAGATTAATCATAAAATTATATGGTATACATTTGTTTCGAACCTTGTGTGGTTTGATCACACGAAACGCCCTGCATAGTTGTTCACAACTGATAACCAGAAAATGTTGCGGGCCGCAACTCGGGCGGAAGTGAAGTCCGGCCTGAATAAATCTAAGGAATCATCACGGAAAGTAACATACCGTCGAACGGATATTGAAATACATGTACATTTAATATTATAAGTATCATTTTTTAAATTGGAGGAATAAAATATACCCCAAAAACCCAATCGATCATATTCATTTTGGAATGAGAAAACACACGTGCTTACATACGGTACTATTCTGTATTCAGTAGTCGTGCAGTAAATAAATTGTTGGCTTACGGGGGAATATTTCCATACATCACAGGTCTGTAATTTTACTCAAAAGAAAAAATAAAACTTTTCTTGTCATATAAAATAATTGTATGTATAATTTACAGCGATAACATAAGAACGGCAATTCATTTAACGGGTTACCGGTAGTCTAAACAGTAGGCCTAAGCGAACAATCAGCCATCGCCGCAGGCGTCGCGCTGTGTGGATTCGCAGAAATAACAACTGTGCAGGACTACTTTTAATCACATACGTGAGCTAAATCTCACCCCGCTGTGTGAATTTGCGTGATTTTAGGCTACCTAATGCGCAAGTTGGCGCAATAAATTTGCCGGCTTAAATGATTGGGACTGTATGTCAAGACGTAAGTTATAACTGATCAAACTAACTGCCAAACTGTGTCAAGACGTAAGTTATAACTGATCAAACTAACTGCCAAACTGTGTCAAGACGTAAGTTATAACTGATCAAACTAACTGCCAAACTTTGTCAAGATGTAAGTTATAACTGATCAAACTGTGTCAAGATGTAAGTTATAACTGATCAAACTGTGTCAAAATGTAAGTTATAACTGATCAAACTAACTGCCAAACTTTATCAAGACGTAAGTTATAACTGATCAAACTAACTGCCAAACTGTGTCAAGACGTAAGTTATAACTGATCAAACTAACTGCCAAACTGTGTCAAGACGTTAGTTATAACTGATCAAACTAACTGCCAAACTGTGTCAAGACGTAAGTTATAACTGATCAAACTAACTGCCAAACTTTGTCAAGATGTAAGTTATAACTGATCAAACTGTGTCAAGATGTAAGTTATAACTGATCAAACTAACTGCCAAACTGTGTCAAGACGTTAGTTATAACTGATCAAACTAACTGCCAAACTGTGTCAAGACGTAAGTTATAACTGATAAAACTAACTGTCAAACTTTGTCAAGATGTAAGTTATAACTGATCAAACTGTGTCAAGATGTAAGTTATAACTGATCAAACTGTGTCAAAATGTAAGTTATAACTGATCAAACTAACTGCCAAACTTTGTCAAGATGTAAGTTATAACTGATCAAACTATCTGCCAAACTGTGTCAAGACGTAAGTTATAACTGATCAAACTAACTGCCAAACTGTGTCAAGACGTAAGTTATAACTGATCACACTAACTGCCAAACTGTGTCAAGATGTAAGTTATAACTGATCAAACTAACTGCCAAACTTTATCAAGACGTAAGTTATAACTGATCAAACTAACTGCCAAACTTTGTCAAGATGTAAGTAATAACTGATCAAACTAACTGCCAAACTTTATCAAGACGTAAGTTATAACTGATCAAACTAACTGCCAAACTTTGTCAAGATGTAAGTTATAACTGATCAAACTAACTGCCAAACTGTGTCAAGACGTAAGTTATAACTGATCAAACTAACTGCCAAACTTTATCAAGACGTAAGTTGTAACTGATCAAACTAACTGCCAAACTTTGTCAAGATGTAAGTAATAACTGATCAAACTAACTGCCAAACTTTATCAAGACGTAAGTTATAACTGATCAAACTAACTGCCAAACTGTGTCAAGACGTAAGTTATAACTGATCAAACTAACTGCCAAACTTTATCAAGACGTAAGTTGTAACTGATCAAACTAACTGCCAAACTTTGTCAAGATGTAAGTAATAACTGATCAAACTAACTGCCAAACTTTATCAAGACGTAAGTTATAACTGATCAAACTATCTGCCAAACTGTGTCAAGACGTAAGTTATAACTGATCAAACTAACTGCCAAACTTTATCAAGACGTAAGTTATAACTGATCAAACTATCTGCCAAACTGTGTCAAGACGTAAGTTATAACTTATCAAACTAACTGCCAAACTGTGTCAAGACGTAAGTTATAACTGATCACACTAACTGCCAAACTGTGTCAAGATGTAAGTTATAACTGATCAAACTAACTGCCAAACTTTATCAAGACGTAAGTTATAACTGATCAAACTAACTGCCAAACTTTGTCAAGATGTAAGTAATAACTGATCAAACTAACTGCCAAACTTTATCAAGACGTAAGTTATAACTGATCAAACTAACTGCCAAACTGTGTCAAGACGTAAGTTATAACTGATCAAACTAACTGCCAAACTTTATCAAGACGTAAGTTGTAACTGATCAAACTAACTGCCAAACTTTGTCAAGATGTAAGTAATAACTGATCAAACTAACTGCCAAACTTTATCAAGACGTAAGTTATAACTGATCAAACTAACTGCCAAACTGTGTCAAGACGTAAGTTATAACTGATCAAACTAACTGCCAAACTTTATCAAGACGTAAGTTGTAACTGATCAAACTAACTGCCAAACTTTGTCAAGATGTAAGTAATAACTGATCAAACTAACTGCCAAACTTTATCAAGACGTAAGTTATAACTGATCAAACTAACTGCCAAACTGTGTCAAGACGTAAGTTATAACTGATCAAACTAACTGCCAAACTTTATCAAGACGTAAGTTATAACTGATCAAACTAACTGCCAAATTTGATCAAGACGTAAGTTATAACTGATCAAACTAACTGCCAAACTGTGTCAAGATGTAAGTTATAACTGATCAAACTAACTGCCAAACTGTGTCAAGATGTAAGTTATAACTGATCAAACTAACTGCCAAACTTTATCAAGACGTAAGTTATAACTTATCAAACTAACTGCCAAACTGTGTCAAGATGTAAGTTATAACTGATCAAGCTAACTGCCAAACTTTATCAAGACGTAAGTTATAACTGATCAAACTAACTGCCAAACTTTATCAAGACGTAAGTTATAACTGATCAAACTAACTGCCAAACTGTGTCAATATGTAAGTTATAACTGATCAAACTAACTGCCAAACTTTATCAAGACGTAAGTTATAACTGATCAAACTAACTGCCAATCTGTGTCAAGATGTAAGTAATAACTGATCAAACTAACTGCCAAACTGTGTCAAGATGTAAGTTATAACTGATCAAACTAACTGCCAAACTGTGTCAAGACGTAAGTTATAACTGATCAAACTAACTGCCAAACTGTGTCAAGATGTAAATTATAACTGATCAAACTAACTGCCAAACTTTATCAAGACGTAAGTTATAACTGATCAAACTAACTGCCAAACTGTGTCAAGATGTAAGTTATAACTGATCAAACTAACTGCCAAACTTTATCAAGACGTAAGTTATAACTTATCAAACTAACTGCCAAACTGTGTCAAGATGTAAGTTATAACTGATCAAGCTAACTGCCAAACTTTATCAAGACGTAAGTTATAACTGATCAAACTAACTGCCAAACTTTATCAAGACGTAAGTTATAACTGATCAAACTAACTACCAAACTGTGTCAAGATGTAAGTTATAACTGATCAAACTAACTGCCAAACTTTATCAAGACGTAAGTTATAACTGATCAAACTAACTGCCAAACTGTGTCAAGACGTAAGTTATAACTGATCAAACTAACTGCCAAACTGTGTCAAGACGTAAGTTATAACTGATCAAACTAACTGCCAAACTTTATCAAGACGTAAGTTATAACTGATCAAACTAACTGCCAAACTGTGTCAAGACGTAAGTTATAACTGATCAAACTAACTGCCAAACTTTATCAAGACGTAAGTTATAACTGATCAAACTAACTGCCAAATTTGATCAAGACGTAAGTTATAACTGATCAAACTAACTGCCAAACTTTATCAAGACGTAAGTTATAACTGATCAAACTAACTGCCAAATTTGATCAAGACGTAAGTTATAACTGATCAAACTAACTGCCAAACTGTGTCAAGATGTAAGTTATAACTGATCAAACTAACTGCCAAACTTTATCAAGACGTAAGTTATAACTTATCAAACTAACTGCCAAACTGTGTCAAGATGTAAGTTATAACTGATCAAGCTAACTGCCAAACTTTATCAAGACGTAAGTTATAACTGATCAAACTAACTGCCAAACTTTATCAAGACGTAAGTTATAACTGATCAAACTAACTGCCAAACTGTGTCAATATGTAAGTTATAACTGATCAAACTAACTGCCAAACTTTATCAAGACGTAAGTTATAACTGATCAAACTAACTGCCAATCTGTGTCAAGATGTAAGTAATAACTGATCAAACTAACTGCCAAACTGTGTCAAGATGTAAGTTATGACTGATCAAACTAACTGCCAAACTGTGTCAAGACGTAAGTTATAACTGATCAAACTAACTGCCAAACTGTGTCAAGATGTAAATTATAACTGATCAAACTAACTGCCAAACTTTATCAAGGCGTAAGTTATAACTGATCAAACTAACTGCCAAACTGTGTCAAGATGTAAGTTATAACTGATCAAACTAACTGCCAAACTTTATCAAGACGTAAGTTATAACTGATCAAACTAACTGCCAAACTGTGTCAAGATGTAAGTTATAACTGATCAAGCTAACTGCCAAACTTTATCAAGACGTAAGTTATAACTGATCAAACTAACTGCCAAACTTTATCAAGACGTAAGTTATAACTGATCAAACTAACTACCAAACTGTGTCAAGATGTAAGTTATAACTGATCAAACTAACTGCCAAACTTTATCAAGACGTAAGTTATAACTGATCAAACTAACTGCCAAACTGTGTCAAGACGTAAGTTATAACTGATCAAACTAACTGCCAAACTGTGTCAAGACGTAAGTTATAACTGATCAAACTAACTGCCAAACTGTGTCAAGACGTAAGTTATAACTGATCAAACTAACTGCCAAACTGTGTCAAGACGTAAGTTATAACTGATCAAACTAACTGCCAAACTGTGTCAACACGTAAGTTATAACTGATCAAACTAACTGCCAAACTGTGTCAAGACGTAAGTTATAACTGATCAAACTAACTGTCAAACTTTGTCAAGATGTAAGTTATAACTGATCAAAATGTGTCAAGATGTAAGTTATAACTGATCATACTGTGTCAAGATGTAAGTTATAACTGATCAAACTAACTGCCAAACTTTGTCAAGATGTAAGTTATAACTGATCAAACTATCTGCCAAACTGTGTCAAGACGTAAGTTATAACTGATCAAACTAACTGCCAAACTGTGTCAAGACGTAAGTTATAACTGATCAAACTAACTGCCAAACTTTATCAAGACGTAAGTTATAACTGATCAAACTAACTGCCAAACTTTGTCAAGATGTAAGTAATAACTGATCAAACTAACTGCCAAACTTTATCAAGACGTAAGTTATAACTGATTAAACTAACTGCCAAACTGTGTCAAGACGTAAGTTATAACTGATCAAACTAACTGCCAAACTTTATCAAGACGTAAGTTATAACTGATCAAACTAACTGCCAAACTTTATCAAGACGTAAGTTATAACTGATCAAACTAACTGCCAAACTGTGTCAATATGTAAGTTATAACTGATCAAACTAACTGCCAAACTTTATCAAGACGTAAGTTATAACTGATCAAACTAACTGCCAATCTGTGTCAAGATGTAAGTAATAACTGATCAAACTAACTGCCAAACTGTGTCAAGATGTAAGTTATAACTGATCAAACTAACTGCCAAACTGTGTCAAGACGTAAGTTATAACTTATCAAACTAACTGCCAAACTTTATCAAGACGTAAGTTATAACTGATCAAACTAACTGCCAATCTGTGTCAAGATGTAAGTAATAACTGATCAAACTAACTGCCAAACTGTGTCAAGATGTAAGTTATAACTGATCAAACTAACTGCCAAACTGTGTCAAGACGTAAGTTATAACTTATCAAACTAACTGCCAAACTGTGTCAAGATGTAAGTTATAACTGATCAAGCTAACTGCCAAACTTTATCAAGACGTAAGTTATAACTGATCAAACTAACTGCCAAACTTTATCAAGACGTAAGTTATAACTGATCAAACTAACTGCCAATCTGTGTCAAGATGTAAGTAATAACTGATCAAACTAACTGCCAAACTGTGTCAAGATGTAAGTTATAACTGATCAAACTAACTGCCAAACTGTGTCAAGACGTAAGTTATAACTGATCAAACTAACTGCCAAACTGTGTCAAGACGTTAGTTATAACTGATCAAACTAACTGCCAAACTTTATCAAGACGTAAGTTATAACTGATCAAACTAACTGCCAAACTGTGTCAAGATGTAAGTTATAACTGATCAAACTAACTGCCAAACTGTGTCAAGATGTAAGTTATAACTGATCAAACTAACTGCCAAACTGTGTCAAGATGTAAGTTATAACTGATCAAACTAACTGCCAAACTTTATCAAGACGTAAGTTATAACTGATCAAACTAACTGCCAAACTGTGTCAAGATGTAAGTTATAACTGATCAAACTAACTGCCAAACTTTATCAAGACGTAAGTTATAACTGATCAAACTAACTGCCAAACTGTGTCAAGACGTAAGTTATAACTGATCAAACTAACTGCCAAACTGTGTCAAGATGTAAGTAATAACTGATCAAACTAACTGCCAAACTGTGTCAAGACGTAAGTTATAACTGATCAAACTAACTGCCAAACTGTGTCAAGAATCAAGATGTAAGTAATAACTGATCAAACTAACTGCCAAACTGTGTCAAGACTTAAGTTATAACTGATGGAAAAAATACATCTATGCCACTTTGAGAAACAGGCTCCTGGTCCTAACGTGGAACAATCGAAACAATTTTTTCCCATGTTAGGACCAGGAGCTTGTTTCATAAAGCGACGTAGATGTATTTTTTCCATAACTTTCACAGCAACATAACTCTACAGTATGGGTTGCTTTGTGTAACAGGGACCGGTCAGGTACTACTAGGGACCGGTCAGGTACTACTAGGGAATTCCTCTCAGCACAGCTTTTCTTTCTTCCTTAGTGACTTGGCTGAAGAAATAATCTTGAGTATGTTGTTAAAGATCTTTGAAGTTATCTAACCCCAATAAATATCTCTGCTGTCTTACATGCTCTGAATTTCTCTTGTGGAGTTTAGGTGCTGGGTGGAGTTGTAGATAATATCATCCCTCTGTCCCCCGACTCGAGTCCACTCCTACAGGATACACTATCCATTCTCTGCTCCAAGGTAAGTGCTCCTTACATATCAGTTTAATTGGTGGGATTATTCAAGGCTGTATTTCACATGTACCTGTCCTGACTACAATGGATGTTTGTCTAACATTAGCTGAAGGCTGATGGTTTTCACACAGATGTCACGGTTTAAAATGAAATACATTTTAAGGCACACTTGCCGCGAAAATCCAGAATACTTTCTACCTTAAAAACAGTGGGCGGTTTTCTGTATTTTCCCAGACCGTTAAGAATTTTGTTTCTTCTTTTTTTAGTGATTTTAGTTGTAGTAAGCTCATGTAAATTGGTTTTCTTAACAAATGTCCAACAGGCTACTGCGACAAGTGGGCCTTTAACAAGACTGATGTCAGAAATTGGTGGCATGTTATTTGCATGCTGTATTAAATCATCATTAAGTTGACATCCAGAATTGTTTTATAGAGAAATAGAAAAGTTGACATCCAGGATTGTTTCATAGAGAATTTTGTTTATACTAGCCAATGTGAAACCCTAAAAATCTCCATTTTATTGAATTTCCTACATGCCAACTATTTATTTTTTCCATCCAAGTTTCCCCCCAAATTCCCTCTGTGTTAACTTGCTATATACCTTGTCCAGTGATGAAGGAACAGAGAGGTGAAGTGAATAGGATGCCCCAGCTAAGGGGCGTATCAGCGTATTTTACACCTTCAAAATGACCTGGTACGACCAGGCTTTAAAAGTTAGGCGTACTCATTACGCCACTTAAAGGAGGGGAAAACAAATAAACAACATGAAATTGTAACGAACAATCACCCTTAGAGTATCAATATTTAAGCTGTAAATCTTACCTGCGTTTTATGGTGATGCAGAAAATTGCACATGTTTAAATTGGGTCACAACAACGATGGGGGCCGCCATTTGTAAAACGAGAAATTGACCGGAAACAGATGTGCCTAGAAATTAACCTAGGCTTAAATGGCAGACTAAGAAAGTTGACCAATTTCACTCGCGCGTACACTTTGGGTTGCTGGGTATGCGTCTACTTATTGGCCGAAGGAGACACACCCCTAAGCAGTGTTGTGATGATGGCGGCCAAGTAAGCAAGACGGTCTCAGTCAGAATCCAATGGTTTTATATATTAAACTTCACTTTAGGTGGGGGAAAATCGTAAAAATAAGTCTATGTAACCATTGGAAAGGGAAATTCGCCGTCCGTTTAGTGTATATGCCAGTTTTATTTGTTTTCTCCTCCTTTAATATTGGGATACGCTTTATTTCATTTTGATAGACTAATGTGTATGATCACCGTACGTTGAGTGATTCTAATTCCTTTTTCTAAACAAACAAGGATCTTCGCTTTCAATATTGGCAAAGTCACAGCCAATCGTATTCTGGCGAAATCTTGTTTAGACGTGGCTAAGATGACCTTGTATGCCTTTACCGGACATAGTGCAGAGATTTTCACATGCTAGCTACAGTTTACATCGCTGGGATATAATACTATGAGTAATTCAAATGTGAAGCTATTGAAATAGCGAGGTAAGGTGCAGACTGAAATCAAGAATCGATGTCATCTGTAAACTAGCCGCACTCATGTGTCTCATCCTGTTTTACTTAATTTGCTGTTTCTCTGTTCGAAACCACGTGTCCGTGTTTTGGAGTGGCTTTGGCGGATATACAGCACTATCAGTGACTAAGTATCAATCATCCGCGGATCCCCTGGGGACCCAGCATTTATCCCCTGCGGAACATCCGCTGCCCCTTTGAAATCCTCTGCAGAGTCGGCTCGAATCCCCCGCAGAGGTTTTCTATACCTTCAGCGATGCTCCATTACCAAAGTCCGTCAGCTGACAATCGGTCACATTTGATAAGGTGATTTAAAGAGAATAGCCACGTGTGACTTATGTTGTTACGGGGATAGAATAGCCACGTGTGACTTATGTTGTTACGGGGGTAGAATAGCCACGTGTGACTTATGTTGTTACGGCGGTAGAATAGCCACGTGTGACTTATGTTGTTACGGCGGTAGAATAGCCACGTGTGACTTATGTTGTTACGGCGGTAGAATAGCCACGTGTGACTTATGTTGTTACGGCGGTAGAATAGCCACGTGTGACTTATGTTGTTACGGCGGTAGAATAGCCACGTGTGACTTATGTTGTTACGGCGGTAGAATAGCCACGTGTGACTTATGTTGTTACGGGGGTAGAATAGCCACGTGTGACATGTTGTTACGGCGGTAGAATAGCCACGTGTGACTTATGTTGTTACGGCGGTAGAATAGCCACGTGTGACTTATGTTGTTACGGGGGTAGAATAGCCACGTGTGACTTATGTTGTTACGGGGGTAGAATAGCCACGTGTGACTTATGTTGTTACGGCGGTAGAATAGCCACGTGTGACATGTTGTTACGGCGGTATTGTATACGACATTGCATGGGCACTGTACAACTCACTATTTAACAATGCATTAAATCTTGTTTTAGTTGATATTGAACAATTCAATGTGAACAGCAGGAATTTTCTAATAATTCATAACAAACATTATTTTGTAAAACTTTCAAAGGGATAGAAAACTCATCAAATCACAGCAGGAAAAGATCGAGATGATTCCAGTTTGACATTAATTAAGTCAGCTGTATTCAGTTTGGACCAATCAGCCAACGGAAGCATGACCTGATTGACATTTAATTTGACCAATCAGCAATCAGCGAAATGACCCAATTAACTTGTTTCTTCTCTTCAGTATGATCTGACATAACTTGTTTCTTCTCTTCAGTATGATATCTGACATAACTTGTTTCTTTTCTTCAGTATGATCTGACATAACTTGTTTCTTCTCTTCAGAATGATCTGACATAACTTGTTTCTTTTCTTCAGTATGATCTGACATAACTTGTTTCTTCTCTTCAGTATGATCTGACATAACTTGTTTCTTCTTTTCAAAATGATCTGACATAACTTGTTTCTTCTCTTCAGTATGATCTGACATAACTTGTTTCTTCTCTTCAGTATGATCTGACATGACCTGTTTCTTCTCTTCAGTATGATCTGACATAACTTGTTTCTTCTTTTCAGTATGATCTGACATAACGTGTTTCTTCTTTTCAGTATGATCTGACATAACTTGTTTCTTCTTTTCAGTATGATCTGACATAACTTGTTTCTTCTTTTCAGTATGATCTGACATAACGTGTTTCTTCTTTTCAGTATGATCTGACATAACTTGTTTCTTCCCTTCAGTATGATCTGACATAACTTGTTTCTTCTTTTCAGTATGATCTGACATAACTTGTTTCTTCTTTTCAGTATGATCTGACATAACGTGTTTCTTCTTTTCAGTATGATCTGACATAACGTGTTTCTTCTTTTCAGTATGATCTGACATAACTTGTTTCTTCCCTTCAGTATGATCTGACATAACGTGTTTCTTTTCTCAGGAGATCAAGTTAGCTTCTCTAAAAACCCGAGCTGTAGATGATGTGATGGATGAACAAGATATGGCCGTAGCCGTCATGGAAAAGGCAAAGAAAACCCTCATCACACAAGTAAGTCTCCTTTAACAAAGCCACTTGTGTCCAAGCATTATTTAAATAGAAAGTTTCTGTATTGAATAATGTCCTTCAGAGTAAATTGAAGATGTATCTATTGTGAAAAGTCTGGAAGGGTTTATTAAATAAGGCTGTTCCATTTGGTGATAAACTATCATTTATTGTGAAAAGTCTGGAATGGTTTATTAAATAAGGCTGTTCCATTTGGTGATAAACTATCATTTATTGTGAAAAGTCTGGAATGGTTTATTAAATAAGGCTGTTCCATTTGGTGATAAACTATCATTTATTGTGAAAAGTCTGGAATGGTTTATTAAATAAGGCTGTTCCATTTGGTGATAAACTATCATTTATTGTGAAAAGTCTGGAATGGTTTATTAAATAAGGCTGTTCCATTTGGTGATAAACTATCATTTATTGTGAAAAGTCTGGAATGGTTTATTAAATAAGGCTGTTCCATTTGGTGATAAACTATCATTTATTGTGAAAAGTCTGGAATGGTTTATTAAATGAGGCTGTTCCATTTGGTGATAAACTATCATTTATTGTGAAAAGTCTGGAATGGTTTATTAAATAAGGCTGTTCCATTTGGTGATAAACTATCATTTATTGTGAAAAGTCTGGAATGGTTTATTAAATGAGGCTGTTCCATTTGGTGATAAACTATCATTTATTGTGAAAAGTCTGGAATGGTTTATTAAATGAGGCTGTTCCATTTGGTGATAAACTATCATTTATTGTGAAAAGTCTGGAATGGTTTATTAAATGAGGCTGTTCCATTTGGTGATAAACTATCATTTATTGTGAAAAGTCTGGAATGGTTTATTAAATGAGGCTGTTCCATTTGGTGATAAACTATCATTTATTGTGAAAAGTCTGGAATGGTTTATTAAATAAGGCTGTTTCATTTGGTGATAAACTATCATTTATTGTGAAAAGTCTGGAATGGTTTATTGAATAAGGCTGTTCCATTTGGTGATAAACTACCCTTTATTGTCAAAAGTCTGGAATGGTTTATTGAATAAGGCTGTTCCATTTGGTGATAAACTATCATTTATTGTGAAAAGTCTGGAGTGGTTTATTAAATAAGGCTGTTCTATTTATCATTTATTGTGAAAAGCCTGGAATGGTTTATTAAATAAGGCTGTTCCATTAGGTATCATTTATTGTGAAAAGTCTGGAATGGTTTATTAAATGAGGCTGTTCCATTAGGTATCATTTATTGTGAAAAGTCTGGAATGGTTTATTAAATGAGGCTGTTCCATTAGGTATCATTTATAGTGAAAAGTCTGGAATGGTTTATTAAATTAGGCTGTTCCATTTGGTGATAAAACCCATCATTTATTCAACACATTTAACCAACATATGGATATACTCACTGCTACAAATCATATGTAAGTTTTCATTTCTTTTCTTATATTTTGACATTTGATCATGTTTCAGGTTGTCAAGAAAAACGTTATGGAAAACATAGTGCCCATCGTAACTTCTCTCAAGTTAATAGTAAGTGAATCTGTAATAACTAAAACATAGTGCCCATCGTAACTTCTCTCAAGTTAATAGTAAGTGAATCTGTAATAACTAAAACATAGTGCCCATTGTAACTTCTCTCAAGTTAATAGTAAGTGAATCTGTAATAACTAAAACATAGTGCCCATTGTAACTTCTCTCAAGTTAATAGTAAGTGAATCTGTAATAACTAAAACATAGTGCCCATTGTAACTTCTCTCAAGTTAATAGTAAGTGAATCTGTAATAACTAAAACATAGTGCCTATTGTAACTTCTCTCAAGTTAATAGTAAGTGAATCTGTAATAACTAAAACATAGTGCCCATTGTAACTTCTCTCAAGTTAATAGTAAGTCAATCTGTAATAACTAAAACCTAGTGCCCATTGTAACTTCTCTCAAGTTAATAGTAAGTGAATCTGTAATAACTAAAACCTAGTGCCCATTGTAACTTCTCTCAAGTTAATAGTAAGTGAATCTGTAATAACTAAAACATAGTGCCCATTGTAACTTCTCTCAAGTTAATAGTAAGTCAATCTGTAATAACTAAAACCTAGTGCCCATTGTAACTTCTCTCAAGTTAATAGTAAGTGAATCTGTAATAACTAAAACCTAGTGCCCATTGTAACTTCTCTCAAGTTAATAGTAAGTGAATCTGTAATAACTAAAACATAGTGCCCATTGTAACTTCTCTCAAGTTAATAGTAAGTGAATCTGTAATAACTAAAACATAGTGCCTATTGTAACTTCTCTCAAGTTAATAGTAAGTGAATCTGTAATAACTAAAACATAGTGCCCATTGTAACTTCTCTCAAGTTAATAGTAAGTCAATCTGTAATAACTAAAACCTAGTGCCCATTGTAACTTCTCTCAAGTTAATAGTAAGTGAATCTGTAATAACTAAAACCTAGTGCCCATTGTAACTTCTCTCAAGTTAATAGTAAGTGAATCTGTAATAACATAGTGCCCATTGTAACTTCTCTCAAGCTAATAGTAAGTGAATCTGTAATAACTAAAACATAGTGCCCATCGTAACTTCTCTCAAGTTAATAGTAAGTGAATCTGTAATAACTAAAACATAGTGCCCATTGTAACTTCTCTCAAGTTAATAGTAAGTGAATCTGTAATAACTAAAACATAGTGCCCATTGTAACTTCTCTCAAGTTAATAGTAAGTCAATCTGTAATAACTAAAACCTAGTGCCCATCGTAACTTCTCTCAAGTTAATAGTAAGTGAATCTGTAATAACTAAAACATAGTGCCCATCGTAACTTCTCTCAAGTTAATAGTAAGTGAATCTGTAATAACTAAAACATAGTGCCCATTGTAACGTCTCTCAAGTTAATAGTAAGTGAATCTGTAATAACTAAAACATAGTGCCCATCGTAACTTCTCTCAAGTTAATAGTAAGTCAATCTGTAATAACTAAAACATAGTGCCCATTGTAACGTCTCTCAAGTTAATAGTAAGTGAATCTGTAATAACTAAAACATAGTGCCCATTGTAACGTCTCTCAAGTTAATAGTAAGTCAATCTGTAATAACTAAAGTACCACTGGATCTTTGTTATTGGTACAGGTATTGACTTTTCTGTCTGGGCTGTTTGTGAGACAACAACAATAGCAACGGGGGTAATCTCTAAAAAAAACTCATTTGAATATACTGTGTTTGTGGAGAATCACTTTGAAGTGCTTTTAGAAGTTGATTACTTCTTGTTATATGCCCATGTGATAATGGTGTCACATTTGTGCCCATCCATCCGTCTGCTCCACTTTCATATCTGAACTATAATTCCAGTAGTTTTTAAAGAAAAATTTTTTATTTTTGGTTTATGACCAGATACATTTATGTTTTGGTACCTATCCAAGTCTGGATCATCAAAAGGACCATTATGTGTCATAAATGGATTTTTTACAAACCATCTAAAATCTGAAGACTTTTGGCTTAGCCTTTTACAAATCCATGTATACTGAACTGTGTTTTCAACTATATACAAACAGATGACCATAGACACTCCAGAAAACAATAGGTTATTTCATATACTATACAGCTTTAACACAAATAACTAAAGCCAGATCGAGTAATATTCTATATTTCTTCAGATTATCACTCAACTTAGGGGTTCAGTTTTCTGAGTTACTTTTGTTTCTGTATGACTACAGTGGAGTATGTATCTTATGTTACAGTTAGAACAACATCGGTCTCCTGTTCTAAAACAACTCATGATGTACTTGAGAGAACTAATGAAAGATTATAAGGATGAAGTTCAAGGTAAAGTCACTCAAATTGATAAGAAAATATCGCTGACAAAAGTGAATTGTATTAGTGTAATATTTAGCGTTTATTTTTAATGTATAATAATATATGCAAACTTGTCCTTATTGACAGAAATCCTGGCCGCTGATCGTCAACTAGCCACAGAAATAGAATATGACTTGAGAAAGTTTGAAGAAGAAGAAAATCAAGCCCTTATTCCACAAAAACCTGTTAGTACAATTTGAATTAATTCTACACATCTACATTCAGGTTTATGCTCATCTCCAAACTTCTGAGTCAAGAAAAATTGTGACTGGTTGTTTGAATTAAGAATGGTATTTCAAACGTTCAACCAGGATGCCCCCCTCTTTTCCCGCTAAAAACTTCTCAAGGCTGACACCAAATATTTAATACTGTCTTTGCATTGGTTGTCTTTGATCTTTGCATAATATTCCACCTGTTACTTTTTTTCCTTGGTTTATTATCAGCATGATCATTTTAGATCATTTATCCGTTTGTACAAAGGGACAATTAGATTAATCTCTCTGTTTTGGTGCCTTATAACCTAGCACATTGTATATTTGTAGGTTTCTCCATCAGTGTCCCCTCGACCAGCTACAGCTGTCCAATCCCCTACATCATCTAAACCAACAAGTCCTGCTTCCCCTCGAGATGCTGCCTCTCCATCCTCACAGCCTGTCACACCAACAGTAACCAAGTAAGCTATGTCACTCTTATATATATATATGGACACCATATACCTGAATAGACAGTTAATACTTACAGCACTCAAGCCAACATATAGGATATTTTATTTTTGTGTATATATATAGCTTTCATCTACAGAAGTTTTATATGGGGTTTTTGATAAATATGTCGGAAAGGTATGAAATAATTATACTATGGTAGCAGTATTCAGTGTCTATTTTTTGTTCACATATTCTAGTACGCCTAACTACTTATTCATGGTTTGTTATTCCAACATATTATGTCAACTTTGGTAACTGTTTCAGGGCTATGTCTTTGTCCACATTAGCTATTCTGAATTCTGCCAAGAAAGCAATTGAGAAAGCGAGGAAGGTTAAAGAAGTGAGGAACTCCCCTCAGAGATTAGCTAATCGTCAGTCGTTAAGTCGACCACCCATTAGACAGGAGGATATTGAGGAAGATACTGAAAACTCTGACACTGATAGGCCGGTAAGCAATCAAACAGTGAAGTATTTGAATGATTACCAGAGAATTGTTTTATAACACAGTTATATGAGCATTGTCAAATGAATAGTAAAGTCCAGAGCACACAAGAGGATCTAAATAAGTTACCCACCATGCCTGGCTCAGAGCTAAGCTGTTTGTAACTCCAGCCTGGCTGAAACTAAAAGTAAACATATCAGTTGCAAATGAATTAAAAAATTGTATTAAACTGGTCAGAAGTTTACCAGTCATCATCCTAACACTTTACCAATATGTGTACAGTAAATTCGATAATTTGTTTGTATCTTGAATTTGCCTCAAACCCACGGTGTCCTTTATAGGACATCTTGTCTGTGCTTCTTTTTCTTCCAACCTTTCATTAATTTGTTTTAGACTGCCCCAATTGCTCACCTGTTTAAAACACCTGACAACTCTGTCAAGAACAAGAGGGCGATCAGCACCCCCTCAGGTATGTGAAAACAATATCTTCATAGAATGGAATACTTTACCTAATTTAACCTCACCTTAATAGTGGGGATTTTAAGTTTTTAAACCTCAATACATCAAATAGACCATAACAATACCTCAAAATATCCCAACTGAAAGTATCAAATGTTATCTAAGATGATTTTTATCTAAACCATTTGACCCCTAGCATACACAGTGGCTAAATCGGACACAGACCCATTTATGGGTCGCAGTTTCCAAATCCACTCAGTCCCTGCCCCCCCCCCCCCCCCCCCCCCCCCCCCCAAAACAAAATGTTAACTTTATTCTGTATGTGGAAACGTTGCCAGGTATTCATCGAAGGTCAGGTCATAAACCTGGCACTGGTACCATATAAGTGAAATAATTGTCTTGCATAAAACATCAATCGACATAGCATACTCTTTTTTTTTTTTCAAAATGTTTGAATTCTATACCTTGTTTGAATGGATTTCTTTGATCTATGTTTTGAGTATTAACGTTATGAGTGTAATTTGTTAGGTGTGTTGGGTAATATCACATTTCATCAGGACCAGAATATCACTTTGGTTCCTCCATCACCTATCCCTAGTTCATTACCTATCCGAGTCTATGGGGATAATCACACCTCATCAGGTAAGTAATGCTTTCACATACACGGTTCCACATTCAGCTGTATTAAGTCTGACTTATCTTGGCAACGTCACAATCAAATTTCTTTGTGACTGACTTAAGATCAATACAGTTTTGTGCAACCAGGGTTTCCTTCCAGCAAAGAGCTTGCTTTATAAGTGAAATAATCTTGAGTGCCATGTAAAATGATATTTATCTGCCAGGCCTTAACATGAGAAGACTATGTTATTGTTGAAATCCATAGATATTTGATGGATGCAAACGCTATATAATGAAAAGCATACGGGACAGAGAACACAGCTATATCTTCAGAACAGAAAGCGGATTCTAGTTGTGCATTACTGTCACCCCAGACAAGCATATCAGACAAGCATATCGTGTATTTATGTAAACATAATAGAGATCAGCTCAGCCCCCCAGATAAGCATATCGTGTATTTATGTAAACATGATAGAAATCAGCTTAGCCCCCCAGACAAGCATATCGTGTATTTATGTAAACATAATAGAAATCAGCTCAGCACCCCAGACAAGTATATCGTGTATTTATGTAAACATAATAGAGATCAGCTCAGCCCCCCAGATAAGCATATCGTGTATTTATGTAAACATGATATAAATCAGCGCAGCCCCCCAGACAAGCATATCATGTATTTATGTAAACATGATATAAATCAGCTTAGCCCCCCAGACAAGCATATCATGTATTTATGTAAACATGATATAAATCAGCGCAGCCCCCCAGACAAGCATATCATGTATTTATGTAAACATGATATAAATCAGCTTAGCCCCCCAGACAAGCATATCGTGTATTTATGTAAACATAATAGAGATCAGCGCAGCCCCCCAGGCAAGCATATCATGTATTTATGTAAACATGATATAAATCAGCGCAGCCCCCCAGACAAGCATATCATGTATTTATGTAAACATGATATAAATCAGCTTAGCCCCCCAGACAAGCATATCGTGTATTTATGTAAACATAATAGAGATCAGCTCAGCACCCCAGACAAGTATATCGTGTATTTATGTAAACATAATAGAGATCAGCTCAGCCCCCCAGATAAGCATATCGTGTATTTATGTAAACATGATATAAATCAGCGCAGCCCCCCAGACAAGCATATCGTGTATTTATGTAAACATGATAGAAATCAGTGCAGCCCCCCAGACAAGCATATCATGTATTTATGTAAACATGATAGAAATCAGTGCAGCCCCCCAGACAAGCATATCGTGTATTTATGTAAACATGATATAAATCAGCGCAGCCCCCCAGACAAGCATATCGTGTATTTATGTAAACATGATATAAATCAGCGCAGCCCTCAAGACAAGCATATCATGTATTTATGTAAACATAATAGAGATCAGCTCAGCCCCCCAGATAAGCATATCGTGTATTTATGTAAACATGATATAAATCAGCGCAGCCCCCCAGACAAGCATATCGTGTATTTATGTAAACATGATAGAAATCAGTGCAGCCCCCCAGACAAGCATACCGTGTATTTATGTAAACATGATATAAATCAGCGCAGCCCCCCAGACAAGCATATCGTGTATTTATGTAAACATGATAGAAATCAGTGCAGCCCCCCAGACAAGCATACCGTGTATTTATGTAAACATGATATAAATCAGCGCAGCCCCCCAGACAAGCATACCGTGTATTTATGTAAACATGATATAAATCAGCGCAGCCCTCAAGACAAGCATATCGTGTATTTATGTAAACATGATAGAAATCAGTGCAGCCCCCCAGACAAGCATACCGTGTATTTATGTAAACATGATAGCAGAAGTCTATCAAGGGGAAGTATGTAACTAGCTATCTCCCCGTGTAAACGGCATTGTCCACAAGCCAGCTGAAATAACGCATCATATGACGTCTGTGCGCACATGGCAAAAGTCCTGGTATCCTCTGCGCATAAAACAATTTCCGAAATAATTACTCTGGAATTGTGGGAAAAGCCTTTTTGCGCAGCAGTGTTATAGAAACTTTTGAATATAATATCTAAATACATATTCATTATATAACATACATGTAAATAATTTCTTAAGCAACGGTTAAGTTATTGATCAAAAAATTGAAATCCGACACACAAAGTCGCTTCGCAGGAGATGTTATCGCTCATTCGCTGGGCTCGCCTCTGTCAGACGAGGGCTGTTTGCCGGAGGCCGGTGAACTGTCCAGGCAGTGATCGAGGCCATTCAACACAAGCGACTAAATCAAACCATAAGAGTTTGGCGATTGAATTCACTGTTCATTACTTCGCGATTGTACCACGTTTATTTCCATCAACACTGCTAGCTTGCCAACTACCTTGTCATCCGTAGTGTTTATAGGCCTTCTTTCAGTTTCAGTCATAGGCCTATAAACCAGGGGGCGTTTTTATATTTGGGCAGGATTCGATCAAAACTGGCAGGGGGCGCTGTAGTAGTTAATTGACTCCAGCTGGCTTGTGGACAATGCCGTTTATACGGGGAGATAGCTAGTTACATACTTCCCCTTGATAGACTTCTGATGATAGAAATCAGTGCAACCCCCCAGACAAGCATATCGTGTATTTTAGCAAAATTCTTCGTGCTATGTTTAAGTGTCTGTTATCACCATAGTTAATGTTTCCTTTCAGAATCTTCACCTTGCCAAACACCTACAGCAACTGGGAAAACTTCCAAACAGCTTGCTGGTGATGTTGTGTATATGTTCTCCCCTGATAAACCGTAAGTCTCTCACAATCACAGTTATATATAGGAGTCTCTGTTTTAATAACAAAATGTCCCTCATACCAGTGATTACACTTTACTGTCTTCTTTCAGTTTACCCAAGCCAAGACCATGGAAAGTTTCAGTCACTGTAAGTTGTTTCTCACTGTAACTAGTTTTGTTATTTTTCTATGAATGACATGAAATCACTACTGCTGGTAAACAAATAATGCCTGGTTGTAATTCACACACATTTAAATGTGTCAATTATGACAAGCAGAGACAAGATACACTTCATCTGTATGTAACTCTCTGTATCTACTGTTTCACCCAAATGTCTGCTTTTTGTTTCAGCCGAGCAGTAAAGAGAAAACAGACAAAGAAGAGAAAGACAAGCTTGAGAGTAAAGATAAAACTGCAGATCTGGCAGAATCTCCGAAACGAAGAACATCAGGAAGGTCATCCAGGCGGAGTCAGAGGCTACAATACACTTAGACTTTCATTTAACTCGTCTTTTTGTTTCATTTAGCTGGTCTGGTGGAATATCTTTTTTATTATTGAATTTATCCTTTATCATGTGAATTACCTCCCCTTAATTGTATTGGAATACAAACTAAACTGTATGATATTCTGGCAGAATCTCCTTTATTTAGATCTTGTGTTTTAGATAGACCTACCTGTACCAGCTATACCATCAATAACCATCTGAATTATATCCTCTCATTTTCTTAACACTCAAGCTATCAGAAAATTGTTAGAATCAATCTGCCCCTTGATATTTACTCCATCTATGAGGCGTCGGTTCGAATCCTATTCAGTACAAAGACAAATTTCTGAGTAGATTTTTCACTATTGCCTAATGTGGAAGAGTTGACAGGTCGAGGATTTCCTTACCAACTAAACCTAGCTACACCACAATATAAGAGAAATAAAGTTGAGTTGCAAAATAAATCAATCACATCAGACAAGCCTTCTTTGTTTTTTAAAGATTTTTTTTGTGAACCGTAAAACAAACAGACACAGGGAAAATCTATCTTCACTAAAATAAGCATAGAGACAAGCTTTCACATGTGTTATATGTGAGAATGTGCATCCATATAGACATAGATTATCCATATAGACATGTCTTTTCCCACTTCAATAGATTGTCCATATAGACATATCAAGCCTGGGTCAAGTCAGACCAAAGACTTAAACAGTGGGAGCTGCTGCTGCTTCACTTGGCGCTCAGCAATAGGAGTTAGAGCAGCGACTGGTTGGCCCAGTGCCAGTAGGGCCTACAATATGAGGGGGCTTGTTGGTTGTCTTCGGCAAGTCGTCTCGGTGAGGCAGCACCAAATAAAAGAGCAGTGGAAATCTGCCCTGCCACAAGGAGACAACGTCTTCATATGACTGAAATACTGTTAATCACTCACTCAGCCATTTCAGTAGATTATCCACATAGACCTATCCAGGTCTCAAGTTCGATAACCTGTAACGCTGTTCCTTACACCTCACACAAAAAAAATACAGCGTTTTATTAAAAAATGATTTATTATTTGGCGTTTTACGCCGCGCTCTAGCTCCGGTATGTAGCGTTATTGACTATTGTGACGCCCGAAGGGCGGAACGCTACGGGAGGAAGCCATTATTAAATTTGCGAAAATTAACCATGATTCCACAGGCAATATGGCCGCCTGTTCGCGGGAAAATGTTCCAACCCACTTTCGATATCGATGGAATGCAACAACCCAAGCCTATAGTTCGACAAAAGGGGAATGGATACTAAGACAGAAAAGGTTGGCCATTCATTTTAAGGCATTTATTGCATCGGTAAACAATTTTTTCGTAGGAAAATTCAAAATAGGGGCCGATGCTCCAGTATCACCCGGCCTGTAACTAAGACAAAATGGCGTCCCTTCTACAAGGTCCGAACCGCTCCCAGCGGTTAGACCATTGTTTACTACAATTAGCCGCGCTCAAGATTAAAAATGAAGCTCTACTAAAACAAATATATGATGTCCTCCTCTATTCTCAAGAATGGCTGTCTTAAGGCAGACTTGATAGGCATTGTAACGGCAGAAATGACGTCACCATTTTCGTCACGTTTGTTAGGCAGCAGTTTGAAGCAGGACGGAGTGAGGAGAGCTAAAACACTCAAGTGTTAACGACGCCCAGCAGACCGTCAGTTAAGCCGGCCACATTCGACGGGAGCTAGCCGTGGGTGGATTTTTTTAATACATTTTGAATATTCTGCAACTCTTAACGGATGGAACAAGGCGCAGAAGGGACAACATTTGGTTGTTTCGCTTAGAGGGTCAGCTCAACAGGTGCTTGAGGACTAAAAGGCAGACAACGCGAAATTAGTTATGGGAGACTGCAAGCAGCCCTGGAATGATTGATTGATGTCTGTCTTTACGCCGCCCTCAAGATTATTTCACTTATATGGCGGCGTTGTCAGGTTTAGTGGGGGAGGAAACCGGGATCATTGCCCGGAGGTAACCCCCGACCTTCGGCGAGCACCTGGCAACGCTTCAACATACGGCGACCGAGTGAAAAATCCAGTAAGCTTCAGTGTTGGATTACTATCAATTCAGGCGCTTTTGTCTGTGCATGTTTACTCGCTAACATGCAGTAGGCACAGTAAATAATCAGGATAGATTGCGGGTACGAAACAAATGCAATTTTTCTTTTCAAATTAAAAATACAAAAAGATGCCAAAACTTTTAATTTTGGGCAAAAATATGATCCATGATCGTCTCAAGCCGTTCAACCAAGGATGGAAACTGACGTCGAAAAAAGCGACGACCACACTAGGCAAGTATGCTTCCAGTCCAAGGGAAGCGAAGTTGACACGGACGAAACCGGGTCTCCATTTAGTATTGTTGGAGGGAAAATCCGAAAACCTGTAAAATTTCAAGATTATGTCCTGTAATGTTTCCGCTATAAATAATATACTGGAAGGAAATAGACAAACTCTGCCCTGTTTGTAAGAAGCATTTCGCTGTCAGACAAAAGTTACTTGAACACCTTCACAGAAAGACACCGGTCGTTCCCAGCAGACGAACCAATACTTTGCAAACCGGTCCCCATCCACAAGTCATCGCAGACCGCTGATGAGACCAAGATGTCGCCGGGAAGTTGGTATGTCATTAAAATGTGGGATATTTTTTATCAGTAATTTGCCTCTGACACACGGTCCCCTTGGGACTTGGCAATGCTGTACGTTCGTCCTTCCGTCCGACCCACTTATATCATGATAGCTTAAAGTGGCATGACCTGCCAAAATATTGATATTTTGACGTTAAAACAGAATGTTGACATTATTGGCTATTTTTCTCAAGACCTATAATTCAGGCCACATACTGTACGGATTTTCTTCATTCCAAAGCCAATCATTTAGTTTTTCGATGGCCTTCAAAGCCTCTCACTGTCGTGACGATCTGATCAGAAATTATGAAAAAGTGTGAATTTTGGCAGCTCATGCCACTTTAAGAACCGTAAAATGTAGATCTTCCATTTTTAGTATATAGAGACAATAAGGTGAAGAATTACTTATGGAAAACAACTTCTTGGTTTATTGGGTGACGACGTTTCGATGTAGTTCTTACATGAATAATTTTGTTGTTTGTCATTGACTTTTGATAACGATGTAAGAACTACATCGAAACGTCACCCAATGAACCAAGAAGTTGTTATCCATGATTAATTCTTCACCTTATTGTAACCTTTAAACTTCTAAATGCCATTGAAAGATTTTATATAGAGACAGATACCTGAGTCAAGTACGATTTTCGGGGATGCTGACCTATATTTGTAGGTCATTGAGGTCAAAGTCTGGAATTTGCCTGTGAACACGATAGCTTAAGAACCGCTAGATGCAGATCTTTCATTTCTGGTATATAGAAACACATAAGAGAGATCTTGGTCAAGTTTATTTTTGGGGATGCTGACCTATATCTATAGGTCACAGAGGTCGTCGAGGTCAAAGTCTGGAATTTGCTTGTGAACACGATAGCTTAAGAACCACCAGATGCAGATCTTTCATATCTGGTATGTAGAAACACATTAGAGAGATCTTGGTCAAGTTTGATTTTCGGGGATGTCGACCTATATTTTGTAGGTCACAGAGGTAGTTTAGGTCAAAGTCCAGAGTTTGCCTGTGAACGCGATATTTTAAGAACTGTTACTCTCAGATCCTTCCCTTTTTTCAGAATTGTTCTATCCCCTTTCTTCTGTGGACAACTTCGTTCCCATAAGACCACACTCCCACAATCATTTAACATTAGATATATGGTGATTACAATGTATAATGAGCAACTAGTTTTCAAACAACATTTATGGCGGGGGACCTGCTAGCTACTTGGCTTGTAATAGATGATTTTGGTACGGTACTTGGTTAATTTTAAATTGTTAAAACTTTTTTATGATCTACTTCCTGTTGCCGTTTGTATTCCCTATGTTGGTCGGTTACACTGAATGCATTTAAGAAAAAGAAATTTGACTTGAAAACAAATTTGGAATCGGCATCCAAACCGACAATAGTAGTCCCTTTTTGTCGGTAGCTGTTGGCAAGTCCTAGCCGAGAAGTCTTGTCTGTGTTTTTTCTTTATTTCTATATTACCACACACCATTACTATGGTGCATACGCCGGGGAGTGTATATTATATTCTCAGCACCACAGAGGCTGATTATTCGGGCTAGGCAAGTCCACCACAATGGAATGATTACAAACCTAGTTGATACTCCAACCTGTAATGTGTGTATGACGCCAGTGTTGGCACTTCAAAATAAACCTTACTTTATTAAAATGAGAAGTAATTTATATTACACCCCTTATAAGCATATTTTTCGAATTTTGTATGAAGTTCTTTTATTTGTGAAGTATTTGATGATATGTTCTGACTGTACAACATTAGTGGCGGTGTTATTCCCAACATGCTGCGTCATACGTAATGCCATTCAATTAACAAATTGGTACATTTTCACTTATGCTCAGTACCAAACTGAAAACAATATATTGCATTAAAACAATTGAAATAATTTATTTTGATGATGACTATGTAAAAATATAAACATGTTTTCTTAAAGTGATGATTTGAAATTGATTTTACAATGACATTAGTTAATCATTGAAATTATCACAGTCTTGTCGATTGTCACCAACGATTGGACGAAAGGCAGAATAAATATCAGTTTCCAATATACGCAGTATTTTCGTAAGAGAGGTGTTGGCCATGCCTCTCCCAGGATAAACAGACTAACACTACCGAAATAGAGACCAGGCCTCTCCCAGAATAAACAGACTAACACTACCGAAATAGAGACCAGGCCTCTCCCAGAATAAACAGACTAACACTACCGAAATAGAGACCAGGCCTCTTCTTTCACCAAACGATGCCCTGAAAAGAAAAAAACCAATATTTTGCTATTTTTTCTTAGTAACTCTATTGTTAGACTCACTGGCAACTAAAAATACGATTCATCACCCCTGTTGGTTTGGGCTAGTTGCCTTTGGTCTCATTAACTAATGTATTAAATCACTCGCATGTAAATACTACGATTAGGTCTGGTCCATGCAATGTGAACAAGGTACGGTATAGGTCTGGTCCATGCAATATGAACAAGGTACGGTATAGGTCTGGTCCATGCAATGTGAACAAGGTACGGTCTAGGTCTGGTCCATGCAATGTGAACAAGGTACGGTATAGGTCTGGTCCATGCAATGTGAACAAGATACGGTATAGGTCTGGTCCATGCAATGTGAACAAGGTAAGATATAGGTCTGGTCCATGCAATGTGAACAAGGTACGGTATAGGTCTGGTCCATGCAATGTGAACAAGGTCTGGTCCATGCAATGTGAACAAGATACGGTATAGGTCTGGTCCATGCAATGTGAACAAGATACGGTATAGGTCTGGTCCATGCAATGTGAACAAGGTAAGATATAGGTCTGGTCCATGCAATGTGAACAAGGTACGGTATAGGTCTGGTCCATGCAATGTGAACACGGTACGGTATAGGTCTGGTCCATGCAATGTGAACAAGGTAAGCTATAGGTCTTCTTAATGGAATGTGGTCATCGATATACCAGTCTAGATTTGGTCTTTATAAATAACAATTCTGAAATCAAAAGTAGATTTAGAGGAAGATGTTTTTGTAACCTATTGGATCTATTTGCTTAAGACGCTATCTTTCATTTTAATAATGCTAGAACTCACCTGCTGCTGATGCTATTGTTGCATTTTTACCAAGACGATATGAGCTGCTTTCTCCATTCGGCTCCGAATTGAAACCATCAAAAACTTTACTATTTTTTCTAACGTAATGTTTGGGTAGTGATGATGCAAATGTCCCCCGTGTCCCTCTCATAGTGTAACTGGACAAAGGTCCGTTACTCCTTGAACATGGCACATCTCTTCGGAGTCGAATTTTCTTTTCAGCTTTATCCGCTTTCTCATCAAGATCGGATAGTTTTTTAATGTCTTCGTTGGTGTTGTTTTGCTCTCGCTGCGTTTCGCCATTTCTATGCTCTCTGTGATTTTCACAATTCCTCTGCTCTCGTTGGATGTCACCATTCTTATGCTCTCGGTCATTTTCGTTATTTCTTTGTACAGTCATTGCATCCCCCGGACTTTCGCCATTATAGATGTCGGGACTTCCTTCCTGTGTTTGTGTGAGACTTGTGGGATCTGAGGTGGTGTCATCTCTGTTGTCATTTTCGCTAGATGTCTTCATATGATGAGTAAGTTTATGTCTGAATGAATCTACCAGATTGAAGGTAGGCCCGGGTTTCGTGTTCCAATCCCAAGGTGCTGTACCATGGGGAACATTCGTTCTCTCCGTTTCCCATCCAGAACGTACATGGTGTTTTCCCAAAGACCGACTTTCCGACTGACTATCCAAGTCTAAACTCTTACTCAGGTCAACAGACGAACTCATTCCACTCTTCAGTTTGCTATTTGCTAATTTTAGATCAGACTTCTTTCGCCTCCGTCTTTGGGCTCTCAGATCTGCCAAGTCTTTTTGTACTGTTTCTTCTTGTTTCGGTACTTCTACAATGGTCTCCATACTCAGTCTCCGGGTCTGCATGGAGAGCGGTTCGTTTTGTGTGGAAGTGTTTTGATTAGAAGAAAATGAGATTAAAGACAACCTTCTACTGCTACGAGGTCTTCTCGTTCTCATTCCTGGTTTACCAAGTTTGATAGGTTCGTTGACTTCAACATCATCAATTGATAATAGATTTTCCAAACTTTTAGAGGACTTCATCGGCTGAGCACTTGGTCTTCTGATCACGGGCACATGGTTATTTATCTGGGCAGGTCGTGTCGGAATCGTTTCTTTCGGAGACAGTGGTTTCACTACCGGCTGTCGAAGGATTGATTTTCTCCTCTCTCTTGTAATCAAGGGTGACGAACGGCCAGATCGAAGAGTTTCGGGTACAGTTCGTGTAATGGTGCCCTCGCTATTTGGAGAGTTATCCACTGAGGCTATGGTACTTGAGGAATCACTACTCATAGATCGACCAATCGATCTTTTTTCGGATTGCTCACCGGATCGTTGATTGGTGCTGCTTGCGTACCCTCTATCAGTGGATACAGAAGGCACGGTTCTGTCAGATTTGGAAGAGTCTAAACTTAATCCTGGAGAGTCTGGCATCTCGGTCGATTCGTCTAGGGACACACCAGAAGTCAGATCTCCGTTGCTTCTATCAACACTCATATCCGCTTCTGTTGTATACTTAGAGTTTCTCTCCTTTAAGTTAAATTCTTCGTCCTGTAACAATATGGATGAATATGTTGTTTACATTACGTCAAAACGCCTCTCCCATGTTTCAAACGTTAACGCGTATGGCTGTAAGTTATGTAAAATTTCAGTTTTACTTTCTGGAATCTCCTGAGGCTGCATGCAATAAAATAGTAGAAATCCATGTTAAGTTACATATACTAAAACGTACAATGATTTGCAAAAAAAATATGAGGAGAACGAAAGTTCAAGTTAAATCATACCTGCAGAATTTTCTGAGCTCGTCGTAAACTTATCTCCACTTCCTCTTGGTGTTTAGAAGCATCCAGAAGCTCGTTGTACTGTTTGCTCATGGACGAATTGTTTTCATCCTTTTTCCTAAATATAATATAAAGTCGTTTAAAAAAAGAAAAACACGTTCGTCATAGATCTATGTTTTCTTAACACACTAACCAAGTCCTCTTTATATTAAACCATATACCCCCCCCCCCCCCCCCCCACAAGTCCTCTTTATATTAAACCATATACCCCCCCCCCCCCCCCTTCCCGGATTTCTCCAGTAAGCCTACTTTGTAACATTCAAAGTCTGGATTTGAGAGAGAAAAACTTCGGGGTCGTCGAACTATTTTAAATTTACTTTATTTCAAATTGTAGCCAATGATTTTGCATCTATGTGTAAAATTGATTTATCCTAATTATGCCATAGTTTATACTTACCGATCGGTTTTCTGTTTTCTGGGTTTCCGTCTATGTCTGTCCCCTGGGCAATGAGCCTCCGAGTAACCATCGTCAGTTTCCACATCGGCATCCGAATTTGGATTATGGGCGTGAACTGTGCGGGCGTGTTGTTCTATCCAGTCACCTACCCGTCTGGAAGATCGGATCTCACGAGCAGATCTCACCCCTCCTCTGTCAGCTTGACCATTCGAATGGGAACCCTGGTTGTCGTCTATAGCAGACGATAAGTTGTATAGAGGCGGGACTCTTTTAGCATTTTGATTTTCCAGGGCTTCTTCTAAATTAGGCATACTCTTAGTTAAAGTTTCATAATCGTCTTTTCTTGAGAGTTTCTTCCAGTCACTACAAGCATTTGTTCTAGGTGAGAGATCGTGGAACTGACTGCTGATATTGGAATGATGTTCACCTTGAAAGGAAAACCTAGAATTGCTAAGATTGCCTCCCAGGAAAAATGGACTTGCAGGTGGTTGCTGAGAGCTAGACGCCTGTAGAACTAATTGTGCTTGATATAATTTTTCGTCAGCCGTTAAACCGCTGTTCATTAATTGCTGAAGTTGATCAACCACTGAACCAGTGTTCGAAACAAACGAAGCCGCTGGTGGAGGTTGGAATATCTTTTCTAGTTCAGAAGGTGGCAATTTAAAGCGATGGGATTTTGGTAGAGTTCCGTGCAGATTTCTGGTGTTCATATTTTGCAACTGTGAGCTGTAACTAAGGGATACGAAACGTTCACCTTTCACTCTCAGACTATGACTACCATTTTCAGGCAGTATATCGAAACTTGAGGCCGGGCGTATACCGTCGACTGAGAAACGATCTGGTGTACTTTGACGAGATAAATCCTGACTGGATTTAGACAGTTCTCTGTGAGTAGATTTAATTTCTGTGGCGGACTGTGTCTGATCTGCAAATGTGACTGTTTTGTCTGATATTCCAAGAGCAGTCGCCGGTCTTTGGTGGGGTTCTTCCTCCTCCTTCTCACTGTTGTTGTTGTTGTCGCATGCTATATCTGCCACCTCACGGTCCAAATCCCGATCAGTGTTATAGGACTTGTTCAATGGAGGATCGATCTGACTGGGGATTACGATGTCATCATTACCTTCCAGCGATCGTCTTTTCCAAGCAAGGGCGTTCGAAATGTCAACCAGAGGAAACTGCTGGGTGCTCGTTAACAACTTGTTTAAACTTCGAATTCTGAAATATCAAAAGCCATTATACCGTGTAGATCAACGAAAATATAATCGTTTGTTTATACAGTCACTAATTTGTACAGTCTTGTTTAAAGGGACATGCCCAGAGCCACCGACACGAAGATCGTTAAAATGTGCAGATCCTTCGTCTTTTTTGTGGTTATGACAATCGACCTGGGTTATCTGCACAAGCTACAGGCTCTGCAGCTGCGCATGTGCTGCATTCTCTGTATGATATGACTGTCAGAAGACAGCAACAGCAACAGACAATTATTTAAGTAGTTCTTGCACGTTATCGGCGGAAATCGACATGAAGCCTCCCATCCGAGATTGAGTACTTATTATTTTTTTACTAATCTGAATGTCAAGGAAAACCCACAAGATGTTAATGGTATGATTGATTACTCACCTTCTGGCGAGAAGACGAGCTTGAGTACAAAGCTGAGCGTCAGGAAGAATCGAGACGGGGTATTCAATTGTACTGATGTGTTCATTTCTCGGTCCGGGATGTTTGTTTAAAAAACTACGTACAGCTTGTGCCCATTTCGGTAAGACTGGTATAGAAGATTTCTCTTGTTTCCTTGCCTTTTCTACCTGACTAGACAATGTTGATGGAATGAACCTCAAAACTTTTTGATACCACTGTGCCAGCTGAAAAGATGGAGGTAAGATCTGAGTACTTTAACGAAAAAAAGAAAAATGTATAGCCAGTCTTTTTCAAACATCAGGTACATGTAGAATATATGTATAGCCAGTGTTTCCCTAACCTCATGTAGAATATATGTATAGCCAGTGTTTACCTTTTCAAACATCAGGAAGAATATATGTATAGCCAGTGTTTACCTTTTCAAACATCAGGTAGAATATATGTATAGCCAGTGTTTACCTTTTCAAACATCAGGTAGAATATATGTATAGCCAGTGTTTACCTTTTCAAGCATCAGACAGAATATAGGTATAGTCAGTATTTACCTTTTCAAACATCAGGTAGAATATATGTATAGTCAGTATTTACCTTTACAAACATCAGGTAGAATATATGTATAGCCAGTGTTTACCTTTTCAAACATCAGGTAGAATATATGTATAGCCAGTATTTACCTTTTCAAACATCAGGTAGAATATATGTATAGCCAGTGTTTACCTTTACAAACATCAGGTAGAATATATGTATAGTCAGTATTTACCTTTACAAACATCAGGTAGAATATATGTATAGCCAGTGTTTACCTTTTCAAACATCAGGTAGAATATATGTATAGCCAGTATTTACCTTTTCAAACATCAGGTAGAATATTTGTATAGCCAGTGTTTACCTTTTCAAACATCAGGTAGAATATATGTATGGCCAGTATTTACCTTTTCAAACATCAGGTAGAATATATGTATAGCCAGTATTTACCTTTTCAAACATCAGGTAGAATATATGTATAGCCAGTGTTTACCTTTTCAAACATCAGGTAGAATATATGTATAGCCAATATTTACCTTTTCAAACATCAGGTAGAATATATGTATAGCCAGTGTTTACCTTTTCAAACATCAGGTAGAATATATGTATAGCCAGTATTTACCTTTTCAAACATCAGGTAGAATATATGTATAGCCAGTGTTTACCTTTTCAAACATCAGGTAGAATATATGTATGGCCAGTATTTACCTTTTCAAACATCAGGTAGAATATATGTATAGCCAGTATTTACCTTTTCAAACATCAGGTAGAATATATGTATAGCCAGTGTTTACCTTTTCAAACATCAGGTAGAATATATGTATAGCCAGTATTTACCTTTTCAAACATCAGGTAGAATATATGTATAGCCAGTATTTACCTTTTCAAACATCAGGTAGAATATATGTATAGCCAGGTATGTATTATGAAGTCTCTCAAGCTTCTCTGTAAAAGTCTGGACGAGTTGTGCTAATGATGGTAGAAAGTCTAACTCACTTTCCAGACTGGGCGTTTCCTGATGTAGCTGACGAATTCCCTGTAACAATTCGGTGGCCTTACCAACCAAGACCTGTCAAATCATCAATAATATATAGAATATCAAAATGATATATATATATATATAATTACATATGTTTACTTGCAGCTGAATGTTACAACCATCCACCCCCAACCCCTGCAATCATCCACCCCCAACCCCTGCAATCATCCACCCCAACCCCTGCAATCATCCACCCCCAACCCCTGCAATCATCCACCCCCAACCCCTGCAATCATCCACCCCCAACCCCTGCAATCATCCACCCCCAACCCCTGCAATCATCCACCCCCAACCCCTGCAATCATCCACCCCCAACCCCTGCAATCATCCACCCCAACCCCCACAAAGAAGTCCGACATAGAGACGTGGATTCCCAATCTATTCATTTACAATATCCAAGTGTCCAAAACCATTTTAATTTCTCGGAATATTTCGAGTTATAAAGCCCGTGTGTTTTGGTGGTACTAATCGTAGTGTGTTTGATGATAGATTACCTTGGCTGGGTCATAGAGACTGGTGATGAAATACGTCCTGTACATCTCCGCTTGACTTAATGTACTCCCTATGTTAGCTGGCTGTTCAACTTTGGGCAGCCAAAACCGGGAAATCTCCTCGCACATCTGAAAAAACATCCGTCAAGAAACCGAAATGACAAAACTGACCGTCAATACAATGTACAGAGGGATTGAAATGGGAAATGACAAAAAGAAATCCGGAAAACCAAAGCTTCGTGATCTTCGCTCTCCGGATAGAACATGTAAACTACATAGGCTGGCCGCGGCTGGAGAGACTGGAGCAGTCTAATTGGTATATTTGAATGGGATACTCACCGCTGTAGTTTCTCGCTTGATGTGAAATAATTGGATGAGTTTTTGAAAATGATTCTCGGTATCTGTCCATATATTAGTCATTTCTTCCCGACCTTGTACTAGCTGTTTGCTAGCTTTATTGAGAAGAGCTATGGTTGCAGTTAACAAATTAGAAGATACTTTTGACAAGACCACTTCATCTTCCGGCTTGTTCAGCCTTTCTATCATTTTATTGCACCAGTCGATAGTGTTCTCCACATCTAGTTCTCTACAATGGAAAACAATTTTACCAGTTATTTAAAGTACTGTAAATGTTTGATTGCAATTGAATAACAATTGAAGAACAGGTCACTGTCCCCAGTCATGGTCAGTCAATTCCACCCATAGTTTTTGTGAACTATAATTGAAATACTTTACAACAGTAAGACGTTGATAAAGTTAGTTGATTTACCCACCGCATGATACTGTGATATCTATCCTGTAATTCGGTAACCAGTGTTTCCAACTGGTACGTGGTCAATCCAGCAGTATCATAATCCTGTAGTAACTGGACACGATCTCTTGCCCCAGGCAACAGCGATTGTCGCCGACATACTGCTTCCATTAAAGGATCGATCATCTGTAAATATAAACCATCAAGATCATTCCTACACATCCTCTTTTTCCTTCATGTATTTACAGCTAAAGGTGATTACTTATTAGCCTTAGACTTATCATAATGAATAACACAGATAATCTTAAACACTACAAAAACTGAGAGAAAAAAAATATATTAAAACTTAAATGGACGTTCGTTATTTCAATTTTATTTGTTTTCCAAGCCCTATTTCGGCTTGTTCAGGTTACATACAGTATAAATATTTTTGAATTAAACATCGGTCATTCAGTTTTTTCATGATTTTCAAACCCTCTTATAGTCTTGGCATTCGGACTTTATTAATCAGTTCGATTTTTTGCACCTCCTGCCACTTGGAAGAAAGGTTGTTTATATTTAACTTACGTGGTGGAACTGTATCCATGCTAATTGATCATGTTGTAATGAACCTCCCAAATCTTCTGTTAACTGAGTCCGGTCAATACGACTGTACACCTCGTTCACGTTCTTCAATAACGTCGCCTTTCAAACAAAAACACCCTGTTCAGTACTGTGTGAAATCTTTACAAATATATCATATTCGAACTGTTCAATTTGGAGCAAAGACAAACTATATCTACTTACCAGGAATGAGGCTACTTATTACTCTCTGCTTACCGGGAGTATGCTGCTTTGGGGTACTTTTTACTCTCTGCTTACCGGGAGTATGCTGCTTTGGGGTACTTTTTACTCTCTGCTTACCGGGAGTAGGCTACTTTGGGGTACTTTTTACTCTCTACTTACCGGGAGTGGCTATTTTGGGGTACTTTTTACTCTCTGCTTACCGGGAGTATGCTACTTTGGCGTACTTTTTACTCTCTGCTTACCGGGAGTAGGCTACTTTGGGGTACTTTTTACTCTCTGCTTACCGGGAGTAGGCTACTTTGGGGTACTTTTTACTCTCTACTTACCGGTAGTAGGCTACTTTGGGGTACTTTTTACTCTCTGCTTACCGGGAGTATGCTACTTTGGCGTACTTTTTACTCTCTGCTTACCGGGAGTATGCTACTTTGGCGTACTTTTTACTCTCTGCTTACCGGTAGTAGGCTACTTTGGCGTACTTTTTACTCTCTGCTTACCGGTAGTAGGCTACTTTGGCGTACTTTATACTCTTTACTTACCGGGAATGAGACTACTTTTGGGTACTTTAGGTACCGAGAATGGTGCTACTGTTGAGGGCTGCTCTATACTTACCGGGAATGTGGCTACTTTAGGGTTCTTTTTACTCTCTCTCAGACCAAGCTGTTTCTTCAGATATTTACTTTTCGTTCTTGACTTTGGTTTAAGGAGATACACGTTGGAAACGTTTCCACGTTTCTCATTCTGAAAGGTAAAGAAGAAACAAAATCAGACGGGCTTCTTTAATCAGGTTCGAAAAAGAATCACCAGATCAATAAATACTGTTATAAATTCTCCCAATTTGTTGAAAACTGAAAAAGCTTTTAAACGGTTACTTTTCCAACGGCACTACACAAATATTTGTGCAATTTTGCCGCTAGGTTCCGCGTATATTATTGATGTTCGTGATCCTACCTGTAAGAATTCCAAGGCTTCTACAAGAACCTGGTTGCTATCTTGACTGGACGCTTGAAGATCACCCACGAAGGTAAACCCTTGTTGACGATCGGAGGCATCCGTAACACTGAGGTAATAACGGATAATCTGAACCAATCCGGCAGATCCCACCTCGGCTAGTTTATCGAGATTAACAGCCGGGAAGGTAACGATTAGATGATTGTTGATGTCTCTACCTCCTACAAGAGACGAAAACATAAGTATAAAACTCAACCCTTCGTGCTCCAACTGATGTTATTTCTCTCTCTATTTAAATACCGGTAGTTCAAATATAGTACAGTAGGCGTGTATCCTGTTAAGAAGAGTTGCATGCAAAAGTATTCAACTTCCAGCTTATTCAAGTTATCATTCTGTAAGAAATGTAACTATTAATGGGTTTTAAGGTTAAATGCAACTCCTGTAAACATAACAGACACTTGAATGAGAGGAACAATACGCAGTCAACCTCGACACATGCTTAGCAGTCTGTATTGCTACTTGAGAAAACCATGACGTTTATATATTTCAGTTCTTCTCAAAGGACTCTAAGATATATAAACAAATAGTTCAGTGCCGTTGAATTGACCATTGCCAATGACTGCAATATCAACTGGATTTTAACTGCATATAAAATAACGTTGAGATAGTAATCTAATATTCATCTTTAAACGCACACAGGCTTAAAAGAGGAGCAAAGAGCACCACGCCCTTCTCTCAAACTGGATGGTGTTTGTTGAAATGTCATTTCTAAGGTTTCCGAGTCGATAGAAATCAAATTTATCGGAAACAAAATTATATTTCTTAAAAACTTATTTTAGGGAGGGGGGGGGGGATCCTTAATTTTCACGGCCCCGACCTTGAACTTAATGATATTTTCGCCTTACCTGTGAATATGGCCACTTCCGTCTTCAGTAGAGATTCGTCTACCTTTATCGACCATTCATACATCTTCTCTGAAACATAACATTCAGATAAACCTGTATGTATAACCGGTACCGGTATTCATATGTAAAGTTAATTTTTGAGTCTTACGTAAATCGATACAGCTCGGGCGACCATATGAACAATTGCCGGTATGCCAGTTTCCCAATCGGAATGAAGGTAGAATTACAGCATAATTGTGGTATTCACATGTCACATTATCTGTCAATCATCCATCTCTACCACCTGTCGCCTTCGTTACATTGTCATCGAAGACCTACTTAACTTATAGGCATATAGTTGTACAGGGAATATGCCTATAGGTATTTTATAATTGTCCTCATGTACAACATGCCATCTGCAGCTATTTCGTATCTATGTCACCAACTCGCCTTATTGTCTGACTCGATTTCAAAGATACCATGTATATACTCATCTGTCTCTCGACCAATGAATACAGTGGATTTTATCTGCCCCACACTTCAGGACGTATTGTGACTGTGGGTATCCTGCTTTTCTATAAACACCAGATCCTTATATATAGGCGGTCTATTTTCTCTTTTAAAGTGGCATGAGCTGCCAAAATTCGAACTTTTTCCATAAATTCTGATTGTAAAGATAGCAAGAAGCTGTGAAAGTCATCGGAAAACTAAATGATTGACGTTGGAATGAGGAAAATCTATCCTGTACGAGCTGAAATAGTGACCGAAAAGATGACAAAATTTAAATAATCTGGACAAACGTTAATCCTTCATTCTAAACCTAAGTTAGTTCAAAACAATAACCTACATTCCGGAGACTAGAAAAGCATTGAAAAGCTTCTGAATTGTATGTTCTCAGAAAAATAATCGATAATTTCCACATTCTGCATGTTTTAACGGAAAAATATCAACAATTTGGCAGTTTATGCCACTTTAAAAGAGACGAAAAAGAAAAACGATGTATTGCGTAATTTCCGTGAAAACTACTCGGCTTGGGAAATACTTTCCGGTAAAAGTGAGATATTGGTTTAATTCTAATAAAACATCTGATATCTTATGTATGTGTGTGAAATGACCACTTTCAGATGTCCTTATGTTTGTGTGTGAAATGACCACTTTCAGATGTCCTTATGTTTGTGTGTGAAATGACCACTTTCAGATGTCCTTATGTTTGTGTGTGAAATGACCACTTTCAGATGTCCTTATGTTTGTGTGTGAAATGACCACTTTCAGATGTCCTTATGTTTGTGTGTGAAATGACCACTTTCAGATGTCCTTATGTTTGTGTGTGAAATGACCACTTTCAGATGTCCTTATGTTTGTGTGTGAAATGACCACTTTCAGATGTCCTTATGTTTGTGTGTGAAATGACCACTTTCAGATGTCCTTATGTTTGTGTGTGAAATGACCACTTTCCGATGTCCTTATGTTTGTGTGTGAAATGACCACTTTCCGATGTCCTTATGTTTGTGTGTGAAATGACCACTTTCCGATGTCCTTATGTTTGTATGTGAAATGACCACTTTCAGATGTCCTTATGTTTGTGTGTGAAATGACCACTTTCCGATGTCCTTATGTTTGTGTGTGAAATGACCACTTTCAGATGTCCTTATGTTTGTGTGTGAAATGACCACTTTCAGATGTCCTTATGTTTGTGTGTGAAATGACCACTTTCAGATGTCCTTATGTTTGTGTGTGAAATGACCACTTTCAGATGTCCTTATGTTTGTGTGTGAAATGACCACTTTCAGATGTCGATCAATCAGACACACCTGGGAATCACTCAAGCGTGTCTAAGACACTTTCTCTTTCCAGAAATCTTCATCATTGTTGGTTTGTTATTTACCGAGTAATTAATGGGTCCCATTCATTAATGACTCATCTGCGGGTCAACAAAAGTACGCGGTTTAATAATAACAATTACTTATTAAATAGCCATTTCTCAGCTCATTTGGAATAATTTCTACTATTAGAGATAATTTAACCCATCTGGTAGAATGTGATGTTTTGTATAACGTATTAAACGGCTCATTGATAAAATATATACAAAAACTATTTCGGGTTCAAGACCAAGGAAAGCTGGTACATTCTGAAAAAAGATAAACTGTAAAAGAAACTTGCTGAACTGAAATGATTGGAATGACTGTCATGGTATAGCATTTTGATTATGTGGTGAAATACTTTTTCAATTGTACCATTAGGCCTATCGGAAGTTAGGATAGCATCGTTGTGACATGCCTTGGTGCGTGCAGGATTGCTCCAACATACCTAATTGCCTATATACTGGCGAAAGATTCACCCAACAATTACGCCTATCATCTTTAATAATACGCCTTCGCGATGCCGCCGGAACGTGCGATCAATCGCAGTTGCTATGACGTCGCAACTCTTCACTATGGTATCGGATGACAACTACGTATCTTTTGCGATGCGACTGCTTTGTGAGACTTTAGCTACAGCAGAAATTAAAAACCTATAGTGTTATCGTGCGAAAGCCGACCATAGACCTCGTACGCACCGGAGGCGACATGATTGTTGACACACTTGGAGCTTATTCGTGTTCCAGCTAACTGCGTCAATGAAACATTCAACATTTCCTCAAAATTAGTTCTGTAGTTTATTATAAGGCATTGTACGTAGAACAGAGTATGGCTTGAAATAAACACATGAAGCGGTAAGGAAGAGATCAAAGGTAAAGTCCACGGATCTTCCTAAAGCCTCAAGTTTACTTACACTCAATGGTTTGGTTGAGATTTATAAGTATTAATAAATAATAACAAAAATAAAGAATAACATTTTCCTGATGCGTACATCATTTGGATATGGTTACTAAAGCCTACCCGAAGCTTTGCGAAGCTAGGCCTATGAACGAATCTATATTCTTGGTCTTTTTGACATATATTTTAGGACCGACATTCCATTTAAGTGGCATGAGCTGCCAAAATTCACACTTTTTCATAAAGTTTGATTGTCACTACAATACGAGGGATGTAAGGCCACGGAGAACCTAGAGATGATTGGCGTTGGGATGGAGAAAATCCGGATAGTCTGAGGCCTGTGAAAAACGAAATAGTGTCACAAAAGGAATCAAAATTTAAATAACGTTCATTCATTCTTGGCCTAGGTTAATTCAAAACACTACATTAACGTACATTATCGAGGCACTAAAAAGCTTAGAAATTGTATTTCTGGAGAAAAATAGCCGATAAATACATAATTTTGTTTTTTCCACTTTCCACTTCAAAAGGGACGCAGATATGTCTTTATATTTTTCTACTCAACAACTTTATTGTTTGCGCCTCTTGTACACCACACGGAGGAGGTGGTTTTGATGTGATAGCTAGGATACTGGTATATAACTGAACAATTCCACTGTTTAAACACAGAATAAGTGCGATTGGATGTAATTGAATCAGTTGAAATAATTTAGTTATTTTGCAGTTTGTCTTTATATCTGTATACAGACATTTATTTTCTATAGTGGAACATTTCTCACAGATTGATATGACTGCTTTCAATCAATAGGATCTATATAGTTTTGAAAAATGAGCCCCATTAATTTAGTTCTACAGTAAATAAACATGTGAAAACTGGATCTTGTCAGTGTCTTTTGTTGCTCTGGTTCATTGGGTTTACTACTTTGGCGTGTGTCTTCTTCACACACCACTGGTTAAAATAGATCTCAGTTTGTAAGCGTAATATGTTAGGTATATTATAGCTGAAGGGAGTTAAATCATCAGTCATTGATGGGAGAGTTTCTATTACCCCTCAGAACACAAACACCAACTCATCTAGTAAAACAACCGACAATTAGTAGGCCAATAGGCATCATTATGTCAAAGTTATGACTCCCAACAGTCTCCTTTATTTTTGTACGGTGGACGGGTTGATGTTGATAGGGAGAGAGAGACATATATAACCTTGTCAGCCACACGGTCTATTCCATCTAAATATATAAAAATGGAATTGGTGTTTTGTGTTATCTTGAACAGCTGCTCCATGTAATATCGATAACTATGTTTGTTTACTACCCCATTGTTTGCCAGGTGAACGACAGTGGTGTAGCCGGCAAACATACTATAGTTGTCATACACAGCTATATAGTTATATTGCATTACACTATAACAAATTAATAAATCCCATCCTATTACCTTGATAATCCTGATCGGCTTATCAACTTAATCCAGGGTTAATCTTCATAACTGCGTTAATGACAGATTACATCTTGTCTCGACTCGTTGAAAGAATTATCAAATCTCAGTTAACTTAAACGAATTTCTATATTTTAGTTAACAAGAAAAATCTATGAAAAAAAGTTCAAAAGAAACAGGCCGTACTTCATAAAAGATTTTATAAAAATAGTTTCTGTCTCATCCCTCTAATGTATAGAAGACATGACACTCACACTTGTTGCATTGCCGTAGTAGAATTCGAACGGAATAGTAAAGTGTAACAAATCCACACCTACGCTATATTTAGCCCTACTAACAATGCTTATGAATTATTGAAAAGAGCTGTTGAATGAGAAACAACAGTTGGGAATGAAGACGGAATATACTTAATTAAACTGATAAATATGGTGAGAAGTTCGTACATACAATATTGTACAAATACCAATCTACATATATTGGTGTAATAGCACTTACTGCCACATAAAACAATAGTTAACAAATTTGACAAATATTTCTGATTGTCAGGATTTGGAGACATTCATGAAAGACGTAAACATTTGGACTTACCTGTAAATAAGAGAAAGTCCGGTGTAATATTGTAAGGCAGGTATAATCAACAGGTTGTCGAGCATTCCTCGTCGTACGTCTGCTCACTGTTATTAACGTCCACCATATAAACACTGCCTGTCCCTCTGTGTTCAATGACTTCATTAATCGATAAGCAACACACACTCCTTCAGCGCAAAGGCTCACGGGAAGGTTATCGACCGAACATTACCATAATACCCTATACATATGTAAAGCATTCTACAAATCTAATAATAATAACTTGTTTCAATTCAGTGAATTTAAACAGCACGAAGTCAACCTTAAGATATGCGACACAGAGGTTCTTGCATGTTTGTCCCCTTTTAGATAAAAAAACTCTCACATTTTCGCATGAAAAGGTGAAAAAATATATCCGCCGTGGATATCAACACATAACAATTATAATATGAGGAGTCTACCTTTTGATCATGGGCCATAGAGGCATATTTAAGGTAGAAACCTGAGGTTGATAAAAACCAGTTAAAAAAACGAAAAAAATTCCTTAATTCACACAAATTGTTGATATTTTTTAATATTAGAATAATAAGAAAAAACATGTTGACTTTTGAATAGAGCTATTACCTGCTTCCTATAATTAGTCGTAAGTTAATTAAACATTTTTTGTGCAGTGAACAGTTAGACATAGGGTTCACATTTTGGATTGTTAAGATTAAAGTGGCATGAGCTGCCAAAATTCATACTTTTTTCATAATTTCTGATTGTCACGACAGTAAGAGGCCTTGAAGGTCATCGAAAAACTAAATGATTGGCGTTAGAATGGGGAAAATCCATACAGTATGTGGCTTGTAATTAAGAATCGGTAGTGGTAGACAACATTTGACAAATACTGTGCCTTCCAGAAACTCTCAATAACATTGGACCTCTCGGGTTAAAATAGTAAACGTCACTCGATGATGATGATGGGAAAATAAAGGACCGAGTTAACATGTGTCTTCTTTTGGAGGGACACTATAGGCCTACGATATTGATCACGGAATACAGTCCGTAGAACAAATAACATATGGAAAGCATTTAAACCTCTGTCAAATTGTTATATTGTTTATTGTATGAACTCGAAATTTGAACTCAATCACTGCCTGACATAATGGAAAAGACATTTCGTATTAAAATAGATTTTGGATCAGTCCATCAAAGTGCGAGTATAAATAATATGACATACGCAATGGTACATGTTGATAAAGTGACAAACTGTAAACTTTAATATAATAAATTCTGATTGTCAAGAGAGGTTGATCGTCAATCGTATTCTCGAGAGATCTTTTAGACCAAGATAGACCTCGTAACATGCGCCTTTACACGGTATAGCGCATGAATTACCAAATGTCAGCTTCGGTAACATTTTTAAAAGCTGTAAGAAAATATAGCAATCCGGACATCACACTATACGTGAACGATTACTTGGAATTAGAGAAACGTTAAACAAGTACTTCAAACAGAGAGTCAATTTCTTAAAGCTATCTCATTTTGCCGAAACCAGGCTCTTCTACTCGAAATTGAATTGGTCACTGTTATAAACCCCTCGACGTGTCTTTTTTTACTAGTATCTGGTATGTTGGATGTAACTAACGATATGCCTAGTTAGTGTAGGATAAATATGTAGTTGATAAAACTGACGAACGATTAGCTAATTCAGTTTCAATGATTTTTACCCTGTATTTGGCAGCTCCTGTTCCTTTAATCAGCAGCTTCAGAAAAATATCAATATCGAATCCCTTTGAAGTTTTTGCTTGTTATGTAATTTGTTGGTGTTTCTTCAATGAGCCCTGCACTATAGTGCCTGTTTTGCACTATACCTTTTCCCACAACCCTTTATTATGTTAGGGCCCCCGAAGTTCTGAGGTCCAAAATGCACAGAGATGGGTTCTAAACCGATTCTGGTTTATAAAAAGGACAATTATTTTCACAAAATTTCCATAAAATAAAAAGTACCTCATTGTGTCGCTAGGATGTTTTAATGTGTTTAGTTCAACTATATTTTAATTGTTCAGCCGAGGGTTCAGGTGCCAACAAAGCCCTGACAGCTTTCGGCTGCTAGATGGCGGTAATAAGTTTTAGCTCACTGAAATAAAGACTCACTGAAATATATTTTAGCAACTCGAATGCAGGTCGAGGATTATAGGCTTAATTATAGGCAAATTAGACCAATACCTATGTGACTTACACTGTACCTAAACTAAAACAAGAAGGACCCAGGGCCTTTGATTACAGAAAAATAATAAATTTAAAAGAGGCCTGTGACGAGGGCAATAGGCTCTGGGGTTCTTCATTGCCTGAGAAGCGTCCCGAGGCTGTTCTGCAAGTGAAATTCTGGATTTTGCTTTCCCTAATTCTAAAATAATAACATAAAATCGTTTTATTCCAAGTTTTAAGTGAAGCCTTGTAATGCTTTGAGGTATGGATAAGGGGCTGACTATCCCAACGCATTAGGCGAGGGGCCACTTATAGGCCCCGGTAGCTCAGGGGTTCTAGATTGCCTGAGAAACGTTCTGCAAGTAGATAACTTCTGGATTTTGCTTTCCCTAATTCATAAAAATAAGACAAGCAGGAGAAGCGCCTACGCTTTGTTTTATACTGATTTGAGCAATTATATGGGAAAACTACATACTTGTGTTACATAAAAGGGTCCGTGGATCGTTTTCTTTATCGAAAAGGCGTGGGTGCAGGGGCCACCAAGGCTCTTAAAATCATCCTACAAAAACTGTCATGACTTTGGTTATTCTTTTTTGTAAGTTACAGTACTGCAGACACTTTCTCAGAGATATCTTGTACATCAATCATCGACGATCCACCAATTTTGATTAAGCTCCCAGAACGGTGTATATAGTTTTGTTCTCAAATTGACTTTTTTTTTTGTACTGATGGTCGTATTTTGGATACTGCCGTCAATATAAAACAAGAAAAGTATCAGTAAAACTGATGGATGATCCCCGGTTCCCCATCGCAGATATACGCTCAGTAAATTTGACCAAATAATGAGAAAAGGACAATAACTGCAAATGTCCATTTTTCTGGAGATGCTTAAAGAATAAATCATACCGCGCTATATTACTTTGTAAGGATTTGTCAAAGCAGGAGAATGAACAAAAAAATAAGACTATTGATTGGTTTGGAAGGCCATGAGTGGGCCATCCAAGTTTACTGACATTTAAAGAAATTAATCAATTAAACAGAAATATACCAGGTACTGTTCATTCCAAGCCCATCCAAATGCATTCATGGTCTGAAAAATATGACGAAGTCAAATGGAGCACTGCCTTCCTATCTTTAGCCAGATAGACCTGGTCTAGTACGGCCCCTGCTTTGTGTGTTGGAGGAGATATCAATGCACAAGGTCTTGGTAATGATTATATACCAGCCAAGTTACAAAACAATCCTGACAATATTAATTAAGATATGGCCCGGACAAGCAGTCTTGGTAAAATTTGACAAATTGGAGAAACCAAGGGCAATAACTCTAAAAATTATTCTCACGGAGAGAAAAGCGCAGCACTGCACAAGCTCTTGGTAATGACTATATACCAGCCAAGTATCAAAACAATCCTGACAATATTAATTAAGATATGGCCCGGACAAGCAGTCTGGGTAAAATTTGACAAATTGGAGAAACCAAGGGCAATAACTCTAAAACTTATTCTCTGTCACGGAGAGAAAAGCGTAACACTGCACAAGTTCTTGGTAATGACTATATACCAGCCAAGTTTCAAAACAATCCTGACAATATTAACCAAGGTATGGCCCGGACAAGCAGTCTGGGTAAAATTTGACAAATTGGAGAAACCAAGGGCAATAACTCTAAAATTATTCTCGTCACGGAGAGAAAAGCCTACAGATGGACGGACGGACGGACAAAGCGGCGACTACATGCTATCCCGAAAGTTTTCGGGGAGCAAAAAAATAGTAATTTTCGAGTCAGAAACCCGGACTAGGGCGAGATGATCACTGAATTTTGTGTGATTCTTCAGAAATTTCATTTTTCAACATTCAGCATGCAACATGAGCCATGCAACATGTTGCTTAACATTGCAACACGGAATATGTTGTGCAAAAATATTAAAAAAGAAACATATCACCATAGTTATCGTGGTTACCGTCAAACTTAAGATGACATGAAACTGGCAGACCTAAAATTAGTGCATACATAATGGTACGTTTGATTCAGTGTTAATTCCTTTCTACTCTGGCTTTGGACATTGGAATCCTTTTAGTTTTTAATTTTTTTTTCGTTTCAAACTTTTTCTTAATTTAAATTATTTTTTTTTAGTTTCATTTTTTTTTTTTAGTTTTTAATTTTTGTTCAGATTTGAATTTTTTTTTGGAGGAGGTTTTGACCCAGGGGGTAAGTCACATGTCCCCCCCCCCCCCCCCCCCCCCTCCCGTCATAGGTCACGTGACTTTCCATCCGGGTAATAAGTCATAAGACAGACAATAGTAAAACGATGCCTGCCAGCTATGGGGGGCTATAAAGCTCACCAGGGGCGGATCCAGCTTTTGGAAAGGGGCGTTTTGGTTTTCTTTTTTGTATTTGCATATAGAAATCGGATCACGCATGCAACTTCCAAAGCTGTGTCACACCGTTGATGTGTGCTAGCAAAAAGCAGCTTGCAGGCAGCTAGCTGGCAGCCATCTTGTTTTTGGTTACATGATTTATCACCTGGGTGAAGTGATGTGACTTTTCACCTTTTCAACCTCCCCAAAAAAAAATTTAAAACTGACAAAAAAAATTGAAACTAAAAATAAAATTTGAAGAAAAAAAAAAAATTCAAATCTGAAAAAAAATGTAAATGTCCTATTCGGTGGCTTGACCTTTTAAAGCCAGCGTACATTTCCCCTCTCCCTTTTTTTTCTATGCTCAGAAAAAAGGGTAAATCCTGACCCTCTGGAATAAAAGAGAATATAAAATAATCCAATATAGATACCATATTATGTAACGGAAGATGCCATTAATGTTACATGACATACCATCTATACCAATAAGGAATATGTTGAAGAATTGCAAAGATTGGATCGGTTATGTAAGGGGCATAACTCTTGAAAAGGGCAATGGATTAGGCTTCCTTTGCCTGACATATTGAACAACTGTGGGAAGTTGTGTGAAAACCTTTTCCAGATAATTTGTTTACAATGTACAATGGACAGATTTTTCCCTGGTGGCAAAACTGCCCGAGGGTGGAGTTCCGGAAGGTCCCCCCCCCCCCCCCCCCCCAACTAAACCTGGAAACGCCGCCATATAAAATAATCTTGATTGCAGCAAACATCAATCAATCTATTTTTCAGATATCAAGTCCGTAGAATAATTTTACTGTTAGTTCGCTTACACAGTTCAAATTATTAGTTCAAATGAAATGAAGTCGTCATGAAAAACATACAGAAACCCATCCGCTGATTATAGTCTTAACAGTATTCAGGATTTCAGCAGTGAGTGTGCCTTTAAAGTTTAAATGAAAACATTAAAGAATGTTTCAAAGGTCTCCATAATTTATGGAGTTAACACTTTAATTGTATACAATTTTTCTTCTTTATCTGATCTTGATGCAGATAAAGTTTACAAATGGCAGGATGTGTCATAATAACATGGATAGAGACCCAAAACAAAATAGTAAACTTCAAGCACTTAACATTTTTCCCAAAATAAAAATATTCTTGGATTTCAAGTTGGCTTTAAAAAGGATTTCATTTGACATCAACAACTCTCATGGTTAATAACAAATACCAGATCAATGATTAACCAAATAACAAACAAGATGGGCATAATCTCATTGTAATGTATTATAGAGCAGAAAGAATGGTAGCAAAGGAAGGGAGTTCTGTAGAGGTATGATAACAGATAGAAGAGTTCTGTAGAAGTATAACAGATGGAAGAGTTCTGTAGAAGTGTGATAACAGATAGAAGAGTTCTGTAGAAGTATAACAGATGGAAGAGTTCTGTAGAAGTGTGATAACAGATGGAAGAGTTTGAATGAAGTATGATAACAGATGGAAGAGTTCTAATGAAGTATGATAATAGATGGAAGAGTTCTGTAGAAGTATGATAACAGATGGAGGAGTTCTAATGAAGTATGATAATGATGGAAGAGTTCTAATGAAGTATGATAACAGATGGAAGAGTTCTAATGAATTATGATAACAGATGGAGGAGTCGGTAGAAGTGTGATAACAGATGGAAGAGTTTGAATGAAGTATGATAACAGATGGAAGAGTTCTGTAGAAGTGTGATAACAGATGGAAGAGTTTGAATGAAGTATGATAACAGATGGAAGAGTTCTGTAGAAGTGTGATAACAGATGGAAGAGTTTGAATGAAGTATGATAACAGATGGAAGAGTTCTGTAGAAGTGTGATAACAGATGGAAGAGTTTGAATGAAGTGTGATAACAGATGGAAGAGTTCTAATGAAGTATGATAATAGATGGAAGAATTCTGTAGAAGTATGATAACAAATGGAGAAGTTCTAATGAAGTATGATAATAGATGGAGGAGTCGGTAGAAGTGTGATAACAGATGGAAGAGTTCTAATGAAGTATGATAACAGATGGAGGAGTCGGTAGAAGTGTGATAACAGATGGAAGAGTTCTGTAGAAGTGTGATAACAGATGGAGGAGTCGGTAGAAGTATGATAACAGATGGAAGAGTTCTGTAGAAGTGTGATAACAGATGGAAGAGTTTGAATGAAGTGTGATAACAGATGGAAGAGTTCTAATGAAGTATGATAATAGATGGAAGAGTTCTAATGAAGTATGATAATAGATGGAGGAGTTCTAATGAAGTATGATAATAGATGGAGGAGTCGGTAGAAGTGTGATAACAGATGGAAGAGTTCTAATGAAGTATGATAACAGATGGAGGAGTCGGTAGAAGTGTGATAACAGATGGAAGAGTTCTGTAGAAGTGTGATAACAGATGGAAGAGTTCTGTAGAAGTGTGACAACAGATGGAAGAGTTCTATAGAAGTGTGATAACAGATTTAAGAGTTCTGTAGAAGTGTGATAACAGATGGAAGAGTTCTGTAGAAGTATGATAACAAATGGAGAAGTTCTAATGAAGTGTGATAACAGATGGAAGAGTTCTAATGAAGTATGATAATAGATGGAGGAGTTCTAATAAAGTATGATAATAGATGGAGGAGTCGGTAGAAGTGTGATAACAGATGGAAGAGTTCTAATGAAGTATGATAACAGATGGAAGAGTTCTAATGAAGTATGATAACAGATGGAAGAGTTCTAATGAAGTATGATAACAGATGGAAGAGTTCTAATGAAGTATGATAATAGATGGAGGAGTCGGTAGAAGTGTGATAACAGATGGAAGAGTTCTAATGAAGTATGATAACAGATAGAAGAGTTCTGTAGAAGTGTGATAACAGATGGAAGAGTTCGAATGAAGTATGATAACAGATGGAAGAGTTCTAATGAAGTATGATAATAGATGGAGGAGTCGGTAGAAGTGTGATAACAGATGGAAGAGTTCTGTAGAGGTATGATAACAGATAGAAGAGTTCTGTAGAAGTATAACAGATGGAAAAGTTCTGTAGAAGTGTGATAACAGATGGAAGAGTTCGAATGAAGTATAACAGATGGAAGAGTTCTAATGAAGTGTGATAACAGATGGAAGAGTTCTGTAGAAGTGTGATAACAGATGGAAGAGTTCTGTAGAAGTGTGATAACAGATGGAAGAGTTCTGTAGAAGTGTGATAACAGATGGAAGAGTTCTGTAGAAGTGTGATAACAGATGGAAGAATTCTGTAGAAGTGTGATAACAGATGGAAGAGTTCTGTAGAAGTGTGATAACAGATGGAAGAGTTCTGTAGAAGTGTGATAACAAATGGAGAAGTTCTAATGAAGTATGATAACAGATGGAAGAGTTCTAATGAAGTATGATAACAGATGGAAGAGTTCTAATGAAGTATGATAATAGATGGAGGAGTCGGTAGAAGTGTGATAACAGATGGAAGAGTTCTAATGAAGTATGATAACAGATAGAAGAGTTCTGTAGAAGTATAACAGATGGAAGAGTTCTAATGAAGTATGATAACAGATGGAGAAGTTCGAATGAAGTATGATAACAGATGGAAGAGTTCTAATGAAGTATGATAATAGATGGAGGAGTCGGTAGAAGTGTGATAACAGATGGAAGAGTTCTGTAGAGGTATGATACCAGATAGAAGAGTTCTGTAGAAGTATAACAGATGGAAAAGTTCTGTAGAAGTGTGATAACAGATGGAAGAGTTCGAATGAAGTATAACAGATGGAAGAGTTCTAATGAAGTGTGATAACAGATGGAAGAGTTCTGTAGAAGTGTGATAACAGATGGAAGAGTTCTGTAGAAGTGTGATAACAGATGGAAGAGTTCTGTAGAAGTGTGATAACAGATGGAAGAGTTCTGTAGAAGTGTGATAACAGATGGAAGAGTTCTGTAGAAGTGTGATAACATATTTAAGAGTTCTGTAGAAGTATGATAACAGATGGAAGAGTTCTGTAGAAGTGTGATAACAGATGGAGAAGTCGGTAGAAGTGTGATAACAGATGGAGGAGTCGATAGAAGTGTGATAACAGATGGAAGAGTTCTGTAGAAGTGTGATAACAGACGGAAGAGTTCTAATGAAGTATGATAACAGATGGAAGAGTTCTAATGAATTATGATAACAGATGGAGGAGTCGGTAGAAGTGTGATAACAGATGGAAGAGTTCTGTAGAAGTGTGATAATAGATGGAAGAGTTCTAAACAAATGGAGTTCTAATGAAGTATGATAACAGATGGAAGAGTTCTAATGAATTATGATAACAGATGGAGGAGTCGGTAGAAGTGTGATAACAGATGGAAGAGTTCTGTAGAGGTATGATAACAGATAGAAGAGTTCTGTAGAAGTATAACAGATGGAAAAGTTCTGTAGAAGTGTGATAACAGATGGAAGAGTTCGAATGAAGTATAACAGATGGAAGAGTTCTAATGAAGTGTGATAACAGATGGAAGAGTTCTGTAGAAGTGTGATAACAGATGGAAGAGTTCTGTAGAAGTGTGATAACAGATGGAAGAGTTCTGTAGAAGTGTGATAACAGATGGAAGAGTTCTGTAGAAGTGTGATAACAGATGGAAGAGTTCTGTAGAAGTGTGATAACAGATGGAAGAGTTCTGTAGAAGTGTGATAACAGATGGAAGAGTTCTGTAGAAGTGTGATAACAGATGGAAGAATTCTGTAGAAGTGTGATAACATATTTAAGAGTTCTGTAGAAGTGTGATAACAGATGGAAGAGTTCTGTAGAAGTATGATAACAAATGGAGAAGTTCTAATGAAGTGTGATAACAGATGGAAGAGTTCTAATGAAGTATGATAATAGATGGAGGAGTTCTAATGAAGTATGATAATAGATGGAGGAGTCGGTAGAAGTGTGATAACAGATGGAGGAGTTGATAGAAGTGTGATAACAGATGGAAGAGTTCTGTAGAAGTGTGACAACAGATGGAAGAGTTCTATAGAAGTGTGATAACAGATTTAAGAGTTCTGTAGAAGTGTGATAACAGATGGAAGAGTTCTGTAGAAGTATGATAACAAATGGAGAAGTTCTAATGAAGTGTGATAACAGATGGAAGAGTTCTAATGAAGTATGATAATAGATGGAGGAGCTCTAATGAAGTATGATAATAGATGGAGGAGTCGGTAGAAGTGTGATAACAGATGGAAGAGTTCTAATGAAGTATGATAACAGATGGAAGAGTTCTAATGAAGTATGATAACAGATGGAAGAGTTCTAATGAAGTATGATAACAGATGGAAGAGTTCTAATGAAGTATGATAATAGATGGAGGAGTCGGTAGAAGTGTGATAACAGATGGAAGAGTTCTAATGAAGTATGATAACAGATAGAAGAGTTCTGTAGAAGTATAACAGATGGAAGAGTTCTAATGAAGTATGATAACAGATGGAGAAGTTCGAATGAAGTATGATAACAGATGGAAGAGTTCTAATGAAGTATGATAATTGATGGAGGAGTCGGTAGAAGTGTGATAACAGATGGAAGAGTTCTGTAGAGGTATGATAACAGATAGAAGAGTTCTGTAGAAGGCTAACAGATGGAAAAGTTCTGTAGAAGTGTGATAACAGATGGAAGAGTTTGAATGAAGTATAACAGATGGAAGAGTTCTAATGAAGTGTGATAACAGATGGAAGAGTTCTGTAGAAGTGTGATAACAGATGGAAGAGTTATGTAGAAGTGTGATAACAGATGGAAGAGTTCTGTAGAAGTGTGATAACAGATGGAAGAGTTCTGTAGAAGTGTGATAACATATTTAAGAGTTCTGTAGAAGTATGATAACAGATGGAAGAGTTCTGTAGAAGTGTGATAACAGATGGAGAAGTCGGTAGAAGTGTGATAACAGATGGAGGAGTCGATAGAAGTGTGATAACAGATGGAAGAGTTCTGTAGAAGTGTGATAACAGACGGAAGAGTTCTAATGAAGTATGATAACAGATGGAAGAGTTCTAATGAATTATGATAACAGATGGAGGAGTCGGTAGAAGTGTGATAACAGATGGAAGAGTTCTGTAGAAGTGTGATAATAGATGGAAGAGTTCTAAACAAATGGAGTTCTAATGAAGTATGATAACAAATGGAAGAGTTCTAATGAATTATGATAACAGATGGAGGAGTCGGTAGAAGTGTGATAACAGATGGAAGAGTTCTGTAGAAGTGTGATAATAGATGGAAGAGTTCTAAACAAATGGAGTTCTAATGAAGTGTGATAACAGATGGAAGAGTTCTGTAGAAGTGTGATAATAGATGGAAGAGTCGGTAGAAGTGTGATAACAGATGGAGTTCTAATGAAGTATGATAACAGATGGAAGAGTTCTAATGATTTATGATAACAGATGGAGGAGTTCTAATGAAGTATAACAGATGGAGGAGTTCTAAGCAAGTGTGATAACAAATGGAGGAGTTCTAATAAAGTATGACACCAAATGGAGGAGTTCTGTTGAAGTATGATAACAAATGGAGAAGTTCTAATAAAGTATGATAACAGATGGAGGAGTTCTAAGCAAGTGTGATAACAAATGGAGGAGTTCTAAGCAAGTGTGATAACAGATGGAGGAGTTCTAAGCAAGTGTGATAACAAATGGAGGAGTTCTAATAAAGTATGATAACAGATGGAGGAGTTCTAAGCAAGTGTGATAACAGATGGAGGAGTTCTAAGCAAGTGTGATAACAAATGGAGGAGTTCTAAGCAAGTGTGACAACAGATGGAGGAGTTCTAATGAAGTATGATAACAGATGGAGGAGTTCTAATGAAGTATGATAACAGATGGAGGAGTTCTAATGAAGTATGATAACAGATGGAGGAGTTCTGTAGAAGTATGATAACAAATGAAGGCGTTCTGTAGAAGTATGAGAATAGATGGAGGCGTTCTGTAGAAGTATGATAACAAATGGAGAAGTTTTGAAGAGGTATGATAACAAATGAAGGCGTTCTGTAGAAGTATGAGAATAGATTTAAGAGTTCTGTTGAAGTATGATAGAATAGAATTTAAACCGAGAAAAGAATGAAAACAATATAATTAATGGCAACTGTTAGCACTTAAAATAATGAGAGCACATAGATATGTGTGTTATTAACACATGAGATTACCATATCATAAGACCAATCTTTCCTTCAATATGTCAAAAGATTTCTCACAACAATACAATAATATTTTCCTTCAACAAAAATTAATCTTTTCAAATTTCATCCGAACTATAACATATTTATGAACGAAAATATACTTCAAAACTGAAAGAGTGTGTTTAAGGCAAATTCATTGCAGATCAGCCAATAAAAGAGAAAATAGCAATTTCATAACACATAATTAATTGTGCGTGGTCTTGATTGATTTCCAGTTCAATAAAACTAACTGATAATTAAAAAGTTAGCATTTCCAGAAATCTTTCATAAGAGGACTTGCATCCCATTTCCAAATTTGAGCATGTTTTAAGTAAAGATATCTATAAAAAGATAATATCAAATTGGTGGTCGTTCTAAAAATACGGGTGAATCTGACTTGAGAGATCCATACTTCTGCCATAAGTCAATGGCGTTGTTTACCAGGATATCACCAGTATCTTCTGATATCTGTCAAAATACAAAACAATTCATTGCTTATAAAGATCGAAAACCAAAACCAAAAAAAATTTCTGAACATGCGTTCAACTAAGGCCCTGTTACGGTACATGTATATTGGGTATGTTAGTTTAAAACAATCTAATCAATGATAAGAAGTCAATGGTCGAGTTAACACTCATTAAACGAGCAATCGTCTGTCTTAGGGACATTACAAATTCTCTAATTTTCCTGTGTACACAGAATGGTAAGGTGTGGAGGTGATCCCTTGTAGCTTTTCCCCTTGCAGCTGATTGTTTTACTTATAATTTAAGTCTCACAACATGTTCGAACAGATGATCCAGAGCATGCTTGGTCGATTGTTTTGTTATCTTCTGACTTAATTTGTGGGTTTTTTTTTCTCCTGATTATACATTTATGACAATGTAGGTATGAATATCAGTAACATTTTCCCAACTCATTACAGTAACGTTCACCCATGTAAGACCTCGGTTTACATTCAACCGAAACCAGTATGACAAAATTTCCACTGAAAATTTAATTGTATATTTTTTGCTGAAAATCCACGAGTCGCCATTCGAAGTTGATTCTTTTAGCAGAAGCAATAAATGTAACGAAAAGATGGGAAAATACAGCATTAGATCTCATAAGAGGATTAATACCCTAAGGTAGAGTTGAAAATCTATATAAAGCCCTCACACATTAACAAGCATATCATTAAACTATACACAAAGAAAAAAGTTAAGCACCCCCCCCCTGGAAAGTCTGCACCGACCAATAACATTATTGGTGTAGGGAGATTGTTGGCAAACTGATATAGCAGAAACGATTGGGCAACATAAAGGGCAACATTGTGGCGATAAGAAATCACCATTAAAAGCAAAATGAAGCCAGACGGACTGGATTATTTCACTCAAATAGCCGCGTTGCCAGTTTTATTGTGGGAGGAAACCTTGCTCTATGCCCGGAGAAAACCCACGACCTTCCACTGGTAACTGGCAACCATCCCACTAGTCCGGGTTTCTGACTCCAAAATTACTTTTTTTTGTACTGACGGTCGTATTTTGGGGTCAGGGCTCATTGCAATCAAAAAGTCGGAAGAGCCTGCACGTTTCTGATCGGGCAGTTAGCGGTCAGATTTAGACAGTAAATAACAACATAACTAACTCAAATAGTGTCAGCACGACATTCACTAATGATTTAGTGAATTAAACATTTAAAAATTGAAAAACCGCTAAACAGTGTTACGTCATCAATGGCGGAGAGTTTGAGACTGGAGGAGGCAAAAGTGAATTCAGTGGAAGAATAAAGTTTACTGTTCGATCTTGCTCGTCCATATCATGCACTGGTAGGTAGAGAAATTATCCATGAACGTGATTATGACCGTTTAGACACGATCTGAGTAGTTTACATTGCTATTTCTTTGTCTAAATCGGACCACATACTGGCCAACTCCGGCTTTTCGATTGCAGTGAACCCTGACTCCAAAATACGGCCGTCAGTATAAAAAATAGTCATTTTGGAGTCAGAAACTCGGACTACCATCCCACATAGGTCGTTCGAGTGAAAACCCAGACAGAAAATTTCCAATTTTTTTTGGACTGAGTGGGATTTGAACCCGCGACCCATTGGTGGAAGGCTGTTTGGATTGAGCGTCCAATGCTTCACCTACTGAGCCATGGAGGCCCGATGGACTCTGAAGTTTCATACTTACAAGCATCTTTTTATTCTATTAAAATACACTTTGATTTGGCTAACGATATCCTGAATAAATTGTATAGCTTATTAAGCATCTTTTAATTTTATTAAAATACACTTTTTATTTGGCTAACGATATCCTGAATAAATTGTTTAGCTTATTGCCATTAATGGTGATTTCTTATCACCAGAATGCTGCCCTTTATGATCACAATCGTTTCTGCAACACCAGTTTGCCAACAATCTCCCTACACCAATGGTTCTATCGGTCGGTGCAGACATTCCAGGGGGGTGCTTAACTTTTTTCTTTGTGTATACTTAGGTTTCAAACTGTAGGACTTCTCCAATTGCTTGATTGAGGCTTAATGTCACACCCAACAACTTACGGTGACAAAACTAACAACCCATCTAAATTTTGACATTAGGCTCCACAGACCATGCAAGGTAAGCAGGGCTAATGTACTGGCATATTTATTGTTCCTCTAAAAAAAGCCACACTGGCAGCAGCCTGAGGGTTTCACTATTGCATCCCAGTAATCAGTTACCTTTAGAAGATAATTGACCATATCCTCTGTTGATGTCATACTTAATAGGGGTCGATGAAAGGTCATGAAAATAGATACAGCAACAAACACTAAAATCATACAAGAGCCACCTAATACTTTATCCCAGATTCTGAAAGAAAAAAATAGCAAATTGTATCCAATGCTCATAAAACACATAACAAAGGTATCATAATTGAAAAAAATACATATTCTTTTTAAGAGAGACTAGAAGAGATAAAAGCATGGTTGCAAAACCTCACAATAACATAAAGTATGATGTCAACTTGGCACAAACAAAAGTTCTCTGGCAGATTCATACTTCAATGAAAGACACCCAACTGAAAAGTGTTTGAGTTATGTACATGTTGGAGCATTTATATGTCAGAGAGGGAAGAAACCAGGCTCTTAAGCCGGTCAACCCAGAGCTTTTTGATTGCTCGGTAACCCTTACACATATGGTGACAATGTGAAAATCATACGATCCATTGATGGAAGACCTGTGTCGGACTAAGAGACTATCACCACTGCCCAGGGCCCCCACTTATGGATCTAGAAACTCCTCTCCTCACACTGTCTCATACCCTGTTCTAGTATGAGTTGCAATAGCTGCCTACACTTATATTTGAAGACGGATAATTCTGCTATGTGGAGTGTAGCCTCTATTGTGGGCGTACGCAAATAATATGCAACTATAATGTCTGGAAATGAGCAAACAATTAGTATGACAATCAGGTGCAAGTTCCTCAAAGCCTATGTCAGCAATCCAGCATAAACACATATGTGGCCATGTTCGACGGATGACTGCGTAAGACAGCCTTAAGTGCACAAACACTTTTTAAAATAGAAACCAGCAATATTCCACATCAGCACAGAAATATTTGTCTTATAAATAAAGTTAAAGTAAAAACTAGAACTGTTCTGCAAGAACGAACACCCACGCAAGATATGGTTATGCTCTCTTCAAAAGTTATACACAGGCAATTTACAAATGGTACACCTGCACAAGCAGCATGTACACAAAATGTTGATGATTTGACATTAAAATTACAGAGGTAGTGAATATTGCCTGACAAAAATTGTTAAAGGGCAATCATTCTGGAAACAATGAAACCACATTTCCGACGTACAACTGCACACTAAGGGCAATAAATTTTGCCAGATAAAAGTTAAACATGGGCAAAATTAGTGCACATACTTCAAATGCACAACTGGTACAACTGCACACCATTGGCAACATGTGCACAGAATTAAATTAACCACACCAAAACAAGTAGTCTTAACATTCATCAAGCCAAGATGTAAACACAATAACTCTGGAAATTTTAGCGTGAACAATTTCAAAAGCATAAATGGCACAACTGCTCATCATTGGCAATGTCATTTAAACAGAATTTCATTGATCAGGCATCAAAACTACAAGGAAGTAGTGGGGCCTCAGTAGACAGACACAGTGAGTCTGACACTGGCTTTCCATTGATGTGGCCTGAGTCTGACACTGGCTTTCCATTGATGTGGCCTCAACCATTACATCTACATGTACTTACTTTTCAAAAGAGGTTTCAGGAAGAATACCAGCAAAACAACAGCTGAACCAATAGGAAATAGGGATTGAGCTTAACACTTTATATTTCTCAAGATGGTTGTATAACTTGAAATTCTTATCCTCTTTCTTTAAATACTGTTCTGTTCTTTCTGGCTGAAAAAAATTAAACAAATAATAAGTTACATGTACAGGAAGTTCATGTTTAAGATATTTTGAGTAGTTGAACGAGTGCGAAGCACGAGGCCACACCTCTCATAATTTCTTCCATACTTGAGGAAGCTATTCAATAAAGCGCTTGTTAATCAAAGTTATCAACCGAAGGATTGTGATGACATATAATTATCACATATTTGTGCCGAGATATATGATCAGTATGCCACCTTCGAAGGTTTTGAACGTTTGAGTCAAACACAGACTATCCAAAAGTACGAGTTAAGTGATCTATTACTTTTCTTTGAACTTTCCGACCAGATAAGAAATGTTTTTTGCCCTTTCTTTTGTTTGGACAAAATTAAGTGTTTAATTTCAAATTGAAATTAAATATGATGTCAAAGGTTCTGCTTTTTGGCAAACATGTTTGTAAGTTATGGGTGGAGGCACTTTAACCTTTACAAATACAAATTAATTGACATCATGAACGCAGCAGCTACTAAGTAGCGTTACGCCGACTCAACTTACATCTGTAGCAAATGCATGTCAAATGATAGTAACTTACGCATGGTCGCAATTTCGAGGCGCAACTCCATGCTGTAAGCCTATGCGTAACTTTACGCCAGCTGAGAAGAACAGAGCCCTGTACTGTTATAAATGTAGGGTTGTCTAGTGTCTTACCAATGATTGGAGGGAATCTTTAAACTTGTGAAAATGTCTGGAAAACTGTGAGGTAATCCAATAACTAGCGACCATGTCTTCTTCCATCTTCATTACACAGTCAGCCATTGCCATGAAAGCACGGTTTCTTTCATTACTTAACTGAAACATGATTGTTAACTATATCAATAGGGGACAATACCAGCTCATAGTATACAGTGTTTATACATATATACTACACTAGATATAGTGCTTTCTTAATGACCAGACATTGATGGTTGAAGATAGTTTTTATGTAAACTGGATACTAGTAATCTACAATGTATTTGTGACCCAAGCTCGTGCAATATCAATCAGTGGAAATCTCCACACAGTATATAAATCTGTGTTTTTCTTGAACTTTGTGGAACATTGATATAATTGTTCAATGTTTAACATTAAACTGAAAGATGACTAAGTTAAGTCAAGGTTATTAGCACAGATAACCTTAGTGGCCCTATTCCAGAATAAAACTCCAGAGCTTCTGTTGGTACAAGGGCAAATGTATGAAAAGGCAGTATTTTTAGGAGAGAACTAAGAGGGTACTGGCATTTGCACAGGTCAATTGTATGAAAAGGTAGAATTTTTGGGAGATAACTGAGAGAGTTTTGACTTCTGTATAGGTCAATTCTATGAAAAGGCAGTATTTTTGGGAGAGAACTAAGAGGGTACTGGCATTTGCACAGGTCAATTGTATGAAAAGGGGGCATTTTTGGGAGAGGATTACTGGTTTTTAAACCTACTACCAATTAGGGGCGGACATACAGGTCGAGGGCATAGATTATTTACAACTTACCATAAGTTCTTCTTGAAATTGCAAAGTGCCCTCCTCAATTAAAAACATTTTTAAGAAAACTTCACTGACAGGCGTATTTTCATTGACCCTGTGAATCTTTTGGACGGCTCGATAGAGATCATTATACTGTTGTCTTCTCTGCTGCCAGACAAAATCCTGCGAGCTCTCATTAGCTGGTAAAATACCTACATATTTAACCAAAACACAATGTGATCAAAATTAACGAAAGAAGAACACCCAAATCAAAGATAATACTTGTGCCAATTTCCTTATTTAGATTAAATGTAATGGGGGTTAAAACTGGATTTATTGTCAAACAAATGATTTAGAGGGTTCGTGTTAATAACTTAGGAGCAGAAAAATGAAGTTTTAGGGATAATTTAATTTTTTAATGAACTCCAAAAAAACATGGTATTTTGGGCCTCGCACAAACAATGTTATTAAAAGCCATGACTTATCCTCCCTGAATTTGGCGCTGTTAGCAATCTTTGGTGACGTCAATAGAGTTGTCTACATTCATGGAGTCTATCGGTTTCATGTTGTTTATCATGGACGATGGTGACGTTTTTACGAAAAAAATGAGCTCAGTAGAGGTTGAAAATTGCTCCTCATCAACTGACAACGACGATTTTCCACGCCCGTATATGTACGAGCCCACTGCCAATAACGCATCACACGAAGCAGACGGTGGAATGTTGAGTTGGGATAAAATTCGCCCACTTCATCTTCACTAACCATTTTTTCCAGAGCTCTTCATCTTTCGGAAAATGAGGGAAGCTGAGTTCGACCCGGTAAGTATTCCTGCAGTTTGTTTAGAGTAGTGCAGAAGGGCATCTCCGAACGAAAGTGTAGAGAGTCGTTGCTTTTAAAACTTGTTACTACTCATAGTCATACGTTAAGAAGTGGAAGCGCGCCGGAAACAAATCTCTAGTGACGTCAAAGATCAAAGGAAGATAACTCATGTATTCATTTCGATTCTCGGATTTCAAAAATTAACAGGCTTGATTTATTTAATTCAAAAAATACAAAAATGGCCTAATAATAGTAATACGAGACAAAAGCTTGTGCCTGGTTAACACTAACAGCCATGTGCATAAAGGTAAATTAGAGCAATTTGTTCCAGATTTCAATGAAATATTGACATTTAACCTTTAAGAGGTGCAAATATAGAATAGGTCCGTCACCTGGAACATACAGTAAAACACCTAGTTTCCTTTCAAATATTCTCTATAATACCTTAGGGAACTCCATAATCGGAAAATCAGTCTTTACTTGCACAAAAATCGCTCACATTTACTAAAATCGCCCATTTCACTCTACACACAAGCAATTTCAAACATTCGCCTCGCCATCTTTGCTTCGTTTAATGCATGAGACAGGACAATGTACGAGCTTGTCTCTCCGTCAGTGTTCAACTTCAACATACAGCCGATAGGGCTCTACACCTTTTTTTTACCGTGACTTAAGTCTTATTTCTTTTTAAATTTATGTTAGTTATTAAAAAATATATAAAGAAAACTTGGGGGGGGGGGGGGGGTTATAGGGGATTATAACATATTTACGGTGACCGACCATTTCTCGTAGGCACAGGCTACAGTACGTCAGTAGGCCTACCGGTACACGTATTGGACAGGATATAGAATACGTCCGTCACTTTGAAAACTTCTTCAGTCAATAAAAAATGTCGGTCATCGTAAATATTTTATGATTGTCAGGGGGCAAGCCCCCCTAGAACCCCCCAAGATTTCTTTTTCTTTTTGTAATTAATTTTTAATAAAGAAGAAATGAAAAAGGAAATACGTGTACCGGTAGGCCTACGGGCGAGAAATGGTCGGTCACCGTAAATATGTTATAATCGTCAGGGGGGCAAGCCCCCCTATAACCCCCCATGTTTTCTTTTTCTTTATGAATTTTTAATAACGAACATAAATTAAAAAGGAAATAAGACTGAAGTCACAGTAAAAAAAAGGCGTAGAGCCCTATCGCCGTATCGGCTGTATGTTTAAGTTGAACACTGACGGAGAGACAAGCTCGTACATTGTCCTGTCTCATGCATTAAACGAAGCAAAGATGGCGAGGCGAATGTTTGAAATTACTTGTGTGTAGAGTGAAATCGGCGATTTTAATAAATGTGAGCGATTTTTGTGCAAGTAAAGACTGATTTTCCGATTAGGGAGTTCCTTAAGGTATTGTACAGAATATTTGAAAGGAAACTATGTGTTTTACTGTAAGTTCCAGGTGACGGACGTATTCTATATTCGCACCCACGTATTTCCTTTTTCATTTCTTCTTTAATAAAAATTAATTAAAAAAAGAAAAAGAAATCTTGGGGGGTTCTAGGGGGGCTTGCCCCCCTGACAATCATAAAATATTTACGATGACCGACATTTTTATTGACTGAAGACGTTTTCAAAGTGACGGACGTATTCTATATCCTGTCAGCAGTCACGGAAGTATGCTGTTTATTCACCGATCTGCAGTTTACCCACCGATCAGCAGACAACCCGCAGACCGACTTTCTCCAAACTGGTCACTGAGTGACCGTCGGCTGTCGCCGGCTTACCCAAAAGAACTTTCCAAACCAGAACCCGGTACATGGCAGGAACAGAGAAACGTAGACAAAACTGAAATAGCTTTTCCAAATGCATAGGCTGTTCTTTTAAAAGTATTTCGATGGATTTCTTTTCTTCTACGGTCCTGAAACCGAATTTTTCATAATAATAAGTTCTGAAGTTTCGTTCGTCTGCCATTGCGCTGTAGAGAGCACCAAATTTTTAGCCACTGTTTCGCCTAAATTGAATACAGTTATTTGATTATAAAGCTGTTGCTAACAAATTAAGCAACGACAATCGGTTCGTTTGAAATATATTTGAAATTTTTACTTAAAATGAGCGAATAGTTCCGTTTCATTCACTAAAAACGTAATAAATGTGCACAAATTTACGAAAGGCGGCTATAGAGTTGTCCTTGAAGGTAAACTAAACATGGCAGAGGATCAGGTGGTTGCAGACGCTTCTTCGGAAGCGTTAATCCTCAACCGAGGGGACATACCAGGCAACGCTTCTCGACCCGCTGTAGATCTCTCGAGAGATTTACAAAAGACAATGCTCCGGTTTGTTATTATTTTTTAGCCATGACACTCTTCAACTTTCAACTCAAGAGATCTTTATTCAATGTCGTATGCAGGTATGCATGTGTCACTGTGGGAGTGTGTCTGTCACTGTAGGCCTAGTGTTAGTGTTACTGTTAGCCCCACTCGTGTGTCTCTGGCCTGTTTTACTAACTCGCCTGTGTCAGGTTGAGAAAAGTCGTCGATCGGTGGGTAAACGACCCCACCGATTGGTAGATAAAGTTTGCCTCTCTATCTGCCGTCTCTTGCGTTTTTGCAACTGGCAACGCCGCCTTATAAGTGAAATAATATTGAGCGCGGCGTAAAACAACAAACAATCAATCAATCAATCTTGTGTTTTTGCCGAACAGTGCATGTTCCAGGCTTGTTGGGAATGACTACTACTAATTACATGTATACCTTGAAGGAAAGAACACTCTTGCGTATGGATTTACAACTTCTTGGTTTAATGGGAACACAACGTTTTGGTGTAGCTCCTAACAGTAACACCGCTGTGAAGTGATCAAGTACCACTTGATAACAGTGTTAGGAGCTACACCGAAACGTCGTGTTCCCAATTTATAAACCAAGAAGCTGTAAATCCATATGCAAGAGTGTTCTTTCCTTCATTATTATGCTCAACTTCTAAATGCCACTTAAAGTTAAACAAGTAGTTATACCTTCTAAGTCAACTCGCCGCGTGCGCCGAATCAGTTGAAATTTGTTTATTAAAAGTCTGAAACAAATTGCGCCATTTTAAGCATGTGTTTTAAAATAAACCGAAATATCTACTTGTATATGCTTGACTTTTCCGGGTTTCTGACTCCAAAATTACTATTTTTTATACTGACAGCCGTATTTTGGAGTCCGGGTTCACTGCAATCAAAAAGCCAGAGTTGGCTGCCCGCTCAGAAGCGGAGAGTATGTGGTCCGATTTTGACAAAGAAATAGCAATATAACCTACTCAGATCGTGTCTAAACGGTCATAATCATGTTCATGGATAATTTCGCTACCTACCAGTGCCTGATATGGACGAGCAGGATCGGCCAGTAAACATTATTCTTCACCTGAATTCACTTTTGCCTTCTCCAGTCTCAAACTCTCCGCCTTTGATGACACTGTTTAGCTGTTTTTCAGTTTTTAAACGTTAAATTCACTTAACAAAAGGCTAAATTATTAATTAATCTCGTACTGACATCATTTAAGTTAGTTGCGTAGTTATTTACTGTCTAAATCTGATGGCAAACTGCCCGATCAGAAGCGTGCAGTCTACTCCGACTTTTTGATTGCAATGAGCCCTGACTCCAAAATACGACCGTCAGTACAAAAAAAAAAGTCATTTCGGAGTCAGAAACCTGGACTAATGTTTCACCTATCCGCGTTTTCAAAAATGCCCATAAGGCGTAAATCCATATTGTAATGAGGCCGAACTGGAGGCGACCCCTACCGAACATGGGCGAGGTCAATCAGAAGAGTGACTGGAAGCTCCATGTTAGAGTTGGTCGCTTCCAGTGGGGGGAAATCAGTCAGTGCAAGCTGTTGCGGTTTGCTGAGCTGTCCGCTTTTCACACGCTCCTTTCTTTTACGATAGTTCACAGAAGTTAACATGGCAACGAGTAATGGTCGACGACCAATAAATGTCAGAAGTTATTAAAGTGGCATGAGCTGCCAAAATTCGCTCTATTTTCATAGATTCTGAGTGTCACGACAGTAAGAGGCTTTGAAGGTCATCAAAAAACTTAATGATTGGCGTTGGAATGAGGAAAATCCATACCGTATGTGGCCTATACAAACTGAAATAATGTTCGAAAAGTAAACAAAATTTGAATAACCGGGATGACCATTCATTCATTCTAAGCCTAAGTTAGTTGAAAACAATACTTTATCGTACATTCTCGAGACAATAAGTTCTAAAAAGCTTTTGAATCGTACGTCTTGAGAAAAATAGCTTATAATTTTAACATTCTTTTATAATGGCCAAATATCTCAACTTTGGCAGCTCATGCCCCTTTAAATAACGTCAAGTATTGTAACTGTAGACTACATGTACTTGTAATATAGCCCCAGAATAGCCACACGCATGAAGACATACTTAGAATTTATCAACTATGACATCACAAAGCCTTTAGAAGGTAATAAATTTCCAGAAATGTACCCCCAAAAAATAGTTCAGGGAATACCTTGAATTTTGTAGGTTTTTATCTAGAAATTTCTTTTTTTTTATGTCTAGTTTGTACAGTAAATGTTCTTCAACAAATTGATAACAAACAGGTAGTTACATGTATATATCCTTTAATTTTTGCTAAGCCCTAGGGGGCTATTTCATAAACAGCATTTAGCTAACAGAGGCCCCAATGCTGCTAAAAAAAAAACTCAAAGCATTTCTAGTTTTCCTGGATACAGATACATGTACGTTTGCAAACATTTGTTTATCGCAAGAATTTTTGCTTTTGAATATTACAGTGAAGCCTATGTAAACGAACACTTTGATAAACCCCAACCCTCTCCAAACTGACAGTATACATGTACCTAAATTGTTTCTGTATTTAAATGATACAACCTCCATAAATATCTACATTTTTTCCCCCTGAGAGCTGCCAGTATATAGAAGTTTGCCCTTTAACACTACAATCAACAGTATGTAGTTTTGGAGAGTTCTTCTGTGTTTAGTAAATCAAGGCTTTAGGCTGATTACAGGTACATATGTATTTTGTTTTTTTTATGAACACTAAAACATGCAGACACAGGCTTTAATTGCAATGGAGATAAGTTTGTTAATAAGGGGGAACCATATTTCTTCTAAAAATTTGACCATGGAGTTGTGTTTTAGGATAATCATTTCCACACACTGCATATTGCCTTAAATTCCCTCTAATTGCAAATTTTTCTGGTCACATTTAGCATATTTCTTTTCTATTGGTTGAATTCTTACGAGGAAAAAGTAGCTGAATCTTTAGAAGAAATATGGTATGTCATTTGGACCTTATACCCAATCATAAGTTGATGTACTAAAATAAAACCCATGATATTTCATTAGGTTGAAGACAGACAGGAGTTAGGCTTGACTCAGTAGAATTTTCTGGAACAATTTATTGACATAGTTGTACAGATTTACTGGTATGGTTTTGTTTTATTGATGGGTTTCCTGTTCCCCAATTGCTTAAGGCTATGTCAGTTCTCCATACGTTGAAAGTGACATAGTCTAGTGAACATGAGTGCCCATTCAAGCACAGTTATACTATATGTATTTTTATGAACATGTAAACACATGGGCACAGGGAACATCATGGAGACAAGTTTCTAATTGTGTTAAAAAGGAATATCATTTAGGCCTTTATATCCCAGAATTTTTTGTTCTAAACTAACCCCATGATATTTCAAAAATATATTTTTGAACACTAAAACACATGGGCACAGGGAAATCTTGTTGTCTAAAATAACCATAGAGACCAGTTTCTTATTGTGTTAAAAAGAGGGATATGAAGTAGACCTTTATACCCAATCATAGGTTGTTATAATGAACCACAACCCATGATATTTCATTAGGTTGATGACAGACAGGAATTTGTCAGTAGAATTTACTGAAACAGATACTTTGGCTACAAATCATCAGCAGTTTTGATAAAGCTAACATGCTGATCCGCTATAGGTTTTTAGATAGTAATCAATTAGCTCTGATATTCTTTAACGTTCACTACCAAAATCCGAGATAATAGGGCGCCCTGAGGGCATTGAAGGTTTGGGTCATTTTTCAATGGGTTTGTGTATTTTCGAAATTTAGACTACCCTGTTTATAGAATTAAGGTCAGATTCCAAATAGCAATACTGCTTTTTATTAAAATAGCCTTTTCCTTCGAGACAATGAAAATTTCCAAAAATGACAACATTTTCAGGCCTAGTTCCCATGAAGTTTTTGATAAGAAAGGGTTGTTTAACTGCGGTTCTACCTCCTCAATATAATCCTGTCTGGACATATTTATGTTATAACTATTGCCAAGGATTTATCAGCAGGTTTTACAACTACATGTATATATGTGTTGATGTCAACTTAGCTTACTTAAGGCAAGACGTTCGGAATAAGTAAGGTTACATGTATGTTGGTTTTTAGGATTAGCTAAACCATCAAATTTCCTTGATACAGAGTCACGACTTATGTTTATATCTGGATCATACTTGTGAGAAGGGGGCATCTAGCCGTTTTAAGACGCATTTAAATATGCTAAAATTAATTTACAAATAAAGTAGGAAAAAGTAATGATAAAATCCAACAAATAGAACTGATTTGGAAGAACAATATACAAGCTATTATTGAAAAATGAAGTTAAATTATAAATAAAAGTGCAGAAACCGTAAAGTATAGAATAGTAGATAAAAGAAATTAATATATACAACGTTTTACAGTAAGCAATCAATACTTAGCAATATATATTCATAAACACTTAAAATACACAAGCACAACGAAAATGTTCTTGACTAAAATAGCTATGGAGACAAGTTTCTAATTGTGTTAAAAAGGGGGCTATGTCATAGGTGTAAAACAAAGTTATTCATCTCTAGGATTAATCACTATCTGAGCTATTTGAACAGGTAAAATGACAGCTTCCTTAAAGATAACCCATAGAAGCATCAATTGGAATTTGATAACATTTTGCTTTAATATACACTGTACAGTCAATATTGATTTATTGTAGTCTGAACTCTGAATGACATGATGAATCCTAAACAACATTTAACCCAATTTGTCAGTAACTTGTCACATGATGTGACACATTGGCTGATGCAGTTGGTTCTTATTACACAGGTCTAAAGTATAACACTCTTTCGAAACCAGAGACAAAATCAGAGCAAAAGAAGATTCTAAAGGCATGTGAATTACAGACACACAGAAATCTGTACAAAATTCTGGAAACAAGCAGCTTTTTGAAATAGCTTGTTTAAATACAATTACATGTTAGTGATTATTGTAGCCATTTTACAGATAGCCTGTTGTTTATCTTGTTAATGGGTTTGCTCAGTAAACACAACTGGAAACTGTTTGAGTTGAGATTTATCATCAGTCATATAGTGCTTAATTATCAAGCATAGTTTTGCTTGCAAAGTGGACTGAAATTGATTTACTCTAGTACTATAGTCTACTCTGTCAATTTTGCCATACCCGATATTTTCACCCGCAGTAAGCTCATGAGGCCTATAACAAATCTAAATGTAACACTAGCCCTCTTTGTATTGGATAGATTATATGGCTTATGATGCTATTAAACTGAACACTTATGGTGAAATATGTTCTGGTTCATTACAATATTGACCCTTTTTACAAGAAACGTTTGAGTCAATTTTATTATTAATTAACGACAAGGAGTTACTTTGAGTGAAAATTGTGACATCAAGGTTAAGTAGCTGTGTCTATATTGAGCTCAGTTATAACAGTTAACTTTGTAAGGAAAACATCCAAGTGAGGTGCAGGAATGGCTTATAATAGCCTGGCTTATCCCTTATCTAAGGCGACTTTTGATTTGAGACAGATTTTTGTGTTATATCAATAAAAATTAACTAAATCAATATTTACTGCATGTTGATAACCAGACCATGTTTATATTTCGTCATCATAATTCTGATGGTTCAATAAGTTACCTCAGTCGCCCTATGTGGAAGAGTTGCCAGGTACATGTGCTCGCTGAAGGTTGGGAGTTTCCTCCAGGCATACATGTATGGTCCGGTTTCCTCCCCCGACTAAACCTGGCAACTTCACCATATAAGTGAAATGATCTTGAGCGCTGTGTAAAACATCAATCAATAAGTTACCACATATTTAATCATGTAAAAAAAACAATAAGGATATTGTCTCTTAAATGGACTAATCCCTATTATATATTTTATCTGTAAGTGTTCTGTAAGAATTCTATTATACAAATGTATTCCATTATGTCAGTAAAAGTTGCACATGTAGATGTAAATGTCATGACATGTCTGTCTGGTTATTTCTGACCTCTAGGTCAAATTTCTACCATTCCACTTGTCAGAGCATTATTTATGGCTAACAGAGCTATGTATGTAGATTGTCAAACAATGCTCTCACCTCAGATCTGGGGACTGATTAACTTTAAAGGCACACTTGCCGCGAAAATCAGGAATATTGTTTACATAAAAAAAGAAAGACCGTATTCTGTATTTTTCCCAGACAATATAAGTTAGGAACTTTCTATTTTTACCAAAATTTAAAAGTTTGGACGTCACTTTGTATTTTTAATTTGAATTTGAAAATTTGAATTGTTACGTACCCGGAACGTAAACAAACCGATCTGCCCCCTATTGGCGATTTTATGTTTCAGTCGAGTGAGTGAACTAACGGCACAGTGTAATTTTACGTAGGCCTATTTATATGAGGAATACAGACTGACGATCGGTTAACAGCGACTGGAAAAGCCTGCTGATTATTGTTTGAGTGTAAACCACAGACACAAAGGCCTGAAAGGAGGGTAATCCAACACGAAAGTTGACCGACACTGATCGTTGTTGTTGTAATCAGGCTTCGATTCTTCGTTTGTTTTTAACCCCATTTTTTCAGTCTAAAGCTAACTAGACATGTTTTAGGTGTCCTATGTTTCAGTTTAGTGGTATTAGTCGTAGTAAGCTCATGTAAATTGGTTTTCTTAGCAAATTTAAACAGGCTACGGCGGCAAGTGTGCCTTTAAGCTATCAGCCCTTGAATTTAAGGAAGGCCACAGGGGCTGTCGGTGCCCACCCCCTAGGCCTTAGTGCCTTATTTGTTTCTCCAAATTATCCCCCTTTCAAAGCCTGTGCTCTGTAATTCTTTATATTTACCCTCTATCTACATGCATTCAATATCATATAGAATATGTGGTGTGGTCATTTTACAAGTATACTTTCAGGGACTGATCCAGGGAAAATTTGGGCATACCATTTCGGTTAAAAATGTTCCAACAATTAGACAAAAACAACATCTCTGGCCCAAAATTCAACATTAAATGCTATTTTGACATTAAAATCTGTTGGTTTTAAGAATTTGGGCGGATTTTTTGCTTGTGAGGGAATCATGTTTACCCTCCACCAATATTTTATTTCCCTTTTACCCACCACATCTTGACTGTTGTATGCATTTCATTAGGTTTCATCAGAAGTCTATCAACAACCCACCCTCCACCCTTTGTCCCACTAGATCTCTCATGTCCCTTATGCATGTAATTACTGTTGCATGTATTTCACAAGGTTTCATATAATATTCTGGACAGGGCATAATCTGCGGCAAAAGTTTGGGCACCCATAGACAATACCATTCCAGGGCCCATGAAGGCTGCATGGAGAGAACTCCTACTTTAAACCACCATTTCTATTTAATATGTCCCTAATGTTTATGTTTTGAATACTTGGCAGAGCAGTTTTTACTTGTATTCAATATTTAAAGACGCCCAAACCCCATATATGGAGATCAAAATCAGCCTAGATTAGGCCTTGTTGGATGCCCCAGCCCTTAACCCCACTAGATCTCTCCTGCTCTTTATCCATGTAATGACTTGCATGTATTTCACAAGGTTTCGTTATATACCTTGGATGCCCCAGCCCTTTGCCCCACAAGATCTCTCATGCCCCCTTGTCGATATAATGACTGTTCCATGTCCTTCATATCCACCCAGACATTAACATGTAACACACCAGATTTTGTCCTTTTTATCCACCCAGACATTAACCCGTAACTTTCCTGTCTCTCAAATACTTTTGGCCCATAATATTAATTATTTATGTTTTACCCTGGGTGTTCTGACCCTTCTGATAATTGTACATTCTGTGGCGATTGCAAAAATGTGTTTCAGGCCCGTGCTGTAAGATTTTCTGGGATAACCTGAAAAGAGGTCCTCCTAATTTACTTTGGATAACCTGAAAACGGGTGCCTTACTCTGAAGCGTTGTTCAGTTCCCAATCCCATAGTCATCTGGAATGTGTAGAAGAAGTTCTGAAATTTTTCAAGAAAGAATAAAGACAACACTGTTATCTTCAGGTTTTAGTAGACACAAGAATTGTATGTCCATTGTTAACTTTTTGCCTTGATATAAAAAGACCACTAATAATACAGCTAATTTTGTTTGTTTCAGATTGAAAGGTGAATGTATGGATGAGAATGGAAAAGGAATACAATATGATGAGATCACGAAGTGTGGTGTATTCTCTCAATACCAGAGACTGGCCATAGAGTTACAGAAAATACAGTTACATGTAGATGATACACCAGAAGATGAAAGAAAGGCATTTTTCATCAGTATCCTTTTAAAAGCAATTTATTTTATTGATAGAGACTAACATATTGTTTATCTGGGGAGGTAGTGCCAATCCTTTTTGAGTGGCCTTCAAAATAGTAGAAAAACAAGAATAATTTAATTTCAGAGGAGAGTCTCTAGGCAAAAGATTCCATATATGTCCACCACTAAACCTGGTGACATCACCATATTCACCATCATTCAATGAATGCTAAAATGTATAATAATCATACCAGAAGTACATCTGATCTGACTTTGAACTAACTGACTGTTCAGGTTAACTGCACCTGGATTATCCTCATTTCAGCCGTTTTTGTCCGTGGTTTGTTTTTCAATTTCCAATTAAAAATACTAAATTTTGGGTAAAATTAGAAGCTTTTTCTGTCTGGGAAAAATTCAGAAAACTGCCCACTGTTTTTAATATAAACAGTATTCTGGATTTTCGTGGTGAAAAATTTAGTTGGTAATGTCAAAATGTGTTCCGTGTAATTTTTACCCAGGTAACGTGAATTATACAGATGTAGTTACCCGACTTGACCTAGATGCAGTCTTAACATACATTAGATGTGTACAATGCTTTAACAATCCATGGGTTGGCCGACCTGGCAGATAAAGGTAAGATGCCATCTTCAGTCCTTGATGTGAAACAGTTCTGGAAAAAGGTCTCTTATATTATAGCTGGCCATGTCTTCTCATTGGATGATATTGAACATGGAATATTGAGAGGTAGGTCTACAAGATCTTAGATTTCTTCTTAGCTTTACCTTAAGATCTAAGATTTCCTCTTAGCTTTACCTTAAGATCTTAGATATCCTCTTAGCTTTACCTTAAGATCTTAGATATCCTCTTAGCTTTTACCTCATTTATAGCAAACCAGAGAGAGTAGTTTTAGTCCCTATTTGTAAAGCCCAAGTGGACTATAGTTTTACGCTCTGTCCATTTATCCATCCGGCAAATTATCATCCAAATTTCATTTTTCCTGACATTTTTCTGAACACATGCTGAGATGGTTTACTTAAGTCAACTGTGATGAGTTACAGATCAATCGTCCATAGTTTGTTTCTAAAACCTACACCAAACTATTCTAATTTTTGCTGATAAAAATGATATTTCATAAATCATGTGAGACAACCTTTGTCTCTAAATATGGTCCTTTTCCAAGCATTTTTATGAATGATAACTATTTTTCTGTTCAAGCCAAAAAGAGCAAACAGGGTCCAGTGAATGGCCCTAAATGAATATACAAACCAGACTTTTTGTTTTATTTTTAACTTTTTGAGACTCATATTTGTATTTTAACTTTTATGATCAAAGACCTTGTAGTAACATTTGATGACATCACCGATGACATCACCTAGTATTATGACACACAAATATCAATTATTTATTAACAAGGGGATGAAAAGAATATGACTTTAGGCCCATTAAACACAGCCCTTTCAATTCTACATGTTACAAGTTTAACACTTAAATGTTTAATGCTTTAATAGCCCTTTCTGTATGTTTACCCTTGTATAGGCCTTACAAGTTACTTCATGCAGCATATAATTTAGTGATAACTAGGAACTGACAGTGGATTTCACCCTAGCTCAGGGATGTCAATGTTGCAGCCAAAACTCAAATTTCAGATTGAATAGGTGGTGACTTCTGATTTTAAGCTTACTGACTATTGATGTTTTAGCAATAAAATTAAGAAAATATAAGTCCAGATTCCTTCCAGGAAATGATATTCAACTCCTATTCATACTCCAAGGCAGTTCATCAACACATAAATGATATCAGAACATATTGTCAATGAATACATTTTAAAACTTTATGTCTGCTGTTTGGAGGGTATGAGTTTGGAGCGTATGGATGTGGGCCTCAAACCCTGTGACTCAGACATGTAATCTTGTTGATGATGAACCCACATTGAGCAAGATTGAAACATGGCCACCTTTCACATGAACTGCCAGCTTTTGACATACAATGTACATCTAACAGTATGTCATATGTCAGACTGCTTGCAATCAAAGCTAATTTTCATGTTTAACAAAGAAATCCAGCCAGTTCATTGGTCTATTGGCAGTAGGTTTGTGATAAACACAGTTAAGGAATTGTTGTCCATCATTTCTGTTAGTGTCTCTATTTCATTTTAAGATAAAGTGGAAAAAATTATGAGTGAGTTTTTTTTTACTGAATTCTATGCGGAAAAGTTCTTGGGCTGGGTTTTTCCTTCCTAGGCAAAGAGCCTGGCACCCCCCCCCCCCCCCCCACTACACCTGGCAAAGCTGCCATATAAGGGACATACATGTAATTGAGTGCATCATAAAATATCAATCATTTTTCAAACTCCCATTATCCTTTATGAGACTTGAAAACCTTCAGTCAAATTTAAAAAGCTGTAATACACCAATCTTTTCTGATCATATTTGTTAATAGTATTAAAATGATCATTCTGCTTGTCTTCTCCAGCTAATCGACCTCATCCTTCTGCTACATCTCCTCCATTTAGTAAGACAGATCCTCGCTTGAAATGGGTTATGAAGACATTTGATCCCAGGATACATTTTGCCCTAGTGTGTGGTGCTAAGGTAGGCAATCATCTTGCACTTGTCTTTTTGTCATTTGGCAGTATTTATAAAATGATTAGTTTTAATAATGATCTATTGATTTGTTAATTTTCAGTCTTGTCCAGCTGTGAATGTATATTCTGCCAAAAACCTGGATTCTGCTCTTACTGCTGCCACCAAAAACTTCTGTCGTCAGGAAGTGACAATGGCATTTGAGACAAAAGAAATCTGGTTGTCTAAGATATTTCAGTGGTATAATAATGACTTTGGCTTCACAGATGTGGATGTAATCAGGTAAATTAATTATTAATTATTTAATTACTCATGTGTAAGAGTTCCCTCTCAAATTGATTCCAGGGTATCTTTAGTGTAATTTATCCGTCTATTCTCTAGTTGTGTAATGTATCTGTCTATTCTCTAGTTGTGTAATGTATCCGTCTATTCTCTAGTTGTGTAATGTATCCGTCTATTCTCTAGTTGTGTAATGTATCTGTCTATTCTCTAGTTGTGTAATGTATCCGTCTATTCTCTAGTTGTGTAATTTATCCGTCTATTCTCTAGTTGTGTAATTTATCTGTCTATTCTCTAGTTGTGTAATTTATCCGTCTATTCTCTAGTTGTGTAATTTATCCGTCTATTCTCTAGTTGTGTAATTTATCTGTCTATTCTCTAGATGTGTAATGTATCCGTCTATTCTCTAGTTGTGTAATGTATCCGTCTATTCTCTAGTTGTGTAATTTATCCGTCTATTCTCTAGTTGTGTAATTTATCCGTCTATTCTCTAGTTGTGTAATTTATCTGTCTATTCTCTAGTTGTGTAATGTATCCGTCTATTCTCTAGTTGTGTAATGTATCGGTCTATTCTCTAGTTGTGTAATTTATCTGTCTATTCTCTAGTTGTGTAATGTATCCGTCTATTCTCTAGTTGTGTAATGTATCCGTCTATTCTCTAGTTGTGTAATTTATCCGTCTATTCTCTAGTTGTGTAATTTATCTGTCTATTCTCTAGTTGTGTAATGTATCCGTCTATTCTCTAGTTGTGTAATGTATCGGTCTATTCTCTAGTTGTGTAATTTATCTGTCTATTCTCTAGTTGTGTAATGTATCCGTCTATTCTCTAGTTGTGTAATGTATCGGTCTATTCTCTAGTTGTGTAATTTATCTGTCTATTCTCTAGTTGTGTAATTTATCTGTCTATTCTCTAGTTGTGTAATGTATCTGTCTATTCTCTAGTTGTGTAATTTGTCTGTCTATTCTCTATTTGTGTAATGTATTTGTCTATTCTCTAGTTGTGTAATTTATCCGTCTATTCTCCAGTTGTGTAATGTATCTCTAGTTGTGTAATTTATCTGTCTATTCTCAAGTTGTGTAATTTATCTGTCTATTCTCTAGTTGTGTAATGTATCTCTAGTTGTGTAATGTATCTGTCTATTCTCTAGTTGTGTAATTTGTCTGTCTATTCTCTATTTGTGTAATGTATCTGTCTATTCTCTAGTTGTGTAATTTATCCGTCTATTCTCCAGTTGTGTAATGTATCTCTAGTTGTGTAATTTATCTGTCTATTCTCAAGTTGTGTAATTTATCTGTCTATTCTCTAGTTGTGTAATGTATCTCTAGTTGTGTAATGTATCTGTCTATTCTCTAGTTGTGTAATTTATCTGTCTATTCTCTAGATGTGTAATGTATCCGTCTATTCTCTAGTTGTGTAATTTATCTGTCTATTCTCTAGTTGTGTAATGTATCTGTCTATTCTCTAGTTGTGTAATTTATCTGTCTATTCTCTAGTTGTGTAATTTATCTGTCTATTCTCTAGTTGTGTAATGTATCTGTCTATTCTCTAGTTGTGTAATTTATCTGTCTATTCTCTAGTTGTGTAATTTATCTGTCTATTCTCTAGTTGTGTAATGTATCTGTCTATTCTCTAGTTGTGTAATTTATCTGTCTATTCTCTAGTTGTGTAATGTATCTGTCTATTCTCTAGTTGTGTAATTTATCTGTCTATTCTCTAGTTGTGTAATTTATCTGTCTATTCTCTAGTTGTGTAATGTATCTGTCTATTCTCTAGTTGTGTAATTTATCTGTCTATTCTCTAGTTGTGTAATTTATCTGTCTATTCTCTAGTTGTGTAATGTATCCGTCTATTCTCTAGTTGTGTAATTTATCTATCTATTCTCTAGTATGTATCTCTAGTTGTGTAATTTATCTGTCTATTCTCAAGTTGTGTAATTTATCTGTCTATTCTCTAGTTGTGTAATGTATCCGTCTATTCTCTAGTTGTGTAATTTATCTATCTATTCTCTAGTATGTATCTCTAGTTGTGTAATTTATCTGTCTATTCTCAAGTTGTGTAATTTATGTCTATTCTATAGTTGTGTAATTTATCTGTCTATTCTCTAGTTGTGTAATGTATCTGTCTATTCTCTAGTTGTGTAATTTATCTATCTATTCTCTAGTATGTATCTCTAGTTGTGTAATTTATCTGTCTATTCTCAAGTTGTGTAATTTATCCGTCTATTCTCTAGTTGTGTAATTTATCTGTCTATTCTCTAGTTGTGTAATGTATCTGTCTATTCTCTAGTTGTGTAATTTATCTGTCTATTCTCTAGTTGTGTAATTTATCTGTCTATTCTCTAGTTGTGTAATTTATCTGTCTATTCTCTAGTTGTGTAATTTATCTGTCTATTCTCTCGTGTTGTCATTTATCTGTCTATTCTCTAGTTGTGTAATGTATCTGTCTATTCTCTCGTGTTGTCATTTATCTGTCTATTCTCTAGTTGTGTAATTTATCAGTCTATTCTCTAGTTGTGTAATTTATCTGTCTATTCTCTAGTTGTGTAATTTATCTGTCTAGTCTCTAGTTGTGTAATTTGTCTGTCTATTCTCTAGTTGTGTAATGTATCTGTCTATTCTCTAGTTGTGTAATGTATCTGTCTATTCTCTAGTTGTGTAATGTATCTGTCTATTCTCTAGTTGTGTAATGTATGTCTATTCTCTAGTTGTGTAATGTATCTGTCTATTCTCTAGTTGTGTAATGTATCTGTCTATTCTCTAGTTGTGTAATTTATCTGTCTATTCTCTAGTTGTGTAATTTATCTGTCTATTCTCTAGTTGTGTAATGTATCTGTCTATTCTCTAGTTGTGTAATGTATCTGTCTATTCTCCAGTTGTGTAATTTATCTGTCTATTCTCCAGTTGTGTAATTTATCTGTCTATTCTCTAGTTGTGTAATGTATCTGTCTATTCTCTAGTTGTGTAATGTATCTGTCTATTCTCCAGTTGTGTAATTTATCTGTCTATTCTCTAGTTGTGTAATGTATCTCTAGTTGTGTAATTTATCTGTCTATTCTCAAGTTGTGTAATTTATCTGTCTATTCTCTAGTTGTGTAATTTATCCATCTATTCTCTAGTTGTGTAATGTATCTGTCTATTCTCTAGGTGTGTAATGTATCTGTCTATTCTCTAGTTGTGTAATTTGTCCATTCTCTAGTAGTCTATTCTCTAGTGTGTAATTTATCTGTCTATTCTCTAGTTGTGTAATGTATCTGTCTATTCTCTAGTTGTGTAATTTATCTGTCTATTCTCTAGGTGTCTATTCTCTAGTTGTGTAATTTATCTGTCATTCTCTAGTTGTGCAATTTGTCTGTCATTATCTAGTTGTGTAATTTATCTGTCTATTCTCTAGTTGTGTAATTTGTCTGTCATTATCTAGTTGTGTAATTTATCTGTCTATTCTCTAGATGTGTAATTTGTCTGTCACCCTCTAGTTGTGTAATTTATCTGTCTATTCTCTAGTTGTGTAATTTATCTGTCTATTCTCTAGTTGTGTAATTTGTCTGTTTTTCTCTAGTTGTGTAATTTGTCTGTCTATTCTCTAGTTGTGTAATTTGTCTGTATATTCACTAGTTGTGTTATTTGTCTGTATATTCACTAGTTGTGTAATTTATCTGTCTATTCTCTAGTGGTGTATTAAATGTATCTGTCTATTCTCTAGTTGTGTAATTTGTCTGTCTATTCTCTAGTTGTGTAATTTGTCTGTTATTCTCTAGTTGTGTAATTTGTCTGTCTATTCTCTAGTTGTGTAATTTGTCTGTATATTCACTAGTTGTGTTATTTGTCTGTATATTCACTAGTTGTGTAATTTATCTGTCTATTCACTAGCTGTGTAATTTATCAATCTATTCTCTAGTTGTGTAATTTATCTGTCTATTCTCTAGTTGTGTAATTTGTCTGTTATTCTCTAGTTGTGTAATTTGTCTGTCTATTCTCTAGTTGTGTAATTTGTCTGTCATTCTCTAGTTGTGTAATTTGTCTGTCTATTCACTAGTTGTGTAATTTGTCTGTCATTATCTAGTTGTGTAATTTGTCTGTATATTCACTAGTTGTGTATTAAATTTGTCTGTCTATTCACTAGATCATGTGTAGTTTGTCTGTCTATTCACTAGTTGTGTAATTTGTCTGTCTATTCACTAGGTGGACTTTACCATATCTGTGTGAAGATGAACAAGAAAAGGCAGAGTTGTTACTGTACCAGTTGAATTCCTTGGGTAAAGTGGATATTAATTACAATGAGTATGATTGGAGACTGAATAAGAGCTAATCACTCTCAGGCAATAACTAGTGTTTTATCTACTGCTAAATGTGTGCTGTCTTTTATATTTCCAGTATTTTTGCTAAAACTACTCTACACTTTGTCATATGTGGTTTTTACAGCATTTTAATATATTGAATTATTTTATTTGTGTTTAAAATCTGACTTATATCAGTGATTGAATGTAAAGTAGCTTGATTTTGTGCAAATAATGTGGAGATGTATTTCTAATACTTTTATACAGCCAAATGTGCATTTTACATATCTACAGTTCAAATTGTTCTGATTTACCTAGTCAAAATTGCCAGTAACCTTCCAAGCTAAACTGAAAAGGGTTTAAAAAAGAAGGCCGGTTTACTCTTACTGACATAACCATAGCCATAAAAAGTGCACACCCCATGTGCTGTAGAAAGAGTTAAAATACAGAATCAATAACTGAACCAGGTGTTTGTGAATACCAAGAAAACTGTCCATTGGCTGTAACATGAACGTACATGAGGAATACAAAGACAACAGTTCATTGGCTGTAACATGAACGTACATGAGGAATATCAAGACAACAGTTCATTGGCTGTAACATGAACATACATGAGGAATACCAAGACAACAGTTCATTGGCTGTAACATGAACATACATGAGGAATACCAAGACAACAGTTCATTGGCTGTAACATGAACGTACATGAGGAATACCAAGACAACAGTCCATTGGCTGTAACATGAACGTACATGAGGAATACCAAGAAAACTGTCCATTGGCTGTAACATGAACGTACATGAGGAATACAAAGACCTTCTGAAATGTGAGAAACTTGTCCTGAAATCTCCAAATTTAATGTTGACAGAACTGTATACAAGAGGCTAAAAGTCACATATAGAGATGATAGAAACACAATTAGTCAATATCGAGAACTTTCACAAAGACTTGGATTACAGTTTTCAGTTGCCTGTTCATACCCCTTACAATACCTCAAATTCTTCCACGGGCATCTCCCAATGCAATGTTACTCCAATGCATATTTCATGGAGTATCCCAATATTGAATCGTGCGCCCCCAAATGTTTCAAGTGATTCAGATCCGAACTCATTGCTGTCCATTGAATGTTCTGCATACATTGTTCTGGATAAACTAGGTCACATCTCTTGAACGATGGGTTAAAGTGGTCAATGAGTGATTATCAAAATGTTGAACCACAACTGGATCAAGCACTTTCTGGATGTAGCGAGTCTGTGTCCCCGTCAGATTGCCTTGCATGGTTACCAAATCCAGCCCGCAATCAGAAGAGAAACAGTCCCATACCATAACAGATCCACCACCATATGGTACGTGTACAGCTGAAGATGTTTCTCGTTGCATAAGCCATACAAGGTCTCCAAAGTGTGCCATCAACAGCATTCTGCTCTCGTCAGACCAGTGAACACTTCGCCAAAATTCTGACCATGTCTCTGTCCGCACCAATCCAGACATCTTTGGTGGTTATCTGAGTTTAGGACGTTTAATTGGTCTGCAGATCTTTGCAGCCCTGGGACGTTTTCTAACTGTTTGGCAGGTGAGGAAGGGTGAAATGGAAGCAAATGTACGACGCCTTACCAACCCCCCCAAACTTTGGTCACCGAGATCTCACATATGGCTGTCAGAGGAGCTTTTATAGGCAACTGCATTTTGCAAAATTCATGTTGCATGCTTTGAAGTTTGAGATACTTCTGTACGATCATGTTCCTCATGAAAACGGATCAGATCCTGATTGATTAACTACATGTACCTTCAAGAACAGTTTCAAATGATTTCGATTTTGTAATGTACTAATGGTTGGGGATGCAACACTTTTTTTCCTGTATTAATTTGATTTATAATGTATAACACTAGTATAGGAATCTGTGTTATACATTAGTACCTGGTCTGTTCTGACAAGCTGAAGAAACCCAACAGAGAGCTGTGGATTTCTATCTGGTTTTACCCACCCAATAAAGCAGCTGCCAACATACCATCCTTCTTTTGAATCTGGCCATTTTTTATAAAACCCTTGTCAAGTGTCGTCTTAAAAAAAAAAAATCCCTCCTTTTTCAAATACTGCTAATTTATTTATGTGTTAAATATAATCCCTCTTTATGATTAGTTAATTTAATCTCCAGTATGATAGCTCTTGCAATGGGGTTTTCCATTTCAAAGTTTGCTTATTTATTTTTTAAAATGATGAATTATTGCAGGCTTAAATTATGTGATGTACTCGTAATTAATAACATATACATTGGAAAATTAAAACAAGACTATTATGATGATTATCAAACATCTTGTGAAATTTGTAAGGTGAATTGTTTATGAAACTATCAGTTTTGCTACAAGGAATTTGTAGAGTAGTTATAACTATACATGGCTTGTTTTGCTCAGGGGTTTGAAATCACACAATTGCCATCTCTTGCTTTTGACTTTGGGTCAGCATTAATATTGGAATGTTTATTTATGAATCAATGTATAAGGCTGGTTTTTAGAAGAATATACCTCCTCTAGCTATAATATATTGCTCAATTGTTATACACAACATGTCAAATTGTACTACTGTATGCTTCATTCCATGCATTCACTTGCCCTCACAAGTGCAATTTTTCTATTTAGCAAAGAAAAATGTGTTTTAGATGTTGTATTTCATTTCTGAAAGGATAAATGACCACTTAGTTCACTGACTGGTAGAGGTCAATCAAATCGTTAAGGTTGTGAAACATCTGTATAGGTGCAATAACAGACATTGGCATTCAGATGTATCAACAGGCTTGTGGTGCTTTGTCAGACATTGTTATTATTGCTTTATTCTGTCTTCCTGTTTGACACCTTATATTTACTCATGTTAAGACCTATGCACTTTTATGGTTATTATACATGTATATTCACTTCAATAAATATTTCTATTAACACGTTGATCTATAAATTCACATTTTTATGTTCTTCATCTATTACAATGTGACATTCATTCATTTGTACTACAGCTTGTCCTTCACCCTCTTCAAATAATCGAAGGGGCATCGGTGGGTAAGAGTGATCGTCCCACACAGACCTTCCATCGATGCTGTGCGGGTTCAAATCACGCTCAGACCAAATGTGATGTTTGCGATTGTTGTATGCTACAAGTAATTAATAGAAATCATATCCGTCATCGAAATCATATTGTTTCCTCCCCCACCTGCCACCACCACCATATAAGGGAAATAATCTTGTGTGCGGTGTAAAACACCAATCAAATAAATACAGTTGTGGTTGTGAAACTAGAGATACATGTACTGGTGACCAGTTTCTTCTGTACAGATCTGATTTTGAAGGAGATACCGGTGACCAGTTTCTTCTGTACAGATCTGATTTTGAAGGAGATACTGGTGACCAGTTTCTTCTGTACAGATCTGATTTTGAAGGAGATACCGGTGACCAGTTTCTTCTGTACAGATGTGATTTTGAAGGAGATATCCGTGACCAGTTTCTTCTGTACAGATCTGATTTTGAAGGAGATACTGGTGACTAGTTAGATTTAATTGCATGCATATTATGGCGGGGTACTCTGGACCAGGTACTAGGCAACCTCTCCACACAGAAAGACCTACTTTTGGAATTGAAACGGAAGGCCATTGCTTGTATCAGCGTGAGTCACACAGAGCCTTGAATTGTAAACTATCCTATACTGGCAACATGAACACAAAGTCTGGGTGTAGCACTGGAGAGCAATGAATAAATATGTATTTATCTATAGATTTACAAGTACATGTCAAATGCAAAGGAACTGCTAACAACAAATAGTTATTTATCACAATACACCTCTGCAGAACCTCCTATCTCCACCACATATAAAGACAAATGACATTGCATGGACAACATTTCAGTTTTAATTCAATGACTGAAAATCATGATAACAGTAAAAACCAGACATGATTAAGTATTACCATTCATTGATATTTTGCATTTCCATAGCATAGAGGTAATTTATCATTGGAACCCAGTTAATTTGTGATGGAAATAATTCAACAACATTTAATAACACATTATCTTCTGTAGTAGGACACAAGTTGCACAGTTAATATTTGTTTCAGGAACCAAATAATGATATTTCCATTTACATGTATAGGCCCTATGGAGAGCAGAGGTGGAGCCTAAAGCATTGTGATTGTTAGCTGTGAAGGATGACAGTAGCAATCTAGTGATCACAATGGAAGAACAATCAAGGATTGTTAAATTGAATCTTAGTGGACCAGCATGCTTTATAACAAAAGTGTAATGAATACACAAAGAGATATGTGTTATAACTTGTAGAATATAGTAGTTTGACAACTGTTACCCATTGATTACAGAAAGTTATTTTGTAGTCTTTGAATAAATTGATGGCATATGGATAAATACAATTACTTAATAGCTAAATTAGGTTTTGATCTAGGAAACTTGGCTTTCACAATGAAGCCTTTAATTGTGTATCTATAAAATCTGTACTATGAGTACTACCTCACCTTGGTTCATAAGTTTTGGTACTGTCCCCTTAGTGATTCTGTCACAATAAAATGTTTAAACTAAATGATGTCTAATGATGGTGTTCAGAAGCTTAGCCCACATGTAATACAAACTGCACTACTCCGGCCATATCTTTCGATAATCAGTGAGAAGTTTGGTCTACATGTAATATAAACTGCACTACTCAGACCATATCCTAGGATATCAGTGAGAAGTTTGGTCTACATGTAATACAAACTGCACTACTCAGACCATATCCTAGGATATCAGTGAGAAGTTTGGTCTATATGTAATACAAACTGCACTACTCAGACCATATCCTAGGATATCAGTGAGAAGTTTGGTCTACATGTAATATAAACTGCACTACTCAGACCATATCCTAGGATATCAGTGAGAAGTTTGGTCTACATGTAATACAAACTGCACTACTCAGACCATATCCTAGGATATCAGTGAGAAGTTTGGTCTACATGTAATACAAACTGCACTACTCAGACCATATCCTAGGATATCAGTGAGAAGTTTGGTCTACATGTAATATAAACTGCACTACTCCGGCCATATCTTACGAAAATCAGTGAGAAGTTTGGTCTACATGTAATATAAACTGCACTACTCAGACTATATCCTAGGATATCAGTGAGAAGTTTGGTCTACATGTAATATAAACTGCACTACTCCGGCCATATCTTACGAAAATCAGTGAGAAGTTTGGTCTACATGTAATATAAACTGCACTACTCAGACTATATCCTAGGATATCAGTGAGAAGTTTGGTCTATATGTAATATAAACTGTACTACTCAGACCATATCCTAGGATATCAGTGAGAAGTTTAAGGTCTACATGTAATATAAACTGTACTACTCAGACCATATCCTAGGATATCAGTGAGAAGTTTGGTCTACATGTAATATAAACTGCACTACTCAGACCATATCCTAGGATATCAGTGAGAAGTTTGGTCTATATGTAATACAAACTGCACTACTCAGACCATATCCTAGGATATCAGTGAGAAGTTTGGTCTACATGTAATATAAACTGCACTACTCAGACTATATCCTAGGATATCAGTGAGAAGTTTGGTCTACATGTAATACAAACTGCACTACTCAGACCATATCCTAGGATATCAGTGAGAAGTTTGGTCTACATGTGATACAAACTGCACTACTCATACTATATCCTAGGATATCAGTGAGAAGTTTGGTCTACACGTAACATAAACTGCACTACTCAGACCATATCCTAGGATATCAGTGAGAAGTTTGGTCTACATGTAATACAAACTGCACTACTCAGACCATATCCTAGGATATCAGTGAGAAGTTTGGTCTACACGTAATATAAACTGCACTACTCTGACCATATCCTAGGATATCAGTGAGAAGTTTGGTCTACATGTAATATAAACTGCACTACTCAGACCATATCCTAGGATATCAGTGAGAAGTTTAAGGTCTACATGTAATATAAACTGCACTACTCAGACCATATCCTAGGATATCAGTGAGAAGTTTAAGGTCTACATGTAATATAAACTGAACAATTCCGACCATATCCTAGGATATCAGTGAGAAGTTTAGTCTACATGTAATACAAACTGCACTACTCAGACCATATCCTAGGATAATCATTGAGAAGTTTGGTCTACATGTAATATAAACTGCACTACTCAGACCATATCCTAAGATATCAGTGAGAAGTTTGGTCTACATGTAATATAAACTGCACTACTCAGACCATATCCTAGGATATCAGTGAGAAGTTTGGTCTACATGTAATATAAACTGCACTACTCGGACCATATCCTAGGATATCAGTGAGATGTTTAGTCTACATGTAATATAAACTGTACAACTCAGACCATATCCTAGGGTATCAGTGAAAAGTTTGGTCTACATGTAATATAAACTGCACTACTCAGACCATATCCTAGGATATCAGTGAGAAGTTTGGTCTACATGTAATATAAACTGCACTACTCAGACCATATCCTAGGGTATCAGTGAAAAGTTTGGTCTACATGTAATATAAACTGCACTACTCAGACCATATCCTAGGATATCAGTGAGAAGTTTGGTCTACATGTAATACAAACTGCACTACTCCGACCATATCCTAGGATATCAGTGAGAAGTTTGGTCTACATGTAATACAAACTGCACTACTCCGACCATATCCTAGGATAATCAGTGAGAAGTTTGGTCTACATGTAATACAAACTGCACTACTCAGACCATATCCTAAGATATCAGTGAGAACTAATTTAGTATAAATAATAAACAAGTTAATGATGAAGTGATTCACTATGGGTCTGGGTAGTAAATTAACACTGAGTACAGGTTAGCGCTAACATACATAACAGTGTGACGTGATAAAGCAATATGATGATAATACAACCCTTAGCTAGGCAAGGTGGCTGGATGCCATCTTTATACCAGGACATACAGACATCCCAGCTAATGAAATACACATAGAAATGGCTGTACATGGGCTATATATATAATATAAAGAGATAGATACAATTATACATAATAGGCAGCAACAAAAGACATTGATAATCTTATATACAGATTAAGCTGTTTTCAATGTGGAAGTGGGAGGCCAGTCATCTCTCTACTGACAATAAGGACCTTGTAGTTTTAAATACTGAAACAAATCAAATATATACTAATATAAGAAAATCGGCCAGATTTGATTTAATAAAAGTGATATAAATCTGCCAAACCATTATGGACGATATTTTAAAATGATTGGAATGGCTTCTTTTTGGGATAATTTGATAAACTAAACAGTGCAGTGTATTTAACCATACCTGGCAACACTGCCATACATGTGAAATACTCTAGAATCAAACTTTTTGTTAACTAAGATTGTTCCTTGTCCGAGAGGAAGACGGTTGGATTGTTAGCAAATTTCTCAGAATAAACAACAAGTTCGAACATCCCTGACATGTCTCCTGTTACTGACGTACAACCAAAGTTATATTAGCTGCCAAATTTTCACCAATGGATTCTCATAGTTTTATTTAGCTAAGAAATTCTGGGTTTTGACTGATTGTTGTTTGGTGTTTTACGCTGCACTCAAGATTATTTCACTCAATGGCGGTGTTGTCAGTTTTATTGTGGGAGAAAACCGGGCTCTATGCCCAGAGGAAACCCACAACCTTCCAGTGATAACTGGCAACCATCCCACATAGGTCGTTCGAGTGAAAACCCACTGATTTTTGAAAGGGAGATCTGGGATTTCCTGATCAAACGTTTGTGTATGGTTATCAGATTATTTTTTTTGATAGAAATCTGACACATAGTTTCTCTTTATAGCATTATTAGGATAGGAGAGGCGATCTAATTTACATCGATAACAAACTGTTTACATTCATTAACAGGTAATCAGGATAACTCAAATTTGTACAAGAAAAATCTTTAAAAAAAATTTTTTTTGTCAAAACTTGTAGTGCTACATTGTATGTATGAGGAGTTTTGAGATTTATTTGATTCTTACACGACAGGCACAAGTGCCCAATTACAGTGCCAATAATAATATAACAAGGATATAACTGTTCATGACATGGTGATGTTTAGATGTGACTACTTACTTGTATCACAAGAGAGGGTCCACGTGCCACAATCTCTGCAGGAATCTGACTCAGGGGGCAATTCTCAATGCTCATTATCTGCAGGTTACCACATAAAGCTAATTCATAGGGTAAACTGTTCAACTCAGGGTTATCATTTATGTACAAGGATTCTAAATTCTCCAACTTGCCTAGGAAAAACAATAATGATAAAACACATTTCAACAGGTCCTCCTCACAAAAATAAAATACATGCACAGACTCCCTTTTAATTTGTTAATTTCATCGCAAAAATGAACTGCATATCAAATAGAAACTTTCAACCTGCTTAAACATGTCCAAACCATCAGCCTCCTTAAACTTGCCAAAACCATCAGCCTCCTCAAACATGTCCAAACCAAAACCCTCCTTAAACATGTCCAAATCACCACCCTCCTTAAACATGTCCAAACCACCACACTCCTTAAACATGTCCAAATCACCACCCTCCTTAAACATGTCCAAACCACCACCCTCCTTAAACATGTCCAAATCACCACCCTCCTTAAACATGTCCAAACCACTACCCTCCTTAAACATGTCCAAATCACCATCCTCCTTAAACATGTCCAAATCACCACCCTCCTTAAACACGTCCAAACCACTACCCTCCTTAAACATGTCCAAACCACTACCCTCCTTAAACATGTCCAAACCACTACCCTCCTTAAACATGTCCAAATCACCACCCTCCTTAAACATGTCCAAACCAACCCCCTCCTTAAACATGTCCAAATCACCATCCTCCTTAAACATGTCCAAATCACCACCCTCCTTAAACATGTCCAAACCAACCCCCTCCTTAAACATGTCCAAATCACCATCCTCCTTAAACATGTCCAAACCACTACCCTCCTTAAACTTGTCCAAACCAACACTCTCCTTAAACATGTCCAAACCACCACCCTCCTTAAACATGTCCAAACCACTACCCTCCTTAAACATGTCCAAACCACTACCCTCCTTAAACATGTCCAAATCACCACCCTCCTTAAACATGTCCAAACCACCACCCTCCTTAAACATGTCCAAACCACCACCCTCCTTAAACATGTCCAAACCCCCACCCTCCTTAAACATGTCCAAATCACCACCCTCCTTAAACATGTCCAAACCAAACCCCTCCTTAAACATGTCCAAACCAAACCCCTCCTTAAACATGTCAACATCCCAGCCTTAAACTTGTCCAAATCACCACCCTCCTTAAACATGTCAACATTCCAGCCTTAAACTTGTCCAAATCACCACCCTCCTTAAACATGTCCAAACCACCATCCTCCTTAAACTAGTCCAAACCAAAACCCTCCTTAAACATGTCCAAACCAAAACCCTCCTTAAACTTGTCAAAACCAACCCCCTCCTTAAACATGTCGAAACCAACCCCCTCCTTAAACTTGCCAAAACCATCACCCTCCTTAATCATGTCCAAACCAAAACCCTCCTTAAACTTGTCAAAACCAACCCCCTCCTTAAACTTGTCCAAACCAAAACCCTCCTTAAACTTGCCAAAACCATCACCCTCCTTAATCATGTCCAAACCAAAACCCTCCTTAAACTTGTCAAAACCAACCCCCTCCTTAAACTTGTCCAAACCACCACCCTCCTTAAACATGTCCAAACCATCACCCTCCTTAAACATGTCCAAACCACCACCTTCCTTAAACTTGTCCAAATCACCACCCTCCTTAAACATGTCCAAACCATCACCCTCCTTAAACATGTCCAAACCACCACCCTCCTTAAACATGTCCAAACCACCACCTTCCTTAAACATGTCCAAACCACCACCTTCCTTAAACATGTCCAAACCACCACACTCCTTAAACATGTCCAAACCACCACCCTCATTAAACATGTCCAAACCACCACCCTCATTAAACATGTCCAAAACACCAGCCTGCTTAAACATGTCCAAAACACCAGCCTGCTTAAACATGTCCAAAACACCAGCCTGCTTAAACATGTCCAAACCACCACCCTCATTAAACATGTCCAAACCAACACCCTCCTTAAACATGTCCAAACCACTACCCTCCTTAAACATGTCAACATCCCAGCCTTAAACATGTCATAACCATCACCAATCATGATCTGCCAAAAAACCTGATAACTAATTTAGCCAATTTTCTAAAAACAGTGTGAATATTGACACTGATTGATGTTTTACATTTCACTTATACAGTGGTGTTGCCAGGTTTAGTGGGAGAGGAAACCTTGCTGTTTGACATTGATTGATGTTTTACGTTTCACTTATACAGGTCTAATGGGAGAGGAAACCTTGCTGTTTGCAAAGAGGAAAATGAGTAGGAGAATTGAATTACTTTCTGATGAAAGAAGTTATGTGAGATAAGAGACATACCAATGTCCACAGGTAGCATGCTTAGATTGTTTTCACCAGCTCCCAAATATTGCAGATTTGTCAGACACCTACAAGTAAAGGGCAAATTCAGTTTCATGTTGACAGAAATTTGCATTTAAATGATCTAAAGGTCGGCAATAAGAAGAATAGTAAAGGAATCAAGCTTTAATTATTCTAAATTGTGCGCGAACCTCTATGCAATTCTCATGGATTGTAACTTATGGAACCCCTGCATGTAGACAGTTTCTAATAAGCCCCTTTTGAGTTTATGCAAGATCATGTGACTCGACTTTTGGTGTATAACTTTCACTGGCAAGCCGTGAATTTAACATTAGCAGTTATGGAGACCAGCAGTTACCCTGTCAATTTTCTGATACAAGCCAAGATATATTTGAAGCTATGTGGTTTATTTTTTGGTGGAAAGTCAATAAAAATATTTATATCGCGTAGTTACGTTTCGCTCTTATACAACCACGGAGAAAAACACAACTTGGTTATTTCCTTTTTGTGCTAGAAATAATATTGTTTCTTTTGTGGGTCATAAAAAGTATCCAATGGCTTTGTATATCTTTATACGTCTGAGAAAAAGACTTTGGTAAAAAGTACAGATTGCAACCTGAGAATGACAGATAACACATTTACACATTTATACCGCAAAAAAAAAAACATGTGTAAAAACTGTACTCACATTATTTATCTGGGTAGACTATACAACCAGTTTGGAGATCATAATGATAATGAGAGTAGGAAAGGGTACTTACCCTATTTGCCTGGGTAGGCTGGTTAACTGGTTAGACTGCACAACCAGTTTTGTCAGCTCTCTTAAGCTTCCTAAAACAAACACAAACAATTTATACAGAAATACATGTTCTGTAACAGTATAAAGATAAAATGACACATTTGTAGTGATGGTAAAGATGGAATGATTGAGGTTTTAAACTGCGGTAAAAATTATTTCGCTGGTATGGCTGCTATTGGTATGTCTATTGAGGAGGAAAATCAGGTTTCATGCCAAGAGGACCTCCCCAACCACCCAATGGGTCCCATTACAAAGTAACTAGTAGAGCGGAGTGACCGTACAGTAGAGAGGAGTGACTGTATGATAGAGTGGAGTGACTGCATGGTTGAGTGGAGTGACTGTATGGCAGAGAGGAGTGACTGTATGGTAGAGTGGAGTGACTGTATGGTTGAGTGGAGTGACTGTTTGGTAGGGTGGAGTGACTGTTTGGTAGATTGGAGTGACTGTTTGGTAGATTGGAGTGACTGTTTGGTAGGGTGGAGTGACTGTACATGTATGGTTGAGATGAGTGACTGTATGGTAGAGCACAGTGACTGTATGGTTGAGTGGAGTGACTGTATGGTAGAGTGGAGTGACTGTATGGTAGAGTGGAGTGGCTGTATGGTAGAGTGGAGTGACTGTATGGTAGAGTGGAGTGACTGTATGGTAGAGAGGAGTGACTGTATGGTAGAGAGGAGTGACTGTATGGTAGAGTGGAGTGACTGTATGGTAGAGTGGAGTGACTGTATGGTAGAGTGGAGTGACTGTATGGTAGGGTGGAGTGACTGTTTGGTAGGGTGGAGTGACTGTTTGGTAGACTGGAGTGACTGTTTGGTAGGGTGGAGTGACTGTATGGTAGAGCGGAGTGACTGTATGGTTGAGTGGAGTGACTGTATGGTTGAGAGGAGTGACTGTATGGTAGAGTGGAGTGACTGTATGGTAGAGTGGAGTGACTGTATGGTAGAGTGGAGTGACTGTAAGGTAGAGTGGAGTGACTGTATGGTAGACTGGAGTGACTGTATGGTAGAGAGGAGTGACTGTATGGTAGAGAGGAGTGGCTGTATGGTAGAGAGGAGTAACTGTATGGTAGAGAGGAGTGGCTGTATGGTAGAGTGGAGTGACTGTATGGTAGAGTGGAGTGGCTGTATGGTAGAGTGGAGTGGCTGTATGGTAGAGAGGAGTGACTGTATGGTAGAGAGGAGTGACTGTATGGTAGAGAGGAGTGGCTGTATGGTAGAGTGGAGTGACTGTATGGTAGAGTGGAGTGACTGTTTGGTAGAGAGGAGTGACTGTATGGTAGAGAGGAGTGGCTGTATGGTAGAGTGGAGTGACTGTATGGTAGAGTGGAGTGACTGTTTGGTAGGGTGGAGTGACTGTATGGTAGAGCGGAGTGACTGTATGGTTGAGTGGAGTGACTGTATGGTTGAGAGGAGTGACTGTATGGTAGAGTGGAGTGACTGTATGGTAGAGTGGAGTGACTGTATGGTAGACTGGAGTGACTGTATGGTAGAGAGGAGTGACTGTATGGTTGAGAGGAGTGACTGTATGGTAGATTGGAGTGACTGTATGGTAGAGAGGAGTGGCTGTATGGTAGAGAGGAGTGGCTGTATGGTAGAGAGGAGTGACTGTATGGTAGAGTGGAGTGACTGTATGGTAGAGAGGAGTGACTGTACGGTACAGAGGAGTGGCTGTATGGTAGAGAGGAGTGACTGTATGGTAGAGTGGAGTGGCTGTATGGTAGAGTGGAGTGGCTGTATGGTAGAGAGGAGTGACTGTATGGTAGAGAGGAGTGGCTGTATGGTAGAGTGGAGTGACTGTATGGTAGAGAGGAGTGACTGTATGGTAGAGAGGAGTGGCTGTATGGTAGAGAGGAGTGACTGTATGGTAGAGTGGAGTGGCTGTATGGTAGAGTGGAGTGGCTGTATGGTAGAGTGGAGTGGCTGTATGGTAGAGTGGAGTGACTGTATGGTAGAGTGGAGTGACTGTATGGTAGAGTGGAGTGACTGTATGGTAGAGTGGAGTGGCTGTATGGTAGAGTGGAGTGGCTGTATGGTAGAGTGGAGTGGCTGTATGGTAGAGTGGAGTGACTGTATGGTAGAGTGGAGTGACTGTATGGTAGACTGGAGTGACTGTATGGTAGAGAGGAGTGGCTGTATGGTAGAGTGGAGTGACTGTATGGTAGAGTGGAGTGACTGTATGGTAGAGTGGAGTGACTGTATGGTAGAGTGGAGTGGCTGTATGGTAGAGTGGAGTGACTGTATGGTAGAGTGGAGTGGCTGTATGGTAGAGTGGAGTGGCTGTATGGTAGAGTGGAGTGGCTGTATGGTAGAGTGGAGTGACTGTATGGTAGAGTGGAGTGACTGTATGGTAGACTGGAGTGACTGTATGGTAGAGAGGAGTGGCTGTATGGTAGAGTGGAGTGACTGTATGGTAGAGTGGAGTGACTGTATGGTAGAGTGGAGTGACTGTAAGGTAGAGTGGAGTGACTGTATGGTAGACTGGAGTGACTGTATGGTAGAGAGGAGTGACTGTATGGTAGAGAGGAGTGACTGTATGGTAGAGTGGAGTGACTGTATGGTTGAGAGGAGTGACTGTATGGTAGAGTGGAGTGACTGTATGGTAGAGTGGAGTGACTGTATGGTAGAGTGGAGTGACTGTATGGTAGAGTGGAGTGACTGTATGGTTGAGAGGAGTGACTGTATGGTAGAGTGGAGTGACTGTATGGTAGAGTGGAGTGACTGTATGGTAGAGTGGAGTGACTGTAAGGTAGAGTGGAGTGACTGTATGGTAGACTGGAGTGACTGTATGGTAGAGAGGAGTGACTGTATGGTAGAGAGGAGTGACTGTATGGTAGATTGGAGTGACTGTATGGTAGAGAGGAGTGGCTGTATGGTAGAGAGGAGTGACTGTATGGTAGAGAGGAGTGGCTGTATGGTAGAGTGGAGTGACTGTATGGTAGAGAGGAGTGACTGTATGGTAGAGAGGAGTGACTGTATGGTAGAATGGACTGACTGTATGGTAGAGTGGAGTGACTGTATAGCAGAGTGGAGTGACTGTATGGTAGAGCGGAGTGACTGTATGGTAGAGTGGAGTGACTGTATGGTAGTGTGGAGTGACTGTATGGTAGAGTGGAGTGACTGTATGGTAGAGTGGAGTGACTGTATGGTAGAGTGGAGTGACTGTATGGTAGAGTGGAGTGACTGTATGGTAGAGTGGAGTGACTGTATGGTAGAGTGGAGTGACTGTATGGTAGAGTGGAGTGACTGTATGGTAGAGTGGAGTGACTGTACGGTAGAGTGGAGTGACTGTACGGTAGAGTGGAGTGACTGTATGGTAGAGTGGAGTGACTGTATGGTAGAGTGGAGTGACTGTATGGTAGAGTGGAGTGACTGTATGGTAGAGTATTAAGGAAGAGTAAATTCACCTATTTCAATGGGGAGAGATTCCAATCTATTCTCCTCCAAGTCCAATACTCTCAACTTCTTCAGGTTTCCTATACTTGCTGGTAACCTCTGTGAATGTGAAGAAAACATTCATCTGACCTTCATACAATCATTACATGCACTCAACACTACATATAAGGACTCAATCAATCCAAATATAGCACGGATTCAAGATGAATTCCTCGATAAGGAAAGATGCAGGTCGGTTTGATGTGTATTTTATGCAGCACTCAATACATGTTTGATTCAAATCATTTTTATGTTCTATAAGACTGAAAAGGTAAAGTGTACAAAAAAACAAAAGGTTAATATCATTTCCAATAGAGTGAATGGGTCTTACCTTTAATAGATTATTACTAAGAATGAGAACTTGTAGTTTTTGTAAGTTTTGAATATCGTCTTGTATTTTAGCCAGCTGATTAGTTCCTAAGTTCAACTCCACCATGTTTGTCCAAGTCCCAATGTCTAAAAGGATAAAAACAAAAAATGCTGTTAAATCCATACCTGGTCAAAAGATACACAGTGACACTGTTATCAGAAATCTGGTTTAGAGAGTACCTAGCTAATGGTAGATATGTCAGTTGATTATCCTTCATGTTTAGTTTGAGGTCATTTTGGTTTAGAGAGTACCTACCTAATGGCAGACATTTCAGTTGAAGTCATTTTGGATTAGAGAGTACCTACCTAATGGTAGAGATCAGTTGATTATCCTTCATGTTTAGTTTGAAGTCATTTTGGTTTTGAGAGTACCTACCTAATGGCAGACATGTCAGTTGAAGTCATTTTGGTTTAGAGAGTACCTACCTAATGGCAGAGATGTCAGTTGATTATCCTTCATGTTCAGTTTGAAGTCATTTTGGTTTAGAGAGTACCTACCTAATGGCAGAGATGTCAGTTGATTATCCTTCATGTTTAGTTTGAAGTCATTTTGGTTTAGAGAGTACCTACCTAATGGCAGAGATGTCAGTTGATTATCCTTCATGTTTAGGGAGTGTCCCTATTAATCGTCTTTTACGAGTGCATAAAAGACGCCCGAAAAAGACGAAGCCAAAGACGCAGGGTGTAAAAGACGCTAATTTGAAGCGGGAATTCACAGCATGTAACCGTCTCGGATTAAAAGTAGTCCGCTGTGCTGTGACTGCAGTCTATATTTGTGACTAGCGGTCTGAGGTTGTACTAGCTATTGTTTTGTCGAACTGGGTAACTATATTAAAAGCGGCCAATAGCAAAACTTGACATTTAATAAAAACTGTCAAACACTGTTTAACAAACATATTTTCTTTGATTATCATAGAAACCAGGAAAAAGAGAATGCTAAGTTTGTCTTACTCTTACGCCTGACTCTGAAAGGCCGTAATCAACTTCAAGTGGATTCATCTTCAAGTTCACGTTTTTTTTCCTTATAAAATCCACATGAAATATCTTGTATTTGGAAATAACTGGTTGCTAAATGTATATTCCTGGTGATTATTTGCTTCACTCGGTAAAGCCTTTTTTAAATCAATCTATAACATATAACATAAACTAAAGGTTATAGACACCGTTTGTGTAGTTAAAGTCCATACAGACACGTGAACAGTTGATCAACAAAGCCTGGTTGAGTCCATCTCTAACCTTTCTGTGGGGTGAAAGTTTGGAAGGTTTGTATTTAGAAGTATGACCAAAGGAAATTTATTATTGGGCTAGAACCTCTTTAAATTGTTTTGCTCTTCAAACAAATTAAAATACTCTATTTTTTTAACAATAATAAAGATGTACATGAAGGTGTCACCCCTAAAAAAAATATTAAATGGGATTTACTCAAGGAGACATAACTGAATCCTGGCGCCACCTTGCTCAGCTGTGGAGAATCTAGACCAATGAAAAGTCAGAGTACTAATTGGAGAATAAAAACTTGTTTCCAAGTTGTCACTTGACAGAGCTACATGTAGAGTCCTTGGCTGCATTGTGGCCAGATTAAATACAATGGAATGAGGAGTGTATATATTAAATATACCTTGTATAACGATCGAAGTAAAGGCAAAACTATTACTTGTAAAACTCACTGAACTTCCTTATTGGCATACATGTATTAATATACTGTACGAAGAAAGGACATATTAGCAGTAACTAATTTCCTAGTCTGGGTTTCGGACTCCAAAATTACAATTCTTTTTTATACTGACTGCCGTATTTTTGATACGACCGTCAGTACAAAAAAGTCATTTGGAGTCAGAAACTCGGACTACTAATTTCCTAGTTAGTACAAATTACAATTATTTGCCAGAAATCTCTGCAATTTATTATTTCTCCACATTTTTGCCATTAAATCACAAACATTATTATTTATAAAGGGATCAACAATTTAACTCGCACAAAAGTTTGATTTGGCCTAACAGCTTGATATCAAGCTTATGATATGCAATTTAGCATACCCTTACACAAATATCCGTTCTTTTATAACCACTGAAACAAGGGCAATTAACCCTAATAGTCAAGTATGGCTTGACTTTGCGTGACTTCCAGGGACTAACAACACAAACACTCTGTGAGGAAACCTGAAGCTGGTCTGTTCAAAATGCTTTACGATACTAGATGTAAATTCAAAACAACAACAACATGTTAAAAGTTTCTCCCGTGATAGTATATAAATCAATCGACGATTTTTTTTACTGCACTTTATTTTCAACGTACTTTACCGAATATATTTGTATTAATACGCGTAAGGAAAACACCCGTCGCGATTATATCAGCCAAGCATAAAAACAAAAGACGCCGGCTGTCGGTAGACTGCGTTTTTTTCTGGCGTCTTTTATGCACTCTCAAAAGACGATTAATGGGGGCGCTCCCTTAGTTTGAAGTCATTCTGGCTTAGAGAGTATCTACCTAATGGTAGAGATGTCAGTTGATTATCCTTTATGTTTAGTTTGAAGTCATTTTGGTTTAGAGAGTACCTATCTAATGGCAGACATGTCAGTTGATTATCCTTCATGTTTAGTTTGAAGTCATTTTGGTTTAGAGAGTACCTACCTAATGGCAGACATGTCAGTTGATTATCCTTCATGTTTAGTTTGAAGTCATTCTGGTTTAGAGAGTACCTACCTAATGGCAGAGATATCAGTTGATTATCCTTCATGTTTAGTTTGAAGTCATTCTGGTTTAGAGAGTACGTACCTAACGGCAGAGATGTCAGTTGATTATCCTTCATGTTTAGTTTGAAGTCATTTTGGTTTAGAGAGTACGTACCTAATGGCAGAGATCAGTTGATTATCCTTCATGTTTAGTTTGGTCATTTTGGTTTAGAGAGTACGTACATAATGGCAGAGATGTCAGTTGATTATCCTTCATGTTTAGTTTGAAGTCATTCTGGTTTAGAGAGTACGTACCTAACGGCAGAGATGTCAGTTGATTATCCTTCATGTTTAGTTTGAAGTCATTTTGGTTTAGAGAGTACGTACCTAATGGCAGAGATGTCAGTTGATTATCCTTCATGTTTAATTTGAAGTCATTTTGGTTTAGAGAGTACCTACCTAATGGCAGAGATGTCAGTTGATTATCCTTCATGTTTAGTTTGGTCAAACAACTGGCTCGTGAGAAGATGCCAAATGGTATCTTATTGATTTGATTGTGCTCCATGTTTATTGACTGAAAACAAACACAGCATGTTAGTATCAATAAAAGATGCAAGATAAAACTAACAAATTACAAGGATTGCAAGATCGTTGGTGAAAATTGTGAGTAAATTTCACTGATCCAAAAAACATAGTACACAGACGAAGAGTAATTTATAAACAGTTTAACCAGAACTGATAAGGTATTGGATTAGCAGTTTACAGATTATGGTAAAGAGAGGAAATGGACAGCGATCCATAGCCAAGATAGTCTGAATAGTGGTTTAGAGTAGAAAACTGAGATAGACTTTACTAGTTCATCAATCGGCGAGTCTATGAAGGAGTTCAAATCATTACTGTACCAACTTACATATACTGAGCAGAATTGTGAAGGTCCACCAGTAGGATAGGATTGGAAATTGTTTCTTGATAATGTAATACTAGTTAAACTGGTCAGGCTGGAGAGAAGACCCTCCTACAAATTAAGCAGGGAGACATCACATTATAACAAATTTGTCATGGGATAAAATCAGAGAGCTTTTAAGATATAAAACCAACAAAGTAGTACTGAATTAACAAGGATTCCATATGGATAATAACCTATATGGTAATTGTCATATATAAATCTTTTGACTTACGTAAAATGAAATTTAAATGAAGAAGCATCATCTAAATACAGATATAAAATTCCATGCTGAATTAAATTTTATCTGAAGTCAATTAATGGCATTTGGGTTTTTTTCTTATAGCAGAGACATCAAAAATATTAGACTAAAGAAAAGAAGTACTCATGCAGTAAAAAGATAGAAAACTAACTGGTAATTGAGATATGTTATTTCCTTCCACGCTGAACTCATCCAAGTTGACAGAATTGGCCAAAGATTTGGGTAGCCCAGACAGTCGGTTATATCTGCAATGTGACGACATACGTTAGACCATTGGTTATCCAATCAACTCCTTATATTAATGACCCTATTCTGATATGAGAGTTGGCCAATAACAAGACAAAATTGTTTTGCTCTATATAATACATCACATACATTGGAGCATGATGTTAAAGAAGATTGATTGAATGATTGTTAGGTATATTACGCTATGCTGAAGATTATTCCACTTACATGTATACTGTGTTAAGTACAATTAGTGAGAGAACAACCTGGCTCTCCTCGCACATATCAAACAATTGTATAAGGGGAAGGCTTGATTGATCCATGTTTTACACCACACTTATATGGTGGCATTGCCAGGTTTAGTAGGGAAGAGAAATAAGAAATTGTTTGATTTCGACTGAGTGTAATTCAAGCCCACGACCAATCAATGGAATTACTGTTTTGGGTTGAAAGACTACAGCAATGCAGACTGAGCCACAGAGGCCCGAGACCCACCTGGCTGTCATCTGACAAAGCCCACAATTGTATTGATGGAAGGTTTGATAGCCTGAGCAAAGGATAGCCACTAACAGGAGACCGCTGTGCTTACCTGAGACCCACCTGGCTGTCATCTGACAAAGCCCACAATTGTATTGATGGAAGGTTTGATAGCCTGAGCAAAGGATAGCCACTAACAGGAGACCGCTGTGCTTACCTGAGACCCACCTGGCTGTCATCTGACAAAGCCCACAATTGTATTGATGGAAGGTTTGATAGCCTGAGCAAAGGATAGCCACTAACAGGAGACTGCTGTGCTTACCTGAGACCAAGTCTTGTAAGTGACCTTAGTTGACCTATCGTCTCCGGGATATCCAACAGTTCATTGTGTTGAAGATCAAGTGAACTTAACTGCACACAGTTTCCAATTTCTGAAAATTCAAAGATACAGCAAAGTTGTGAAATGGAAGTAAATTCTCACTGAACTTTTTTTCAAATCTATTAAAATCATAGTGATTGACAAAAGTCACTTGTACATGTTTATGTTCACAGCAATACATACAGGTAATTGATACATAATGTGAACGAATGTTCCTCACTCGAGGCTTGTAGGGGGATAGCATTAGTATAAGTAAGACCTGAAGATAAAAACATCTTAAGGAGAGATAATAAAAAGCAATCACAAAAAGAGGACATGGAGCATGTTAAAAATTAAAGGGAGACAATCCAATAAAAGTATGGAAATCATATTAAATAGATATTCTAAGTACAGTATTATCAGCTAAAGGGAGATAATTCCATACAAAAACAACAAGACCGGCCTAGTTAATAACCAATGGAATGCAGACTTGGTTCCCAGTGCCCAACCTACTTGACGGCCAATTTAATTGTTACAGATTGTTCATGTCCAAATGTCCAGGGATATAACCAGTGTAGATTTAGTTATATACTTTTTTAATGGTTTTTGTTGGGAAAAATGATTCAGTACATATTACAGTGAATTTTCACACAGTCCCAATAACCCATTACCAAACGAAAAGTAATGAAATATCGGTTTTAGTTTATTACAACAACTTATATGGGTATAAAGGTCCAAATGACAGACCACCTATTTAACACAATTAGAAACTGGTCTCCATGGTTATTTTAGTCAAGGATATTTTCCCTGTGCCCATGTGTTTTAGTGTTAATACACTTGTGGGTTTCTGGTCAGGGGACGAACTGGTGTGTAGGACCAGTGTGGTGTAACAGTATAAAGGAAGTGTACTATACCTGTAGGTAGATGTTCCAAATGATTGTGAGAAACATCAAATGTAATGAGATGGACGAGGTTGCCAATCCCACGAGGTAACTCCTTGATTTTATTCTCACGTAAACTTAACATTGTAAGGTTCTGCAACATACAAACAAACAAACAGAATTAACCAAAACTATAATGCTCTTATAAAATGCTGTAACGTCAGTTCAACCTTAAAGCAATCCTATTGCTATAATCAGTTATATTTTGTTTCAAAGCGAAAAGTGTATGGATCAGGGATTCATACACGTCCAATTTACTTACCGATATTCGGTTCGTAAAATTGAGTTTAAAACTGAATTTGGTGTTGAAAAACTCAATATTTTCAGTTTAAAATTTCCTTTTGAAAACTAAAATTTCCAAACTCAATTTGGGCGTGAAAAACTGAATATTGTTTGATTGATATCCACTGTTTATGATAAAAAAAATCTAAGTTCAAGGGAAAAGTTTATTTAGAAACCGCCGTCAAATGACCATGGCCGTCATTCTCTTGTTGTTGTTGTTTAGATACTCGTTTTCAGTGTCTTCACAACATGGCTTATTTTGCACTTTGGAAGTCTTTTTAATTACCTTAACTTTTCTAAAATAAGCTGATTTTGATGAACTGAGAAAGTTTGGGGAGTATTACCCACAATAATCGTAATAATTCGCGACTTGATATATTTATTCAGTTGTTTTTGGTCGTATAGAAAAAAAAAGGGGAGACAACTCTTACAACATGAAATTACGATAATAAGTTAGTTACCTCCCCTGAACCATAGTTCTCAAATAGTTCAATTCATTTGTAACCAAATCAATGTGTATTTTTTTATTGTTGCACATGAAGAAGAGATTAGGGATAACTTTGATCTAGGTTTGACATTACATATATATTATTATCATTAGTTTTTGTCAAATCAGATTTTTTTCTTGGAATTCATACTTTCAGGAAAAAAGAAATATTAAATTGGAACTGGTTTGTAACATAGATTTTAACTCAATTTTAATCCTAAAATGGCCGGTAAATTAAAAAAAAACTGAATTTCACCTTCTAGGAAACTGAATTTTTCAATTTCGGTTTGTAAATTTTGGACTTTTATGAATCCCTGATGGATATGTGTTAAGTTGGTCCTTTATGTTCCACTCAGGAGCCAATAGACTGCTATTTGGACAATTATGATACAGCCAAAATCATACACGGCTTGCTTAAACTTACATGAGTCTTCACTGTGACTGAAATAAACGACCGTAACCTGTCATTTGTTTGGGAGACACGGAGTATCTGAAAGGTCTGCCATATATTACATATACTTACTGTTAAATTACGGATGTCTTCCTCCACATGCTTTATCCTATTGAAGCGTAAGAAAAGGGTTTGCAGAGATCTCAATTTGTAAACAACATCTGGTATCTACAAATAGTCAAACAAATGTCTGTGACAATCTCCTGCTATCAATAAGTGCAGCAAAGACCATGGGTATACAAAGTAACTCTGTAAATCTGGAGAGAGATTCTAAACTAAGATACCAAGGTGACGAATAAAGTTAAACAAGGAGGTGAATTAAAAGCCTTTCTCGTCACTCTTTTAACCAATGGGAGAATTTACTTATATCAGGAACAGACAAATTATTTCTTTTTTCTAATACAGACACTGCCTTACTTCATTGAGCTTGTTATGTCGTAAATCCAGCACCCTCAATTGTTTTAGACTTTGTAAGGAGTCTGGAAGAGTGGTCAGAGAATTTTCACTCAGGGCCAACGTCTGTAAACTCGTTAGGTTACCTATTTCCACAGGCAGAGACACTAACCGGTTGCCATACAGGTAAAATTCCAATAACTGGGTCAACTGAAAAGGTTAACATAAAATGACATCTTAAATAGGGAAATTGTAAAGAAATGTTTTCCTTATAATGAAATTATATAGAAATGTTTTTCTTCGCAGGGTTCGAAATAACGGGTGCATACATGCACCGGTGCATTACCGGTGCATGTAGATTTTTGATGGTGCATGTACAATTCAGTAAATCACGCAGTTTACATGCACGGTCGTGCAGGTAGTAAAATCTCGGTAATAGTGGGTAACTCACTTACTGGTTCTCAAATGTCTCCATATTTCCAAGGAGGCAGCTTTATTCATTTCCATTCAGTTATAAAAATTGCCCTCAAAGCAATCCAAATGGTATCGACAGTACATGTGTAAAACGGTTTAACCAACGCCAAGCCTGTAACACGGACATTGTCCGACGCAAAGTTAAGCCATGTCCGGCACATTTACGTTGATGCCGGTCATTTTGTCCGGTGACCGCATGAAAGTCATGGCATTTCATATTCAGATTTGCAGGCCTTGAAAGTCATGGAAAAAGTTTTAAGTCATGGAAGAAAAAAAATGGGAATCATTCATCAGCTTTTGGTTGTTCATATCTGTAATGTACGGCTTTTTGAAATTGGCCATCCATTTTGTGTATCCCCTATCTGAACCTCTTTTCAGGGGAAATACCTCCCAAATAAGGTAGTCTTAAAGATAAAATAATTATCATAATATATGCAAAAGAATTTCATTGGTTGACAAGTAATTTCTTATGAAGTTCAAGCAGGGAGGTAACTCAGTAAGTCATGTTAGCAGGAAAAAGCAGAGTTATCTCCCCTTAAAAGTTATTTATTTGTTTTGTTGAAAATGTTTTCTATCTGTTTCATAACACTTTAGAATATATTCTGTTGGATTAAAAATAAATTTCACAGCAACATTTGTAAGTAAAGGCTAACTATTAGAAGCAACTTATTACATGTATATCTAGGATTGACTTTTTTTCTCCTTTTTTTATTTATTTATTTTTTTTCCTTTTTCACCTTGTTCATGTTGATAAAAGGCTGACAAGATCGGAAAACTTTGGAAAATAATGATCGTCTTCAATTTATGAACCCAGGTCTGCGTTATTAAACCCTAGCTTAAATATATTCATTGTCCTACATTGTACTTAAGTCTTGCCTTTGCTAAAAACTGCTCACAGTTATATATTCCGCAAAAGGTCCTGGGAAAGTCATGGAATTTCTCCTCAAAAGGTCCTGGAAAGTCATGGAATGTAATATCTGATCATGTGGTGACAGACTTTAAGAAACCCATATCTTTGACTATTTTTATCCTTATAGCAGATAAAGTTAATTGTGGATATACAAAGATATCTTAGAAAAGAAATTCTCACCTCTTTGACAGAGCTTGGCAACACAGTTATCTGTAAAGACAAAATCATGAAGTCAAATATCTCATAGGATCATATATGTCATTGATCGATTGAACCATGGAGCAGTTATAGGGGAAGGACATTCTTCAGATCATATATGTCATTGATCGATTAAACCATGGAAGTTATAGAGAAAGGACATTTTTCAGAACCTCGTTTCCGTTCGTTCGTTCAGAAAGACTTGTTGATTTTTTAAAATCATGTCACACTGGAGTTTTTTCTATTGAATTTCAAGTAAGTACTTTATAAAAGATGGCATTATAAGCTTCAGTTTACCTGTGATTTACTAAGATCCAGTCTTAGAGAAAGCTCATCTTTACATTTACTGAACTCTTTGGCAACATCCTGGAAAAAACACAAATATACTTTGACAGGCCTCTAATTTAAGGAAGGTCACAGAGGCTAGTAACCTAGGTTACCCACCCTCTTGTCCTTCAGGCTTTATTGATACCACCCAGGCCAATCTGGCCACAGAAATGGGTGTCTCCTATTATCCCAAACCTAAGGCCTGTTGTAGGATTACAAGACCATAGCATTCGGCTAAGGTGTATCTCAATTTCTGATGTCAAATTCTAAATTGTTTGTTACTCTTGGAAGCAGGCAGTTAAGGACTTGTATGATATCCAAGGAGTGGTTTTCCTCCGGGCAAATATACAATTTCCTCCACCAAAACCAATAAACCATATTAGTAAAAATGATCTTCAGGTAAAGTGTACATTTTAAAACAATCAATTTTTTTTTTCTTACACTGTTGTAACTAACTTTATTATCCAAAGCCAATTCCCACTCAGACAAATAAAAATGGATTTTTCACTTGGTCGCCGTATGTGGAAGAGTTGCCAGGTGCTCGCCAAGGTCGGGGGTTTCCTCCGGGCAATGAGCCTGGTTTCCTTCCCCACTAAACCCGGCAACGCCGCCATACAAGTGAAATAATCTTGAGTGCACAGTAAAACATCAATCAATCAACCAATCAATCCAAAGCCAATGAAGTAAGTGAAAAAACATCAGATTTCTTGAATGTAACCCTCACCAGGTCTGCCTTGACAGTCTTTTTTGTTCCTGGTCCTACAGGTTTAGCTTTATTTTGACCAGGGGGAGTAACTGTGACCTGTTTTGGTTTGGGTGGGTCAACTGTCATTGAAGCCAAGCTTCCCTTTTTATCCTGCAAAACACAATAAATAAAATCAGTTCAAAATACATAGATTAGAATACAGAGCTTATAACTAAAGCCTCCCAGTTTTCAGTATTACATGTAGATGTGGGGGCATGCAGAGAGCATGGTTGAAGATGAAAGGTCCTCACTAACAAGGCCTATTCAGTGTAAATGTTTAATAACATCTAATATATATATATATAATAAACATTTGGTTAATTAAATATCAGGAGGGGTTCTTAATTTCCACCATCAGAAAACATGTACATGGTACTGGTAGTAAGTATATATAGGCCAAAGTTTCAAACAACTCCACATAATATTCACCAACATGTATAGAAAATATATGGACAGAATTTGACAATTGACAGAAACAAAGGACTATTACTATGAAAATATCAACATGACAGAGAAAATAAAAGGCAGCTCAGCACCACAGCCAAATATGTCCAGTAAATATCAGGTTGGCAAAAAATGCACTGAATTCTGGTAAATAGTCCTTCATACTACATGAAGTGGGAAACTGGGGAGATTTACTGTGAGTATTGCTATCAGTCAAATAGTAACTTGCTTATGCTTCATACTACATGAAGTGTGAAACTGGGGAGATTTACTGTGAGTATTGCTATCAGTCAAATAGTAACTCCATTATGCTTCATACTACATGAAGTGTGAAACTGGGGAGATTTACTGTGAGTATTGCTATCAGTCAAATAGTAACTCCATTATGCTTCATACTACATGAAGTGTGAAACTGGGGAGATTTACTGTGAGTATTGCTATCAGTCAAATAGTAACTCCATTATGCTTCATACTACATGAAGTGGGAAACTGGGGAGATTTACTATGAGTATTGCTATCAGTCAAATTGTAACTTGCTTATGCTTCATACTACATGAAGTGGGAAACTGGGGAGATTTACTGTGAGTATTGCTATCAGTCAAATAGTAACTTGCTTATGCTTCATACTACATGAAGTGGGAAACTGGGGAGATTTACTGTGAGTATTGCTATCAGTCAAATTGTAACTTGCTTATGCTTCATACTACATGAAGTGGGAAACTGGGGAGATTTACTATGAGTATTGCTATCAGTCAAATAGTAACTCCATTATGCTTCATAATACATGAAGTGTGAAACTGGGGAGATTTACTGTGAGTATTGCTATCAGTCAAATAGTAACTCCATTATGCTTCATACTACATGAAGTGGGAAACTGGGGAGATTTACTGTGAGTATTGCTATCAGTCAAATAGTAACTTGCTTATGCTTCATACCACATGAAGTGGGAAACTGGGGAGATTTACTGTGAGTATTGCTATCAGTCAAATAGTAACTTGCTTATGCTTCATACTACATGAAGTGTGAAACTGGGGAGATTTACTGTGAGTATTGCTATCAGTCAAATTGTAACTTGCTTATGCTTCATACTACATGAAGTGGGAAACTGGGGAGATTTACTATGAGTATTGCTATCAGTCAAATAGTAACTCCATTATGCTTCATAATACATGAAGTGTGAAACTGGGGAGATTTACTGTGAGTATTGCTATCAGTCAAATAGTAACTCCATTATGCTTCATACTACATGAAGTGGGAAACTGGGGAGATTTACTGTGAGTATTGCTATCAGTCAAATAGTAACTTGCTTATGCTTCATACCACATGAAGTGGGAAACTGGGGAGATTTACTGTGAGTATTGCTATCAGTCAAATAGTAACTTGCTTATGCTTCATACTACATGAAGTGGGAAACTGGGGAGATTTACTGTGAGTATTGCTATCAGTCAAATAGTAACTTGCTTATGCTTCATACTACATGAAGTGGGAAACTGGGGAGATTTACTGTGAGTATTGCTATCAGTCAAATTGTAACTCCATTATGCTTCATACTACATGAAGTGGGAAACTGGGGAGATTTACTATGAGTATTGCTATCAGTCAAATTGTAACTCCATTATGCTTCATATGTTTCACATCACATCTGAATAAAACTTGAATGAAAGAGACTGCTATAACTCCACACATCAAGGGAGACAATTCATCATCAGGGAAATTACTGAGCACTTGGCATAAATTTGCATTTAGAAAGGCGAAAAAAATAATATAATATTATACATATTCCCTAAGAGTCTGATTCCCTAAAATAGATGATTTATTTTGTAAGCGTTATTCATAAAGCAATCCGCATCGTGCAAGAGCAAAATATTCAACCACGGTTATTTGAGCCAAATCCTTAATTCGATGATTTTCAATATCTTTGATCAAAGTAAATTTGACAGTGTACATTCCTGACATACAGTGCACCCAAAAAGTTACCACTATTGCACACGTGTCGTGTGAAGTGCAGGTGACACCGTGACACGCATATTTTTAGTGGTAACTTTGTTGGTGTACTGTCCAAGGGATATTCACTATGAGTATCAAAGCTGTCATTCGATTGAGTCGAATAGTAAATAAAATATAGCCCGGACAAAATATTGATCTCAATATTCCAAAGGGTCATAACTCTGCAACAAAAGGTTCTAATGCAAAATCAACATATCAGTGCAGATCTCTGTCATATTAGGGATAGTCATTGTTTGTATTTAAGCTGTCAGTCAGAGAGTGACTGGGATAAAAACCCAAAGAAAAAATTGACATCAAAATTTAAAAGGGCCATAACTTTAGCCTTTTGTTTTTTATATTTCATTGTACATTGTATTGTACATGTATCAGTCCTAGTGTAAACATTTGATTAGTACAAGCCGTAAAGTGCAACCTGGTCACGTGGGGAGTACATTTGCGGCATTTTGCAAATTTGTGACTATCTTCAATAAACGCCTATATACAAACAAACAAAATCGCTCTGCAACAACGTGAAATAAACCTGACAGTGCACACCTTTGGCACACTAGGGATATTCACTGTGAGTATCAAAGCTGACAGTTGAATGGTAACTAGTAATATATACCCCGGACAAAAAATTAACGTAAAAATTTCACAAGGTCATCATTTTAAAACAAAATGGTCTAATGCAATATAAACATGACAGGTGCACCAGTCGGAACACACTTCGGCTGTCTTCGCTCGTTACTGGTCGGCTTTGACACACCTTAGACAGTCTGCGCTTTTTACATTTCACGAATCCTCCAATGCTACCCAGTCCTGATGGGAACAGCTCGTTTGTTGGATCCCGTAATATACGCAGAACTCAAGCCAATGTCTCATTTAAGCAAACTGCAATCATCATCAGCAGGTTAGGGAAAGTAGCTGAAAACAGGTATAATAGCTGTAAACAGCAGGTATAGTACTTAGCTAAAAAGAGCTCCCAGCTGGTAGCTGAATTCAGCTATACAAGCATATCAATGCAAGAAAACGCGTTCTTCTGCAATTCGGTAGCTTATTTTTATTTTTAACCGATGTATTGGAGCCATGATTACAAGTATGCCGAAAAAACATATGTAACAAAAGATTACTACCATCTGAAAAACACCACTTCCAAATGTACACAAGTAAAACTTTCCTTTCAATGAAAATTATCTACATGTATCAAACTTCGGACTAATTTCGCTCATACTTACTTTTCTAAAGCCATAACCTTACGTGTGTGCATGACAAAGGCAGTAAGTTGGCATAAATGATGCATTTCGCAGAAACAATTTTTAAAACTATCGATATCCAGTAATTTTCCCCAAATTGTCTTTATTTAAAGGCCCACTTGCCGCCGTAGCCTGTTTGGCATTTAAGAAAACCAATTTGCACGACCTTACTACAGCTAAAACCACTAAAGTTAAACATAGCCCACATAAAGCATGTCCAAATAGGTTTAGAATGTATAAATAAGGGTGAAAAACAAACAAAGAATCGAAGCTCGAATACAACAACAACACCGATCAGTGTTGGTTAACTTAAGTGTTGGATTACTCTCATTCAAGCGTTTTTGTCTGTGGTTTGCACTTGGCAGGCTTTTATAGTCCCTCTAATGGTGTGTTTCCACGGACTTGCGTTAACGCGTGCGTTGACGGATGCGATTGTTTAACGGATAGGATGAAGTGTTTCCACGGACTTGCGTTAACGCATGCGATCGACATCTGTCATTAGGTTACGGTCAAAAGTCAAGATCATATCATTGATAACATTTTTTTTTCGGTTTGGGGAAATAATGTGAATAAGTGGACATCTACATAGCTTTTTCATACAAAATACATTTACAACACAAACACAAGTCAGTAAAAATGAGTCAAGAAACTCACTCGGTGTTTCTGTGGATTTCTATCTGACAGCAAAAGGTCATCAAGATCGGAAAACCCCTTCAATGACGTCATGATTAGCGAAATCCCTCGTCCGTTGCGTTAAAAAGCTCCATTCTCCGTCCGTTAACGCGTGCGTTAAAAACTATCGGACTGACCATGGAAACACTATAGCGTGTTTCTGTAGTTCCCATTCTTTGGGGAAAATCCCATCCGCCAAGGCACGCGTTAACGCATGTCCGTGGAAACACACCATTACTCGATCGTTAGTATGTATTTATTAGATAAAGTTCGTAAAATTATACTGTGTCGTTAGATCGTCCACACGACTCAAACCATTACGGCACTTTTGCACACGATCAGGTTCGAAGTTTGTTGAAAATCTGTTTTTCAATTTCAAATTAAAAATACTAAATGATGTTAAAACTTTCAATTTCTGGTGAAAATAGAAAGTTCCTAAATTTTTCTGTCTGGGAAATATACAGAAAACCGTCTACTGTTTTTAATGTTAACAGTCCTCTAGATTTTCGCGGCAAGTGTGCCTTTGAGAATCAAAATGACTATATTTCTAACTTACATTTTTTGTAAGCTAGTTTTATTTTATTTAAGGCATACAGCAGGCTTTTAAGTGAGTAAAATATTGAAGTTATGGCAATTCTAGGCATCCATAGATTTTTCAGGTGGCAATTTTTTTTCTTTCAAACACACTGAAACTCATATTAAAGGCAATCTAATGATATGCATATAAACCCACATACAGGAAGTAACTGCTTACAAGAGCGAGCATGAGTAAATTGCGATGAAATTTTAATGAAGAGACCGCATTGAATTTTGAGTCTATTTGTGTACATTTGGTAGTGGTGTTTTGCAGGTGGTAGTAGTGTTTTGTTACATCATTTTTGGCTTGGGTAAAGAATCGTAGGTAACGTAAAAGTTGCGGTCAGTTCACTTATTCATAAAGTGGCCCCGCTGTGAGTAAGGCGTGGCTGTGGTCGATCACTGTTGGCCTTTGGCACTATGCCAGCTCTTCAGAGACGGAGGGTCACTACGGTGTGCCCCAATTGTCAACAACTTTGGTGATGTTTAGGCATGTTTTATTGACAAAATGTCAAAGACAAACTTATGATTAGGGACGGAGTTTATCGACAGAATAAGGTTAGGTTTTGGAATCTTTTATTGACAACGCCAAAGACGGACTTAGGGTTAGGGACGGGGTTTATTGACAGAAACGGGTTAGGTTTAGCCATGTTTATTCACAAAACCGAAGGATCCTCTTGGGTATATAAATACTGTCTGAAGTGCACATGAGTGTATCGTAGTTCAGGAAACACATAGAAATTTAATACCTTTAACGCTGTGTTGGTAGTTAGTCTAGTGGTAAGATGCTACGGTCTAATAGAGTGCGCAGCTTCAGATTGGAAAGGTAGGGATTCTAGACCCGTTGAGTGTGGTTGTAAATTAAAAAAAGATATTACATTATAGTTGGTGTGTTGCAGTGAAGGGAGTTGTCTACCGTAAGACGTTAGGTGGCGCTGCTGTATACAGCAAGAAGATAGGATGAAAGAAACAGTAGACGCTTCCAGACGTCCCCGTATACTACTTTTGTATACTACTAAAATCTCCAAGCTCATGTAATTATAAAGCGTTTAGTCAAAAGCCAATGAATGCAAGCCAATTAAAAACCTTTCCAAGGTTGCTTCGCCTACATTGGTTCACCTGGTATTCTTTACCATTCCCAGAAAAACAGATATTTAGATTAAATCGAGCGTTTTTTCATGCATTGATGTGCTTGTATAGCTGAATTCAGCTACCGACTGGTAGCTTTTTTGAGCTATTATAGCTGTTTAAAGCTATTATAGCTGTTTTCAGCTACTGTCCCTAACCTGATCAGTGAAACTACTTAATAAGGAATTTGAAAGAACAAATATAGCTTGAACATAAATAAAGAATATCATAGAATTAGAAAGAAGTATGAAATAATGGTCAATAAGCTTACTTACGTGTAATTTTACATGTTCTTTGCTGTTTTCTCTTATGCCAAGTGAAGTTGTCTCTAAACTAGCGGATAAATCATCCATATTTGTCTCTTGTCCCGAAGGATTAGCATTTAAGTTAGAGCCAGAGCCATCCATTTCTAGAGATCCTGATTGTGAAGCTATTGTATGTGTTCCACCAACAGGCATAGTGCTTGTCTCACCAATGTAATCAGCCAAGCGTTTAGCTGTAGCAGAATTATCTCGTGCTTTGTTTCCTCTCCTTGACATTATTTAACAAAGTCTTGGCAAAAATTGTCCCCTTTTATCGGGACATTGAGACAGTTTAGCTGCTTAAAAAAAATACTTTAACTGTGAACTGTAAATATATGATAATGATCCAATTGATACTTATTGTACATTTAGAACCTTAATCTTAACTGTGATTCATTCTCACTCAGCAACTGTCAGTATATATATCTGTATATAACAGCAACATCTTACAGACTAGCCCTTCTTCAAACCCTATTGAAACCTTGTTGTTGTTGCACACACTTCCTTGAATCTTTCTACTGACTTCATTAAACACAGATTCGTTTCCCCAAAGGTATCCTATTCATACAAAGACAAACAGGACTGGGGTGCATGTTTTGTAGGATTATCATCTAGTTAAACGAGTTATTTTCTTGAACTGTCGAAATATGACGGGTAAGCAGCCTCCAGTGATGATGGAGATGATGCTATTTAGCGGGTACAAACATGGAAATTAAAATGTGCTGTTGAAATTGTCAAGACTTTAGTTTGTAAACATTGCTCTTTTGTAATCTACCGAACATTGCAATAGGGGGTCGTTGTTAGTATCCAAAGCAGGGATTCCTGTTTCCAGAGGTTTAGTCGAGACGTTACAGGGAACGTTTCTTGAATCTTGCCAGGGCAAACCGAGGCACTGACACAATTCCTCTCTTCAAATCATCTTCCTTCCATAGCATCCACCATTACACTGAACACGGGTATACGTACAGATTTTGCATTCTATTTATCATTAACGATCGAAAACCGTCAAAGATTCCAAACTTATTGCTAATGTCTTAGCTTTGCATTATGGCACGTAATGCATAATGTGGCGAGAATTAATTTTTGAGCGCACACCAGATTCTCTTAACCACTACAATAGAAACAAGGGTGCACCAAAGCTGCGCAGACAAGATGCGCAGTTGAAAAGCACTCTTGAGTTTTACGGATATGACGTCATTGACGAGAAGCCGATCGATAAAATGGGAAACGAGAACCTACAACGTTTTTGGTTGTGTCACTGTGTGTTGCTTTTTTAAAATCATACATACGTGGGGGATGGGGCGGGGTATCAGGAGAAACCTGGCTATTTTTTCGAAAGCAGATGGAATTTCATTGATATCAAAGCTTCTCTTTTCAAGAATCACGCGGGGTCGCCAAATATTATTTTCTACTCAAACTCAAGCCAAGCCAAGGTACCTACCGGAACGTCGGAAGATCATTTAGTTTTCCTATGAACTGGATTCCATGCATTCATTTTACTCACGAAACTAATATTCAATAGGCAAATTTATGATTTTCAATACAATGAATCGAGCGACTTAAAGGGACATATCGCCAATCATTGTTTTGATTCAGACTTTATCAAAGAGAAAAGACCCGAACTTCGAAGATCTTCGTAAACTGTAGCCTACCGTGTACGCTGAAAGTTTAAAAGCGTAAATATTTCTCTTTAGACTACGTAGGCCTATGTCAACCACGGAGGGGGCTTTGATAGTTTAGCCATTTTTTTCACCAATAAAGCGTAAACTGCTTACTTGTTTACTGCAATGAGAAATCAAGTCAGACACACTTAATCTTAAACACTCTCGACATAGCCTGCCTATATTTAGTATATATACAGATTAAAACTTTGGATTTGCCGAGTCGAATGCACCACATGTTCTGGTGGAAAAACAGAAATAAACGTAGACATCTTAACGTAGTAGCCTACTATATATGAGCGTATATCAATCCTCATAACAGCGAAGAAAGGAAAATTCAATATCAAGCCTACATATAGAAAAATATCCATAGTTAAGATGCGTAACCATTGTCAATGTATTACAAAAGGATTCCAGACAATTCTACTGACCAAGGCTAAGCTCTTGTCAGTCTTCGCCTTTCCCTACTGGTACTCCCCCCCTTAGACCTACTACCTCTGCCCCCTCTTTTTCTTCCCCTCAGCCCCCCTCCCCTAGACCTAGTAGAACATCTGTCCCCTTTCGTCCTCCGTCCTCTCCAGTTTCTACTAGGGTCTCTTCTCCTAGACCTAGTACATCTAGTCCCTCTGCTCCTCCCCCATCCCCAGTTTTGTCTGTCCATTCTCCTATGAGATATTCAGATGCAGTGAGATCCCCTCCGAGGGGTCAGCGCAACCCTCGGAATAAATTAGCTAATTCTAAATTTTGGAAATTTCGGCACACTTCCTCTAATTGGCACCTTCCTAATGTAACTAAGAAAGTTCTTTTACTTGGGGATTCTAATCTTTCTAGAATTAACCTTGACCCCCACCCTGATATGCAGGTAGAATGTTTTCCTGGTGCCAATTTCAATTCATTTCGGACTCTAATTCAAAAGTATCAAGGTCCCAAACCTGAGAAAGTTATCTTGAATATTGGTATCAATAACAAGACAACTACTGAGCCAAACACTTCGTTAACTCAAATGCGCAACATGATGACAGCGGTTAGGAAGACTTTTTCCAACTCGCTCATCTACTTTGTAGAGATCCAGTCATCCACTAAACTGCCGGCCAGTGAAGTTTCGAACCTGAACCTATATAACTCTTCTGCTTCCAAGATGAAGAGAGTTATGGTCATACCAAAAATCCCCAATTCAAAATTTAGAGTATCCACGGACAAAATTCACTGGACCGAAGATACAGCAAATTGCTTGTATACCCACTGGCTTCAGACACTAGATTTAAACTAAATTTGGGACAGGGCATGTGCCACCCTACTTTCGGCTTAGGAAGTAATATTGTTAATCTTAGTAACGAGGAACTCACTGCTGATGATATATCTCTACTCAATAGAGGACTCTCATTTGTGCCTTGCCCTAAAGCATTATCTGATAGGGACTTTTCTATTAGTAAATTAGTGCATGTTATGGAGTTCTCCAGAAATCTTAGTCTGGCTGATATCTACCGAGATTCTAGTGGGGTACGCAAGCCGTTTACATCTAAAAGCGGCTATACACCTCCTTCTCACATGTATGATCCAGAAATAAACATTAGTCGTGACTCTGTATCAAGGAAGTTTGATGCTTTAACTAATCAGAAAAACCAACATAACCTTACTCATTCAGAATGTCTTGCCTTAAGTAAGCTAAGGAGAAATCCAAACATAGTTACTAAACCTGCTGATAAAGGTTCGGCAACAGTTATTATGTCAAAACAGGATTATATTGAAGAGATAGAACGGCAGCTAAGCAACCCTCTTCATTACAAAAAACTTGATAAGGAAATTTGGCCTGAAAATGTTAGGAAGTTTAATAAAATTCTTGTTTCTCTTCAAGATAAAGGCTTACTTAATGAAAAACAGTATCGCTATTTGGAATCTGATCATAACTCTAAAAACAGGGTCTTCTATATTCTTCCAAAAATTCACAAACCCATTGAAAAATGGCCGAAGCCTACAATGCCCCCTGGGCGTCCTATTATCTCAGATTGTGGCAGTGAAAGTTATAGAATATCAGAGCTAATTGATTACTATCTAAAACCTATAGCGAATCGGCATCCTAGCTTTATAAAGAATACGGATGATTTATTGGCTAAATTGTCTGAGAAATCCATCCCACAAGATGTGATTTTGGTTACTCTGGATGTGGAGTCTATGTATACAAACATTGACATAGATTTGGGTCTTAAATCCATAAAATCAGCATTCCAAAGATATCCTGACCACCGTCGTCCGGATAAAGACATTTTAGAATTGCTGGAACTTAGCTTAAAAGGTAACGATTTTGAATTCAATGGGGAGATCTTTCAGCAAATTAAAGGGTGTGCTATGGGGAAACGTTTTAGTCCTAACTTTGCCTCTATTTTTATGGCTGAGTGGGAGAGTGATATTCTTCACAAATGTCACCTACAACCTTTTATTTACCTTCGGTATCTGGATGACATTTTTATCATTTGGCAACATACGTTGGAAGACCTTCATATTTTCATCGATACTCTTAATTCTCACGACTCAAGCATTAAATTACAGCCTACTATTGATCACACTTCTGTGGATTTTTTGGATGTAACTATTTACAAGGGTCATACATATCATACTACTGGGTATTTAGATTACAAAGTATTCTTCAAACCTACTGACACGCATCAGCTACTACATGCTGGGTCATACCATCCTCCTCACACTTTCAAGGGGGTCATTAAATCTCAGATTTTTAGATTCTATAGAAACTGTAGTTCTTTAGATTTTTTTAACCAGGCTTGTTCTGTTCTTTTTAAAGCTCTCCTCCCTAGGAAGTATTCTATTAGATTACTCCGAAGGATGAAATCTAACACAGTAAGACAAATCATGTTTCCCCCTTCATCCCCCGATACGCTTACCTCCCCTTCACGAGTGTACCACTACCGTCCAACATTTCTCTCAGGTACATCAATGAAATGCCTTAAGACGCGATGCAAACTCGATATATACGTACCCGATCGCGGAACCTTTTTCGGAGAACAAACTCGCAACAAATATCAAATGGCAGAGAACCTTAATTGTGACTCCTCTAATATCGTGTATGTAATCACGTGCAAAAAATGTCGCAAACAGTACGTCGGAGAAACTCAGAATTCTCTACGACAAAGAGCAGCCAACCATTTATCTAGCATAAGACTTAAACATGATGTACCCGTGGCACAACATTTCAATACTCAAGGTCATTCGGTCAAGGACCATTTTGAAATCATGCCTATTGAGAAAATCCCATTTCTCACTTCCGCTGCAGATACGAAGCACAAACGTTTGGAAAGGGAAAGTTTTTGGATTCAAACATTACAAACTATTTATCCTTTGGGTTTGAACTTGGACCCCGGAAGATGTCGTGAAAAAACTATAATACCATTTGTGTTTCAGTATAACAAAGCTAGTATCGCTATGGCCAAGATTATAGTAGAAGAATACAAACTACTTCAAAGTAAACTTGCTCGACCTCTGACCCAAAGGCCAGTCATTGCTTATAAAAAGAACAAGAGTTTGAAAGACATACTGGTCAGGGCTAAACTCCCCTGTCTGCCTTCTACCTAGGTTTTCTGGGAAAGGGTATGGGGGGGGGGGGGGGGCATACTATATAGTCTGACGATATTCTTACCATAGCTTAAGATGCGTAAGCATTGTCAATGTAATACAAAGTGTTCCAGAAAATTCTACTGACTAAGGCCAAGCTCCTGTCAGTCGTCAACCTAATGAAATATCATAGGTTTACTTTATTACAACAATTTATGATGGGGTATAAAGGTCTAAATGATATACCTCTTTTTAACACAATTAGAAACTTGTCTCCGTGGTTATTTTAGACAAGAAGATTTTCCCTGTGCCCGTGTGTTTTAGTGTCCATAAATATAAATGTCTAAATGATATACCTCTTTTGAACAAAATTAGAAACTTGTCTCCATGGTTATTTTAGACAAGACGATTTTCCCTGTGCCCGTGTACTTTAGTGTTCATAAATATAGAAAAACATCGATCATTATGGAAGGAAAAAATAACACAGGTTTTAACGATCTTATCGTGGCATGTCCCTTCAAATGCGGGTTATTTCACTTTCATTTCATTTCCCAAAACAATTAACTGAACATAGGCTATATAAATCAGCATAGGCCTAAGTTAATCGTGAACAAAGTTGCATGGAACTTATGGACTTTGTTTTACACCATAAACTTAGATTAAAAGAATATAGCCACATTTATAGAAAGAAAATAAACAGTGACAGAAATAGGACGAGGATAACAAGATGACGTTTATGAATATTACTTTTGAAGTGGCATGAATTGACACAATTCGTGCTTTTCTAATAAATTCTGATCATGAAAGAAGGAGGGGGGGGGGGGGGGGGGGGGGTGTCATCTAGACAACAGCCAACCAGCACTGGCCTTGAAACCCGGGACCCGAATCATCCTCTTGGCGTGTTCAGTGATCATCAGCCTGGAAACAGGAATGTTCTGATCGCGTCTGCCCAATATCCAACAACAAATCTCCATGTCCATCTCTGGTGGGTACGTTAACGGTCTCCCTGTTGGTTTCATCTTCTCATCAGAACCAGTGTTGAACTTTTTCATCCAGGTAGAAAGCGTTCCCCATGGTATCCTCAGCTCCTTTGACATTTTTCGGCCGCCGTGCTCATGAGCGAGTTTGACAGCCTGCAATTTCTGTTGACGAGTATAGGATCTATAATTTCCTCTCAAGTTGCTGGTAACGAATGTTTCAGTGTTCATGTTGGAAGGATTGTGTAGATATAAACAACCAGACAAATGTCAACCTTTTATATCGTGGACTGACAGTAACTTGAGGAATCCAACTGTGATGAAGCTTAACATTGTTTTGAGACCCCTGACTCAGAGTGACGCGTGTAACTCAGCCGACTGCACCCAACTGTGATAAAACCAGACTGTTACAAATTACCTTGAACGCCTATTATGTGATCGTTATTGTAAAAGGAATTGGTATGGTATTGATAGTGTCTATATTTGTGAGGCTGTTCATTTTACGATTGTTGAATGCTTTATGAAAAGTGGATCAACGTTCGAGTTCAAAGAATAAAAATACATTTTTCAATTCTTAAAATTTGCAGGGAAGATAAACAGAATAAATTGTTTAAGTGGTGACAGTTTAATAACGGAGTTAGGTTTCAGGTGACACATCCATCTGTTTGATGATAGTGTATATACATATATAGTTCACTCACTTTTACTTTCCAATCTAATAAAAATAATAATTTACAACAGCACAAGGCACTGCATGAAAGATTTAGGAAATGGTACCCTATCTATATAGGCCCCTACATTTTTAACAGTTTAAGGATGTTCTTTTCTAAGCGTGTATTTTATTGGTTATCTTTTACAAGTAAATCACTTAAACAAGAATTTCGAAAGGCGAAAGTATCGTGAATTGCTAACCAGATAAGATTTTATTAAAATTTCATATGATCCTAGAACAGGTTCTAGCAACCACTCTTTAATAATATGTATTATAAAACTCCCCCGTTCAACATGCTGTGTTAATTTAAACTAATGCCTAGTTAATCTATCTTAAGTCTTGTCATCGGTGACACGGGGGGTTTGTATGGGAGCATAAAGATCAGTGTGAATTCAAACTCACAGTTAATCATTTTTGGTGAGTTCTTGTTGCCAAAACCTCCCCCCCCCCCCCCCCCCCCCCCCCTGCTCCCTCTTCGTAAAATGGATATAATAAAATTGGCATTTGTTCAGCAAATGTTTTAACCCAAAGTTGAAATAATAAACAACAAAAGACTAAGATTTCCGTTATACGAAAAAACAAAACAAGTTGAGCTAAGATATAGGTCAACGTTAAACGAAAAATTATGTCTTAAACCAAATTTTAGGGGTGATGTATGATTTTACGTCTTGGAATGACAAAAGACATACACCATTTTGACGCATGCCATTTTGTGATAAATGAAATATTATAAATTTTTTAAACAATATTTGGACAGTGAGGGGCAGTAGGTTGATCGATTGTTTTACACCACGCTCAAGATCATTTCACTTATATGGCGGCGTTGCCAGTTTTATTGTGAGAGGAAATCCACGACCTTCCGGTGGTAACTGGCAACCAATCCCACATAGGTCGTTCAAGTGAAAACCCAGTCAGAAAAAGTTCCAATTTTTTTTTTGAGCGGCATTCAAACCCGCGACCCATTGGTGGAGGGGCAGTAGGAGTACCTTTCCAAATCATACAGGAGATAGTATATATACGTTGTGGGGTGAATCACCAGAGAAGACAAACTGAATATCTTTAGAAGCTCTAAAACTAAGGGCTTCATCTCCGTAGGGAATAAGCCAAAATGAAGTCCAATTTTGTGCCTTCAGCTAACACCTGGAGAAACGATAGGTAAACTTCCGTTGGATCAGGCGGATTATATCCCTTGACAATAGTGATTAACTAAACCATAACTGCTTATAGTGTGTGCAGGATTATCGGATCATCTAATTTATCTTTAACTTTTTTTCAAACTAGGCTATACTATATATATTAAGGAATCCGTTATTAGGCTCAGTTAAAAACTGTCAAGTGAACAACCAACAATGCCTGATTATACATACCCATCAGCTGTTCGTGGATACCATGTTTACAAAATTTATTGGAAACCTTCTGAAGGGGAAATTTTAAAAGTGGAGAGAGATATTGGGAACCCATTTGACTTGTATGCCATCAGTATCCGTAGAAAAGGAATAACAATAGGACATGTACCAGCAGAGATTTCAAGGATCGCTTGGTTTTTTATAAAGAATGGCGGAAAGATTCGATGTAGGATCACATCAGAACAACGACGACGTTCCAATATCGAAAAGGGTGGACTTGAAATACCGTGTGAATACATCTTTTCTGGGACATCAAAATACACCGGGAAGCTTGGCAAAATGTTGTTTAACGCTCAAGCGACCCATGATAGAAGACGAAAATGTTGAACTTTTTGTGATCTCTTCTCATATTTGTTTTCTTATAATTCAGCATGCACCATACGGTCATTCCTTTTGTTAAATAAAACGCATTAAACTGTTGTATTTTTAATTGTTCATGGCCGATAAAAAAATCTAAAACCATAATGATCATGGTGATATTAGTCCGGGTTTCTGATTCCAACATTGCTTTTTTTTTGTACTGACGGTCGTATTTTGGGCCGTCAGTATAAAAAATAGTCATTTTGGAGTCAGACAAAGTCAATAGCAAATTAATTGACGATAGCAAGCTGTAATTATTCCATATAACAAATAATTTTAACATTGAATTCTGAAACAGAAAAACAAAACCAACCCATCCGTTTGGCAATGTTAACTGTGATTTCAATTTACAGAGCGAAAAGTAACCTTCAAGGTGAATGCATTGATCGATGTTGTGAAAGTACGCCGGTTTGGCGCGTCTAAAAATGATAGCAGTGAAGTACTTTTATCGATGATCCACACATTTTTATTAAAAAGGATTATGGTTTTCTACAGGCCTTTGTACCGATAACAGATTAGGTAGGCTTACTTTATGATTCTACTGACCGAGATTTTATTGACATCGGATGAACTACTAAATTTTTTCCACACGTTCTAGTCAAAGTCAAATATCTGTTTTACTTACTTTGCCGGCCAGCATATCAGACTGATAGCGGGGCGAGACCGGCTAACGACCAGAACCTTCACGTGGCGAGTGTTTATGTAAGAAATTATGAGACTGTCAAGGCACCACGGGCGGCTTGTGTTAAGTACGCCGACTTTTCGGCCATTAGATGGAAAATCGGTGTAAACTTTCCAGACTGGCCGAATACTTAGAGGTGTTTCTAGGTTGTTTTTGTCTGGCCTGCACAAAGATTTCGGCCATTAGAATGGCCGAATCCTTAGAAGAAATACGGTAAGCCTATAGCGCACTCGAGAGGCGCCGGCTGAGCGTGGCCCAGGGGGCAGCTACAGATTTCAGCGAAGACGATGAGCTCTAGACTGAGGCCAGTTCCTGGTCACCCAAGTTCACCAAGCTACATAAATGTCACTACCTGTGTTACGTAATATTCTAAGTGGTCACATGATTTAATAGCCACACGCGATTGGACTATCTCTCCTCTCACCTCAGCTGGCAGCTCACGTTGTGTGCACACAGCGAGATTCTTGCCCCGCGAGGCAGAAAATATTCAACATGCCAGATATTTTCCTCACCGCCTCGAGATGCGAAAATCTCACCAAAATTTACGCGCACACGGGGGAAACAGCTCAGCTCTCAGCCACAAGTGGCCGACAGCTCAGCCGGTGCCTCTCGTGTGCGTTAGACTGTAATCTGTAGAATTTTCTGGAAAACGTTGTAATAATTACATGTAGAGTATAAACAAAAAAAGCATCCTGTGGGATGGATTTCTCTCATAATTTGGCCAACAAATCATCAGTATTTTTGATAAAGCTAGATAGATCCATCAGCTCTAATATTCTTTAACTTTCACTACCACAATCTGAGATAATAGGACGCGCTAGAGACATTGAAGGCTTGAGCCACTTTTCAATGGGTTGATGTAGAAGACCCTGTTATAAGAGTTAAGACCAGATTCCAAATAGCGATAGCGTTTTTCATTAAAGTGGCATGAGCTGCCAAAATTGTTGCCATTAAAACAGAATTTCAAAATTACTGAACAGTATAAATAAAGAGCTTTTCGTTAATATCAGCCTCAGAATTGGACGTTAAGTAATTGTTTAGAAAAAACAAACTCATGTATCAGTTATGCATTAAAAAATCAGGGGGCGTGCCGATTTCCATATAGGCCTATAGATCACCGCTAAACTGGGAATACAACAACAGCGTCGGCTTAATCAAGTCAAGTCATTCAACGAAAACAAGACTTAAGAATCAACAAGAAATACCGGAGAAATGATCAAGGACATGACAAAGTAGGCTCGGTGCGCTCCCGGGGGCGGGGGGGGGGGGGGGGCAGACAAGGGACCGGCAGGCGAAACTGCCTGGGGAAGATCAGCCATATCGCCTAGTACTTACGACGCAAAATGGCCCGCCTACTTTCAATTTCAAACAAACAGCGATAACTTTCTTCAAGTTAAAACAAAGTATAGACTTACTGAATAAATTTTGATTCTGTGTGGTGTAGAATGTTGTAGCTATGTAAGACTAGAGGGTACCGTTTTTTTCTTTCTCTTTAATTGTTTTCTTGTTAATCGCTTGTGAAAACGTTACATCCCCAAAGGTCGAGGGCGGTGACACATTTTTTTTCTGCAGCCGAACTGTGAGGCGATCACGAGGTGTAATCCTTTGCACCATCTTTTAAATATACAGTTCCGTTGGGTGTTCTTCGTCCAAATAATTTCGTTTGTTTTTATTTACTCTCCCACAGATCCCGGATGTTACATTGGGGGCTTGTCCGGGAATTATATGAGGATGACCACCATCTTTGAAGTTTCTGAGGTTTTGGTGCAACATGACAACGGAAAAAAACAAAACAAACAAAACATGAAAACAGAAATTCTTGAATGGAGTAAAACATATTCTTCAAGATGGATGGTGAGAAGCGGCTTGATATCCTGAGCAAGATCTATGGAGCATCTGCAGATACACTTAGTAAAGTTGTGAAGAAGTTTGCTAAGGACTGTGGTGAGGAAAAATCAAGAAATGAATGAGTTTTTGGTAAATCTTTTTGCTGATGACACCTCACTACTTGAGCCCATACATGACGTCACAGCCTCTCAAAATAAAATCAACCGAGACCTTCTGTTATTATCTAGGTGGGCTAGTCAATGGATGGTTACATTCAATGAACAGAAAACTGAATTTGTATTAGTTTCTCTAAAAAGGGACACCCGATGTCCAAAACTGATTCTAAATGATACGGAAATCAAGCGTGTTCAGTCCCACAGACACCTTGGAATTATTATTAATGAAAAATGTAAATGGAATGAACATATACGTAACATTTCAACAAAGACAAATAAAAATCTACCTGTTATGTCACGAGCAAGATCTGTACTTGGCCGTAGCTGCATGCAATATTTATACAAAACTACTGTCAGATCTGTTCTGGAGTATGGTCATATCATTTTCGACAACTGCAGCATTATGTTATTGCAAAAGCTCGAATCCATACAAAGAAGAGCTGCGGTACTATGTACGGGCGCAATTAGGCGAACTAATTATTCGAAGAACTGAAATGGGAAACCCTTAGCCATCGTAGAAGACAACACCGAATACTCAATATTCTTCCTCTGAGATTCTCTGAGGGTTCGAGTGGCAGATACAATTTAATAAATAATGATTCGTTTATTTTGTTTAGATGTAGAACGTCCCTTATGCGAAATTGTTCATTTTTCGTTGCCTCCGTCGTCCGTCTGTCCATTGATCCTTGTAAACACATTATCTAAAAAAGTCTTTAACCTACAGCTTTGAAACTTCACAGATTTGTTTAATACAGGCAGTACAAGAAGCCTATTGAACATCAACGCACTCTGATGCCACCATCCAGTACTTGGACCTGGAAACCGAAAATGGGGAAGGGAAATCTATAACATTAACCTGCCTCCGTACTTACCTGATGGAGATTGAGACCGGAGAATATGTCATTAATAATGATGCACCTGCACCAGCAAGCGTTACCTTTGGTCCTGAAATAAAATCTGAGAAACCAATAATTATTTGGAAGAGAGACTTTAAAATCTCTGGTCAATTTGGCAAGTCAAAAAATAGTGTGGCCTACAGCTCCCTTATTGGACAAATTGAGGAAGGATCCCGCCAACGTTACAATGACTCTGAAGTAAGCAATGCTGTCATCAGAGCGGTCGAGCCCGATTTACTTATGAAAAGCTATTTAGAGGGCCGAACTGATTTTACTTTGGCATCATTTAGACAGTTAGTCAAATCCCACTACCGTGAATGTGATGCTAAAGGTCTCTACACCAAAATGGTACAAGCAGCTCAACTACCAAACGAGGGGGCCCAGGACTTTCTCGTGCGAATGGTGCATCTAAGGCAGAATTTCTTTTTTGTCTCAGAAGAGGAGAAGGCCAGTGTCAACTATAAGGCAAACCATGTCCACGGGTTATTTAGAGACACTGTTTATTCTGGGCTTCTTATTGAAAACATTAGACAGGACTTGAAAAACCTTTTACGGGATGAGACGGCAACCGACGAACAACTTCTTAAAGCTATGAGTCGTTCCGGGATGCAGGAGGGCGAAAGGGCGAAAAAGCTGAATTCGGTACGTAAAACCAGGGTTCATCAACTACATGCCACAGATGATGATTGTGACTTTAACGCTGAGAAGTTAAACAAAACTTCCACCAATGGGTCGCGGGTTCGAATCCCACTAAGTCCAAAAATTGGAAAATTTTCTGACTGGGTTTTAACTCGAACGACCTATGTCGGATGGTTGCCAGTTACCAACGGAAGGTCGTGGGAGCCCGGTTTCCTCCCACAATAAAACTGGCAACGCCGCCATATAAGTGAAATAATCTTGAGCGCGGCGTAAAATACCAATCAATCAATCAATTAAACAAAACAGAAGTGAAACCATCTGGAGTAAAGAATGATTGCGCGAGAAAGTCGGGAAAAGATGAAAGACTCAGTTTCGAACTTGAAAGTCTAAAAGCTGAATTAGCCGAACTGAAACAGTTAGTAAATAAAAATTCTAGTTTGGGTAGAAATCCAAATACAGGTACTAGCGTGGAGAGGCGAAGTTGTTGTTTCCGATGGTCAGGAGAGCGATGCTTTCATTGTTGGCGATGTGGGTCAAATGACTATTATAAAGCTGACTGCCCGGTTCCGTCGCAACAGGAAATCTTCAATCGATCACTACAGGGCGACAGGCAGTGATCTACAGAGAAGTGTCCCCACCAGCACCCACATCAGGTGTAAACATTAACGAATTAAAAGGTAAAGTCGTTGGAGTAAGTCCTAAAGTAAAAAAATCACTGATTTAACTAGTTGGTGATAGGTGTTAATTTTTTAAAATGATTTCAATGTAACTGTTTTGTGGGATACTAGCCCCCAAGTTTGTGTTTTACCCTGTAAATGGCTCTATGATAATTTTTCCAACATGAAAATTAGACCAGTAAGTGATTTGCTAGATATAGATCTCAAATGGTCAGTCCTTGCCATATTTGGGATGGGTATCATTAGAGTTGAAACTGGGACAGGATAAGGGGTATGAACATTCAAGTTCTTGTAACAAATGTTCTAGATTTTGAAACTCCAATTGTAGGCTTTAACGCTATTCAGCATTTTCAGACAGAAAATCCCAATTTTATGACCGATTTACTAAATTGCCTTTCCCAAGCTAAACAGGTAAATGCTGTTGTTGACTTGATCAAACTTGCCAAAAATGACAGTCTTTGCTCGTTAAAAAGTGGGAAACGACCATCGACAGTGGGGAAAATGGGACAGAGCATTTGTAAAATGTAGGGTTCATACTGGGTTGGAAGAGGGTGTAGCGGCGGCAATTTTTATCCCTGGCGTCAATACAAACTGGCCCGACGGACTGGAATTCCATGATACCTTACTAGAAATTCCTAATGAGTTATCCTGCCGTGTCAGCTTTATTGTTGATAATAAGACATCTCATGACTTACAGATCCCTCGCAATGCAAAATTAGGGGAACATCAGTCAGTAAAATCAGTTGTTCCTGTCGGTTCTGCGTGTACCACTCCGACCTTTATGGACAATGGGAAATGGGATCCCCCAGTTGACTTAGAACAAAGTCCTCTTTCGTTTGAACAAAAGTTAGAAACGCACTGAGACAATTTAAGAGTGTGGAGCATTTTCAATAGACGACGATGACATAGGTTGTATCCCCGAGTTGCAAATGGACATCAGACTGTATCACCAAACTCAAGTACAAAAGACATGCATGTATATTCCCAAACCACTTCACCAAGAGGTCAAAGACTATTTAATGGATTTAATACGACGGGGATGGATTAAGAAATCGTCATCATCTTACTCGAGCCCCATAGTATGTGTCCATAAAAAGGACAATTCCCTCCGACTGTGTATAGACTATCGCCAACTGAACTCAAAAACTATACCACAAAGACAACCTATTCCACGCATTCAAGATACTTTGAACAGCTTAGGGGGCAACAAATGGTTTTCGCTCCTTGACCAAGGGAAGGCTTATCACCAAGGATGACAAATACAAAGTAGCTATACTTGAACTGAAAAAAAATGGTACCCCCTAGTCTTACATAACTACAACACTCTACACTCTCCCGGGGTTTGAGATTGCCCAAGATAGTAGGTGGCCCCAGACGGTTATTAGATTTCATTGGTTACTACCGGCGGTACATTGCTGACTTTTCAGGGAAGGCTAAACCTCTGTATGATCTTCTTAAAAACAAAGAGACTGGGACGAAACCTAAAGGTAAAATACAAAAATGTTCATCTACAACACCTATTGACTGGACTGACAACCGTCAACTTGTCCTGGAGAAACTGATTGATCTTTTGGTTAGCGCAGACATCATGGCATTTCCAGACTTTGAGAAAGAATTTGTTTTAAATACAGACGCCTCTCAGGAAGGATTGGGAGATATACTATATCAAAAACAAGATGACGGTAGATTGGCAGTTATTGCTTACGGCTCTAGGACTTTGTCGCCAGCTGAACAAAACTACCATCGTCACTCAAGTAAACTCGAGTTCTTTGAAATGGGCTGTGACAGAACGTTTCCGAGATTATCTCTACTATGCCCCTTCATATACATATGCTGTTTATAGCGACAATAATCCACTTACCTTCATACTTACCTCTGCTAAGCTGGACGCAACTCGTCATCGCTGGGTGTGTGAACTTGCCGACTTCAACTTCAAGATATTCTACAAGCCTGGAATATTGAATGGTGATGCAGATAGATTATCACGGATGCCATTAGACATTGAGAGTTATATGACTACTTGTACAGATGAGATACAGCCCGAATGCATGAGCGCAGTGGTCCAGGGTTTTGAAGCTCAACAGGAGGAAGAGGTTACCTGGGTAACTGCCATCTCAGCGAATTCCAGTAGTTTGCCATCTGATCCTAACGTAGATATGTGAACAACCATTGCTCCTTTGAGTACTGACGAAATAAGAATTTCCCAGCAAAACGATCCAGACATAAGGGCTGTTTACAATTTTGTTAAAAACCAGGAGTCTCTGGTCAAGCGACCAAAGAAGTCTTGGGGATTATGGCGTGTTATGAAGGATCACATCTTGTATCGAAATACATCACTACCGGATAACACTTCGAGAGAACAGCTCATACTCCCAAATAAATACCATCAACTGGTATAATAACAACTTCATGACGACTTGGGGCATGCTGAAAGTGAGAAAGTTATCCAGCTTGCAAGGTAGCGATTTTACTGGACCCATATGGTTAGAGACATCGAGAAGTATGTCACATCAGACTGTCAGTGTGTGAAACAGAAAAAGGCACAAGAGTCACAAAACTGCTCCACTGGAACTGGTATCCATCGACTTTTTGCACCTGTTCAGAAGCAAGGGGGATACGAGTATATCTTAGTCGTGGTTGACCATTTCACTCGCTTTGCTCAGGCGTACGCGACAACCAACAAATCATCTAGAACAGCGGCAGAAAAATTGTTTAACGACTATTTCCAACGCTTTGGATTCCCGCAACGCATTCTGCATGATCAAGGAAAGGAATTTGAGAACGGCCTTTTTCATCGGCCAGAGAAGTATTCTGGTGTGTCCCGCAGTAGAACAACACCCTACCACCCCCAAGGGAATGGCAAAGCAGAACGCTTTAGTAGAACTTTATTGGGTATGCTGAGAGGTATGTCAGAAGCGCAGAAAAGTAGTTGGAAGGATCATCTGAACAAAGTCGTTCATGCATACAATAGTACACGCCAAGAATCGACCGGCTTTTCTCCTTTCTACTTGATGTTCAGCCTAACACCAAGACTCTCGATTGACATTATTTTTAACCTAGACGATGATACGACTCAATGAACCTATCAAGAGTATGCGCAAAAATGGAAAACTTGTATGGAACAAGCATATGAGCTGGCACAACAACATTCTGACAGTGCTTCTGCTAGGTCCAAGGCACAGTATGACCGTAAAGTTGGAGGTTCTGTTTTCTACCCTGGCGATCGAGTGCTAGTACGCAATCTGACACCACGCGGTGGGCCGAGGAAGCTAAGATTATTCTGGGTCCACGTAGCTGGACAACAAATGGATAATTCTCCAGTTTTCAAAGTTGGAGCAGAAGATGGCAGTGGACCTGACAGGAACTTACATAGGAACCCACTTTTACCTTTTAATGCACTGCCACGTGAGACAGGTGTTAAAGACCGCACAAAAAGCCACTTTAACTAAACCCTAACCTCGTCCCACAACCATACAAATCTCAGACAATTCTGATGACGCAGACTCTGACGGTGAGCCGACTTTCACTGAATATACTGTAAATGGAACTTGATCGGACTCAACGTTGACAGAACTAGTAGATTATGAAGCCCCGTTCTTTAACGTAGTAACTGAGTTTGATTTTGGGAACGAGCATGTCACTGTCTGTTACTCCAGCAACCGTTACAGATGACCAACAGCAGAAACACGGGTACGAGACTGTTTACCAACAGCATACTGATTTAAAGGAAACGATTGACAAACAACATCCCCCGTTGATCAAGTCAGATCTTAATGACAATACCGTTGTTGAACCAACTGAGACCTCTTCTCACATAGACAGTGAGTACACCCCTCGACACCAACGGGACCGACGGCCTCCACATATACTTACATATGACCAGTTAGGGCAGCCATTTTATCGGTGTTCTAATAATGTTATATATGTTCCAACATGGCATGTGAATCCATATGTACCATGGTGGATACCCTCACCCATTTTGTTTCATGTGAATGGGTTCAATGTCTGTTAACCATTTTTGTTTCTGTATTTTCCAACAAGTAGACTGTTTTTAGAATACTGATATCGTGCATGTTAAATTCACTTGGTGGAAGTTAGAAAGGAGGCCCAAGGCAGAATCAGTAAGGTTCAAGGATATAGTAGTTATCAGTAAGGGGCAAAGGTAAAGTGAGTTAATCATTATAGTATGGTGTAACATTGTTAAATTGATGATATGTTTAATCAGGATTGTCGTGGGCTTGACAACCCCATAAGATCTAAGATTATAGGCTTACGATTTGGCTGTATACTACTTTTGAGCCGTTCGAAAAAGTTATTCTCTGACACCATTCTTGAAGCATACCTGTAGATAGTAATTTTACTAAATGTACCTTCCACCAGAGTTGAGAGATTTTCTAGTGTTATACCTTGTACAATGCACTAGCAGTAAAGCTGGTAGAGCTTTTTCATGATGTTAGGGACAACATTTTTCAAACCCAGGGAGAGTGTAGTAGTTATGTAAGACTAGGGGTACCATTTTTTTCTTTTTAACTGTTTTCTTGTTAATTGCTTGTGAAAACGGTACATTTCCAAAGGTCGAGGGCGGTGACACATTTTTCACATGGTATCATCTGTTGCACCAGCCTCCAGCTTTTAAATATACAGTTCAGTTGGGTGTTCTTCGTCCAAATAATTGCATTGGTTTTTATTTACTATCCCGCAGATCCCGGGCGTTACAGTGGCTGGTTTAGTTTTTTCAATAATCTGCAAATTCACTCATTCTCTTTACAATTATGAAAATATCCTAATTTTGGCAGCTCATGACACTTTAAGATAGGCTTTTCCTTCAAGAGAATGAAGAATTCTATAGACATTTCCAACATTTTTAGGCCAAATTAGCTAAACCCTCAAATTTCATTGATACAGAGTCACAACTTTCCTGGACCCACTTCTGTGTCAATCAGGGGGCTTTTCGCCACTTTTAGGTGTAAACGGATTGCACACCCACCTGCATCTCGATAGATATCAAACGGATTGCACACCCACCTGCATCTCGGTAGATATCAGCCAGATCTATATTTCTGGACAAGTTCATAATATGGACTAATTTATTAAGAGAAAAGTCCCTGTGAGATACTATTAAAGAACAAGGTACAAGTGAAAATCCTTTATTGAGTAGAGATATATTATCAGCAGTGAGTTCCTCCTTACTGAGCGTGTGGATTGTATACATTGTTGAGATTCGAACACAGTGCCTTCATAGGCTTTGGACAATAATAGTCAAAGCTTTTGTAATGATTTTCGCCATTACCATTTATTTCCATATATGTAATACAAAATGCAACACTTTTCAGAGTTTCTTCAACAATAACTTTGTTTACCGGTTGTATTTTTTGAGATTACTATTTCTTGAAAATGCCAAAAATTCTTCTACCGATTTAAAGTATACTTTTTTAGCCAGTTTCAACATTGGAGTCGTCTTTCTTTAAAGTGGCTCGAGTAGCCAGCTAGATATAGGGAACATTTCGATGAAACAGAATTAGCTAAATGTTGGTCATTGTTATACCATTCTGATACGAATCTTTCTGCGCAGTTTTCAAAGTTAATCCTTTAATTTGTCAAGTTACTTTAAATGCTGAACTTCTCTTGCCAACTAACAGTTTCTATGTTTTCTCCAGATAGATTAAGAAGCTAGGAAATTTCAATTTTACCAAAAGTTTTGGCATCATTTTGTATTTTTAGTTTGAAATTTGAAAATGATTTGTTAGGCACCAGCACGATTCCAAGCTTCGCACAGCTATGTATTGTTTGTTATGGATTTATCACCATCCAGAGCAGCTTGTTTACTTAAAACTGAGTATAATCAGCTGTTCTTTCGATAAGTTTACAAAATGTCTTGAGCTGAGTTACTTGCTTAATAGGCATTTAGAAGTTGAGAAATATAACACAAATCATCTTTTGTTTGGTGAACAACTTTTTATTATATATAGGCCCTTATACATATACATAAAAGCGCGACGTTTCAACCTAGTTTAACGTCGTTCTCAAGCTAATGGAATTATAAGTATCAATACGTTATTGATGCAGATGGTTAGAATTGTGATCATTATAATAGAATTGTACACATAATAAAATAATAAGTAGGTTATTGATTGGAATAGAAAGCATCATGGGTGGAAATAAGTACGTACGTATAAGAGAACTTACTGTTAACGTCATAGACCTGCGTACATAAATTGGAAAATAAAAAAATGTCTCGTTTAGAATACCGTTGGTTGAGAGCGATAGGGAATATCCTGATTAATGAAAATGTTATTAATTGGCGCAGCCCATATATCAACGACATCGGTATGGTTCGGAATGAATCGGAATACACAACACGGCTTTCGGCTATTCTCGGAGCGGATCAGAATGCCGTCACGGGGTGTCTGACAAAAACAATAGCGAGCCAAACAACTTCCAGTCGACTGACTGCAAAACAAAGGCGTTTCATATCCCTTTCATATTCACCCCAGGTGTAACGTTGTTAAATTGATGATGTTTAATCAGGATTGTCATGGGCTTCATCACCCCACAAGATCTAAGATTATAGGCTTACGATTTGGTTGTATACTACTTTTGAGAAAGTTATTCTCTGACACCATTCTTGAAGCATACCTGTAGATAGTAATTTTACTAAATGTACCTTCCACCAGAGTTGAGAGATTTTCTAGTGTTATACCTTGTACAATGCACTAGCAGTAAAGCTGATAGAGCCTTTTTCATGATGTTAGGGACAACATTTTTCAAACCCAGGGAGAGTGTAGAGTGTTGTAGTTATACAAGACAAGGGGTACCATTTTTTCTTTGTAACTGTTTTCTTGTTGATTGCTTGTGAAAACGGTACATCCCCAAAGGTTGAGGGCGTTGACACATTTTTCACGTCATCTTTTAAATATACAGTTCAGTTGGGTGTTCTTTGTCCAAATATTTTTTTTGTTTTTATTTACTATCCCGCAGGTCCCGGGCGTTACAGTGGCTGGTTTCGTTTTTTCAATAATCTGCAAATTCACTCTTTCTCTTAACAGTCTGAAATCATGAAAATATTCTAATTTTTTTGGCAGCTCATGTCACTTTAAGATAGGCTTTTCCTTCAAGAGAATGAAGAATTCTATAGACATTTCCAACATTTTAGGCCAAATTAGCTAAACCCTCAAATTTCATTGATACAGAGTCACAACTTTCCTGGACCCACTTCTGTGTCAATCAGGGGGCTTTTCGCCACTTTTAGGTGTAAACGGATTGCACACCCACCTGCATCTCGATAGATATCAAACGGATTGCACACCCACCTGCATCTCGATAGATATCAAACGGATTGCACACCCACCTGCATCTCGATAGATATCAAACGGATTGCACACCCACCTGCATCTCGGTAGATATCAAACGGATTGCACACCCACCTGCATCTCGATAGATATCAAACGGATTGCACACCCACCTGCATCTCGATAGATATCAAACGGATTGCACACCCACCTGCATCTCGATAGATATCAAACGGATTGCACACCCACCTGCATCTCGATAGATATCAAACGGATTGCACACCCACCTGCATCTCGATAGATATCAAACGGATTGCACACCCACCTGCATCTCGGTAGATATCAAACGGATTGCACACCCACCTGCATCTCGATAGATATCAAACGGATTGCACACCCACCTGTATCTCGATAGATATCAAACGGATTGCACACCCACCTGCATCTCGATAGATATCAAACGGATTGCACACCCACCTGCATCTCGATAGATATCAAACGGATTGCACACCCACCTGCATCTCGGTAGATATCTGCCAGATCTATAATTCTGGAGAACTTCATAATATGGACTAATTTATTAAGAGAAAAGTCCCTGTGAGATACTATTAAAGAACAAGGTACAAGTGAAAGTCCTTTATTGAGTAGAGATATATTATCAGCAGTGAGTTCCTCCTTACTGAGCCTGTGGATTGTACATATACATTGTTGAGATTCGAACACAGTGCCTTCATAGGCTTTGGACAATAATAGTCAAAGCTTTTGTAATGATTTTCGCCATTACCATTTATTTCCATATTTGTAATACAAAATGCAACACTTTTCAGAGTTTCTTCAACAATCACTTTGTTTACCGGTTTTATTTTTTGAGATTACTATTTCTTGAAAATGCCAAAAATTCTTCTACCGATTTCCAGTTTCAACATTGGAGTCGTCTTTCTTTAAAGTGGCTCGAGTAGCCAGCTAGATATAGGGAACATTTCGATGAAACAGAATTAGCTAAATGTTGGTCATTGTTATACCATTCTGATACGAATCTTTCTGCGCAGTTTTCAAAGTTAATCCTTTAATTTGTCAAGTTACTTTAAATGCTGAACTTCTCTTGCCAACTAACAGTTTCTATGTTTTCTCCAGATAGATTAAGAAGCTAGGAAATTTCAATTTTACCAAAAGTTTTGGCATCATTTTGTATTTTTAGTTTGAAATTTGAAAATGATTTGTTAGGCACCAGCACGATTCCAAGCTTCGCACAGCTATGTATTGTTTGTTATGGATTTATCACCATCCAGAGCAGCTTGTTTACTTAAAACTGAGTATAATCAGCTGTTCTTTCGATAAGTTTACAAAATGTCTTGAGCTGAGTTACTTGCTTAATAGGCATTTAGAAGTTGAGAAATATAACACAAATCATCTTTTGTTTGGTGAACAACTTTTTATTATATATAGGCCCTTATACATATACATAAAAGCGCGACGTTTCAACCTAGTTTAAGGTCGTTCTCAAGCTAATGGAATTATAAGTATCAATACGTTATTGATGCAGATGGTTAGAATTGTGATCATTATAATAGAATTGTACACATAATAAAATAATAAGTAGGTTATTGATTGGAATAGAAAGCATCATGGGTGGAAATAAGTATGTACGTATAAGAGAACTTACTGTTAACGTCATAGACCTGCGTACATAAATTGGAAAATAAAAAAATGTCTCGTTTAGAATACCGTTGGTTGAGAGCGATAGGGAATATCCTGATTAATGAAAATGTTATTAATTGGCTATCAATGCTATTTGTCATAAAATATTTATATTATTTATAAAAAAATAGTGTTTTTACAAACACATTCGCAAGAAAAGTTGAATATTATTTTTGTTGTTAAAGGTCCACTTGCCGCCGTTGCCTGTTTGACATTTGTTAAGAAAAAAGCTTACTACAGCTAAAACCACTAAAATTAAACATAGCACACATAAAGCATGTGCAATTAGGCATGTGCAATTAGGTTTAGAATGTATAAATGAGGGTGAAAAACAAACGAAGAATCGAAGCTCGATTACAGCAACAACACCGATCAGTGTTGGTTAACTTTAGTGTTGAATTATCCTCATTCAAGCGTTTCTGTCTGTGGTTTGCGCTCGGCAGGCTTTTATAGTCCCTCTTACTCGATCGTTAGTACCGGTATGTATTTCTTAGATAAAGTTCGTAAAATTATACTGTGTCGTTAGATCGCCCACACGACTCAAACCATTACGGCACTTGTGCACACGCTCAGATTCGAAGTTTGTTTACATTGCGGATACCTGAAAAATCTGTTTTTCAATTTCAAATTAAAAATACTAAATGATGTCAAAACTTAAAATTTCTGGTAAAAATAGAAAGTTCCTAACTTTTTCTGTCTGGGAAAAATACAGAAAACCGTCCACTGTGTTTAATGTAAACAGTCTTATGGATTTTCGCGGCAAGTGTGCCTTAAATAATTTTTTTTTTCATGTAGCTGATGGTTCTGTTTTAGTAATGAGCTTGTGAGCGTACCAAGAATTGTCCCCCTTTTGTAAATCTTGTTGTAAATCATGTCATCTTTAGATTGATGATTGTTCTCTTTTAGTGATAATAACGACTTTAAAGGCTATGTTAGGTTTATGACCAATGTGAGAGCTTGGAAGAGCTAGGTGTAGTGTACCAAGAGTTGTCCTCCTTTTGTACATAAAACATTAGAACATGTTTCTTTATTTTTACAAATCATGAAGTGATAGCAATGAAACGGTCGCCATATATTATTATATCTAGTAGGTATTGACCCAGTCCATATTGGCCTTGTTTGTTCGTATTAGCCTGGTTTGGTAAGCCCCGTATGAGTGTGACCGTTTCTCCATATTTGGCCAATAACAATGAAAGACAATTAATAATAGTTTATACATCTACTCTGATCGAAATAAACCAATTGTATTGCATTGTATCGTGTGCAACGGTATATGACACGAGTAACATTACTGTTAGTCTGTCAATTCATTCTATCTGCGTTGTCTCAGTTTTATTTTGTATATATTGTGGGGTTTTAAGTTTGTTTTGTATTTGTTTATAATTAATATTTTTATCTCGATTTTTTTTTCTTTTATTTTAAATTTTAGACTGGCAACAATGGGCCACCATATACCTCTAAACATGGGTCTCGCGCGATCTCATGGGACTCGAAAGTTATTTACGAACAAATAATATATATATTTTTTGTTTACATTGTCCCTGGAACACTTTTGTTGGACTCCCATGAGGATATGGGGATTGTTGGTTTCCGGACTAGCGTTGTAGTCGCAAAATGGCCCGCAGTATGTCCGAGGGTATTTGACGTACGTAAATCTTCGAGGTAATCCGAGTGAACTTTCATCGTCAACAAAAACCTCACAATGAGGGAAGTTATCTCCCTTCCTCCCTCTTCCGGCCTTTCCTCCATATTGAGTCCCTCAACGAGGCAAGTAAATTTAGACCACGCAAATCAGCTTCCATCCAAGTGCTTCAATAAGCTTTTCTATCGTTTGTAAAGCAAAAAGTATAAACGGAGTGATCTCTTTTTAAGTTTCAACGTGTTTTATGGATGAGTTGACTCCTTAAACTTTTTAATATTGACTATAAAAGCAGTGATCTTCTGCATCCCAAAGTAATGTGTTTAATAATATTTAACCGTCATTTCGCTTTCCTATCCTTCAGTTCTTGTTTTTTTTTTAATTCTGTTTTGCCGAGCTGTATAAGGTCCCTACAATACAGTACTTGCCTAGACATTGATTAGAGAAGGAAGTTAATCATGTAGCCATTGCATGTTATAACTGATGTGATGAGAAAATACGTGGAGTTATTTACTTATTATTTGATCACATGGTTTGGTAGATTGATGTTTTTCTCATGCACCCACATACATGTAGTCTTCAATATACTATGTCAACCATTGGTCTCGCATTGATTTCGAGTAAAATCAGCTTGGGGTTTTCAATTCACTAGCCGCACTCTAGTTACAGCTTTTAAATGAAATATGTCGAGGTTATTCGCATTACACATTCGAGCTAAGTCTTAACTATCCTTAATCTCACTTACCTTTCAGTTATTACCTCCTGTTATACCTTTGAAACATTCCTCTTTTCACCGAACCCCGTTGATTTCTTCGAATTCCGTTGTTAAACTGTTAAATCCCTCACTCGTGTGTCTCTATCCTGGTTTACTTACTTTGTCGGTCAGGTAGAGCCACACATTAAACCGCCATTAAATATAAGGGTGAGATAACTCGTGTATCCTCATTAGGCCAATTTTTATGCTATGCTTTACAAAGAGCGATTTAACAGTTTAACAACGGATTTTGAAGAAATCAACTGGTTCAGTGAAAAGAGGAATGTTTCAAAGATATAATTAATAGGCGGTAATAGCTGAAAGGTAGTTGAGATTAAGGATAGTTAAGACTTGGCTTAAATCTGAAATCCGAAGTCCTCCCAAATAATTAATTTAAAAGCCATAACTATCAATTCACATGCTACAAATCCAAGCGAAGGGCATATGCTTTAACCTGGTCTCCATGCACTGTTTGCCAGTCGCCGCTTATGTTTTCCTACGGTTCCAAAAAGAGAATCTCATTAAATATCTCTCTCGAGCAGGACATGAAATTAGTATGTCCCCCTAGTTCAATTTACCGAACTTATGGTGATATTACATGTACCAACGTTCGGTATACGAATTTGAAATAAAAGGTGGAAATGATGCTTAAATTACAAGCCATGAAAATATTATTGTAACTCCTCGGTATGGACGATTCCTACCTCAGACATCTTCAAAACTCAAGATTTAGAATTCGTTCGCCAATATTCGGGTATTCGTTTCAGCACTAACTCAAACTACTAATTACTTCATATGTCACGGTGCCTTTGTAATTCTGTATCTGACATAGGAAATGGTTGAACATTCATCAGTTTTACTGACACTTGTTTATTGTGCCCTTAAAATACCTGTGATCTGCATTATAGTCCAGCTCTTTATGTATATTTTTGTATCTTTTGCAGGGTAAAAATTTGATATGGCTATCCGACCCCTTGTAAAGCAGAAGATAGTGAAGAAAAGGACGAAAAGATTTATTCGCCATCAATCTGATAGATACAAGAAAGTCAAGGTAAGATCTGATTTATTTCTGATATTTGCCAATGCCACTGGCAACCTCCCGTTCTACATAGAGGGCTCAGTGGGGAAGAGTCCCTCAGTCTGACACTGGCCTTCAATCAGCGTGGTTTCGAATGTCACTCAGCTGAAATATAAAAATCGTCATATGTGGGAGAGTTGCTAGGTACTCGTTGAATGTCTGGGTTTCTCAGGGCAAAGAGACCGATTTCCTTCCCGACTAAACCCATCTTTGTGATCCAAGTTAAAAATATCCATTGACCCCTATTCGGTGTTATACATTGGCGGACTACTCCACTGAAACCTGTAAATCGAACAGCGCCTTTTGATTAGATGCAAGTAAAACATCTCGCAGCTAATCAAAACCTCGGCACGTGTGCTCTAGCTGAGAAATAACGTAATGGCGGCTGTATATATACACCTTGTGAACTTTTGTTTAACGAGTACAGATTGGCCATGACTCTGTAAGGGTAGGAAAGGCAACTCTTACATTCCCATCAGTGGGTGTATAACGGCAAGGTATAACATGTAATGGGGGTCCATGGAGATTTTTAACTTGGCCCGAGAAGATGCACTAAACCTGGCAACGCCGCCATGTAACTGAAATAATCTTTAGTGCAGTGTAAAACGCTAATCGTTCTTAATATTTTTCTTCACCCCTATTCATAATTGTGAAGTAAATTGTAATATGTAATATATTATTGATATTGAAGCGTTCCATATGTGTTACAGATATATATTATTACATATTTGTCTTAGCATTGTGCCAAACTTGTTTACTAGACCAAGCACATGTGTAATAACGACAGTCACACCAGTGACCTGAAAATAAATTCTTATGAGACTTCTGCTCCCTATTAAACCCGTAACCAACTTAGTTATCCAAGACACTGAATCAAGTGGGTCTTATTCAGATTTTTTTAATGAATGACTGCATTTTTATACACCTGACTTAAAAGAGCATCTATTGCATTGTGGTATACCCAACTTTGCCAGTCTGTCAAGTATTGCCTTCGTTCCACAACTTGAAAAGGTTTAATCTGATCGTTACAGTTCATCACAATATATACCTTATGGGTAGATGGTGGGTCCTCAACCAAGTATGACATCTTCTGTTGCATTATTACATAATACGACTTCTATATTAGATTATGTAATATTCTCTTTTTATAGTCCATAATAGGGCATCTATATACATGTATGTTCAACGATTAGAGAAATGAAAAACATTCATATGAATATAGTTTCAATTGATGAAATTTAAATATTGTCTGTAATGTAGAGAAATCTGCCTTAATGGAGGTTGTATGTTGAGTTTACTAAAGCTTTCTTTTTTTTCTTTGTTCTTAGCCAAGCTGGCGTAAACCTAAAGGAATTGACAACAGAGTCAGAAGACGATTTAAAGGTCAATTTTTGATGCCAAATATTGGTTATGGTTCATCAAAGAAAACAAGACATATTTGCCCAGATGGATTTAAGAAATTTGTTGTTCATAATGTCAAGGTAGGTTTTCAATCACTGCTCGTTAACATGAGCCAGCTTTACGGACATTTGCCTTATTAATGTAGCCGATTGAGTGATCCGTGAAATGGTTGTTACATGTAGGTACATTGAAAAGTTGTTATTCCATGACTGAGAGTGGAATGAAACATCAATCATTAAGGGGTTAGGAGAAAGATCAGCCACATCGCATGCTACATGCACCTGCAAAGTGGCCAGGCAACTTTCAGCTTCAAAACGATAAATTTCTTCAAGTTTAAACATAGTATAGGTTAAGACTCGGTATGTCTCCTCCATATGTTGGGGGCACTTGCTGTGTGGTTGTGCTGTTCGTCTTTTGTCGTCCGTCAACTAGGGTTTGTCTGCAAGATATCCCCAGAAACATGAAATTTCATGAAATTTTAATTACAGCTTTTTGGTGGGGACATTCAGATTTGATCTTTGGTGTCTGTACTGTTGTTAGCCTCCCAATTCGGATATTTTTTTTGGTTGTTGGAACTTGTTGCTTGCCTGCAAGATATTTCCAGAACCACTGGCACTAGGCGAAATTTGATGAAATTTTATTTACAGCTTATTTATATGGACATGTACGAGTTAATCAAGTTTGGGCGTCTGCACATTGGTCTTGTCTTCAGTTAGTTTCAGAATCGTATATTTTCTGAGACTAATAATAGTGGGGTCCTTAGATAACAAATAACCTACTGATATTGATTCAGGATAATGAGATCCTTGTAAACAATAGAGAATGTTGAAATAGAACTAGGCTACTCCTGTGATCAATGAACCCACAGAAGTGCAAAAGCAAATCATAATGCTTAGGCCTATTACAGCTTTAATATCTTGTTTTGTACCTCCTATTTGGGTTGCGTTTTACTATTTTTGGAGTTATTGCCCTTTATTGAAACTTTGAATAAATGGACAGTGACAGTTTGTCCACACATCTCCTACAGTTTTTACCCCTCGGGCAAATTTTGCCCGAAGGGTATTGTCGTTGCCTCCGTCGTCCGTCTGTCCGTCTGTCCATTGGTCCTTGTAAACACATTATCTAAAAAAGTCTTTAACTTATAACTTTGAAACTTCACACATTTGTTAAATACAGCAAGTACAAGAAGCCTATTTAAAATCAACGCGCTCGGATGTTTTTTTCAAGAGTTATGCCCCTTTTATTACCGCTGCTATAAAAAGCCTCGTAAACACATTATCTAAAAAAGTTTTTAACTTACAACTTTAAAACTTCACACATTTGTTTAATACAGCAAATACAAGAAGCCTATTGAAAGTCAACGCGCTCGGATGTTTTTTTCAAGAGTTATGCCCCTTTTATTACCGCTGCTATAGAAAGCCTTGTAAACACATTATCTAAAAAAGTCTTTAACTTACAACTTTAAAACTTCACACATTTGTTTAATACAGCAAGTACAAGAAGCCTATTGAAAATCAACGCGCTCGGATGTTTTTTTCAAGAGTTATGCCCCTTTTATTACCGCTGCTATAAAAAGCCTTGTAAACACATTATCTAAAAAAGTCTTTAACTTACAACTTTAAAACTTCACACATTTGTTTAATACAGCAAGTACAAGAAGCCTATTGAAAATCAACGCGCTCGGATGTTTTTTTCAAGAGTTATGCCCCTTTTATTATCGCTGCTATAAAAAGCCTCGTAAACACATTATCTAAAAAAGTCTTTAACTTACAACTTTAAAACTTCACACATTTGTTTAATACAGCAAGTACAAGAAGCCTATTGAAAATCAACGCGCTCAGATGTTTTTTTCAAGAGTTATGCCCCTTTTATTACCGCTGCTATTAAAAGCCTTGTAAACACATTATCTAAAAAAAGTCTTTAACTTACAAGTTTGAAACTTCCTACATTTGTTCAATACAGCAAGCACAAGAAGCCTATTTAAAATCGATGTGTTCAGACATGTTTTTCAAGAGTTATGCCCCTTACATGACTATCAGCCAAAAACCTCCTTGTAAATGTGATGCATGTATGTGGAGTAGTTTTTCACTCACAACAAATTGTCTGGAAAATAAATATATCTTCGGTTTCTTTGGCCCAGACCCGAGGGGTCCTGATGGCGACAGCCACTTATTATCTTGTTTCCAAGAAACTTGGTGGGTATGTTTGTTACCAGGTGAGGATGTGCACCTCATATTTGGGTTTCTTCAGGTATGATACTAAAAAGTTAAAGTTGAAAGACCGTGCATATTAAAGTTGAAAATCATATGAAAGTCCATTTAAAGTAAATTTTCTGAGATTTTTTCTTACAATTATGTTATAAACGTAGAAAGATTCAAATTGTATTGGCCAGTGACAATTATTGGATTATCTGGCTTGATAAAATAGAATCAAATAATCCCTAATTCCAAAATCCTTAATATATCTAGAGTCCTGCCCAAATAGAACCCATAATAATGGCAAAAATATCCAACATAAACCATGCAGGAAATTTATTGTCAGTTCTTGAAGCAGTATTAAATAACAGTATTTCATGAGGGGGGTGGAGGGGGAGACATATGCTTTGATCTCAAAACATTCTAATTGATTAATTTTTACCCCTCGACAAAAGGGTATTGTCGTTGTCTCTGTCGTCCGTCTGTCCATTGGTCCTTGTTAACACATTATCTAAAAAATCTTTTTACTTACAACTTTGAAACTTCACACATTTGTTTAATACAGCAAGTACAAGAAGCCTATTGAAAATCAACGCGCTCGGATGTTTTTTTCAAGAGTTATGCCCCTTACATTACCACTGCTATGAAAAGCCTTGTAAACACATTATCTCCCGTCATACATCTAAAATCGTTTTTAACTTACAATTTTGAAACTTCACACATTTGTTTAATACAGCAAGTGCAAGAAGCCTATTGAAAATCAAGGCGCTCGGATGTTTTTTTTCTCAAGAGTTAGGCCCCTTACATTTCCGCTGCTGTAAAAAACCTTGTAAACACATCTAAAAAAGTTTTTAACTTACAATTGTGAAACTTCACACATTTGTTTAATACAGCAGGTACAAGAAGCCTATTTAAAATCAACGCTCTCGGATGTTTTTTTTTCTCAAGAGTTATGCCACTTACATTACCACTGCTGTAAAAAAGCCTTGTAAACACATCTAAAAAAGTCTTTCACTCACATTTTTAAAACTTCCTACATGTACATTTGTTCAATACAGCAAGTACAAGAAGGCGAATTAAAATCGACCCGCTTGGACATGTTTTTCAAGAGTTATGCCCCTTACATGACTCAGCCAAAAACCTCCTTGTAAATGTGATACATGTGGAGTAGTTTTTCACTCGCAACATTGTCTGGAAAATAAATATGTCTTCGATTTCTTTGGCCCAGACCCAAGGGGTCCTGATGGTGACGGCCTGGCTTAGTTTTTCAACGAGTTGCGAATTCCCTCTTTTTCTTGACAATCTGTATTCAGGAAAATATCTGAATTTTGGCATCTCATGCCATCTTAAAGAATGGCTGACTTTTCTCCGATGTCAACCTGATCATGCTATTTTATCTGTTTCAGGAGTTGGAAGTACTGATGATGCAAAATAGAACCTTTGCTGCAGAGATTGCCCACTGTGTGTCGAGTAAAAAACGCAAGGACATTGTTGAGAGAGCACAGCAGTTATCTATCCGTGTAACCAATGCCCATGCTCGCCTGCGTTCACAGGAAGACGAGTGATTTCTTTGTAATAATCATCAGAAAAATAAAACAAAAAAAATTGAAAGGAAAGCCATCTATGTCTCTAATTTAATGACTGCCCACGTCGGTATCTTTTTTAAGCCTTCCATTTATGGATCTCTGCTTCAAATCCCACCTGATGCAAGGATAAAAAGTGCGTTAAACGTTTTTCACTTGATTACACTGTGTGAGTTAACAGGTACACATAAATTGTTCATTAGTTTTCAGGCAAAAAGCCTTGGTTTCCCTGGCTGTGCCGCCATTTAAATTAAATAATCTGGAGTACTGCGTACATGTAAAACATCAATCATTCCAGCACCACAAGCATTCTAACATTCTAAAGACTAGTCCTCCAAGAAAACATTTTCCGACTGGGTTTTCGCTCGAACGACCTATGTGGGATGGTTGCCAGTTACCAACGGAGGGTCGTGGGTTTCCTCCGGGCATATTGCCCGGTTTCCTCCCACAATAAAACTGGCAACGCTGCCATATAAGTGAAATAATCTTGAGCGCGGCGTAAAACACCAAACAATCAATCAACCAAGACAAACATGCGATACCCTAGTCTGTATCATTCGATGAGGGTTCAGGGGCCAAGTGATTGTAGACAACACTTTCATCGATGGGTCCGTCTTATATAGTCTAGAAGTCTTGGTTGATACCTTGGAAACTGCTCAAAACATAAAATTATTTTTGTTGACACCGCTTGTCATATTTAAACACTTATGGACGTGAGTGTTTTCATCGAGCACATTTTCGCTATGTTAAGGATGGTGAAGTCACGTGGTACTTACAATGAAAACTAGAATTCATATTTATATGCCTGCACTTAAACCTGTTGCCTGCATTTTGTAGCTTATGGGTAGACGATGATGGGTGTCTATTTGTGACGACTAAAACAGTCACCCAGCTGTGACATTCAGTCAGAGGAACTGGCTGTTAATCCATCTGTGCTTTCACAGTAGGGACACACATTTTGTTGATAACCATGGTCATTGGTGATCCAATGAGGCGTGAAGCTCCTTTTTGTCTTTAATTTTACTAAAGTCAACTAGTGTTTTGTCATTCAGTAATAACTTATATTTCCATCAAGGAAGAGTTACTCCCTTTGTTGTGCTCTCTAATGAAAAGAGGAAGCATTTTCCCACTCGCGAGATTTCTGGGAAGGGCCTTGTGTTAAATGAATGGGGAATTGAACAGAAAACTGTTGACAGGCTATAGGATTAAAATATTTCTTTGGATTTTACCTCAGATAACAAAAATAAGATTATAAAGATACAAATAGTTCATTAAATCCTAACAAAATTATCTGTAAATAGACATTGCATTATAACGAGGAGGCTGTCCCACTCGGCCTTGAAGAGACACAAGGGATTTAGCCCTGACTTGTATATTTTTCAAACTCTTGTTTTTTTATAATCAATGAACTAGCCGTTAGCTCAGATGTCTAGCCATTTTACTATGAAGAAGTTTGTATTCTTCTAATGTAATCTGGGCCATATTCATGCTGGTCTTATACTGAACGCAAATGGATAAACAGTTTGTAACGTTTGAATCGAAAAACTTTCTCTTTGCAACATTTGTTTTTGGTGTCATAATGTGCAACTGAAATCAGAAAAGGGCTCTTTTCCATTGGCATGATTTCAAAATGGCCCTTAACTGAATGACTTGGACTGGAGTGTAGAAATGCTGTGTCCGGGGCATAGCATGTCTAAGTCTCATATCAGATAAATGGTTGGCAGCTCTTTGTCGTACAGAATTCTCCTACGTACTGCTTGCGACATTTTGTACACGTGATAACATACACGATGTTCGAGGAGTCGTGAGGTCCTCTGTCATTTGTAGTTGTTGTTAGTTTGTTCTCCGAATAAGGTAATTATACGCTCGTGAAGTAAGCGTTGCGGGAGCTGAAGGGGGAATTTAATGTGTCAGATTTGACCCTTCGGAGTAATCTAACAGAATATCCCTGGGTAGAAGATCCTTAAAAAGTACAGCGCAAACCTGATTGTTAAAAAATTAAAGAGGCAGTTTCTATATACACTTGTGGGATGGTTGCCAGTTACCACCGGAAGGCCGTGGGTTTCCTCCGGGCATAGAGCCCGGTTTCCTCCCACAATAAAACTGGCAACGCCGCCATATAAGTGAAATAATCTTGAGCGCGGCGTAAAACACCAAACAATCAATCTATATATACTCCCTTGAAAGTGTAGAAGGATGGTATGGCTGTATATTTAGCAACTGATGCGTAGCAGTAGGTTTGGACAATACTTTGTAATCTAGTAGTAAAAAAAAGTAGAATCGCAGACAAAACAACAGGGTAACAACCGATCTCCATAAGCACTAATGTTAATTGAACAGCCGGTCGGTAAAGCTTATACCCCTAAACACGGGACTTCCGCCCAACCGGAATGGGTACATAAAGGCAGCGAAAACAGGGCCAGTGCAGGTTGGTTTGTGTTGGCCCTATGTTGGTATCGTAATGGTATCGAATGCCATGGGTTCATTTAATGCAGTGAAAACAGCGCCAATACAGAGATATGTGCTATATTGGAATCGTTTTGGTATCATAACGGAAACAGGGCCAATACGGGTACATATATACTGGGCAAATACCAAAATCGTAATGGTACATGCATGGCTATATAAAGGTGAAGAGAACAGGACCAAGCCTAGCATTGCAAGCATTACATAGTCGCTCTACGCCTGCGGTATATGGTAATGCTTGCAATGCTAGGCCAAGCCCGTAATTCCAATACAGGACCAGTACAGGTTGATATTAGTCTGATTAAGTTTCCCGGTAATGGCCCAATTAAATGCCAATGTGCAAGAAGAATACAGGGCCTGTAAAGAAATACTGTATCGGGCCAATAAAGCAGCTGTTATTGGGCTTGTATTGGCTCAATATGAAAATGTTTGTTGGGTTTGCATGAAAATCAAGAAAAACGAGAACTCAAGATAGGCCTTTGGTCAAATCTAAAAAAAATTAGCGTCCACAGAACTGAAACGAAAAATCACATATGCATATATATATATATATATATATGCATATCCACCAAACACCATCGTTTATCGATGCCGGATAGACACTTTATTCGCCACTTCTTGCCTTTCTCTACCTTGGCGTGTCTGACGGGGACGAGGCGGTTGAATTGAATCGCAACATTCTCGGCCCCACCAGGTACACCAAGGTAGCGTAGAACGCTAATAAAATATTAGTCCGGGTTTCTGATTCCAAAATTACTATTTTTTTATACTGACGGTCGTATTTTGGAGTCCGGGTTCACTGCAATCAAAAAGCCGGAGTTGGCTGCCCGCTCAGAAGCGGGCAGTATGTGGTCCGATTTAGAAAAAGAAATAGCAATATAACCTACTCAGATCGTGTCTAAACGGTCATAATCACGTTCATGGATAATTTCGCTATCTACCAGTGCCTGATATGGACGAGCAGGATCGGCCAGTAAACATAATTCTTCCTCTGAATTCACTTTTGCTTTCTCCAAGTCTCAAACTCTCCGCCATTGATGACGTAACACTGTTGAGCGGTTTTTCAGTTTTTAGACGTTAAATTCACTTTAAAAAAGGGCAAATTATTTATGAATGTCGTACTGACACAATTTGAGTTAGTTATGTTGTTATTTACTATCTAAATCTGACCGCAAACTGCCCAATCAAAAGCGTGCTGTCTACTCCGACTTTTTGATTGCAATGAGCCCTGACTCCAAAATACGCCCGTCAGTATAAAAAAATAGTAATTTTGGAATCAGAAACCCGGACTAATAAAATATAAAAGAAAATAGCATTTTTTTATTTGATTGATTAGCGTGTTTGATGAGGTTGTTGGGGTAGAGAAAGTCGCAAATGTAGTGCTTTGGTGAGTCTAGCGGGGTCGCCAAGCACGCGAAATAAGATGTCTGTATTCGGCTTCCATAATCGTTGGAACCCACTTATTTGCTCTCACGCTCAGTTTTATCCGTGGGCTAAATGGAGGGAAAAGCGTCGTTTCTAAATCGATATGTATAGACATAGTTTTGTGACGGAAATATACCAATCACAATTCGCGTTACCTAAACATGTTGGTAATCAACAAAACAAAGATGGACGACTTGCCGATGGTAGGCCTATGCGAAAATCCCTGCAAGAGAAATCAATTTCTGAACTTTTGAAGGCTGATACGCCTATGTTATTTTCTTTTTAACCTCAGGGCTCACTCGTCGCAGTAGCTTTTCTGACATTTGTTTGCAAAAGGAATTTACTGGGGCGTTAAACACTATTCAAACCACTAAAAGTAAACCCGGGGGGGGGGGGGGGCGTTATGTGTCTGTCCAGTTACGTTTAAAATGTCTAAATGCTAACCAGTAAAGGCATAGGTAGAATCGAAGCCTAAATATACAACCCATCGATCCGAAACGGGGCCTAGGTGGTCAAGTGGGTTACAGTGATTGTCCCTCAATCCCACTCAGACCAAATAAAAATTTGAGAACATTTTGAGTGGATTTTTCACTCGGTCGCCGTATGTGGAAGAGTTGCCAGGTACTCGCCGAAGGTCGGGAGCTTCCCCCGGACAATGAGCCCGGTTTCCTCCCCACTAAACCTGGCAACACCGCCATATAGGGCCTAAGTTAAATAATCTTTGAGTGCGCCGTAAAACATCAATCGATCAGAAACCGGACAACTTCAACGTTGGGTTACAACTCACGGCTTTCTGTTTTTAGTTTAATTGCCATCTCAAATTTATCGGTAGGCTTTTCCCCCTCAAACTGAATCCTTCGTCTGTATTTCTCAGATAAAATTCTGGAAATGATTATACGTTTAGTTGGTTGTCACCCGCTTGTGCTCTAGTCCATGTTTGTATAAAAAAAATCAAATTAAAATACAAAAGCATTCTAAAATAGAGTACAGTGCAAAACTGCACAGCACGATTTGACAGCACAAAACTACACAGCACGATTTGACAGCACAAAACTACACAGCACGATTTGACAGCACAAAACTACACAGCACGATTTGACAGCACAAAACTACACAGCACGATTTGACAGCACAAAACTGCACAGCACGATTTGACAGCACAAAACTACACAGCACGATTTGACAGCACAAAACTGCACAGCACGATTTGACAGCACAAAACTACACAGCACGATTTGACAGCACAAAACTACACAGCACGATTTGACAGCACAAAACTACACAGCACGATTTGACAGCACAAAACTACACAGCACGATTTGACAGCACAAAACTACACAGCACGATTTGACAGCACAAAACTACACAGCACGATTTGACAGCACAAAACTGCACAGCACGATTTGACAGCACAAAACTACACAGCACGATTTGACAGCACAAAACTGCACAGCACGATTTGACAGCACAAAACTACACAGCACGATTTGACAGCACAAAACTACACAGCACGATTTGACAGCACAAAACTACACAGCACGATTTGACGGCACAAACATCTCTTAAGTACAAAAAGATGCCAAAATAAAGTTCCTATCTTTTTCTGTTAGGGAAAAATACAGATAACCGTTATTCTGTATTCTGGATTTTTTTTCTTTTAAATTAGAATTTAAATTCATTTAAAATACATTAAAATATTAACGATTAGTTTGCTCTTTGGTTAGGTGTGTTTTTTATTTTAACTATTGCCGTATTGGGTTCAAGTGGAAAATGGAGTTGATTCAAATTCTGAGATACAGCAATCTGGGCAGTCAAGGCCACTTTTTTTCGCAAATGTTAGAGTGCTCGCCCTTGAATAGTAAATCGAACGGCAGGAAGCAGATGGCGTTCTCTTCCGAAACAGACACTCGACAGGGTGGTGCATCTTTTTTGGTCGTGTCCACAATCGGGCTCATCCAACACCTTCCCTGAATATTTGAAAGTTAACACTCACTAAATAAACACTTACAATGGCCCCTAAATTCGATCCATCAGCCGTTCACGTCGGTGAGTCCAAAATATGTGTGAATTATGTGAATATTAATATGACATGATTTTGACAACGTGCATGGCGGAGTAACAACTAACATCAATCTTTTAAGTATCGCTCAGAAATTAAAGTTGTGCTTTATGCAATAATGTTGGCCTTTTCTAAATTAATAGTTTAAAATCGCACTTTCTTTAAGCTTTTCTTGCTCCATCGTTTAAATTTAGTGTGTTTATTTTCATTGTTAAGCATTTTCGTTTCAGTATACCTGAGGGTAGTAGGTGGTGAAGTCGGCGCTACATCAGCCCTTGCTCCAAAGATTGGCCCTTTAGGTTTGGTAAGACTTAAGTTCATTCGGTTGTGGTGTTGTATCAAACTCAGTCTCCCAATAAAATTGTTGAGTTGTAACTGGGTTCACATGATCACCTATAATTTGATGTTAACCTATGGTTTATACTTACGGACATCCGGCACTGCATGGTCCTGAATTACTGAAGCTTACCACAGAGTGGTTGAAAACTGAACTACCATTTTAAAATGGCAGTTCAGTTTTCAAACAGACTATAGAATCGGTCCGTCAGTCTCAAACCACTATAATCGTCAGGGGGGGCAAGCCCCCCTGCAACTAGTCCGCAATATGTTGAGTGGATTGAAGAATAAATTCTGATACGCTCGCACGGGCTTCTTTAATACCACGTCAACATAGGGTGCATTTGAAAAATCTAAGAGTTGCTCTCAGAATTTAAAAAAAATAACTCGCAATTTTTAAACATTACTCACCTAAAATTTTGTCCGAAAGCTTCTTTGATAATCTCTCCGTAGAACTAAACCATCATCTGTGACCATACATATCGCCAAACCATTCACTTTGCGTTATCACCGACCTTCCCCGACAGCCGTTACTGGTTGTAGTGGTGTGCATGATTTGAAAGTTCGCGGTAGATGGAGGTGTGATCGCCCGAGAAAAATTTTAGCGAACACAAACGGAATTCAAACTTAGCGAACAGATTTTAAGGTCACATATGATGGTTTAGCTCTACGATTGGATTATCAAAGAAGCTTTCGGACAAAATTTTAGGTGAGTAATGTTTAAAAATTGCGAGTTATCATTTTTTAAAAATTCCGAGAGCAACTCTTAGATTTTTCAAATGCACCCTATGTTGACGTGGTATTGAAGAAGGCCGTGCGGGCGTATCAGAATTTATCCTTCAATCCACTCAACATATTGCGGACTACCCTGCAACCCCCTGTTTTATTCATTTCTTCTAGAACGTACGACTAATTTAATATCACAAGCTTAAAATCAGAAATCCAAGACCAGACTTTCATGTGGAACATAAAAATAGTATTTAAACTGCTTGGTATGGACAATTCCTTCCTCTACCTTAAGGACTGAGTAAACTTTAAAGATTATCCATGTGACCATTTACTTTGTCAGTAAGTGTCAGAGCATATCCTTTTCAATGTAAGAGCTGTGGCTCAGTCAGTGATTGTCCCCCAGTCACACACAGGCTTTCCATTGATGCAGTGCTGGATCGAATCCAAGTTTAATATGAGTGCGGCGTAAAACAATCAATCGATGTAAGAGTAGACGATAGACCATAGTTATGAGAACAGGGTAAAAAAAATATTGTCCAAAATGCATCAGTTGTTCAGGCTGTCCTAGCAGAGATATATTCCTTATAACATAGAGTAAATTACATGTACTCTCTGAAACACCTCGACAGGTCTCAAACTTAGTCTTTCTATCTATTTAGTATCCCTTGGTGACTTGATTTTGCAAATCCTTGGAGAGATCATGTCTTAGTCTGCAGTAGATAGACAGTTTATCCTGAGAGCTGTTTTGTTGCTGAAAAGAAGGAAATGTTCAGGCACAAGATTTGAAAAATGTGACCTGCTTAGTAACATTTTATCAGCTGCAGTATGCACTTGTGTAAAGGAATTTGAACCAATATCTTAATTAATTTTCTTGCTATGTTGTAGTCACCCAAAAAGATTGGTGATGATATTGCCAAGGCAACTGGAGACTGGAAAGGCTTGAGAATCACTGTTAAACTAACGATACAGAATCGTCAAGCAACTGTGTCTGTAGTGCCTAGTGCTTCTTCCCTTATAATCAAGGCACTGAAAGAACCTCCAAGGGACCGTAAGAAGGTCAAGCATGGTAAGAACTCCAGAGCTTTCATTAATGTTTAATTAACCCCTTATGAGTTTGACTAAAATCACACAAGATTATGTGATACGAGGGTTATGGGGTATATATTTCATGGACCACCCCTTTATTTAACATATATGCAAGTGTTTATGATAACAGGTTGTATCAGGTTTTATCTGATTCTTCATTTCAAGAATTGAGATTTTTTGGTGAAATGCACAAAGATATATCGGAAGCTATCACTTGATATTTTGTTGCCGGACAGTCCATAACAATATCTAAAATGTCTTAAAAACCCAGTCCTGGTCTAATAGTTTTAGTTGTTGGAAAGCATGCATTTAAATTGGCATGAGCCAAATATAGGTAAAATATTGTTAGTCATTTTTGTCAAGAAGTATGGAATGGGAGCTTTCTTCATATATCAATCTCAGATGTAATTTAAGGTAGTTTTTATAAGGAATAAAAACCTTAAAATGTACTCTTACATCTAGGCTATTTGAATTTTAGCACATATTTTCAGTTAGTACTGGTAACTGGCTTTACACAGATTTTTTTATCTCGACATCAATCTTTTAGTTTTTCAAGGTACTTTAAGGTACTAAATTCAGCTGAAACATGGAAAGTATAGCACACTGAAAACGGACCAAATTTTTCAACGCAAATCGTGTAACCCAGTTCTCTATTGTACAATTCCTCTTCCCTTCACAGATATTAATGGATTTAAATGAATTTACTCTCCATTTTAACTTAGAATGTACTTGTCAAGTGGACAAAGTTATTAAGTGTTAATTATTTCTAGGTTCAGTGGGTTTTTTAGTGACATGATGTAAATTGCTAATCCATTCTCTGAGCTTTTGACTGCACATTGAAAGGTAGCACCACTCGGTGAGCAAGGTACTGTGGGATACCATGTTATAGGGCAGGTTTTCTGCTTTATGGATATTGTAAACCTTTTGTACCTTTTACTTTTTGCATGTCTCAGTCAGGGAGACTCGCTCTTGTCTCTTGAATCCATGAGGACAGAACAACTCTGATCACTATCATAGAACATTATTTTTACCCCTCGGGCAAATTTTGCCCTAACGGTATTGTCTTTGCCTCCGCCGTCCGTCTGTCCGTCCATTGGTCCTTGTAAACACATTATCTAAAAAAGTTTTTAACTTGCAACTTTGAAACTCCACACATTTGTTTACAGCCTTGTAAACACATTATCTAAAAAAATCTTTAACATACAACTTTGAAACTTCACACATTTGTTTAATACATCAAGTACAAGAAGCCTATTTAAAATCAACGCGCTCGGATGTTTTTTTCAAGAGTTATGCCCCTTACATTACCGCTGCTGTAAAAAAGCCTTGTAAACACATTATCTAAAGAAGTCTTTCACACACATTTTTAAAACTTCCTACATTTGTTCAATACAGCAAGGACAAGAATCCTATTTAAAATCGACCAGCTTGTGTTTTTCAAGAGTTATGTCCCTTACATGACCTTCAACCAAAAACCTTGTAAATGTGATACATGTATGTGGAGTAGTTTTTCATTCGCAACAAATTGTCTGGAAAATAAATATATCTTCGGTTTCTTTGGCCCAGACCCGAGGGGTCCTGATGGCGACAGTCACTTATGTTAATATGTGTTGTCAATACCTGTAAATTTTTGTTATGTCGGCACTCAATCAGTAAGCTTGAAGAAAAAACACCGGTCTGTAAGATTACCCGACTGCATGTTGACTGTCAAATACCATTCAAATGAATGTCCGCATAGGAACTGAAATCCTCGTTCTGCTTCAAAAGTCTCTCTGCATGTTCACTAAATAAGAAAAACAAGCTTAGTTATTTTTTTCCATGGAGAACAATAAGTCTCTGTTCCCCGAAATTGATTTTGCGTAACCTCTTGACAAGGCGTTCAGCCATTCACCATTCATTCACATGCCTGGTCAACCCTCGCAATTCAGATTTTTACCATGGCAAAAAAGAAAAAAAAAATTGCCGCGGAAAAGTCAATTTTCCACGGCAAAAGTGATTTCACCACGGCATTTTTATCCAAACAATTCTCACTACTCTTTTAACGGTATTTAAAGCGGCAAATAGCAAAAGCTGACATCTAAAAGGTGCATTGACAAAAGAAAAAATACTGTTCAACAAAGATTGTTTTAATTTCTTCTTTGATTATCATGGAAACCAGCATAGAGAAAACGCTAACTTTGTCTTACGTCTGGCTGTGAAAGGCCGTATTTCTTGAATTTCTTTCCTCATAAAATCCATATGAAATATCTTGTATTTGCATGGAAATAATTCGTAGTTAAATGTATATTCCTGGCGATTAGTCACTTCACTCGGCAAAGCATTTCTTTTTCAAATCATTCTCTAAATCCTATCGTAAAGCCGTAAAGGTTATAGCCATCGTTTGTGTAATACTGCATAGTTCAAAACTTCAAAACCCATACAGACACGTGCACAGCTGATCAACAAAGCCTGGTTGAGTCCATCTCTAACCTTTCTGTGGGGTGAAAGTTTTGAATGTTTCTATCTACAATTATTTACAAGTATGGTCGGCAAGAAATATATTTATTATTATCCACTCGCGACGAAGTCGGGGAGGGGATATAGCGTTCCGTTTGTACGTACGTAAGTACGTACGTACGTACGTACGTATGTTCACCCTTTGTCAGCGCTCTAGCGACTTCGTTTTTGAACGGATTCTGACCAAACTTCCTATATGGGTCCAGCATGGGAATACCTCGAACAAGTTCGTATTTCAGGGTGCCAAAGTCAAGGTCAAGGTCACCGTTACTATTTATAGAAAATCTTTGTCAGCGCTCTGGCGACTTCATTTTTGAACGGATTCTGACCAAACTTCCTATATGGGTCCAGCATGGGAATACCTCGAACAAGTTCGTATTTCAGGGTGCCAAGGTCAAGGTCACCGTTACTGTTTATAGAAAATCTTTGTCAGCGCTCTAGCTACTTCATTTTTTATACGCCCGGCTTGAAAAGCGGGCTGTACTATGGTATTATCTCCATCCGTCCAGCTGTCCGGCAGACTATTTTTAACATCACTGGTTACATAATATGGGAATTATATTGGATTATGTAATATTCCCTTCTGCTCCATAACTTCTAAAGTTTTGATTCCATCTGCACAATTTTTTCTGAGTATATACCTTATGGGTAGAAGGTGTGTCACAAACTATTTTAAACATCACTGGTTACATAATATGGGAGTTATATTGGATTATGTAATATTCCCTTCCGCTCTATAACTTTCAAAGTTTTGATTCCATCTGGACAATTTTTTCTAAGGATATAGCTTATGGGTAGAAAGTGTGTCAGCTTCCTTGGATAATTTAGTGATGGCTATGGTGGCCAAAACCTAAAAAGTTTAGAATTAGAATTATTTCTCTGTTTTAAAGGCTCTTCAATTCAGTTTTATTACCCATATGGTAAAGCAAATATAGCTGCTTAAAGATATGTTTGACAAGGTTGTAAGTGTAAACAGATAAGACTTGTATATTTACACACCATTGACCATCTCAGAGATTAGGCTCTGTTCAAATATAGCTATATTAAATGTGGCAAACATCCTGGTCAGTGATTGAACCCACTGACCAGTCAGAATTAGCTGGACTCCAAGCTGAAGACCTGGACATTTAACACCAGATGAGATTTCATATTTGAAGGACCCATTGCATATATTCAAAAATATTTATATGGTAGGATTCGTTTTGGTATGGCTACAGTGACTGCCTTTCCGGGCGTATTTTGAGTTTCCCGAAACGGTTTGTGACCAAACTTCATATACATTGTATGTGACTATATTGCATTCTATATTTTTCTTTAATGGGTCTCCATCCAAGAAAATAATCATGTAGAATGCCAATTACACCTTCTGCACAAATGAGAATGCACTTAGATACATGCATAATTATAATCACTTTCAGGAAATCAAGCTGTTGGTGTGATGCGTAACCAGATATTGTTGAATGAATAATAATATATACCATATTTATCAGGCAATTAGCCCATGCCTGATAACATGTCTATTGCAGTTTAGTGCAAATGACAACTGATGTTATTTCAATGTCCTGCCCCCAGCCCCCGTTTTGCATCAGAGTTCTTGTGTTTGCACGCGAGGGGATTTGTATCGTTTGCGATGCCTTGTTTTGTTACAACCTCTTCAAATCTTTTTTTTATAATAAAAATTAGAACCTCTTTAAATCGATTTTTTTTAACAACAGTAAACATGTACATAAGACATAACTGACAGTTGGAGACATTCTGGAGCCGGAGTCCTGCAGAGCTGTAGACAATCTAGACCAATGAGAAGTCAGAGTGCTGAACTTTGTACCATATTGTGTCACTTCACAAAGGCCAATGTATACAGTATAGAGCTACATCATACACGTGCAGAGTCCTTGTCTTTATTGTAGCCAGATTAAATACAAACGAATGAGTGGTTTCTATTAAATATACCTTGAAGAAAAGGCAAAACTATTACTTGTTAAAATCTCCATTTTACCAAGATGTATATTTTTTTTTCTCTGCGGCATTTTTGATTGCCGTGGAAAAGCAGTTTTACGGCGGCAATCTCTACGGCATTGCCGATTGCCGCGGTGAATTGCGAGGGTTGCCTGGTAGAAGTAATCCCCGTTAATTGCCGTCTGCTGAAAACATGATTGAAAACACATTTTTCTCGGAAGATTTCTCCAACTAAAAAACATCAATCAATTTAAACTATATACACTTTTATACAAGCTTACTGAAAATGGTCAGATCAGACCTCGTGGACAGCCTCCCAATTATGGGCTGTTGGCCCCATTCTTTTTTTTTAGTCAAAAAGAAAACTGGATTTTTTTAAGAATTAGTTCGAAGGAATTCAACTGTTAGTGACATGATGTAAATTGCTAATCCATTCTCTGAGCTTTTGACTGCACATTGAAAGGTAGCACCACTCGGTGAGCAAGGTACTGTGAGATACCATGTTATAGGGCAGGTTTTCTGCTTTATGGATATTGTAAACCTTTTGTACCTTTTACTTTTTGAATGTCTCAGTCAGGGAGACTCGCTCTTGTCTCTTGAATCCATGAGGACAGGACAACTCTGATCACTATCATAGAACATTTTGTAAAAGTGTGTTGTCAATACCTGTAAATCTTTGTTATGTCGGCACTCAATCATTAAGCTTGAAGAAAAAACACCCGTCTGTAAGATTACCCGACTGCATGTTGACTGTCAAATACCATTCAAATGAATGTCCGCATAGGAACTGAAATCCTTGTTCTGCTTCAAAAGTCTCTCTGCATGTTCACTTTTATGTGCAGACATATCTTTTAGAGGCTTTGTTTAACAAAACTTTATGGTTCTGTAAGGGCATTTTTGTACAGATGTGTTTAAAATGGGTTGTATCTCCATTAAGGGAAAGTTAGACCCTGGCCACTAGAAAGCATGTGAAGCATCTGTATTAATGTCACCGAAAGTAAAACTAGAACAAAATTACCTGGAAAGGTCAAACGGCTGTTTGGCAATGCTAAAACGAAAATCCTCAATTAGGGATAATGCAGTAGGCACTTTAAGGTGTCTTGAAGGTTCCATTTCCAAAATGATTGAAAACAAACTTTGGAAGTGGGTTAGTTTGATTCCCCTTTAATACGGTTCTCAGTGCTTCTCACTGCTGATCTCAGTTCCCAACAACTGCTTCCAGCAAAGGGTCGCGGGTTCGATTCCCACTCAGTCCAAAAAATTTGAAAAATTTTCTGACTGGGTTTTCACTCGAACGACCTATGTGGGATGGTTGTCAGTTACCAACGGAAGGTCGTGGGTTTCCTCCGGGCATAGAGCCCGGTTTCCTCCCACAATAAAACTGGCAACGCCGCCATATAAGTGAAATAATCTTGAGCGCGGCGTAAAACACCAAACAATCAATCAACCCAACAACTGCCATGATTACATGTGACAACCACATGCAATGAAACAGTTAAAAGTGGCATGAGCTGCCGAAATTCACTTTTTTCATAATTTCTGATCGTCACAACAGTAAGAGGCTTTAAAGGCCATCGAAAAACTAAATGATTGGCGTTGGAATGAGGAAAATACATACAGTATGTGGCCTGTACGAACGGAAAACGTGTTCGAAAAGTAAACAAAATTTAAATAACCGGGACGACCATTCATGCATTTTGAGGCAAAGTTAGTTGAAAACGAGACTTTATCGCACATTTTTGAGACTAGAAGCAATAAAAAGCTTCTGAATTATATGTCTTGAGAAAAATAGCCAATAATTTCAACGTTCTGTTTTTAAGTCAAAATATCAACATTTTGGCAGCTCATGCCCCTTTTAACGGAGTAAATAAATAATAGAAAAGAGCTTAAAAAGTGTTAAATGTCACAGTAGGTCTGATTTATTATTTCCTTGGTTATTTTTTTTCCATGGAGAATGAATATTCATTTGTTGGACGAACGGTCCCTGTTCCCCGAAATTGATTTTGCGTAACCTCTTGGCTAGGCGTTCAGCCGTTCGCTATTCATTCACCTGCCTGGGAAATTTACGTTGTCTAATTGTTTTCTTAAAAAGTAATCCCCCTTAATTGCCGTCTGCTTAAAACCTGATTGAAAACACATTTTTCTCGGAAGATATCTCCTACAACTTTAAAACAGTGCACCTTAAAACAATCAATTTAAACTATGTACACTTTTATACAAGCTTACTGAAAATGGTCAGATCGGACGCCGTCGTGGACAACATTCCAATTATGGGCTCCATTCTTATTTTTATAAGTCAAAAAGAAAACTGGATTTTTTAAAGAATTAGTCCGAAGGAATTCAATTGTTAGTGACATGATGTAAATTGCTAATCCATTCTCTGAGCTTTTGACTGCACATTGAAAGGTAGCACCACTCGGTGAGCAAGGTACTGTGGGATACCATGTTATAGGGCAGGTTTTCTGCTTTATGGATATTGTAAACCTTTTGTACCTTTTACTTTTTGAATGTCTCAGTCAGGGAGACTCGCTTTGTCTCTTGAATCCATGAGGACAGAACAATTCTGATCACTGAAAATCTGCACAAGCTTTATTACATTTCACCAGAGGACGCTGAACAACTATGTATAACCTAAAGTACATTTTAAGTAAATTATGAATCGAATGTAAGCTGGTGAATGATTCTTTCAATCAGCTCTTTCCAAACCTCTATAGTCATACAGATTTTCCTGAGTGCAGTTTCCATCTAGCTAGTGGATGCCATTTTTATTCAAAGTACGGTAGTTCCTCCCCAAACTAAACCTTGCTTCGCCGCCATATATGTGAAATCCTGAATGTGTCCATCAATGTATGAATGTACCTGGGTAATAGATATAGTATTTGAACTTGTTATATTTGTCCTTGCAGTGAAGCATAATGGTAACATCACCATGAATGACATCATCAACATTGCTCGTACGATGAAAGAAAGGAGTATGGCAAAGGCACTCACAGGAACTGTGAAGGAAGTCTTAGGTGAGTGGATTTACAACAGTAAACTACAACTTATACTATTACTGCAATAGAAATGTATGGAAAATGAACCCCTGGCTTTGTCTTGTCTTCATACTTAAGGGCATCTCATTTACAGTCTTGGAATTTTATGAGAAAGTCATGAAAAAATGGTAATAGAATGTTTTATGTCATTTGACTACAACCAATGAAAGCCTGAAAAAAGGTTTCTGCAATTCACAAATTTTTACAAGTGAATGTCAACTGCACATTTCAGGAAATCTACACAGTTCACACCGATTTAAGTATAAATCGAGTTCCACAATGGGACGTAGCGAAGTTTTTAGGTGACTGTGATGGCAAGGTATCTGTACAATGTAAGGTAGCCTGATAATTACGCTACACAGCTTTGTGAAACAAGCCCCTTAACTCATTCACTCCTAGCAGTCTCTCAGGCTGTCCTGCCTAGAGCTCAGCTGAAGCCTAAGCTCCCTCCTGCCTAGCACCTGTAGACCTACTCAGTTCACTGTTCATGCTATGTTACTTGTTGTCACTATTATGGGAAATTTTCTTTATTTCGTTTATAAATAATGAAATATAAAAAGATCAAAATAATCTCCAGATCATAAGTGTGTTTTCCGTGAAATTTTACTTTTCTCCAGGAATTATAAATTTATAATTACAATAAATAAAGTTATAAACAACTGCAAATTTTGTACTACTAATAGTACTATGACTAGCCAGTTTACACAGTATTGATTTGATTATTGTCTTGATTCATTTCTATTATTTCTAATTCACTTGGTGACTTAATAGATTCTCTAATTTTTACTGGGGTATTGATAATGTAGGATATCTACATTTTACAAATTCTTTTACTGATTAAAATGGATTTTTTTTGTCATGCATTTTCAAATGTCATTTGACAGATCAACTTTGACAGATCAAGTTTTGTATGACAAAAATATTGTTTTCATAGTTAGAAAACACAAAAAAGGCAGAAAACAACCTCAATCTCATTTGGGTGTAATAAATTCACGGGTCCAGTATTCACAAAGCTCCGAAAATAAGTTAGCAGGCAAAGTTTTTTCTCATTTTATCGTAGTTCTGAACGTTGTTGTTGTTTTCACCGATTAGTTTTCGCTCCCGTTTTCCGTCTCAGTAGAAAATCTGGACCCCAATAAATCTGGTGGAATATTGCAATCGTTTGACCCGTATCAGAAATAGTAAACTCTGAGTTTTAATCACTATTTCTGACAGAAATGCTATCAATATCGACTTCAGCAGTGAATTCTGTTGAAATGACTTCACTCGATTACGTGACGCCATTTTGTATCCGAAAACAGCATTTTTTTCTCTCCACTTTCAAAACTTCTCATGGAGATTTTTTTATTGTTTTTATCCCAAAAAATATACGTAAAGAAAGGAAAAGCACTACTTAATCCGATTTTTACACTTTCATAATTTTTGGTTTGATATTGCGGATCCATATTACGACAGCAAGTAGCTATGTTATCTGTACTTCAAATGTAGGTCAAGTCATGACTCGGCAAAGTAAATATTTTTACACGCTTTCCAAAGTCTTCCACAAGAAAGTTTTACCGTTTTATTTAAAAAAAATTGTATGAAAAGGAAAAGAAAGACACTAATGTGTCTGATTTTCATAATTTCTAAATTTTGTCTTCAATATAAATGACCGAAAATATGACCGCTGGTAGCCGGTGTTTATCCCACAGACAGTGTAAATGCAGGAAGTATGTCGGACGGCCACTCGCTGAAGTGAATTTTTTTCTCCCGTTTTCAAAGTCTTCTAAAAAGGTTTTTTAAAAGTTTTATTCGGGAAAAACGGCATAAACAGTTAGGAAAAGCATTTTTAAACCACGTTTTCATAATTTTATGATTTTGGCATCAAGAAAATCGATGAAAATTTACACTGCTGTAAGCTTGTGTATTCTGCGGGTTTAGCCGTCACTCGGCAAGAGACAGCCTAAAACATGTGCGGCTCAAGTCGCTTCTCGGCAAGAGAAAGCCAAAAAATCGGCGGCTAAAGCCGCGCCTCGGCGTGAATGGGTTAATATGTTTTCTGATTTCCGTATAAACTAGTTATAGGGTAAGGTACATAATATGGACTGGCATTGAAAAATGTTATTCTTCTTGACGCAGATACAATGAAATTTAGTTCAGTAAGGCAACAAATAAGTGATATTTGTGCATTAATTACATGTATATCTAGGATTGACAAGCACTTTAGTACAAACAACTGTCTTTTCCTTTTATTATTAATTTAAATATATTTTTTTTTGCTTTTAAGAATTTTTTTCATGTTTATTTTATTATATTTAACGCATTCATCTTGTTAATGTTGAAAAAAGACCGAGATGGAAAACTTGAAAAATACTGATTGCCTTAGTTCTGTGAACCCAGGTCTGCGCTATTAAACCTAGCTTAAACATATTCATTGGGTCTCATTTGTTAATAAACTGCTCAGTTATAAATCCTGCCAAAATTCATGGAATTTTACATCTAGTAAAGTACATGAACCCTGTTCAATTATATTATACAAGTTAAGACCAACTGCGGAACGTCTTGTAGGGTGACCACAGCCATATATTGAGAATTTTTGTTTGTTTTTCATATTAGGTACTGCTCAGTCTGTTGGCTGTACTATTGATGGTTGTGCTGCTCATGACATGATTGATAAAGTCAACAATGGAGAAGTAGAAGTGCCTGATGTAAGTAAGCCTAATATCCTCTCCACCCGCGCCACACCTTTTGGCCAAACATTCCAAAAGGTTAGACAAACAGCATTGATGGTTTCAACATCCTCCACTTACTCCAAACAACATTGATGGTTTCAACATCCTCCACTTAATACTCCAAACAACATTGATGGTTTCAACATCCTCCACTTAATACTCCAAACAACAATGATGGTTTTAACATCCTCCACTTACTCCAAACAACATTGATGGTTTCAACATCCTCCACTTAATACTCCAAACAACATTGATGGTTTCAACATCCTCCACTTAATACTCCAAACAACATTGATGGTTTCAACATCCTCCACTTACTCCAAACAACATTGATGGTTTCAACATCCTCCACTTAATACTCCAAACAACATTGATGGTTTCAACATCCTCCACTTAATACTCCAAACAACATTGATGGTTTCAACATCCTCCAAACAACATTGATGGTTTCAACATCCTCCACTTACTCCAAACAGTATTGATGATTTCAACATCCTCCACTTAATACTCCAAACAACATTGATGGTTTCAACATCCTCCACTTACTCCAAACAACATTGATGGTTTCAACATCCTCCACTTAATACTCCAAACAACATTGATGGTTTCAACATCCTCCACTTAATCCAGACAATGAGCATTGATGGTTTCAACATCCTCCACTTCAGACAATGAACATTGATGGTTTCAACATCCTCCACTTAATCCAGACAATTAATGAACATTGATGGTTTCAACATCCTCCACTTAAAGTGGCATGAGCTGCCAAAATGTTGATATTTTGACGTAAGAACAGAATGTTGAAATTATCTGGTATTTTTCCCAAGACGTATAATTGAGAATAACATTGATGGTTTCGTTTTCCTCCACTTACTCCAAACATGGATGGTTTCAACATCCTCCACTTACTCCAAACAATATTGATGGTTTCATTTTCCTTCACTTACTCCAAACATGGATGGTTTCAACGTCCTCCACTTACTCCAAACAACATTGGTGGTTTCAACATCCTCCACTTAATCCAGACAATTAATGAACATTGATGGTTTCAACATCCTCCACTTAAAGTGGCGTGAGCTGCCAAAATGTTGATATTTTGACGTAAGAACAGAATGTTGAAATTATCTGGTATTTTTCCCAAGACGTATAATTCAGAAGCTTTTTAGTGCTTCTAGTAGAGAATGTACAATAAAGTATTGTTTTGAGCTAACGTTTGCTTAGAATGAATGAATGGTCGTCCCGGTTATTTAAATTTAGTTTACTTTTCAAACACTATTCCGGTTCGCATAAGCCACATACAATATTCAATATCCTCCACTTACTCAAAATATCATTGATGGTTTCAACATCCTCCACTTACTCCAAACAACATTGATGGTTTCAACATCCTCCACTTAATCTAGACAATTAATGAAAATTGATGGTTTCAACATTCTCCACTTATACCTTTAACTAGGTTAGATCAATGAAGACTTAAAAAATCTGCACCTTGATAATTTGAGACCTCTATTATAAACATAGGAAGTTCTGTGGCTAGTTTCACAAAGCAGTCGCATCACAAAGCCAGTCCACTTGATACCATAGTGAAGAGATATGTTATAACTGCGACGGCTTCGTGAAACAGCACCCAGATCAAACTGTTGCTGAAACACCATTTTTGCCAAATTGTAATATATACTTTTTTTTTCTTTTCAGGAGTAAACAAGGGTGACCATTTCAAAGAAATAAAGAAAAAAAAAATTGGAAGGAGTGTTGGGTCTTGTTGATTATCAGTTTTAAGCCATAAAGTGGCATAAGCTGCCAAAATTCAAACTTTTTTCATAATTTCTGTTAAGGTTCTATAAAGTAGAGTAATCCGCCGTAGCGCAGGGCGTATGTTTACTAAAACTTTTGTTAGTACTAGATATTCAACACACTGTATAAATTTCACTCAAAGTCAAACTTTCTTATTACAGACTTGATAATCAGAGTTTAAGAACGAAGTGAGAATTTTGGCAGCTCCTGCAACTTAAGTTCAGTAGAAATTTGATTGTTAACGACCGTTCTCACTACGAGATTAGTTGCATGCAACTTGAAAAGGGGATTCCTCGGTTGTAGCCAAGATCACTTCCATAGTAAAAAAGTGATAATTGTTAATGAGACCCGTCGAAAAAATCGGCGGTGCAAATTTCACAACAAATAAAATATTTACCACTGCATTCAGATAGCATAGACCACGAAGAAGGAGTTTGTCAAACTTATGCCGCTGTAAAGTGACTAAAGATATTTCTACGACACCTTGCACAGTTTAACTGGTCGTTTAAATGTTTTACTATGGCGGTTACGTCAGGTTGAAAGCCAGTGGACTTCGAAACAAATATTGACTGCATAAGGGAAAGTTTACCACTTTACAGCGGCAAACTCGAACTCCTTCTTCGTGGTCTATACTATCGGAATGCAGTGGTAAATATTTTATTCTATGCTTATTTGTTGTGAAATTTGCGCCGCCGATTTTTTCGGCGGGTCTCCTTAACAAATATCACTTTTTTACTATGGAAGTGATCTTGGCTATGACGAACACGGAAAAACAAAAATTCGGCAGAGCCAAGATTTCTCGTCTACCTCGGTTGTAGATCTCCAGTCATACAGCGCATATTTAAATTCTTAGTTTCTCATTTGTGGAACTGTTCATTAGCTACCTTGCAGCGTAGATAAACATGGAGGCACATTGTAGAAAAAACAAGGTATAACTTTCACTGACCTGCATTCATTTAACAATAGCGCTTATGAAGATAAGTGGATTCCTCATTTCTTTGTTCTTGCACACATGACATCTGTCAGAAGCTATTAGTAGAGGGACTACTTTAGGAATTTGACTCCAGTTTTCATTACTTTGTTTCTTCTAATTCCAAGTAAATGCTTGCGTGATGTCATGATTATTATACATGTATTTTTTAAAAAAAATGTTACTTAAAGTGGCATGAGCTGCTGAAATTCACATTTTTTTTCATAATTGCTGATCGCCACGAAAGTAAGAGGCTTTGAAGGCCATCGAAAAACTAAATGATTGGCGTTGGAATGAGGAAAATCCATACAGTATGTGGCCTGCACAAATCGAAAAGTAAACAAAATCTAAATAACCGGGACTTTGTCGTACATTTTCGAGACTAGAAGCACTAAAAAGCTTCTGAATTATACGTCTTGAGAAAAATAACCAATAATTTCAACATTCTGTTTTAACGTCAAAATATCAACATTTTGGCAGCTCATGCCACTTTAAGCTGGTCCGAGGATGTCCTTTGCTTTGTCATGTCTGAGCATTCATTAAGTCTAATAAATCGCAAAACGGAAGGCTGCCAAAATTCAGACTGTCACGAGAAGTTGAAAGACTAACGTTAAGATAAAAAAATATCTGCAACGCCAGTAACTATTAGAGCTGAAGATGCGGACTGGTAAGACAAAATTCAATGGGATGTATGAGTAGGCCTACATTTTTGAGGGTTTGTTGCCTATGAAATTACATAAACATATATCCTCAAGATATATTCTGTTCCAACAAAATCAAATCTAGTGAATTGTTATGCTTTATTTACAAAGAGAAAAACGATTGTCTAATTTTAAAAAGCACCTAAAAGATATAAAAACATTGCATTATGAAGATGGACTGATAGTGATGAGAATACTGGAGGAATGTTTGGATTTGAGCTGCAACTATAATTTCTCGTCCTCCCCTTCTTCTACTGGTGTCTCTTCATTAGGCAGATCTCTGTACATGCAAATTGACAAAAACATCCCAAGTATCCATAACAGAATAATAGCATGAAAAATATCAGTATAAGTGAGAGCGGCTCCCCCATTCCAAATATATGCTCTAGTTAACAAATGTGAGGAAATGACTCCTAAAAATATCATTTATCAAGAAAAATAATTCGGCACAGCTGCTTGGTAGTGGATATATACCAACCAGGCTTTGATTGATTGGGGCTTAACGTCGCACTTGACAGCTAAGGTTATATGGTGACAAAGTACCAACCGACCAAAAGATCTTACCCACCCCCATCCCAACAGTAACACCTCCACAGACCATATAAACGAAGGCTGATGTATTTGGTGTACTTAATTTTCCTCCATGCTAGGTAGACGAAAATGGTTATGGCAACAACCACACCGCCCCCAGCCCGAGGGTACCAGGCTTTGAAGTAAAGTGCAAAATTTGCTGATCTGCAGAAACCAAGGGCAATAACTCTAATATCAACATCACGGAGGAAAAAAAAAGTTTCAAAACACTCAGGCTATCAATCTTATATACATTTTAGCATGTGACCTGTTGCCTACCTATATCTGACAACTGTAATGGGTACAGACATTCAGCTGGCATCTGTAATCCCCAAAGCCACTTGCATAAGTGCCTACACTACATAAAGGCATATAACAGCTATTTCATTTAATTACGGACAAAACAAAAGATAAAAAGTGCTTCGCGACTCATTTGGCCACCATGGTTATCAAAAAATTGTTTGGATACAATTGAGCTGTAGTGTGAAAGCACAGGCCAATTAACAGCCATTTGCTCAATTACTGAATGCCAAAAGGCTGGGTGACTGTTTTGGTCGACCCGTATAGAGACCCCAATTTACTTTTGGTACGGGACAGTCCGACACCTTGTCTATTTGTAAGCTAGTTATAACTGAAATCCATGCAATAGTTCTGAAGATTGAATGCCAAAAGGTTGGGTGACACAAATATCGAGACCCCAATTAAATTTTGGTACATGACGTGTCTAACAATAAGCTTAATTTTCTTCAGCGCAAAATTTGTTAATCACGTCACACAATCCCCAAGAAGCCAGGGTGCACTCCGATGCCGCCAATGTTATTTAAATGCAGATGAACACATTGTCTTGCTTACTTCCGTTAGTGGTTGCTTGTACGATTTTAACACAAAAGAGCAAATACATAACTGAATTCGACCTCCGAGATTTCATGGTGTGAAGGTATAGGGACGCTTATAAAGAATGATTTGGTGGTTTCATTCCTTGTTACATTCCACAGAACTTAAGTGTCCAGGGGGCCGTTTCATGAAGCCGTCGCAAAATGTGATCAATCGCAGTTCCCATGATGTCGTATCTCTTCACTATGGTATACATTGGCAACTATCGCGATGCGACTGTTTTGTGAAACGAGCCTCCACCCACTGATATCACCGGAAATTCCTGGAATTGTCCCAATATAGTTTGTATTGTATATTAAGAGAGGTACTCACCAATAGAAGAGCAAAACTGAATCCAATTCCCAGCAGTATACCAGCTTGATCCATTACTAGGTTATAACCCTGAGAAAAACAACCCTGGAGAAAAGAGAATAAAATGGACAGGATTCAATCCATGATACTTTTTCTAAAGTTCAGCAGAATATGTCCTATCACAAACAAAATTCTGTTGTGAGCTAATATATAATGGCTGCCACAGCAATCTCTTTTCTCCTCAATGGTCATGTATATTAATTTTAAGTGCACATGACATTTGAAAAGCCTTTGATATAGTGTAAAAGGTTGAGCTTGCAGTCTGGTGTGACTTTTGGAAAAGACTGTGTACAACAGAGGAGAAGGCTTTTTGATCGTCTTCTATAGGACTTTCGATTCCTTGTATTAACAAAGATACAAGCTACCCTAATTCTGCACTGACCTTCACATTGAATGCGTTATTGTCTCCAAAACTGACATCTCCTCGTGGAGGTATTGGCATGACAGGTTTTTGACAACCGTCCAAGTCTACATATCTCTGTGAACCTTGAACTGTCACACGCCGACAACAAGACTCCGGTACAAACTTCTGATTTTCTGGGGGCTCTGATCATGAAAAGGACAACAGAAAAAAAAACATTTAGTTTTTAACCAAAACCTGAAATGAACATTCTGTACCACCACCCCAACTAATTGATTATACAATAACACATTGACAACATAAATACCTTCAATTTCTTAAAATCTAATTTGAGACTAGTAGACAATGACTTAAAAATTCAACCAGGAAATATAACATTATCAAACACATAAAGCAATCAAAATCTACAAACAACTGTGCCCTGTGGTGGAAAATTGAGACGACTCTCAACAAAGAATGGCTTCGTCTCATTGATGCTTGCTTGCATTTCCATCTTAGATTTACAACAGTGAAGCGATAAAAATGTATACAACTATTATTGCTAAGATTAAATCCATTGACAAGTTTAATCTTCGCTTCACTGTGATTGTGCATCCTTTTATTTGCTATACTGAACGTACAGAATAACACTTGAACAGGTTAACATTGCTAATAGTCCCACTACTGAACACATCAGAATCAGAAAATCAATTTGTTGATAACAGAAATGGCTAAATCAATGAAAGTGAAATGAGATGGAATGAAATGGGAAAACATTACTGTGGGAAGCTGTTGGACACATATGGCGACAATGGGAGTCATTTATCTTCTTCACTATGGGCAGCATGTAAATAAACCTAATGTGTAGTTAAACATGGGCAGCATGTAAATAAACCTTATGTGTAGTTAAACATGGGCAGCATGTAAATAAACCTAATGTGTAGTTAAGCATGGGCAGCATGTAAATAAACCTAATGTGTAGTTAAGCATGGGCAGCATGTAAATAAACCTAATGTGTAGTTAAACATGGGCAGCATGTAAATAAACCTAATGTGTAGTTAAACATGGGCAGCATGTAAATAAACCTAATGTGTAGTTAAACATGGGCAGCATGTAAATAAACCTAATGTGTAGTTAAGCATGGGCAGCATGTAAATAAACCTAATGTGTAGTTAAGCATGGGCAGCATGTAAATAAACCTAATGTGTAGTTAAGCATGGGTAGCATGTAAATAAACCTAATGTGTAGTTAAGCATGGGTAGCATGTAAATAAACCTAATGTGTAGTTAAGCATGGGCAGCATGTAAATAAACCTAATGTGTAGTTAAACATGGGCAGCATGTAAATAAACCTAATGTGTAGTTAAACATGGGCAGCATGTAAATAAACCTAATGTGTAGTTAAGCATGGGCAGCATGTAAATAAACCTAATGTGTAGTTAAGCATGGGCAGCATGTAAATAAACCTAATGTGTAGTTAAGCATGGGTAGCATGTAAATAAACCTAATGTGTAGTTAAGCATGGGTAGCATGTAAATAAACCTAATGTGTAGTTAAGCATGGGCAGCATGTAAATAAACCTAATGTGTAGTTAAGCATGGGCAGCATGCAAATAAACCTAATGTGTAGTTAAGCATGGGCAGCATGTAAATAAACCTAATGTGTAGTTAAACATGGGCAGCATGTAAATAAACCTAATGTGTAAATAAACATGGGCAGCATGCAAATAAACCTAATGTGTAGTTAAGCATGGGCAGCATGTAAATAAACCTAATGTGTAGTTAAGCATGGGCAGCATGTAAATAAACCTAATGTGTAGTTAAACAAACGGATGAAGTGATCTGTGTTGCATCATTTGGGATACCCTTTAAATGGACTTTGTAATTAGTACAAAGCCTTCTTTTATCAACTAAATGCAAGTTTAGAGTGGATTTTAAAAGTGGAACATAGTTAATTCTTTTTAATTCAGTTTCAAATAGGTCTATCAAATAATGAAATGAAAAGTACATACGTGGTGCCTGTGTTTGTTTGAACCACTCTGAGTTTCTGTAAACTCGATAGTCCCAATCTATACTGTCATCTACTGAACAGCACTCAAACTATAAAACAAAAACATTCGGTTTTAAAATCATTCACTGTATAGTCTATATCATATTGTTAATAACCAATGATATCCTGGTTACGGTTTTAGGTACAAAAAGTTGAATTTTTACAAAGAAATTCTTAATGAAAGTGTATTCCAAGGTAGTGGTGTTTACCCTCAATTGAGTCTCGTCCCAGGCAGAAGTGACAGCCAGGTTTTGGCTATTACTGTGAACTTGTATCCCATAATAATTCAGTAAAGTTTCTCTCATGGAATTCTTCATTGTGTCCTCTAACTGTGGATTTAAAAGAACAGTTCATTATTTCATTTCATTATATTGTTATATATGACAACATTTTTGCCCCAACTATTTCATTTCTTTATTATGGAATGGGTAACATAAAAGTTCATAGTTGATTAAATTTACAAGACTGTATGCTCTGCGACTGAACCAACTATACAATCTCTAGACCACCATTAACATAACAAAATAATAATGCAGTCCAGTTATCACAAAACAATGTCCCACCCTGATACAATATTGTCCAGTTATCATAAAGCAATGTCCCACCCTGATACAATATTGTCCAGTTATCATAAAGCAATGGCCCACCCTGATACAATATTGTCCAGTTATCATAAAGCAATGTCCCACCCTTATACAATATTGTCCAGTTATCATAAAGCAATGGCCCACCCTGATACAATATTGTCCAGTTATCATAAATCAATATCCCACCCTGATACAATATTGTCCAGTTATCATAAAGCAATGTCCCACCCTGATACAATATTGTCCAGTTATCATAAAGCAATGTCCCACCCTGATACAATATTGTCCAGTTATCAAAGCAATGTCCCACCCTGATACAATATTGTCCAGTTATCACAAAACAATGTCCCACCCTGATACAATATTGTCCAGTTATCATAAAACAATGTCCCACCCTGATACAATATTGTCCAGTTATCATAAAGTAATGTCCCACCCTGATACAATATTGTCCAGTTATCATAAAGCAATGTCCCACCCTAATACAATATTGTCCAGTTATCATTAAACAATGTCCCACCCTGATACAATATTGTCCAGTTATCATAAAGCAATGTCCCACCCTTATACAATATTGTCCAGTTATCATAAAGCAATGGCCCACCCTGATACAATATTGTCCAGTTATCATAAATCAATGTCCCACCCTGATACAATATTGTCCAGTTATCATAAAGCAATGTCCCACCCTGATACAATATTGTCCAGTTATCATAAAGCAATGTCCCACCCTGATACAATATTGTCCAGTTATCAAAGCAATGTCCCACCCTGATACAATATTGTCCAGTTATCACAAAACAATGTCCCACCCTGATACAATATTGTCCAGTTATCATAAAACAATGTCCCACCCTGATACAATATTGTCCAGTTATCATAAAGTAATGTCCCACCCTGATACAATATTGTCCAGTTATCATAAAGCAATGTCCCACCCTGATACAATATTGTCCAGTTATCATAAAACAATGTCCCACCCTGATACAATATTGTCCAGTTATCATAAAGCAATGTCCCACCCTATTACAATATTGTCCAGTTATCATAAAACAATGTCCCACCCTGATACAATATTGTCCAGTTATCATAAAGCAATGTCCCACCCTGATACAATATTGTCCAGTTATCATAAAACAATGTCCCACCCTAATAAAATATTGTCCAGTTATCATAAAGCAATGTCCCACCCTGATACAATATTGTCCAGTTATCATAAAGCAATGTCCCACCCTGATACAATATTGTCCAGTTATCATAAAACAATGTCCCACCCTAATAAAATATTATCCAGTTATCATAAAGCAATGTCCCACCCTGATACAATATTGTCCAGTTATCATAAAGCAATGTCCCACCCTGATACAATATTGTCCAGTTATCATAAAGCAATGTCCCACCCTGATACAATATTGTCCAGTTACCATAAAGCAATGCCTCACCCTGATACAATATTGTCCTGTTATCATAAAGCAATCTCCCACCCTGATACAATATTGTCCAGTTATCATAAAGCAATGGCCCACCCTGATACAATATTGTCCAGTTATCATAAAGCAATGCCTCACCCTGATACAATATTGTCCAGTTATCATAAAACAATGCCCCACCCTGATACATTATTGTCCAGTTATCAAAGCAATGTCCCACCCTGATACAATATTGTCCAGTTATCAAAGCAATGTCCCACGCTGTTAACAATATTGTCCAGTTATCATAAAACAATGTCCCACCCTGATACAATACTGTCCAGTAATCATAAAACAATGTCCCACCCTGATACAATGTTGTCCAGTTATCATAAAGCAATGTCCCACCCTGATACAATGTTGTCCAGTTATCATAAAGCAATGTCCCACCCTGATACAATACTGTCCAGTAATCATAAAACAATGTCCCACCCTGATACAATATTGTCCAGTTATCATACAGCAATGTCCCACCCTTATACAATATTGCCCAGTTATCATAAAGCAATGTCCCACCCTGATACAATATTGTCCAGTTATCATAAAACAATGTCCCACCCTGATACAATATTGTCCAGTTATCATAAAGCAATGTCCCACCCTGATACAATATTGTCCAGTTATCAAAGCAATGTCCCACCCTGATACAATATTGTCCAGTTATCACAAAACAATGTCCCACCCTGATACAATATTGTCCAGTTATCATAAAACAATGTCCCACCCTGATACAATATTGTCCAGTTATCATAAAGTAATGTCCCACCCTGATACAATATTGTCCAGTTATCATAAAGCAATGTCCCACCCTGATACAATATTGTCCAGTTATCATAAAACAATGTCCCACCCTGATACAATATTGTCCAGTTATCATAAAGCAATGTCCCACCCTATTACAATATTGTCCAGTTATCATAAAACAATGTCCCACCCTGATACAATATTGTCCAGTTATCATAAAGCAATGTCCCACCCTGATACAATATTGTCCAGTTATCATAAAACAATGTCCCACCCCAATAAAATATTGTCCAGTTATCATAAAGCAATGTCCCACCCTGATACAATATTGTCCAGTTATCATAAAGCAATGTCCCACCCTGATACAATATTGTCCAGTTATCATAAAACAATGTCCCACCCTAATAAAATATTATCCAGTTATCATAAAGCAATGTCCCACCCTGATACAATATTGTCCAGTTATCATAAAGCAATGTCCCACCCTGATACAATATTGTCCAGTTATCATAAAGCAATGTCCCACCCTGATACAATATTGTCCAGTTACCATAAAGCAATGCCTCACCCTGATACAATATTGTCCTGCTATCATAAAGCAATCTCCCACCCTGATACAATATTGTCCAGTTATCATAAAGCAATGGCCCACCCTGATACAATATTGTCCAGTTATCATAAAGCAATGCCTCACCCTGATACAATATTGTCCAGTTATCATAAAACAATGCCCCACCCTGATACATTATTGTCCAGTTATCAAAGCAATGTCCCACCCTGATACAATATTGTCCAGTTATCAAAGCAATGTCCCACGCTGTTAACAATATTGTCCAGTTATCATAAAACAATGTCCCACCCTGATACAATACTGTCCAGTAATCATAAAACAATGTCCCACCCTGATACAATGTTGTCCAGTTATCATAAAGCAATGTCCCACCCTGATACAATGTTGTCCAGTTATCATAAAGCAATGTCCCACCCTGATACAATACTGTCCAGTAATCATAAAACAATGTCCCACCCTGATACAATATTGTCCAGTTATCATACAGCAATGTCCCACCCTTATACAATATTGCCCAGTTATCATAAAGCAATGTCCCACCCTGATACAATATTGTCCAGTTATCATAAAACAATGTCCCACCCTGATACAATATTGTCCAGTTAACATAAAGCAATGTCCCACCCTGATACAATATTGCCCAGTTATCATAAAACAATGTCCCACCCTGATACAATATTGTCCAGTTAACATAAAACAATGTCCCACCCTGATACAATGTTGTCCAGTTATCATAAAGCAATGTCCCACCCTGATACAATGTTGTCCAGTTATCATAAAGCAATGTCCCACCCTGATACAATACTGTCCAGTAATCATAAAACAATGTCCCACCCTGATACAATATTGTCCAGTTATCATAAAGCAATGTCCCACCCTGATATAATATTGTCCAGTTATCATAAAGCAATGTCCCACCCTGATACAATATTGTCCAGTTATCATAAAGCAATGTCCCATCCTGATACAATATTGTCCAGTTATCATAAAGCAATGTCACACCCTGATACAATATTGTCCAGTTATCATAAAGCAATGTCCCACTCTGATACAATATTGTCCAGTTATCATTAAGCAATGTCCCACCCTGATACAATATTGTCCAGTTATCATAAAGCAATGTCCCACCCTGATACAATATTGTCCAGTTATCATTAAGCAATGTCCCACCCTGATACAATATTGTCCAGTTATCATAAAGCAATGTCCCACCCTGATACAATATTGTCCAGTTATCATAAAGCAATGTCCCACCCTGATACAATATTCTCCAGTTATCATAAAGCAATGTCCCACCCTGATACAATATTCTCCAGTTATCATAAAGCAATGTCCCACCCTGATACAATATTGTCCAGTTATCATAAAGCAATGTCCCACCCTGATACAATATTCTCCAGTTATCATAAAGCAATGTCCCACCCTGATACAATATTCTCCAGTTATCATAAAGCAATGTCCCACCCTGATACAATATTGTCCAGTTATCATGATGCAATGTCCCACCCTGATACAATATTCTCCAGTTATCATAAAGCAATGTCCCACCCTGATACAATATTCTCCAGTTATCATAAAGCAATGTCCCACCCTGATACAATATTGCCCAGTTATCATAAAGCAATGTCCCACCCTGATACAATATTGCCCAGTTATCAAAGCAATGTCCCACCCTGATACAATATTGTCCAGTTATCATAAAGCAATGGCCCACCCTGATACAATATTGTTCAGTTATCCTTCATATCCAAATTGTCCACCATTGTACAATAATAAATACTGACTAATATGTATATCTTACCTCTCCTCTAAATACTACAGCCATTATTGCAGCAATCACCAAACAAAGGAAAATCAGCACCAATAATGCGAAATACTAAAACAGAAAACAGCAACATATAAACTTTTATTTTTTATGGTTGAGTTGCAAGGATTAAACAAGAAAAGTATCAGTAAAACTGATGGATGCTCCCCGGTTCCCCATCGCAGATATACGCTCAGCAAATTTGATTAAATAATGAGAAAAGGGCAAAAACTCTGCAAATATCCATTTTTCTGGAGATGCTTAAAGAATAAATCATACCGCGCTATACTACTTTGTAAGGATTTGTCAAAGTAGGAGAATGGACAAAAAAAATAAGACTATTGATTGGTCTGGAAGGCCATGAGTGGGCCATCCAAGTTTACTGACATTTAAAGAAATTGAACAATTAAACAGAAGTATACCAGGTACTGTTCATTCCAAGCCAATGCAAAGTCTGGGTAAAAGAAACCAAGGGCAATGACTCTAAAATTATTATCGTCACGGAGAGAAAAGCGTAACACTGCACAAGGTCTTGGTAATGACTATATACCAGCCAAGTTTCAAAACAATCCTGACAATATCAACCAAGGTATGGCCCGGACAAGCAGTCTGGGTAAAATTTGACAAATTGACGAAACCAAGGGCAATAACTCTAAAATTATTCTCGTCACAGAGAGAAAAGCGTAACACTGCACAAGGTCTTGGTAATGAGGATATACCAGCGAAGTTTCAAACCAATCCTGTCAATATTACCAGAAATATGCCCCGGACAAGAAATTCGGACGGACGGACGGAAAAGCGGTGACTGAATGCTCTCCCGAAAGTTTTCTGGGAGCATAAAAAACACATGTGACAATCACCTAAATGATGACCATACCAGACACCTGTCGCAAACCCCTGGACTATTGGTCCCTGTATCACCTTACTGATGACTGGAATGTTGTGACACAGTATAACACTGATGCCTTTGCACTCAGTCACTATTCTGACATGATCGATCACTCCTATGACTCAGAACTCCAAGATTATTCTACATGTTCATACCCCGACATTTTTGCGCGAATCTGTTAAAACTTGCAGGGTTACTTTATTCTCTCAGATAATGGGTCTCTGTTTTCACTATCTCTATAACGTTAAACGAGTTCAAGGTGAATTAGAATATAATTTGAAGGCACAAATGTCAGTTGCCTGAAACAATATGATAGTATGTCTATGATAGTTTGGTGATTTATAGAAAATTATGAAAATTATGTATGGAATTAGCCATGGAAAGACACCTTATTGATTGAAAAAATAATAAATAAAGATGGAAACTTACAGTAATGAGTAGAGCTCTCATTCTAGTAATTGCCCCAAATGCACCGATAAAGGCCGTTACAAGTATGATACTTCCTGTGGCCATCAGAAGATAGGATGCAGCAGAATATAAATCAGTACCAATGATGTCGGAAAGGAACACCCGATCTACAGCTGTCCATATTCCTACGCCTAAAATAATTAGTCCTAAAATCTAAAAGAGGATAAGGAATAAGTTGAACGTTGGCAAAACTGTTGAACTTTAAGGAGAAAAAAAAAGACAAATGATTAATATGGAAAGTAGTCTTATAGTAATTGGTTATATACTGTTATCATTTATATTGTCTGTAGTCAAAGAATGTAGGTAAACTATTGATAAGAAAATGTTTTATAACCTTTCTAATAAGAACCTGTATAAAGATGTTTTATATTTACTAAAGAGAAAGCTTTGACTATAGAAGTTGAATATTAATACACTTACAAATAGAAAAATATTGAAGATGACTAGAGAGGTTTGCATACACTTGTTGCTTGGCTTCATGTTGAGCTGTCGGTTGGAGGTATATATACAGAAGAGACAGGAACCCCCTCTATAATAGACAAATAAAACATATTAATGATTTAATCTGATGGCCCTTTATTCTTTACAAAGTTCAGTAGATGGTTCTAGTCAGTTTGAAATAAAAAAACTTCTGTTGCTGACAATGGCAACTCAGCTGGGTTGTGTATTACTTATAACTCACAGTAGGTTTCGTAGGGCCTCCTATGTAGATAGGTCTCAATTATTTTCCATGCGATAAAACCACTTACAAGTGGTAGGTAATAAACAATTATTATTCTTGTAGCGGTCACTTTAACAATACATGTACATCGTCTCTTTCCCATATGTTAGCCGATATGCCTAATAATAATCAGTGATTTTAACATATTATAATTTGTTCTATATTGTTAAGTAATAGAAATCTAGGTTCAACTTACATGATACTGTTATCTAAATATAACACGGAGAAATGACCAAGAGCGGTGCAATTTCAGCTATATTACCAAGTCTTTCTTTTAACTTCAATTTTACTCAGAATTAATGTATTTGTATTGCCTTTATCTGCTTGAGATCTGATCGTGATTTTTCGGACAGTGTCATACTAGTGAGACAAACAAGGGTTTTTGTTCTGTCGTGTTAATCGGGCAAGTCAATCACTTAGTGACTAAAGGCTAATAAAATGTCCAGTCATGTTGTATTGGTCTAATAAAAGGGAACTCGTCAAGTGTCGAGTATGCGGAACTGGCCGGGCGATATCCCCGACAGATCAGCCAAGCTTTTACAATCCCCCTGCCCGTCAAACCCTCTTCCTACTCGCCCGATACTTACCACAACTTTACCGTAGTTTGAGGTCTTTGATTGAATACCATCTGCCAATGTCCAAAGGAAACTAAATGTATATGCTGAAATATAAAGGTTGACTAAGAGACATGTGCCAGTGCGGGTTATAAGATCAGAATATCAACAGCAGGATGTGAATTTGTCTCTTACCTGTTGGCTTATATACACACCTGAAGCCCGCCTTTCAGACACACGACAGAACTCTTCAATCTTTAGAGGTGCGCTTGGTGGTCTTTTCACCTGGATGACGTCACCCAAACGTTAAATACTGGATACCAAAGGGGAATATCAAGAAGCGTCAAGAAAAAAATTTAATGGAGTCGCCAATCAAATTTTATAAGAAGAAGAAGAAAGCGTCAAGAAAAAGATTATTCGATTGATTGATTAACGCCACACTCAAAATTATTTCACAAAAATGGCAGCCATACTAGTAGCCGCACTTGTGTGACTCTATCCTGGTTTTACTTACTTTGCCGGTCAGGTAGATACCATACTAGGTCTTTGTGGGGAGAAATCGGGCTCTTCGGTGATAATTATAGAAAACAATATTCTAATGAGCTAGGAGCTTCGCAAGCTGCAATCATCATCAGGGAAATTACTGAATTTCTAGGAGCTTCGGGCCTCACATTAACGCTACATGCCGGAGCTACTTCGGCGAGTATGTGTGTCGGACTAAGACATCCCCTCCCCTTCCTCAAGAAGGACGACGTTACCCCAAATCTCCCCATAAGAGTTGCCAGGTACTCGCTAAAGTTGAGGGAATTTTCTTTGGACAAACGTACCAATTTCCTCTTTTACTTAACCTGGCTTCGGTGTCAGGTATAACTATACCGGGTAAGTGAAATAATCTTAAATGTGGTGTAAAAACATCAATCGTTCTATCTTTTGTTGAATTGATCGAGAACTGCGATAGAATGCGTTCCACACATAAATATATATATACCACGACACATTCCTTACTTCTTTGGATAAGGCCTATGTATCTAAGGAAACTCTCCCTGGATGGCGGCTGTCTACATCAATGATGGATCAGAAAACGTGTCTTCACAATGTGACTACAGCAAACATGTTTATTAAAAAAAAAATAGTGGCGTCTTTTAAACCACATGGAACCATGTAAGAATATCCGCACAAAAGTGGTGAAGCACACAAAGCTCATTCCGGTAATGCCGTCGACCAATGCCACCAGCGAGAGAGATTTCAGTACTCTCAGAAGATTGAAAACCTGGTTGCGCACTACGACAACACAATCGAGACTCAACTGGCTGATGATCCTGCATGTACACAAAGACCGGACTGATGCCATCCCGTTGAAGGACGTTGCCAATGAATTTGTCTCCCGGAGCTACGGCAGGCTGAACAAAATTTGGGAGATTCGACCAATATACCCAGGCAATCAGCATTTTCACTATGATTGTGACTATTACAAATAATGTTGTGTCATAACTTTGTACCCCCAAGCACCCCCCAAGTCTGTGTGGAACTGAGGATGGTCACTCTTACACACTGGACTTTCCTGACCGGCAAGTAAGTAAAACAGGATGAGACACATATGTGTGGCTACAGAGGCCCCTCCAACACGTATGGAACAACTTATGCAAAGACTTACCTGGGTCCAATGTTGGTCTTGAGTTGGATTACTTCACTAAAGTAAAGGTCTTACTCCGCTATTTAGGCCTACTCATTTCTGACATTTATTAGTCGTCGACCAGGTATCAACCAATAAATATCCAAACATAAGTAACGAGGTACCTGTAGGCCTTTAATATTATTGAATAAGTATGGGATATATCTCATGATAAATAACACCAACATTGAAATAGGGTTGCATCGTTTGTTGTCAATATGTAGCTGGTGATAAGGCTACCAAAGAATGACTGATGATTTACGCCGCATTCAAGATTTCTTCATTTGGGTGGTGTTGCCAGATTTAAACGGGAAGGAAACCTGGCTCTTTGCACAGAGGAAAACCCAAGCCTTTAGGCACAACCATTCCACATATCACTTAAGTTTATAATTGGTTTAAAAAGGCGACATGTCATTTGGACCTTTATACCCAATTATAAGTTGTTGAAATACACCAAAACCTATGGTGTATTTCATCAGGTTGAAAATAGACAGTGGACTTTTCTGGAATACCTTGTAATATATACTTAGCGCCATTAAAAACGCACGACCCAAAGAATGTAAAATATTTTGAGAAATGTAAAGTGTAAAATATTTTAAGTACTCTTAAATTGAAGAATAAGGCATTGGTCACAAAGAGACAAAGAATTGACAATATGTGAAACCCTGGTGGCTTATTCCTTGCAAACAAATCGTTGATACAGAAATTGAAGGTGTCATCATTCAATAATGGGTATGTCCACCTCGGGCATCAACGCAAGCAGTACATCTGCGACGCAAGGACCTGATGAGTGTGGCTATTCTGTGCTGTGGGATCCGGTTCCACTCTTCCTGCACTACCTGGATCAATTCACGTCGGTTGCGTGGCCTGGGTTGACGTTGTGCAACGGCATTCTTAAGCTGACCCCACAAGTGCTCTATGGGCGATAGATCGGGGGAGGAATGGAAGCAGCACAGGTCGAAGGATGTTATCCACGTAACCCTGAGCATTCAGGTTGCCATCAACAAGGAGAGTTCGTCTGCGAGAAGTGATGCTTCCCCACAACATAACACTACATCCACCCCAGCGATTTCCTTCCCTCACACATGTATTTGCGAAACGTTCACCACGTCTGCGCCACACACGTTGACCTCGGTCAGGACGATCAAGGCAGATACGAGACTCGTCAGAGAAAAGGAGAGTTCCAATCATGGATACGCCATCTCTGATGATTTCAAGCCCATCGTAAACGGTTTTGGCGTGCGACGGGTGTCAATATGGGCCCTCGGTAGGGGATGCGTGCATACATCTGTATCTGTTGGAGACGGCGTCGGATGGTGCTGAGGCTTACCCTGGGCCTTCCAATTCCCACTGTCTCACGAGCAGTCTGTGGCTCGGTGCGAAATCGGTCACGTGTGGGCAACAAACCGATGTACCGATCCTGGCGGGTTGTAGTGACTCTTGGCTGACCAGGGCGAGTTTCATGTTCCCTGATTCTGAGGCGACTAATTGTGGAGGGATGACACTGCATGTGACGTCCTACGGTGGCACAACTGAGACCCGCCTGTAACATGCAAATGGCACGTTCCCTTTGTTGTGTCGTAAGTCGGGGCATGCACGTTTTCTGATTTTGTTTTCGTCTTTATGCTGAGCTTTGTGTAAAGTGTTGAACTCACGACAAATAAGCCCTGAAAGCTGTTCTCAGTGACGGCGAAACACTCAATGGACGTTATTAGGAAATGTTGCGTAATGTTCACGACAGGCGCGTCGGGAACACCACAGGTTATCCAGTTATTGCAACTCAACTCGAACTAACAATAAACAACAAAACGTAAATGGCCAATAGCCGTACTGGGGTAGAAACATAAAATTCAACCGTGCGTTTTTAATGGCGCTAAGTATATATTGTCAACATTGTACGGACCCTCAGCTATGGTCTGATAAACTGAAATTAAACAAAATATGTTAATGCGAAAAGAAAGTGAAAATACGTAATTTGGTTCAGACAAAGGAGTTAAGCCCTGACTAGTAGCCTAGGTCTTTCAATTAAACGTTTGTTCTTTGACTGGTCTTTGACAATTAAGGTGAAGGAATGCTTTTTTTTTTGGAAACCGGAATATTAAGAAATTTTCCTCGAAGCAATATTGTATTAATAATCGTAGATGAACTTTTCTGGATATCAACAGAAAAACTGCCATATATGAAAAGCCGTCTTGCATGGCAGGCTCACAGGTTAAGCCATTTTACTCTGAAGTATACACGAAGAAAAAAGTTCAGCAGCCCCCTCGAAAGTCTGCACTGACCGATAAAATCATTGGTGTAAGGAGATTGTTGGCAAATCGATGTTGCAGAAACGATTGTGATCATAAAGGGCAACATTTTGGCGATAAGATATTTAGGATATCGTTAGCCAAATCAAAAGTGTATTTTAACAAAATAAAAAGATGCTTGTAAGCATGAAACTGGCTTCACAGGGCGAACATATTTAAGTAAAAATGTCACTTTGAGTATGTTGAACAAATCCTTGGAGCAGAAGGTCAATAGCGCGTATAGCCTCTATTAACTTTCCCGCAGCAGTCCAATTTTGGCAAAATCAGGCAAGATAGCGACCCCCTCAGTCTTTTTTTTTCACTGGAATGAACATTAACATGAAAAGGAATGGTTTACCGGTGTTAGAATTATTTATTTTTTGAAACGCTCAGACCTCTTCAATGAAACACAGGAAGTAGATACAAAAAACCTACAGAATCCGTTCAGCATACATTCACTAATAAACTGCAATTCATTATAATAAATAGTCATTATGTGACCACTAAGAATGCAATGAAAAACAATGAGCAAAATGACGTTGGTGCCAACGGTTGTCCAGCTATTCACCGACCTTAATAAAAGGCTGTACCATCATAATGCCATTGACAAAAGGATGCTGGCGCAATGGAGAAAGTCGATTCTGGTCTGTCCTTTATTTATACAACGTATGGTAAATCATTTACCAACAACATGCCAACCATACACTGATGATTCACCGGCAAACTTTATACAACATTGAACCGACCATTCGCCAATGCTTGGTCAAATAACTGCCAACATTAAACCATCGATATCCCTAATTTTGGGTAGCATAAAAATAAAAAAATAAAAAATCCAAGCCAACGCCAGGCTAAATTTCATGATGTTGTTGTTTTGTTGAATGGTCAAAAGTGACATGATTCGTTGACCTTTGAAGGTATATTCTCCAACCCAAGTCCAATGGATTAAAATGGCCGGTCTTCGCGTTAGAGGTCCCTTCTTGACCTCAAGAATAGGATGACTTCTAATCTTAGATTAGGGGTGGGGTTCATTGGCTTATCATTTGATGTTGATCATGGTCCAAGGGCAATCCTTGATCACAACAGATGTGTTCTGAGCTGTCACAGGTTTAGGTTGAGGAATGTAAATATGTAGCGCCCTCAGTTACATGTATGTGATGTCAGATATAAGCTGCAATCATCAGGAAAATTAGTGAATAACAGACACTGATGATCCGAAAAAACCAGGGCCAGGGTGAGAACTGAATTCACAACTTAGGGTTACCCTCCCACCGCTCTACCAACTGAGCTACCCGGCCCTGCTGGCCTCGCTCGTTAGATTCTCTTATACACATAGAGCTTAAATCAAGCCCATTAGAATATGCATATTTAAATTTTCATACATGATGAAGTCAGTGTTTCTAAAGCAAGTTGCAATTATCATCGGGGAAATTACTGAATTAGTAAATAACCAACCTAGCTGTTCCAGATAAAGGATCGTTTTCTGTGGATTCGAAACTAAACATTGTGAGGAATATATCTTTATCAACCACACACATACCTCCTTGGTTCCTATGTTACCGTCTAACGAGAGTATTAGTTTAAACATACACTATGTACGCAGAAAAGTGAATATATGGTCAACCTTTATATTTCATTTCAAGTAAAGAACTAAAACAAAAGGGATTGTGCTTGTTGAAATATATTTGCCACATTACGAAGGGTCAAGTTAACTAATTCTTAATTACATACAAATAAATATAGTACAAAATGTATTCTTACAGAGGGGGGGGGGGGGGGGGGTATTTATGCTATATGTTCAGGATTGATTTTGCATCACATCAAGGATTATTAAACTAAGCTGACCCCGTAAACTAAACATGTGGAATTCTAGTTCACACCAAATACTCCGATATCATTCAATACAAGACTGTGGGCCAATCTGGTTGTAATTCATTATCTAGTAGGAAAAGGTAACACTACACCAATGTGCTGTGCAGTATGGAAGCATCCCAGTGTACATACAACAATCTGGGGTCTCAAAACCACAATAAACTGGAATGGAACTTAAATAACCTTAAGCCTAGCGCATAGGAGAGGCGCCGGCTGAGAGCTATAAGCTGTTTGCTCCGTATGCGCATACATTTTGGTGAGATTGTCGTCTCTCGAGGCCGCGAGGAAAGTATCTAGCACGTTTAATATTTTCGGCCTCGCGTAGCAAGAATCTCACCATGTGCACACAATGTAAGCTGCCAGCTGAGCCGAGAGGAGGGAAATGCCAATCGTGTGTACCCATTAAAACACATGACCATATTACGTAACATCGGTAGTGCCACTTGTGTAGGTCAGTGAACTTGGGTGAACAGAAGAGCTTATCATCTGCGCTGAAATCTGTAGCTGCTACCTGGGCCACGTGTGCCTTGTAGCTCAGCCGGCGCCTCTCGTCTGCGCTAGGCTTTATCTTTATGTAGTTCCATTTTTGAAAAAGATAATAGACCTATAACATTGTCCTGTATATTTTAACTTCCATTTACAGAATGGATATCAATATTCTTTGGATCTTTTCCTTCCTCCTCCCCAGCCAATATCTGTGGATTTTTTCCGCGTCCTCCAAGACATTCTCTCTCGTGTTTTACTTGATGGGGCCGAGTTTGTTTTTAAAGGTGGAAACTGAAGGGGCACTGTCTTCTCTGTAAAACAACCAAACGTTTTGTGAAAATGAAACATTTTAGCTTTCTGATATACATGTAGTTAAAACACTTACAGGATTACAATATGATACTTTTGTTAATTCTACTATTTTATCCTATGAAGAGCTATTTTGTCCTAAAGAAAATCTAAAGTCCAAAGAAAAAAAAGCTACTTAGTAGAATTTTCTTGAAAACTTTGTAATACATTCACAATGCTTATGCATCTTAAGCTATGGCAAGAATATCGCTAGACTGAGATTGAACCCCATAGGATCATGGGAAAAGAAAGTGAAAATGTTGGTTCTCCCCAGAAGAAACTAGGTAGAAGACAGACAGGGGAGTTTAGCCCTGACCAGTATATCAAACACTTGTTCTTTTTATAAGCAATGACTGGCTTTTGGATCAGAGGTCAAGCCATTTTACTTTGAAGTAAATACTATAATCTTGGCAATAGTGATGCTGGCCATATTGAACCACAATTGGTATTATAGTTTTTTCACGATGTCTTCACTGGTCTAAGTTCAACCCCAAAGGATAACTAGTTCGTAATATTTGATTAAAAAAACTTTCCCTTTCCAAAAGTTTGTGCTTGGTATCTGCAGCGGAAGTGAGAAAATGGATTTTTTCAATGGGCATGATTTAAAAATGGCCCTTGACCCGATGACCTAGAGTGTTGAAATGTTGTGCCACGGGCACATCATGCTTAAGTCAAATACTAGATAAATGGTTGGCTGCTCTTTGTCGTAGAGAATTTTGTGTTTCTCTGATATTTTTGCAAGATTTTTCTCCGAAAAATGTTCCACGATCTCGCACATTTACATCCAGTTTGCATCGCGTCTTTAGGCATTTCATTGATGTACCAGAGAGAAATGTTAGGCCGTAATGGTACACTCGTGATGAAGAAGCAAGCGTGTCTGGGGTTGAAGGGGGAGAAATGATTTGTCTTAAAGCGATGCTACATGCTGGGTCATACGATGCTCCACACACTTTCAAGGGCGTCATAAAGTCTCAGGTTTTTGATTCTACAGAAACTGTATTTCTTTAGATTTTTTTAATCAGGCTTGTTCTGTTTGTTTTAAAGCTCTTCTTCCAAGGAGGTATTCTATTAGCTTACTACGAAGGATCAAATCTGACACATTAAGACAAATCAATAGTTGGTTGGCCTGATACAGTGTGCCAATATTGTTTTGATATCTTACATAATAATGGTCTGATATGGACTTCACTATCTATAAATGATAATAATTTTTATGGACCAAATGGCTGTCACACTTTAGATTACCTCCAATATTGGAAGAGGAATCGTCCATAGAATAACTTCTGTTTCGAGCACTTTCTTCCACAGATGTCACACTTTCAATCTCCATGGGAACATGGCTACCCTGCAAAGTAAATAAGAAAACGTAACATCTTAAACATATAAGAAATGGTGCTTGAAGCTTCACAGTTTTGGAGATAATGTACAAGGAGTAATGTACAGATAGAATTAGACTTCACAGCTCGTTATTATGTTTATAACGATTAGCACATTCAACTCAATATAATAATGTGTAAAAGATTGCAAGAAATACATATATATAACAACATACAACAAGTTGAACTCTTCTTCCCATTGTGATGTCACTTCCAAGACGTGGTAATGATGTTTCACTTTCACTTCGGACCATACTGAAAAGCAAAGGTTGGAACTCACTGATGGAATCTACAAGGATAAGTTGAATTAGCCAGGTAGATGGACTATTGACCCACTTATAACATGGCATGCTTGAGGTAATCAACATCTAATAAATACAGATTGGTCTTACTATTAATGGGTATTTACACAGTTAGTTCAACTTTCCTTCCCCAAACTCACTACTCTTAATGGGTATTCACACACTCAGTTCGACTTTCCTTCCCCAAACTCACTACTCGTAATGGGTATTCACACACTCGGTTCAACTTTCCTTCCCCAAACTCACTACTCTTAATGGGTATTCACACACTCAGTTCAACTTTCCTTCCCCAAACTTAATGGGTATTCACACACTCATATCCACTTTCCTTCCCCAAACTTACTACTTTAGCAAGAGCTATAACTTACTGTTCCTGCATCCCGACAGATGAAAACTCTCTGACCTGATTGTGAAGCCACTCAAATGTCCGAGAAGCTTTTGTAGCAACTTCAACTCTTTTTTCTCGTTCTTTTTCTTCCACCTCTTTGGCTCGTGCTACAGAAAATATGTGATGGAAAGAAGCAATGAAGCTAAATGGTACATATATCTGGATTTGGAACACATGCTTAGGTTCAAGAAATGAAGCTAAATGGTACATATATCTGGATTTGGAACACATGCTTAGGTTCAAGAAATGAAGCTAAATGGTACATATATCTGGATTTGGAACACATGCTTAGGTTCAAGAAATGAAGCTAAATGGTACATATATCTGGATTTGGAACACATGCTTAGGTTCAAGAAATGAAGCTAAATGGTACATATATCTGGATTTGGAACACATGTTTAGTTTCAAGAAATGAAGCTAAATGGTACATATATCTGGATTTGGAACACATGCTTAGGTTCAAGAAATGAAGCTAAATGGTACATATATCTGGATTTGGAACACATGCTTAGGTTAAAGAAATGAAGCTAAATGGTACATATATCTGGATTTGGAACACATGCTTAGGTTCAAGAAATGAAGCTAAATGGTACATATATCTGGATTTGGAACACATGCTTAGGTTCAAGAAATGAAGCTAAATGGTACATATATCTGGATTTGGAACACATGCTTAGGTTAAAGAAATAAAGCTAAATGGTACATATATCTGGATTTAGAACACATGCTTAGGTTAAAGAAATGAAGCTAAATGGTACATATATCTGGATTTGGAACACATGCTTAGGTTCAAGAAATGAAGCTAAATGGTACATATATCTGGATTTGGAACACATGCTTAGGTTCAAGAAATAAAGCTAAATGGTACATATATCTGGATTTGGAACACATGCTTAGGTTAAAGAAATGAAGCTAAATGGTACATATATCTGGATTTGGAACACATGCTTAGGTTAAAGAAATGAAGCTAAATGGTACATATATCTGGATTTGGAACACATGCTTAGGTTCAAGAAATAAAGCTAAATGGTACATATATCTGGATTTAGAACACGTTTAGTTTCAAGAAATGAAGCTAAATGGTACATATATCTGGATTTTGGAACATATGTTTAGCTTCACGAAATGAATTGGAGGAGTAAACCAGGTGATACTATTGGAGGAGTAAACCAGGTGATACTGTTGGAGGAGTAAACCAGGTGATACTATTGGAGGAGTAAACCAGGTGATACTATTGGAGGAGTAAACCAGGTGATACTGTTGGAGGAGTAAACCAGGTGATACTATTGGAGAAGTAAACCAGGTGATACTATTGGAGGAGTAAACCAGGTGATACCATTGGAGGAGTAAACCAGGTGATACTGTTGGAGGAGTAAACCAGGTGATACTATTGGAGGAGTAAACCAGGTGATACTGTTGGAGAAGTAAACCAGGTGATACTATTGGAGGAGTAAACCAGGTGATACTATTGGAGAAGTAAACCAGGTGATACTATTGGAGGAGTAAACCAGGTGATACTATTGGAGAAGTAAACCAGGTGATACTATTGGAGGAGTAAACCAGGTGATACCATTGGAGGAGTAAACCAGGCGATACTCTTGGAGGAGTAAACCGGGTGATACTATTGGAGGAGTAAACCAGGTGATACTATTGGAGGAGTAAACCAGGTGATACTGTTGGAGGAGTAAACCAGGTGATACTGTTGGAGGAGTAAACCAGGTGATACTGTTGGAGGAGTAAACCAGGTGATACTGTTGGAGGAGTAAACCAGGTGATACTGTTGGAGGAGTAAACCAGGTGATACTATTGGAGGAGTAAACCAGGTGATACTGTTGGAGGAGTAAACCAGGTGATACTGTTGGAGGAGTAAACCAGGTGATACTGTTGGAGGAGTAAACCAGGTGATACTATTGGAGAAGTAAACCAGGTGATACTATTGGAGGAATAAACATACCATTATTCGATAGAGAAATATAAGATGGTTACCTTGAAAATATTCCTTTCTGGGTAGAGTTTTTCTTGGTAAGGTCTGTACTGGCCTCATCAAATGTGTAGATTCACTTAATTTCTTAAATAAAGCCAACTTTTGTTTGGGATCTGTAATAATCAACAATAATCTGTTCAAACACTTGGTGTTACTTTCTTTGTAAGTGGATTATATGTACTAAAATGATATTTCTTATATACAATGTCAAAATAATTTCACCTAGTTTTCTTATTTTCTTTCTGTGATCTGCGTTGTATTTCATCTTTTTAGCTCTCTGCACCATCAACATGGCTGTCTTGTTGTCTTTGAAGCCCCTGTTACAGATAGATAAATAGACAGCTGATATAGATTATTGGTTGACAGAAGTAGGTACATTGTATAATTATAATAATGCTACAGACTGACAGAAGATGGATGATTGATTGATTGATTGAGGGGAGATTATTGGTTGACATAAGTAGGTACATTGTACATATGTAATACTGCTACAGACTGACAGAAGATGGATGTTTGATTGATTGGTTGAGGGGAAATTATTGGTGCTAATAATGACCATTATTTAACTGGATAATATTTAGACGTTTGATATTATTGATAAAGTGTTTTTCTGTTGGTTAAAATATAGGTTGTTGTTTACCATTCCTCTGAGATCATTTCCTCTTTCTTGGATAAGCCCGTACGATGAGTGTCTGTTCCAGTATGTGTGGAGGAGGGTGGGCGGGGCTGTCCATCACCAGCAAGGCTACGATTGGTCAACGGAGATGTCAGGTTTCTCCAGGCTTGTTTAGGGAAGACAGGTGGGTGAGGAGTTGCTGATTCACTCCCAGGGCGACCAGATGGTGGTTTGCCCAGAACAGGGTGACTGAAATAACAACACCAGGTTAGAGGAGGATGGAATTGATCAAAACAAAGATGAAATCATAATACATATATAGATACTGTATTTTAATTCAAAAACTGGGTGTGTTGCTAAAAACATTTGAGGACGTTCCCTTAACGGTTATGTATTGCAGGGTCCACTTAACTGTGTTGGCATGCAGATGGAATTAGCTGTTTTAATGTGTTTTAAACTGACCTTGATGGTATATTGGGAGTAGGTGGTGGTTTCCAATCATCATCTATACCAGCCTGTTTACAATAGAAGAAAGATGTTTTCCTATATAAACCATGTGCTGAAAAATCTGACCACAAGGAAACGATCAAGTGACAAATCCACTATCCACAAGTTGAAATTTGTGTCAAGCTCTTATATGACAACATGATTTTATTAAACAAGATTGCACTTAAAAACATTTTTTTTTCTCAGCTTAAAAATTTGGGACTAATTAAATGAGGCGTAGAATAGCATCCAACACAGGGCAAGAAAAAAGGGACTCGTATCCAACAAAGGACATGGAAAAGAGTGAGTGATTTGGGTTTTACCTCCTGCTCAACAGTATTTCAGTTATATGAAGACGTTGACATGGAAAAGAAAACATCAATATAAAAACATTTTGTTGACATCAAATATAAATCCATGACTTATCCATGGTGAAAAACTCTGTTTAAAAAAAGATTTCAAATAGGTACCATATCGAAGTTGAAATGAGCCAGATCTATTTCCTGGAAATCCTCCTCCTCTTCCTCTGACATATGAGCGTATTCCAGTGCTTGGAGGAGTCGAGTTCGCAGGCTGTATCCTCTCCAATATGCCTGTTACATATATATATGTACATTTTAGTCAGGAGAAATTGAGGTGTGCACATGGAGAATTTAGGTGTGCACAGGGTGAATTTAGGTGTGCACAGGGTGAATTGAGGTGTGCACAGGGAGAATTTAGGTGTACACAGGGTGAATTTAGGTGTGCACAGGGTGAATTGAGGTGTGCACAGGGAGAATTTAGGTGTACACAGGGTGAATTGAGGTGTGCACAGGGAGAATTGAGGTGTGCACAGGGAGAATTGAGGTGTGCACAGGGAGAATTTAGGTGTACACAGGGTGAATTGAGGTGTGCACAGGGAGAATTGAGGTGTGCACAGGGAGAATTGAGGTGTGCACAGGGAGAATTGAGGTGTGCACAGGGAGAATTGAGGTGTGCACAGGGAAAATTGAGGTGTGCACAGGGAGAATTGAGGTGTGCACAGGGAGAATTGAGGTGTGCACAGGGAGAATTGAGGTGTGCACAGGGAGAATTGAGGTGTGCACAGGGATAATTTAGGTGTACACAGGGTGAATTTAGGTGTGCACAGGGAGAATTGAGGTGTGCACAGGGAGAATTGAGGTGTGCACAGAGAGAATTGAGGTGTGCACAGGGAGAATTGAGGTGTGCACAGGGAGAATTGAGGTGTGCACATGGAGAATTTAGGTGTACACAGGGTGAATTTAGGTGTGCACAGGGTGAATTAAGGTGTGCACAGGGAGAATTTAGGTGTACACAGGGTGAATTTAGGTGTGCACAGGGTGAATTGAGGTGTGCACAGGGAGAATTTAGGTGTACACAGGGTGAATTGAGGTGTGCACAGGGAGAATTGAGGTGTGCACAGGGAGAATTTAGGTGTACACAGGGTGAATTGAGGTGTGCACAGGGAGAATTGAGGTGTGCACAGGGAGAATTGAGGTGTGCACAGGGAGAATTGAGGTGTACACAGGGATAATTGAGGTGTGCACAGGGAGAATTGAGGTGTGCACATGGAGAATTGTGGTGTGCACAGGGAGAATTGAGGTGTGCTCAGGGAGAATTGAGGTGTGCACAGGAAGAATTTAGGTGTACACAGGGAGAATTGAGGTGTGCACTTAGAGAATTGAGGTGTGCACAGGGAGAATTGAGGTGTGCACTGGGAGAATTGTGGTGTGCACACCGCAAATTGAGGTGTGCACAGGGAGAATTAAGGTGTGCGTAGGGAGAATTGAGGTGTGCACAGGGAGAATTTAGGTGTACACAGGGTGAATTGAGGTGTGCACAGGGAGAATTGAGGTGTGCACAGGGAGAATTGAGGTGTGCACAGGGAGAATTGAGGTGTGCACAGGGAGAATTGAGGTGTGCACAGGGAGAATTGAGGTGTGCACATGGAGAATTGTGGTGTGCACAGGGAGAATTGAGGTGTGCTCAGGGAGAATTGAGGTGTGCACAGGAAGAATTTAGGTGTACACAGGGAGAATTGAGGTGTGCACTTAGAGAATTGAGGTGTGCACAGGGAGAATTGAGGTGTGCACTGGGAGAATTGTGGTGTGCACACCGCAAATTGAGGTGTGCACAGGGAGAATTAAGGTGTGCGTAGGGAGAATTGAGGTGTAAATCAGTAAACACACAACAATGTAACCAGGATTATTTTGAAAACCATCTTACAAAACAGGTGGACCAATGATAACATGATACAAACGTGTTGATTTAACCAAGTGGAAGTCAGTATCTGCCATTGTATTTTTCTACATGAATTTCCTTTTATATTGCCATTTCTTTGTTTATGCTGATAACTTGCTGAAAATTTTACAATTTTATCAAAACTGGCCATTGATGACGTGTGTCAAATACTATAACTCTATTAAAATGGAATCTTTAGTTTTTGATATATTTGAGATTAATGGGGGCCACTTTTTTAAGCCCATCCAATATATAATAAATGCCAAATTTCTTGATCTATTTCATCAAGTGGGGTCCACTCATAAAGAACTGTTGTTATATATGACTCCACTAACCTAACCTGTATAAGTGTGGCTACCTTGAGTGGGGCCCACACATAAATAGCTATTGCTATATCAAATGGGGTCCACCCATAAATAACTGTTGCTATATATAACTCCACTAACCTGTATAAGTGTGGCTGCCTCATCCAGTGGGGTCCAATTAACCTTTGCTATCACAGCACCATCATTAACCAGTTCACGGCTAATATTCATAGTTTCATCATTCATATCTATTTGTGAGGTTTCCAGCAAATCATTCCCATTTGAACGAATGTTTACTTGTGATGAAGATATAACATTCACATGTATATTCTCTCCATTTGGCTGAGAAGCAATGTCTGGTGTCATATCCATTACATTCGTAGGGTCACTCCTGTTAGATGATTCATCCTTCCTTTTCTCGGCCGTCTTTACCCTGGCTCTCCCAGAGAGGGGTCTCCCGATGGGTTTAGGTGCGGCGGGTGCTGAAGGCCAGGTAACTGTCACATCACCGTATTCATGAGCATAACGACTCTCCACGGCCAGGTCAAATGTCATCTTACAATACCTGGAGTATGCAGTATAGATTTCCTCCAGGGAACTTCCCTCACTCTCACTGCTGATAAATAGTCACAAGAAAACAAAAATAGTGTCATGTTTCAGTTGAAACCTGTAATGTATCAACTATATATTGAGTGCACTCTTTACTTTTTGTTATTTTTCGCCCAGCCAATATATTTTATTATGAATTCACTGTCAAATTGCTCTTATTTCCTGTGATTTGTGGCTGAAATTGAGTTATGTAGAAAAATTACAAATAAAGAAAATATTTTTTTTTATTTTTATCTTTTGATGAGTAATTTTTCTAAGTGTTTGAAACCAGCAAGTTGTTTGAATCCTTTGAGAATGTTAGTGTGTGAATATTACCAGAGTGAATGATGAAGATGTTCCTTCAATTCATCCATCTTCTTACACTGATTCAGACACATGACTTCAAACGAGCAGCTCGGAGATATGGCTATCTTTGTATCTCTGATAGATTCCCCATCAATAGTGATGAGGGATGGGAGACAGTCCACAGCTGCACTCCTGTACACATATCAACATGATACATCTTAATGACTCAACCAAGGGGTAAACAAAGAAATTACATGTGTAACAGGAAAATATTTGAGTTTATGTTGTGATTGATTGCTGTTTTACGTCGCAGTCAAGATTATTTTACTTATACGGCGACGTTGTCAGGTTGGTTTAGTGGGGGGAGGAAACCAGGCTCATTGCCCAGACGAAACCCACGACTTTTGGCGAGTACCTGGCAACTCTTCCACATACGGCTATCAAGTGAAAAATCCCCTCAGAAAATTTTCCATTTTTATTCTGCCCGAGTGTGTTTGGAACCCACGTCGTCTGGAAGGTGGAAGGTTTGGAGGGCACGATCACTCTAACCCACTCGACCACCGAGGGCCCTGAGTTTATGTTGTGATTCATTAAATTGATTGACTTTTATTTCACACTCAGTATATTTTCAGCTTTTATCCTCTTGTTAAGTCTAAATTCTGCTAAGAAGCCGATTGACAATAAAAGTGAATGGAGAAGTTATACTGACCTAAATTCCATAATGCCTGGATTCCCTTTCACACAAACTCTGGACAAATATTTACAATGTTTGAGGGAGTTCACTATTTCTACACCATCTATAAAGAAATAGCAATAGGTACACTGACAGATGGGTGTATTACATGAATAGCAATACGTACACTGACAGATGGATGTATTACATGAATAGCAATATGTACACTGACAGATGGGTGTATTACATGAATAGCAATACGTACACTGACAGATGGATGTATTACATGAATAGCAGTATGTACACTGACAGATGGGTGTATTACATGAATAGCAATACGTACACTGACAGATGGATGTATTACATGAATAGCAATATGTACAATGGCAGATGGATGTATTACATGAATAGCAATACGTACACTGACAGATGGATGTATTACATGAATAGCAATATGTACAATGACAGATGGGTGTATTACATGAATAGCAATAGGTACAATGACAGATGGGTGTATTACATGAATAGCAATAGGTACAATGACAGATGGATGTATTACATGAATAGCAATAGGTACAATGACAGATGGGTGTATTACATGAATAGCAATACGTACACTGACAGATGGGTGTATTACATAAATAGCAATAGGTACACTGACAGATGGGTGTATTACATAAATAGCAATAGGTACACTGACAGATGGGTGTATTACATAAATAGCAATAGGTACACTGACAGATGGGTGTATTACATGAATAGCAATAGGTACACTGACAGATGGATGTATTACATGAATAGCAATAGGTACACTGATAGATGGGTGTATTACATGAATAGCAATACCTTCACTGACAGATGGGTGTATTACATGAATAGCAATACCTTCACTGACAGATGGATGTATTACATGAATAGCAATAGGTACAATGACAGATGGATGTATTACATGAATAGCAATATGTACACTGATAGATGGGTGTATTACATGAATAGCAATAGGTACACTGATAGATGGATGTATTACATGAATAGCAATATGTACATTGACCAATGGATGTATTACATGAATAGCAATACCTTCACTGACAGATGGATGTATTACATGAATAGCAATAGGTACACTGACAGGTGGGTGTATTACATGAATAGCAATAGGTACACTGATAGATGGATGTATTACATGAATAGCAATAGGTACACTGATAGATGGGTGTATTACATGAATAGCAATACCTTCACTGACAGATGGATGTATTACATGAATAGCAATAGGTACACTGATAGATGGGTGTATTACATGAATAGCAATACCTTCACTGACAGATGGATGTATTACATGAATAGCAATAGGTACAATGACAGATGGATGTATTACATGAATAGCAATATGTACACTGATAGATGGGTGTATTACATGAATAGCAATAGGTACACTGATAGATGGATGTATTACATGAATAGCAATAGGTACAATGACAGATGGATGTATTACATGAATAGCAATATGTACATTGACAAATGGATCATGATGTATTACATGAATAGCAATAGGTACACTGACAGATGGATGTATTACATGCATAGCAATAGGTACACTGACAGATGGATGTATTACATGAATAGCAATAGGTACACTGACAGATGGATGTATTACATGAATAGCAATATGTACACTGACAGATGGATGTATTACATGAATAGCAATAGGTACACTGACAGAAAGGTGTATTACATGAATAGCAATAGGTACAATGACAGATGGATGTATTACATGAATAGCAATAGGTACACTGACAGATGGATGTATTACATGAATAGCAATAGGTACACTGACAGATGGATGTATTACATGAATAGCAATAGGTACAATGACAGATGGATGCATTACATGAATAGCAATAGGTACACTGACAGATGGATGTATTACATGCATAGCAATAGGTACACTGACAGATGGATGTATTACATGAATAGCAATAGGTACACTGACAGATGGATGTATTACATGAATAGCAATATGTACACTGACAGATGGATGTATTACATGAATAGCAATAGGTACACTGACAGAAAGGTGTATTACATGAATAGCAATAGGTAAAATGACAGATGGATGTATTACATGAATAGCAATAGGTACACTGACAGATGGATGTATTACATGAATAGCAATAGGTACACTGACAGATGGATGTATTACATGAAAAGCAATAGGTACAATGACAGATGGATGCATTACATGAATAGCAATAGGTACACTGACAGATGGATGTATTACATGAATAGCAATAGGTACACTGACAGATGGATGTATTACATGAATAGCAATAGTACACTGACAGATGGATGTATTACACGAATAGCAATAGGTACAATGATAGATGGGTGTATTACATGAATAGCAATGGGTACACTGACAGATGGATGTATTACATGAATAGCAATATGTACACTGACAGATGGATGTATTACATGAATAGCAATAGGTACACTGACAGATGGATGTATTACATGAATAGCAATATGTAGACTGACAGATGGATGTATTACATGAATAGCAATAGGTACACTGACAGATGGATGTATTACATGAATAGCAATAGGTACACTGGCAGATGGATGTATTACATGAATAGCAATAGGTACAATGACAGATGGATGCATTACATGAATAGCAATAGGTACACTGACAGATGGATGTATTACATGAATAGCAATACGTACAATGACAGATGGATGTATTACATGAATAGCAATAGGTACAATGACAGATGGATGTATTACATGAATAGCAATAGGTACACTGACAGATGGGTGTATTACATGAATAGCAATAGGTACACTGACAGATGGATGTATTACATGAATAGCAATGGGTACACTGACAGATGGATGTATTACATGAATAGCAATGGGTACACTGACAGATGGATGTATTACATGAATAGCAATGGGTACACTGACAGATGGATGTATTACATGAATAGCAATAGGTACACTGACAGATGGATGTATTACATGAATAGCAATAGGTACACTGACAGATGGATGTATTACATGAATAGCAATAGGTACACTGACAGATGGATGTATTACATGAATAGCAATAGGTACACTGACAGATGGATGTATTACACGAATAGCAATAGGTACATGTACAATGATAGATGGGTGCATTACATGAATAGCAATGGGTACACTGACAGATGGATGTATTACATGAATAGCAATATGTACACGGACAGATGGGTGTATTACATGAATAGCAATACAATCCACTGGCAGATGGGTGTATTACATGAATAGCAATAGGTACAATGACAGATGGATGTATTACATGAATAGCAATACAATCCACTGGCAGATGGGTGTATTACATGAATAGCAATATGTACACTGACAGATAGGTGTATTACATGAATAGCAATACAATCCACTGGCAGATGGGTGCATTACATGAATAGCAATACAATCCACTGGCAGATGGGTGTATTACATGAATAGCAACAGGTACACTGACAGATGGATGTATTACATGAATAGCAATACAATCCACTGGCAGATGGGTGTATTACATGAATAGCAATATGTACAATGACAGATGGGTGTATCACATGAATAGCAATAGGTACACTGGCAGATGGGTGTATTACATGAATAGCAATAGGTACAATGACAGATGGATGTATTACATGAATAGCAATATGTACACTGACAGATGGGTGTATTACATGAATAGCAATACAATCCACTGGCAGATGGGTGTATTACATGAATAGCAATAGGTACAATGACAGATGGATGTATTACATGAATAGCAATACAATCCACTGGCAGATGGGTGTATTACATGAATAGCAATATGTACACTGACAGATAGGTGTATTACATGAATAGCAATACAATCCACTGGAAGATGGGTGTATTACATGAATAGCAATACAATCCACTGGCAGATGGGTGTATTACATGAATAGCAATAGGTACACTGACAGATGGATGTATTACATGAATAGCAATACAATCCACTGGCAGATGGGTGTATTACATGAATAGCAATAGGTACACTGACAGATGGATGTATTACATGAATAGCAATAGGTACACTGACAGATGGGTGTATTACATGAATAGCAATAGGTACACTGGCAGATGGGTGTATTACATGAATAGCAATAGGTAAAATGACAGATGGATGTATTACATGAATAGCAATACAATCCACTGGCAGATGGGTGTATTACATGAATAGCAATAGGTACACTGACAGATGGATGTATTACATGAATAGCAATACAATCCACTGGCAGATGGGTGTATTACATGAATAGCAATAGGTACAATGACAGATGGATGTATTACATGAATAGCAATAGGTACACTGACAGATGGATGTATTACATGAATAGCAATAGGTACACTGACAGATGGATGTATTACATGAATAGCAATAGGTACACTGACAGATGGATGTATTACATGAATAGCAATAGGTACACTGACAGATGGATGTATTACACGAATAGCAATAGGTACATGTACAATGATAGATGGGTGCATTACATGAATAGCAATGGGTACACTGACAGATGGATGTATTACATGAATAGCAATATGTACACGGACAGATGGGTGTATTACATGAATAGCAATACAATCCACTGGCAGATGGGTGTATTACATGAATAGCAATAGGTACAATGACAGATGGATGTATTACATGAATAGCAATACAATCCACTGGCAGATGGGTGTATTACATGAATAGCAATATGTACACTGACAGATAGGTGTATTACATGAATAGCAATACAATCCACTGGCAGATGGGTGCATTACATGAATAGCAATACAATCCACTGGCAGATGGGTGTATTACATGAATAGCAACAGGTACACTGACAGATGGATGTATTACATGAATAGCAATACAATCCACTGGCAGATGGGTGTATTACATGAATAGCAATATGTACAATGACAGATGGGTGTATCACATGAATAGCAATAGGTACACTGGCAGATGGGTGTATTACATGAATAGCAATAGGTACAATGACAGATGGATGTATTACATGAATAGCAATATGTACACTGACAGATGGGTGTATTACATGAATAGCAATACAATCCACTGGCAGATGGGTGTATTACATGAATAGCAATAGGTACAATGACAGATGGATGTATTACATGAATAGCAATACAATCCACTGGCAGATGGGTGTATTACATGAATAGCAATATGTACACTGACAGATAGGTGTATTACATGAATAGCAATACAATCCACTGGAAGATGGGTGTATTACATGAATAGCAATACAATCCACTGGCAGATGGGTGTATTACATGAATAGCAATAGGTACACTGACAGATGGATGTATTACATGAATAGCAATACAATCCACTGGCAGATGGGTGTATTACATGAATAGCAATAGGTACACTGACAGATGGATGTATTACATGAATAGCAATAGGTACACTGACAGATGGGTGTATTACATGAATAGCAATAGGTACACTGGCAGATGGGTGTATTACATGAATAGCAATAGGTAAAATGACAGATGGATGTATTACATGAATAGCAATACAATCCACTGGCAGATGGGTGTATTACATGAATAGCAATAGGTACACTGACAGATGGATGTATTACATGAATAGCAATACAATCCACTGGCAGATGGGTGTATTACATGAATAGCAATAGGTACAATGACAGATGGATGTATTACATGAATAGCAATAGGTACACTGACAGATGGATGTATTACATGAATAGCAATAGGTACACTGACAGATGGATGTATTACATGAATAGCAATAGGTACACTGACAGATGGATGTATTACATGAATAGCAATAGGTACACTGACAGATGGATGTATTACACGAATAGCAATAGGTACATGTACAATGATAGATGGGTGCATTACATGAATAGCAATGGGTACACTGACAGATGGATGTATTACATGAATAGCAATATGTACACGGACAGATGGGTGTATTACATGAATAGCAATACAATCCACTGGCAGATGGGTGTATTACATGAATAGCAATAGGTACAATGACAGATGGATGTATTACATGAATAGCAATACAATCCACTGGCAGATGGGTGTATTACATGAATAGCAATATGTACACTGACAGATAGGTGTATTACATGAATAGCAATACAATCCACTGGCAGATGGGTGCATTACATGAATAGCAATACAATCCACTGGCAGATGGGTGTATTACATGAATAGCAACAGGTACACTGACAGATGGATGTATTACATGAATAGCAATACAATCCACTGGCAGATGGGTGTATTACATGAATAGCAATATGTACAATGACAGATGGGTGTATCACATGAATAGCAATAGGTACACTGGCAGATGGGTGTATTACATGAATAGCAATAGGTACAATGACAGATGGATGTATTACATGAATAGCAATATGTACACTGACAGATGGGTGTATTACATGAATAGCAATACAATCCACTGGCAGATGGGTGTATTACATGAATAGCAATAGGTACAATGACAGATGGATGTATTACATGAATAGCAATACAATCCACTGGCAGATGGGTGTATTACATGAATAGCAATATGTACACTGACAGATAGGTGTATTACATGAATAGCAATACAATCCACTGGAAGATGGGTGTATTACATGAATAGCAATACAATCCACTGGCAGATGGGTGTATTACATGAATAGCAATAGGTACACTGACAGATGGATGTATTACATGAATAGCAATACAATCCACTGGCAGATGGGTGTATTACATGAATAGCAATAGGTACACTGACAGATGGATGTATTACATGAATAGCAATAGGTACACTGACAGATGGGTGTATTACATGAATAGCAATAGGTACACTGGCAGATGGGTGTATTACATGAATAGCAATAGGTAAAATGACAGATGGATGTATTACATGAATAGCAATACAATCCACTGGCAGATGGGTGTATTACATGAATAGCAATAGGTACACTGACAGATGGATGTATTACATGAATAGCAATACAATCCACTGGCAGATGGGTGTATTACATGAATAGCAATAGGTACAATGACAGATGGATGTATTACATGAATAGCAATACAATCCACTGGCAGATGGGTGTATTACATGCATAGCAATAGGTACACTGGCAGATTGGTGTATTACATGAATAGCAATACAATCCACTGGCAGATGGGTGTATTACATGAATAGCAATAGGTACACTGACAGATGGATGTATTACATGCATAGCAATAGGTACACTGACAGATGGGTGTATTACATGAATAGCAATACAATCCACTGGCAGATGGGTGCATTACATGAATAGCAATAGGTAAACTGACAGATGGATGTATTACATGAATAGCAATACAATCCACTGGCAGATGGGTGTATTACATGAATAGCAATGGGTACACTGACAGATGGATGTATTACATGAATAGCAATACAATCCACTGGCAGATGGGTGTATTACATGAATAGCAATAGGTACACTGACAGATGGATGTATTACATGAATAGCAATGGGTACACTGACAGATGGATGTATTACATGAATGGCAATAGGTACACTGACAGATGGATGTATTACATGAATAGCAATGGGTACACTGACAGATGGATGTATTACATGAATGCCAATAGGTACACTGACAGATGGATGTATTACATGAATAGCAATGGGTACACTGATAGATGGATGTATTACATGAATAGCAATAGGTACACTGACAGATGGGTGTATTACATGAATAGCAATAGGTACACTGACAGATGGATGTATTACATGAATAGCAATATGTACACTGACAGATGGATGTATTACATGAATAGCAATAGGTACACTGACAGATGGGTGTATTACATGAATAGCAATAGGTACACTGACAGATGGGTGTATTACATGAATAGCAATAGGTACACTGACAGATGGGTGTATTACATGAATAGCAATAGGTACAATGACAGATGGGTGTATTACATGAATAGCAATAGGTATACTGACAGATGGATGTATTACATGAATAGCAATGGGTACACTGACAGATGGATGTATTACATGAATAGCAATGGGTACACTGACAGATGGATGTATTACATGAATAGCAATAGGTACACTGACAGATGGGTGTATTACATGAATAGCAATAGGTACACTGACAGATGGATGTATTACATGAATAGCAATAGGTACAATGACAGATGGATGTATTACATGAATAGCAATAGGTACACTGACAGATGGGTGTATTACATGAATAGCAATACGTACAATGACAGATGGATGTATTACATGAATAGCAATAGGTACACTGACAGATGGGTGTATTACATGAATAGCAATAGGTACACTGACCGATGGATGTATTACATGAATAGCAATACAATCCACTGGCAGATGGGTGTATTACATGAATAGCAATATGTACACTGACAAATGGATGTATTACATGAATAGCAATACAATCCACTGGCAGATGGATGTATTACATGAATAGCAATGGGTACACTGACAGATGGATGTATTACATGAATAGCAATAGGTACACTGACAGATGGGTGTATTACATGAATAGCAATAGGTACACTGACAGATGGATGTATTACATGAATAGCAATAGGTACAATGACAGATGGATGTATTACATGAATAGCAATAGGTACACTGACAGATGGGTGTATTACATGAATAGCAATACGTACAATGACAGATGGATGTATTACATGAATAGCAATAGGTACACTGACAGATGGGTGTATTACATGAATAGCAATAGGTACACTGACCGATGGATGTATTACATGAATAGCAATACAATCCACTGGCAGATGGGTGTATTACATGAATAGCAATATGTACACTGACAAATGGATGTATTACATGAATAGCAATACAATCCACTGGCAGATGGGTGTATTACATGAATAGCAATATGTACAATGACAGATGGGTGTATTACATGAATAGCAATAGGTACAATGACAGATGGATGTATTACATGAATAGCAATAGGTACAATGACAGATGGGTGTATTACATGAATAGCAATACGTACACTGACAGATGGGTGTATTACATAAATAGCAATAGGTACACTGACAGATGGGTGTATTACATAAATAGCAATAGGTACACTGACAGATGGGTGTATTACATAAATAGCAATAGGTACACTGACAGATGGGTGTATTACATGAATAGCAATAGGTACACTGACAGATGGATGTATTACATGAATAGCAATAGGTACACTGATAGATGGGTGTATTACATGAATAGCAATACCTTCACTGACAGATGGGTGTATTACATGAATAGCAATACCTTCACTGACAGATGGATGTATTACATGAATAGCAATAGGTACAATGACAGATGGATGTATTACATGAATAGCAATATGTACACTGATAGATGGGTGTATTACATGAATAGCAATAGGTACACTGATAGATGGATGTATTACATGAATAGCAATATGTACATTGACCAATGGATGTATTACATGAATAGCAATACCTTCACTGACAGATGGATGTATTACATGAATAGCAATAGGTACACTGACAGGTGGGTGTATTACATGAATAGCAATAGGTACACTGATAGATGGATGTATTACATGAATAGCAATAGGTACACTGATAGATGGGTGTATTACATGAATAGCAATACCTTCACTGACAGATGGATGTATTACATGAATAGCAATAGGTACACTGATAGATGGGTGTATTACATGAATAGCAATACCTTCACTGACAGATGGATGTATTACATGAATAGCAATAGGTACAATGACAGATGGATGTATTACATGAATAGCAATATGTACACTGATAGATGGGTGTATTACATGAATAGCAATAGGTACACTGATAGATGGATGTATTACATGAATAGCAATAGGTACAATGACAGATGGATGTATTACATGAATAGCAATATGTACATTGACAAATGGATCATGATGTATTACATGAATAGCAATAGGTACACTGACAGATGGATGTATTACATGCATAGCAATAGGTACACTGACAGATGGATGTATTACATGAATAGCAATAGGTACACTGACAGATGGATGTATTACATGAATAGCAATATGTACACTGACAGATGGATGTATTACATGAATAGCAATAGGTACACTGACAGAAAGGTGTATTACATGAATAGCAATAGGTACAATGACAGATGGATGTATTACATGAATAGCAATAGGTACACTGACAGATGGATGTATTACATGAATAGCAATAGGTACACTGACAGATGGATGTATTACATGAATAGCAATAGGTACAATGACAGATGGATGCATTACATGAATAGCAATAGGTACACTGACAGATGGATGTATTACATGCATAGCAATAGGTACACTGACAGATGGATGTATTACATGAATAGCAATAGGTACACTGACAGATGGATGTATTACATGAATAGCAATATGTACACTGACAGATGGATGTATTACATGAATAGCAATAGGTACACTGACAGAAAGGTGTATTACATGAATAGCAATAGGTAAAATGACAGATGGATGTATTACATGAATAGCAATAGGTACACTGACAGATGGATGTATTACATGAATAGCAATAGGTACACTGACAGATGGATGTATTACATGAAAAGCAATAGGTACAATGACAGATGGATGCATTACATGAATAGCAATAGGTACACTGACAGATGGATGTATTACATGAATAGCAATAGGTACACTGACAGATGGATGTATTACATGAATAGCAATAGTACACTGACAGATGGATGTATTACACGAATAGCAATAGGTACAATGATAGATGGGTGTATTACATGAATAGCAATGGGTACACTGACAGATGGATGTATTACATGAATAGCAATATGTACACTGACAGATGGATGTATTACATGAATAGCAATAGGTACACTGACAGATGGATGTATTACATGAATAGCAATATGTAGACTGACAGATGGATGTATTACATGAATAGCAATAGGTACACTGACAGATGGATGTATTACATGAATAGCAATAGGTACACTGGCAGATGGATGTATTACATGAATAGCAATAGGTACAATGACAGATGGATGCATTACATGAATAGCAATAGGTACACTGACAGATGGATGTATTACATGAATAGCAATACGTACAATGACAGATGGATGTATTACATGAATAGCAATAGGTACAATGACAGATGGATGTATTACATGAATAGCAATAGGTACACTGACAGATGGGTGTATTACATGAATAGCAATAGGTACACTGACAGATGGATGTATTACATGAATAGCAATGGGTACACTGACAGATGGATGTATTACATGAATAGCAATGGGTACACTGACAGATGGATGTATTACATGAATAGCAATGGGTACACTGACAGATGGATGTATTACATGAATAGCAATAGGTACACTGACAGATGGATGTATTACATGAATAGCAATAGGTACACTGACAGATGGATGTATTACATGAATAGCAATAGGTACACTGACAGATGGATGTATTACATGAATAGCAATAGGTACACTGACAGATGGATGTATTACACGAATAGCAATAGGTACATGTACAATGATAGATGGGTGCATTACATGAATAGCAATGGGTACACTGACAGATGGATGTATTACATGAATAGCAATATGTACACGGACAGATGGGTGTATTACATGAATAGCAATACAATCCACTGGCAGATGGGTGTATTACATGAATAGCAATAGGTACAATGACAGATGGATGTATTACATGAATAGCAATACAATCCACTGGCAGATGGGTGTATTACATGAATAGCAATATGTACACTGACAGATAGGTGTATTACATGAATAGCAATACAATCCACTGGCAGATGGGTGCATTACATGAATAGCAATACAATCCACTGGCAGATGGGTGTATTACATGAATAGCAACAGGTACACTGACAGATGGATGTATTACATGAATAGCAATACAATCCACTGGCAGATGGGTGTATTACATGAATAGCAATATGTACAATGACAGATGGGTGTATCACATGAATAGCAATAGGTACACTGGCAGATGGGTGTATTACATGAATAGCAATAGGTACAATGACAGATGGATGTATTACATGAATAGCAATATGTACACTGACAGATGGGTGTATTACATGAATAGCAATACAATCCACTGGCAGATGGGTGTATTACATGAATAGCAATAGGTACAATGACAGATGGATGTATTACATGAATAGCAATACAATCCACTGGCAGATGGGTGTATTACATGAATAGCAATATGTACACTGACAGATAGGTGTATTACATGAATAGCAATACAATCCACTGGAAGATGGGTGTATTACATGAATAGCAATACAATCCACTGGCAGATGGGTGTATTACATGAATAGCAATAGGTACACTGACAGATGGATGTATTACATGAATAGCAATACAATCCACTGGCAGATGGGTGTATTACATGAATAGCAATAGGTACACTGACAGATGGATGTATTACATGAATAGCAATAGGTACACTGACAGATGGGTGTATTACATGAATAGCAATAGGTACACTGGCAGATGGGTGTATTACATGAATAGCAATAGGTAAAATGACAGATGGATGTATTACATGAATAGCAATACAATCCACTGGCAGATGGGTGTATTACATGAATAGCAATAGGTACACTGACAGATGGATGTATTACATGAATAGCAATACAATCCACTGGCAGATGGGTGTATTACATGAATAGCAATAGGTACAATGACAGATGGATGTATTACATGAATAGCAATAGGTACACTGACAGATGGATGTATTACATGAATAGCAATAGGTACACTGACAGATGGATGTATTACATGAATAGCAATAGGTACACTGACAGATGGATGTATTACATGAATAGCAATAGGTACACTGACAGATGGATGTATTACACGAATAGCAATAGGTACATGTACAATGATAGATGGGTGCATTACATGAATAGCAATGGGTACACTGACAGATGGATGTATTACATGAATAGCAATATGTACACGGACAGATGGGTGTATTACATGAATAGCAATACAATCCACTGGCAGATGGGTGTATTACATGAATAGCAATAGGTACAATGACAGATGGATGTATTACATGAATAGCAATACAATCCACTGGCAGATGGGTGTATTACATGAATAGCAATATGTACACTGACAGATAGGTGTATTACATGAATAGCAATACAATCCACTGGCAGATGGGTGCATTACATGAATAGCAATACAATCCACTGGCAGATGGGTGTATTACATGAATAGCAACAGGTACACTGACAGATGGATGTATTACATGAATAGCAATACAATCCACTGGCAGATGGGTGTATTACATGAATAGCAATATGTACAATGACAGATGGGTGTATCACATGAATAGCAATAGGTACACTGGCAGATGGGTGTATTACATGAATAGCAATAGGTACAATGACAGATGGATGTATTACATGAATAGCAATATGTACACTGACAGATGGGTGTATTACATGAATAGCAATACAATCCACTGGCAGATGGGTGTATTACATGAATAGCAATAGGTACAATGACAGATGGATGTATTACATGAATAGCAATACAATCCACTGGCAGATGGGTGTATTACATGAATAGCAATATGTACACTGACAGATAGGTGTATTACATGAATAGCAATACAATCCACTGGAAGATGGGTGTATTACATGAATAGCAATACAATCCACTGGCAGATGGGTGTATTACATGAATAGCAATAGGTACACTGACAGATGGATGTATTACATGAATAGCAATACAATCCACTGGCAGATGGGTGTATTACATGAATAGCAATAGGTACACTGACAGATGGATGTATTACATGAATAGCAATAGGTACACTGACAGATGGGTGTATTACATGAATAGCAATAGGTACACTGGCAGATGGGTGTATTACATGAATAGCAATAGGTAAAATGACAGATGGATGTATTACATGAATAGCAATACAATCCACTGGCAGATGGGTGTATTACATGAATAGCAATAGGTACACTGACAGATGGATGTATTACATGAATAGCAATACAATCCACTGGCAGATGGGTGTATTACATGAATAGCAATAGGTACAATGACAGATGGATGTATTACATGAATAGCAATAGGTACACTGACAGATGGATGTATTACATGAATAGCAATAGGTACACTGACAGATGGATGTATTACATGAATAGCAATAGGTACACTGACAGATGGATGTATTACATGAATAGCAATAGGTACACTGACAGATGGATGTATTACACGAATAGCAATAGGTACATGTACAATGATAGATGGGTGCATTACATGAATAGCAATGGGTACACTGACAGATGGATGTATTACATGAATAGCAATATGTACACGGACAGATGGGTGTATTACATGAATAGCAATACAATCCACTGGCAGATGGGTGTATTACATGAATAGCAATAGGTACAATGACAGATGGATGTATTACATGAATAGCAATACAATCCACTGGCAGATGGGTGTATTACATGAATAGCAATATGTACACTGACAGATAGGTGTATTACATGAATAGCAATACAATCCACTGGCAGATGGGTGCATTACATGAATAGCAATACAATCCACTGGCAGATGGGTGTATTACATGAATAGCAACAGGTACACTGACAGATGGATGTATTACATGAATAGCAATACAATCCACTGGCAGATGGGTGTATTACATGAATAGCAATATGTACAATGACAGATGGGTGTATCACATGAATAGCAATAGGTACACTGGCAGATGGGTGTATTACATGAATAGCAATAGGTACAATGACAGATGGATGTATTACATGAATAGCAATATGTACACTGACAGATGGGTGTATTACATGAATAGCAATACAATCCACTGGCAGATGGGTGTATTACATGAATAGCAATAGGTACAATGACAGATGGATGTATTACATGAATAGCAATACAATCCACTGGCAGATGGGTGTATTACATGAATAGCAATATGTACACTGACAGATAGGTGTATTACATGAATAGCAATACAATCCACTGGAAGATGGGTGTATTACATGAATAGCAATACAATCCACTGGCAGATGGGTGTATTACATGAATAGCAATAGGTACACTGACAGATGGATGTATTACATGAATAGCAATACAATCCACTGGCAGATGGGTGTATTACATGAATAGCAATAGGTACACTGACAGATGGATGTATTACATGAATAGCAATAGGTACACTGACAGATGGGTGTATTACATGAATAGCAATAGGTACACTGGCAGATGGGTGTATTACATGAATAGCAATAGGTAAAATGACAGATGGATGTATTACATGAATAGCAATACAATCCACTGGCAGATGGGTGTATTACATGAATAGCAATAGGTACACTGACAGATGGATGTATTACATGAATAGCAATACAATCCACTGGCAGATGGGTGTATTACATGAATAGCAATAGGTACAATGACAGATGGATGTATTACATGAATAGCAATACAATCCACTGGCAGATGGGTGTATTACATGCATAGCAATAGGTACACTGGCAGATTGGTGTATTACATGAATAGCAATACAATCCACTGGCAGATGGGTGTATTACATGAATAGCAATAGGTACACTGACAGATGGATGTATTACATGCATAGCAATAGGTACACTGACAGATGGGTGTATTACATGAATAGCAATACAATCCACTGGCAGATGGGTGCATTACATGAATAGCAATAGGTAAACTGACAGATGGATGTATTACATGAATAGCAATACAATCCACTGGCAGATGGGTGTATTACATGAATAGCAATGGGTACACTGACAGATGGATGTATTACATGAATAGCAATACAATCCACTGGCAGATGGGTGTATTACATGAATAGCAATAGGTACACTGACAGATGGATGTATTACATGAATAGCAATGGGTACACTGACAGATGGATGTATTACATGAATGGCAATAGGTACACTGACAGATGGATGTATTACATGAATAGCAATGGGTACACTGACAGATGGATGTATTACATGAATGCCAATAGGTACACTGACAGATGGATGTATTACATGAATAGCAATGGGTACACTGATAGATGGATGTATTACATGAATAGCAATAGGTACACTGACAGATGGGTGTATTACATGAATAGCAATAGGTACACTGACAGATGGATGTATTACATGAATAGCAATATGTACACTGACAGATGGATGTATTACATGAATAGCAATAGGTACACTGACAGATGGGTGTATTACATGAATAGCAATAGGTACACTGACAGATGGGTGTATTACATGAATAGCAATAGGTACACTGACAGATGGGTGTATTACATGAATAGCAATAGGTACAATGACAGATGGGTGTATTACATGAATAGCAATAGGTATACTGACAGATGGATGTATTACATGAATAGCAATGGGTACACTGACAGATGGATGTATTACATGAATAGCAATGGGTACACTGACAGATGGATGTATTACATGAATAGCAATAGGTACACTGACAGATGGGTGTATTACATGAATAGCAATAGGTACACTGACAGATGGATGTATTACATGAATAGCAATAGGTACAATGACAGATGGATGTATTACATGAATAGCAATAGGTACACTGACAGATGGGTGTATTACATGAATAGCAATACGTACAATGACAGATGGATGTATTACATGAATAGCAATAGGTACACTGACAGATGGGTGTATTACATGAATAGCAATAGGTACACTGACCGATGGATGTATTACATGAATAGCAATACAATCCACTGGCAGATGGGTGTATTACATGAATAGCAATATGTACACTGACAAATGGATGTATTACATGAATAGCAATACAATCCACTGGCAGATGGATGTATTACATGAATAGCAATGGGTACACTGACAGATGGATGTATTACATGAATAGCAATAGGTACACTGACAGATGGGTGTATTACATGAATAGCAATAGGTACACTGACAGATGGATGTATTACATGAATAGCAATAGGTACAATGACAGATGGATGTATTACATGAATAGCAATAGGTACACTGACAGATGGGTGTATTACATGAATAGCAATACGTACAATGACAGATGGATGTATTACATGAATAGCAATAGGTACACTGACAGATGGGTGTATTACATGAATAGCAATAGGTACACTGACCGATGGATGTATTACATGAATAGCAATACAATCCACTGGCAGATGGGTGTATTACATGAATAGCAATATGTACACTGACAAATGGATGTATTACATGAATAGCAATACAATCCACTGGCAGATGGGTGTATTACATGAATAGCAATATGTACACTGACAAATGGATGTATTACATGAATAGCAATATGTACACTGACCGATGGATGTATTACATGAATAGCAATACAATCCACTGGCAGATGGGTGTATTACATGAATAGCAATACGTACACTGGCAAATAGATGTATTACATGATTATCAGTATGGATGTCTTTTGATTGATTTTACAAAAAAAACTATATAGATATAGGCACTATAGAGTTTCCCCATGTAAAATGGCAATCACAATTACTTTGTTGATATCAAACTACTATATGATCATTTCCAAATCTGATAGTTCAAGTAATATTATAATATAATTAGTGCCATTGGTGTATATAAATATATATGTTGTAAGGCTTTGAATAAAACTTAAGAATAAAGTTGAATAAAACTACGGAGAGATAAAATATCATACCGAGTAGCTGGTTATGACTGATATCCAAGTCATTAAGTAACAACAAGTACTTCACATCCCCCAGATCACATAGACTACAAAATAAACAAAACCATATTCAACATAACATGTATTTCACATAAAGCCTATAAAACATCATAGTCAGGCTAAGTGAAGGAGGACCCGGCGATCATGTTCAGATCAAGCACATTCCATTCTCACCTGGTTTTTTAACACCCAGCTCAATATTATTTTACTTGGTTACAATTAAATGTTTTAATAATAGGCATAACTCTATAACAGTTTGTTCCAGGACTGATAACTAAACATACTTATTCTGAGCCAGATTTAGTTTCCTTAGACATGGCAGCCATGAGGAGTTGAGACCACCAAGGGAGGTAATACTGTTATCCTCTAATAACAGCTCTTGTAGTAGCACTTGATTTACTAAACACGGCACCTGTTTTTATAAAGAATATCATGGAAAATACGACAAAAAACAAAAAGTTACAGCCTTGCTATTCGGGTGATTTAAGAACAAATGGTTTTCCAGAAAATTGAAAGAAACTGATATCGAGAGACAATCTCTTTGATAGATTGGATCTGTCACCAGTGTGCAAAATAAGATTTAACAGAGACTTGAAAGTTCTAACAAGCAGAACTGTCAAGGTTTCTAAGTAGATTACAGACTTCTGAATTAGTTGTTGATACATTATATTGATCTATTACAATATCCAATTTATTATACTGAAAACACAATATATATGATAGAAAGAATGTGTGCATACCTGCAGAATGGTGTTACCAGTAAGAATAAGTGTCTGAAGTAAACAGAGGTTGTCAATATCCTCCAAAACTTGCACATGATTGTAGGAGAGGTTTAAATACTGTAAAGTTGGCACAGCCCCTAGCCCTTGGGTACTGATCAGTTTATTATGTGATAGAGATAACGTGTGCAACTGTCTCAAACCACAAAGCCAACCTGAAAGAAACAGCATTGAACCATTCATAATAGAAAGAAACAAAAAAAAGCATATGTACAGACTAGCCAAATATTAAATTGCTGGAGTGCATATGTACAGACTAGCCAAATATTGAATTGTTAGAGTGCATATGTACAGACTAGCCAAATATTATATTGTTGGAGTGCATATGTACAGACTAGCCAAATATTGAATTGCTGGAGTGCATATGTACAGACTAGCCAAATATTATATTGTTGGAGTGCATATGTACAGACTAGCCAAATATTAAATTGTTGGAGTGCATATGTACAGACTAGCCAAATATTAAATTGTTGGAGTGCATATGTACAGACTAGCCAAACATTAAATTGCTGGAGTGCATATGTACAGACTAGCCAAATATTGAATTGTTGGAGTGCATATGTACAGACAAGCCAAACATTAAATTGTTGGAGTGCATATGTACAGACTAGTCAAATATTGAATTGTTGGAGTGCATATATACAGACTAGCCAAATATTGAATTGCTGGAGTGCATATGTACAGACTAGCCAAATATTGAATTGTTGGAGTGCATATGTACAGACTGGCCAAATATTGAATTGTTGGAGTGCACATGCACAGACTAGCCAAATATTGAATTGTTGGAGTGCATATGTACAGACTAGCCAAATATTGATTGTTGGAGTGCATATGTACAGACTAGTCAAATATTGAATTGTTGGAGTGCATATGTACAGACTAGCCAAATATTTAATTGTTGGAGTGCACATGCACAGACTAGCCAAATATTGAATTGTTGGAGTGCATATGTACAGACTAGTCAAATATTGAATTGTTGGAGTGCATATGTACAGACTAGCCAAATATTGAATTGTTGGAGTGCATATGTACAGACTAGCCAAATATTGAATTGTTGGAGTGCATATGTACAGACTAGTCAAATATTGAATTGTTGGAGTGCATATGTACAGACTAGCCAAATATTGAATTGTTGGAGTGCATATGTACAGACTAGCCAAATATTGAATTGCTGGAGTGCATATGTACAGACAAGCCAAATATTGAATTGCTGGAGTGCATATGTACAGACTAGCCAAATATTGAATTGTTGGAGTGCATATGTACAGACTAGCCAAATATTATATTGTTGGAGTGCATGTGTACAGACTAGCCAAATATTGAATTGCTGGAGTGCATATGTACAGACTAGCCAAATATTGAATTGTTGGGGTGCATATGTACAGACTAGCCAAATATTGAATTGCTGGAGTGCATATGTACAGACTAGCCAAATATTGAATTGTTAGAGTGCATATGTACAGACTAGCCAAATATTATATTGTTGGAGTACATATGTACAGACTAGTCAAATATTATATTGTTGGAGTGCATGTGTACAGACTAGCCAAATATTGAATTGCTGGAGTGCATATGTACAGACTAGCCAAATATTGAATTGTTGGAGTGCATATGTACAGACTAGCCAAATATTGAATTGTTGGAGTGCACATGCACAGACTAGCCAAATATTGAATTGTTGGGTCGCATATGTACAGACTAGCCAAATATTGAATTGCTGGAGTGCATATGTACAGACTAGCCAAATATTGAATTGTTGGAGTGCACATGCACAGACTAGCCAAATATTGAATTGTTGGAGTGCACATGCACAGACTAGCCAAATATTGAATTGCTGGAGTGCATATGTACAGACTAGTCAAATATTAAATTGTTGGAGTGCATATATTGGATCTAACTCCAAATTCCATGATAGTTTGATACTTGATAGAGTGTGTGTTTATGATCCTCCATATAATCCCCAAGATATTGAGACAAATTTCATGATAGTTTGATACTTGATACAGTGTGTGTTTATGGTCCTCCATATAATCCACAAGATATTGAGTCAAATTTCATGATAGTTTGATACTTGATACAGTGTGTGTTTATGATCCTCCATATAATCCACAAGATATTGGGTCAAATTTCATGATAGTTTGATACTTGATACAGTGTGTGTTTATGGTCCTCCATATAATCCACAAGATATTGAGTCAAATTTCATGATAGTTTGATACTTGATACAGTGTGTGTTTATGATCCTCCATATAATCCCCAAGATATTGAGACAAATTTCATGATAGCTTGATACTTGATTCATGATTGATTCTATGATCCTCCATATAATCCATGAAAGTGGATCAAAAGTACCATGAAAATTTAGCATAATTTCTTACCAATTTTGATGAGTTTGTTGTGAGACATATCCAGCCATCGCAGATTTGTACACCCTTCTAAACCATGGACAATTGAAAGCTGATTGCTGGAGAGATTGACATATTCTAAAAGCTCAAGGTCGTTGAGGTTAACATATTGCAGTTCATTGTTCTGTAAACAAAATAGAGAAGAGAAGTGTTTTTATAAGTATAACTATTATCAAGTGTTAACATAGCTGAGAAATCTGGGCTCTGCAGAATTTTTTTTTCTTCTGTATTCGTCTGAGCCCAGATTACTTCCATAACAAAAACAATATTTTTGAATCAGTATTGGAGATGCCAGTCTTTTGTTTGTTCCAGGTCATTTTGTGGGTTTAATGTTGGTTAGTTCCTATTTACACAATAAACACAAACTATGGTTTCTTGAATCCGACACCATAAAGGTAATATACGGTGGATGACGGACCTTAGAAACCTCTGATAATGGAAATGAAAATGATCTACCTGAAAATTGACATAAAGCAGATTTCTACAATCTTTCAATCCATCCACAGCTTTTAAAGCACAATTTCTCATGTCCAGATAGCGTAGATTAACACAGTGAACAAATGTACTTAATGAAGAGCCGGGCAAATCAGACAACTGTACTGTGGTCACCTACAAACACATACATAGACAAGTGTTGGGAAATTACTCATTTAATATGATGGGTATGTTATATTTTTGAACACTAAAACACACCAGCACAGGGAAAAGCTTCAAATTATGTTAAAAATGGGCAAATCATTTAGATCTTTATACCCAATCATAAGTTGTAATAATAAACCACAACCCATGATATTACATTACGTTGAGGACAGGCAGGAGTTTGGCCTTCGTCAGTAAAACTTTCTGGAAAAGACAAGTTCGCAACAAATCACCAGTATTTTTGATAATGCTAACACGCCGATTTGCTATAGATTTAGATAAAAAATCAAATAGCTCTGATATTCTTTAACGTTCGCTACCAAAATCTGAGATAATAGGATGTCCTGGGGGCATTGGAGGCTTGGGTCATTTTACAATGGGTATGTTATAGATGTACTTTCCCTGCTCAGTCAATACTCCCCCAGTTGGAATTACAAATGAAACTCGGGTGGACCATACAGAATAAACATCTGTTACACTGATTTCTATGATATATAAAAGCTGAGCACAACAGATTGCTAAGTGGCAAAAATTTTTCCCCACAGGTTGTGACTTCCTCATACAGGGGATGAGGTGGGTTGTGACTTCTAGACATAAGGGGTAAGGTGGAGTGTGACTTCCTCACACAGGGGATGAGGTGGGGTGTGACTTCCACACACAGGGGATGAGGTGGGATGTGACTTTCTCAAACAGGTGATGAGGTGGGATGTGACTTTCTCAAACAGGTGATGAGGTGGGATGTGACTTCCTCACAAAGGGGATGAGGTGGGGTGTGACTTCGGTTCCTCACACAAAGGATGAGGGGGGGGGGAGTGTGACTTCCTCACACAGGGGATAAGGTGGGTGTGACTTCTACACACAAGGGGTAAGGTGGAGTATGACTTCCTCACACAGGGGATGGGGTGGAGTGTGACTTCCTCACACAGTGGATGAGGTGGAGTGTGACTTCTAAACACAGGGGATGAGGTGGGGTGTGACTTCCTCAAACAGGGGATGAGGTGGGATGTGACTTTCTCACACATGGGATGAGGTGGGTGTGACTTCCTCAAACAGGGGATGAGGTGGGGTGTGACATCCTCAAACAGGGGATGAGGTGGGATGTGACTTTCTCAAACAGGGGGTGAGGTGGGTGTGACTTCCTCAAACAGGGGATGAGGTGGGATGTGACTTTCTCACACAGGGGGTGAGGTGGGATGTGACTTCCTCAAACAGGGGATGAGGTGGGATGTGACTTTCTCACACAGGGGGTGAGGTGGGGTGTGACTTTTTCACACAGGATGTGAAGTGGGGTGTGACTTCCACACATAGGGGTTGTGGTGGGGTGTAGCTTACTCAGACAGCGGATGAGGTGGGCTGTGACTTTCTCACACAGGGGGTGAGGTGGGGTGTGACTTTTTCACACAGGATGTGAAGTGGGGTGTGACTTTTTCACACAGGATGTGAAGTGGGGTGTGACTTCCACACATAGGGGTTGTGGTGGGGTGTAGCTTCCTCAAACAAGGGATGAGGTGGGATGTGACTTTCTCAAACAAGGGATGAGGTGGGGTATGACTTTCTCAAACAAGGGATGAGGTGGGGTGTGACTTCCTCACACAGGGGATGAGGTGGGGTGTGACTTCCTCAGACAGGGGATGAGGTGGGGTGTGACTTCCTCAAACAGGGGATGAGGTGGGGTGTGACTTCCTCAAACAGGGGATGAGGTGGGATGTGACTTTCTCACACAGGGGGTGAGGTGGGTGTGACTTTTTCACACAGGATGTGAAGTGGGGTGTGACTTTCTCAAACAAGGGATGAGGTGGGGTGTGACTTCCTCACACAGGGGATAAGGTGGGTGTGACTTCCTCAAACAGGGGATGAGGTGGGGTGTGACTTTCTCAAACAGGATGAGGTGGGGTGTGACTTCCACACATAGGGGTTGTGGTGGGGTGTGACTTCCTCAAACAGGGGATGAGGTGGGGTGTGACTTCCTCACACAGGATGAGGTGGGGTGTGACTTTCTCAAACAGGGAATGAGGTGGGGTATGACTTCCTCACACAGGATGTGAAGTGGGGTGTGACTTTTTCACACAGGATGTGAAGTGGGGTGTGACTTCCACACATAGGGGTTGTGGTGGGGTGTAGCTTCCTCAAACAAGGGATGAGGTGGGATGTGACTTTCTCACACAGGGGATGAGGTGGGGTGTGACTTTCTCAAACAAGGGATGAGGTGGGGTGTGACTTCCTCACACAGGATGAGGTGGGGTGTCACTTTCTCAAACAAGGGATGAGGTGGGGTATGACTTTCTCAAACAAGGGATGAGGTGGGGTGTGACTTCCTCACACAGGGGATAAGGTGGGTGTGACTTCCTCAAACAGGGGATGAGGTGGGGTGTGACTTCCTCAAACAGGGGATGAGGTGGGATGTGACTTTCTCACAAAGGGGGTGAGGTGGGTGTGACTTTTTCACACAGGATGTGAAGTGGGGTGTGACTTTCTCAAACAAGGGATGAGGTGGGGTGTGACTTCCTCACACAGGGGATAAGGTGGGTGTGACTTCCTCAAACAGGGGATGAGGTGGGGTGTGACTTTCTCAAACAGGATGAGGTGGGGTGTGACTTCCACACATAGGGGTTGTGGTGGGGTGTGACTTCCTCAAACAGGGGATGAGGTGGGGTGTGACTTCCTCACACAGGATGAGGTGGGGTGTGACTTTCTCAAACAGGGAATGAGGTGGGGTATGACTTCCTCACACAGGATGAGGTGGGGTGTGACTTTCTCACACAGGATGAGATGGGCTGTGACTTTCTCACACAGGATGAGATGGGCTGTGACTTTCTCACACAGGATGAGGTGGGGTGTGACTTCCTCACACAGGTGTGAGGTGGGGTGGGACTTTCTCACACAGGATGAGGTGGGGTGTGACTTCCTCACACAGGATGAGGTGGGGTGTGACTTCCTCACACAGGGGATGGGGTGGGGTGTGACTTCCACACACAGGGGATGAGGTGGGATGTGACTTTCTCAAACAGGTGATGAGGTGGGATGTGACTTCCTCACAAAGAGGATGAGGTGGGGTGTGACTTCGGTTCCTCACACAAAGGATGAGGGGGGGGGGAGTGTGACTTCCTCACACAGGGGATAAGGTGGGTGTGACTTCTACACACAAGGGGTAAGGTGGAGTGTGACTTCCTCACACAGGGGATGAGGTGGAGTGTGACTTCTAAACACAGGGGATGAGGTGGGGTGTGACTTCGGTTCCTCAGACAAAGGATGAGGGGGGGGGGGGGGGAGTGTGACTTCCTCACACAGGGGATGAGGTGGAGTGTGACTTCTACACACAGGGGATGAGGTGGAGTGTGACTTCTACACACAGGGGATGAGGTGGGGTGTGACTTCGGTTCCTCAGACAAAGGATGAGGGGGGGGGGAGTGTGACTTCCTCACACAGGGGATAAGGTGGGTGTGACTTCCTCAAACAGGGGATGAGGTGGGGTGTGACTTCCTCACACAGGGGATGAGGTGGGGTGTGACTTCCTCAAACAGGGGATGAGGTGGGATGTGACTTTCTCACACAGGGGATGAGGTGGGTGTGACTTCCTCAAACAGGGGATGAGGTGGGGTGTGACTTCCTCAAACAGGGGATGAGGTGGGATGTGACTTTCTCAAACAGGGGGTGAGGTGGGTGTGACTTCCTCAAACAGGGGATGAGGTGGGATGTGACTTTCTCACACAGGGGGTGAGGTGGGGTGTGACTTTTTCACACAGGATGTGAAGTGGGGTGTGACTTCCACACATAGGGGTTGTGGTGGGGTGTAGCTTACTCAGAAAGCGGATGAGGTGGGCTGTGACTTTCTCACACAGGGGTTGAGGTGGGGTGTGACTTTCTCAAACAAGGGATGAGGTGGGGTGTGACTTCCTCACACAGGATGAGGTGGGGTGTGACTTTCTCAAACAAGGGATGAGGTGGGGTATGACTTTCTCAAACAAGGGATGAGGTGGGGTGTGACTTCCTCACACAGGGGATAAGGTGGGTGTGACTTCCTCAAACAGGGGATGAGGTGGGATGTGACTTTCTCACACAGGGGGTGAGGTGGGTGTGACTTTTTCACACAGGATGTGAAGTGGGGTGTGACTTTCTCAAACAAGGGATGAGGTGGGGTGTGACTTCCTCACACAGGGGATAAGGTGGGTGTGACTTCCTCAGACAGGGGATGAGGTGGGGTGTGACTTTCTCAAACAGGATGAGGTGGGGTGTGACTTCCACACATAGGGGTTGTGGTGGGGTGTGACTTCCTCAAACAGGGGATGAGGTGGGGTGTGACTTCCTCACACAGGATGAGGTGGGGTGTGACTTTCTCAAACAGGGAATGAGGTGGGGTATGACTTCCTCACACAGGATGAGGTGGGGTGTGACTTTCTCACACAGGATGAGATGGGCTGTGACTTTCTCACACAGGATGAGATGGGGTGTGACTTCCTCACACAGGGGTGAGGTGGGGTGTGACTTTCTCACACAGGATGAGGTGGGGTGTGACTTCCTGACACAGGATGAGGTGGGGTGTGACTTCCTCACACAGGATGAGGTGGGGTGTGACTTCCACACATAGGGGTTGTGGTGGGGTGTAGCTTACTTACATAGGTGATGAGGCCGAAAGTGACTTCCTCACACAGGCGGTGAGATGGGGTGTGACTTTATTAGACAATCTGGTACAAACAGATTTACTACTAACTTTCAGTTTTATTTTTTTCTCACAACTCACAAATGCTATTCCTCTAATAAAACTTAAACAATTTCTATGCAAAACCTCTTTTTGAGAATCATTAACTTAGTTTAATCAATGTAAACACACAATACCTGTTGTAAACTATTGCACTGGCCACTGGTTAATATTACTGTCTTGTCCAGAGGTGGTAATGATTTAGCAGAAGATGGTCTCCTCACAGGTTTCATTGATGCAGTTTGTTGTCTCTTCCAGGGTTCTGTACTTACTTTACTAAAACAAAACATCAACAAAAACATATAGAAAGAAACAAAACAACCTGAATTATTGGCAAAAGAATGTGAATCACAGTTTGTATCATCACTTATATACCAGTCTGTATGGTTTTACTTTGATCATTTTCTCTTTATGTTGCCATTAAACCTATATGACTGTATAAATAAGAAATACTTAAATATCCCACTTCTATGCATCAACCATAAAAAGAATACACTGGACAAACAAGATCAAAAATCAGTACCATCCCCTCAAACCAAGGAAAGTTATTGACATGGCGATAAACTTGAGAAGAGTGGACATTCAAATCAACCTACCTCCAAGGTGAACACTCACTCATCCAGGCTAGTGGACATTTAAATCAACTTACCTCCAAGGTGAACACTCACTCATCCAGGCTAGTGGACATTCAAATCAACTTACCTCCAAGGTGAACACTCCCTCATCCAGGCTAGTGGACATTCAAATCAACTTACCTCCAAGGTGAACACTCACTCATCCAGGCTAGTGGACATTCAAATCAACTTACCTCCAAGGTGAACACTCCCTCATCCAGGCTAGTGGACATTCAAATCAACTTACCTCCAAGGTGAGCACTCACTCATCCAGGCTAGTGGACATTCAAATCAACTTACATGTACCTCCAAGGTGAACATTCCCTCATCCAGGCTAGTGGACATTCAAATCAACTTACATGTACCTCCAAGGTGAACATTCCCTCATCCAGGCTAGTGGACATTCAAATCAACTTACCTCCAAGGTGAACAATCACACATCCAGGCTAGTGGACATTCAAATCAACTTACCTCCAAGGTGAACACTCCCTCATCCAGGCTAGTGGACATTCAAATCAACTTACCTCCAAGGTGAACACTCACTCATCCAGGCTAGTGGACATTCAAATCAACTTACCTCCAAGGTGAACACTCACTCATCCAGGCTAGTGGACATTCAAATCAACTTACCTCCAAGGTGAACAATCACACATCCAGGCTAGTGGACATTCAAATCAACTTACCTCCAAGGTGAACACTCACCCATCCAGGCTAGTGGACATTTAAATCAACTTACCTCCAAGGTGAACACTAACTCATCCAGGCTAGTGGACATTCAAATCAACTTACCTCCAAGGTGAACACTCACTCATCCAGGCTAGTGGACATTCAAATCAACTTACCTCCAAGGTGAACACTCACTCATCCAGGCTAGTGGACATTTAAATCAACTTACCTCCAAGGTGAACACTCACTCATCCAGGCTAGTGGACATTCAAATCAACTTACCTCCAAGGTGAACACTCACTCATCCAGGCTAGTGGACATTCAAATCAACTTACCTCCAAGGTGAACACTCACTCATCCAGGCTAGTGGACATTCAAATCAACTTACCTCCAAGGTGAGCACTCACTCATCCAGGCTAGTGGACATTCAAATCAACTTACCTCCAAGGTGAACACTCACTCATCCAGGCTAGTGGACATTCAAATCAACTTACCTCCAAGGTGAACACTCCCTCATCCAGGCTAGTGGACATTCAAATCAACTTACCTCCAAGGTGAGCACTCACTCATCCAGGCTAGTGGACATTCAAATCAACTTACCTCCAAGGTGAACACTCCCTCATCCAGGCTAGTGGACATTCAAATCAACTTACCTCCAAGGTGAACACTCACTCATCCAGGCTAGTGGACATTCAAATCAACTTACCTCCAAGGTGAGCACTCACACATCCAGGCTAGTGGACATTCAAATCAACTTACCTCCAAGGTGAGCACTCACTCATCCAGGCTAGTGGACATTTAAATCAACTTACCTCCAAGGTGAACACTCCCTCATCCAGGCTAGTGGACATTCAAATCAACTTACCTCCAAGGTGAACACTCACTCATCCAGGCTAGTGGACATTTAAATCAACTTACCTCCAAGGTGAGCACTCCCTCATCCAGGCTAGTGGACATTCAAATCAACTTACCTCCAAGGTGAACACTCACCCATCCAGGCTAGTGGACATTCAAATCAACTTACCTCCAAGGTGAGCACTCCCTCATCCAGGCTAGTGGACATTCAAATCAACTTACCTCCAAGGTGAGCACTCACTCATCCAGGCTCGTCTTTTCTTTTCCATATCATCACTTAAACTGGCAGCAATCAATTTTTCTTCCTGATTTTTAATTTCCATTGCTCTTTTATCTTCTTTCTTTTTATCAACTAATAGTCTTCTTTCCCCATCTTCCTTCTTTTCAGCTTCCAAGGCTTTTCTTTCCTCTTCTTTTTTCTTTTCAGCTTCCACTGCCTTTCTTTCTTCTTCCAACTTTTTAATTTCCGTTGCCTTTCTTTCTTCTTCCATCTTTTTAGCTTCCGTTGCCTTTCTTTCTTCTTCCATTTTTTTAGCTTCCGTTGCCTTTCTTTCTTCTTCCATCTTTTTAGCTTCCATTGCCTTTCTTTCTTCTTCCATTTTTTTAGCTTCCGTTGCCTTTCTTTCTTCTTCCATCTTTTTAGTTTCCTTTGCCTTTCTTTCTTCTTCCAACTTTTTAGCTTCCATTGCCTTTCTTTCTTCTTCCATCTTTTTAGCTTCCATTGCCTTTCTTTCTTCTTCGATCTTTTTAGCTTCCATTGCCTTTCTTTCTTCTTCCATCTTTTTAGCTTCCATTGCCTTTCTTTCTTCTTCCATCTTTTTAGCTTCCATTGCCTTTCTTTCTTCTTCGATCTTTTTAGCTTCCACTGCCTTTATTTCTTCTTCTCTAATTTTAGCTTCCCTTGACTTTCTTTCAATTTCCAATTCTTCCTGTACTTTTCTTTCCTCTTTTCTGTTTGCAAATATTCATTAAGATTAAATATATTTTGAATGTGTTATTTCATTGTATTAAACACAGCACAACTGATTTTTTTTAGTCTTTTCCTTTAAAACCCTTTAATTATTGGGTTGATACAGCCCCCAAATACAAGCAATAATCAGTACACCTGCAAATGGCTGTAAATGGTTGCTTTACCCAGATTTTTTACTTGATTGATTGATGCCTTGTGCCGCACTCAAGATTATTTCACACATACTGTGGTGTTGCCAGGTTTAGTGGGGGAGAAAACCAGGCTCATTGCCCGGAGGAAGCCCCCAAAATTCGGCGAGTACGTGGTAATTCTTCCACATACAAGGACCGAGTGAAAACTCCACTCAGAAATTTTTATTTGGTCTGAGCGTGATTTGAACCCACGCCACATCAATGGAAGGTCTGTGTGGGACTAGGAGACGACCACTCTAACCCACTGGACCACCGAGGCCTATTATTTTTTTAAACAAGGGTATAAAATTTGACTTTAATGGAATAGTACCGTTTTAATTCTTCAGCTTTCTGTTCCTCTTGAAATTTCTGAAGTTCTACTTCTTTCTGTTGTACCCTTTTTTGTTCCATCTTTTTTCTTCCTTCTTCCATTTTGGTTTTCACGGCTGCTCCATGAATTCTTCTTATTCTTAAATTTCAAGAAAACTCATATTAATAATGATCTAATTAGTAAATAACTGACACTGGTTGACTCCAAAAACATTTCAGGCCAGAGTGAGAACCGAACTCACGACTTAGAGTTACCGTTTCACCATCTCTACCAACTCAGCTACCTGGCCTGGCTGGGAACAGCTCACTTGTTAGATTCTTTTATACACACAGCCAATCAGTGTCCAGGTGATTGGTGTCAGTTATTTACTAATTTCCCTGATAATAATTATCTAATATTACACTTTACCCCCAATATTTCCATTCACAGCCAGTTTGCTTGTCAACTAAAAAATTGGTTAAATGACCTTCTTTACAAATATGGACAAATCAGAAGATAGACGTTCTGAGCTGATGAATTTCATTTACTGACCATATCATATATACAGTAGTGTAAGATGGTGATTAAACAAAAGAATGGTGGGAATAAAACCCTGAAGGACCATTTTCTATCCCATAGAACTTTTAAGAAATTAAACAGATATTACATTTTTAACACTTAATAATTATTTTACGGGGTTGTTTGTTATAAATTGTTTGTTGTATACACAAGGTCAGATAGCTTTGAAACCATTTATGGATTTGGTTCCTAAATTCGTAATGTTGCAGCTTTTGAAGTAGGATGGCATGATTGATGGTATCAAATGCTTTTGCTAAATCAAGAAATGTGGTTATGCTGTAGTTACCGGCCTTTTATCTAGCAAAACCAAACTGATTGCTAGAGAGAACATTGGATTGATCAAAGAAATCAATCATCCGAACAGAGTATCTTTTCGAAAATTTTACTGAAGAAAGGCAAAACGGAGATTGGCCTTTAGTTTTCTATTTTGGATTTTTCACCAGATTTATACATCGGTGTGACTTTAGCAAGTTTTAATGGGTCAGGGAATCTGCCTTGTTCAAAGGAAAGATTTATTAAGATTAAGAGATAATGGTTCTGCAAGTTGGTAGCTGCTTTTCCTAAAAGTCATTGGTTGTGCCAGCCAAAGTGATTGGTTTGTTCACATATCTAGTTATAGAGAACAGCAGTTTGTTCACATATCTAGTTATAGAGAACAGCAGTTTGTTCACATATCTAGTTATAGAGAACAGCAGTTTGTTCACATATCTAGTTATAGAGAACAACAGTTTGTTCACATATCTAGTTATAGAGAACAGCAGTTTGTTCACATATCTAGTTATAGAGAACAGCAGTTTGTTCACATATCTAGTTATAGAGAACAGCAGTTTTTTCACATATCTAGTTATAGAGAACATCAGTTTGTTCACATATCTAGTTATAGAGAACAGCAGTTTTTTCACATATCTAGTTATAGAGAACAGCAGTTTGTTCACATATCTAGTTATAGAGAACAGCAGTTTGTTTACATATCTAGTTATAGAGAACATCGGTTTGTTCACATATCTAGATACAGAGAACAGCAGTTTGTTCACGTATCTAGTTATAGAGAACAGCAGTTTGTTCACATATCTAGTTATAGAGAACATCAGTTAGTTCACATATCTAGTTATAGAGACATCAGTTTGTTCACATATCTAGTTATAGAGAACAGCAGTTTGTTCACATATCTAGTTATATAGAACAGCAGTTTGTTCACATATCTAGATACAAAGAACAGCAGTTTGTTCACATATCTAGTTATAGAGAACAGCAGTTTGTTCACATATCTAGATACAGAGAACAGCAGTTTGTTCACATATATAGATACAGAGAACAACAGTTTGTTCACATATCTAGTTACAGAGAACAGCAGTTTGTTCACATATCTAGTTATGGAGAACAGCAGTTTGTTCACATATCTAGTTATAGAGAACAGCAGTTTGTTCACATATCTTGTTATAGAGAACAGCAGTTTGTTCACATATCTAGTTAAAGAGAACATCAGTTTGTTCACATATCTAGTTATAGAAAACAGCAGTTTGTTCATATATCTAGTTATGGAGAACAGCAGTTTGTTCACATATCTAGATACAGAGAACAGCAGTTTGTTCACATATCTAGTTATAGAGAACAGCAGTTTGTTCAAATATCTAGTTATAGAGAACAGCAGTTTGTCCACATATCTAGTTATAGAGAACAGCAGTTTGTTCACATATCTAGTTATAGAGAACATCGGTTTGTTCACATATCTAGATACAGAGAACAGCAGTTTGTTCACATATCTAGTTATAGAGAACATCAGTTTGTTCACATATCTAGTTATAGAGACATCATTTGTTCACATATCTAGTTATAGAGAACAGCAGTTTGTTCACATATCTAGTTATAGAGAACAGCAGTTTGTTCACATATCTAGTTATATAGAACAGCAGTTTGTTCACATATCTAGATACAAAGAACAGCAGTTTGTTCACATATCTAGTTATAGAGAACAGCAGTTTGTTTACATATCTAGATACAGAGAACAGCAGTTTGTTCACATATCTAGATACAGAGAACAGCAGTTTGTTCACATATCTAGTTACAGAGAACAGCAGTTTGTTCACATATCTAGTTACAGAGAACAGCAGTTTGTTCACATATCTAGTTACAGAGAACAGCAGTTTGTTCACATATCTAGTAATAGAGAACAGCAGTTTGTTCACATATCTAGTTATGGAGAACAGCAGTTTGTTCACATATCTAGTTAAAGAGAACAGCAGTTTGTTCACATATCTAGTTACAGAGAACATCAGTTTGTTCACATATCTAGTTATAGAGAACAGCAGTTTGTTCACATATCTTGTTATAGAGAACAGCAGTTTGTTCACATATCTAGTTAAAGAGAACAGCAGTTTGTTCACATATCTAGTTACAGAGAACATCAGTTTGTTCACATATCTAGTTATAGAAAACATCAGTTTGTTCACATATCTAGCTACAAGGAACATCAGTTTGTTCACATATCTAGCTACAAGGAACATTAGCGAAATAATGGTTCTGCAAGTTGGTAGCTGTTTTTCCTAAAAGTCATTGGTTGTGCCAGCCAAACCGATTGGTTTATTCACATATCTAGTTACAGAGAACAGCAGTTTGTTCACATATCTAGTTATAGAGACATCAGTTTGTTCACATATCTAGTTATAGAGAACAGCAGTTTGTTCACATATCTAGTTAAAGAGAACAGCAGTTTGCTCACATATCTAATTATAGAGAACAGCAGTTTGTTCACATATCTAGTTAAAGAGAACAGCAGTTTGCTCACATATCTAGTTATAGAGAACATCAGTTTGTTCACAAATCTACTTATAGAGAACAGCAGTTTCTTCACATATCTACCGTATTTTCACGCAAATAACCCGCGGGTTATACGTTAAAAAAGTGTTGTGAAATACGCCCTGCGGGTTATAGTCGTGTGCGGGTTATATGTGCATTGCTGCATATTTTGGTGAGAATAGGCGTGATTATATTACCAAATTGATTACAAAAGTTAATTTCTAAACAATAAATTACTTTCATTCTTCTCTTTTCTTTTTACAACGATCGTATTGTATGAATATTTTCATCATTGTTTTCAACTTTTCGCGCTTTATTCTATAGACCTACAGAGTAGGCATACAGCACGGCCGTAGTGACTGTAGTGTAGAAGCGGCAACAACGTCCGTTACGGAGCTGCTACATTTATGTCATGCGGTCAAAGATTTTGGGGAAAACTAACGTTTTTTTCTCACGAGTACAATATTCCCGATGTAAAAAGATGGTTATTGAAAATGATCATGAGGAAATAAAGTTTTAATGACGGAAATCTTGTTTGTTATACATGGAGCTACAGAATGCCCAAGTATGAACGGAACGGTCTACTTAATAATAGGGGTGATGGCTCAGTCCAAATTAGAAAACCATAAGAATTAAATTCACGGAGTACGGCGTATAACAACCCATTCGATCAATGGAATTTAGATTAAATTTTTAGAGCTAGTATGATTAAAAGCCCAAGCGTACCTTTTTATTAAAATTTAAAAAGAAAAAAGCAGTTTGAACTTTACTCTACTTGACACGACTTGAGATCAACTCCGTCGACTTCGAAGTCAAAAGTTTCGTCAGGGACAGATTATTAAAAATAATTCCCTTATATTGGAACAAACTTGGATTCTCCTTTACAAAAACATCAATTATGGAAAATATTTTTTAATAAAATAATTAAAAATGTACAAGTAATCGCTAATTTGAACAGTTTTTTTTTTCTCTCTCTTCCTATTTACGCCTTTTTAGTCTTTACGGATAACGTAGTGTGACAGCGTGATCCGGCTTTGTAAAACCTTACACCTCAAACATGTGTGATTTTCCTCGCTGACGGGACTGCAACAACAAATTTGTTTGGATTTAAATGGCAGCAGACTTTATCACCATACTATTCTTATGATTATGTAATTTTACGTCATACTATGTAGATATTATGGTCAAAACGGATTGCCAGGCTGTCTACCGGTAACTCTCTGTACGGCCGTAGTGTATACATGTACAATGTAGGCTAGCCTACGTAATGTAAACGACATGCCGGTAAGTCTGTTTACCAACATAGCCGCTCGCCGCGGGTAATACCCGTGTGCGGCTTATCTAATCATTTTTTTTCCCGAAAACGTAATTTCTGCATAGTGTGGCTTATACGAGGGGGCGGGTTATTTGCGTGAAAATACGGTAGTTATAGAGAACATCAGTTTGTTCACATATCTAGCTACAAGGAACATCAGTTTGTTCACATATCTAGCTACAAGGAACATCAGTTTGTTCACATATCTAGTTATAGAGAACATCGGTTTGTTCACATATCTAGTTATAGAGAGCAGCAGTTTGTTCACATATCTAGCTACAAGGAACAGCAGTTTGTTCACATATCTAGTTATAGAGAGCAGCAGTTTGTTCACATATCTAGCTACAAGGAACAGCAGTTTGTTCACATATCTAGTTATAGAGAACATCGGTTTGTTCACATATCTAGTTATAGAGAACATCGGTTTGTTCACATATCTAGCTACAAGGAACATCAGTTTGTTCACATATCTAGCTACAAGGAACATCAGTTTGTTCACATATATATGTACATGTAGTTATAGAGAACTTTTTAGATTGTGGAACCTTTTTACGGAGAATATCAAATTACAGAGAACCTTAATTGATCAGAGACTATTGGTTCAGGTTTGATTTCATGTCACAGATTCAGTTTGACAACTGACATGCTGGATAAGGTGGTCAATACTGAACATTGCATGAGATATATTATCATTATTTCTGTCAAATGATGGAATTTCACAAACATCACTTCCAGTTGAAAAATAAGGAACATACAAAACAGTTTGGCTTTTTGACTGACTGACCTGTAACCTCGAAATGTAGACTGCAACTTTACCGCTGCCTCACGCTTTTGTCTTTCTAGTTTTTCCAGAGCTTCAGTTTGTTGACGCGTTAATTCTTCTCTCTCCTGAAGGTTTTTTCTCTCTAAATCCTCCATAGTTTTCTAGAAATATATTAAAAAACATTTTATCATGTATACACAACATATCATTATGATTGTTTTTAAAGTTTATATTTTGTTCACCAAAAATGATTCACTCTATTGTTTCTAACCTGTCCTTCAGCCCTAATGTTTCTAACCTGTCCTTCAGCTCAACGTCCAATTGTTTCTAACCTGTCCTTCAGCCCAACACCCTATTGTTTCTAACCTGTCCTTCAGCCCAACGCCCAATTGTTTCTAACCTGTCCTTCAGCCCAACACCCTATTGTTTCTAACCTGTCCTTCAGCCCAACGCCCAATTGTTTCTAACCTGTCCTTCAGCCCAACACCCTATTGTTTCTAACCTGCCCTTCAGCCCTAATGTTTCTAACCTGTCCTTCAGCTCAATTGTTTCTAACCTGTCCTTCAGCCCAACACCCTATTGTTTCTAACCTGTCCTTCAGCCCAATTGTTTCTAACCTGTCCTTCAGCCCAACGCCCAATTGTTTCTAACCTGTCCTTCAGCCTAACATCCTATTGTTTCTAACCTGTCCTTCAGCCCAACACCCTATTGTTTCTAACCTGTCCTTCAGCCCAACACCCTATTGTTTCTAACCTGTCCTTCAGCCCAACACCCAATTGTTTCTAACCTGTCCTTCAGCCCAACACCCTATTGTTTCTAACCTGTCCTTCAGCCCAACGCCCAATTGTTTCTAACCTGTCCTTCAGCCCAACACCCTATTGTTTCTAACCTGTCCTTCAGCCCAACGCCCAATTGTTTCTAACCTGTCCTTCAGCCCAACACCCTATTGTTTCTAACCTGTCCTTCAGCCCAATGCCCAATTGTTTCTAACCTGTCCTTCAGCCCAACACCCTATTGTTTCTAACCTGTCCTTCAGCCCAATACCCTATTGTTTCTAACCTGTCCTTCAGCCCAACACCCTATTGTTTCTAACCTGTCCTTCAGTCTAACATCCTATTGTTTCTAACCTGTCCTTCAGTCTAACATCCTATTGTTTCTAACCTGTCCTTCAGCCCAACACCCTATTGTTTCTAACCTGTCCTTCAGCCCAATTGTTTCTAGCCTGTCCTTCAGCCCAACACCCTATTGTTTCTAACCTGTCCTTCAGCCCAACGCCCTATTGTTTCTAACCTGTCCTTCAGCCCTATTGTTTCTAACCTGTCCTTCAGTCCTATTGTTTCTAACCTGTCCTTCAGCCTAACCTCCTATTGTTTCTGACCTGTCCTTCAGCCCTATTGTTTCTAACCTGTCCTTCAGCCCAACACCCTATTGTTTCTAACCTGTCCTTCAGCCCAACATCCTATTGTTTCTAACCTGTCCTTCAGTCCAACACCCTATTGTTTCTAACCTGTCCTTCAGCCCAACACCCTATTGTTTCTAACCTGTCCTTCAGCCCAACACCCTATTGTTTCTAACCTGTCCTTCAGCCCTATGCCCTATTGTTTCTAACCTGTCCTTCAGCCTAACGCCCTATTGTTTCTAACCTGTCCTTCAGCCCTATGCCTTATTGTTTCTAACCTGTCCTTCAGCCTAACGCCCTATTGTTTCTAACCTGTCCTTCAGTCTAACATCCTATTGTTTCTAACCTGTCCTTCAGCCCAACACCCTAATGTTTCTAACCTGTCCTTCAGCCCAATTGTTTCTAACCTGTCCTTCAGCCCAACACCCTATTGTTTCTAACCTGTCCTTCAGCCCAACACCCTATTGTTTCTAGCCTGTCCTTCAGCCCAACACCCTATTGTTTCTAACCTGTCCTTCAGTCTAACGTCCTATTGTTTCTAACCTGTCCTTCAGCCCAATTGTTTCTAACCTGTCCTTCAGCCCAACGCCCTATTGTTTCTAGCCTGTCCTTCAGCCCAACACCCTATTGTTTCTAACCTGTCCTTCAGCCAAACACCCTATTGTTTCTAACCTGTCCTTCAGCCCAATGCCCTATTGTTTCTAGCCTGTCCTTCAGCCCAACACCCTATTGTTTCTAACCTGTCCTTCAGCCCAATGCCCTATTGTTTCTAACCTGTCCTTCAGCCCTATTGTTTCTAACCTGTCCTTCAGTCCTATTGTTTCTAACCTGTCCTTCAGCCTAACCTCCTATTGTTTCTGACCTGTCCTTCAGCCCTATTGTTTCTAACCTGTCCTTCAGCCTAACATCCTATTGTTTCTAACCTGTCCTTCAGCCAAACACCCTATTGTTTCTAACCTGTCCTTCAGCCCTATTGTTTCTAACCTGTCCTTTAGCCCAACACCCTATTGTTTCTAACCTGTCCTTCAGCCCAACACCCTATTGTTTCTAACCTGTCCTTCAGCCCAACACCCTATTGTTTCTGACCTGTCCTTCAGCCCAACACCCTATTGTTTCTAACCTGTCCTTCAGCCTAACCTCCTATTGTTTCTGACCTGTCCTTCAGCCCTATTGTTTCTAACCTGTCCTTCAGCCCAACACCCTATTGTTTGTAACCTGTCCTTCAGCCCAACACCCTATTGTTTCTAACCTGTCCTTCAGCCTAACCTCCTATTGTTTCTGACCTGTCCTTCAGCCCTATTGTTTCTAGCCTGTCCTTCAGCCCAACACCCTATTGTTTCTGACCTGTCCTTTAGCCCTATTGTTTCTAACCTGTCCTTCAGCCCAACACCCTATTGTTTCTGACCTGTCCTTCAGCCCTATTGTTTCTAACCTGTCCTTCAGCCTAACCTCCTATTGTTTCTGACCTGTCCTTCAGCCTAACCTATTGTTTCTGACCTGTCCTTCAGCCTAACCTCCTATTGTTTCTAACCTGTCCTTCAGCCTAACCTCCTATTGTTTCTAACCTGTCCTTCAGCCTAACCTTCTATTGTTTCTGACCTGTCCTTCAGCCTAACCTCCTATTGTTTCTGACCTGTCCTTCAGCCTAACCTCCTATTGTTTCTAACCTGTCCTTCAGCCCTATTGTTTCTGACCTGTCCTTCAGCCCTATTGTTTCTGACCTGTCCTTCAGCCCAACGTCCAATTGTTTCTGACCTGTCCTTCAGCCCTATTGTTTCTAACCTGTCCTTCAGTCCTATTGTTTCTAACCTGTCCTTCAGCCTAACCTCCTACTGTTTCTAACCTGTCCTTCAGCCTAACCTCCTATTGTTTCTGACCTGTCCTTCAGCCTAACCTCCTATTGTTTCTGACCTGTCCTTCAGCCCTAATGTTTCTAACCTGTCCTTCAGCCTAACCTCCTATTGTTTCTAACCTGTCCTTCAGCCCAACGCCCTATTGTTTCTGACCTGTCCTTCAGCCCAACACCCAATTGTTTCTAACCTGTCCTTCAGCCCAACGTCCTATTGTTTCTGACCTGTCCTTCAGCCTAACATCCTATTGTTTCTAACCTGTCCTTCAGCCCAACGTCCTATTGTTTCTAACCTGTCCTTCAGCCCAACGTCCTATTGTTTCTGACCTGTCCTTCAGCCCAACACCCTATTGTTTCTAACCTGTCCTTCAGCCCAACACCCTATTGTTTCTGACCTGTCCTTCAGCCCTATTGTTTCTAACCTGTCCTTCAGCCCAACACCCTATTGTTTCTAACCTGTCCTTCAGCCCTATTGTTTCTAACCTGTCCTTCAGCCCAACACCCTATTGTTTCTAACCTGTCCTTCAGCCCAACACCCTATTGTTTCTGACCTGTCCTTCAGCCCTATTGTTTCTAACCTGTCCTTCAGCCCAACACCCTATTGTTTCTAACCTGTCCTTCAGCCCAACACCCTATTGTTTCTAACCTGTCCTTCAGCCTAACCTCCTATTGTTTCTGACCTGTCCTTCAGCCCTATTGTTTCTAACCTGTCCTTCAGTCCTATTGTTTCTAACCTGTCCTTCAGCCTAACCTCCTATTGTTTCTGACCTGTCCTTCAGCCCTATTGTTTCTAGCCTGTCCTTCAGCCCAACACCCTATTGTTTCTGACCTGTCCTTCAGCCCTATTGTTTCTAACCTGTCCTTCAGCCCAACACCCTATTGTTTCTGACCTGTCCTTCAGCCCTATTGTTTCTAACCTGTCCTTCAGCCTAACCTCCTATTGTTTCTGACCTGTCCTTCAGCCTAACCTATTGTTTCTGACCTGTCCTTCAGCCTAACCTCCTATTGTTTCTAACCTGTCCTTCAGCCTAACCTCCTATTGTTTCTAACCTGTCCTTCAGCCTAACCTTCTATTGTTTCTGACCTGTCCTTCAGCCTAACCTCCTATTGTTTCTGACCTGTCCTTCAGCCTAACCTCCTATTGTTTCTAACCTGTCCTTCAGCCCTATTGTTTCTGACCTGTCCTTCAGCCCTATTGTTTCTGACCTGTCCTTCAGCCCAACGTCCAATTGTTTCTGACCTGTCCTTCAGCCCTATTGTTTCTAACCTGTCCTTCAGTCCTATTGTTTCTAACCTGTCCTTCAGCCTAACCTCCTACTGTTTCTAACCTGTCCTTCAGCCTAACCTCCTATTGTTTCTGACCTGTCCTTCAGCCTAACCTCCTATTGTTTCTGACCTGTCCTTCAGCCCTAATGTTTCTAACCTGTCCTTCAGCCTAACCTCCTATTGTTTCTAACCTGTCCTTCAGCCCAACGCCCTATTGTTTCTGACCTGTCCTTCAGCCCAACACCCAATTGTTTCTAACCTGTCCTTCAGCCCAACGTCCTATTGTTTCTGACCTGTCCTTCAGCCTAACATCCTATTGTTTCTAACCTGTCCTTCAGCCCAACGTCCTATTGTTTCTAACCTGTCCTTCAGCCCAACGTCCTATTGTTTCTGACCTGTCCTTCAGCCCAACACCCTATTGTTTCTAACCTGTCCTTCAGCCCAACACCCTATTGTTTCTGACCTGTCCTTCAGCCCTATTGTTTCTAACCTGTCCTTCAGCCCAACACCCTATTGTTTCTAACCTGTCCTTCAGCCCTATTGTTTCTAACCTGTCCTTCAGCCCAACACCCTATTGTTTCTAACCTGTCCTTCAGCCCAACACCCTATTGTTTCTGACCTGTCCTTCAGCCCTATTGTTTCTAACCTGTCCTTCAGCCCAACACCCTATTGTTTCTAACCTGTCCTTCAGCCCAACACCCTATTGTTTCTAACCTGTCCTTCAGCCTAACCTCCTATTGTTTCTGACCTGTCCTTCAGCCCTATTGTTTCTAACCTGTCCTTCAGTCCTATTGTTTCTAACCTGTCCTTCAGCCTAACCTCCTATTGTTTCTGACCTGTCCTTCAGCCCTATTGTTTCTAGCCTGTCCTTCAGCCCAACACCCTATTGTTTCTGACCTGTCCTTCAGCCCTATTGTTTCTAACCTGTCCTTCAGCCCAACACCCTATTGTTTCTGACCTGTCCTTCAGCCCTATTGTTTCTAACCTGTCCTTCAGCCTAACCTCCTATTGTTTCTGACCTGTCCTTCAGCCTAACCTATTGTTTCTGACCTGTCCTTCAGCCTAACCTCCTATTGTTTCTAACCTGTCCTTCAGCCTAACCTCCTATTGTTTCTAACCTGTCCTTCAGCCTAACCTTCTATTGTTTCTGACCTGTCCTTCAGCCTAACCTCCTATTGTTTCTGACCTGTCCTTCAGCCTAACCTCCTATTGTTTCTAACCTGTCCTTCAGCCCTATTGTTTCTGACCTGTCCTTCAGCCCTATTGTTTCTGACCTGTCCTTCAGCCCAACGTCCAATTGTTTCTGACCTGTCCTTCAGCCCTATTGTTTCTAACCTGTCCTTCAGTCCTATTGTTTCTAACCTGTCCTTCAGCCTAACCTCCTATTGTTTCTAACCTGTCCTTCAGCCTAACCTCCTATTGTTTCTGACCTGTCCTTCAGCCTAACCTCCTATTGTTTCTGACCTGTCCTTCAGCCCTAATGTTTCTAACCTGTCCTTCAGCCTAACCTCCTATTGTTTCTAACCTGTCCTTCAGCCCAACGCCCTATTGTTTCTGACCTGTCCTTCAGCCCAACACCCAATTGTTTCTAACCTGTCCTTCAGCCCAACGTCCTATTGTTTCTGACCTGTCCTTCAGCCTAACATCCTATTGTTTCTAACCTGTCCTTCAGCCCAACGTCCTATTGTTTCTAACCTGTCCTTCAGCCCAACGTCCTATTGTTTCTGACCTGTCCTTCAGCCCAACACCCTATTGTTTCTAACCTGTCCTTCAGCCCAACGTCCTATTGTTTCTAACCTGTCCTTCAGCTCAACGTCCTATTGTTTCTAACCTGTCCTTCAGCCCTATGCCCTATTGTTTCTAACCTGTCCTTCAGCCCAATGCCCTATTGTTTCTAACCTGTCCTTCAGCCCTATTGTTTCTAACCTGTCCTTCAGCCCAACACCCTATTGTTTCTGACCTGTCCTTCAGCCCTATTGTTTCTAACCTGTCCTTCAGCCTAACCTCCTATTGTTTCTGACCTGTCCTTCAGCCTAACCTCCTATTGTTTCTGACCTGTCCTTCAGCCTAACCTCCTATTGTTTCTGACCTGTCCTTCAGCCCTATTGTTTCTGACCTGTCCTTCAGCCCAACGTCCAATTGTTTCTGACCTGTCCTTCAGCCCTATTGTTTCTAACCTGTCCTTCAGTCCTATTGTTTCTAACCTGTCCTTCAGCCTAACCTCCTATTGTTTCTAACCTGTCCTTCAGCCTAACCTCCTATTGTTTCTGACCTGTCCTTCGGCCTAACCTCCTATTGTTTCTGACCTGTCCTTCAGCCCTAATGTTTCTAACCTGTCCTTCAGCCTAACATCCTATTGTTTCTAACCTGTCCTTCAGCCCAATGCCCTATTGTTTCTAACCTGTCCTTCAGCCCAACACCCTATTGTTTCTAACCTGTCCTTCAGCCCAACGTCCAATTGTTTCTAACCTGTCCTTCAGCCCAATGCCCTATTGTTTCTAACCTGTCCTTCAGCCCAACACCCTATTGTTTCTAACCTGTCCTTCAGCCCAACGTCCAATTGTTTCTGACCTGTCCTTCAGCCCTATTGTTTCTAACCTGTCCTTCAGTCCTATTGTTTCTAACCTGTCCTTCAGCCCAACACCCTATTGTTTCTAACCTGTCCTTCAGCCCAACACCGTATTGTTTCTAACCTGTCCTTCAGCCCAACGCCTTATTGTTTCTAACCTGTCCTTCAGCCCAACGTCCAATTGTTTCTAACCTGTCCTTCAGCCCAACACCCTATTGTTTCTGACCTGTCCTTCAGCCCTATTGTTTCTAACCTGTCCTTCAGCCCTATTGTTTCTAACCTGTCCTTCAGCCCAACACCCTATTGTTTCTAACCTGTCCTTCAGCCCAACACCCTATTGTTTCTGACCTGTCCTTCAGCCCTATTGTTTCTAACCTGTCCTTCAGCCCAACACCCTATTGTTTCTAACCTGTCCTTCAGCCCAACACCCTATTGTTTCTAACCTGTCCTTCAGCCTAACCTCCTATTGTTTCTGACCTGTCCTTCAGCCCTATTGTTTCTAACCTGTCCTTCAGTCCTATTGTTTCTATCCTGTCCTTCAGCCTAACCTCCTATTGTTTCTGACCTGTCCTTCAGCCCTATTGTTTCTAGCCTGTCCTTCAGCCCAACACCCTATTGTTTCTGACCTGTCCTTCAGCCCTATTGTTTCTGACCTGTCCTTCAGCCCTATTGTTTCTAACCTGTCCTTCAGCCCAACACCCTATTGTTTCTGACCTGTCCTTCAGCCCTATTGTTTCTAACCTGTCCTTCAGCCTAACCTCCTATTGTTTCTGACCTGTCCTTCAGCCTAACCTATTGTTTCTGACCTGTCCTTCAGCCTAACCTCCTATTGTTTCTAACCTGTCCTTCAGCCTAACCTCCTATTGTTTCTAACCTGTCCTTCAGCCTAACCTTCTATTGTTTCTGACCTGTCCTTCAGCCTAACCTCCTATTGTTTCTGACCTGTCCTTCAGCCTAACCTCCTATTGTTTCTAACCTGTCCTTCAGCCCTATTGTTTCTGACCTGTCCTTCAGCCCTATTGTTTCTGACCTGTCCTTCAGCCCAACATCCAATTGTTTCTGACCTGTCCTTCAGCCCTATTGTTTCTAACCTGTCCTTCAGTCCTATTGTTTCTAACCTGTCCTTCAGCCTAACCTCCTATTGTTTCTAACCTGTCCTTCAGCCTAACCTCCTATTGTTTCTGACCTGTCCTTCAGCCTAACCTCCTATTGTTTCTGACCTGTCCTTCAGCCCTAATGTTTCTAACCTGTCCTTCAGCCTAACCTCCTATTGTTTCTAACCTGTCCTTCAGCCCAACGCCCTATTGTTTCTGACCTGTCCTTCAGCCCAACACCCAATTGTTTCTAACCTGTCCTTCAGCCCAACGTCCTATTGTTTCTGACCTGTCCTTCAGCCTAACATCCTATTGTTTCTAACCTGTCCTTCAGCCCAACGTCCTATTGTTTCTAACCTGTCCTTCAGCCCAACGTCCTATTGTTTCTGACCTGTCCTTCAGCCCAACACCCTATTGTTTCTAACCTGTCCTTCAGCCCAACGTCCTATTGTTTCTAACCTGTCCTTCAGCTCAACGTCCTATTGTTTCTAACCTGTCCTTCAGCCCTATGCCCTATTGTTTCTAACCTGTCCTTCAGCCCAATGCCCTATTGTTTCTAACCTGTCCTTCAGCCCAACACCCTATTGTTTCTGACCTGTCCTTCAGCCCTATTGTTTCTAACCTGTCCTTCAGCCTAACCTCCTATTGTTTCTGACCTGACCTTCAGCCTAACCTCCTATTGTTTCTGACCTGTCCTTCAGCCTAACCTCCTATTGTTTCTGACCTGTCCTTCAGCCCTACGTCCAATTGTTTCTGACCTGTCCTTCAGCCCTATTGTTTCTAACCTGTCCTTCAGTCCTATTGTTTCTAACCTGTCCTTCAGCCTAACCTCCTATTGTTTCTAACCTGTCCTTCAGCCTAACCTCCTATTGTTTCTGACCTGTCCTTCGGCCTAACCTCCTATTGTTTCTGACCTGTCCTTCAGCCCTAATGTTTCTAACCTGTCCTTCAGCCTAACATCCTATTGTTTCTAACCTGTCCTTCAGCCCAATGCCCTATTGTTTCTAACCTGTCCTTCAGCCCAACGTCCAATTGTTTCTAACCTGTCCTTCAGCCCAATGCCCTATTGTTTCTAACCTGTCCTTCAGCCCAACACCCTATTGTTTCTAACCTGTCCTTCAGCCCAACGTCCAATTGTTTCTGACCTGTCCTTCAGCCCTATTGTTTCTAACCTGTCCTTCAGTCCTATTGTTTCTAACCTGTCCTTCAGCCCAACACCCTATTGTTTCTAACCTGTCCTTCAGCCCAACACCGTATTGTTTCTAACCTGTCCTTCAGCCCAACGCCTTATTGTTTCTAACCTGTCCTTCAGCCCAACGTCCAATTGTTTCTAACCTGTCCTTCAGCCCAACACCCTATTGTTTCTGACCTGTCCTTCAGCCCTATTGTTTCTAACCTGTCCTTCAGTCCTATTGTTTCTAACCTGTCCTTCAGCCTAACCTCCTATTGTTTCTGACCTGTCCTTCAGCCTAACCTCGTATTGTTTCTGACCTGTCCTTCAGCCCTATTGTTTCTAACCTGTCCTTCAGCCCAACGTCCAATTGTTTTTAACCTGTCCTTCAGCCCAACACCCTATTGTTTCTGACCTGTCCTTCAGCCCAACGCCTTATTGTTTCTAACCTGTCCTTCAGCCCAACGGCCAATTGTTTCTAACCTGTCCTTCAGCCCAACACCCTATTGTTTCTGACCTGTCCTTCAGCCCTATTGTTTCTAACCTGTCCTTCAGTCCTATTGTTTCTAACCTGTCCTTCAGCCTAACCTCCTATTGTTTCTGACCTGTCCTTCAGCCCTATTGTTTCTGACCTGTCCTTCAGCCCTATTGTTTCTAACCTGTCCTTCAGCCCAACGTCCAATTGTTTTTAACCTGTCCTTCAGCCCAACACCCTATTGTTTTTAACCTGTCCTTCAGCCCAACACCCTATTGTTTCTGACCTGTCCTTCAGCCCAACGTCCAATTGTTTCTAACCTGTCCTTCAGCTCTATTGTTTCTAACCTGTCCTTCAGCTCAATTGTTTCTAACCTGTCCTTCAGTCCGACGCCCTATTGTTTCAAACCTGTCCTTCAGCCCAACACCCTATTGTTTCTAACCTGTCCTTCAGCCCAACACCCTATTGTTTCTAACCTGTCCTTCAGCCTAACCTCCTATTGTTTCTGACCTGTCCTTCAGCCCTATTGTTTCTAGCCTGTCCTTCAGCTCAACGCCCTATTGTTTCTAACCTGTCCTTCAGCCCAACACCCTATTGTTTCTAACCTGTCCTTCAGCCCAACACCCTATTGTTTCTAGCCTGTCTTTCAGCTCAATTGTTTCTAACCTGTCCTTCAGTCCGACGCCCTATTGTTTTTAACCTGTCCTTCAGCCCAACACACTATTGTTTCTAACCTGTCCTTCAGCTCAACGCCCAATTGTTTCTAACCTGTCCTTCAGCTCAATTGTTTCTAACCTGTCCTTCAGTCCGATGCCCTATTGTTTTTAACCTGTCCTTCAGCCCAACACCCTATTGTTTCTAACCTGTCCTTCAGCTCAATTGTTTCTAGCCTGTCCTTCAGCTCAACGTCCAATTGTTTCTAACCTGTCCTTCAGTCCGATGCCCTATTGTTTTTAACCTGTCCTTCAGCCCAACACCCTATTGTTTCTAACCTGTCCTTCAGCCCAATTGTTTCTAACCTGTCCTTCAGTCCGACGCCCTAATGTTTCTAACCTGTCCTTCAGCCCAATACCCTATTGTTTCTAACCTGTCCTTCAGCCTAACGCCATATTGTTTCTAACCTGTCCTTCAGCCCAACGTCCAATTGTTTCTAGCCTGTCCTTCAGCTCAACGTCCAATTGTTTCTAACCTGTCCTTCAGTCTAACGTCCTATTGTTTCTAACCTGTCCTTCAGCCCAATTGTTTCTAACCTGTCCTTTAATCCGACGCCCTATTGTTTTTAACCTGTCCTTCAGTCCAATTGTTTCTAACCTGTCCTTCAGCCCAACACCCTATTGTTTCTAACCTGTCCTTCAGCTCAACGCCCTATTGTTTCTAACCTGTCCTTCAGCCCAATACCCTATTGTTTCTAACCTGTCCTTCAGCCCAACGCCCAATTGTTTCTAACCTGTCCTTCAGCCCAACACCCTATTGTTTCTAACCTGTCCTTCAGCCTAACGCCCAATTGTTTCTAACCTGTCCTTCAGCCCAACGCCCAATTGTTTCTAACCTGTCCTTCAGCCCAACACCCTATTGTTTCTAGCCTGTCCTTCAGCCCAACACCCTATTGTTTCTAACCTGTCCTTCAGCTCAACACCCTATTGTTTCTAACCTGTCCTTCAGTCCAATGTCCTATTGTTTCTAGCCTGTCCTTCAGCCCAACACCCTATTGTTTCTAACCTGTCCTTCAGCCCAACACCCTATTGTTTCTAACCTGTCCTTCAGCCCAACGCCTTATTGTTTCTAACCTGTCCTTCAGCCCAACGCCCAATTGTTTCTAACCTGTCCTTCAGCCCAACACCCTATTGTTTCTAACCTGTCCTTCATTCCTATTGTTTCTAACCTGTCCTTCAGCCCAACACCCTATTGTTTCTAACCTGTCCTTCAGCCCAACACCCTATTGTTTCTAACCTGTCCTTCAGCCCAACACCCTATTGTTTCTAACCTGTCCTTCAGCCCTATGCCCTATTGTTTCTAGCCTGTCCTTCAGCCCAACACCCTATTGTTTCTAACCTGTCCTTCAGCCCAACACCCGATTGTTTCTAACCTGTCCTTGCCTATTGTTTCTGACCTGTCCTTCAGCCCAACACCCTATTGTTTCTAGCCTGTCCTTCAGCCCAACACCCTATTGTTTCTAACCTGTCCTTCAGCCCAACGCCTTATTGTTTCTAACCTGTCCTTCAGCCCTATGCCCTATTGTTTCTAACCTGTCCTTCAGCCCTATGCCCTATTGTTTCTAACCTGTCCTTCAGCCCAACGCCCTATTGTTTCTAACCTGTCCTTCAGCCCAACACCCTATTGTTTCTAACCTGTCCTTCAGCCTAACGCCCTATTGTTTCTAACCTGTCCTTCAGCCTAACGCCCTATTGTTTCTAACCTGTCCTTCAGCCCTATTGTTTCTAACCTGTCCTTCAGCCCTATGCCCTATTGTTTCTAACCTGTCCTTCAGCCCAACACCCTATTGTTTCTAACCTGTCCTTCAGCCTAACCCCCTATTGTTTCTAATCTGTCCTTCAGCCCAACACCCTATTGTTTCTAACCTGTCCTTCAGCCCAACGCCCTATTGTTTCTAACCTGTCCTTCAGCCCTATGCCCTATTGTTTCTAACCTGTCCTTCAGCCCAACACCCTATTGTTTCTAACCTGTCCTTCAGCCGAACACCCTATTGTTTCTAGCCTGTCCTTCAGCCCAACACCCTATTGTTTCTAGCCTGTCCTTCAGCCCAACACCCTATTGTTTCTAGCCTGTCCTTCAGCCCAACGCCCTATTGTTTCTAGCCTGTCCTTCAGCCCAACACCCTATTGTTTCTAACCTGTCCTTCAGTCCTATTGTTTCTAACCTGTCCTTCAGCCCAACACCCTATTGTTTCTAGCCTGTCCTTCAGCCCAACACCCTATTGTTTCTAACCTGTCCTTCAGCCCTATGCCCTATTGTTTGAAACCTGTCCTTCAGCCCAATGTCCTATTGTTTCTAACCTGTCCTCCAGCCCAACACCCTATTGTTTCTAACCTGTCCTTCAGCCCAACACCCTATTGTTTCTAACCTGCCCTTCAGTCCTATTGTTTCTAACCTGTCCTTCAGCCCAACACCCTATTGTTTCTAGCCTGCCCTTCAGTCCTATTGTTTCTAACCTGTCCTTCAGCCCAACACCCTATTGTTTCTAGCCTGTCCTTCAGCCCAACACCCTATTGTTTCTAACATGTCCTTCAGCCCTATGCCCTATTTTTTCTAACCTGTCCTTCAGCCCAACACCCTATTGTTTCTAGCCTGTCCTTCAGCCCAACACCCTATTGTTTCTAGCCTGTCCTTCAGCCCAACACCCTATTGTTTCTAACCTGTCCTTCAGTCCTATACCCTATTGTTTCTAACCTGTCCTTCAGCCTAACATCCTAATGTTTCTAACCTGTCCTTCAGCTCAACGCCCTATTGTTTCTAACCTGTCCTTCAGCCCAACACCCTATTGTTTCTAACCTGTCCTTCAGCCCTATGCCCTATTGTTTCTAACCTGTCCTTCAGCCCAACGCCCTATTGTTTCTAACCTGTCCTTCAGCCCAACACCCTATTGTTTCTAACCTGTCCTTCAGCCCTATGCCCTATTGTTTCTAACCTGTCCTTCAGCCCAACGCCCTATTGTTTCTAACCTGTCCTTCAGCCCAACACCCTATTGTTTCTAACCTGTCCTTCAGCCCTATGCCCTATTGTTTCTAACCTGTCCTTCAGCCTAACGCCCTATTGTTTCTAACCTGTCCTTCAGCCCTATTGTTTCTAACCTGTCCTTCAGCCCTATGCCCTATTGTTTCTAACCTGTCCTTCAGCCCAACACCCTATTGTTTCTAACCTGTCCTTCAGCCTAACGCCCTATTGTTTCTAATCTGTCCTTCAGCCCAACACCCTATTGTTTCTAACCTGTCCTTCAGCCCAACACCCTATTGTTTCTAACCTGTCTTTCAGCCCTATGCCCTATTGTTTCTAACTTGTCCTTCAGCCCAACACCCTATTGTTTCTAACCTGTCCTTCAGCCGAACACCCTATTGTTTCTAGCCTGTCCTTCAGCCCAACACCCTATTGTTTCTAGCCTGTCCTTCAGCCCAACACCCTATTGTTTCTAACCTGTCCTTCAGTCCTATTGTTTCTAACCTGTCCTTCAGCCCAACACCCTATTGTTTCTAGCCTGTCCTTCAGCCCAACACCCTATTGTTTCTAACCTGTCCTTCAGCCCTATGCCCTATTGTTTCTAACCTGTCCTTCAGCCCAATGTCCTATTGTTTCTAACCTGTCCTTCAGCCCAACACCCTATTGTTTCTAACCTGTCCTTCAGCCCAACACCCTATTGTTTCTAACCTGCCCTTCAGTCCTATTGTTTCTAACCTGTCCTTCAGCCCAACACCCTATTGTTTCTAGCCTGCCCTTCAGTCCTATTGTTTCTAACCTGTCCTTCAGCCCAACACCCTATTGTTTCTAGCCTGTCCTTCAGCCCAACACCCTATTGTTTCTAACATGTCCTTCAGCCCTATGCCCTATTTTTTCTAACCTGTCCTTCAGCCCAACACCCTATTGTTTCTAGCCTGTCCTTCAGCCCAACACCCTATTGTTTCTAGCCTGTCCTTCAGCCCAACACCCTATTGTTTCTAACCTGTCCTTCAGTCCTATACCCTATTGTTTCTAACCTGTCCTTCAGCCTAACATCCTAATGTTTCTAACCTGTCCTTCAGCTCAACGCCGTATTGTTTCTAACCTGTCCTTCAGCCCAACACCCTATTGTTTCTAACCTGTCCTTCAGCCCTATGCCCTATTGTTTCTAACCTGTCCTTCAGCCCAACGCCCTATTGTTTCTAACCTGTCCTTCAGCCCAACACCCTATTGTTTCTAACCTGTCCTTCAGCCCTATGCCCTATTGTTTCTAACCTGTCCTTCAGCCCAACGCCCTATTGTTTCTAACCTGTCCTTCAGCCCAACACCCTATTGTTTCTAACCTGTCCTTCAGCCCTATGCCCTATTGTTTCTAACCTGTCCTTCAGCCCAACGCCCTATTGTTTCTAACCTGTCCTTCAGCCTAACATCCTATTGTTTCTAACCTGTCCTTCAGCCTAACACCCTATTGTTTCTAACCTGTCCTTCAGCCCTATGCCCTATTGTTTCTAACCTGTCCTTCAGCCCAACGCCCTATTGTTTCTAACCTGTCCTTCAGCCTAACATCCTATTGTTTCTAACCTGCCCTTCAGCCCAACACCCTATTGTTTCTAACCTGTCCTTCAGCCTAACCTCCTATTGTTTCTAACCTGTCCTTCAGCCCAACGCCCTATTGTTTCTAACCTGTCCTTCAGCCCAACGCCCTATTGTTTCTAACCTGTCCTTCAGCCCAACGCCCTACTGTTTCTAACCTGTCGTTCAGCCCAACACCCTATTGTTTCTAACCTGTCCTTCAGCCCAACACCCTATTGTTTCTAACCTGTCCTTCAGCCCAACACCCTATTGTTTCTAACCTGTCCTTCAGTCCAACACCCTATTGTTTCTAACCTGTCCTTGCCTATTGTTTCTAACCTGTCCTTCAGCCCAACACCCTATTGTTTCTAACCTGTCCTTCAGCCCAACACCCTATTGTTTCTAACCTGTCCTTCAGTCCAATGTCCTATTGTTTCTAACCTGTCCTTCAGTCCAATGTCCTATTGTTTCTAACCTGTCCTTCAGCCCAACGCCCTAATGTTTCTAACCTGTCCTTCAGCCTAACCTCCTATTGTTTCTAACCTGTCCTTCAGCCCTATTGTTTCTAACCTGTCCTTCAGCCCAACACCCTATTGTTTCTGACCTGTCCTTCAGCCCAACACCCTATTGTTTCTAACCTGTCCTTCAGCCCAACACCCTATTGTTTCTAACCTGTCCTTCAGTCCAATGTCGTATTGTTTCTAACCTGTCCTTGCCTATTGTTTCTAACCTGTCCTTCAGCTCAACACCCTATTGTTTCTAACCTGTCCTTCAGCCCAACACCCTATTGTTTCTAACCTGTCCTTCAGCCCAACACCCTATTGTTTCTGACCTGTCCTTCAGCCCTATTGTTTCTAACCTGTCCTTCAGCCTAACCTCCTATTGTTTCTGACCTGACCTTCAGCCTAACCTCCTATTGTTTCTGACCTGTCCTTCAGCCTAACCTCCTATTGTTTCTGACCTGTCCTTCAGCCCTACGTCCAATTGTTTCTGACCTGTCCTTCAGCCCTATTGTTTCTAACCTGTCCTTCAGTCCTATTGTTTCTAACCTGTCCTTCAGCCTAACCTCCTATTGTTTCTAACCTGTCCTTCAGCCTAACCTCCTATTGTTTCTGACCTGTCCTTCGGCCTAACCTCCTATTGTTTCTGACCTGTCCTTCAGCCCTAATGTTTCTAACCTGTCCTTCAGCCTAACATCCTATTGTTTCTAACCTGTCCTTCAGCCCAATGCCCTATTGTTTCTAACCTGTCCTTCAGCCCAACGTCCAATTGTTTCTAACCTGTCCTTCAGCCCAATGCCCTATTGTTTCTAACCTGTCCTTCAGCCCAACACCCTATTGTTTCTAACCTGTCCTTCAGCCCAACGTCCAATTGTTTCTGACCTGTCCTTCAGCCCTATTGTTTCTAACCTGTCCTTCAGTCCTATTGTTTCTAACCTGTCCTTCAGCCCAACACCCTATTGTTTCTAACCTGTCCTTCAGCCCAACACCGTATTGTTTCTAACCTGTCCTTCAGCCCAACGCCTTATTGTTTCTAACCTGTCCTTCAGCCCAACGTCCAATTGTTTCTAACCTGTCCTTCAGCCCAACACCCTATTGTTTCTGACCTGTCCTTCAGCCCTATTGTTTCTAACCTGTCCTTCAGTCCTATTGTTTCTAACCTGTCCTTCAGCCTAACCTCCTATTGTTTCTGACCTGTCCTTCAGCCTAACCTCGTATTGTTTCTGACCTGTCCTTCAGCCCTATTGTTTCTAACCTGTCCTTCAGCCCAACGTCCAATTGTTTTTAACCTGTCCTTCAGCCCAACACCCTATTGTTTCTGACCTGTCCTTCAGCCCAACGCCTTATTGTTTCTAACCTGTCCTTCAGCCCAACGGCCAATTGTTTCTAACCTGTCCTTCAGCCCAACACCCTATTGTTTCTGACCTGTCCTTCAGCCCTATTGTTTCTAACCTGTCCTTCAGTCCTATTGTTTCTAACCTGTCCTTCAGCCTAACCTCCTATTGTTTCTGACCTGTCCTTCAGCCCTATTGTTTCTGACCTGTCCTTCAGCCCTATTGTTTCTAACCTGTCCTTCAGCCCAACGTCCAATTGTTTTTAACCTGTCCTTCAGCCCAACACCCTATTGTTTTTAACCTGTCCTTCAGCCCAACACCCTATTGTTTCTGACCTGTCCTTCAGCCCAACGTCCAATTGTTTCTAACCTGTCCTTCAGCTCTATTGTTTCTAACCTGTCCTTCAGCTCAATTGTTTCTAACCTGTCCTTCAGTCCGACGCCCTATTGTTTCAAACCTGTCCTTCAGCCCAACACCCTATTGTTTCTAACCTGTCCTTCAGCCCAACACCCTATTGTTTCTAACCTGTCCTTCAGCCTAACCTCCTATTGTTTCTGACCTGTCCTTCAGCCCTATTGTTTCTAGCCTGTCCTTCAGCTCAACGCCCTATTGTTTCTAACCTGTCCTTCAGCCCAACACCCTATTGTTTCTAACCTGTCCTTCAGCCCAACACCCTATTGTTTCTAGCCTGTCTTTCAGCTCAATTGTTTCTAACCTGTCCTTCAGTCCGACGCCCTATTGTTTTTAACCTGTCCTTCAGCCCAACACACTATTGTTTCTAACCTGTCCTTCAGCTCAACGCCCAATTGTTTCTAACCTGTCCTTCAGCTCAATTGTTTCTAACCTGTCCTTCAGTCCGATGCCCTATTGTTTTTAACCTGTCCTTCAGCCCAACACCCTATTGTTTCTAACCTGTCCTTCAGCTCAATTGTTTCTAGCCTGTCCTTCAGCTCAACGTCCAATTGTTTCTAACCTGTCCTTCAGTCCGATGCCCTATTGTTTTTAACCTGTCCTTCAGCCCAACACCCTATTGTTTCTAACCTGTCCTTCAGCCCAATTGTTTCTAACCTGTCCTTCAGTCCGACGCCCTAATGTTTCTAACCTGTCCTTCAGCCCAATACCCTATTGTTTCTAACCTGTCCTTCAGCCTAACGCCATATTGTTTCTAACCTGTCCTTCAGCCCAACGTCCAATTGTTTCTAGCCTGTCCTTCAGCTCAACGTCCAATTGTTTCTAACCTGTCCTTCAGTCTAACGTCCTATTGTTTCTAACCTGTCCTTCAGCCCAATTGTTTCTAACCTGTCCTTTAATCCGACGCCCTATTGTTTTTAACCTGTCCTTCAGTCCAATTGTTTCTAACCTGTCCTTCAGCCCAACACCCTATTGTTTCTAACCTGTCCTTCAGCTCAACGCCCTATTGTTTCTAACCTGTCCTTCAGCCCAATACCCTATTGTTTCTAACCTGTCCTTCAGCCCAACGCCCAATTGTTTCTAACCTGTCCTTCAGCCCAACACCCTATTGTTTCTAACCTGTCCTTCAGCCTAACGCCCAATTGTTTCTAACCTGTCCTTCAGCCCAACGCCCAATTGTTTCTAACCTGTCCTTCAGCCCAACACCCTATTGTTTCTAGCCTGTCCTTCAGCCCAACACCCTATTGTTTCTAACCTGTCCTTCAGCTCAACACCCTATTGTTTCTAACCTGTCCTTCAGTCCAATGTCCTATTGTTTCTAGCCTGTCCTTCAGCCCAACACCCTATTGTTTCTAACCTGTCCTTCAGCCCAACACCCTATTGTTTCTAACCTGTCCTTCAGCCCAACGCCTTATTGTTTCTAACCTGTCCTTCAGCCCAACGCCCAATTGTTTCTAACCTGTCCTTCAGCCCAACACCCTATTGTTTCTAACCTGTCCTTCATTCCTATTGTTTCTAACCTGTCCTTCAGCCCAACACCCTATTGTTTCTAACCTGTCCTTCAGCCCAACACCCTATTGTTTCTAACCTGTCCTTCAGCCCAACACCCTATTGTTTCTAACCTGTCCTTCAGCCCTATGCCCTATTGTTTCTAGCCTGTCCTTCAGCCCAACACCCTATTGTTTCTAACCTGTCCTTCAGCCCAACACCCGATTGTTTCTAACCTGTCCTTGCCTATTGTTTCTGACCTGTCCTTCAGCCCAACACCCTATTGTTTCTAGCCTGTCCTTCAGCCCAACACCCTATTGTTTCTAACCTGTCCTTCAGCCCAACGCCTTATTGTTTCTAACCTGTCCTTCAGCCCTATGCCCTATTGTTTCTAACCTGTCCTTCAGCCCTATGCCCTATTGTTTCTAACCTGTCCTTCAGCCCAACGCCCTATTGTTTCTAACCTGTCCTTCAGCCCAACACCCTATTGTTTCTAACCTGTCCTTCAGCCTAACGCCCTATTGTTTCTAACCTGTCCTTCAGCCTAACGCCCTATTGTTTCTAACCTGTCCTTCAGCCCTATTGTTTCTAACCTGTCCTTCAGCCCTATGCCCTATTGTTTCTAACCTGTCCTTCAGCCCAACACCCTATTGTTTCTAACCTGTCCTTCAGCCTAACCCCCTATTGTTTCTAATCTGTCCTTCAGCCCAACACCCTATTGTTTCTAACCTGTCCTTCAGCCCAACGCCCTATTGTTTCTAACCTGTCCTTCAGCCCTATGCCCTATTGTTTCTAACCTGTCCTTCAGCCCAACACCCTATTGTTTCTAACCTGTCCTTCAGCCGAACACCCTATTGTTTCTAGCCTGTCCTTCAGCCCAACACCCTATTGTTTCTAGCCTGTCCTTCAGCCCAACACCCTATTGTTTCTAACCTGTCCTTCAGCCCTATGCCCTATTGTTTGAAACCTGTCCTTCAGCCCAATGTCCTATTGTTTCTAACCTGTCCTCCAGCCCAACACCCTATTGTTTCTAACCTGTCCTTCAGCCCAACACCCTATTGTTTCTAACCTGCCCTTCAGTCCTATTGTTTCTAACCTGTCCTTCAGCCCAACACCCTATTGTTTCTAGCCTGCCCTTCAGTCCTATTGTTTCTAACCTGTCCTTCAGCCCAACACCCTATTGTTTCTAGCCTGTCCTTCAGCCCAACACCCTATTGTTTCTAACATGTCCTTCAGCCCTATGCCCTATTTTTTCTAACCTGTCCTTCAGCCCAACACCCTATTGTTTCTAGCCTGTCCTTCAGCCCAACACCCTATTGTTTCTAGCCTGTCCTTCAGCCCAACACCCTATTGTTTCTAACCTGTCCTTCAGTCCTATACCCTATTGTTTCTAACCTGTCCTTCAGCCTAACATCCTAATGTTTCTAACCTGTCCTTCAGCTCAACGCCCTATTGTTTCTAACCTGTCCTTCAGCCCAACACCCTATTGTTTCTAACCTGTCCTTCAGCCCTATGCCCTATTGTTTCTAACCTGTCCTTCAGCCCAACGCCCTATTGTTTCTAACCTGTCCTTCAGCCCAACACCCTATTGTTTCTAACCTGTCCTTCAGCCCTATGCCCTATTGTTTCTAACCTGTCCTTCAGCCCAACGCCCTATTGTTTCTAACCTGTCCTTCAGCCCAACACCCTATTGTTTCTAACCTGTCCTTCAGCCCTATGCCCTATTGTTTCTAACCTGTCCTTCAGCCTAACGCCCTATTGTTTCTAACCTGTCCTTCAGCCCTATTGTTTCTAACCTGTCCTTCAGCCCTATGCCCTATTGTTTCTAACCTGTCCTTCAGCCCAACACCCTATTGTTTCTAACCTGTCCTTCAGCCTAACGCCCTATTGTTTCTAATCTGTCCTTCAGCCCAACACCCTATTGTTTCTAACCTGTCCTTCAGCCCAACACCCTATTGTTTCTAACCTGTCTTTCAGCCCTATGCCCTATTGTTTCTAACTTGTCCTTCAGCCCAACACCCTATTGTTTCTAACCTGTCCTTCAGCCGAACACCCTATTGTTTCTAGCCTGTCCTTCAGCCCAACACCCTATTGTTTCTAGCCTGTCCTTCAGCCCAACACCCTATTGTTTCTAACCTGTCCTTCAGTCCTATTGTTTCTAACCTGTCCTTCAGCCCAACACCCTATTGTTTCTAGCCTGTCCTTCAGCCCAACACCCTATTGTTTCTAACCTGTCCTTCAGCCCTATGCCCTATTGTTTCTAACCTGTCCTTCAGCCCAATGTCCTATTGTTTCTAACCTGTCCTTCAGCCCAACACCCTATTGTTTCTAACCTGTCCTTCAGCCCAACACCCTATTGTTTCTAACCTGCCCTTCAGTCCTATTGTTTCTAACCTGTCCTTCAGCCCAACACCCTATTGTTTCTAGCCTGCCCTTCAGTCCTATTGTTTCTAACCTGTCCTTCAGCCCAACACCCTATTGTTTCTAGCCTGTCCTTCAGCCCAACACCCTATTGTTTCTAACATGTCCTTCAGCCCTATGCCCTATTTTTTCTAACCTGTCCTTCAGCCCAACACCCTATTGTTTCTAGCCTGTCCTTCAGCCCAACACCCTATTGTTTCTAGCCTGTCCTTCAGCCCAACACCCTATTGTTTCTAACCTGTCCTTCAGTCCTATACCCTATTGTTTCTAACCTGTCCTTCAGCCTAACATCCTAATGTTTCTAACCTGTCCTTCAGCTCAACGCCGTATTGTTTCTAACCTGTCCTTCAGCCCAACACCCTATTGTTTCTAACCTGTCCTTCAGCCCTATGCCCTATTGTTTCTAACCTGTCCTTCAGCCCAACGCCCTATTGTTTCTAACCTGTCCTTCAGCCCAACACCCTATTGTTTCTAACCTGTCCTTCAGCCCTATGCCCTATTGTTTCTAACCTGTCCTTCAGCCCAACGCCCTATTGTTTCTAACCTGTCCTTCAGCCCAACACCCTATTGTTTCTAACCTGTCCTTCAGCCCTATGCCCTATTGTTTCTAACCTGTCCTTCAGCCCAACGCCCTATTGTTTCTAACCTGTCCTTCAGCCTAACATCCTATTGTTTCTAACCTGTCCTTCAGCCTAACACCCTATTGTTTCTAACCTGTCCTTCAGCCCTATGCCCTATTGTTTCTAACCTGTCCTTCAGCCCAACGCCCTATTGTTTCTAACCTGTCCTTCAGCCTAACATCCTATTGTTTCTAACCTGCCCTTCAGCCCAACACCCTATTGTTTCTAACCTGTCCTTCAGCCTAACCTCCTATTGTTTCTAACCTGTCCTTCAGCCCAACGCCCTATTGTTTCTAACCTGTCCTTCAGCCCAACGCCCTATTGTTTCTAACCTGTCCTTCAGCCCAACGCCCTACTGTTTCTAACCTGTCGTTCAGCCCAACACCCTATTGTTTCTAACCTGTCCTTCAGCCCAACACCCTATTGTTTCTAACCTGTCCTTCAGCCCAACACCCTATTGTTTCTAACCTGTCCTTCAGCCCAACACCCTATTGTTTCTAACCTGTCCTTGCCTATTGTTTCTAACCTGTCCTTCAGCCCAACACCCTATTGTTTCTAACCTGTCCTTCAGCCCAACACCCTATTGTTTCTAACCTGTCCTTCAGTCCAATGTCCTATTGTTTCTAACCTGTCCTTCAGTCCAATGTCCTATTGTTTCTAACCTGTCCTTCAGCCCAACGCCCTAATGTTTCTAACCTGTCCTTCAGCCTAACCTCCTATTGTTTCTAACCTGTCCTTCAGCCCTATTGTTTCTAACCTGTCCTTCAGCCCAACACCCTATTGTTTCTGACCTGTCCTTCAGCCCAACACCCTATTGTTTCTAACCTGTCCTTCAGCCCAACACCCTATTGTTTCTAACCTGTCCTTCAGTCCAATGTCGTATTGTTTCTAACCTGTCCTTGCCTATTGTTTCTAACCTGTCCTTCAGCTCAACACCCTATTGTTTCTAACCTGTCCTTCAGCCCAACACCCTATTGTTTCTAACCTGTCCTTCAGCCCAACACCCTATTGTTTCTAACCTGTCCTTCAGCCTAACCTCCTATTGTTTCTAACCTGTCCTTCAGCCCTATTGTTTCTAACCTGTCCTTCAGCCCAACACCCTATTGTTTCTGACCTGTCCTTCAGCCCAACGCCCAATTGTTTCTAACCTGTCCTTCAGCCTAACATCCTATTGTTTCTAACCTGTCCTTCAGCCCAACACCCTATTGTTTCTAACCTGTCCTTCAGCCCAACACCCTATTGTTTCTAACCTGTCCTTCAGCCCAACACCCAATTGTTTCTAGCCTGCCCTTCAGCCCTATTGTTTCTAACCTGTCCTTCAGCCCAACACCCTATTGTTTCTAACCTGTCCTTCAGCCCAAAGTTCTTGTTTCTAACCTGTCCTTCAGTCTTCAAAAGTTGAATTTTTTTGTTGTTTTAGATCTGGAAGATTTTTGCCAGCAATTACGGAGTAAAGGCTAGTTTGACAGCTGGGTAAGAAACGGTGTTTGATATTGACAGCTGTGTACATGTAAGTGTAAGGAGAAGTGATGTTTGATATTGACAGCTGGGTACATGTAAGTGTAAGGAGTGATGCTTGATATTGACAGCTGTGTACATGTAAGTGTAAGGAGAAGTGATGTTTGATATTGACAGCTGTGTACATGTAAGTGTAAGGAGAAGTGGTGCTTGACATTGACAGCTGTGTACATGTAAGTGTAAGGAGAAGTGATGTTTGATATTGACAGCTGGGTACATGTAAGTGTAAGGAGTGATGTTTGATATTGATAGCTGTGTACATGTAAGTGTAAGGAGTGATGTTTGATATTGACAGCTGGGTACATGTAAGTGTAAGGAGTGATGTTTGACATTGACAGCTGTGTACATGTAAGTGTAAGGAGTGATGTTTGATATTGACAGCTGTGTACATGTAAGTGTAAGGAGTGTTGTTTGATATTGACAGCTGTGTACATGTAAGTGTAAGGAGAAGTGGTGTTTGATATTGACAGCTGTGTACATGCAAGTGTAAGGAGTGATGCTTGACAATGGTGTTATCCCACCATGTTAGCAGCCATTTTGTCTGCCGATCGTCATAAAATAGGTTTTACCTCCATCAAACTCCATTCTAGCTCCATGATTTTTTTCTTTTGTTCTAATTCAGCATTAATTTTTTCTGTTTGTATCTGGAAAGAGAATTCGAAAAATGTCCATGATATGATAATCAGATAAGTGATTTTAGTAACTACCACAAAGTAATTTCAATTCAATTCAATTTATTTCACCAAGATAAAATAACATGTTGTAGTTTGATAAGTAAATATAGTGGCGGGAATAAAACCCCAAAGGGCTTGTTTTTTCCCAAAAAGTATAGTTGTTATAACCTACAGGATTACACTGTATATGCAAATCAACCAAAAAATTAAAAGTTAACCAAATATCAAACACATCAACTATGAAGATTAAAAAAAACAAGTAATAGTTTATTTTGTGGATTTTATAAGAAAGGAGAGAAATTTGCATACTTTTAACTTTGATTCCGAATCTTTCTCTTCGTTTTCCATCTCTTGTAATTTCCTTTGTCTCTGTTCTTCACGCACTTCCTGCTCTTTACATGCTTTCATCACAGTCTCTGCTGTTTTCTATAAAACAAAGCATCTTATATAAACTTCAATATTTTTAAGTTCAGATTTTCTAAGTGCATGTACATCTGTATTCTTAAACAAGAAAAGTATCAGTAAAACTGATGGATGCTCCCCGGTTCCCCATCGCAGATATACGGTAAGCAAATTTGACCAAATGATGAGAAAAGGGCAATAACTCTGCAAATATCCATTTTTCTGGAGATGCTTGAAGAATAAATCATACCACGCTATATTACTTTGGTAATGACTATATACCAGCCAAGTTTCAAAACAATCCTGACAATATTAATTAAGATATGGCCCGGACAAGCAGTCTGGGTAAAATTTGACAAATTTGAGAAACCAAGGGCAGAAATATGCCCTGGACAAGAAAGCCGGACGGCTGGACGCACGGACAAAGCGGCGACTATATGCTCCCCCGAACATTTTCGGGGAGCATAAAAAAAATTGACAAAAGTGAAACGCATACTTAAAACTACATGTAAACTACAATAGTGTAGGTAAAAATAGTGTCTTTAGGGTAGTTTTTACATTAGTGTAGGTAAACACAGTGTCTATAGGATAGTTTGTACATTAGTGTAGGTAAACACAGTGTCTAAAGGTTAGTTTGTACATTAGTGTAGGTAAACACAGTGTCTATAGGATAGTGTGTACATTAGTGTAGGTAAACACAGTGTCTTTAGGATAGTTTGTACATTAGTGTAGGTAAACACAGTGTCTATAGGATAGTTTGTACATTAGTGTAGGTAAACACAGGGTCTATAGGATAGTTTGCACATTAGTGTAGGTAAACACAGTGTCTATAGGATAGTTTGTACATTAGTGTAGGTAAACACAGTGTCTATAGGATAGTGTGTACATTAGTGTAGGTAAACACAGTGTCTTTAGGATAGTTTGTACATGAGTGTAGGTAAACACAGTGTCTTTAGGATAGTTTGTACATTAGTGTAGGTAAACACAGTGTCTATAGGATAGTTTGTACATTAGTGTAGGTAAACACAGTGTCTATAGGATAGTTTGTACATTAGTGTAGGTAAACACAGTGTCTATAGGATAGTTTGTACAATAGTGTAGGTAAATACAGTGTCTTTAGGATAGTTTGTACATTAGTGTAGGTAAACACAGTGTCTATAGGATAGTATGTACATTAGTGTAGGTAAACACAGTGTCTATAGGATAGTTTGTACATTAGTGTAGGAAAACACAGTGTCTTTAGGATAGTTTGTACATTAGTGTAGGTAAATACAGTGTCTATAGGATAGTTTGTACATTAGGGTAGGTAAACACAGTGTCTATAGGATAGTTTGTACATTAGTGTAGGTAAACACAGTGTCTATAGGATAGTTTGTACATTAGTGTAGGCAAACACAGTGTCTATAGGATAGTTTGTACATTAGTGTAGGTAAATACAGTGTCTATAAGATAGTTTGTACATTAGTGTAGGTAAACACAGTGTCTATAGGATAGTTTGTACATTAGTGTAGGTAAACACAGTGTCTATAGGATAGTTTGTACATTAGTGTAGGTAAATACAGTGTCTATAGGATAGTTTGTACATTAGTGTAGGTAAACACATTGTCTATAGGATAGTATGTACATTAGTGTAGGTAAACACAGTGTCTATAGGATAGTTTGTACATTAGTGTAGGTAAACACAGTGTCTATAGGATAGTTTGTACATTAGTGTAGGTAAACACAGTGTCTATAGGATAGTTTGTACATTAGTGTAGGTAAACACAGTGTCTATAGGATAGTTTGTACATTAGTGTAGGTAAATACAGTGTCTATAGGATAGTTTGTACATTAGTGTAGGTAAACACAGTGTCTATAGGATAGTTTGTACATTAGTGTAGGTAAATACAGTGTCTATAGGATAGTTTGTACATTAGTGTAGGTAAACACAGTGTCTATAGGATAGTTTGTACATTAGTGTAGGTAAACACAGTGTCTATAGGATAGTTTGTACATTAGTGTAGGTAAATACAGTGTCTATAGGATAGTTTGTACATTAGTGTAGGTAAATACAGTGTCTATAGGATAGTTTGTACATTAGTGTAGGTAAACACAGTGTCTATAGGATAGTTTGTACATTAGTGTAGGAAAACACAGTGTCTTTAGGATAGTTTGTACATTAGTGTAGGTAAACACAGTGTCTATAGGATAGTTTGTACATTAGTGTAGGTAAACACAGTGTCTATAGGATAGTTTGTACATTAGTGTAGGTAAACACAGTGTCTATAGGATAGTATGTACATTAGTGTAGGTAAACACAGTGTCTATAGGATAGTTTGTACATTAGTGTAGGAAAACACAGTGTCTATAGGATAGTTTGTACATTAGTGTAGGTAAACACAGTGTCTATAGGATAGTTTGTACATTAGTGTAGGTAAATACAGTGTCTATAGGATAGTATGTACATTAGTGTAGGTAAACACAGTGTCTATAGGATAGTTTGTACATTAGTGTAGGTAAACACAGTGTCTATAGGATAGTTTGTACATTAGTGTAGGTAAACACAGTGTCTAAAGGTTAGTTTGTACATTAGTGTAGGTAAACACAGGGTCTATAGGATAGATTGTACATTAGTGTAGGAAAACACAGTGTCTTTAGGATAGTTTGTACATTAGTGTAGGTAAACACAGTGTCTATACATGTAGGATAGTTTGTACATTAGTGTAGGTAAACACAGTGTCTATAGGATAGTTTGTACATTAGTGTAGGTAAACACAGTGTCTATAGGATAGTTTGTACATTAGTGTAGGTAAACACAGTGTCTATAGGATAGTATGTACATTAGTGTAGGTAAACACAGTGCCTTTAGGATAGTTTGTACATTAGTGTAGGTAAACACAGTGTCTATAGGATAGTTTGTACATTAGTGTAGGTAAACACAGTGTCTATAGGATAGTTTGTACATTAGTGTAGGTAAACACAGGGTCTATAGGATAGTTTGTACATTAGTGTAGGTAAACACAGTGTCTATAGGATAGTTTGTACATTAGTGTAGGAAAACACAGTGTCTATAGGATAGTTTGTACATTAGTGTAGGTAAACACAGTGTCTATAGGATAGTTTGTACATTAGTGTAGGTAAACACAGTGTCTATAGGATAGTTTGTACATTAGTGTAGGTAAACACAGTGTCTATAGGATAGTTTGTACATTAGTGTAGGTAAACACAGTGTCTATAGGATAGTTTGTACATTAGTGTAGGTAAACACAGTGTCTATAGGATAGTATGTACATTAGTGTAGGTAAACACAGTGTCTATAGGATAGTTTGTACATTAGTGTAGGTAAACACAGTGCCTTTAGGATAGTTTGTACATTAGTGTAGGTAAACAGAGTGTCTTTAGAATAGTGTGTAAATAAATACAATATATGGAAGTTAAGAGAACATCATGCACATCCCACCTCTTTTTGCAGAGCATATCGCTGTTTTTGTTTTTCATTGGTGACTATCCACTGTTCGCGTAGAAATTCAAGGAATTGTAATGAAGGATCAGCCAAGACAATCATTCCTGTCTCTGTAATAGAAAATAACATCAATCCGAGACCCAATAGGAAATAGCTCAAGAAGCAACATAATTAAGTTATAGTCAAATGTAAGTAAGTTTCAACCAACAAGTCTGTGAAACCAAGCTTTTTGCTCAGATGAAACCCACGACCTTCAGTGGGTAGGTGGTAACATTTCCACCAACTGCTATCGATTGAAAATGCTCTGTGATTTTATTTTTCTTTGAGTTGAGCGGGAGTGGAAACTGAGTCCCCTCCCCCATTGATGGAAAGCCTGTGTTGGCATAAGAAACACTCTACTGACTGATCCACAGAGGGCACCTCACGCAATTGTGTTCAAAAAGAAAACCATGGATTTGGGCAAACAGACCTGAGTTCACACTTGTCTCCCCTTGATTATAAGAATCTCCTTCCTCTCCAGGTGATGTTGATTCATGAAGTTCAGGGGTCACCTCTGTCATCAGAGCTCTGACTTGTCCATCACCTCCAGCCCCTCCTCCGTCTCCATGGTTACTTATTAGATCCTCCTCTTCAAAGTTAAACTCCACCTCATCTTCCTTTTCCAGATCATGAAGAACCTGTCATGTTTAAGCAAATTCAACTGGAATTTCATGGCATAATATTCCTGTACCAAATTGGATTTTGATATGACATATTTTTCGTGTAACATATTGGATTTATTGGATGTACGTACCACAAAAGATATTCATGACATAGTACACCTGTACCATACTGGATGACATAGTACACCTGTACCATACTGGATGACATAGTACACCTGTACCATACTGGATGACAATGTACACCTGTACCATACTGGATGACATAGTACACCTGTACCATACTGGATGACATAGTACACTTGTACCATACTGGATGACACTGTACACCTGTACCATACTGGATGACATAGTACACCTGTACCATACTGGATGACATAGTACACCTGTACCATACTGGATGACATAGTACACCTGTACCATACTGGATGGCAATGTACACCTGTACCATACTGGATGACATACATTTAGTACACCTGTACCATACTGGATGACAATGTACACCTGTACCATACTGGATGACAATGTACACCTGTACCATACTGGATGACAATGTACACCTGTACCATACTGGATGACAATGTACACCTGTACCATACTGGATGACAATGTACACCTGTACCATACTGGATGACAATGTACACCTGTACCATACTGGATGACATAGTACACATGTACCATACTGGATGACATAGTACACCTGTACCATACTGGATGACACTGTACACCTGTACCATACTGGATGACATAGTACACCTGTACCATACTGGATGACATAGTACACCTGTACCATACTGGATGACATAGTACACCTGTACCATACTGGATGACATAGTACACCTGTACCATACTGGATGGCAATGTACACCTGTACCATACTGGATGACATACATGTAGTACACCTGTACCATGCTGGATGACAATGTACACCTGTACCATACTGGATGACAATGTACACCTGTACCATACTGGATGACAATGTACACCTGTACCATACTGGATGACAATGTACACCTGTACCATACTGGATGACAATGTACACCTGTACCATACTGGATGACAATGTACACCTGTACCATACTGGATGACATAGTACACCTGTACCATACTGGATGACAATGTACACCTGTACCATACTGGATGACATACATGTAGTACACCTGTACCATACTGGATGACATACATGTAGTACACCTGTACCATACTGGATGACAATGTACACCTGTACCATACTGGATGACAATGTACACCTGTACCATACTGGATGACAATGTACACCTGTACCATACTGGATGACAATGTACACCTGTACCATACTGGATGACATAGTACACCTGTACCATACTGGATGACACAGTACACCTGTACCATACTGGATGACAATGTACACCTGTACCATACTGGATGACAATGTACACCTGTACCATACTGGATGACAATGTACACCTGTACCATACTGGATGACAATGTACACCAGTACCATACTGGATGACATAGTACACCTGTACCACACTGGATGACATAGTACACCTGTACCATACTGGATGACACTGTATACCTGTACCATACTGGATGACAATGTACACCTGTACCATACTGGATGACATAGTACACCTGTACCATAGTGGGTGACCTAGTACACCTGTACCATACTGGATAACCTAGTACACCTGTACCATACTGGATGACATAGTACACCTGTACCAGACTGGATGACATAGTACACCTGTACCATACTGGATGACAATGTACACCTGTACCATACTGGATGACAATGTACACCTGTACCATACTGGATGACCTAGTACACCTGTACCATACTGGATGACAATGTACACCTGTACCATACTGGATGACAATGTACACCTGTACCATACTGGATGACATAGTACACCTGTACCATACTGGATGACAATGTACACCTGTACCATACTGGATGACAATGTACACCTGTACCATACTGGATGACATAGTACACCTGTACCATACTGGATGACAATGTACACCTGTACCATACTGGATGACAATGTACACCTGTACCATACTGGACGACAATGTACACCTGTACCATACTGGATGACACTGTACCATACTGGATGACAATGTACACCTGTACCATACTGGATGACAATGTACACCTGTACCATACTGGATGACAATGTACACCTGTACCATACTGGATGACAATGTACACCTGTACCATACTGGATGACAATGTACACCTGTACCATACTGGATGACCTAGTACACCTGTACCATACTGGATGACATAGTACACCTGTACCATACTGGATGGCAATGTACACCTGTACCATACTGGATGACAATGTACACCTGTACCATACTGGATGACAATGTACACCTGTACCATACTGGATGACCTAGTACACCTGTACCATACTGGATGACCTAGTACACCTGTACCATACTGGATGATATAGTACACCTGTACCATACTGGATGACATAGTACACCTGTACCATACTGGATGACATAGTACACCTGTACCATACTGGATGACAATGTACACCTGTACCATACTGGATAACAATGTACACCTGTACCATACTGGATGACAATGTACACCTGCACCATATTGATGATATCACTATAGTATACCTGTTGTTTATAGGTGCCTGGATCAAGTCCATGTTCAGCAGCAGCTTCTTGTAAAAGTTCCAAGTCATCAGCTTGTGGAACCAAACCTAACAAAGTTAACAGCATCATTGAGATTCATTCAGAAATCATTAACTATAACAAAACAGATTTCTTTATGATTAACTTTGCGTTTGAGCTGACAGCTCTGATTTACCACGATTATTTGAAGACTTGTGGCTTTGTCCCTCCCTCACAAATAGTAGTATCTTCCTCCACTGACCCTTTATTCAGCAATACACAGCTCATCAGGAAGTCATTTATTTCTTACTTAAATAACGTCACTTGTGACCGGATATTCCAATTTCTTGAAAAAACGTATGCCTTATAGATACAAGTTACTTTTTTGACAAATTGTTTAAAATAGTAGGAGCTGGAACATTTTAACTCTTTCATACATGTAAAAACTAATTGTCACAATAGTAAAGAGGCTTTGAAAGTCACAGAAAATCTAATTGATTGACGTTGGAATGAGGAAAATCTATACAGTCTATGTGCTGTACAAGCCGAAATAGTGTCCAAAATGTGAACAAAATTTAAATGACCTGGACAAACGATCATTCATTCTAAGCCAAAGTTAGTTCAGAACAATACTTTTTAATGTACATTTTGAAGACTAATAGTACTAAAAAGCTTCTGAATTACACGTCTTGAGAAAAATAGTCAACAATTTTTTCTTTCTGTTTTAAAAGGAAAAATATCCCCATAATCAACAGTTTGGCAGCTCATGCCACTTTAAGAATGTAATTCAAGTAGACAACAATTATATTGAGAAATAGTTTGATAACAGATTCCACTTCATTGATGACCAATACCAATATTTGACCCACCATTGTCTGTTTCACTACATGTAGGTTTAGGTTGAATCAGCTCATCACATTCTTCTAGCTCTAATTCAAATTGACGACTCTGATCCTGTATTCTCTTTAAATAACTCTGCATAGCATCAGATATAGTTTCCTGTGTCAACAAACATCTCAGTATCAAATTATTAACAGAATCGCATGTACATATAAGTAGAAAATGGAAGCAAACTCAAAACTTGTATTTCAATAATAAGAAAAAAGTGAGAGAAAAAAGATTAATCCCAAATGTAATCCCAAAACTGAAAATAATAAGCAGTGTCTTTCAGAAATTAAGCAAAGAAGGTAAAATATGTGATAATATAGCATAACATAACAGTGATAATGTATTATAATCATTACATTATTATGTTATAATACAGAATAATGTACCAGTGTATCATATACATTAGTACCTGGTATCTATGTGATGATATAGCACAACATATGGGTGAATCATTATCATTATACATAAATTGTTTGTACAGTCACTGGCTTCTGACACTTGATTTAAACTAAATTTGGGACAGGGCATGTGTCGCCCTACATTCGGCTTAGGAAGTAATATTGCTAAATGCTAATATAAGTAAAGAGGAGCTCACTGCTGATGATATATCTCTACTCAATAGATTGATTGATTGTTTGGTGTTTTATGCAGCGCTCAAGATTCTGCTCAATAGAGGACTTTCATTTGTGGCTTGCCCTAAATTGATTGATTGCTGTTTTACACCGCACTCATGTGTGATGATTATTTCACTTATATGGTGGCGTGGCTGGATTTAATGGGGGGAGGAAACGGGCTCAATGCCCAGAGGAAGCCCCCAAACTCCGGAGAGTACATGGCAACTCTTCCCAATACGGAAACCAAGTGAAAAATCCACTCAGAAATTTTTCAATTTTTATTTGGTCTGAGCGTGATTCCAACTTGCGCCGCATCAATTGAAGTTCCATGTGGGACTGAGGGACGATCACTCTAGACCACTAGATCACCGAGGCCCCAGCTTGCCCTTGTCCTAAATTATTATCTGATAGGGACTAGTTATTACATTTATGTCTAGACAGGATTATATTCAGGACGTAGAACGGCAGTTAAACAATCCTTTATTAACAAAAACTTCCTAAGGAAATCAGGCCTGAAAATGTTGAAAATTGCAATAGAATTCTTCGTTCTCTTGAAGAAAAAGGCTATCATTATCATTATTATACACATCAATATGTGATAGTATAGCACAACATACCAGTGTGTTATTATCATTATAATATACATTAATATGTGATAATACATGTATAGCACAACATACCAGTGTGTCATGCATTATCATTATTACATGTATATAGATTATAATGTTATAGTATAGCACATCATACCAGTGTATCCTCCTCAATATCATTGTATAGATTAATTGGTTCATCTTCATCTGTCTTATCTTCCTCATTTAAATCAATCCTTTCTAATTCTTGTTGGATTTCTAGGTCAAAGTAATCATCTTCTGGGTCACTCTTGCATGGAGACATGGTCATCGCTGTCAGTAGGTCACACACTGATAACAATCACAACAGTACATGGTCATCACCCTCAGTAGGTCACACACTGATAACAATCACAACAGTACATGGTCATCACCCTCAATATGTCACACACTGATAACAATCACAACAGTACATGGTCATCACCCCTCAATATGTCACACACTGATAACAATCACAACAGTACATGGTCATCGCTGTCAGTAGGTCACACACTGATAACAATCACAACAGTACATGGTCATCACCCTCAATATGTCACACACTGATAACAATCACAACAGTACATGGTCATCACCCCTCAATATGTCACACACTGATAACAATCACAACAGTACATGGTCATCACCCTCAGTAGGTCACACACTGATGACAATCACAACAGTACATGGTCATCACCCTCAATACATGTATGTCACACACTGATAACAATCACAACAGTACATGGTCATCACTCTCAGTAGGTCACACACTGATAACAATCACAACAGTACATGGTCATCACCCTCAATATGTCACACACTGATAACAATCACAAGAGTACATGGTCATCTCCCTCAGTAGGTCATACACTGATAACAATCACAACAGTACATGGTTAACAGCCCCCAGTAGGTCATACACTGATAACAATCACAACAGTACATGGTTAACAGCCCCCAGTAGGTCATACACTGATAACAATCACAACAGTACATGGTCATCGCCCTCAATATGTCACACACAGATAACAATCACAACAGTACATGGTCATCACCCTCAGTATGTCACACACTGATAACAATCACAAGAGTACATGGTCATCTCCCTCAGTAGGTCATACACTGATAACAATCACAACAGTACATGGTTAACAGCCCCCAGTAGGTCACACACTGATAACAATCACAACAGTACATGGTTAACAGCCCCCAGTAGGTCATACACTGATAACAATCACAACAGTACATGGTTAACAGCCCCCAGTAGGTCATACACTGATAACAATCACAACAGTACATGGTCATCGCCCTCAGTAGGTCACACACTGATAGCAATCACAACAGTACATGGTCATCACCCTCAGTAGGTCACACACTGATAACAATCACAACAGTACATGGTCATCGCCCTCAGTATGTCACACACTGAAAACAATCACAACAGTACATGGTCATCACCCTCAATATGTCACACACTGATAACAATCACAACAGTACATGGTCATCACCCTCAATATGTCACACACAGATAACAATCACAACAGTACATGGTCATCTCCCTCAATATGTCACACACTGATAACAATCACAACAGTACATGGTCATCACCCTCAATATGTCACACACTGATAACAATCACAAGAGTACATGGTCATCTCCCTCAGTAGGTCATACACTGATAACAATCACAACAGTACATGGTCATCACCATCAGTATGTCACACACTGATAACAATCACAACAGCACATGGTCATCACCCTCAATATGTCATACACTGATAACAATCACAACAGTACATGGTCATCGCCCTCAGTAGGTCACACACTGATAACAATCACAACAGTACATGGTTAACAGCCCCCAGTAGGTCATACACTGATAACAATCACAACAGTACATGGTTAACAGCCCCCAGTAGGTCATACACTGATAACAATCACAACAGTACATGGCCATCGCCCTTCAGTAGGTCACACACTGATAACAATCACAACAGTACATGGTCATCACCCTCAGTAGGTCACACACTGATAACAATCACAACAGTACATGGTCATCGCCCTCAGTATGTCACACACTGAAAACAATCACAACAGTACATGGTCATCACCCTCAATATGTCACACACTGATAACAATCACAACAGTACATGGTCATCACCCTCAATATGTCACACACAGATAACAATCACAACAGTACATGGTCATCATCCTCAGTAGGTCACACACTGATGACAATCACAACAGTACATGGTCATCATCCTCAGTAGGTCACACACTGATAACAATCACAACAGTACATGGTCATCACCCTCAATATGTCACACACTGATAACAATCACAACACTACATGGTCATCACCCTCAATATGTCACACACTGATAACAATCACAACAGTACATGGTCATCACCCTCAATATGTCACACACTGATAACAATCACAACAGTACATGGTCATCACCCTCAATATGTCACACACTGATAACAATCACAACAGTACATGGTCATCACCCTCAATATGTCACACACTGATAACAATCACAACAGTACATGGTCATCACCCTCAATATGTCACACACTGATAACAATCACAACAGTACATGGTCATCACCCTCAATATGTCACACACTGATAACAATCACAACAGTACATGGTCATCACCCTCAATATGTCACACACTGATAACAATCACAACAGTACATGGTCATCACCCTCAGTATGCCACACACTGATAACAATCACAACAGTACATGGTCATCGCCCTCAATAGGTCACACACTGATAACAATCACAACAGTACATGGTCATCACCCTCAATATGTCACACACTGATAACAATCACAACAGTACATGGTCATCACCCTCAGTATGTCACACACTGATAACAATCACAACAGTACATGGTCATCACCCTCAGTAGGTCACACACTGATAACAATCACAACAGTACATGGTCATCACCCTCAATATGTCACACACTGATAACAATCACAACAGTACATGGTCATCACCCTCAGTATGTCAAACACTGATAACAATCACAACAGTACATGGTCATCACCCTCAGTATGTCACACACTGATAACAATCACAACACTACATGGTCATCACCCCTCAATATGTCACACACTGATAACAATCACAACAGTACATGGTCATCACCCTCAGTATGCCACACACTGATAATCACAACAGTACATGGTCATCACCCTCAGTATGTCACACACTGATAACAATCACAACAGTACATGGTCATCACCCTCAGTATGTCACACACTGATAACAATCACAACAGTACATGGTCATCACCCTCAGTATGTCACACACTGATAACAATCACAACACGACATGGTCATCACCCTCAATATGTCACACACTGATAAGAATCACAACAGTACATGGTCATCACCCTCAGTATGTCACATACTGATAACAATCACAACAGTACATGGTCATCGCCCTCAATATGTCACACATTGATAACAATCACAGCAGTACATGGTCATCACCCTCAATATGTCACACATTGATAACAATCACAACAGTACATAGTCATCACCCTCAGTATGTCACACACTGATAAGAATCACAACAGTACATGGTCATCACCCTCAATATGTCACACACTGATAACAATCACAACAGTACATGGTCATCGCCCTCAATATGTCACACATTGATAACAATCACAACAGTACATGGTCATCGCCCTCAGTATGTCACACACTGATAACAATCACAGCAGTACATGGTCATCACCCTCAGTAGGTCACACACTGATAACAATCACAACAGTACATGGTCATCGCCCTCAATATGTCACACACTGATAACAATCACAACAGTACATGGTCATCACCCTCAATATGTCACACACTGATAACAATCACAACAGTACATGGTCATCACCCTCAGTATGTCACACACTGATAACAATCACAGCAGTACATGGTCATCACCCTCAATATGTCACACATTGATAACAATCACAACAGTACATGGTCATCACCCTCAATATGTCACACACTGATAACAATCACAACAGTACATGGTCATCACCCTCAATATGTCACACACTGATAACAATCACAACAGTACATGGTCATCACCCTCAGTATGTCACACACTGATAACAATCACAACAGTACATGGTCATCACCCTCAGTAGGTCAACCACTGATAACAATCACAACACTACATGGTCATCACCCTCAATATGTCACACACTGATAACAATCACAACAGTACATGGTCATCACCCTCAGTATGTCACACACTGATAACAATCACAACAGTACATGGTCATCGCCCTCAATATGTCACACATTGATAACAATCACAACAGTACATGGTCATCACCCTCAATATGTCACACACTGATAACAATCACAACAGTACATGGTCATCACCCTCAGTAGGTCACACACTGATAACAATCACAACAGCACATGGCCATCACCCTCAATAGGTCACACACTGATAACAATCACAACAGTACATGGTCATCACCCTCAATATGTCACACACTGATAACAATCACAACAGTACATGGTCATCACCCTCAGTATGCCACACACTGATAACAATCACAACAGTACATGGTCATCACCCTCAGTATGTCACACACTGATAACAATCACAGCAGTACATGGTCATCACCCTCAATATGTCACACACTGATAACAATCACAGCAGTACATGGTCATCACCCTCAGAATGCCACACACTGATAACAATCACAACAGTACATGGTCATCACCCTCAATATGTCACACACTGATAACAATCACAACAGTACATGGTCATCACCCTCAGTATGTCACACACTGATAACAATCACAACAGTACATGGTCATCACCCTCAGTATGTCACACACTGATAACAATCACAGCAGTACATGGTCATCACCCTCAATATGTCACACACTGATAACAATCACAACAGTACATGGTCATCACCCTCAGTATGTCACACACTGATAACAATCACAACAGTACATGGTCATCACCCTCAATATGTCACACATTGATAACAATCACAACAGTACATGGTCATCACCCTCAGTATGTCACACACTGATAACAATCACAACAGTACATGGTCATCGCCCTCAATATGTCACACATTGATAACAATCACAACAGTACATGGTCATCACCCTCAATATGTCACACACTGATAACAATCACAACAGTACATGGTCATCACCCTCAGTAGGTCACACACTGATAACAATCACAACAGCACATGGTCATCACCCTCAATATGTCACACACTGATAACAATCACAACAGTACATGGTCATCACCCTCAATATGTCACACACTGATAACAATCACAACAGTACATGGTCATCCCCCTCAGTAGGTCACACACTGATAACAATCACAACAGCACATGGTCATCACCCTCAATAGGTCACACACTGATACCAATCACAACAGTACATGGTCATCACCCTCAATATGTCACACACTGATAACAATCACAACAGTACATGGTCATCACCCTCAATAGGTCACACACTGATAACAATCACAACAGTACATGGTCATCGCCCTCAGTATGTCACACACTGATAACAATCACAACAGTACATGGTCATCGCTCTCAGTATGTCACATACTGATAACAATCACAACAGTGTGGTCATCACCCCTCAATATGTCACACACTGATAACAATCACAACAGTACATGGTCATCGCCCTCAGTATGTCACACACTGATAACAATCACAACAGTACATGGTCATCACCCTCAATATGTCACACACTGATAACAATCACAACAGTACATGGTCATCACCCTCAATATGTCACACACTGATAAGAATCACAACAGTACATGGTCATCACCCTCAATATGTCACACACTGATAACAATCACAACAGTACATGGTCATCACCCTCAGTATGTCACACACTGATAACAATCACAACAGTACATGGTCATCACCCTCAATATGTCACACACTGATAACAATCACAACAGTACATGGTCATCACCCTCAGTAGGTCACACACTGATAACAATCACAGCAGTACATGGTCATCACCCCTCAATATGTCACACACTGATAACAATCACAACAGTACATGGTCATCACCCCTCAATATGTCACACACTGATAACAATCACAACAGTACATGGTCATCACCCTCAGTATGTCACACACTGATAACAATCACAACACTACATGGTCATCACCCTCAGTATGTCACATACTGATAACAATCACAACAGTACATGGTCATCATCCTCAATATGTCACACACTGATAACAATCACAACAGTACATGGTCATCACCCTCAGTAGGTCACACACTGATAACAATCACAACAGTACATGGTCATCATCCTCAGTAGGTCACACACTGATAACAATCACAACAGTACATGGTCATCATCCTCAATATGTCACACACTGATAACAATCACAATAGTACATGGTCATCACCCTCAGTATGTCACACACTGATAACAATCACAACACTACATGGTCATCACCCTCAATATGTCACACACTGATAACAATCACAACAGTACATGGTCATCACCCTCAGTATGTCACACACTGATAACAATCACAACAGTTCTTGGTCATCACCCTCAGTATGTCACACACTGATAACAATCACAACAGTACATGGCCATCACCCTCAGTATGTCACACACTGATAACAATCACAACACGACATGGTCATCACCCTCAATATGTCACACACTGATAACAATCACAACAGTACATGGTCATCATCCTCAATATGTCACACACTGATAACAATCACAACAGTACATGGTCATCACCCTCAATATGTCACACACTGATAACAATCACAACAGTACATGGTCATCACCCTCAGTATGTCACACACTGATAACAATCACAACACGACATGGTCATCACCCTCAATATGTCACACACTGATAACAATCACAACAGTACATGGTCATCATCCTCAATATGTCACACACTGATAACAATCACAACAGTACATGGTCATCACCCTCAATATGTCACACACTGATAACAATCACAACAGTACATGGTCATCACCATCAGTATGTCACACACTGATAACAATCACAACAGTACATGGTCATCGCCCTCAGTAGGTCACACACTGATAACAATCACAACAGTACATGGTCATCCCCCTCAGTAAGTCACACACTGATAACAATCACAGCAGTACATGGTCATCACCCTCAGTAGGTCACACACTGATAACAATCACAGCAGTACATGGTCATCACCCTCAGTATGTCACACACTGATAACAATCACAGCAGTACATGGTCATCACCCTCAGTATGTCACACACTGATAACAATCACAACAGTACATGGTCATCGCCCTCAATATGTCACACACTGATAACAATCACAGCAGTACATGGTCATCACCCTCAGTATGCCACACACTGATAACAATCACAACAGTACATGGTCATCACCCTCAGTATGTCACACACTGATAACAATCACAACAGTACATGGTCATCACCCTCAATATGTCACACACTGATAACAATCACAGCAGTACATGGTCATCACCCTCAGTATGCCACACACTGATAACAATCACAACACTACATGGTCATCACCCTCAATATGTCACACACTGATAACAATCACAACAGTACATGGTCATCACCCTCAGTATGTCACACACTGATAACAATCACAACAGTACATGGTCATCATCCTCAATATGTCACACACTGATAACAATCACAGCAGTACATGATCATCACCCTCAGTATGTCACACACTGATAACAATCACAACAGTACATGGTCATCTCCCTCAGTATGTCACACACTGATAACAATCACAACAGTGTGGTCATCACCCTCAATATGTCACACACTGATAACAATCACAACAGTACATGGTCATCACCCTCAGTATGTCACACACTGATAACAATCACAACAGTACATGGTCATCACCCTCAATATGTCACACACTGATAACAATCACAATAGTACATGGTCATCACCCTCAGTATGTCACACACTGATAACAATCACAACAGTACATGGTCATCACCCTCAGTATGCCACACACTGATAACAATCACAACAGTACATGGTCATCACCCTCAGTAGGTCACACACGGATTACAATCACAACAGTACATGGTCATCACCCTCAATATGTCACACACTGATAACAATCACATCAGTACATGGTCATCACCCTCAGTAGGTCACACACTGATAACAATCACAACAGTACATGGTCATCACCCTCAATATGTCACACACTGATAACAATCACAACAGTACATGGTCATCACCCTCAATATGTCACACACTGATAACAATCACAACAGTACATGGTCATCACCCTCAGTATGTCACACACTGATAACAATCACAACAGTACATGGTCATCACCCTCAGTATGTCACATACTGATAACAATCACAACAGTACATGGTCATCACCCTCAGTAGGTCACACACTGATAACAATCACAACAGTGTGGTCATCACCCTCAATATGTCACATACTGATAACAATCACAACAGTACATGGTCATCACCCTCAGTAGGTCACACACTGATAACAATCACAACAGTGTGGTCATCACCCTTAATATGTCACACACTGATAACAATCACAACAGTACATGGTCATCACCCTCAATATGTCACATACTGATAACAATCACAACAGTACATGGTCATCACCCTCAGTATGTCACACACTGATAACAATCACAACAGTGTGGTCATCACCCTCAATATGTCACACACTGATAACAATCACAACAGTACATGGTCATCATCCTCAATATGTCACACACTGATAACAATCACAACAGTACATGGTCATCACCCTCAGTAGGTCACACACTGATAACAATCACAACAGTACATGGTCATCACCCTCAATATGTCACACACTGATAACAATCACAACACTACATGGTCATCACCCTCAGTATGTCACACACTGATAACAATCACAACAGTACATGGTCATCACCCTCAGTATGTCACACACTGATAACAATCACAACAGTACATGGTCCTCACCCTCAATATGTCACACACTGATAACAATCACAACACTACATGGTCATCACCCTCAATAGGTCACACACTGATAACAATCACAACAGTACATGGTCATCACCCTCAGTATGTCACACACTGATAACAATCACAACAGTACATGGTCATCACCCTCAATATGTCACACACTGATAACAATCACAGCAGTACATGGTCATCACCCTCAGTATGTCACACACTGATAACAATCACAACAGTACATGGTCATCACCCTCAGTATGTCACACACTGATAACAATCACAACAGTACATGGTCATCACCCTCAATATGTCACACACTGATAACAATCACAGCAGTACATGGTCATCACCCTCAGTATGCCACACACTGATAACAATCACAACACTACATGGTCATCACCCTCAATATGTCACACACTGATAACAATCACAACAGTACATGGTCATCACCCTCAGTATGTCACACACTGATAACAATCACAACAGTACATGGTCATCATCCTCAATATGTCACACACTGATAACAATCACAGCAGTACATGGTCATCACCCTCAGTATGTCACACACTGATAACAATCACAACAGTACATGGTCATCTCCCTCAGTATGTCACACACTGATAACAATCACAACAGTGTGGTCATCACCCTCAATATGTCACACACTGATAACAATCACAACAGTACATGGTCATCACCCTCAGTATGTCACACACTGATAACAATCACAACAGTACATGGTCATCACCCTCAATATGTCACACACTGATAACAATCACAATAGTACATGGTCATCACCCTCAGTATGTCACACACTGATAACAATCACAACAGTACATGGTCATCACCCTCAGTATGCCACACACTGATAACAATCACAACAGTACATGGTCATCACCCTCAGTAGGTCACACACGGATTACAATCACAACAGTACATGGTCATCACCCTCAATATGTCACACACTGATAACAATCACATCAGTACATGGTCATCACCCTCAGTAGGTCACACACTGATAACAATCACAACAGTACATGGTCATCACCCTCAATATGTCACACACTGATAACAATCACAACAGTACATGGTCATCACCCTCAATATGTCACACAATGATAACAATCACAACAGTACATGGTCATCACCCTCAGTATGTCACACACTGATAACAATCACAACAGTACATGGTCATCACCCTCAGTATGTCACATACTGATAACAATCACAACAGTACATGGTCATCACCCTCAGTAGGTCACACACTGATAACAATCACAACAGTGTGGTCATCACCCTCAATATGTCACATACTGATAACAATCACAACAGTACATGGTCATCACCCTCAGTAGGTCACACACTGATAACAATCACAACAGTGTGGTCATCACCCTTAATATGTCACACACTGATAACAATCACAACAGTACATGGTCATCACCCTCAATATGTCACATACTGATAACAATCACAACAGTACATGGTCATCACCCTCAGTATGTCACACACTGATAACAATCACAACAGTGTGGTCATCACCCTCAATATGTCACACACTGATAACAATCACAACAGTACATGGTCATCATCCTCAATATGTCACACACTGATAACAATCACAACAGTACATGGTCATCACCCTCAGTAGGTCACACACTGATAACAATCACAACAGTACATGGTCATCACCCTCAATATGTCACACACTGATAACAATCACAACACTACATGGTCATCACCCTCAGTATGTCACACACTGATAACAATCACAACAGTACATGGTCATCACCCTCAGTATGTCACACACTGATAACAATCACAACAGTACATGGTCATCACCCTCAATATGTCACACACTGATAACAATCACAACACTACATGGTCATCACCCTCAATAGGTCACACACTGATAACAATCACAACAGTACATGGTCATCACCCTCAGTATGTCACACACTGATAACAATCACAACAGTACATGGTCATCACCCTCAATATGTCACACACTGATAACAATCACAGCAGTACATGGTCATCACCCTCAGTATGTCACACACTGATAACAATCACAACAGTACATGGTCATCACCCTCAGTATGTCACACACTGATAACAATCACAACAGTACATGGTCATCACCCTCAATATGTCACACACTGATAACAATCACAGCAGTACATGGTCATCACCCTCAGTATGCCACACACTGATAACAATCACAACAGTACATGGTCATCACCCTCAGTATGTCACACACTGATAACAATCACAACAGTACATGGTCATCACCCTCAATATGTCACACACTGATAACAATCACAGCAGTACATGGTCATCACCCTCAGTATGCCACACACTGATAACAATCACAACAGTACATGGTCATCACCCTCAGTATGTCACACACTGATAACAATCACAACAGTACATGGTCATCACCCTTATATATCACAAGTTAGTTCAAAAGACTACATGTACTTTAACATGTATTCTTGAGACCGGTAGCACTAAAAGCTTGTGAATTGTACGTCTAGAGAAAAAAAGCTGATAATTTCGACATTCTGTTTTAAAGAAAAAATATCCACATTTGATTTGATTTTTGATTTGATTTGATTCAACAGGACTTGCAACAATCCAACAATGCTAAGGACCGCATGGAGCGGATTGTTGCTAAAATTTTGCAGGGTGCGCCCCCTACACAAACCCTTTTTAAAGAATGTTTTTAGATTGTGAAGAAAAAAAAAATACGAAAAAAGAATTCCTTGTCAGTGCAACCGTTATATATTAGTCCTGTTATAGCACCCCAGCTCATGTTGTGGGGATAGGACAACACACCTTTGGAGTGCTATTTGAGGACTAATATATTAGTCCTGGTATAGCACCCCAGCCCATGTTGTGGGGATAGGACAACACACCTTTGGGGTGCTATTGGAGGACTAATACATTAGTCCTGGTATAGCACTCCAGCCCATGTTGTGGGGATAGGACAACACACCTTTGGAGTGCTATTGGAGGACTAATGTATTAGTTCTGGTATAGCACTCCAGCCCATGTTGTGGGGATAGGACAACACACCTTTGGGGTGCTATTGGAGGACTAATATATTAGTCCTGTTATAGCACCCCAGCCCATGTTGTGGGGATAGGACAACACACCTTTGGGGTGCTATTGGAGGACTAATATATTAGTCCTGGTATAGCACCCCAGCCCATGTTGTGGGGATAGGACAACACACCTTTGGCGAGCTATTGGAGGACTAATATATTACTCCTGGTATAGCACCCCAGCCCATGTTGGACAGATAGGAAAAGGCAGCCTTGGGGTGCTATAGCCAGTATAGGAGGACTAATATATAGAGCGTTCATTACAATGAATACACAGTGAGTTGCCCGTTTGTTTTAGTTTTGTTGGATATATGCATTCTGCGCATGCGCAGAGGTAAGACGGGTCCAATCGCTAAAAAAAAATTGGGGTGCTAAAACATGATACATGTATTGCAAAAATTTTCAGTTAAAGGGGCATGAGCTGCCAAAATGTTGAGATTTTGACGTTAAAAGATAATGTTGAAATTATTGGCTATTTTTCTCAAGACGTATAATTCAGAAGCTTTTTAGTACTTCTAGTCTCGAAAATGTACGATAAACTATAGTTTTGAACTAACTTTGGCTTAGAATGAATGAATGGTCGTCCCGGTTATTTAAATTTTGTTTACTTTTCGAACACGTTTTCGGTACGTATAGGCCACATACTGTATGGATTTTCCTCATTCCAACGCCAATCACTTGGTTTTTCAATGGCCTTCAAAGCCTCTTACTGTCGTGACGATCAAAAATTATGAAAAAAGTGGGAATTTTGGCAGCTCATGCCACTTTAATGATTTACAGCGCACAATTCAATATTCACTCAAAGGTTCAAAGTCGAGACCGAAACACAACAACATAAATGACATATGATTATGATCTATAGATGAATAACAGGTTGCCATCCATTCCTTTTTTTGTCGAATTATAGGCCAGAGTTATTAAATTACCTCCATATCTAGAGCTGGTTGGAACACTTTTTCGCGGTCACGGTGGCCATGTTTTGTATTCTCAGCAATTCAGGAATCTTCCTATTTTATAAATGGCTGCTCTCCGTAGCGTTCGGCCCTTCGGGCCACACATTAACGCTACATACCGGAGCTGTTCCCCAATCGGATTCTGAGTAATCGAGGACGTTGTTGTTGCTGTTGTCTTTGAAATGAGTTGAAAACGAATTTAGAAATCAAGGCTACGATATAACGCTTAAGTCACATCTAAAAGGAAAGATGTACGTACCAGATTGTGTAGAGCATCAACAGAAAAAGTACACTTTTCAAAATAGATATTCGCTGATTGACAAACGACAGTAATTGTTTACATCCGCCATCACGTTGGTATGTGGAAGTGACCGTAAAGAGTTCCACAAAGGGGAACAACTCACTATAGCCCGGCAGAATTCATTCTGTTCAACCTCTGCCACCCAACCAAAACCATTCGGCTACTAAGTTTAATGTCCTCATTAGAATATTGTTCACTACAATTACATTCGGTACCTAACATTTTCCCGCCGCTCTATTAGCAACAACGTGGTAATTTCAACCTGTTTTTCTATATCACCATTGGTGGAACATCTGTCGGTATGCAGGATTGTAATGGAGACTGTACGGAATGATGCCGCTCCCCAAAAAACAGCAGAGAATTTCCGTGCGAAAAAAGTTTTGTGACAATGAGCCCGGTTTCCTGCCCACAAAACCGCCGCCATATAAGTGAAATAATCTTGAGTACGGCGTAAAACATCAATCCATCAATCTAAATTTCACCACATCATCCCCGGCTTCGTGTGTCAAGGTGGAGACTTCACACTTGCTGATGGAATTGGGGATCAATGGCAATAGTTCAATGTTACAGAATTTATTGGTTAGGCCTATATTACATACCCGGTATACCGGTATGGTATGTAATATAACCATAAGTTCGTTAAAATTCAACTACTATGGTAAAAAATAAAGAGAGAAATTTACCTTAAAGCGAAAGAATCGTTATTAAATCGTTACACTTGGAAAGAGTAGAGTTTATCTATCCTTAAACAACTATTAATTTTAGTTAGACAAAAACATAGGACAGGGGTCATGTATTCTGTCTTATGTCCTGACCTAACCTGTTCTCATTTCACATCCCAAATTGTTTCACTCTTAAATTCATACAACTTCCTTTAAAAAAAGATAGAATATGCACAGAAAATTGCTCAGGCGTAGAGTAAATAATAACAAAATGCACTGAAACCTTCCTTTTGTCCCTACCAATTTACTGAAGTCGGAAGCTGTGTAAGCCTACTCATCCCTATCAGAGACAAAATATTACTTCAATCTCATTCAAAATCTAACACATTGAGCTTAAAAATATTTGGAGTGAACCATTTAAGAAAAAATAAGCCCTCCGCATACCTCACATTTACACCACCCCAATTAAAACATAGGCCAAATGGTCATATCTCAGCTCTTGGTAAACATATTTGAATTCTGTAAACTGTGGGCATCATTAGGTAGGCCTATATTTAATAATATAAGGTATATGGCACAACATGAATAGATAATAATATAATATAGTAAACACTCAACGTGGTACTCTGGGGCTAGAGTTTTAGTAATGCAATGGTTTGGGTGTAGTGGCCAATAAGAAGTCACACAAAAAGTTTTTTTCAGTGATTAAAACAAATTACAAGATATCATAAAATCAAAAAGAGCCTGAAAAACTTTCCGGGTTATCGAAAAAAGAGCTCCTATTTAAAGTGCAGGACATTAGCTGTCAACATTCTGCATTTTTTTCACAAATTCGGATTATCAAGAACAGTTCAACAGTTCCTTGACAAACTAAACTGTTGAAATAAAAATATTGATAAAGCGAATGGAAGATGTGTGTAAATAACGGATATAATAAGTATGGATACACTTTGAGGGTTTGCAAGCTTATAAAACTATACCTAAACGTTTATCTAGAACATTACTGTTAACAGAAAACTCTTATTTTGTACTTTTGATAAAAATGACGAGCAATTAGCTACTTCTGTTTCAACTAAATGTTCTGTAGATTTGGCAGCTCATGCCACTTTAATGATTTGCACAGGTAAACATATAGGTCTAGATGATCTAGGCGTTATTTGGTGATTTATATATGACCACCGTATTCATTTTTTTCGTTTTTCTTAGCTATGTTGTATATCTATGTAATGATAAATCTGGTTAAAGGGACATCATTTATGTCTTGTTGTCCCGATTTTGTGTATTTGACTGAACAAGTTGTCGCTCTTGCCCACGGACCGACGCCCTGAAAGCATAGGCGTAGACAAGGGGGGGGGGGGGGGGGGGGTGTAATGTCCAACAATTATATCTAACGGACTTTTAATATCTTTTATTTCCAAGTTATGCATTTAGATATAACACAAGTGTTGTCGGGATACTGATCAATTAGTGAACAGCAGCTATGTAACTGTTCCAGAATATACATTACTAAATATTATCAAATATCTAGTTCTTGTCAATCACAAGACACCACAATTTGGCGACGAGTGATAAAACAACCATGGCAACCTCTTCTGACCTGACATTTCCTGCTTTTGATATTGATTCAGAGCCGAACTCTGTCGGCCAACGCCAATCTAAAATAGAGATTGATCCTACTGCCATTCGTTGAGATATCAACTCTAAAACGATTGAGTGACATTGCTTTAACACAAAGGGAGACCACTGCTGTCCACGTCCTTAAAATTGTAAACAACGACACGTGACACTGATAGTTGACTCGGTTGTGTAGAGAGATATTCGATATAATTCTGGTAGGTCACGTTTAAGCCGCCGACAACCTGTTTTGTTATATTGATTGCTGGTCTCCTAATACATATAATATACCTTAAAATACCTTGAAGTCCATATCATATTTTGCCTTGACATCCATGGGCGCTGCCATCTTGTTTTAGAATGTATTTATGAGCTGATGTAGTGCCGATTATATTTTTGATTTTTAACAAGTATTTCTGCCCTAAGAACCTGCAATGCAGCATATTATGATAGGGTTACATGTTTGCGAACAGAATAGAACAGAGAAATAAATAGTATATAAATTAAATATTCTCAGTAGATTTCTTGCAGTTAACTATGCGCAAAATGGAGTGCGACGGCTCTCGAGCCATGTCTCGAGTTGAAGATCTCGTAGAATGGCACGAGATCTCGATTGGGCCAACGCTGGAAAAAGTGGTTTCGACGGTTTGAGAACTTTCTCGTTGCTTTTAACATTACAACAGAAATTCGCAAACGAGCTATGCTTCTACACTTTTCGGGGGAAAGAGTTGCTGACATTTTCGATACCCTGCCCGACACTGGTGAGTCTAACGACTACGGAAAAGCTGTCGAACGCCTAAATGCATATTTTAACCCTACAAAAAATGTGGACTTTGAACTCTATGTATTTAGGCAGGCTAAACAAACTTCTTCAGAAAATCTAGATGCCTTCCACACACGTCTACGTCATCTTGCATCTACCTGTGATTTTACGGACGTTGATAGGGAAATAAAATCTCAAATCATTTTTGGCTGTACGTCTAGCCGTGTCCGACGTAAAACATTAAGAGAGCCAAGCATGACATTAACTCAAGTTTTGGATTTCGCTCGCACACAAGACGTCACAGATAAACAATCGGCGGCTATGGAACAGCAGATGGGCCATAATGCACCAACAGAAAAACATGTGAATTCCGTGCAAAAGGGAAATGTGAATAAACACTGGCGGAAAAAGAAATATGTGTGCCGTAACTGTGGCGGAGATTATCCTCACCAAGGTGGGCGTACGTCATGTCCAGCGTATGGTAAAACGTGTCGCGCATCCTCAAAAATGAATCACTTTGACTATTGTTGCCTCAGCGATGGGAACAGAAAATCTGATAACGATTTCAAAAACCGAAATAATCACAAACCAAAGCAATATAGAAAAGCAAAAAAAGTCAACGCTTTTGATACACAGTGCACCTTTAACCCTTTACCCTCTGATCATTCATCGTCTAGCTCAGATGAATATGTTTTTGGTGTGAAAACTCAGAACTGTTCTAAAACTCCTCTCACTAAAATAACTTTATGTGACACAACTATCAACATATTAGTAGATTCTGGAGCAAGTGTCAACATATTAGACCAGTCAACATACAACATCCTGCACAAAACTCCCACACTTCAGTGTTCTGACATCTCTGTGTATGCATATGGGACATCTTCATCACTTCCCATCTTGGGTAAATTTGAAACTTGTATCAGGATGTTGATGAATCTTCTGACTTTTATCGCTGCATCATCATGTGACTATATTTACTTGTGCCAAATTCATGGACTTTGCATGTGTTTTTAGGACTTTTTTCAGGATACAGTGTTTTGTGACTTTTTAGTGTACCTTTTTTGTTTTAATTTAACAGATTCATTTGGGAGCTGTTGAACTGAAGTAAAATACTTTAGAGACTGCATTCATGAGGAAAGTAAGTCCAAATGAACGTTGGGCTAAAATTGTGTTGAACTGCATGTTAAGTCTGTTAAAAGTGAATCTCGTTGATTGAACAGTTTTACTTCTAAACAACAGAAAGAACTTTATTTAAATTTGTTTCAGAAAAGGATGCATGAAAGACTTTCATTGAGTATTAAAGTTTAATGCATGCTTCATCTATCACATTTATCATCATTCTTTTTTATTGTTTTTGATGCCTCGTATTAATCATTGTATTTGTTTCTAACTTTAAGGTTTTACCAAGTCTTTTAAAGAGTACAAGTTTTAAAAGTAATCATCACAAGATAAGAGATAAAGGCATCATAACAAGTTTATATGTATGTCTCTTGGTGTTGGATTAATAAAACTGTGAACTTAATATTGGATTTGCGTTTGAGAGCTGAAACACCCCCCTTTAGAATGCTGTTAGTCTCGCCCGGTACAAGATACCAATACAGTAAAACTTTCAAGATTAAAGGGATGCTCACAGATTATAAAGAAAGTTTACAATTTGGATGATCTTCTGACATCAACATAAAAGACAGTAATATATCAAACATGGCAGACAACATTGAAGAAGTTAAAGCCAATAGAAGCAAGGCTAAACAGTCTGTGACTGTTGCTGCAAGACGGCTAACAGGATCAATCCAACGTGGATCAGATATGGAAATTCTCCAAGTTTTAATGACTGAACTTGACAAAGCCTTCAGTGATTTTCTCATAATTGATGAGGATTTTGAGGGGATGGTGTCACCAGATAACATGTCAGACCATCGCATAGTCAACAACCAGAACTTGGAACAATACAAAGAAACTGTTTTTGAAGTTTTTGATCAGGCTGCTGACAAGTTCAGAAAATCAAAAGCTGAAGAAAAACAGATTCAGCTGAAAATAAAGGCAGGACCACACCAAGCTGTTCTCAAGAGGAACATTTCAACCTTGAAAGCACTCTGTTCCAGTATAGATGAAACATGTACTGCACATGAACCAAACATCGAATCACTCAGGGGTGAGAAGGAGGAACTTGATTCTTTAGTGAACCAAATAGTTGGAACTTTAGAAAAAGTGAAAGGTATACTGCCTGCTGATGAGTTGCTTGAGGAAGAGAAAGAAGTAGACAGTCTATGCCAAGAAGTGTTTAAAAAGAAACGCAAGATAAATATAATGCTGGCTCAAGGAAGTCGTCCCCAAACACTGGAGACAGGTCCAGTACCCAGTTCCACATATGTGACCACGCCTGATTATTTTCAAACTTATCCTGCAACATCAGTTGAAACATCACTGGGATATATGGCTTCACCAACCCTGCCTATTTATAATCAGGTTATCTTACCTTCGACTTCAGGTTATGGTAGATACTATCCACAATCAACTCTGAACCCAATGGGACCAAATGTAACCAGCACAAACGTTGAGCCAATGTTTGATCCAAGATGGTCAACTCCTCAACCAGCTCCAACAATGTCAAGCTGGTCAACTGGAAATAATTTCCAAGGTTCTTTGAACCAAACATACACCAGGCCTCCAGCTCCAAGAGAAGCTGACATTAAGCTGAAGAAGATCACTTTGCCTTTTTTCTCAGGACAAAGAAAAGATTGGCCTGAATTCAAAGCAGTGTGGCGAGAATTGGCTGAAAGAAGCTATGTTAATAAGACAGCTCTTGCACACGAACTAAAGAATTCTGTAAAAGGTGAAGCTGCCAAGAGAATACGTTCAGTGTATATTACTAAGCCTGAAGCGTATGACATCATGTGGCACAAGCTCGAAGCCCACTATGACAATACAAGTGCCAGTGTACAAGCTGCATTGGACAGTCTTCAAAGGCTAAAACTTGTTAAAGATGAAGATTTCAAGGGTCTTGTAGATCTAATTGATGAAGTAGAAAGTACTTACAGTCAATTAGAAGAGCTTGGTGAATTGAGTACCCTTACAATGAGAGATGTTGACAAGATCATATCCTTGTTACCAAGTCACCTAAGACACGAGTGGAATCGTAAGTATCATGACTTACCAGCTCATCAGAAAATCAAACCATTTGCTCCATTTATGAACTTTTTGGATAGAGAAAGAGAATCAGTAGCAAGACTAGCTGACTCTCAAGCGAGTCACAAAAGGGAAAGAAGTACATATGGTAGAAATGTTGATGAGAAGGATCGTCGCTCTGTAAACACCCATCAGTCCAAAGGCAAAGCTCTTGCAAAGAAAAGTCAACCCAGGGTTATAAAGAAGTTTTTTGCTTGTGCTTTTCCAGGGCACAGAGTTGATAGTTACAAGCATAGTACAGAGGAATGTAGAGAATTTCAAAAGTTGCCTGTATCTGGACTGGGAAGTAAGTATGAAGCCCTCAAGGAGGTGAATGCTTGTTTCATCTGTTTCGGTGATCATAAGAGAGAGAACTGTCCCAACCGAAAACCATGTGTGACATGTAATGAAACCGAGCACCACCCAATGCTGTGTAGGAACAGCCCTCCTGCTGAGGCTTCGTCAAACCATATCAAATCATTTGTGGAGAGTAATGCTACATCAAGTACTGTCTTGGCTTTGTACCCCATACATCAAGTAGCTGTTGCTGGTACAAACAAGCAAGCTACTGTGTTTTGTGATGGAGGATCCAATACTTCATACATTACCCATCAGGCTGCTGGTCGTCTTCAAGCAAAATCTCTAGGCCATATCACGCTAGAGGTAACAACTATGGGAAATGTTGAAAGAACATATGACACCAGACAGTATGAAGTATGGCTTCAGACACAGAGTGGAAAAAGAGTTAAAGTTCTTGCATATGGTATGTGTAAGATCTCAGGTTCAGTAAGTAAGCTGGATCTTACAGTGCTTAGAAAATTGTTTCCAGATTACGATCCACATCTGCTACAGCGAAAATCCAGTACAGTGGACATTTTATTAGGTTGTGACAACTTTGGTTTGCACCCAAAACAAGAAATTGTAAATGTTGGAAATAACCTCAGCATTATGAGAGGTGAATTGGGAATTTGCCTTCAAGGGACACACCCAGGATTAAAGGAAGAAACCTCTCTGGATTCCAACCTTGCCAGAGTAGTTCACAACACCCATTTGAAGGTAGAGTCAAATTATGTTAGGGAGCATTCCCACAAAGAGTTTCTAGTACCAAGCAAATGTCCAGTCATAGAAACTGAAGTGGTCAACTCCCAAGTTGAGGGCATTCAAAGTAAAGCTACTGAAATAAGATCATCTGCCTATTCAGCTACTTCCATCAGCAACAAGAGCTTTGAAGCATCTATTGGGAAATTCATTATGGCAGAGGGTCTAGCAACAGAAGCAACACCAAAATGCGGTGGTTGTCGTGGCGGAAAGTGTCTAACAATAGGACACACATATTCTTTCAAGGAAGAACAAGAACTTAAAATGATTCAGGACAATTTGGAGTATGACGACAACAAGAAATGTTGGGTGACAAGTTATCCTTGGTTGGTTGATCCAATGATATTACCAGACAACTATAAATCAGCCTTGGGCACCCTTTTTAACACTGAAAGGACTCTCAAGAAAGATCCTAATTGGGCCACTACCTACCAAAGTCAGATACAAGATATGCTGGACAGGGGTGTAGCAAGAAAGTTGTCTTTGGAGGAGATCAAAAGTTGGAAAGGACCCAAGTATTATCTCTGCCACTTAGCCGTTGTCAACTCAAGGTCCCAGACTACTCCAGTACGTATTGTTTTCAACTCCAGTCAGATCAGTGATGGAGTGTCATTAAATTCCTGTCTGGCCAAAGGTCCAGACTGTTACTTAAATAACCTGATTGGTTTGCTTCTAAGATGGAGGGAAGAACAGATTGCAGTGGTAGGTGACATAAGAAAGATGTTTAATTCTGTGCTTCTAAAAAGGCCTGAACAACATTGCCATCGTTTCCTATGGAGGGATCAAAATCCCAATGTTGAACCAGCCATCTATGTTGTAACCACAGTCAACTTTGGAGATAAGCCTGCTCCAGCAATTAGCACAGAGGCCATCTACAAGACAGCTGATCTCTTCAGAGAAGATAGCCCAAGAGCAGCTGAACTTTTAAGGAAGTCAAGCTATGTAGATGATCTCATTGATTCATTCAAGAACATACATGAAGCTCAACAAGTTGTCAAAGAGGCTGAGGAAATGTTGAGTAAAGAAGGTTTTTTGATAAAGTGCTGGCAGTACAGTGGTGAATCTACTTATCGTCAGCCAGGACAGCAAGAACCAAAATTGAATAGCATAGAAGATGCTGTGAAACCTCTTCTTAAAGGGACCTCAGACAATTTAAGAGTACTTGGTGTGGGCTGGATGCGTACTAAAGATGTCCTGACTTACCAAGTGGCTCTGAATTTTTCCAAGAAGAAAAAGGGTCAAAGGACGGAGCCTAACTTGACCAAAGAGAGCATCAGAGATTGTGTACCAATCATACTGACAAGAAGGTTGGTCCTAGAACAAGTCATGGCCATTTACGATCCTTTAGGACTTGTCTGCCCCTTTACCCTTCTAGCCAAGGTTTATTTAAGAGAAACATGGAAACTCAAATTGGGCTGGGACGACCAACTTCCTGATTCCTTACGTGCTAAGTGGGTGAATTTCTTTTCCACTATGTTTGAGATGGAAAATCTGCAGCTTGAGAGATGTCTTCGCCCACAAAACTCTGTTGGTGATCCCTGGTTAATCATCTTAGCGGATGGAAGTGACCTAGCATATGGCTTTGCTGCATATGTAAGATGGAAGTTAACTGATGGAAGCTACCAGTGCAGACTCATCATGGCTAAATGCAGAATTGCACCAATTAACAAAATCTCCACGCCACAATTGGAGCTTAATGCCGCTGTGCTAGCTAAAAGAGGAAGGCTTGTAATTCAAAAGGAAGACAGATTCGACTTTGGAAAAGTCCTTCAGTTAGTCGACTCTGAAACTGTTCTCAACATGATCAATAAAACCAGTACAAGGTTTAAAGTTTATGAAGGAGTGAGAATAGGAGAGATTCAAGCTGCTACCAATGGAGACATGTCTTGTTGGGCATGGATCTCTGGTGATAACAACACTGCTGATTGGTTAACAAGAGGACGAACACCCAACCAGCTAAATTCTGACTCAGAATGGTGGAAGGGACCTCCCATTCTGTACAGTCCTGTTGAAGAGTGGGGCTTGAAATATGGGCTACAAAAGGATATTCTACTACCAGGTGAAAAGAAAATTTGTGTTTCAAATGTTGCGGAAACTGTTGTGTCACTGATCAATTATTCCAGATTTAGCAACATCAAGAACATAATTGGTGTAGTGGCAAGACTATTAAACACCATCAGACTCAAATCCTTCAAAGCAGGTAAACCAGCTTTGATTACACCTGAGTTGTTAAGATAATCTGAAAGCTGGATTGTCAAGGACATTCAGAAGACAATACATCAAGAATTGGTTAAGAGTAGCTGTAGGTCCACTAAAGGAGGACACTACAGTAAGTTGAACCCTACTCTGAATAGCCAAGATTTGTGGGTTGTGGGCCAACGTCTACAACGTTATAATGCCATGACAGCTGATTCAGAGCTACAAAAGCTGTTGCCCACCTCACATCAGGGAACAAGACTCTTCATGAAACGTGCCCATGAAAGTGGACACAGAGGTAGAGATGCCACACTGGCAAGTTTTCGACAACAATATTGGACACCTCATGGAGACAAATTAGCCAAAGCAGTAAAACAGAAATGTCAACTCTGCAAGCTCAGAGAACCCTCATTACTTCAGCAAGAAATGGGCATGTTGCCTGAAGTGCGTCTCAAGCCTTCAACACCCTTCAATCATACCATGGTTGACCTGTTTGGACCTTACTTAGTAAGAGGTGAGGCGCAGAAGAGAACTTCCGGTAAGACTTATGGAGTTATTTTTACCGATCTTGTCATGAGAGCTGTGCATATCGAAGCTGTCTTTGGATATGATACAAGCTCTTTCCTGATGGCTCTCAGTCGGTTTGCAAGCATGAGGGGATGGCCTGAAACAGTTTACAGCGATCCAGGATCCCAGTTAATTGGTGCTGAAAGAGAGTTAAAGGAAGCTTGGGAGAAAATGGATAAAGATGGTATTGTACATTCAAGTGCTGAGAAAGGTTTAAAATGGGTATTTGGACCAGCTGACAGCCCATGGTACCAAGGTGCTGTGGAATCTCTTGTCAAGGCTGCAAAAAGAGCTATTCACTTTTCTGTGCATAATCAGAGACTTTCTGTTCCGGAATTCCTCACTGTGTGTACTGAAGTAGCGAATCTGCTAAATGAAAGACCCATTGGATACAAGCCCAGTATTGATTCTGACATCACTGTTTTAACACCCAACAGTCTGTTATTGGGTAGATCTACCTCAAAGAACCCTGGTGGCTGGCAACCAGTGACTTCATTAAACTCCAGATACAATCTCATACAGCAGATCACTGACCAGTTTTGGAAAAAGTGGGTTGAGTTGTATGCCCCCATTTTAGTTACTCGACAAAAATGGTCAAAATCATCCAAAAACCTTAAGCCAGGAGATGTTGTTCTCATTGCTGATCGTAACGTACTTAAGGGAGAGTATCGCCTAGGTAGGGTGAAAGAGGTATTTTGTGGTGACGATGGACGAGTTCGAAAAGCAACGGTAACTTACAAGAACTTCAGGATAGGTGAGAAAGTCAACAGATACAGAGGTGCACCAGATACCTCTGTGACACGCAGTGTCCAACGCCTGTGTTTGTTGGTTCCTACGGATGATTCTGTGGACTGTATAACTGTGTGAAATGTGATTGCAGCGACCCCCGCCCTCCCGGTGTATCAGGATGTTGATGAATCTTCTGACTTTTATCGCTGCATCATCATGTGACTATATTTACTTGTGCCAAATTCATGGACTTTGCATGTGTTTTTAGGACTTTTTTCAGGATACAGTGTTTTGTGACTTTTTAGTGTACCTTTTTTGTTTTAATTTAACAGATTCATTTGTGAGCTGTTGAACTGAAGTAAAATACTTTAGAGACTGCATTCATGAGGAAAGTAAGTCCAAATGAACGTTGGGCTAAAATTGTGTTGAACTGCATGTTAAGTCTGTTAAAAGTGAATCTCGTTGATTGAACAGTTTTACTTCTAAACAACAGAAAGAACTTTATTTAAATTTGTTTCAGAAAAGGATGCATGAAAGACTTTCATTGAGTATTAAAGTTTAATGCATGCTTCATCTATCACATTTATCATCATTCTTTTTATTGTTTTTGATGCCTCGTATTAATCATTGTATTTGTTTCTAACTTTAAGGTTTTACCAAGTCTTTTAAAGAGTACAAGTTTTAAAAGTAATCATCACAAGATAAGAGATAAAGGCATCATAACAAGTTTATATGTATGTCTCTTGGTGTTGGATTAATAAAACTGTGAACTTAATATTGGATTTGCGTTTGAGAGCTGAAACACCCCCCCTTTAGAATGCTGTTAGTCTCGCCCGGTACAAGATACCAATACAAAACTAAAGTTCATTCTCAATCTACACATCGATAAAACTGTTAAACCCGTCACACATCCTCATCGACGAATACCGTTCCACATTCGGAAAGCAGTCGAACAAGAACTGGAACTCCTCGAACAAAGGGACATTATAGAGAAGGTAGATGGGCCCACACCTTGGGTATCTCCAATTGTTCCAGTACCAAAACCCAAATCCAGTGATAAAGTGCGGATCTGTGTAGATATGAGGCTTCCAAATACTGCCATATCCAGAGAGCGCCACGTTATGCCCACGGTCGACGACATTATTAATGACTTGAACGGTGCAGTTGTTTTCTCAAAACTAGACCTAAAAGCTGGATACCACCAACTAGAACTGTCACCCGAATCTAGATTTATAACTACCTTCTCTACACATGTCGGACTGAGAAGGTACAAAAGACTCAGTTTTGGCATTAATTCAGCCGCGGAAGTATTCCAAGTTGCCATTGCCCAAGTTCTTGAAGGAATACCAGGTGCCAAGAATTTAAGTGATGACATTATAGTGTTTGGCAAGACGCAGCAAGCACACGATGAAGCTCTTCGAGCTACTCTCCAACGCCTCCGTGAACGGAAATTAACGCTAAACAGAGACAAATGTGAATACAACAAATCAACACTTCACTTTTATGGATACATTTTCTCCAAGAACGGCATATCCGTTGATCCTTCAAAAGTGGAAGCAATCAAATCAGCCTCTCCACCCACCAACCCCAGTGAAGTAAGAAGTCTCCTAGGGATGGCAACTTATTGCTCAAGGTTTATACCTGATTTCGCCACCATCACTGAACCTCTTCGTCAGTTGATCAAGAAAGACACCGTTTGGAGCTGGTCAACAAAACATGAAACTGCCCTCAATACACTCAAAGATCATCTAACAAGCTCAAATGTTATGTCATACTTTGATCCGTCGAAATATACAGAAATTGTGGCTGATGCAAGCCCATTTGGACTTGGTGCTATGCTAGCCCAACGAGACGCCCCAGACCACCTGCACGTATTCAACGTTGGCAGTTACGTCTTCAACCATACAACTTCAAAGTGCACTACAAACCAGGAAAAGAAAATCCTGCGTACTTTATGTCTAGACACCCTACCTCATGTGACTCTATAAATTCTAGATGTACCAAATCTGCCGAACAGTACGTCAATTTCGTTTCTTACCATGCTGTACCCAAAGCATTGACCATTCAAGAAATTCAAGATGCCACATCTAATGATCCAACGTTACAGCACTTAATTCAAACCATTCAAAACGGACAGTGGCACAATATCGACAAATTAGAAAACAGCAGTGTCGATTCCAAAGCACTTCAGTGTTTCAGGAAAGTGTCTGATGAACTAACCATCAATTCAGAACATAATATTGTGCTGCGCGGAACCCGAATCGTCATACCAGCCAGTAATTTCCCTGGCACACGAAGGTCACCAGGGGGTGGTAAAAACTAAATCACTGTTAAGAGAAAAGGTCTGGTTTCCTGGCATTGACTCTATGGTAAAAACTAAGATAGAAGAATGCATCGCCTGCCAAGCAAACTCAAGTTTTCCTGTATCAGAACCACTATCCATGTCCCCTCTTCCTCAATACCCATGGGAGAAAGTTGACATTGACTTTTGTGGACCTTTTCCCTCAGGTGACTATCTCCTTGTCGCCTATGACGAGTATTCTAGATTTCCAGAAGTAGAAATCATTCAATCAACATCATCTTCAACAGTCATCCCTAAACTGGACAAAATGTTTTCGTCGTATGGAATACCTCAGGAAGTTAAGTCCGACAATGGACCCCCTTTCAACAGTGAAGCTTTTGCACAATTTTCATCCTATCTCGGATTCCACCATCGACGAATCACACCTCACTGGCCTCAAGCAAACGGCGAGGTTGAGCGGTTTATGCACACGTTAGGAAAAACTTTGCGCTCCGCCCAGCTCGAACAAAAACCATGGAAACAGGAATTGTACACATTTCTAAGGAATTACCGTGCTACTCCACACAGCACTACCGGAGTACCACCTGCTCAAATGATGTTTGGGAGAAGTATAAACATCAAACTTCCAAATACAAAACCATCACCATCACAATCGGATGTAACATTCCGACGAACCGACAATGATGCCAAACACAAGATGAAGGAATATGCAGACAGACGTCGCAGATCTAACCATCGGTCAATTAAAGTTGGAGATACTGTGTTAGTACAAGAACAGAGTAAAGGAAAGCTAAAGACGAAATTCAAACCCCAACCATATGTTGTAATACGCGTCAAAGGCTCCATGATTATTGCGGAAAATGAACTTCACCGAATTACTCGCAATTCCTCCCATTTCAAGATTATCTCTAGAAGCTGTCATCCAATTCAAATCCAACGACCTGACATAGATGAAGACGACGACTATCAAGTTACCCGGAACAATCCACATCTTCCCTCTCGTAGATATCCAAATAGGCAACGTAAAGCACCAACAAGACTAATCCAAGAAATGTGAAACTGTGACTTTAATTCAGATAAACTCCTCCGTCTGTGTTCCTAAAGATATACCTTTTGAACTGTTTCGCGTGTTAAACTTTCAGCAAGATTTCATTTTAATACTTCAAGTTCAATGTTAGCTTTCTTTAGTTTAGTTTTGATAACTGTTTAGTAATTTCAGCGTAAACTTGTGTTATCATGTTTGAACTCGTTTTATCTTTTGTTAACGTATCCACTTGTTCAATCCGAAGAAAGGAAGGGATGTAATGTCCAACAATTATATCAAACGGACTTTTAATATCTTTTATTTCCAAGTTATGCATTTAGATATAACACAAGTGTTGTCGGGATACTGATCAAGTTAACAGCAGCTATGTAACTGTTCCAGAATATACATTACTAAATATTATCAAATATCTAGTTCTTGTCAATCACAAGACACCACAGGGGGGACTTGGGGGGCTTCAGTTGATTGCCTGGGTATATTTGTCGAATCTCGAATCACTCGAATCTCCCAAACATGTTCAGCCTGACGTGGCTCCGGGAGACAAATTCATTGGCAACGTCCTTCAACGGGATGGCATCAGTCCGGTCTTTGTGTACATGCAGGATCATCAGCCAGTTTAGTCTTGATTGTGTTGTCGTAGTGCGCAACCAGGTTTTCTATCCTCCGAGAGTACTGAAACTTCGCTCGCTGGTGGCATTGGTCGACGGCATTACCGGAATGAGCTTTGTGTGCTCCACCACTTTTGCGCGGATATGGTTCCGTGTGGTTTAAAAGACGCCACTATTTTTTTTTTTTTGAATAAACATGGTTGCTGTAGTCACATTGCGAGGACACGTCTTCTGACCATCATTCATGTAGGCAGCCGCCATCCAGGGAGAATTTCCTTAGATACATAATCCAAAGAAGTAAGGAATGTGTCGTGGTATATATATATTTACGATCACTAAAACACACGGGCAGAGGGAAAAGCTTCTTGTCTAAAATAACCATGGAGACAAGTTTCTGATTGTGTTAAAAAGAGGTATATCATTTAGACCTTTAGGGGGCCATAAATTGTTGTGACAAACCAAACCTATGATATTTCATTAGGTTGACGACTGACAGGAGCTTGTCATGGCCAACAGAATCAGAAAAATGACCGAATAACCCTGGAAAATGGCAAAAACACCAGGAAAATCCTTCCGTTTGATAAATAGATGGATCCTCATATTTATGCCCTGTTATTAGCCCAGAACGCCCCTATGGCGATCTCGGACAGCGGAGCTTCCGGGGCCTTGGCGGCCCCTGGACCCTTGCCTATTGAGCTGGGATAGCAATTCAGCCCCCCCCCCCAAATTCCGAAACGTGTCTACGCCCTTGGAAAGGGCAGGCACTATATGAGAATATTTGATAGCACACTTGGGAGAGGAGGCCACGATAATGTGAATATTGTGTCGATCTATGAAAAAAACGACCTCTTCTTTTTGAGACATGTTGTCTCCAGTGAAGATATTGCTTGTGGCCCCCAAAAGTTTTGACCACTTGTTCTATTCCCAGGAAAGTTAATGAACTTTAGCAATTCCTAGGTTTTGCTGGGTTTTATCGTAAGTTTGTGGAGGACTTTTATAAAGAGGCCAGACCTTTAACTTCTATGCTGGCTGGCACAGATGTACGTGAGAAAAGAAATGGAACAAACCCTCAACGAACTGTTCTTTGGAACTGGGTCGTTTGAGTCTTTAGTTGAGTATTTGACATCACCATCTGTCTTAATTTATCCAGATTTCGATAAGGATTGACAAGCAAGGACTTTTTTATTTGTGCAATCTGTTATCAAATCATCAAATCACCCAAAATATTTTGATCTAATGGCCTGTCTACAGTTTTCTGTACCATTTCCCATTCATTAAACTTGAGACCCGTCCCAGAAATATCGCGAGGGTTGGACCATGCTGCTTCTTTTCAGCAGGCAGCGCAGGTCACTTTTCCCTGATGGGAATAGAACGTATTGTGCGACCTGGCAATTGATTGATTGATTGTTTGGTGTTTTACGCTGCGCTCAACACTATTTCACTTATATGGCGGCGTTGCCAGTTTTATTGTGGGAGGAAGCCGGGCTCTATGCCCGGGGAAAACCCCCGACCTTCCGTTGGTAACTGGCAACCATCCCACATAGGTGGTTCGGGTGAAAAACAATTTTTTTTGACTGAGTGGGATTCGAACCCACGACCCATTGGTGGAAGGCGGTTCGGATTGAGCGTCCAATGCTCTACCTACCGAGCCACGGAGTCCCCATCTGGCAATTGAGCCTGTGTGCTGATGCAGAAGAAGTTTCATCCTAAAGGTAAAGATACATTACACATGGTTCCAGAATCTAAATGTCTGCTCCGCCAGTACAAAAGGTTAAGACAATGTTTTATATATATATGGAAATGGTGTCGTTGATGGAATACCTACCTTGTAATTTGTTCTGCCATCCTCTTATATGAATATTGTATTTTGTAACTAACATGATGAAATAGTAAAAATCGAAAGAATCTTAAATTTGTGCAAACAAAGATTCTACTGGTCTGGTATGATACAAGATATAGAACAAAGAGTGAAGGACCGTGGGTGAAATACCAACTTCTCCTGCTCCTTGAAACCTATTAGAACATCTCAGCCAATCGAACTAGTGAATTGTCATACGTGATGAAGTCAGTGTTTCATTGAACTAGTGACTATCGACTTTTTATGTCTAGAGGATTCCAAAGGTGATTGCAATAGTATTCTAACACTGCCCGATTATTTAACTATATATACGGTTGCTATTCCCATAAAAAAACAGCTCGTATCGGAGCTCAGCAGTTTTATGAACATTTTGTGCTCCATTATGTTTTCCTTGGGAGAATCCATTGTGACAATGGTAAATGTTTTGAGAGCTCGGGGCTAATTGTTTAATGTTCTCTGGCCGGCACCATCCGATGGATACTGGTATGACAGAGAATAGGCTATCTTTTTAATGGTACCTTGTTAAGACTGACTGGAAACGTTTTTTACTAACCCTGGCATATGCTTATAACTGCACACGGCTTGATTTCACTGGTTTCTTTTTCTATGGGGGAAATATTTTCGGATAGATGTTTTTTTCAGACATGTAACCGTATTCCTTTGTTTCCTGTGAGCTTTCCAGTCTTAGAAGTTGGACCACAACCATGTACATTGAAATATCATAATTTTGATTGATTGACTGATTGATTGGGGCTTAACGTCGCACTCAACAGCTAAGGTTATATGGCGACAAAAGTACCAACCGACCAAAAGACCCCCCCCCCCCTTTCTTACCCACCCATATCTAAATTTTGACATTAGGCTGCGTTTCCACCAAGTTTCATGTGTCACGTGACACGTTTTTTTTTTTCAATGTAAAAGATTCCTCTTGCCGCGCACATCTATGGTTGAAGAAATAAGCTCACTTGGATATACGGGGGATCTGACAACCACTCGTTTACTTTATGGATCCAATGACCTCACAATTTTAATATGCAAATTTATCATCCAAACTAAACGTTTCTAATATTCATATAAATGGGGACCAATGCGTGACACGACTTGGACGGCCAATTAGGTACATCTAATTATATGCGTTTATGTATGTGCATTTGTATGCTTTGTGTGTATATATGTGTATATGTATCAATATGCGTATTTGTCTGTATGTATATATACGTGGGGAGATGTATATGGCCATAATATATAGTCTGACGATATTCTTACTATAGCTTAAGATGCATAAGCATTGTCAATGCAATACAAAGTGTTCCAGAAAATTCTACTGACTAAGGCCAAGCTCCTGTCAGTCGTCAACCTAATGAAATATCATAGGTTTACTTTATTACAACAATTTATGATGGGGTACAAAGGTCTAAATGATATACCTCTTTTTAACACAATTAGAAACTTGTCTCCGTGGTTATTTTAGACAAGAAGATTTTCCCTGTGCCCGTGTGTTTTAGTGCTCATAAATATATATACACACGTAAGTATTATGCATATTTGTCCTTTGTTGTTCCATTCACTACGTCTATATATGTTAAACAAGTTTGTTGACATTGAATGGGAATTAAGTATAAACTCTAAATACTATTATTTTGTATTTTGATAACCCTCCTTGTATATATTCATCCTACCTTTAAAAACTCGTTATTCTCTAATATTGTATTTAATTACTGCACAAAATAAGCTCTGAGCTTAATGTGCAAGAAATGAAGATTATATATAAAAAAAGAAAAAAGAAATAGAAACATATGATTTTGGTAGGAACCGTTTCCATCAATGTCACTTTTCACGTTTCACATTTCACGCGTGAAAGGACACGTTTTTGAAGAATGAACATGTTCATTCTTTTTACCCGTGTCACGTTTCACGTCTGTCCGATCTGGGGTTTCCCCTTGGTTTTACACAACTTTTACTTTCCCTTTTGGTAACTCCCCGTGTTTGTATCGAATTTAAAAGAGCCCGTGTAATTGAAGAATAATTCTCTGTCTGGATTGTCCATGAAACAGCGAAACGTTCTGGTAAATTCGCCCCTTTCTGGACGCAATTAGTAATGGTCCCTGCACCATATTGAGGGCCTGAGACTGAACCGTCACTCATGGCGAACACCATCCTCGGATACCCAAGGTTAAATTCTCAACAAGCTCACCTTTTACCCCTGGGCCAACTGCGATTCAAAGCCTCGCTTTCTGGGAACGCCCATTTCCTGTCGGACCAATCAAAAATTATCTTCTAAATGTTCGAACTCTTCAGTTTTTGAGACATGTTTATCGAATTGAAGTGTAAGCCGAAAAGTCGTCCATCTTTGTTTTGACCACTGCCTGGATACTTTAATAAGTAACGCCGATTCTGATTGGTGATCGGATCCAATAAAGTTTACATGCATATTCAATTAGAAACGACGGATTTGGTTCCACTTGTCCCACGGGTAAAGTGAGCGCGGGCGTAAGTTTTAATCGTGGGTTCCGACGATGGGCGAACACAGGAAGAATGACATGTGACATGTTCGATGTGATATCCAGTGGAAACCCCTAATGTCACGTAACACGTGTCATGCATGACACATGACATGTGATACGTGACACGTGAAATTTGGTGGAGTTGCAGCCTTAGGCTCCACAGACCATATAACGTCAGAAAGGCTAATGTATGTGGCATACTTAATGTTCCTCCTTGCTGGGTCAGCATACATGGCTAAAGCAAAGCCACAATGCATAATTTTGAAAGTGATGGTTATAGCAATTTTATAACTTTTACAATATAACTTCTTAGTAATCTTTCCTCGCGATTTTAAGGATAGTTTTAGGATGTTTTTACAGCTAGACGGGCAAGATCGATCTATGTAATGTTCTGATTTTAATAAGAGATCTGTATGTTTTTGCATATTACTGCACCTGTCCATACCCCATTCAGAGCATAGGTAGGGTCCATATGGGATTCCCATGTTGTACCCATTCTGGTGTCAATGACAAACTTATAAACAGTCGAAGTGGGGGCCATTTGGGATGCCTATGTGATAACCGTCCAACTGCCCATCAAAAATATATGTGGTTTCCACATGGGAAGCCCATGAGCTGTTCATACGGTCGATTTCCATGTATAACCCATCGAAAGTCTAGGTGGTACCCACATGGGAAGCCCATCAATTACCAATGCCCATCTATCCCACCGAAAACCCATACGGGCCCCAGGCAGGTATGCTGGCTGGTTAGCTATACTCACTGTAATTAACCCTTAGGCCTACACTAGTCAGGCTGTATATATGCCTGTAGCTTTATGCTCCCTTTATTTTTCAAACCTATGTATCCTCTGTAAAAAATAGGCACAATTTGAAATGTAACAAGGGATAAATTGCACAGTAAATATGCTAAGAAATGCATTAAAAAAAAAAACCCCATCTCAAAAGCATACCCCTGAATGATGTATGAAGAATGGTTCAAACTGATTGCACGAGTATGGCTTGGATCCTGTAGCGTAGTCATTGAAAGTTAGAGTGAACTATATCAACTGATTTGAATGAAGCTTTTGATTATTTCTTTGCAACGAAGTTAGGAAGGGGGTGTGTGGTGGGGGGGGGGGGTATACTGGAATCCCCTTGTCCGTCTGTCTGCAGACACAATTTTGTCCAGACTACTCCTGCTTCTATTTCAATGAAATTTCACAAATTCGTTACCAATGGTATGTAGATGTGCATGTCCAACTAACAAGATTATATTTCAATTTTTCACATATTTATGACGTTTTTGACTTATAGGACTTTGCTTTTTTTGGCGTCTCATTCCATATAAAGACTGAGTTATTGTGTAATTGCCCCTCCCTCCTCCAACACATAGAAAAGGGGGTTTGTTGGACCATCTGTATTTTAATAGACCCGTTGAAGAACTGAGTTTGGACACCCTCTCCACATATTGTAGTGACCATTCCGTAATAGCAGCTGTCATTCCCTGGACAAACCTCATTCACTAACTGGTATGTCAAATATGTAACCTTGGTAATTCTGCCATTCATGTTTGACTAATACTAGTATACAATCAACCTATCCAACTCACAGCCTTTACACCAATACCCCCTTACACTTGCTCAAATTCTATTAATTTTTACATGTTGTTGATACATGTTGGTGTCCGGTTGGTGCAAGTTCCTGTAATTTTGATGCAGTCTGTTGCTGTCATCATCTGCTCATGTAAAGTCATATCTGCATCTCTGCTTGTGCTCTTTGCTTACATGCCAACAGAATTATTATCATATTCTGTGTTTTTGCATTTTGAATTTCATTGTTGGTTTTCTCATCACTTATCACTGACCATTTTTTTGATGCTACAATTCTAAGATAGGCAGACTTTTCTTGCAGAGCGGGGGGTATCTCAGTTATGTCTCGTTTTACGTTCAAGCACAGGTATATTGATGATGTAGAGTTGCTGTAAATAACATGTTTAGGTTTGTAAATATGGTATTAAACATAATCAATATTAAATTTCTTCTGGAAATGTCACAACTAAATGACTAAATAACAGAAATCTGTAAAACCAGCAATATTGTATTCAGTCAATATACTTCTGCATCTAATACATTGTAACATTAACCAACATTGAAATCTTAGCATGAACCACTCATTTAGCAAAATGAAGTTTGTTAAAAATAGATAAGTTTGTTATAAATAGATATGACTTTTATTCAAGGAAAACACAATAACACAAAACAACAGCATTTCAAGTGGCACGAGCTGCCAAAATTCTGATATTTCAAGCTGAGTGTTTGAAGTAGGTTAAGTAAATACGTCATTTTGTGATGTTTGTTTTGTTGCTTATATAAGCAACCTTAATTAAACTGACAGGAGATGTCAAAATGCTGACATTTTCCTGTTCAATAGTGAATTATCACTTATTTTTCTCAAAAGGTATAATTATAAGCGCCTCTGTCATACTATTTCTGCGAATGTATGTAACCTTTAGAAGCAACGCATGCCTAAAATAAACATTCGTTGAGGGTTTTAAAATTGTGTTTACTTTCAAACCCTCTTACCAACATTGGCATCAGCAGAAAGCTCTTATTTAGTACTTTGTGATAACAAGATGAGCAATTAGTTAATTAATTTTCATCACACGTTTCCCTATATTTGGCAGCTCGAGCCACTTGAAGAATAACTACATGTCTGGAAAGCATGTTTCAAACAGGTTTACACAGGGTGAGTCTTATTTTCATCATTTATATTAACATACAAGGGGTTACAAAAATAATCACAAACATGATCAGGGTGTTATTGGATAAAAGCTGATGTAATACGGTTTAAAATGTGGCTTCACTGTTGCATCCCTTGACTGTCACTGCTATAAGGTGAGATTGTGTCACTGTCAAGACAAAACATTGGGACATGTGTTCATTCTATGGATGAAGATATTGACCTCTTGGTAAACAGGTGATAACTAGTGAAAGCCTGAACAACATACAGGTGATATCTGCATGTAGTGAAAGCCTGAACAACATACAGGTGATATCTGCAGGTAGAGAAAGCCTGAACAACATACAGGTGATATATGCATGTAGTGAAAGCCTGAACAACATACAGGTGATATCTGCATGTAGTGAAAGCCTGAACAACATACAGGTGATATCTGCAGGTAGAGAAAGCCTGAACAACATAGGTCTACAGGTGATATCTGCAAGTAGAGAAAGCCTGAACAACATACAGGTGATATCTGCAAGTAGTGAATGCCTGAACAACATACAGGTGATATCTGCATGTAGTGAAAGCCTGAACAACATACAGGTAATATCTGCATGTAGTGAAAGCCTGAACAACATACAGGTGATATCTGCATGTAGTGAAAGCCTGAACAACATACAGGTAATATCTGCATGTAGTGAAAGCCTGAACAACATACAGGTGATATCTGCATGTAGTGAAAGCCTGAACAACATCTGCATGTAGTGAAAGCCTGAACAACATACAGGTGATATCTGCATGTAGTGAAAGCCTGAACAACATACAGGTGATATCTGCAGGTAGAGAAAGCCTGAACAACATACAGGTAATATATGCATGTAGTGAAAGCCTGAACAACATACAGATGATATCTGCATGTAGTGAAAGCCTGAACAACATCTGCATGTAGTGAAAGACTGAACAACATACAGGTGATATCTGCATGTAGTGAAAGCCTGAACAACATACAGGTGATATCTGCAGGTAGTGAAAGCCTGAACAACATACAGGTGATATCTGCATGTAGTGAAAGCCTGAACAACATAAGGTAATATATGCATGTAGTGAAAGCCTGAACAACATACAGGTGATATCTGCAGGTAGAGAAAGCCTGAACAACATACAGGTGATATCTGCATGTAGTGAAAGCCTGAACAACATACAGGTGATATCTGCAGGTAGTGAAAGCCTGAACAAGATACAGGTGATATCTGCATGTAGTGAAAGCCTGAACAACATCTGCATGTAGTGAAAGCCTGAACAACATACAGGTGATATCTGCATGTAGTGAAAGCCTGAACAACATACAGGTTATATCTGCAGGTAGTGAAAGCCTGAACAACATACAGGTGATATCTGCATGTAGTGAAAGCCTGAACAACATAAGGTAATATATGCATGTAGTGAAAGCCTGAACAACATACAGGTGATATCTGCAGGTAGAGAAAGCCTGAACAACATACAGGTGATATCTGCATGTAGTGAAAGCCTGAACAACATACAGGTGATATCTGCAGGTAGTGAAAGCCTGAACAAGATACATGTGATATCTGCAGGTAGAGAAAGCCTGAACAACATACAGGTGATATATGCATGTAGTGAAAGCCTGAACAACATACAGGTGACATCTGCATGTAGTGAAAGCCTGAACAACATACAGGTGATATCTGCAGGTAGTGAAAGCCTGAACAACATACAGGTGATATCTGCATGTAGTGAAAGCCTGAACAACATACAGGTGATATCTGCAGGTAGAGAAAGCCTGAACAACATACAGGTGATATCTGCATGTAGTGAAAGCCTGAACAACATACAGGTGATATCTGCAGGTAGTGAAAGCCTGAACAAGATACAGGTGATATCTGCAGGTAGAGAAAGCCTGAACAACATACAGGTGATATATGCATGTAGTGAAAGCCTGAACAACATACAGGTGATATCTGCATGTAGTGAAAGCCTGAACAACATACAGGTGATATCTGCATGTAGTGAAAGCCTGAACAACATACAGGTGATATCTGCAGGTAGAGAAAGCCTGAACAACATACAGGTGATATCTGCAAGTAGTGAAAGTCTGGACAACATACAGGTGATATCTGCATGTAGTGAAAGCCTGAACAACATACAGGTGATATCTGCATGTAGTGAAAGCCTGAACAACATCTGATGTAGTGAAAGCCTGAACAACATACAGGTGATATCTGCAGGTAGAGAAAGCCTGAACAACATACAGGTGATATCTGCAGGTAGAGAAAGCCTGAACAACATACAGGTGATATCTGCATGTAGTGAAAGCCTGAACAACATACAGGTGATATCTGCATGTAGTGAAAGCCTGAACAACATACAGGTAATATCTGCATGTAGTGAAAGCCTGAACAACATACAGGTGATATCTGCATGTAGTGAAAGCCTGAACAACATTTGCATGTAGTGGAAGCCTGAACAACATACAGGTGATATCTGCATGTAGTGAAAGCCTGAACAACATACAGGTGATATCTGCATGTAGTGAAAGCCTGAACAACATACAGGTGATATCTGCAGGTAAAAAGAGAATGTTGAAATTATCGGCTATTTTTCTCAAGACATATTATTGTGAAGGTTTTAGTGTTTCTAGTCTCCAGAATACACGATAAAGTACTGTTTTGAACTAACTTTTACTTAGAATGAATGAATGGTCGTCCCGGTTATTTAAATTTTGTTTGCTTTTCGAATACTATTTCGGTTCATATAGAGCATACTGTATGGAATTCCCTCATTTCAACACCAATCATTTAGTTTTTCGACGGCCTTCAAAGCCTCTTACTGTCATGCCGATCAGTAATTATGAAAAAATTGTGAATTTTGTGTACGTGCCCTCACAGTGGTGACATAGAACACGGTCTTCAAGACAGTTTCTCCAGGTGGAAGGTCTGCAGTTTATGTGTGCCTCTCAATTCCATTGTTATTGTTGTCCTGGAGGTATTCACTAATATGTTATCAATTAGAAAATATAATTGTTGTGTGAATCCACCTTAAGTGCTGAGCCCCAAGCCAACAACCAAAATAAATCCTTTTCCACCCCAGTTACCAGTAATATTAAGCAGAGGGTTTACAAAGTAGAAGTGAGAATTACCTGGTAGTTAGATTAGGCTTCATATAATCCACAATTAAGGTACATCCTGTGAACATTAACCATGCTGGTTTCAAATGCTGGATTATCAGATTACTTGTATTAAAGGCACACTTGCCGCCGTAGCCTGTTTAAATTTGCTAAGAAAACCAATTTACATGAGCTTACTACGACTAATACCACTAAACTTAAACATAGGACACATAAAACATGTCTAGTTAGCTTTAGGACTGTAAAAATGGGATGAAAAACAAACGAAGAATCGAAGCCTGATTACAACAACAACGATCAGTGTCGGTCAACTTTCGTGTTGGTTTACCCTCATTTCAGGCCTTTGTATCTGTGGTTTACACTCAAACAATTGTCAGCAGGCTTTTCCAGTCGCTGTTAACCGATCGTCAGTCTGTATTTCTCAGATAAATAGGCTTACGTAAAATTACACTGTGCCGTTAGTTCACTCACTCGACTGAAACATAAAATCGCCAATAGGGGGCAGATCGGTTTGTTTACGTTCCGGGTACGTAACAATTCAAATTTTCAAATTCAAATTAAAAATACAAAGTGACGTCCAAACTTTTAAATATTGGTAAAAATAGAAAGTTCCTAACTTATATTGTCTGGGAAAAATACAGAATACGGTCTTTCTTTTTTAATGTAAACAATATTCCTGATTTTCGCGGCAAGTGTGCCTTTAAGTTTGATATGAGCTTCCAAATATAGGGAACATTTTGTTGAAGAAAAATTTGCTGATTGTATGTCACTTTCATAAATAACAAAAAGCTTTTATCAACGTACAGGGTATTTTTTATGACAACAAACCCCCTAAAATGCACTTGTACATCATGGCTATTTGAATTTTGTCAGTAAATGACAAACCAATTCAGTTCATACAAGTAACCGGCTTTATCAATATTTTTTTACTTCTAAGTCAATCCTTTAGTTTTTCAAGGTACTTTAAATGCTGAACTTTTCAATTTTGGCAACTCATGCCACCTTGAGGTACACCCTGTGAATATTAATCAACCATGGTTGTTTCAAATTGGATTATCAGATGACTTGGATTAAGCCTGATTAAACCCACAGTTGAGGTACATCTGGTGAAATTTATTAACCATGGTAATACTTATTTGATTGATTGATGTTTTACACAGCACTCAGGATTATTTCCCTTACACAGAGGCGTTGTTAAGCTTAGTGGCAGAGGAAACCTTGGAGAGTTGCTCTGCCAACTGGGCCCCAGTTTCAAATTTGGATTATTAAATTAAGAGGAAGGATTAACAATGAGCCTGTTTGATTTGTCGGTCTGTACACTCACTATTGACCAGAGGATTACCTCACATATTGATTGGGGGTCAACTCATTTTTGTAGGAGAAAAATAAAATATTTGCATAAATTAAACTTGATACTTAGCAAACATATATTTCTAAACAAAAGTGTTCAGGTATTAACACATAACTGTAAAATGGGATGCATTTATAAACATTTTTGGTTCAAAATTTAAATGCAAAGATAAATAATTCCATATACATTCACACCACATGCAGTTCACTGAACTCTATGGAGAATGACTGAGGAGAAACAGATATAGTTTGGACCAATTTAAGGCTCAAGTTGGCACACAACATTACATAAACAAGGCAGAATATATACTTAATTATGATTTTCGTATGACTTTCTTTTCAATTATGAAATGAGCATTTGTACATGTATAAATGGATGATAAAGTTAAAATGACATGATGTAAAGCGTTATGTTATATACAAGAGCAAAAATGAGCTACGACAGGTTAAAAACAAATTCCTGTTTAGCATCAACTAAACAAAGAATCTGGTTTTGCTGGAGGGGTTTGAGCGATGCAAAATCTATGTCCATTGCTTAGTTTGAAGTTAAGAGGAACAGAACAAATCTGAAAGCACTCAATTTGGTTGAATAAAGCTTTACACAGAAAGAAAACAATATTTTTTTTTTATGTATTTTCATGGACATATACAAGGCAATTTAACTTTTGGTATATAAAAGCCCTAACCCTCGCTTATTTGGACATTATCTGGCTGTAAAATCTTAGCCAACACCATTCTCATCCTGACAACAAATAAAGGTCAGCTTAATAGAAAATGTATTTTAACCAGTCTAAACACAGCTTTAGTGTAGAAGACGATTATAAAATGTTAATAACTGATTGCTTGGCCAATAAAAACATTATCAAGAATAGTAACATATGTTTTTGTGGCCTACGTAAACAGGTGTTTTTGTGGCCTCCGTAAACAGGTGTTTTTGTGGCCTCCGTAAACAGGTGTTTTTGGGGCCTCTGTAAACAGGTGTTTTTGGGGCCTCTGTAAACAGGTGTTTTTGGGGCCTCTGTAAACAGGTGTTTTTGGGGCCTCTGTAAACAGGTGTTTTTGGGGCCTCTGTAAACAGGTGTTTTTGTGGCCTACGTAAACAGGTGTTTTTGTGGCCTCCGTAAACAGGTGTTTTTGTGGCCTCCGTAAACAGGTGTTTTTGGGGCCTCTGTAAACAGGTGTTTTTGGGGCCTCTGTAAACAGGTGTTTTTGGGGCCTCTGTAAACAGGTGTTTTTGGGGCCTCCGTAAACAGGTGTTTTTGGGGCCTCTGTAAACAGGTGTTTTTGGGGCCTCCGTAAACAGGTGTTTTTGGGGCCTCTGTAAACAGGTGTTTTGGGGGCCTCTGTAAACAGGTGTTTTTGTGGCCTCCGTAAACAGGTGTTTTTGTGGCCTCCGTAAACAGGTGTTTTTGGGGCCTCCGTAAACAGGTGTTTTTGTGGCCTCTGTAATCAGGCAGCCTGGTCTGACTTAAGCTTTACTGTGTAGGATAAAATTCAGCTTAAAGTCCAAAATCCCTCTTCTGAAATTCTTTGCACAATGAAATCTAAAGGCTGTGATTTAGTGAGAGTCAAATCACTGATCCAATAACATTTAATTATAATCCAATAAAGTTTGGGGCTATACCATTGAATTGGATTCTCCTAACCGGTCAGCAATCTGAAAAACGGTCAAAAGAAAGTAATTAGTCTTGATGAAAATAGGCAAATGTGACATCAAATTTGTTTTATTTTTTTATTCATAAAGCCTTGGTTAAATTATGTACATTAAAAATACTATTAAATAAGGATATAGGTAGTACAAGATGGCATATCCCCCCCCCCCCCCCCCCCAACACACCAGATTCAGAAATAGTGCTTTATGCAATGGAAAAGCAATGATTTCTTTTTACCCTAAAACCTTGTTGTTTGTAGGTTGTGAGATGGAGTTTATAACCGTGTTGTTTGTAGGTTATGAGATGGAGTTTATAACCTTGTTGTTTGTAGGTTGTGTGATGGAGTTTATAACTGTGTTGTTTGTAGGTTATGAGATGGAGTTTATAACTGTGTTGTTTGTAGGTTATGAGATGGAGTTTATAACCTTGTTGTTTGTAGGTTATGAGATGGAGTTTATAACCTTGTTGTTTGTAGGTTGAGATGGAGTTTATAACCGTGTTGTTTGTAGGTTATGAGATGGAGTTTATAACCTTGTTGTTTGTAGGTTGTGAGATGGAGTTTATAACCTTGTTGTTTGTAGGTTATGAGATGGAGTTTATAACCTTGTTGTTTGTAGGTTATGAGATGGAGTTTATAACCTTGTTGTTTGTAGGTTGTGAGATGGAGTTTATAACCGTGTTGTTTGTAGGTTATGAGATGGAGTTTATAACCTTGTTGTTTGTAGGTTATGAGATGGAGTTTATAACCTTGTTGTTTGTAGGTTGTGAGATGGAGTTAATAACCTTGTTGTTTGTAGGTTGTGAGATGGAGTTTATAACCTTGTTGTTTGTAGGTTATGAGATGGAGTTTATAACCGTGTTGTTTGTAGGTTATGAGATGGAGTTTATAACCTTGTTGTTTGTAGGTTATGAGATGGAGTTTATAACCTTGTTGTTTGTAGGTTGTGAGATGGAGTTTATAACCTTGTTGTTTGTAGGTTGTGAGATGGAGTTTATAACCTTGTTGTTTGCTGGTTGTAGGTTGTGAGATGGAGTTTATAACCTTGCTGTTTGTTGGTTGTATGTTATGAGCTGGAGTTTATAACCTTATTGTGGGGGGGGGGGGGAACTTTATGGGATTCAATCTCAGTCCATCCGATGTTCTGGTCATAATTAAGATGCGTAACCATTGTCAATGTGTTACAAAAGGATTCCAGAAAATTCTACTGACCAAGGCTAAGCTCTTGTCAGTCGTCAACCTAATGAAATATCATATGTTTGGTTTGTCACAACAATTTATAGGGTATAAAGGTCTAAATGATATACCTCTTTTTAACACAATTAGAAACTTGTCTCCATGGTTATTTTAGACAAGCAGACTTTCCCTGTGCCCGTGTGTGTTAGTGATCATAAATATAATAACTTAGATAAACTAATCCAGGAACCTGTGTTACAAAGTTGGTGTAAATTTGCACATAGACCTACACAATCGACCAGTTGAGTCCAGGATGCAAGTTACTATAGATCTAACATTGATTTATGTCCGACGTAACTTGGTCAGACAGGACCGAGGATGTATAAGTGTAGAATACATACCGTTCTTATGCCTGGTAAATTTAATATACTTCCTACAACTGGTACCCTTCTAAGGAAATTCACAGCTACGGGGAAAAAACCACTATAAAAAGAAGAAAGAATTGTTTTACTCTATAAAGTATTGTTTAAAAAAAAACACATTAAAATAAAAACAGGTCAACTTTGCATATACATGTATCTCTATGTATAACTTTTTTCTACAACAATTACATAAATAAATATTTAAAGCATTGGTTTCGAGAGAGTAAAATTAATAATTAACTGGATGTGGAAATATTTTCTTCAATTAAAGCCAAAATAAGTTAAAAAGGACATTGTCCAAAGAAGAAAATAAAATGGAGATACATGAAAGGTCTTCAGATAATCATGCATCTTTCTGACTTCCAACTTGAAGGATTTCAAAATATATTGTAGTTCAAGGTAAATGTAAACATATACAAAAGCTATAATAAGAGGATTACTTACCTAAATAACAAGAAGAATCCATACATTTCCAAACACATCCCTACTACAGGCCAACCTATTAATACTATAAATATACCACCAATAAAAAATGTTGTAGCTCGGATTTTGTGTCTTTGAAAGAAAAATCTGAAAGTCCTTTCTAATCCTATAACAAATGCAAGTCCACTGACAAACAGAATCTGTAATGAAAACATTTGTTATTGTCAACCAAACTTTTACAATTCTAACTTAATTGGTAGCTCAGAAAAAGGACATCCTGTCAACGTTGGTACAAATCATATAGTGGGAACGGCCCTGAAACAGTTTTTTGTGTCTCAGAACACATCCCATCTGTGCTGGGATAGTTGACTGGGAAGTATTGTATACCCAACACCAATTAATTGAATGTAGCTTTATATCTTATCCAGTTCAAAGAGACTAAAATTGAGGGTCCATTCCCACATCACAACTAAATTTGGGTTTCACATGTAATGTAATTCCTTACCAAGCCGTGTAAATATTTCCATTATGTTAATTTAAACTAATTATTCTGAAAAAATGTACCAATAACATACTTACATTTCCAATAGCTAGTAATCCTTTGTCAAAGAAAAATAATACACCAAGAATAAGGAAGGCTATACCAAAGCCTGCTAAGCCAACGCCAATTTCTAAAATAGATAATAAATAACAAAAAGTTAAATATTTTTTAAACAACAAATAAGATAGCGAAATTTTTGAATGGGGTTAGGCAACACTTGGGCTTTCCACAGGGCCATTTTTTGAAGGGTTGTTGTCAGCATCTGACTTGATGTACAGCTTATTTGAGACGGATTTATAAATATAGGGCTCTAAATCATCCACTCGTTTTTCATAGGACAGCCCAAACCACTGACAAGTATCATCGTTTGACCTTGACCTCTGGAGCCTTGCTTTTGGATTTTCAAGATAAACATAAACATTCGAGTCCATGTGAAGTTTTCTTTTCAATGCATACAACATGTGCACTCTTATGTTTACCGGGAAAATCCGAGGTCAATTGTCAAGTTAACTAGGAAGCTAGTCAAGGATTTGGGCTGGCCTTCGAAAAACAATTGAGTTAAAACTCAAATGTAAGTGTTTGTATGTTTTTTTTTTGGTGGCACAGCGACCTAAAGCCAGTAAAGGATTGCATTTGAATGGAAAATGTGTATAAGGCCGGTTGTGTTGTTTAAATTATGAGAAAATCAGAGAAGAATCTAAAGAGCTACATGTTTCATTATGCATTTATGGCACGTTCTGCAGGCCCCGTTGGCCACACATCATCAAATAATATACGTTGGTCATGGGAAGACTTATATATCTACCTGACCGGCAAAGTTAGTAAACCAGGATAGAGACACACGAGTGCGGCTAGGGAAGACTGAAAATTAGATTTATTTTATACAAGCACCTGTTCGTGGTTAAATAGCTGACGAACTCTCCATCAATGGTCGGTCTCTCTGTCGATCCGTAAAATAAGATGAGATACATAGGTGTTATCAGGATTACGCCTGACCGGCAAAGTAAGTAAAACCAGGATAGAGTCACACAAGTGCGGCTAGATTTCGCCAACCTGTCAACTAAAGCTAAAGGGACGTTGTTGTTGTTTAAGCTGTTGTTATTACACGTCAGCATGCAAAGTATAACAGTAAAATAATAGTACTTACTCTGAAAATCAGTTATTTGCATCATCTTGATATGACAAATGTACTCATCAATTAATAAACAAAGACTCCTGTCTTTGGACAGTAAAACAACTTATATCTTTACTTTTAAACGCTCTTCACTTGCCACCCCATCGGCGTCATAACTTCCAAGTTGTCACATTTCCCAAACGAGCAAGGGGCTTAAACCAGACCGCCATTCAGTCCTACATTGACTTGGGAATTATCTCCCCTTGATCGTTGTACATCTTCTCTGATCGCAATAAACCTATTGTATATATAACTTTTGAATGACATTTAGAAGTAGGGCAAGGATAAGACATGGGAAATGTTTCTGGATTACTACTCCTGTATTTATTAAACACGACGTTTCGCTGGATATACGTCCAGCTTCATCAAACCTATTGTATATTGTATATTACGGAAGTGCCAGGGAAAAATAATAATGAAAAAAAGTTTTCTTGAGTTACTAAAAATAGAATCTAAAAATAAAATTCTATGAGAAAAAATCGATTTACCGAATTTTTTGAGTTACTAAAAAGAATCTAAAAAATCTAAGAATTTTTTTTTAACCCTTTAAAAAATCGAAACAACGATTGTTTTGAGATACTAAAATAGTAAACATCTTTAACTAAAAATCGTTATTTCGATGTTTTTGCAAAAAAATAGTTAAAACGAATTTTATTTTTAAATTCTATTTTTAGTAGTTCAAGAAATTCGTTATAACTACTTTTTTGACTTTAATACTAAAAACAGTGTACTCTATATTTCGTAAATACACAAACCCATTGAAAAATGACCCAAGCCTCCAATGCCCCCAGGCTTCCTATTATCTCGGATATTGTTAGTGAACGTTAAACAACATCACAACAAAGTCATTACTATCTAAAACCTATAGCAAATTGGCATGTTCTTTACCAAAAATATTGATGATTTGTTGCTAAATTATCTTTCCCAGAAAATTCTACTGACTAAGGCCAAACTCCTGCCTGTCATCATCCTAGTGAAATATCATGGGTTGTTGTTTATTATAACAACTTATGATTGGGTTTAAACGTCTAACGATATGCCCCTTTTTTGCCCAGTGACATTTAAAGTACGATGGGCCATTATTATGAGATGACACTACTGATCTGGCGTTACAGAGGAAGCGAAAGATCGTAGGTCATCGGAGATTGTGTCTTGGATGGCCAAAATGGATGAAAAATCTTGTGAGCAATCTTAAAATTTTAAGTTCAAAGTTGGGGACCGCTTTATAAAGCTGAATCGCAGTGGAGGTCATGTGGTATTTAATGTGCATCGAACGCCGCCATTACTTGGCGATGGTGCTATTTCGATCCAGATCAGCCAGATCAGTCATGCGCTTAGATCCAAAACAGCCAATGAGACGTGTTCATTCCACGTATAGGCCTATAGTTTATACATGTAGGTTACGTCTATGCTTTGCGTCACGTCAAATCCACCATCGGCGGATAACTTTTTAAAGTGAGAAAAGCACAAGTCTGAACTTTAAATTCTTTTCGTGTGAATTTTCACACGGGTTATTGACAGCTTATTATTCAGATTTATTGTTTCTATTTGTCTAATATTTAACTTTTAATTCCGTTAGTATTTCGCGTCACACCACCATATTGAATTCTCCTAACGATACGAGACTCCCGGCATGCATCAACGTCATGGCAGCCTCCAATGAACTATATACATGGAATGGTCACGTCACATTGGTTAGATTGGATCTGGCGTGCTAAAATCGCCGTCATAACTATAGGGTGTTGTCTCTCGAAAAGCAAATACCGTTTTTCTACAAATTTATGAAATCGCGAAAGAACGGTCAAAATTGACGTCACAAGAGTGTTTTGTCATCATGTTAAAATAAAGCAGTAATTGTGTGAGGGTTAGTTCTCTTTCGTTTTCTTTGTAACGTCAGATCAGTAGCCTCATCCTTTGTAACGTCAGATCAGTAGTCTCATCCTTTGTAACGTCAGATCAGTGGTCTCATTCTTCGTAACGTCAGATCAGTAGTCTCATTCTTTGTAACGTCAGATCAGTAGTCTCATTCTTTGTAACGTCAGATCGGTAGTCTCATTCTTTGTAACGTCAGATCAGTAGTCTCATTCTTTGTAACGTCAGATCAGTAGTCTCATTCTTTGTAACGTCAGATCAGTAGTCTCATTCTTCGTAACGTCAGATCAGTAGTCTCCTTCTTAGTAACGTCAGATCAGTAGTGAAAACACTTTACCTAACACTAAGACAATTATATCCACCATCTTCCCTACATTCCTACGCCAACCTGACAGAAATGACATAGAAAAAGAGATCACACATATCACCAAAACAAAACAAAACTTATTATATGTTGACAATAATTATATTACTGATGACTACACTTGTATGACTGACAACAAACATATAAATAACCTCGGACTACGTAAAATGGTGGCTAACTGGAAGAAGAATTTACAATACCCCCTCCAAACAAGCACATCACCTAATCATGGATATCAACAACAAGAAACAAGGAGTCAAGTCACCAAACCAACAATGAACAACTACAAACAATATAGAACCTACGGTGAACAACTGGATAATACAGACAAATCTTCAATGAACAACTATAAACAATATAGAACCTACGCTCAACAACTGGATAATACTGACAAATCTTCAATGAACAACTATAAACAATATAGAACCTACGCTCAACAACTGGATAATACTGACAAATCTTCAATTTTTTTTTTTTTCAAGCTAAGGTAGCAAATGGTCAAAAAGCAAAAATTTTAAGTTCAAAGTTGGGGACCGCTTTATAAAGCTGAATCGCAGTGGAGGTCATGTGGTATTTAATGTGCATCGAACGCCGCCATTACTTGGCGATGGTGCTATTTCGATCCAGATCAGCCAGATCAGTCATGCGCTTAGATCCAAAACAGCCAATGAGACGTGTTCATTCCACGTATAGGCCTATAGTTTATACATGTAGGTTACGTCTATGCTTTGCGTCACGTCAAATCCACCATCGGCGGATAACTTTTTAAAGTGAGAAAAGCACAAGTCTGAACTTTAAATTCTTTTCGTGTGAATTTTCACACGGGTTATTGACAGCTTATTATCCAGATTTATTGTTTCTATTTGTCTAATATTTAACTTTTAATTCCGTTAGTATTTCGCGTCACACCACCATATTGAATTCTCCTAACGATACGAGACTCCCGGCATGCATCAACGTCATGGCAGCCTCCAATGAACTATATACATGGAATGGTCACGTCACATTGGTTAGATTGGATCTGGCGTGCTAAAATCGCCGTCATAACTATAGGGTGTTGTCTCTCGAAAAGCAAATACCGTTTTTCTACAAATTTATGAAATCGCGAAAGAACGGTCAAAATTGACGTCACAAGAGTGTTTTGTCATCATGTTAAAATAAAGCAGTAATTGTGTGAGGGTTAGTTCTCTTTCGTTTTCTTTGTAACGTCAGATCAGTAGCCTCATCCTTTGTAACGTCAGATCAGTAGTCTCATCCTTTGTAACGTCAGATCAGTGGTCTCATTCTTCGTAACGTCAGATCAGTAGTCTCATTCTTTGTAACGTCAGATCAGTAGTCTCATTCTTTGTAACGTCAGATCGGTAGTCTCATTCTTTGTAACGTCAGATCAGTAGTCTCATTCTTTGTAACGTCAGATCAGTAGTCTCATTCTTTGTAACGTCAGATCAGTAGTCTCATTCTTCGTAACGTCAGATCAGTAGTCTCCTTCTTAGTAACGTCAGATCAGTAGTGAAAACACTTTACCTAACACTAAGACAATTATATCCACCATCTTCCCTACATTCCTACGCCAACCTGACAGAAATGACATAGAAAAAGAGATCACACATATCACCAAAACAAAACAAAACTTATTATATGTTGACAATAATTATATTACTGATGACTACACTTGTATGACTGACAACAAACATATAAATAACCTCGGACTACGTAAAATGGTGGCTAACTGGAAGAAGAATTTACAATACCCCCTCCAAACAAGCACATCACCTAATCATGGATATCAACAACAAGAAACAAGGAGTCAAGTCACCAAACCAACAATGAACAACTACAAACAATATAGAACCTACGGTGAACAACTGGATAATACAGACAAATCTTCAATGAACAACTATAAACAATATAGAACCTACGCTCAACAACTGGATAATACTGACAAATCTTCAATGAACAACTATAAACAATATAGAACCTACGCTCAACAACTGGATAATACTGACAAATCTTCAATTTTTTTTTTTTTTTTTTTTTTTTTTTTTTTTTTTTTTTTTCAAGCTAAGGTAGCAAATGGTCAAAAAGCAAAATCAACTAACTGTTCAATGTCTAAATTTAGAAATTCACTATCATTCCTGTCTTGGAATATTGAAGGTTTAAAAACTATATCTTCAGAACCTAAAATCCTAAAGGAAATAAGAAAACATGATATTATTGCTTTTCAAGAGACATGGACAACACCACAAAACATGTCGCATTTTAATATAGATGACTATTATCTAATCAATAAACACAGTATATCAAGAAGAGGTTGTGGTAGAGGCTCTGGTGGGCTTCTTGTATTGATTAGAAACATATACACAAACCAAATTTCGTATAGAGAAACTAAAAATCCATATACTTTATGGATACAACTTTCGGGTAAAAAATTTGGTTGGAAAAATGATCTTTTCGTATGTACAAACTATATTCCCCCTGAAGACTCCAAATATCTAAAAAATCAATTTAATGATCTAGAAAAAGAAATAGCAATGTTTTCAAAAGAAGGAGACATTCTGCTCCTAGGTGATTTCAATGCAAGAACGAGTTCACCAATTAATACAATAAATGATTACATACCAAATGACAACTCTAACGGTCTTCCACTACCAGAATCCTACAAACCAGATAATGAAATAAAAAAACGCAAATCAACTGATACAAAAAAAAATTCCAATGGCCAAAAATTAATCGACCTGTGTATCGCCTCTCAAATAAGAATATTAAACGGGAGAATATCTGGTGATCTAAATGGAAAACTTACTTGTCATAATCACTTTGGCTCAAGCCAAGTAGACTACTTTATATGCTCAGAGAATTTGATAGAAAACTTTATCTATCTTAACGTCCATCCAATTGTTTCAACTTGCTCATCAATTCACTGTCCTATATCCACAATCCTTAAATGCCATTTCCAAACACCAAACTCCATTAGAATCAAGACAACACCTTTACCATCTAAACTAAATATCAAATTAGATAACAGCAATGACTTTCAAAAAGCATTATTAAGTGACTATAGCATTTCAGAAATACAGACTTTCATGAATGAAGAGATTGAGAACACTCAACAAGGAATTGATTCTGCTACACAGAGTATAACAACTTTATTAATTGACACTACACATTGTATAACACCTAAATTACCTACTAAAACTAAGAAAAAGTACCCACAAAAATCACGATCCACAACAAACCCATCAATACAAAAAATGAAAAAAACCCTTTACAATCTCGGCATTCTGATTACTAAATACCCAAAAGATCCTAAAATACGGGGAAGATTTTTCAGCTCGCGAGCAAAGCTCAAAAAAATGATAAAGAAGGAAGAAAAAAACAAGAAAATGAAAATTTACTCCAAACTAGAAGACATTCAGACAAGGGATTCCAAAACCTTCTGGAAATTAGTAGAAAACCTTATAAACAAAAATACATCAAATGAAATACCAGAAGAAACGCACCAAGATCTTTTGAATCATTATAAAACACTAAATTTACAATCCTGGTCAGATGAAACTGATCATCCTGAAATAGTCAGGGAAATACATAACCGTGAAAAAGAAAACTACCTCCCATCATCACTAGATGACCCAATTAAATATAAAGAAATCCTAAATGCAATATCTTCATTGAAAAATAATAAATCTGCAGGATTAGACCAGATAACAAATGAAATTCTGAAATACAGCAAACATATAATTCTACCCATACTTGCAAAGCTCTTTAATCACATACTTAATTCTGGTATTTACCCATCAACTTGGTACAATAGCTATATTACACCTATCCATAAAAAAGACTCTAGACTCAATGCGGACAACTATAGGGGAATCTCCATACTTAGTTGTTTTGGAAAACTATTCTCTTCAATACTTAATACAAGACTAACTAACTTCATTGATAATCACAATATTTTATGTGACAATCAATCAGGTTTCAGAAAAGAACGTCGAACCATTGATAATCTGTTCATCTTAAAAACTATTATGAATAAATACACAACATCTAAAAGAAAACTATACCTCTGTTTTGTCGACTTCAAAAAAGCTTTTGATAAAGTGTGGCATAAAGGAATATTCTTAAAATTACTTAGATATAATATCAACGGTAAATTTTACAAAATCTTGAAAACTATGTATAACCAGAATCTAACAAGTTTAAAAATTAACAATAGTATAACTGATTTCTTTCCATCAACAATAGGATTAAAACAAGGTGATAATCTAAGCCCTACAATATTTAATCTATTTCTTAATGACCTCCAATTTCCTTCATCTTTATGTTGTCCGCCCACTCTTGTTGAAAAACAAATCTCGCATCTTTTATGGGCTGACGATCTTGTACTACTTTCAGAAACAGCAGAAGGTTTACAGCATAATCTAAATACCTTACAAAAATATTGCATTGATTGGCACATGGAAATAAATGAAACAAAAACTAAAACAATGATAATTCAGAAAAATAGACAAAATCAAACTACCAGTTTCAAACTAAATTCTTATACATTAGAAAATGCTCATGAATATACATACCTTGGGTGTACTTTAAATTATCAAGGTAATTTCACACCCACCAGAACTTTACTTTATAATAAAGCATTAAAATCTTTATTTAAAATTCACAAATCATTTAATGGAACAAACCCTTCGGCAACAATATATAATAAGCTATTTGACACCCTTGTTAAACCAATAGCACTGTATGGATGTGAAATTTGGGGAGCGGAACAAACATGTAAATTTAAACATGACATTCAACACTATTACAAACTTATTGACAACGAACCATATGAAAAACTTCATACAAAATTCTGTAAATTAAATCTTCGGGTTAATAAATTTACATCAAACTGTGCTTGTAAAAATGAATTAGATCGCTTCCCCCTCATTATAGATATTAACACTGCAATACTAAAATATGAATCCAGGTTAGAAAATAATACAAATAATACACTTCTCATTGAAGCATACAAATGTAGTAAAGAATTACAAAGGGGAAAAAATCAAGCTGGCATAATTATATTCCACAGTTACTCGACCAACAAAACATACCACCTCAAACACAACTGAATGAAAAAACAATACAATCTATAAGAGACCTACAAATAAAATCATATACTGATTACAAAGATCAAACAATCCAAAATACACCAAAATTACAAATTTACCAAAATATATACAAATATGACAATAACATAAATTATCTAGAAATTATTACTAATCAAAACTTCAGGCAAGCTCTCACTAAAATACGCATATCAGCTCATAACCTGGAAATTGAAAAAGGACGATCAAAAAACATCAAACAAGATGCACGCATATGTAAATTATGTGCGATAGAAGTAGAAGATGAAATACACTTCATTTGTAAATGCCCCAAATTAGAACAAATAAGAACACCATTCTTCAATCAAATTAAAACAAATAACCCTTCTTTCAATTATTTAAATGACGAAAAGAAAGTAACACAAATATTAAATTTCCATCAATCAACACCTCTAGAAACATCTAAATTTATTCATAAAATGATGGTACTTAGATCAAAAGAGATGACAAAGTCATCAACCCTTACATAGAAATGTTATATATTTAGAAAATTTAATACTATACTATGTATATATAGATTTTCGTAGTTTCTGTAAATACGAACAACTTAAATTTGTATATAAAATTGCAAAAATACTATTTATCTCCTCATAAATAATAATAATTTATCTAAATATAGAATTATATATTATATTATTTACGAATTGTTGAATTAACATGTACCTTGGGAATTATCTCCCCTTGATCTTTGTACATTTACTCTGATCGCAATAAACTTATTGTATTGTATTGTATTGTATATTGTAACGTCAGATCAGTAGTCTCATTCTTTGTAACGTCAGATCAGTAGTCTCATTCTTTGTAACGTCAGATCAGTAGTCTCATTCTTTGTAACGTCAGATCAGTAGTCTCATTCTTTGTAACGTCAGATCAGTAGTCTCATTCTTTGTAACGTCAGATCAGTAGTCTCATTCTTTGTAACGTCAGATCAGTAGTCTCATTCTTTGTAACGTCAGATCAGTAGTCTCATTCTTCGTAACGTCAGATCAGTAGTCTCATTCTTAGTAACGTCAGATCAGTAGTCTCATTCTTTGTAACGTCAGATCAGTAGTCTCATTCTTTGTAACGTCAGATCAGTAGTCTCATTCTTTGTAACGTCAGACCAGTAGTCTAATTCTTTGTAACGTCAGATCAGTAGTCTCATTCTTTGTAACGTCAGATCAGTAGTCTCATTCTTTGTAACGTCAGATCAGTAGTCTCATTCTTTGAAACGTCAGATCAGTAGTCTCATTCTTTGTAACGTCAGATCAGTAGTCTCATTCTTTGTAACGTCAGATCAGTAGTCTCATTCTTTGTAACGTCAGATCAGTAGTCACGGCGCTGTTTTTTTATCCTAAGCTAAAGTAGTCGGGGGGGGGGGGGGGGGGGGTTAATGAATGAATTCAACCTTTAACCTATCATAATTTATTCAGTGCCAAACCAAACCAGACTGACAATGACTTCAGAGAAAACATGAATTAAGTTAACAAATTTATCTGAGGCTCCAAAATCTCAACTGGATGGAGAGCGAAGTGAAGTTGAGCTACTGAATTATCAAAACAATATGAACAGTCCCGTGTCGGCTGACTTACCTGCCTGGGGACATTTGTTTTAAGATCCTTGAAGGATATAAATATCGCAGAATGAAGGATGGTTGGTTGGTTGTTTTAGCTTATTGGCGCGTCCATTCGTATGAACGATGTACGCCAACAGAATGAAGGATATCGCATAGATTGTCGGTCAAGTACTCAACTGTATTCTCAAGGGAGATAAGCCGAAACAATTGTTTAACCAACTGGAGACCCATTTACCTACTAAATGGCACCCGTAGACAATTCATTTTCCATAACGTTAACGTTTGGCTCTGTCACTCGGTTAGAAACATTCGCCCAGATAAAAGCCTTGGTGGAAACTCAGAAGCACCCTAGACAAGTCTGCAGTTCAAATCTTGACAGACTAATAAGGGTGAAATCTCAAGATTTCCGCTTCCGAAGGGGACAGGGGTGCAGACGACACAAGTCACATGGTTGTCATGGGCCAAATCACCCCATTACCCTCAGACAGCTCAATCCACCACTTTTATTCAACCTTCACCGTTCACATATTTTATTAGGCAAACTACTACTTCATTGAGTCAATACTCAAAAAAAGTATTCCTAGCTTTTGACTAGTCCAACTATTAAACAATGCCCAAAGATATCGACCGAAATCGACCCCGTTCCGATCGCCGTACACCAATGGTTTTATCGGTCGGTGCAGACTTTCCAGGGGGTGCTTAACCTTTTTCTTTGTGTACATATTAAGTTCTACGGAAACTTTTGCTCGATCAAGTACTGTTGTCGTATCTAAAACGTTCGCCATTGTTTTTTATTATGCATCCCATAATAGTTCATACGAGGAAGTGAAGAAAGGCCACTGTTCCTGACTAACCGAGAAAGGGCGCTGTTTAAAGTGGCATGAGCTGCCAAAATTCCATTCATTCATTCTTAGCCCAAGTTAGTTCAAAACAATACTTTATCGTACATTCTCGAGACTATAGAAGCACTCAAAAGCTTCTAAATTATACGTCTTGAGAAAAATAGCCGATAATTTCAACATTCTGTTTCAACTTCAAAATATCAACAATTTGGCAGCTCATGCCACTTTAAGGTGACTTTTGGGTCAAAAAGTGCCAACACCATATGTATTATATCTTCTAGTGTCTAGTTTTATTGATGACAGAAAGATGATCTATAAATTTGCGCTTGGCACGTGGTTGTTCCTTATTAACAAAGTAGGCCCTAACGAGAGAGTTTGTCGTCAAAATTGAAATTAGCTTTTAAACGAATTTTTACACCTTACAACTTAGATCATTTAGTTCTTCTTTCATGTCCGAAAGAGCCCTCTCTTTCAGGGGTTTGTTGATGAAAGTTCCAAGATTTCTTGACCAAGACGTCTTAAATTTCTCAGTTGACATAATCTACGACTGTGCACAATTATCAGATATTTTGCCCGAGACTTAAAATCCTCCCACCAGGAGTGAGAATGATCACATAGAGAGGAAAAAACTGACCATATATAGATATAAAAAGTCGGACTGAAATGCGGGGTCGGTCAGTGCACTAACATAACAATGTCAATACCCCGTTCCGTGATATGAACAGGTTTCTGAAGTACGCTTAGGTCACTACAGAAACGATTATTGATTTCGACATTTATCCTGCTTTCTATCTATATGTCTGATTATTTCATAATTTCAACAAATTCACAACACAGAGGTATGTGCACCCAGTTAGTTCAGTTTTCTCACTTCCTTTAAACCTATTTCTATTAAACTTTGATAATTATTTGTATTTTTTATTTTTCGCGGACTAGTGCTCCAAATAACTTTTTTTGGAAGGCGTACATGGTCAGTGTAACGTTCGTTAATTCAATTTATTTTTTGACATCGCAAAATGAAAATTACCATTTTGTAAGTTTCATTTTTCATTTTCAATTTCTACTTTTTGATTGATTGTTTGGTGTTTTACGCCGCGCTAAAGATTATTTCACTTATATGGCCGCGTTGCCAGTTTTATTGTGGGAGGAAACCGGTTCTACTTTTTGAAAAAAAGAAATGAAAATTGAAATTTGACGTTCAATATTTAATGTTTATTTTTTATCGTTTCAACTCACAAATCAAAAATTGAAAAATGACCGTTATTTTTCAATTATTGATTTGTGTGTTGAAAAGATAGAAAATAAACATTAAAAATTGAACATCGAATTTCAATTTTCATTTCTTCTTTTCAAAAAGTAGAAAATGAAAAGTTGAACTTAAAAATGGTCATTTCCAATTTTCATTCTGCGATGTCAACAAAAAGAAAATTGAATTAACGAATGTTACACGGACTGTACATGGATCCTTATTTTGTTACTAGAAGCGTGCACTTGTGAATGGTAGCGTACCAACGAGCACCACTGAAGATCCGTTATAACTGCCAGTCATAAACTATTTGATTTGCCCTTTGTTGGAATGTGGCAGGGCAGATTTCCACTGCTCTTTTATTTGGTGCTGCCTCACCGAGACGACTTGCCGAAAACACCCAGCAAGCCCCCTCACCCAGTCACATTATACTGACACCGGGCCAACCAGCCGCTGCTCTAACTCCTATTGTTGAGCGCAAGCGAAGCAGCAGCAGCTCTCATTGTCTTTGGTCGGACTCGACCCAGGCTTGAACCTGGATCTCCCAGCCCTGAAGCGAACGCTCTACCAACTGAGCTATCGGGGCTGGTCAGGTCATTTTTAAGGCGTAAAATACGCCGATACGCCCCTTATCTGGAGCACTATTATTAAAATGTGTCAAGAATGACACCGACAAAAATGTCGTAATTGTTAAAAAAAGAAGAGTCATTCATTGATTTTTCCTTTTTCTTTCAAAACAAGTAAACTTAGATAATAAAACTATATTTTAATTGAAGAAATAACTGTTGTATCCATAGTAACGTTAGGCTCTAATGAGGTGTATATAATCTACAGTATTATCAGTGACAAACTTTTTTTAAAAACAAATAAGTTAGACGGTTTTCATTAGAAATTCCCAAGAGCCTCAAATTTTTCCAAACCTTATCAGAATCCTCAATTTAAAACTCAACCTAGACAATCAAATACTAATATGTCACAAATGGGTCAGTTTTTTACCTCATAAACTGTCCAAAGCACCAAGGACCTCGTGTTATATGTAATATGTCCCTATTAGTTCTTCTTTTTTTCCACTCCTTTTGTAGTTCTATTTTTCTAATTGCAATTTTGATCCTTTCGCTGTTCTATGTTGTTGTACGAGAGTTGGAAGTGTAACGGGTTGATAATTGCCACTCGCACCCAAAAACTGAAGTAAATGCTCCGATTTGTCCGGTATCCTCGCTGTTCAACTTATATTTGTCCAATGCAGTTTTTGGCTTTTAAATTGCGAGTGTGCTTTTGACACAGACAGATTGTATACCCTCGTTTCCAATAAACAGCTATAGAGTGAAATATTTCCATATTCGTTGGATAAATTTGAATTTAGCGGTATTATTTTCTTTTCTGGGCTATGATCTTGGTAATAAATTGATAGAAGAAAAAAATGTACAATATATATTTACATTTGGCTACATTGTATTTTTCAGGGTTTAGTATTTTTTATTTTTAGATAATAATATATAAAAAAAAACATATTAAAAAAACCCTCCAAAAAACCCCCACCGTACTGCTGACCTTGTCGTTCCTTGTCAACTATCTGATGGCGATTTAGCCAAACTTATATGTAGCCATTAAATCAACTTCACAAACAAGGGCAGTGACGTTTAATAGTTTATTGATAGACCCTGCATAAAGCGAGAAGTTGGAAAATATCCTCGTACAAACATATAATATAACATTTACCCACCTTAAACCCGTTCTACCACTTTGTTTCATGTTGATTTTTGGCTACATCTATCATTGCAAAGAAGCAAATGAATTTAAACCAGTGAGTTGGAAAGCACATCTGATCAGCGACACGGTCATTTCAGGAGCAGTTTGAGACTGAGTAGGGACGGGATAGGACTTAGGTAAACCCGGCTACGGATTTACACGTGTCTTGGTCATACCAGCCTTTAAAATCTTTATAAGATTTGACCGGCAGGGACCAATCATTGAGAGCATTGCACATCTGACACCAGCCAGCTTGGGGTGGTTCGGAATAATGAGTTCGGTGCCATCGGAAGTACTGCTCATATAGAGTCACATTTTTATCCAACAGTAAAATATACTCGGCCAGATCTTTGGCAGAAGCGAAGCCATCAATGTGTATGTATGAATTTGGTGGGATTCCATGTGTATAGTCACTAGGATCTGCACCACCTTTCACTATAGGAACAGCCTTCCAGTCCCCAAGAGCTCGCCAGATCTTTTCTGTTATATAACTGCGACAGTTACTGTTTTCAAATGCCAGGTAAAATTTATATTGCTCCATCTTTTCCTTACACCCTGTATCCGCTCCCAGGCATTCTAAATTCCCACATTTGCCATAGAAGTCAATTGGGATATATCGTTGTAGCTCGTGGATGTATTCAAGACGATTTGTTCGAGTTGTATCACAATTACTTATCCTAGCAGCTACCAATTTAGTTTTCTTTTCCAGGGCGGTCATGAATATTTTGGAATAAGCAGACATTGGAAGAACCTCTTTGCTCTCGACACTACTAGAAAAACGAAAATCGATATCGGCGTCATTGCGGAAAGTTGCAGTCCAGTTGAAAATCCCGTTAAATTCGGCAAGGTTTATACCAACTGCCCACGGAGGCTCTTGTATGAAGTATATCCAGCGCTGGTGTGGCAGATGGACAGGTGGTAAAGACGATCGACTGTAATTAACAATATCCCGAGGATGTATCAGAACCGCATCACTTTTTTCCAGGTCACTCTTATTTGTAGTAACGTGACAAGGCGTAACATTCGGACAATATTTGAAATTGGCTTCTGGCACCCAGTTTTCCGTTCCATAAAATGATGTCCACAACAAGATCAGTTTGGGATCGGTTTGAGGACGGTTTGATTGTTCTGGAATGGACTTGACTAAAGTTCCGAAAGGCTCTCCAAAGTCAATAAATTCCTCGGGTGGGCCATATGATTGAAGAGGAACGGCTGCCAAACGAATGTCATATGCCTTTCGTAACTGCAGATATCGCTTATACTGCCTGGAAACGGCAAAGGGGTTCTTCAGAATTCTAAGTCGACGACTGGCTGCTTGAAGTAGGGGCGGCTGTACCTTTATCTCTGAATCCATGGTGATATTGTAATGGTATAGTTGGAACAACAGTAGAAAGCAAAGAAAATACAGGCCCTTACTCAAAACCAATTTGACACCCCTACGAAACATTATCTTTTCATCACAAGAGGCAATCTGGAACAGAATAAAAACAGCATATGTATTTTTATGATCACAAAAACACAGGGCACAGGGAAAATCTTCTTGTCAAAAATAACCATGGAGCATATATGGTGGGTATACTGAAAACAAGCACATACAGTCATTCATATCCACATCAGGAGATACAATAGTTTAGTTGCCGTTATGGCATTTATTCGCGTCGCGCTTTCTCGACCTCCAAAATTTATTAAGAATTACATTCTTTGTTTCCTCACTCCGCGTGTTTCATACAAAAGTCAAAATGGGACTATTTCGTGAAAATGGCTCTACGTTTTCGTTACTAGTTGGACGTTTTCTTAAATTCAAAGTATATATTCACGTACAGCGTGATGTCAGGATTTTTATATTTACCTGATAGCTTTTAAAAATGTTACCCTAGATCGCACGCGAAAATTCCTGCGCTATTTCCGGTAAAGTCGTACGAGGTCTATCTTAGCCACGTCAAAAGGAGATCTCGCGAGAATACGATTGAGAATTAGAATGACAGCAAAACGGCTGTGGATTGGTTGATGCACATATATTATAGAGAAGTGAATATCACAGCTAAATCTGATTGTCAGTTTCGCTAAATAACATTTCACCGACTCAGCCAAAGCTAATAGGATTATTTTGATCGGCCTTGATGACGAATGAAAAATATAATTTGAAAGTAGTTAGTACCAATGCTGAAATAATGAAATTAAGAAATAAATGGTGAGCTGTGTGTTGCTGAATAAAAGGTCAGTGGCGGAAGATACCACAAGTTGAGGACGAGGGACGAAGCCACGAGTCTTCCAATAATAGTGGTAGTTTCAAATTTTATAATCCAGTAGTTCCACTGATTAGTTTAACGTAGTACACAAGTAGTGTTATTCCGAAAAACGAAAACTTCATATTGACTCAATATTTCGACTTTTATTCAGTCATCATCAGGAGTCAATGCTGATGATGACTGAATAAAAGTCGAAATATTGAGTCAATATGAAGTTTTCGTTTTTCGGAATAACACTACTTGTGTACTACGTCAAATTTTATTTTATGGTTTTTCTTTAATTCTTAAAAATTGCTCTTATGAAATTTTTACTCATTGTAAGCAACAGAAGCCACATACAGCCGGCAAATATTACTAGCCTTAGGCCAGTTCGCATGGTGCGGCAATCGAACCGAATTGAAGCATGCGATCGATTAAAATGTATTTAATAGGTTGGCAAATCGTATTAAGCAATTAAAAGCATCCATTTTAATCGCATGCTACAAATCGGTACGACAAATCTTACCGTGTGAACGGGTCGTTTAGGTCACAAATATTGTGATTTGTGCTCTGCTTAAGTGTTAATAGAGATATATCGCTTAAAAGAATGCCTTATGACAAAACATGGTTGTTGATAGCGAGTGGCAATTTTTGTATAAAATGAATAAGTAATACTTGTTCACAAAACAGTGATTTGGGGGTGGGGTGGGGGTGGGGGGTTGCCCTCCCCTCTTTTTATTTGGATAACCCTTGTGACTTGTTTACATTGACTATCGCCAATTAAACTACGACATCAAATGTTGTCTGATTGCGGTGGAGATGTGTGTGGGTGTGTGAGGGTGGGGGGGGGGGGGGGATTGCAACAACACTTATACCGAGTATGAGTAAAGGCAGTGACCCGTACCTGTAGGTTGGGAACTGGGGAAAGAGTCAATCTGACTAAAGCCGGTTCAAAATAAACACAACTAAGTAAGGTTGGCTCAAAACTTATTTTAAATTCCTGATGGTGACTGAATAAACGGCGAAATATTGTGTCAGTATAAAATGTTTGTTTTTTCGGAATAACACTACTTGTGTATTATTTTAAACTTGTCTGTTTCAAGTAATCTATCCATACCGTGACTTGCGCCTAGGCGTACCACTAATTCCAAAGATCAACATTGAAATCCCACTTACTGATTACAGGTGAAGAGACAGAGCAGCCGGCAGTTCTCCACAAGACAACTGTATACACTATATGCTGATCACCAAGGTTCTCGTCACAACTGAGTAAGAATGTGCCTCACTCAGGTGGATTAGAATGAACAAGTAGGCCAGCCAGCTTTTCGACTGATGGCAGGAAACTGTTGGTTAGGTCCAATAATGTCCACGTGCTTATCAACAAAAAGAAAATTGAATTAACGAATGTTACACGGACTGTACATGGATCCTTATTTTGTTACTAGAAGCGTGCACTTGTGAATGGTAGCGTACCAACGAGCACCACTGAAGATCCGTTATAACTGCCAGTCATAAACTATTTGATTTGCCCTTTGTTGGAATGTGGCAGGGCAGATTTCCACTGCTCTTTTATTTGGTGCTGCCTCACCGAGACGACTTGCCGAAAACACCCAGCAAGCCCCCTCACCCAGTCACATTATACTGACACCGGGCCAACCAGCCGCTGCTCTAACTCCTATTGTTGAGCGCAAGCGAAGCAGCAGCAGCTCTCATTGTCTTTGGTCGGACTCGACCCAGGCTTGAACCTGGATCTCCCAGCCCTGAAGCGAACGCTCTACCAACTGAGCTATCGGGGCTGGTCAGGTCATTTTTAAGGCGTAAAATACGCCGATACGCCCCTTATCTGGAGCACTATTATTAAAATGTGTCAAGAATGACACCGACAAAAATGTCGTAATTGTTAAAAAAAGAAGAGTCATTCATTGATTTTTCCTTTTTCTTTCAAAACAAGTAAACTTAGATAATAAAACTATATTTTAATTGAAGAAATAACTGTTGTATCCATAGTAACGTTAGGCTCTAATGAGGTGTATATAATCTACAGTATTATCAGTGACAAACTTTTTTTAAAAACAAATAAGTTAGACGGTTTTCATTAGAAATTCCCAAGAGCCTCAAATTTTTCCAAACCTTATCAGAATCCTCAATTTAAAACTCAACCTAGACAATCAAATACTAATATGTCACAAATGGGTCAGTTTTTTACCTCATAAACTGTCCAAAGCACCAAGGACCTCGTGTTATATGTAATATGTCCCTATTAGTTCTTCTTTTTTTCCACTCCTTTTGTAGTTCTATTTTTCTAATTGCAATTTTGATCCTTTCGCTGTTCTATGTTGTTGTACGAGAGTTGGAAGTGTAACGGGTTGATAATTGCCACTCGCACCCAAAAACTGAAGTAAATGCTCCGATTTGTCCGGTATCCTCGCTGTTCAACTTATATTTGTCCAATGCAGTTTTTGGCTTTTAAATTGCGAGTGTGCTTTTGACACAGACAGATTGTATACCCTCGTTTCCAATAAACAGCTATAGAGTGAAATATTTCCATATTCGTTGGATAAATTTGAATTTAGCGGTATTATTTTCTTTTCTGGGCTATGATCTTGGTAATAAATTGATAGAAGAAAAAAATGTACAATATATATTTACATTTGGCTACATTGTATTTTTCAGGGTTTAGTATTTTTTATTTTTAGATAATAATATATAAAAAAAAACATATTAAAAAAACCCTCCAAAAAACCCCCACCGTACTGCTGACCTTGTCGTTCCTTGTCAACTATCTGATGGCGATTTAGCCAAACTTATATGTAGCCATTAAATCAACTTCACAAACAAGGGCAGTGACGTTTAATAGTTTATTGATAGACCCTGCATAAAGCGAGAAGTTGGAAAATATCCTCGTACAAACATATAATATAACATTTACCCACCTTAAACCCGTTCTACCACTTTGTTTCATGTTGATTTTTGGCTACATCTATCATTGCAAAGAAGCAAATGAATTTAAACCAGTGAGTTGGAAAGCACATCTGATCAGCGACACGGTCATTTCAGGAGCAGTTTGAGACTGAGTAGGGACGGGATAGGACTTAGGTAAACCCGGCTACGGATTTACACGTGTCTTGGTCATACCAGCCTTTAAAATCTTTATAAGATTTGACCGGCAGGGACCAATCATTGAGAGCATTGCACATCTGACACCAGCCAGCTTGGGGTGGTTCGGAATAATGAGTTCGGTGCCATCGGAAGTACTGCTCATATAGAGTCACATTTTTATCCAACAGTAAAATATACTCGGCCAGATCTTTGGCAGAAGCGAAGCCATCAATGTGTATGTATGAATTTGGTGGGATTCCATGTGTATAGTCACTAGGATCTGCACCACCTTTCACTATAGGAACAGCCTTCCAGTCCCCAAGAGCTCGCCAGATCTTTTCTGTTATATAACTGCGACAGTTACTGTTTTCAAATGCCAGGTAAAATTTATATTGCTCCATCTTTTCCTTACACCCTGTATCCGCTCCCAGGCATTCTAAATTCCCACATTTGCCATAGAAGTCAATTGGGATATATCGTTGTAGCTCGTGGATGTATTCAAGACGATTTGTTCGAGTTGTATCACAATTACTTATCCTAGCAGCTACCAATTTAGTTTTCTTTTCCAGGGCGGTCATGAATATTTTGGAATAAGCAGACATTGGAAGAACCTCTTTGCTCTCGACTCTACTAGAAAAACGAAAATCGATATCGGCGTCATTGCGGAAAGTTGCAGTCCAGTTGAAAATCCCGTTAAATTCGGCAAGGTTTATACCAACTGCCCACGGAGGCTCTTGTATGAAGTATATCCAGCGCTGGTGTGGCAGATGGACAGGTGGTAAAGACGATCGACTGTAATTAACAATATCCCGAGGATGTATCAGAACCGCATCACTTTTTTCCAGGTCACTCTTATTTGTAGTAACGTGACAAGGCGTAACATTCGGACAATATTTGAAATTGGCTTCTGGCACCCAGTTTTCCGTTCCATAAAATGATGTCCACAACAAGATCAGTTTGGGATCGGTTTGAGGACGGTTTGATTGTTCTGGAATGGACTTGACTAAAGTTCCGAAAGGCTCTCCAAAGTCAATAAATTCCTCGGGTGGGCCATATGATTGAAGAGGAACGGCTGCCAAACGAATGTCATATGCCTTTCGTAACTGCAGATATCGCTTATACTGCCTGGAAACGGCAAAGGGGTTCTTCAGAATTCTAAGTCGACGACTGGCTGCTTGAAGTAGGGGCGGCTGTACCTTTATCTCTGAATCCATGGTGATATTGTAATGGTATAGTTGGAACAACAGTAGAAAGCAAAGAAAATACAGGCCCTTACTCAAAACCAATTTGACACCCCTACGAAACATTATCTTTTCATCACAAGAGGCAATCTGGAACAGAATAAAAACAGCATATGTATTTTTATGATCACAAAAACACAGGGCACAGGGAAAATCTTCTTGTCAAAAATAACCATGGAGCATATATGGTGGGTATACTGAAAACAAGCACATACAGTCATTCATATCCACATCAGGAGATACAATAGTTTAGTTGCCGTTATGGCATTTATTCGCGTCGCGCTTTCTCGACCTCCAAAATTTATTAAGAATTACATTCTTTGTTTCCTCACTCCGCGTGTTTCATACAAAAGTCAAAATGGGACTATTTCGTGAAAATGGCTCTACGTTTTCGTTACTAGTTGGACGTTTTCTTAAATTCAAAGTATATATTCACGTACAGCGTGATGTCAGGATTTTTATATTTACCTGATAGCTTTTAAAAATGTTACCCTAGATCGCACGCGAAAATTCCTGCGCTATTTCCGGTAAAGTCGTACGAGGTCTATCTTAGCCACGTCAAAAGGAGATCTCGCGAGAATACGATTGAGAATTAGAATGACAGCAAAACGGCTGTGGATTGGTTGATGCACATATATTATAGAGAAGTGAATATCACAGCTAAATCTGATTGTCAGTTTCGCTAAATAACATTTCACCGACTCAGCCAAAGCTAATAGGATTATTTTGATCGGCCTTGATGACGAATGAAAAATATAATTTGAAAGTAGTTAGTACCAATGCTGAAATAATGAAATTAAGAAATAAATGGTGAGCTGTGTGTTGCTGAATAAAAGGTCAGTGGCGGAAGATACCACAAGTTGAGGACGAGGGACGAAGCCACGAGTCTTCCAATAATAGTGGTAGTTTCAAATTTTATAATCCAGTAGTTCCACTGATTAGTTTAACGTAGTACACAAGTAGTGTTATTCCGAAAAACGAAAACTTCATATTGACTCAATATTTCGACTTTTATTCAGTCATCATCAGGAGTCAATGCTGATGATGACTGAATAAAAGTCGAAATATTGAGTCAATATGAAGTTTTCGTTTTTCGGAATAACACTACTTGTGTACTACGTCAAATTTTATTTTATGGTTTTTCTTTAATTCTTAAAAATTGCTCTTATGAAATTTTTACTCATTGTAAGCAACAGAAGCCACATACAGCCGGCAAATATTACTAGCCTTAGGCCAGTTCGCATGGTGCGGCAATCGAACCGAATTGAAGCATGCGATCGATTAAAATGTATTTAATAGGTTGGCAAATCGTATTAAGCAATTAAAAGCATCCATTTTAATCGCATGCTACAAATCGGTACGACAAATCTTACCGTGTGAACGGGTCGTTTAGGTCACAAATATTGTGATTTGTGCTCTGCTTAAGTGTTAATAGAGATATATCGCTTAAAAGAATGCCTTATGACAAAACATGGTTGTTGATAGCGAGTGGCAATTTTTGTATAAAATGAATAAGTAATACTTGTTCACAAAACAGTGATTTGGGGGTGGGGTGGGGGTGGGGGGTTGCCCTCCCCTCTTTTTATTTGGATAACCCTTGTGACTTGTTTACATTGACTATCGCCAATTAAACTACGACATCAAATGTTGTCTGATTGCGGTGGAGATGTGTGTGGGTGTGTGAGGGTGGGGGGGGGGGATTGCAACAACACTTATACCGAGTATGAGTAAAGGCAGTGACCCGTACCTGTAGGTTGGGAACTGGGGAAAGAGTCAATCTGACTAAAGCCGGTTCAAAATAAACACAACTAAGTAAGGTTGGCTCAAAACTTATTTTAAATTCCTGATGGTGACTGAATAAACGGCGAAATATTGTGTCAGTATAAAATGTTTGTTTTTTCGGAATAACACTACTTGTGTATTATTTTAAACTTGTCTGTTTCAAGTAATCTATCCATACCGTGACTTGCGCCTAGGCGTACCACTAATTCCAAAGATCAACATTGAAATCCCACTTACTGATTACAGGTGAAGAGACAGAGCAGCCGGCAGTTCTCCACAAGACAACTGTATACACTATATGCTGATCACCAAGGTTCTCGTCACAACTGAGTAAGAATGTGCCTCACTCAGGTGGATTAGAATGAACAAGTAGGCCAGCCAGCTTTTCGACTGATGGCAGGAAACTGTTGGTTAGGTCCAATAATGTCCACGTGCTTATCTCCCTTCGCCTCAGAACTAAGTCTCGCTTGCAAAGATTAACTTCTCTGTTTAGATTGGAGTTAGGCCAAGTCGGACGAAATTTATTCGTGGATAAAATAATATATAATTTATACGTCATAGGTAGAAAATTATCCCGCTTGCACTTACAGGTAATGAAAAAAAAAATTGAGGAAAAATTAGAAATTTCATAAGTAAACTGAAGTAGATATAATAATGCATTCTCTTTCGCTTTTGTATTAAGCCATTCAAAGTCTCGTGAGATTAGACGAGAATTCACCATTCTCCAAAATGGAAGAGCAAAACAAAGACGCAGACAAATTTACTTTGAAATCAAAATCTGTCCTAAAGGAAGTTTTGTTGACTCTAATTAGACAATGAAAAATCAAAAAAAAAAAAAAAAATGGGACGAAAGAAACAAGCAGAGATTCTCCCCAATAAACAGCATTCACGCCACCAAGGAGGCTGAAAGTTTTATTGTGTGCTGCTTTTTTGAAAGTTATCTTTAACTTACCTGTTATAATATCTGTTAAAAGTCAGGGCATTTGTAAATAAATTACATGCTGATTGAGGTATTTTAAATTGAAGATTGGGCGATACCCGCCGTTTCGTTTCTTTCTTAGAAATATGTGACTGCGAAATTGACCCTTTTCTGTACAGACTGCGGTTATAGCACCCTTTTATAACTCGGTATTATGTTTACTAAATGTATTTCTTCCTTTGCCATTCGAGGGAAAAACGGAGGTAATGGCACTTGCTCGCATCTGCGAGTATTTCTATTATTCTCTTACACTTATAGCTAGAGCTATTGTTAGTTACATCGCACATTTAAACACTTTTCAAAATGAATCGGATCGACAGGGAACGTCGCCATTTTGCCTGTTTTCGTGAAAATGGGACTATTTCGTGAAATTGACTCTACGTTTTCGTTACTAGTTTAACGTTTTCTTAAATTCAAAATATATATTCACGTACAGCGTGATGTCAGGATTTTTGTAATTATCTGATAGCTTTTAAAAATGTTACCCTCGATCGCACGCGAAAATCCCTGCGCTATATGTCCGGTAAAGTCGTACGAGCAATCGAGATCTCGCGCCATTCTACGAGATCTTCAACTCGAGACATGGCTCGAGAGCCGTCGCACTCCATTTTGCGCATAGTTAACTGCAAGAAATCTACTGAGAATGTTTAATCTATATACTATTTCTTTCTCTGTTCTATTCTGTTCGCAAACATGTAACCCTATCATAATATGCTGCATTGCAGGTTCTTAGGGCAGAAATATTTGTTAAAAAGCAAAAAAATAATCGGCACTACATCAGCTCTTAAATACATTCTAAAACAAGATGGCAGCGCCCATGGATGTCAAGGCAAAATATGATATGGACTTCAAGGTATTTCATGGTATATTATATGTATTAGGAGAGTAGCAATCAATATAACAAAACAGATTGTCGGCGGCTTAAACGTTACCTACCAGAATTATGTCGGATATCTCTCTACACAACCGAGTCAACTATCAGTGTCACGTGTCGTTGTTTACAATTTTAAGGACGTGGACAGCAGTGGTCTCCCTTTGTGTTAAAGCAACATGTCACTCAATCGTTTTAGAGTTGATATCTCAACGAATGGCAGAAGGATCAATCTCTATTTTAGATCGGTCGTACGAGGTCTCTCTTAGCCACGTCTAAAGGAGATCTCGCGAGAATACGATTGATTGATAATCTGGCTGTACATGGCAGGTGGTGGAATATCATTTAAGGCAGTGGTTCTCAAACTTGTCAAGCTCGTCGCCCCCTTGAGACTGCTTGCTCATGGCCGTCGCCCCCCCCCCCCGCCCCTCACACACACACACGCACCAAGCCTTTGATTAGTACACTTGTATGCTTAGTCACTACAGCTACACAATATGCACTCCCAAGGAATATCGTTCAGAAATTAGAATACTATCACTAATATCACACATTCATTTTTTGCTGTTTTCATCATGTTTAAATTTTTTTACGCGCTCATATGGTCATCTGATTCCTGTTCTCTATGAAAACATTTTTATTGCATTTTCGGCGTAATGAAAATATTACTCCACGAAGAACACCCCGCGGAAGTTGAGGGCTTAATAACATCGCCACTCTTACAAAGTGCTCTGCACGTAAATATATTTTTAAGTTTTTAAAAATGATTGATGCACTTTATTCAGTTTTGCCGACACGTTCAAGATTATCTTACAAGTATTTAATGAGAAGGGTGGATTTGATGAGTTTCAATAAGTTTGCCAATATGAAATTTTAAAATTTTGTGTCACTGTTCATCGCCCCTTTGATCGGCCTCATCCCCCCCCCCCTTTCTCGTTTTATCGCCCACTTTGAGAAACGCTGATTTAAGGTATCAGGAATATTGAGTCAAATAGGTCTTACGTTTTTCGGCGTTACGCTATATAGAGGTTATCTAACGAGAGCAAGTGCATGTGTTACGATGAATATCACTCGAGCCTATTAATTTTCAAAGCCACGAGCCTCTGGCGAGTGACTTTGGAAATTAATAAACGAGAGTGATGTTCATCGTAACACACTGGTTCGAGTTGGATAATCTTTTTCTCACACTACACAAAACATACAGCGTTTAATTTTAAAAACACGACTCTACTTAAGAAAATGTTTGGTGACGTCGCTCTATTTTTAAGAACGGCTGTCTGAAGATAAGGCATTGTGACGTCAGAAATGACGTCACCAACGACAGCATCACAGTCCCTTCAATGTTGGGTTGATGCTGGACGCCTTATTATAACGCCATAATGACTGATGGCGTAATTCATTTGTGACGTCAGTCTTGACAGTTCTCTCGTGATGTCATAACGTTACTTGGGCGATAATTTCACACGTTGATTATGTAAAAAATAACACACTGTCTGGGAGTTGAATTATCGGGGGTGTAGTGTGAGAAACTTGTATACAATGCTAAGGTAGGTAGGTACCTATAGGCCTATATGTTACACAGGGTAGATCACTAACGAGAGCCAGTGCGTTACGATGAATATCACTCGAGTCTATTAATTTTCAAAGTCACGAGCCTCTGGCGAGTGACTTTGGAAATTAATAAACGAGAGTGATATTCATTGTAATACACTGGCTCGAGTTTGATAATCTTTTTCTCACACTACACAAAAAACACAGCGTTTTATAAAAAAAAAACGGCTAACTTTAACTATAGTTAAGAAAATATTTGGCGACGTCGCTCTATATTCAAGAATGGCTGTCCAAAAAAGACTCGATAAGGCATTGTGACGCCAGAAATGACGTCATCAACGACGGCATCCCAGGCCCTTTACTATAGAGTTGCTGCTGGACGCTTGATCTTAACGTCATTATGACTGATGACGTAATTAATTTGTGACGTCAGTTTTGACAGATCTTTCGTGAGGTCATAGCGTTACTTGGGCCATAATTTCACACGTTGATTATGCAAAAATTCTCACACTACACCCCCCATAATTTCACTCTCAGGCAGTGTGCTATTTTTGTCATAATCAACTAGTGAGATTATAGCCCAACTTACTGCTGATTGGTTAACAAACATGATTTTCCAAGTTCAACTAATCAAAACACAAGGTTGCATTCTCAGCGTAGGGATAATACGTTCGTTTTCCTTTTATGTAATAACTTGAAGACATCCTTGTTAGATTACAAGTGATTGGCAGTATAACTCACAACTGTGCGAGTCGGTAGCCAATCATGTTATGGTTTACATACAGCGGACTACATTTATGCAAAATAGTATGATTTTCCCACGATCACGTCATAGCTACTTCCATATAAGGAAAGCATTTGAATGTACCGTACGTGACATATTTCTTGACATAAACAAACTACTTCGTCTGCTTACTTCCGTTTTTCTAACAAATTATGATTGAATACGAATATATCATAGCCATATATACTCCTAACTGTATTTACACTCTCTGTATCAATAATTTAAACACGGGATAATTAAAACTTTCAATCAATCAATCTACCCAAACTGGCGTCTCGCAGATTTCTCAATGCAGATGCATTGACCTAGTTATCGTAATTGTGTCGGTGTAGAGGTCAAAGCAAAACATGACTTCGTCATTGGGTTACAGACATTGAACTATTGATATGTTTATTTTTGTTTTATTCTAGGAAGTGCCATTCATTTGTAGGATAAATATTTTATCTCTTTATTCTTAAGAATTCGTGAGAAACAAAACTGTTTGATTTTAGAGACCTTTCTTGTGTAGCGTAATGAATACAGTCTCCATGTCAACGCAGTGAAGCGGTCTGACTTCTGAATGGCTGGATTGAACGATGTGATGTAGAGCTGCATTTCAGAATAATATGCAGTATTTTTGTGTATTGTGAGAAAAAGATTAACCAACTCGAGTCCGTTTGTTACAATGAATATCACTCTCATCTATTAATTTCCAAAGTCACTCGCCAGAGGCTCGTGACTTTGAAAATTAATAGACTCGAGTGATATTCATCGTAACAAACCGGCTCTCGTCAGTTAACCTCTATATAACACACTGCCTGGGAGTGGAATTATCGGGGGTGTAGTGTGAGAAAATATCATATTAAACTGTTCTTTGAAAATTTAAAACAAACATACATTGGGTTTAACAGGTGACATGAAAACAAATGCAGAAAGAATAATTAACAACGCAAATAAATGGCTTGATGAGAGATTGTAAGCAGTAGGCCTACAATGGGAACGCGACGACAACAATGAGAGGGGAAGCCGAAAAATCAGCCATAGCAGAACACAAGTTACGTTACAGGCTTTAATGTTCAAGCTAAATTGTAAATGTAGGCTTAACGTTAATTAAACACGCTCAAGCATGTTTATAATTGCTTAAACCTCCCCGTGGGTTACCTTTACTTTTAATTTAATTAGGCCCTACGCCAAGTTGAAATCTAGCCGAGAAATCTTGTCTGTGTTTTTTCTTGATTTCTATAATACCTGCATGGTACAAACGTCAGGGAGTGTATTGACAGCACCATAGAGGCTGATTGTTTGGGATAAGTTGAAATCGACCGAGGCTCACAGTCCCTACCCTTGCAGCACCAGCTAGCGTCACACATATGCGGCTAGCTAAACCCATATCATTATCACAATATCAGAAACAATCCGGCTAAATGTCATTGATGAATATCCGGGCGACTTTAGTCAGATGCATCCGAGATCTGCCAATGAAAGTTTGATTGATCTTTTACGCCGCACTCAAGGTTATTTGACGTTAATAGGCCTATATGGCGCCGTTGCCATGTTTAGTTGGGAGAGAGGAAACCGGGCTCGTTGCCCGGGAGAAACTTCGGCCAGTAGGCCTACCTGGCAACTCTTCCACGCACGGACCACCTGGATACAGGTCACAGTTTGTCACTTCCGAAAGAAGTTCCAGATATTTTTGTGTGTTTTTTTTATTATTTTTTCCTGGCCCCCTGCATTTTTTTTCTGGGCATTTTTGTAGTTTTTATGAAAGGACAGGGGTTGAGTTACTGTCTGGAAATGATTTTAGAAGTGGAATGGGACCAGTTCAGGTGGTGGAGATCTGGTAGTTGGGGGTGCTTTGGTCTATTTACATGCGGCGGAATATGTGCAAAGAGACCCCTATCAGCTGATTCTACTCGTATCTCAAAATTTCTACCTTCAACCAAAAATTGTGCTTAAAATACTGCCAAAGGACTGTTCAAGGCCCCCACCGAAGGATTTGGTTCAACGAAAGTTAGGGAAGGTGCTGTGAGAGCAGACATTAACATTACCGCAAATGGGAAATGAAGGAAAATGAAACTGTGACCTGCTGCCACCTAAGGGTTGAATGAAAGAAGAAAGTAGGTCAACCAACCAGGGAAGGCGGTTACGAAGTCAACAAAGCTCTGACCTGAAATGAAAGGGGTCAGAGTTGAGACTTGGTCGAGAACTTGAGACAACGTGAACTGTCTTTCGACAAATCTACTTTATCTTGTGCGAATTGCTGGCACTTTAGACATGGGTTTTGCCCAGGGTTTTGATGTATGAGGACAACGACCAAACAACAGACATGAAGGCGAGTGCATTCAATTTCTTGAGACGAAGAAATACTTTGTTTATGTTTACAGTGTTGGTTGTTGTTGTTGTTTTGTTAATATTTCCCCTACTCAAACCTTCCGTTAGTACAAAACCTATCACAAGAGGACTACTTAATGGCAAACATGAATCAACGACTGACATAAAGACTGTTTTATTGTGGACACAGTTTTTCCGTGTATCCCACTGGGTTACGGACGATCATTTTAAATGGTGCCCAATATCTGCTTGTCGCGTTACTGAAGACAAGACCAAGGCATTAGAGAGTGACGCTATATTATTTCACGAGCGAGATTTGCAGGGCATTCAAAGTCTTCCCGTTAGCCGTACAAAGAAACAACGATGGGTATGGCTATCTCAGGAGACATATGTTGTATTTGATGCCGATTTAGCAGATTACAGAGGTGTATTCAATTGGACTATGACATATAGGCGAGATTCAGATGTTGTTTTGAGTTATGGGGCAGTAAGGAAACGTGCAAAACCACTGGCGAAAACTATACATGATGATAGGATCAGAGAGGAGGCCAAGAAAAGGAACAAGTTGGTTGCTATTCGTATAAGCAATTGTGATACAAAAAATACTGATCGAATGAACTATGTAAGAAAGTTAAGTGAGTTTATTTCTGTGGATATATTGGGTGCTTGTGGGGAACCATGTGACTCAAGAAGGAATAATTGTAACGATGAATACATGATGCAGTACAAATTCTATTTATCATTTGAAAACTGTCATTGCACTGATTACATCACTGAGAAGTTTTGGCTGCCATTGCAGTTCTGGCATAATGTCCCTATTGTGATGGGTGGCAGTAGTGTGTCTGATTATGAAGCCATCGCTCCACCCAATTCCTATATCAGTGTGGACGCATTCAAGTCACCAGAACAGTTAGCTAAGTATTTACAAACTCTTGACGAAAATCTTACGATGTATAATGACTTTTTCAAGTGGCGCATCACCCATGAATATGACTTCCCCGGATATTGCTATCTGTGTGCAGCTCTGCATAATCCTACTCTACCAGCTAAATCATATGCAGATCTGGAAGCATGGTATAAAAAAGATAAATGTTCTGCCGACCATCCCAAATATGTGTAATCATTTGTTTTGTTTACTAGGACTAAACCATCACAGACCTTTTAAACCCACAAAAAATAGATGAGCTTTATTTTTTAGAAGATTAAGCAGTAGATTTTCCACTTTATTTATTCTGTATCAGGCAGAGGTGGGAAGTGAGGCCAGTAGGAGGTTTCGGGATGGGGGGAGAGAATTTAGTTTGTGTGTGTGTGAGTAGGTTGAAAGCAGTAAGCTTGCATTGAAAAGCCAAAACTTGTGTCACACTGTTAAAATCCTATTATCTAATCTCCTACAGAATAAACTGTACCAAAAAGTCACATCAACACAATTAGACACATCATTTGTTTAAAAAAAAATTCATTGAGTCAGACAAACTGATAATTTCGGATATCAAAGCTCCTAATTTGAAAGGTACCACTTTAGCATGGACCTGTGAGATTAAACCAACAATATATCCTTAATATGTTTTTATGAATATTATTCAAATATATTAACTGAATAGGCAGGAACATACAGCTGTCCAATCAAAGGTGAGATTTTTGTACCCTCTGGGTGAAGATTTACGTTACAGTAAATGGGAGAGAATTAGAACTTCTGAAAAATAAATCAAACTCTTCAAAAGAAAAACAAGTAATACTTTCCAACCTAAGCACAAAGAGAAAATCACTGTGCATTAAATAGAAATCCTTAAAATGAATTTTCTTCTTTTGGAACCTACGTTACATGTATTTATGATCAACATAATAACAAAAGTGTTCAAAGTCAATGATTTACATATCATTGGTTTTACTTTTCTCTCTGTTTATCAATCATTTGAACCCTCTTCCATGCATTGTCTTCCACATGTAAACTTTAATGTTAATCGGCATATAATTTTTATGTAAATGTAAGAATATTCTGTATAAATCGAGTGATTTTGATAAAAAGTTATTGTTTGTCTACATTTAAAACCATTGTTAATAGTTTTGTGTTTTCCAATCTGTACTAGTTTAAGTTACTATATTGATTTTTGCCTAAAAATTATTTGATATTAACTTGTGCTATTTTTAGACATTCTGTTGACTCGCTGGCTGGCCAAGTCACTTAACTAATAACTTCCATGTACAGACACATAATGTGGTGATGTCAAGTCACTTAACAGATAACTTCCATGTACAGACACATAATGTGGTGATGTCAAGCCACTTACAGATAACTTCCATGTACAGACACATAATGTGGTGATGTCAAGTCACTTAACAGATAACTTCCATGTACAGACACATAATGTGGTGATGTCAAGCCACTTACAGATAACTTCCATGTACAGACACATAATGTGGTGATGTCAAGTCACTTAACAGATAACTTCCATGTACAGACACATAATGTGGTGATGTGAAGTCACTTACAGATAACTTCCATGTACAGACACATAATGTGGTGATGTCAAGTCACTTAACAGATAACTTCCATGTACAGACACACAATGTGGTGATGTTAAGTCACTTAACAGATAACTTCCATGTACAGACACATAATGTGGTGACGTGAAGTCACTTAACAGATAACTTCCATATACAGACACATAATGTGGTGACGTGAAGTCACTTAACAGATAACTTCCATGTACAGACACATAATGTGGTGACGTGAAGTCACTTAACAGATAACTTCCATATACAGACACACAATGTGGTGACGTCAAGTCACTTAACAGATAACTTCCATGTACAGACACATAATGTGGTGACGTGAAGTCACTTACAGATAACTTCCATGTACAGACACATATTGTGGTGACGTCAAGTCACTTAACAGATAACTTCCATATACAGACACATAATGTGGTGACGTGAAGTCACTTACAGATAACCCCCATGTACAGACGCGACCTGGGTTGCTCAGTCTGCCACAGGCCTCCCATCGATGTGACGTGCAATGCTACCTCACTCAGATCAAATACAAATCTAAAGTGTCTCGAAGATTTTTTGTTTCACTTGATCGTTGTATATCAAAGAGTTGCCAAGTACTGGCTGAAGGTCGCGGGTTACCTCTGAGCAATGGGTCCAGTTTCCTCCTGCACTAAACCTGGTAACGCCTTCATGGCTCCATCTAAGTGAAATAATCTTCAGTGCGGCGTAAAACATCAATGTAAAACGTACATGTGTTTGTCCCTACAATATATGCCAGCAGTAACTTGGGGCAAAGTGCTGTGAAAACCACACTTTTATTAGCTGCAATACTAACTTAAGTTTGTCAGCAAGTCACAATGAAAAAGTGCGACTAGTGCTCTTTTTTCTCCCTGCATATATTGTTTGTTATATATACTCTCCCCACTAAAGTGTGTCCTTGTCCTTGTATTTGATATATATACATGTATATTCTGCAGCCACTGTTAAAAAAGCACACGTTTTGTAAAATTTTACTCTGATATTTTCATAATTAATTTTTTTACCATTTCCTTCCACTTTTTATTTAAGTTTTATTTTAACTATTTATTCAGTATAAAAACGTTTATATTTTTATAAAAAAATGTAATGTGCAATTTTTAAAATATACTTCACAACTATGTGAAAATATACGTTATGATTTAAATATATGCTTATACAGGCATTCCGACTTTTTAGGATATCATTCATAGTCTAGTCTGGTGTTTCCAATACATTTGAACAATCTTATTTTTATATTAACCTTGAACCTGATAAAAACAGAATTGTTTTTCCTTTGTCTTAGGCAATATGATTAATCTGAATTAATAATCTGGCTTATTTCTAAGCCTTGGCGTTTGTATGTCTTTTTTCATACCATAATTCTTTGTTGGATTAGTATTCGATGTTTATGATTATCTGTAGCTTTGTTTTGTTGCTTTTCTTTTTCTGTTTATCACACTCTTACGCTCTTTTTATATTTATTATGTGCTGTTAAACATATTTTAACTGATATTTAACAGTTTTTAAGCGGGATTTGTGAATCTGACTTTCTGTCAGCTTCCTGTAATCCATATAAATATACCATATATTGGGGCTTCTGATGAAGTTCTTGTGTGATTTATTTAGCTTTTTCAGTTGCAATCTTGTGTCAAGCTTGCATGGTTTGTTTGTGCACCCGGGCGTTTTTGTTGCTCGAAACAAGATAGTTTGTTGCCCTATCGTTGATTTGAAGTTACTGTACAGTCCCGTGTTGCGACCCATACTGTAGTAATTTCCAATAATGTATCACTTAACCGATAATGTAATGCTTTATTTATTTTTCGAGGATGACCCACCGCCCAAAGGCCACGAGGGGATCTCCTCAACAAAATGCAGTATATACATACACAACCAAATACATCATAATCAACTTAATAAAATAACAAATAAAAGATCACTGAAAGCACACATCACGTAAGTTACAGAAGTATGTTAAGATTTATTGCTAATATTGCCACCAGAAGAAAATTGCTTTGACTCTTTAAAGGCACACTTGCCGCGAAAATCAGGAATATTGTTTACATTAAAAATGAAAGACCGTTTTCTGTATTAAACCACAGATAAAAAGGCCTGAAATGAGGGTAATCCAACACGAAAGTTGACCGACACTGATCGTTGTTGTTGTAATCAGGCTTCGATTCTTCGTTTGTTTTTCACCCCATTTCTACATTCTAAAGCTAACTAGACATGTTTTATGTGTCCTATGTTAAATTTAGTGGTATTAGTCGTAGTAAGCTCATGTAAATTGGTTTTCTTAGCAAATTTAAACAGGCTACGCCGGCAAGTGGGCCTTTAAAGTGGCACAAGCTACCAGAATTCACACTTTTTTTTATAGTTTCTAATCGTCACGATAGTAAGAGGCTTTGAAGGCCATCGACAAACTTAATGATTGGCGTTGAAATGAGGAAAATCCATACAGTATGTGGCCTATACGAACCGGAATAGTGTTCGAAAAGTAAACAAAATTTAAATAACCGGGACGACCATTCATTCATTTTAAGCCAAAGTTAGTTCAAAACAATACTTCATCGTACATTCCCGAGACTAGACGCACTAAAAAGCCTTTGAAATGTACGTCTTAGGAAAAATAGCCCATAGTTTCAACATTCTGTTTCAACGTCAAAATATCAACATTTTGGCAGCTCATACCACTTTAACTACCGGATTAATAACAACATATGAAAGTTCATTAGGAATATGGTCATGCCATAACATACAACTTATACTCATAGACAAGTGCACTATAATGGTGGGAGGGGCATATTTGAGGTGTTCTGCTGATATACCGTCGTATCCCACATACTTATTACATTTGAGATCTGATAAAATTACTTCAATAATGTTGGGCAAACCATTAGCCTGACAATAATCGTTACCAGTGACATAATACATAATCCTTGAGCTTATCTTTTTTGACACAGCCGTGAATTTATTTTCCCACAGTAAGGCAATGTCAGAATCACCCTCTGCCTCGTCGATTCTCAAAGGTCTCGGACATTAGTTTGGAGTTGACATTTTGAACCTCCGACCAGAACTCTCGTTGAGACATATAAGAGTACGACTGCGCCATTTTATCAGCCCTTATTTTTGTCTCGGATTTCTTACATGTCCGGAGAGCGTATTTAAACTTGGTTCTTTTGGTAGACATTGTAATGGGCGACGGGGCCTGTCCGAGGACTCCCGTGATTTTTCAAAAGTAAAAACGCCACACGGGCGTGTTGGAGTTCATCAACAAGGTAATTCCAACCAGGAACTATATAATCAGCAGAACATTTCCTCTTACTCAGAGTTTCAAGGCCAGCTCTATGCAGAGCACCAATTATATCATTGTAATATTTGTTAATCTCATCCACATGGTTACACTTACACTCTTTCTGATGACATGATACAGTATTTACAGGAATATAGATCTTATCAAGGTAATTTCGTGCAGTATCAGTATAACGTGCAATATCAATATCTGACAATCTATTCCACTGTATAAAAGGTGCAAAATTTGGAGACGGCTTATCATTCACAAACAAGGGTAGACTATCCCACTTAACATTAACAGTAAGAGGTAAGTGATCCGAAGATACAAAGCTGTAATCTATACTAACATCAGTAATAGCATCATTAACATGCTGTGAAACAACACAATGGTCTAACCAAGATGTGCTACAATGGGCCTCACTGAAATAGGTTTAAAGGAGGGGAAAACAAATAAACAACATGAAATTGTAACGAACAATCACCTCAAGAGTGTCAATTTTTAAGCTGTAAATCTTACCTTCGTTTTAGGGTGATGCAGAAAATTGCACATGTTTAAATTGGGTCACAAAAACGATGGGTGCCGCCATTTGTAAAACGAGAAATTGACCGGAAACAGATGTGCCTAGAAATTAACCTAGGCTCAAATGGCAGACAAAGAAAGTTGACCAATTTCACTCGCACGTGCGCTTTTGGGTTGCTGGGTATGCGTCTACTGATTGGCCGAAGGAGACACACCCCTAAGCACTGTTGTGATGATGGCGGCCAAGTAGGCAAGTCGGTCTCAGTCGAAATCCGATGGTTTTATATAACTTCACTTTAAGACTGTGCGGTGGGAAAAAATCGTAAAAATATGTATATGGTACCATTGAAAAGGGAAATTCGCCGTCCGTTTTGTGCATTTGCCAGTTTTATTTGTTTTCTCCTCCTTTAAGAGTTAGCTGGAAGCCTATCAAAATCACACACAAAAAGATTAAAATTATGACAAAAAGATTTTAGCTCTTTACCAAAGGTGTTTGCCGGGTCAGCATTCCAATCACCAGCAATTAATACATTGGGGATTTTAGTTTCTTCTACTATTGCACGTAATTTTCCCAAATAGTTAAGAAAACTATGATAATTATCAGAGCAGTGAGTAGGAAGGTATACACATATAATTAGAAGCTTCTCCAGAATTTACGCATATTCCTACAATACGAGAGTCGTCATATTCAACAAAATCTATTTTGGATCCCAAAGATTTCTTCCATAGTATACCAACCCCAAAAGGGCGACCAATATTGAGACAACTAACAGCAGATACGCCTCTGTCGTTGAAATCTGCTCCATAACTTTGACAAATATTATCTGATGTTTTTAATTTTTTCACATATATACCATACTGCGTGGCTTAAATTGTTTATAACATCAACTAGTGCATATTATTGGATTATGAAATATTCCCTTTTATTCTAAATTTTGATTTCATGATAACAATCTTTAAATTGTAAAATGGGTTCAACTTGTCCGATTCTCATCAAAAAAGGATTTTTTCAAACTGCAATAATGTTTCTAAATTGATTAAAACTGTTCTTGGACCAATAAATAACGTTTTATTAAAAAAAATACAGATAAGGATTTAAGTTCTATCTACAGACAAAGAGATCAGTAACTTAACCTTGTTCTATATACCATGTAAACACACACATTAGCTCTTATCAGTATTTATTGCCTCTTGTACTGAATACATCTATGCTGTTTATAGGATTTGTCCTCTATATAGAGCCAAGGTGTTTATACATGTAGATCTGGAAAATGCACCTGAATGTTTCACTTAATATAGCCATACTCCCCTGTTATATATTTTTGTAGCCAAATAATATAATTAAATGATATTATGAGAAAGATTTTCCAATCTACTTGGAGTGGTTTGAACTGCGAAATTGCCAATTAATTACATTTGTTTAGCTATGATGAGTAAATTATGAACTGTTTTTCTCAAAAAGTGAAACATTTGACTCAAATCTATATTGACAATGTACATTGCATGCTTGTTTATAGATGATGTGATATGAATGTTTCACATCGCGATTTAGCAGCAAGCGAGAATTCATGATAAGTACCGAGTACAATTCTAGTTAATGATTGTTGATCCAAATAGTTCCTTTGAATTTGATACAAATGGCTTACGGTTTTAGTGGTAAGACTTCATTTTGTTGACATTACATGGCCTTTTACCAAGCTTAAACCTCATTCCTCTGACTTTTGAAAATAAAATTCAACTGTAGGCCTATATATGGAAGGATTTGTTTTGGTATGGCTGCAGTTACCCGTAACTCGTGTTTCAAATTACATTGCCGACATTGGTTTAATTCGTCTAAAAAATTCTTGCGACCAGGGGGCCGTTTCACAAAGCCGTCGCAAAGTGCGATCAATCGCAGTTGCCATGACGTCGTATCTCTTCACTATGGTATCCATTGGCAACTACGATTCGTTTGCGATGCGACTGCTTTGTGAAACGAGCCCTCGAGTGGCAAATAAATTGTTAAAACATGGTTTTCAGAAATTTATAAAGACTGGGAATAGAATTTATGTAAGTAGGCCCCTATATTCCTACATTATTTACACAATAGTATTCCACTCTTGGCAAAATATGTTGTATGCAAAACTTTTGAAAATAATTCGGATGTATCTTCATCAATTGATTTATTTTTCGACCCCCCCCCCCCCTTCTGTCACTCTTCCGCTCTTAAACGAAAATTGAATCCAGCCCGTGGATTGGTTCATTTCACTCAACTTGACTCAACAAGTTGAAAAAGAATTGTCATACAATTATTTTCTCAATAGTGTTGAGGCCTGTTGAGTCTAGTTGAGTCTTGTTGGGTGCTGTTGAAAAACCCTTCCAGTTCCACGCTATTCAACACAACTCAACTTTCCCCCCGACATGAAGTTGAATCGTGTTGAGTCAACAAATGTTGAGTGATGTTGAGTAGTGTAGACGGGGATTAAAGACCTGGTTTGAAGGAAATAAAAAAATCAGTCGTTAATATTGAGGGCGACCTAGACAAAAAGGCCTTAAATTAGGGTATGCCAAATCAAACACTGAAGTTACCCGATTTCTGTTCGTCGTTGTTGTATGGTTTTACATCCCCATTTACACATTTTAAACATAATTATTATTTTTGGGAATAAAATGAATTTTATGTACAATAACTATATACTATTGTGTGAAGCGCTCCAAGCTTAGCCCCTTATGGACTATCAATGGTTTATAACTTGGCCACACGGGGCAATAACTTCGATTTGGTTTGTTTTATGTTGCAGCTTTGAATTTGATCTTTTTACTTGGTATTTTAAGGTATTTTTCAATTTTCAGTTTATTTTCAGTTTATTTTCTATACGGTATAAAGTGCGCTAGTCGTTGAATCCACGAAATAACATGGTGGGCTAACCCACATTAACCCCACGTGATAATGTCATAATTGTCTACATTTCCTAGAGTTTGGGAGTTTAGAGTAGGCCTATATCCATGGTTCTAATTAATTAGACATCTGAACTGACGGAATGGACTGGGTTGGTTGGTTGGTTGATTGCCTCATTGCCGGGAGGAAACCCCCGACCGTCGGCGAGTACCTGGCAACTCTTCCGTACACAGTGAAACATCCACTCAGACATTTTTAAAATTTTTTTTGGCGTGAGTGTGATTTGAACCCGCGCCGCATCGGTGGAAGGCCTGTGTGGGACTGAGGGACGAGGGACGAATAGGCTGGGGGAGAGTACAGTTTTGTGTGTTTGGTAGTTTGTCGTTCGACATCAAAAACCTGTCTGCGTGTAAGGTCCCCTTTGAACCACCTGACAACATTTGTATGTATGTTCGCTTGTTCGTTTTCCTCTGAATTAACTGTTTTGTATTGGTACTTTCAAATTTGTTAGTTTTGGTGTTTCGTTCGTTCGCACGATGTTACTTTGTAAGACAAAGCCCAGATGTTGTTTCCCAATAACATTCTCAGATTGATCGTTGTTATTGTAACTTCCGAATTATATCCTTTTATTGACTGTTGTACTTTGCATATCAAGACGTTTTCCACCCAGTGGTATTTAGTTGGAGGTTCTTGTCTATATATTACATCGAAACTCCTCTTAGTTATACAAAAGTGTTGAGATTATGGTTTAGCTGTACGAAGGGACTATCAAAGAAGTTTCCTGACACAGTTTTAGGTGAGCAGTGTTTAAAGAGCCATGAGCTGCCAAAATTCACACTTTTTTTCATAATTTCTGATTGTCAAGACAGTAAGAAGCTTTGAGGGCCATCGAAAAACTAGATGATTGGCGTTGGAATGAGGAAAATCCATACAGTATGTGGCCTGTACGAACCGGAATAGTGTTCGAAAAGTAAACAAAATTTAAATAACCGGGACGACCATTATTCATTCTAAGTCAAAGCTAGTTCAAAACAATACCTTATCGTACATTCTCGAGACAATAATTTCAACATTCTGTTTTAACGTCAAAATATCAACATTTTTGCAGCTCATTTCGAGTTATCGTTTCTTTAAAATTCGGATAGCAACTCTTAGATTTTCCCCTATGTTGATGTGGCATTGAAGAAGCTCGTATCAAAATAACTTCAAGATCCTTGAGTATTATCTGTACCGTAAGATCCTTGGCCAGTATTGGTACCGTGATATCCTTGACGACTATTTGTACCGTAAGGTTGTTGATCAAGCAAAGTACCCTAATGCCTATAGAAGACTTCTCCAACATTGCTCAATAAAACTTTTGACGTAGATTTTACTGCATTAAATTGGTTTCCTAGACAACGTATACACAAAGGAAAAAGTTAGGCACCCCCCTGAAAAGACTGCACCGACAGATAAAATCATTGGTGTAGGGAGATCGTTTGCAAACTGATGTTGCAGAAACGATTGTGATCATAAAAGGCAACATTCTGGCGATGAGAAAACCCCATTAATGGGAATAAGCTATACAATTTATTCAGGATATCGTTAGCCAAACGAAAAGTGTATTTTAACAAAATAAAAAGATGTCCATCTGGCTTCACAGGGCGAACATATTGAAGTAAAAATGTCACTTTGAGTGTGTAGAACACATCTCTAGAACAGAAGGTCAATAGCGCGTATAGCCTCCATTAGCTTCCAACCTGCGTTGCATCCCTCCAGTGAGACGTCGGATCTGTTGAAGGGATAACTGTCGCCAATACCGATGTAATTCGGCTTCCAATTCCTGCAGATTCTGTATAGGAGGCTCTAGGGCTTGAATGTTTCTGCCCATCCTATCCCAAATGTGCTCTAAAGGATTCAAATCGGCGCAGTTACCCCTTCAACAGATCCGACGTCTCACTGGACGTCAAGGGCATCTTTTTATTTTGTTAAAATATACTTTTGATTCGATAAAATAAAATAACTAACTAACTACTTTTGATTGGGCTAACGGTATCCTGAATAAATTGTATAGCTTATCGCCAGAATGTTGCCCTTTATGATCACAATCGTTTCTGCAACATCAGGTTGCCAACAATCTCCCTACATCAATGATTTAATCGGTCGGTGCAGACTTTCAAAGTTGAACCTATATGAGAATGTAAACAGTTGATATCAAACGCCTCAGACGAGACAGTTTTATTTTTATGAGAACATAATAAAACACACAATGATAAGAAGTCGACAATTTATTTAAGGAGATACATTTTCAAAGATTAAAGCTGATCTTCAGTGAATGGGTTTAGTACTACACACCGTCAGGTTTGGCATCATTCTCCATGGAGCGGGATTTAGGGTTTAGTCCTTCACACCGTCAGGTTTGGGATCATTCTCCATGGACTGGGATTTAGATTTTTCACTTTCTTTGATAGACTTGTACTTTTTAAGGCTTGCATTTCTCAAAACTGATTTTTCGTCTTGTGTATTTGTTGAAGAGATTGGTTGTTCCACTGTTATTTCATCCTCTGTAACATCACCACTTGCTTGGCGACAGGCTATGAAGAGAAATGCAATAGATGCACACCCGAACACCCCAGAAGCAATCAGGAAAACCAGTTCGTAAGAGTTCGTTTCATCATACACTAACCCTGTAAATAGAGCCGTACATCTACTTATATTAAATTTTAAACAAGTATCACATCAAAAAGATTTTAGCCGAGCTAACTATGTTGTTCGTTTTTGCTAAAATTTAATATTCATTAGAATGTCTAAGCTAATGTTCAGATTCTATGGAATATCTTCCGAACACTATGGTATATAGGCCTATGGTTTCACAAATAATTTGATATCAATATAAATAGCATTATGTTAAACATAATTGAGCTCACCTGCCATCGGGAGACCGACCACCTGGCCAGCTCCAATCACAAGTAATGTGAGAGACCAGAGAGCTTGTTTGGCCTTCACTCCAGTCACAAATAACTGTAAGGTTGGATAGATGGTCGTCATCAACAATCCATCCACAGCGCCATGTACTAAAATTATAGATATTACTCATTGCTATATTATTTCAATTAGATTCTTACATTGTGGTATAATTCGGGTATGGTGACAACAACCCTCCGTACAAATAATCATTTAAAATGAATAGGGATGTGCAGCATAAAATTTAAATACATTTTTTGTATTAAAGAATGGATAGAAATGAACAAGCAGATGTCAAAATACCTTATAATTGACCATTTATAACAAAATTTGGCAGACAAACTACAGGACAGGTCAACAAAGTGTCCTACCTAAGTCTCTACTAGCACATGTAAAGCTGTTACAAACGCACATGGGTTTCAATCATGCCCTTAATTCAGTTCTTCAAAAGATATGTAGGAGAGCACAATTTTATTGGCCTAAAGTTCACAAGTAAGAGTAAGGGTAAAAGTGAACACATTTACAGCTCAGGGAAGTCATGACAATTCAAAGTTGTCCCCCTCAGCCAGAATGTTTTGCTCTTGCTTCAAAATGGAATAACTATAGAAAGACACAGGTAAAAGTCGCCAATCAAACCAGCTATTAGATGTTTTGTTGTTTATTGGTGGTATCAGTTTTGTACTTGTTGCTTGGATTGACACTTTGACTTTGAAAATAAATGTTCTTGCTTGGCCTAGACATTGAATTTCAGATCCTAATACTGACTGTTTATTCTGTTGTTGTTGTTAGATTTCATGCGTACAATGACTGTTAACAAATCCTAACAGTTCCCATGCAATCAAGAAAAGGAAAACACTCGTTCTATACGAGTATTTTTGTTTGCCACATTTTGACGTTATCTCTCCCAGTGTACTGGGGATTTTGCCCCCCCCCCCAAAAAAAACAAACAAACAAACAACAAAACAAAACAAAAAACAAAAACAATTAAATCCAAAAACGATCATAATCAGCTATGACAAATTAGGCATTTTGTATTCCCACACAAGAATTGCTGTACTGTTGTAACTTATTTACAACGAATATCATACAATAGACCAGTGAAACATTACCAAAATAATCAATATTGCTGAGCGTGAGTTTTTCAACGAGAATGAGTTCACAATTACATATCCTCATAATCTATTAGGTTTGGTGTTAGAGTAACAAAATGACATTCAATTGAATGCTACATGCCAGATCATAGTCTGTGTAAGAAAAATTGAACAAATTCTGAGTGGGTTTTTTTGGGGGGGAATCCCACCTCACTAAACCTGGCAACACCGTCATAATAGAGAACCGCTGTTGAGTTGAACGTAAAACAACAATCAATAAATCTGAAGTAACCAACGGCCACCTTGTGAGAGAGAACTTACTTGTACAATAAACCGCTATTTGAATGACACGTGTGGAATAAGGAAGTAGAGCTGAACCAATGGAGAGTACCCCACTACACAGTGCAAACATCCATATGAAATGTGGCGCTATTGGGGAACCTGTTCAGAAAAGAAATATTTCGAATAATTCATATTATTACTGATATATTCTACTTGAATCACGCCATGATAACATAAAAAGGCTTATGACAAAACAAAAAATAAATAAAATTCGAAACAAAACTAGCTGATAAAAATACGATAAAGGCGTATGCCTTAAACAGACTAAATGGGCCTAAGGCGTATCGGTTTTCACAAGATCAAAGGGATAAAGGCATATACTCAAGGCAGATTAAAAGGGATAAAGGTGTATGCTTAAAGGCGTATGCTTAAAACAGACTAAACTGGATACAGACGTATACCTAAGACAGAATAAAAGGGATAAAAGCGTATACCTAACAAAGATTGGAAAGGATAAATGTATATACCTACACAGAATAAACGGGATAAAGGCGTATACCTAACAAATTAAACGCGATAAAAGAGTATACATAAGACAGAATAAAAGGGATAAATGCGTATACCTAACAAAGATTGAAATAGATATAAGAGTATACCTAACAAAGATTGAAAGAGATATAAGAGTATACCTAACAAAGATTGAAAGAGATATATGGGTATACCTAACAAAGGGTAAAAGAGATATATGAGTATACCCAACAAAGATTAAAAAATATATATGAGTATACCTAACAGAGATTAAAAGAGATATATGAGTATACCTAACAAAGATTGAAATAGATATATGAGTATACCTAACAAAGATTAAAGAGATATATGAGTATACCTAACAGAGATTGAAAGAGATATATGAGTATGCCTAACAAAGATTGAAATAGATATATGAGTATACCTAACAACGATTAAAAGAGATATATGAGTAAACCTACGTCAGATTAAAGAGATATATGAGTATACCTAACAAAGAGTAAAAGAGATATATGAGTATACCTAACAAAGATTGAAATAGATATATGAGTATACCTAACAAAGGGTAAAAGAGATATATGAGTATACCCAACAAAGATTAAAAAATATATATGAGTATACCTAACAAAGATTAAAAGAGATATATGAGTATACCTAACAAAGATTAAAGAGATATATGGGTATACCTAACAAAGGGTAAAAGAGATATATGAGTATACCTAAGACATATTAAAAGAGATATATGAGTATACCTAACAAAGATTGAAAGAGATATATGAGTATACTTAACAACGATTGAAAGAGATATATGAGTATACCTAACAAAGATTAAAAGAGATATATGAGTATACCTAAGACATATTAAAAGAGATATATGAGTATACCTAACAAAGATTGAAAGAGATATATGAGTATACCTAACAACGATTGAAAGAGACATATGAGTATACCTAACAAAGATTAAAAGAGATATATGAGTATACCTAACAAAGGTTAAAAGAGATATATAAGTATACCTAACAAAGATTAAAGAGATATATGAGTATACCTAACAAAGATTAAAAGAGATATATGAGTATATCTAACAAAGATTGAAAGAGATATATGAGTATACCTAACAAAGGTTAAAAGAGATATATGAGTATACCTAACAAAGATTAAAAGAGATATATGAGTATACTTAACAAAGGTTTAAAGAGATATATAAGTATACCTAACAAAGGTTAAAAGAGATATATGAGTATACCTAACAAAGATTAAAAGAGATATATGAGTATACCTAACAAAGGTTAAAAGAGATATATGAGTATACCTAACAAAGATTAAAAGAGATATATGAGTATACCTAACAAAGATTAAAAGAGATATATGAGTATACCTAACAAAGGTTAAAAGAGATATATGAGTATACCTAACAAAGGTTAAAAGAGATATATGAGTATACCTAACAAAGGTTAAAAGAGATATATGGGTATACCTAACAAAGGTTAAAAGAGATATATAAGTATACCTAACAAAGGTTAAAAGAGATATATGAGTATACCTAACAAAGGTTAAAAGAGATATATGGGTATACCTAACAAAGGTTAAAAGAGATATATAAGTATACCTAACAAAGGTTAAAAGAGATATATAAGTATACCTAACAAAGATTAAAAGAGATATATGAGTATACCTAACAAAGGTTAAAAGAGATATATGAGTATACCTAACAAAGATTGAAAGAGATATATGAGTATACATAACAAAGAGTAAAAGAGATATATGAGTATACCTAACAAAGATTGAAAGAGATATATGAGTATACTTAACAACGATTGAAAGAGATATATGAGTATACCTAACAAAGAGTAAAAGAGATATATGAGTATACCTAACAAAGATTAAAGAGATATATGAGTATACCTAACAAAGATTAAAGAGATATATGGGTATACCTAACAAAGATTAAAAGAGATATATGAGTATACCTAACAAAGATTAAAGAGATATATGAGTATACCTAACAAAGAGTAAAAGAGATATATGAGTATACCTAACAAAGATTAAAAGAGATATATGAGTATACTTAACAAAGATTAAAAGAGATATATGAGTATACTTAACAAAGATTAAAGAGATATATGAGTATACCTAACAAAGATTAAAGAGATATATGGGTATACCTAACAAAGATTGAAAGAGATATATGAGTATACTTAACAAAGATTAAAAGAGATATATGAGTATACTTAACAAAGATTAAAGAGATATATGAGTATACCTAACAAAGATTAAAGAGATGGACTTGGGTTTTGACTGCCAAACCGGTCAGACGTGTTTTGTTGAGCTCTATCCTACTGTAGGTTGGTGTTGTAGCCTCTTCGACGAGGCCGACGGGCTGTTGGCTGTATAGCCATGAGTCGGCCCGCCCGGAATAGTGCCTCAGGCCAGGCGACACATTTCGACAAGGAACTTTCCATGTACGTGAATGTTGGGGACATCAGGAAAATAACTGCAGAAAGGATCATAACAGCCATTGAAAATATGTGTGGACTAAATGCTATTGTAGCGTGTATTCCGAGAGGATCGCATTCGTACGAAATAACAATGAGTGATAGTGAATCGTTTGACCTAGCTCTTGGGGGAATTGACATTGATGGAACAAACTATGAATGTGATGAAATTCTAACGAAGTTTGTTGTTGTATCGTTTCTACACCTGCCCGGATATATTGAAGACAAAGATATTAAAGATGTTTTACGAGATCTGAACATTGAGATAATATCACCAATCAAAAGGCGATATCACAAAGGGACGTCAGTTGTAGACGGCACAAGGTATGTGAAAGTAAAATTCCCCCCTACGATAAAGTCATTACCATACGCTATGCGTTTCTACACTGTACATGGGCCAGAATATTTTAAAGTCATCCATGATAATCAGTCTAAAGTGTGCTCGAAGTGTTTGTCCGATCAACATATCTTCAGATCCTGTCCGCTGTTTAAATGTTTTAAGTGTAATCAGCAGGGCCACATCGCTAGAGTTTGTGTAGCAGAGGAATGTGGGGAATGTGGTTATTGTGGAGACAGATGTAGGTGTGATAAGTTTACTTCAGGCAATGCAGGAGACCCGGATTGTGAGGCAGAAATGAACCCGACTAGTCCAACTAGAACAAAATTGTGTTCGGTATGTGGAAAATTTGATTGTTTGTGTCGCGCGGACATAATAAAGCCGAGCATAAACAAAAATGATGCAAATGAAAGCGATGTAAACGAAAGCGATGTAAACGAAAGTGATGTAAATGAAAGTGATGTAAATGAGACCGACGAAACGTTAGAAAATCATAAGGAAGCTGACGTAATAATTAACCAAAGTATTGATAACCACACTGTTGATGATATTAATTCCACTGGATTAATGTTTAGTCAGAGTAATGAGGAAATTGAAGAAGGAAGTGAGATGGACTCACAATCCTCTGGTTTTTCTATTGTGAAACCAAGGAGGAGTCGCCGCATAAAACCTCAACCGAACATCACAAAAACGAGGAGAGCGGCACCCTACATGAGGAAGACAGCCAGCGATGTAGATATTGACTAAGTGTATTATTGACCTTATAACTGTACAACGTTCGTGACGTCACTTTTACCTTGCACTCTAATAATGGTTCTCATAGGATCCCTTAATTGCAACGGACTTAAAAACTGCGATAAAATAAAGAATGTTAGTAGCTATCTAGCAGTTTCCCAAATTGACATACTTTGTTTACAAGAAACTTACTGGGACGACCAATTTGTTCTAAAATATAAAACTATGTTTGCGGGCGATGTTTATTGTAGTAACGGTGATGGTAAAAGTAAAGGTGTCGCTACTATTATTAGTGATAAATTGAAACATTGTGTCATCGATGTTAAGACAAGCGATAATGCCCGTATTGTTAGAGTATGTTTAGAAATAGAAGGGTTAAAATATGACATTGTCAACTGTTATGCCCCTAATGATGTTAAGGAGCGGGATGTTTTTTTTCAGTCTCTTGAGACATTTGTGCGCCCAGATTCTTTTTTTATGTTGCTAGGAGATTTAAATATTGTTTTTTCCTGTATTGATAGATCTACCAATGTTTTAGAATGTGATAAATCAAGGCGTACTTTTTTGGGACTGACCAGAAAATATAATTTAAGAGATATGTGGCGGTACTGTCACCCAGAAAAGATTACATTTTCTTGGCGAAGAACTGTGAATAACATATTAAGACAAAGTAGAATTGACCACGTATTTGTAAATAGAGATTTAACACCGAAAGTTAAAACCGTTTACTATCGGCGAAACGCCTTTAGTGATCATAGTACACTTTTTGTACGTTTAGATCTGTCTACTGTTGAGAGGGGCCCGGGTTTATTTATTTTCAATAATCAGTTGTTAAAAAATATTGAATTTTGTAATGAAATTAAAAATCTTATCAGAACGGAAAAAGAAAGTGATCTCTATAGAAATGAACTACCAATTTGGTGGGATAATCTTAAGTATAAGATAAAAAAGATTTCTATGAGATTTGGAAAAAAAAGGAAAGATGACACCAAAAATCAGTTATTCAATATCCAATGTAAATTAGATAATGAGTATAGACGAGCTGCAAAACAACCCTCTTATGATAAAACTATTATATATAAATTGGAAAGTGAACTGAAAGAAATAGAATTGGATCAGTGTAAGGGGGCTATTTTGAGGTCAAAATCGCAATGGGCGGTTGAGGGAGATCGTAACACTGCATATTTTCTCAATTTAGAAAATTATAAACAGGAGGGTAAATGTATTTCCGGACTTTGCTCCCAATCGGGAGATGTTGTTTATACCACTGATGAAATTTTATATGTTACAAAATCTTTTTATGCAGATCTCTATTCCGCTGAAGAAATTGATAATGAAGCTGTAGATGAAATTCTGTGTCACGTGACAGAAAAGCTAGGTAAAGAAGAAAAGATTGCATGTGATGTTGATCTGACAAAACAGGAATTGTGGGACTCGGTAAAGGGACTATCCAAAAATAAAAGTCCTGGGAGTGATGGCCTGACAGCCGAGTTCTACTGTTTCTTTTGGTCAGATCTCAGAGATATTTTATTCGAAATATTTTGTGATGCTTTTAGGTCAGGAAATTTACCACGTTCTATGCGATCAGGTATTATAAGCTTAATTTACAAGCAAACAGGAGATAAGACTGAATTAAAGAATTGGCGACCGATAACATTATTAAATGTTGACTACAAAATATTATCTAGATGTTTATCTAATCGTTTAAAATATGTAATGAATACAATTGTCTCCCCTTATCAGAGCTGCTGTGTACCTGGGAGAAATATAAGTGATACTGTAGCCAGTATACGCGATGTTATTGATTATGTAAATGAAGATGACCTGGATTTGTTTGTACTGAAACTTGATCAAGAAAAGGCGTTTGATCGTGTTTCACATGTCTTTTTGATAACCGTTTTGAAACATTTTGGTTTTGGTGAAAATTTTGTAAAATGGATTAGTACTCTGTATAATGATATAAGAAGTGCAGTGAAGGTAAATGGCTTTCTTACACCTTACTTTAATGTTAACAAATCTGTACGACAGGGCTGTCCGATCTCCGCTATGCTGTATGTTTTAACTGTAGAGCCTCTGGGTTGTTTGATACGTCAGAATGAAAACATTCGCGGCATAGATATTCCATTTTCTATTCATACTTCCCTTAGCTTCCAGCATGCTGATGACATAACATTGACATTAAAGGACACTCAATCGGTTGTTATGGCCCTTGATATTGTTAACACATACTGTAGAGCGTCTAATGCTAGAATCAACAAAAGTAAGAGTGAGCTGTTATATGTAGGAAATGGTTTTTATAGTGATAGAGTTTCTGGTATAGAGGTTAAACGAGACACTCTTAAAGTCCTAGGTGTTTATGTAGGTCCCAACTCTAAGAAATGTGAAGAACTCAACTGGAATGACTTAGTTAATGATACAGCCCGCATCCTTAAGCGGTGGGAAAGGCGTTTCTTGACTATACATGGTCGGGTAACAGTGTTAAATACTTTAATAATGTCTAGAATTTGGTATCGACTCTCTGTTGTTTATATGCCCAATGTATATATTGAAAAACTAAAGAAAGATTGTATCAGTTTCTTGTGGGGTGGCAGGGCACACCTCATTGCTTATGGCACTGCTGTAAATCGTACTTGTGATGGAGGGCTAAACCTCCAGGATGTTGAGACAAAACGAGACGCATTTCGTCTAAAAACATTAGCAAAGTTCTTAAATCCGACCTGTATTGGAATTTGGAAAGAATGTTTTCGAATGTTTCTATTTAATGTCTATAATTCTAAGTTATCTTTTGAATTGTTGTATATGCAGAATCCTCGTTTTATATTTTCCAAACTCCCGATCTTCTATAGGGAAGTATTTAAGGTGTGGAGTGAATTCGGAAGATATGTTAATTTAGTTGTTGAGTCACAACCACAGATATTATGTCAACCCTTGTTCTCAAATCCTAGAATTGTTGTAAACGGGAAAACTTTAAACTGCGATACATTCAAAAGAGCTGGGTTGACGCAAGTCAAAGACATATTGTATGAAGTTATACCGGGATTTTTGCCGTCCGAAGCAATAATTGAGATTGTTCAGGATTCTGTTGAAGACATTATTGTTAGTAAAATACAGGCAATGTTTGAACTAATTAAGTCTTGCATACCGTGTAGCTGGAGTAAAATGACAGTTGAAAATAATAAATTAAAACCAGAAGAAGTCACTGTGGAAATTAATGGTCTAAAGAAGTCGGTTGCAGTTTTAAATACTCGGGACTTCTATAAAGCTCTAATTAGAAAAATAGAAAAAGAACCAGCTTGTGTAAAAATGTGGTCGAAAGAAATGCCTTCTTTGAATATTAAACCATATTGGATGTTGGTTAATTTTTATGGGAAAAATCCAGAGTTACGCCAGTTGGATTTCAAAGTGATTCATAACGTCATTTTCACAAGATGTAAGGCGTTCAAAATCGGCTACGCTAACTCACCAATGTGCTGTATGTGTAACAGTGAAGATGAAAATTTAATGCATATTTTTGTCAACTGTAGTGAACTTAGAAGTTTCCATTGTTATTTTTGGCAGTTACTGGAGTCACTTTTTATGTATGCTCCTGTACCAGTGTTAAATCAGATATCGCTACAAAGTCTGCTTTTATTTGGATATTTAGGGAACAATAATCATGTCAATAAGTACTTTATTAACATTATATGTTCTGTAGCAAGATACGCAATTGACAAACAGAGAAGGTTAAAAACATACTATGCAACTACTGTGGATTTAAAGAGATTTTTTATATACCTAGTCAAGATAAATGTGGGATATAGTTTTACATATTACAAAGAAAGGAATGCGATTGATATCTTCAACGCTAGATATCTTCACAATAATGTCTTAGTGAAGCTTTATGATACACAACTACAGTTTAAATTGTAATATGACAATCAATGATCCTACATGCATGATGTACTTGTTCCATTTGGGATATTAACATTGATACTGGAAGGAAATATTATATAATTTCTATGTGTCCTCCCACTTCTGTGATATTTCTGTTTTAATCTGGGACAAATGTTGACATGATGTTGTAAACTTGATGAACTAATAAACATTAATGAAAAAAAAAAAACCTTGTGAGAGAGAACTTACTTGTACAATAAACCGCTATTTGAATGACACGTGTGGAATAAGGAAGTAGAGCTGAACCAATGGAGAGTACCCCACTACACAGTGCAAACATCCATATGAAATGTGGCGCTATTGGGGAACCTGTTCAGAAAAGAAATATTTCGAATAATTCATATTATTACTGATATATTCTACTTGAATCACGCCATGATAACATAAAAAGGCTTATGACAAAACAAAAAATAAATAAAATTCGAAACAAAACTAGCTGATAAAAATACGATAAAGGCGTATGCCTTAAACAGACTAAATGGGCCTAAGGCGTATCGGTTTTCACAAGATCAAAGGGATAAAGGCATATACTCAAGGCAGATTAAAAGGGATAAAGGTGTATGCTTAAAGGCGTATGCTTAAAACAGACTAAACTGGATACAGACGTATACCTAAGACAGAATAAAAGGGATAAAAGCGTATACCTAACAAAGATTGGAAAGGATAAATGTATATACCTACACAGAATAAACGGGATAAAGGCGTATACCTAACAAATTAAACGCGATAAAAGAGTATACATAAGACAGAATAAAAGGGATAAATGCGTATACCTAACAAAGATTGAAATAGATATAAGAGTATACCTAACAAAGATTGAAAGAGATATAAGAGTATACCTAACAAAGATTGAAAGAGATATATGGGTATACCTAACAAAGGGTAAAAGAGATATATGAGTATACCCAACAAAGATTAAAAAATATATATGAGTATACCTAACAGAGATTAAAAGAGATATATGAGTATACCTAACAAAGATTGAAATAGATATATGAGTATACCTAACAAAGATTAAAGAGATATATGAGTATACCTAACAGAGATTGAAAGAGATATATGAGTATGCCTAACAAAGATTGAAATAGATATATGAGTATACCTAACAACGATTAAAAGAGATATATGAGTAAACCTACGTCAGATTAAAGAGATATATGAGTATACCTAACAAAGAGTAAAAGAGATATATGAGTATACCTAACAAAGATTGAAATAGATATATGAGTATACCTAACAAAGGGTAAAAGAGATATATGAGTATACCCAACAAAGATTAAAAAATATATATGAGTATACCTAACAAAGATTAAAAGAGATATATGAGTATACCTAACAAAGATTAAAGAGATATATGGGTATACCTAACAAAGGGTAAAAGAGATATATGAGTATACCTAAGACATATTAAAAGAGATATATGAGTATACCTAACAAAGATTGAAAGAGATATATGAGTATACTTAACAACGATTGAAAGAGATATATGAGTATACCTAACAAAGATTAAAAGAGATATATGAGTATACCTAAGACATATTAAAAGAGATATATGAGTATACCTAACAAAGATTGAAAGAGATATATGAGTATACCTAACAACGATTGAAAGAGACATATGAGTATACCTAACAAAGATTAAAAGAGATATATGAGTATACCTAACAAAGGTTAAAAGAGATATATAAGTATACCTAACAAAGATTAAAGAGATATATGAGTATACCTAACAAAGATTAAAAGAGATATATGAGTATATCTAACAAAGATTGAAAGAGATATATGAGTATACCTAACAAAGGTTAAAAGAGATATATGAGTATACCTAACAAAGATTAAAAGAGATATATGAGTATACTTAACAAAGGTTTAAAGAGATATATAAGTATACCTAACAAAGGTTAAAAGAGATATATGAGTATACCTAACAAAGATTAAAAGAGATATATGAGTATACCTAACAAAGGTTAAAAGAGATATATGAGTATACCTAACAAAGATTAAAAGAGATATATGAGTATACCTAACAAAGATTAAAAGAGATATATGAGTATACCTAACAAAGGTTAAAAGAGATATATGAGTATACCTAACAAAGGTTAAAAGAGATATATGAGTATACCTAACAAAGGTTAAAAGAGATATATGGGTATACCTAACAAAGGTTAAAAGAGATATATAAGTATACCTAACAAAGGTTAAAAGAGATATATGAGTATACCTAACAAAGGTTAAAAGAGATATATGGGTATACCTAACAAAGGTTAAAAGAGATATATAAGTATACCTAACAAAGGTTAAAAGAGATATATAAGTATACCTAACAAAGATTAAAAGAGATATATGAGTATACCTAACAAAGGTTAAAAGAGATATATGAGTATACCTAACAAAGATTGAAAGAGATATATGAGTATACATAACAAAGAGTAAAAGAGATATATGAGTATACCTAACAAAGATTGAAAGAGATATATGAGTATACTTAACAACGATTGAAAGAGATATATGAGTATACCTAACAAAGAGTAAAAGAGATATATGAGTATACCTAACAAAGATTAAAGAGATATATGAGTATACCTAACAAAGATTAAAGAGATATATGGGTATACCTAACAAAGATTAAAAGAGATATATGAGTATACCTAACAAAGATTAAAGAGATATATGAGTATACCTAACAAAGAGTAAAAGAGATATATGAGTATACCTAACAAAGATTAAAAGAGATATATGAGTATACTTAACAAAGATTAAAAGAGATATATGAGTATACTTAACAAAGATTAAAGAGATATATGAGTATACCTAACAAAGATTAAAGAGATATATGGGTATACCTAACAAAGATTGAAAGAGATATATGAGTATACTTAACAAAGATTAAAAGAGATATATGAGTATACTTAACAAAGATTAAAGAGATATATGAGTATACCTAACAAAGATTAAAGAGATATATGAGTATACCTAACAAAGAGTAAAAGAGATATATGAGTATACCTAACAAAGATTAAAAGAGATATATGAGTATACTTAACAAAGATTAAAAGAGATATATGAGTATACCTAACAAAGATTGAAAGATATATATGAGTATACCTAACAAAGAGTAAAAGAGATATATGAGTATACCTAACAAAGATTAAAAGAGATATATGAGTATACTTAACAAAGATTAAAAGAGATATATGAGTATACCTAACAAAGATTGAAAGATATATATGGGTATACCTAAGACTGAGATGAGGAAACTTAGTAAAGCCTCTGCCAGTCCTTCATACGACATACAGGAAGCTGCCGTCTCTGCGTCTATACTAAGATCATGCATATATTGTATCTGGAAAAGATATTATATCACCTGTTCAAATCCAAAGACAAGTCAATTAAATCATTTTAAGATTCACAAGAAGAACAAAATTGAAAAGCTGTCATCGATAGTCGATTTGTGTTTATCGTTTATGGATAGCAAAGATTTGACGTGGACTAAACAACGTTCACAAATTTAGGTTTCTGGAGGGTCTATATATTTTTGGTTTTCATAGCCAGTAAAGACTGAACATAGAAACGAATTCTGCTAGCGATTTTGTCTCAAACCATTTCAAAGCGCAAGTCATTTATAATAAAAGGTTTGTTTTTGTGTAGACATAACCGTTAAAAGTAATTTTTTTTCATTGATTTTTTTTGGTCGGATTATCATAATTTAGATTCCCATTCTTTAAATCTGAAAGTAAATTGGACGTTTACATGTAAATGAATGGCATTGCATTTAATTGGAATTTGTTGTGCCATATTGTCATTGAAGTAATACCAAAATCCAACGGTTTCACAATCTTATTTCGGGAATATTGGAATTTTTGTGATCATTTCGAATTCATGTGTATCCAGGTTTATAGAGCTTATCTCAAGGTATAAAAACGTACTGAGAAAAATAACAACATCAAAATGAACAATCTCATCTTGATCTGTCCAAGAAGTCTCATTTTTCAATACTTACAAAATGAACTTTAGGAATAAAGATTGCTACAGATAACAGAAACATCCCCACTGCCCAACAGAGTAAATTAGTTATTGTGTTTTCGGCACACAGAAAGACGAGTGAATTAGATTTATGTCCTTTGTCTAATTCACGAACAACGTCTTTTGGATTAGTATTCTCGGTTTGTGTATTATCCGTGTTGTCCTTGGACTGCTGGTCATCTTGGTCTGTCAGCTGTCCATCATCCTTCTTATCCATATCCTTATAACCATGTGATAAAGCGGCTCCATCTTTAGAAAAACACTTTCTCCAACAGATAACTACTCGTGGATAACGGGACATGGGGAATGAACATAAGAAGCCGGTTATTAACACTACAACACCGAATATCCGTAGTGTATTTCTCCAGGTATGTCCCTCTATGCCATCAAGGTAAGCTACTAACGGGTTCACTAATAACATACCTGAAACATTCAACGATTGCACTAGATCAAAACTTCTCCAGTAAGGGATCGTAAATGGAAGACACAAACGCATTAGGATGAAATGGATTATTACACTGTACAAGGTAAGTAAGATAGGTCTATACTAAATTACAGTGTACAAGGTAAGTAAGATAGGTCTATACTAAATTACAGTGTACAAGGTAAGTAAGATAGGTCTATACTAAATTACACTGTACAAGGAGGCTAAGATAGGTCTATACTAAATTACACTGTACAAAGTAAGTAAGATAGGTCTATACTAAATTTCGGATAGAAAAAGGCTTCTTACCAACAGGTGCCCCGACGTTCATTATACTAGTGGCTGTAACATGGAACCTGTGGGAGGGTGGGAAGATTTCTTCGATTAAAACATACGGTGTGTTCATTGTAAGGCTTGATCCAAAACCATAAATCAAACAATAGAAGAGGAGAAGCCACTGAAGTTGTTCAACAAAAGAGGCGAGAAACAGACTGGCTCCACACATTCCTACGCCCAAGAGAAAGAGGATATAAGGGGAGATAATCGCCTCCAACTCGACGACCAACCAACAAAATGCACGGTTCAGTCCAAATGTCAAAGCTCCAATCCATCCTGTATAAAGAGATAGTTGGACATAATTAGTCATTCTAAGTGTCTATTACACTTTATGATAACGTTCCCTGAGGACCCTCACATACATTCGGTCAGCAGAGTAGTTAATTATATAACACCGAGGACCCCAGGTGTATACTGTTAGTAGAGTCTGAATGTGACTGTCACTAAAATAATATCTGGCAACAATCTATCACAAACTTTAAATGAAGCTAAGGAAGGAAAAAATGGGCTCAGCCGCCTTTAAATTTTGGAAAAAAGAAACACATTGGCATTTGATTGATTGATTGATGTTTTACGCCGCACTCAGAAAGTTAGAAATTGGTGTGGCAGTACTACCATAGAGTTGGATACTAAACTATGCCATGTAGTTGACCGTGCCCTTCTCAATAAATTGGACAGGTGTTGAGGGTACCATTATAGACAACGAAACTCAAAGCCTTTTGATTAACTCTTTCGCTACCGCAAGCCGTACTGTGCGGCTCTCAGTTTTCACGTATCAGGCGGCAAGCCGTACACTGCGGCGATCAGCCAACCTTAAGTAAACATCACTGTGATTGGTTGTTTTCCTATCAAATACTTGATTTTGACCAATGACTGTATGTTTAACGTAACGACTTGTGGTATGAACACTTGTCAGCTTCAGGGAATTCCCAATGACGTAGTATTTACTAAAAGTAGACATTCCGATGTGTTTTTCGTTTCGGACATGGACGAGGGTGTCAACCCTGGGCCGTCACGGACGAGAGGCCACCGTATTACGGCTCAACATGCGGCAAATCTTATTTCCCAGTGGGCTTTTAGTGACAATGAAAAGGTTATCCACACATTTGTACCTTCTAATAAATAAAGTCGCAGTGATAGCGGTTATGATAGCACGGATAACGTAATGACAACAACAACAAACAAACAATACATGTGTAGGTGGGCGTTGCAGTTTCAGACATTACGCGTCCCTGACTTGTTCACCAAACAACTGTTTTTTTCTCAAATCTGGAGGTTGTTTTTATACTTTGTTATAGTGGAAGTATGTCACATACTCATTATCTTCCTCTAAATCTGACAACCAGTGAAAAATCTATGTATTTTTTCTAGTGTTGAACTGAAATTCAGAATTGAATTTTGCGAATTTTTAACATCCTTCCATTTCTACCAATATGCAAATAAGGAAATAAAAAAGCCAAGTTACATTTGAGACAAAATGTTTGTTTAGTTTTCTTAGAAATACATCTAGCATTATGAAAATATATACTTTGCCATATAAATTGTGAAAAGGTCGGATTCACAAGGCGTTTATGTAGTTTGATGTCGCAATATAAAAATTTACCAAAAGTGTGCCTGGGCCAACCATGTAAATTGCTCCGGTAGTGAAAGAGTTAAAGGTGTTGTTGTACGAAGGGATCCTGGAGTGGATTAATTTTTATCGCTGATATTTGTCAAACATAAAAAGACCTGTAGACTCATTTTGAAGTTTAAATGTCTAAATACCAATGTAACTTATCATTATTGTAAGATGAATTCGTCCACGTTAAAGCTTATGTCTGCAAATTGTTACATGGCGAGTGTTGATGTGAAAGATGCCGAAGTCATCATGGTTTGTAATAGGTCAAAACACCCAGTTTCTGTTTTTCAGACAATGAAAATTAATCTCGGTTTGAATATTGGAGTGAAACTAATGCAGATCTACTGTACGCATTTTAAGCTTTCGATCAATGTCTGGTTGAAGATTTGGATGTGTGTTTTGAATTTTAAATCAATTTTGAAAACTGTCAAAATACTGTGTGCAGCGTGAAAACGGCATGGACTATTTCAACTTTATTTGGTTGTAAAGGATGTATCATGGAAATAGAAAGGAAAAGCCTCAAGGATATTTAGGTCATAAGCCACAAATCAAAACGTTAGCGTTATCACAAATGGGAAATGAAACTGTATCCTGTAACATATAGTAGTTAACCTGTTTACCTAACGGCCTCACCTCCTGTCCACGCATGTTCAGTCAATTATTAAAACCTATGTATGCTACTCTCAGAAGTATATCAATCGGATACATAGAAAGAAATACTCACACTGTGTTAACGAAATTTCAATAGACTCTATGTCTGGATTAAGTTATTCCGGAAATGAGTAGACTTAAAAGAAGATCCAAATATTTGTGTGTTTCTTTTTTTGTATTATCTTCCCCCCCCCCCCCCCCCTGCATTTTTTCTGGGCATTGTTGTAGTTTTTTTAGAAGTGGAATAAGACCAGTTTAGTTGGATGGAGATCTGGTAGTTAGGCGTTAGGTAGTTAGGGTATCAGCTGTATCTAATAATAGGGAAAATTGTCCACCTTCAAGGTAGGGTCAAATTGTTGTTAACAGGCTTCCCAAGGACTACTGAAGGCCCCAGTGGAGGATTTGGCTCAAAGAAAGTTATGGAAGGTGTTGTGAGTTCAGACATTAATGGGAAATGAAATTGTGGTCCTCTGACGTGTAATGACAGAAAGAAAGAATGAATGCGACCAACTATTCTCCTGTCACAGGTTTTAAAATCTCACGTTGTTCCTGTACTGAGGTAGACCTATGGCCGGGTAGAAATTAAGAATTAAACGAAACTTATTCATGTTGGGGTTTGATCGGAATTCTGCTGTTGTCATAGGTCAGGAACGAGGAATTATGTTCTCACTCTATAATGCCTGATATCACACCGACCTTGTGAAATTCCTTGTCCCTAACTACTGGAGAAGTGATCTGGCTTGTGGCCGTGTTTACTCGCACGTAATTCCTCCTTCCTGACCTATGACATCGCTAGAATTCCAATCAAACTTTAATTTTACAATTCACCTCAGTCCTATGGCGTTATTCATACTTTCAGTATTGATTGTTGACAGCAGCGTTTTCTTTGTACAAGACATCCGCTTATTTAATCTCTTAAAACCCTTAATAGCCTTTCAATAAGAAGTATTTTCGGGTGCACAAAATCCACGAGATTATCACACACAATTCCGATTTTTCGGAACCATTAGAAATGTTCGACATTTACTCATACTGTGATTTGCCAGCCTTATATTGGACACCGTAAGATCAATATTACATAGCCATATGATCAAACAATCAGAACTAAAATTATGTATGAACCTTAATAAAAGTGAAGTTAGAGGGACAAGTTACCATTATGTATATTAAGTGTATTCCTTCATATTACTTTTTTAAGGTGAAATTGTGAAATTAACTGCTTCAACAAATATGAATTGTGTTCAGTACCGGTTTTGTTGTGTCTTGTACGAATTGTCTAAAATGTCTTGTTTGTTATTGTTACCATTCGGTGAAATTATAGTTTATTTTATATATTTCTGGTGATAGAACAATCCCTATGTGGTTTTATTCCCGTTATTTTATTTTGCTTTTTGTAATTCTTATCTATGCTTGGTTAGTAAATGATTCAATTTAAATGAATTAAGAGGAAGATAATTTCATATTTATAACCCTTACAAAACTAATTTAACTTATGCCGAGCTTTATTAGAATGTGTATTTAAATATCGTTAACCCACGTAGTGTAACAGAACAAGTTTAATTCTCCAATTGAATATTCAAGGGAAAATACATTAAAGATCAGGAACAGCATTGACTGTGCTACGAGATAAGTTTTTACTGCTTTTATTGTTATGTATGGTCTAAATTTTACTTCTAGATAACTCAGGTAAGCATACATATTTGATATCATTTCGCTGTCTCAGCAGAATTCTGTTTATTGGTAAAGTAACTAAAGTGTCTATAATGAGTTAAAGCTTATACTAAAGTGTAAATGTCCAAAAGAAATTAACATTAAGAGAAAAGCGTCCTTACCGTATGTAATCAAAAGGGACTTACCTAAGAGTTGCAGACAGTCAAACGGACAGAATTCTCTATTTAATTGTTGAACAAACACTCCAAAACTGTTGATGATACCTGCCACTGGAATATGAACAATGACAGCAGCGACGACAAGCAGGACGCCATGAACCTCTTGGGTGTTTAACCCACCATGCGCCATTGTCGTAACGGTACATTCATTAGTTGCACTGTCGTAAAGGTGTGTATACGTTAGTTGCACATTCGTAATGACGCGTTTACGTTGACCACACTATCGTAATGGCGTGTATACGTTAGTTGCACAGTCGTAATGGCGTGTATAAGTTAACCACACTGTCGTAGTGGCGTGTATACGTTAGCTACACTGTCGTAATGGCATGTATACGTAAGGTACATTGTGGTAACATCATGTATACGTTAGCGACACTGTCGCAATGGCGTGTATACGTTAGCGGCACTGTCGTAATGGCGTGTATACGTTAGTTACACTGTGGGTAATGACGAGCATACGTATGTTAGCCTTTACTCTATTACTGATGAGTTGAACGTCGATTGACAAGATGAACTCTCCTTATAACAATGGTTTGGGTGGGTAAGTCGACACTCTATTCATGATTACAAGCTCGTAACAGCTGCTTTGTGGACAATAACAGTAACGCATGATACAACTGATGACAAACTTAACCACAGGCTACACTGATGTTTTACAACGCACTTAAAACTATGTATTAATTTTTAAAAAAAGATTTCTTTCAAGTTTCACATGCAGTTTATTTTAAAGTCAATATAGGAAGTTAAAGAATTCAGACCAGATTCCTCATACTCATCTGTGGTATTCAATTTAACTGTATAAAATCGACAAATTACGATAGTTTTTTTAAATTCATTCATTTTGTTTTAAAAATTTGTATATTTTTTATTGATTTCCGTTTATGGAACATTGTTGGACTTGGACTACAAAACATAAACAATTACCTTTTCTTTTTTTAAAATTTGTTCTGTTAAACTACCTGTTATGCGCAGTAATTCGGATGCTGTTGTAAATGAGTGTATATGTAACAGCTGGGACAAGTAACAAAGGTACTCTTCTCTCCATATAGTCTGTATTGATTCTTGTAAGCACCATAGTGTACCCGCGGATATCAATTCACGATTATCGATCAAGGTTAAAATTGAAATGTGTTATTAAAACTAAAACATTCCACACTATACAGGAGAATATATATTTCAAGTCGACTCTGGATTGAGCAATCTGGAGGCACTAGGCGAAGCACAAAAAACTTTGCCCACTGAATAAAAAGAAATCTTTCATAATCACAAGGGACGAGGAAAATGAGTTATTTTCCGGTTGATTATCGAAAGTAGACTTACATCCATCAATAGGCTATTTGAGACAACTTTCCATTCAATCTTCACTGGCTTAATTCAGCAGTAAGTCAAAAGAATTAATTCCCCTTATCTGATCACATTAGGAAGACGCCTACATGGTCCAAGCGTATCACAAAGTTGTCTCCCCTCTGCTGCTGCTGTTCCACATCCCCTTTTTCTCATTCCAAGATTTCCACAGCATGATTTCACACCGACTTGCGGGCATTTCAAACTCGATGGAAACTCGGCGAATGCAGGAAGGAATATCACCTCGCAGCCAACTCTAAGATAGAGCCTAAAACTACACGCATTTTTCTTGAGAATTGTAACTCTCCCTGTTTTTGTTTATAGAGCCCAATCATACTATTTTAAGATATTCTGTTTTTTTAAATAATTTCAACTCTCATCTCATTATAAGATATCCTTTAATATACATATAAAAGTGGTAAAATAGTATTGCCGTTTTGTTGGAGATCACAATATATTAAAGATGACAAACATTATTTTATTCAGTGATACTCGGACCTGGATTTGAACCCTCGTGAAATAAAGGGGCAGAAAACAAAAAAACAGCATGCAATTGCATCGAACGATTTGAGTCGATATGGACATATCGGAGTCGAGTGTCGTATAAAGCTTTTATGATAACCAATGCATTTTCCAACCTGCGGCTACTGGGACAGTCAATTATACTCCACTAAGCGGAGAGTGAAATTGTTTTCTGATTTCAAAATCTACCGCGCATAGACGTCACATAGCGTAATATAAGCAGGCTAACAGTGGTCAGGGTCCTGAATATGGTGCAATGGGACGTTTTTTACTTCCCTATTCATAGATATCTGGTAATAGTTAGATTGATCTGGAAGTTCTCACGGTCTATTTAAATGCCGCAATATTTATATTTAGTAAGTCATTTCTGAACTGTGCTCAAATATATGCTATCACTCAGCTGTCGTAATGCTATATGTTATTCTTACTTGGAGTGTTAGCTATTGCCCTTTGAGCTTTTGTCCGTAATACAGTCATTTGTGTGATCTATGGATTCTTCTAGTTGGGCAAACAGTTTACCAGTTTGTTTCTGTAGCAATGTAGATTATGACAGGTCTTTGTGCGACGTTACCATACGGGATATCATTCTAATGTTTTTATGTTTTTGTTGTTGACCAAGTACTTTGAGTGCTAACTTGGTTGTTGATTTAAAGACCCACTGGCCGGCATAGCCCGTTCGACATTTGCACGAGGTTACTACATCTAAAAACACAGGATACACAAAAGTTGTCCAGTTAGTTTTACAATGTATAACAGCCATTCAAAGTCACTCTTACCGGATCTTCAGTCTGTATTTGTCAGATAAAGTTCGTAAAATATTGTACTGTGTCGCTAGATCGTTCACAAGACTCAAACATCAGGACGCTTGTGTGCATGCCCGGGGCCAGGTTCGGAGTTTGTTAACATTATGGGTACCTGAAAAATATGTTTCAAATTAAAAATACAAAATAATGCCAAAACTTGCCAATTTTTTGGTAAAAATAGAAAGTCTCTACAGAAAATCGTCCATTGTTTTTAATGCAAACAGTATTCTTGATTTTCACGGCGAAAAATCCGCTTGACATGCACTCTTAGTACGTTACGTTATTTCCATATTTTCCCATAAACTGAGTGAATGTCTGCTCAATGCTCTTTCAACTTACGGATGCAAACAGTTCCGTAGATGTACTGCCATGTAAAATTTATGGTTCAATTAAATACACATTAAACAATTAAACTGCTTTAGTAAAGAGTATATTCCTTATCAAACAGTTTTAAAATTGTCTAAAAACGATGTGTGCAGAATGCAACGAGGTCACTATTGACAACTATATAATGGCGCTAACTGGCAATATTAAAAGACCTGAAACTCGTGCATCGTGGTCAGTAATTTGGATGAACGACGCACTGCCACCGCGTGGGAAGCTAGTCCGTGTTTTTGACTCCAAAATTACTATTTTTTTTACATTGACGGCCGTATTTTGGACCGTCAAATAAAAAATCTTCATTTTGGAGTCAGAAACCCGGACTAGTAGGAAACATGCGACACTTCAGCCTGAGCTGCCAAAATGTTGATATTTTGACGTTAAAACAGAATGTTGAATTATTGGCTATTTCTTTCAAGACGTATTGTTTTGAACTAACTTTCGCTTAGAATGAATGAATGGTCGTCCCGGTTATTTAAATTTCGTTTACTTTTCGAACACGTTGTCGGTTCGTACAGGTCACATACTGTATGGATTTTCCTCATTCTAACGCCAATCATTTAGTTTTTCGATGGCCTTCAGTCTCTTACTGTCGTGACGGTCAGAAATTATGAAAAAAGTGTGAATTTTGGCAGCTCATGCCACTTTAAGGTAGTTATGGGTTGTTGAAAATGGCGAATTCACTTTGCAGTTTGTGTGAATTTCTTTGAAGCGGTTAGAGCACTCGACGATAAATAATTTCGGAAGTGTTACTCCGATTGTGTAGACATAGTAATATCATCTACTGAGATAGCTGGAAGTATATATTGATGATGTGACAACGGGATATGACACACCATTCATACCGCTATATACTTTGGCAAACTGGGGGTGGATGTTTCCAGACTCCAGCTACCGCTCAGACCGCATGTTATCTTCTAACCAGCGGATGAATTCTAATAAAGACTTTTTAACTTTTAGGAGTTCCAGTTACTATTAATTAATTGAGATGACTCTCTCGAACCTGGATCAAAAACCCTCGGCTTGGCAATGCGAGCCCGTGTTAACAGTTGGTGCCGTGACAAGGATTGTGTAGATGTCTCAGCTGGATGGAAAGCATCCCCTGTGCCGGTGTGGCGAGGATGTATATTTGACGAGATATATGTGCCATAGATCAACAGGAATAAATCCACAGACGCAACCAATGGTTAATGACGTCGTACCTTGTGACTTCGACCTCTGCCTTGTGACAAACCAAAATCTTTCAATGGCATTTAGAAGTTGAAAGGTAACAATAAGGCGAAGAATTACTTATGGATAACAACTTCTTGGTTATTGGGGACGACGTTTCAATGTAGTTCTTACATCGTTATCAAAGCCAATCATTGACTTTGATAACGACGTAAGAACTACGTCGTCAACCAAGAAGTTGTTATCCATAAGTAATTCTTCACCTTAAAGTCAGCGTTTTCAAACAGTGACGGCTTGAGAGTTTGCTTTAGTGTTTTTCTACAATATTGGACAGGGTAGTGGCTTTGATCTTTCTGTGGTGATTGAGACGTTCTTTGACAAGACGACGACTAGCTTCTCTAAATTCTTCAGAGTTAACTGGTGGTTTTACTTGTAGGCTTTTCGGTATGATTCATGAGAAATGTTACGTGATTTGAGGTTTGGATAAATTTCTTCTCTAATTGATTGTGCTTGTGGTTGTCTCTGATGGCCGCATCTCTATGATGATGACGTATCAAATCTTACGATAAGGTGTAGTATTACGTAATCAACTCTTCATCTTATCTAACCAATGGACATTATTAGTTCAACCTATTATGGAACTGATGCCCTTTCGAATTTGAATTCCAGTAGAAAATGCAAATAAAAAAGGAATAAATGGTAAAATAACCCCTAATTTTATTTAACGAAGTGAAACTGGTCAAAAGTAAATAACAGAAATTTGGAGCAATTTGGTTTTTAGCAATTTCATTTTGAAGAAAGTAATAGTCTATGTTAAGTTGTTTTGATCATATCGATGTGTGTTCCACCTAATAGTTATATATTCTTGGAATGGTTACATTGTGTGTATCATTTTATATTTCCTCTGCACTCCATCAGATACAAATTGATGCTACAATATCAGTACAATTGAGCAGGTATATCAGTAATAATGTTACCTACATGAATTGATTCAGCTGAGATTCGCAGGATTCATTATTGTTGTGCTGTTTAGCTTATATCCCCATGAGTTGGAGGAAAGATTTTAAGATTCGTGGTCAGATTGGCGAACTTTTCCAATAAGATCGTTTGAGCCATGTTAGTTTGGTCCAACAAATCGATCGCGGTTTAGCTGATGGTCACCTGGAAAGTGAAATAATTCAAGAGGTTATCAGAGCAATGGTTCCTGGACTTCAGTTGGGAAGTTTCTTAGATGGAATGTCTAGTCTTGATCTGCAAAAGAATTTTAAGAGGGCTATTTTAAGGAAAACTGATTTATAGTACCATCAACTGTGTTCTAGGTGAGAAAGAGGACCCCAAAGCTTCATAATAGGGGCCATGAACCTCCGACAGAAAGTATTATTTGCTTCAAAGGAAAATATGAGACCACGTTATGAAAAACTGCAAATGAATATGCTATTTAGAAAAAATGTATTGACAGGTCTCCGAAGTAGTGTGGTTCGACAGGAAATGTGGTTAGATGGGAAAGCTGTGCTGGACGAAAACTCTGCAGCTGATCATTATAGATATAAACATACAACTGAAGCAGGAAGTTAAATGCAAAGTTAAATGCAAAGAGACATAAGAGTGCATCAGTGTGTGGGACCAGTAATGACGACATGCAACCCAGTACAGGAATTGTTAATCATCTGCAATGTGCAAAGAAAGTACCTAAAAGTGAAACCGATGAAGTTAAAAAACTGAAATTTTAGGTGGCTGTTCTTACCGGGAAATTATATGAATGGCTGAATCATCAAGGTCAGTATGATCCTCTACCCCTTGGTCCCCATCAAGGAAATGCAAACCAGGATGAACGGACAAAGGGTGTGAATTCTGTAGAGCTAAAGGTAAAGCAGAACAATGTGACCTTTGCTACAAATGTTTTAACTGTGAACATTCGAATTCGAAGGGGGGAGTCGAACTATCCAATCAAACCAGCAGGAAAACTAGAATCGGTTACCACTCAGGGAGAAGGAGTAATGAAAGGAGAGATGTCCCATCTTTCTAGAGACTTACGGAATTTGACCAGAAGGACATGTTGGAATCAGGGCAATTCAGACCTCTTGTCAAAGAACCTAAGTGGCCACAATTAGTATGTAAGCGGCGTTTACTGAAATGTTACATTGATGGAAAAATGACAGAAGCATTAAGGGATACCATTTTTTTTAACCATTTTCCCTCTTTGACGATTTCTGGTAGAATGACAAGACCATTAACAGAAATGATTGAGAATTTTCACATTCGAGCTGCCAATGGAACACAAATCACTTATGACGGTTAGATTGATATTAACTTTTCCTTAGCTAATCCCAAAGAAGGAAATCCAAACATAAACATTCCTATCATTATTTCTAATGAACAAAACATCACTTCTATAATTTGTTAAAATGTGATTGTAGCACAAGTAGATACAGATGACTCACAGCGCCCAGAAAATATTGAGTATAAATCAGGACAGCTCTTCCTATGCAGTACAAACACACGTTAATGCCCTGGTTGACATAGTAGTACAAGACAACATACAAACTGTAATAACCATTAAAAGACGTGTTAAAATCCTTAGTGGTGAAACAGTCAGAATCTCATGTGTCCGCCTCAAATTTTAATGCTGGTACTGTAGCTTTTATCGAACCATTAACAGATATACAGTTACCCTCCATAAAGTTACCCTCCGTTTAATCACCACATAAAAACCTGTTGAGGTGCAGAAAAATCCCAGTCAACATTTACTTCACAAACACAAGGGGACACCCAGCAGCTCTTCGAAATTCCAACAGTTGGTATACTTCATGCTATTCAAAGTACTACTTCCATGCAATCACAATTAATGCATTCTTCCTGTGGAACTTCAACAAAAGTAGATCTCGCAGATACGAAACTGACCTCCAAACAACATAAACAAGTGATGGATATGCTTATTCTGGAGTCAAATGTTTTGGCAAGGTCTGGAAAAGATATTGGCTGTATCAAAGAGATTTAGAACCAGAGATAAATTTCTATGATGCTACACCTGTTCAGAAAACTTATTGTTCTATCTTTCGGCTAAACTCAATCTAGAAAAGCCGGATAAGTTCGTCCAAGTCCAATTTTTCATCTCCCATGGTATGTGTGAGGGAGGAGAATGGTGCCCTCCGATTATGTATCGACAGCTAAATGTCAAGAATATGAAGGATCGTCAACAACTGCCTAGAGATGCCTTAGATTGTAAGGTGGAAATAGTTTTTTCACAGAACTTGACAAGGGCAAGGCATACCACCAAGGATTTGTAAAAAAGGAATGCCGAGCCATGACAGTCTTCGAATATCTATGGGTGCTATATAAATGTCCATGATCCCGTTTGGCTTGACGAATGCACCTGCTGGATTTCAAAGATGTTTGCTTACCTGCAGGGTTTAAGGGGTGAAATTAGCTTCTCTTACCTCGACGATATCATTGTCTTCAGCCCAAGCTTCGAGAGACATTTGACAGATGTTAAAACAGTCCTCAATGGCTAAAGTCTAGAGGGATCCAACTCAAGGCAAAAAAAATGCAACTTTTTCAATTTGTAAGATATCGTATCAACTGATGGGTATCAGATGGATCCAGGCTGTCCAAGACCCGTAAGAGTCGAGACAGAAGACAGCTATTGCGATTATGCGCTTGTTTCTTTTGAAGGTATTTCATTCCTTTATTCGTTTGTGTAACTTGATTGTATTTGGGGAATTCCATTTATAAAACATCTTGTTACAGTGGAGAATTGGTTCTCTAGAGGTACAACATATATTTTGATTTTTCTTAAAGGGGCATGAGCTGCCAAAATTCACACTTTTTTCATAATTTCTGATCGTCCCGACAGTAAGAGGCTTTGAAGGCCATCGAAAAACTAAATGATTGGCGTTGGAATGAGGACAATCCATACAGTATGTGGCCTGTTCCAACCGAAAACGTGTTCGAAATGCAAACAAAATTTTAATAACCGGGACGACCATTCATTCATTCTAAGCCATAGTTAGTTCAAAACAATACTTTATCGTACATTCTCGAGACTAGAAGCACTAAAAAGCTTCTGAATCATATGTCTTGAGAAAAATAGCCAATAATTTCAACATTCTGTTTTAACGTCAAAATATCAACATTTTGGCAGCTCATGCCTCTTTAATAGCATTCCTTGTTGAAAGAAATTATGCTCGCTCATTTAATTTTGCTCTCAAGGGGAACTCTTGTGAAAGAACATGCATTTCACTATATTTTTGTAATTTTCTTTGTGGCGATTTTTAGTAACAAAAATAATATTACACTACGGTTTTATTTCCACAGAAGGGTTTTTTCATACTTTTCTCAAGTTGCCATAAATGTCTCCTCTTGTTTTTATTGCGCTAAAATAATGAAGCCAATGTTTCATTTCGCCGTTCATGTCAATGCTTCTGACCACTATATTCCGCCATAGTTGTTTACGGTCTCGTAAATTCGATCTCCATGTTTATTTTTTTCTTCTCGTAACAGCTAAACTTCTATTTTTGTGTAACATGTCTTTTGGGAAATTTTATTTAATATTCTTTAGATACAGTGACGCCATCTCCCACTCAGACCACATGTTATTTTCTAACTTTCCGGTGGATGAATTTTAATAAAGACTTTAAAACTGTATTTCCACAAGTTTTGTTCACTAACAATTAATTGAGATGACCGTCTCGAACCGGGATCAAAAACTTTCCGCTTGATCAGGCAATGCGAGTACCGGTTAACATTCCCACGATGTTATTCTGTGAATTTTATTTCGTGATAATGGGATCTATACTGCTATTCCTGCCAGTGACCTCTTTGAGTTCTCGGACCACATTTTTCTAAATCGGACCTATTAGAATACCTACTTAGTTTGTAAAAGTAAGTCATTTTGATATATGTTTTCTTTTCACAGTTTGTATAATATTTGCCTGTAAATACGTTACTCTATTGTATTTTAATATAAATCAAAATTTGTACCTGAAATCTGTTGGTATTTTGTTACTTCTTCGTTAAATAGTTTGTCTCGTAAGATTCCTTGGAAAACATTACCTAATCTCGTTTCCTGGCATTTATGGTTTGCCTTTTCTCAATAAATTGGAGCGTGGTGTTCGACATCAATGAATCAAAGTCTCTCGGCTATTTGAATTTTATCCATTATTATCACATTTCTTTACTGAATTAAGGAAAAAGAAGTCCATATTTTGGCAGCTCGTACCCTCAGTATAGTATGGAATGTTAAACCCCAAGACACATCGTATCAATAATTTCATTAATGCTATTTCCTTGTTCTCTCATCTCAATGTCTGTTAAGTGGACATAATACCCCAATCTACAACGTAGAAACGCTTTTTATATAAACATTACATTTGTTTTTAATATCCATGACTTATGAGTATCGTATTGAAGCATCAGTAATAACATGGGTCGCCATGTTATTTAGACTTATAATACCCAGTCATAGGTTGTTGCAATAAACCAAAACACATGATATTTCATTAGGTTGAAGACAGACAGGAGTTTGGCTTATTTATTTTTTCGGAAATTCTTTGTAATTTATTTACTAAGTTAAACTGAAATTGAACAAAATCTGATAAAGGGAAAAGAAAGTGAAAATATGTAATTCTGTTCCTAGGTAGTAGAGAGACGAGGAAGTTTAGTCCTGACTAGTAGATCTTTCAAACTCTTGTTCTTTTTACAAACAATGACTGACATTTGGCTCAGAGGTAGAGATGGGTGATACTAGTAGTTACTACGTCCTTGGATATACCTTCGTTCAATACAGCTTTAAAAAGTTTTTAACGTTTTTAGTTATATTTAATTTAGTTATAATTTCAAATTTAGTTATATTTCAAATCGCGAATTAACATTAAAAACAACCATGCTTTCATGTTTCCTTTAACCTTGAATTGTGTGTGTTGTGACAAGAGTGCCATCAAACTAAATTATCACCGGTTATAAATAACAGAATATATGTTCTATCTAAGCAATTCAGTATTTCGTTTTTTTTACCGTTTAGAATAGCACTCCATATCATAGGTTAAACGTTAAAATACACAAAGGGTGTTTTATCGATAATTTAGAAGAAATCCTGCTGAACTAGCTGAGAGTGTTTCCGGCTGGACATTGATTCTGTGCTTGTGTCACGTACTCTCTTTTAATGACACAGAGTTGAGCCTAACAGATGGCATGGGCAGATGATAAACCACGCCAAACCATGCCCACTTATACCAGCCTTACTATCATACAGTATGTCAACTTAGTAAACCTACAAGATACCCCACAAACTATATTTATATTGAAATATTACTATTTAATAGAGATAGATTTGAAATGATTAATTGATCAAAAATTATTAGGAATATTATCGTCTTTATACTTCAAACGAACCCTACTTTATACGACACTGTATACGCCTTATTCTAACCTCTAAAAGCGCATTAGTTATATTAGCTGTCAAAATTCGCACTTTTTCATAAATTATGATTGTCAAGACAGTAAGAGAGCTTGGAGTTCCTCTAAAAAAATAAATGAACGATGTAGAAATAATCCAGTCAGTCTGTTACCTATACTGACCGAATCAGTGTCCGAAAAGAAAACAAAATATCATGCTATTTTAATACGAAATATATTTTTTCAGTTAAAAAAGATAATGTTACGTATTTTGGTTCATACGAAGCACACTCACGGGGATTTAAAATAAGAAACAAGAAAAAAAAAAACAAACAAACAAACAAACAAAACAAAAGCGGATGTACGCTAATTTGTCTTTTCCAACGATACCAGACACTGCAGTTAATTAAATATCACATCAAGTGTTACATAGGTTAATTTGATCCACTCCAAGGCCCTTGTAACCAATCATTATGGCGCGCAGACCACTTTTTAAAAGGCCAGATTTTCCTCAAAGCTTCCTTTGTACATGTAAGTCAATGTAAGTTTCATGTAACTGAAAGCGTTTTTGTTGAGATAGGAATACTTTGAAGTATTTGTTTGGTGCCACTGGAGAGGTAAATCTACTACTGAACAACTGTTTTTGGTTCTCCTCTCTTTAATGCTAATATTCTCTTTACAGCATTTATCCACAGTTTAAAAGTTAATGTGACTTGAAAACTGATAAAATAAAATGACTTTTAAATTCGTTTCCTCGACTTTTGAAACATAAGCTAGCATCATTCATTCGTTTTTCGAAAAATGCAAAAATCACTAACGTTTGAGATAGGATTATACCATTCCCCTTGAAGCATATGGCCCTATATGGATGGTGGTATACCAGATTATTCCTCGAAATGTATGATGTGTAATGATCTGGTTCTTCTTGAAGGATAGGATGTGAAATATATTTCCATCTATAAACTTTAAAACAAAAGGGAGAAAACTACAAAGTTGATAATATAATGTATACCCCAAGACTAGTTGGATTTCGCTATGGATGTGTTAGATTCAAATATTCTTAGGCAGGCTATAATATCGGGAATCCATTAACTGATTGCCTTACGCGGAAATGCTACTGGAAGTCTAATATTTGTACGGGCAAAGAGTTAATATAACTCATAGTGCCATTTAAAAGGATAGTCTTAGATTAGCACTTAGGTACAAATGGTTTTGTACTGCCTTCTTTATGAATTTCAATGATATATTGTACCTAATAAAAGCGCTTTTATTGGTGAATGTCGTCCCACAGAGCCTCTAAAAAGAATCAAAAAAAGATTCATCATAGCTTCAAATTGATACGGTTGTCTGTTCAGGCGCCATCTTTAAAATAAACCCAAAACGGATAAAGAATGATTATGACCAGTAAGTTAGATATATATTTTTCATTTGAGATTAGCTATTACTATTCCTGTTGCCCTTGTAGTAGATGTTATCCCTCTACCAACTACACATATGTTCCTTTTATTGACTTATTTCAGAAACTGGATGAGGTAACAAGATTGGGTTATTTTGAATTGCAGATCTAATACTGACATTATCCTTTTGACATTCAATCTCACCTGGTATCTATGGGAGCGTATTTGTGAGAAGCCTGTGTGTTTGAATATAGCGCCATTGAGGCGGTCAATCTCCTCAACAGATGCGGAAACTAGATCGCTACCTTTAAGTACTCCAGCAGTTTCAGTGGCCAAAAAGCTTTTATTATAGCGTGCTAAGTATCCGGACTGACGTAGAACTAGGTTCCGTTTACAAACACCCCGATATCCACAAAGCTATGACTGACAGATATATAGCCAACTTCTTGGCAATATGCAAATATTTAATCGCGTTTATGTGGGTATTACAATGGCAGATTGTCCGCCCCCACCCACGCGCACACACAATCCATCATAACCTCACACCCCTGGAATCTCAACCAGTCAGTAACGCCATTCATAGAATTCATAAAATTACTCGCTTGTGGGATTTATTTCTCTTGAAAATTAGTTGGACTAATCCTATTTTGCTACAGATTCTGGTATCGGAAAACCGGGGACAAACGGGGCCAGGACACCGCCATTTTTCACCAACCTCGACTTCGAGTTGAAGAACTTCACCAAGTACATATCAATATCTAAAAGACCAAAAACAACTCAAACTGAACAACCGTGTTTGATCGACATGAAGTTTTCAAACATTAGGCAATGTATAATACATACAGTTTGAAGTGAGCTATTTACCTGTCCAGTGTGGAAGCCCATAGAGGCCATCTCACGATCTCACAGTCTCGCCCTTTAAAGACCGCGAGATCGCGAGGCGAGACCGCGGAACTGCGAGACCGCGAGACAACGAGACCGCGAAATCGCGATACCATGATATGATATATCTCGCAAACTCGCCTCGCAATCTCGCAGTCTCGCCTCGCGATCTTGAGGTCTAGCCTCGCTGTCTCGCAATCACACAGTCTTGCAATCTCGCGGTCTCGCTATTTCGCGGTCTTGCAATCTCGCTGTCTCGCGGTCTTGCAATCTCGCTATCTCGCGATCTCGCAGTCTAGCTGTTTTATTTTAGAGAGGCATTGTTAATTGTCCAGGCTGTATGTAATAAACCCGAATAGTATCTCAGCTTTGGTTGTACTTGGCCTGTGCCCTCCCTTTTCCTTTAAGGTTTATTTTAGGGTTTACCTTAACGTACATTTTTCAGATTGTTGTTAACTCCCCCCCCCCCCCCCCCCCTCAAAACAACCACAGTAAACCGAGAGGATTCTAGTTGTTAATCGTGGAGGATCTTAGCAAATTTCTAATATGAATAAAGGAATTGGTCGGGGTAGTGGTGACTGTAGGTTGTGATTCCCGGGAAGTCCATATTGAGAGTAGCAGTTACTTTTCACATGATGATTATGATGGTAATCAAACATAAAACAAAATAGTTATGTTTATCATGTCCTGTCTGAGGAGACTTGGTCGACTGGAACATGGCACATCCAACTTTTGTGAAAATTGTCTGAATTTAGTTACCCGTTCGAACAATGTAGGCAAGATTACTTGTATGGTTGCTATCGGATTTGACATATCTTCCACATAACTTCGATTCTCTATTATAATAAAGCTGTCTATAGCTGACATTATTTTTAAATTGTATTAATTACATATGCCTTTCTTTTCCACTGTTGTAAAAAGGTTAAGGACATATAAATATTAACTACATGTACCCATGCCCACCATCGTTAACAAATTGATTCGTTTTGTCTCCAATTTAACCGACAGACTTATCTCAGGTCACAATAAGGTGAAGAATTACCTATAGATATCAACTTGTTGGTTTATTAGGATGTAGTTCTAACATCGTTATCGAAGTTATCTCCGGTCATCTGGGGCGCATTGGGCCCTGGACCGTCGCCTTCTCGGCAATGGGCTGATCGACAATCGTTCAATTTCGAAATTAAATATTCTGGCATATTGGACTATTGAACAAATCCTTTACTTAATTGTTGTCTATATGTAAGGTAATTGTTTGTTTGTTGACCTGCTAGCGTGGAAGAAATCGGTCATCAGAAGTATAACTCACCACCACAAAGCTCACTTAATGTTCAGGGACGTTAGAAAAAACATCTTAGCACGTAGCGAACTTCAGAACATCAGCATATTCTCAGTTTGGTAGAAGCCATAAAACTCATGTAAAAATATTCCATCCGTACGGTCATTTAGCCATTGTATTATAGAGTCACAAAAACCATTTATTTTTAGAACAGTATCAATAACATCCGTTTCTAGATGCTGAATCAGGATTCTGCAGTTTTAAAATCCTTCACAAAGGTGAGAAACAGTAGTTAGATTTAACAAACAATGGGATACATTTTATACTTAACAAATCCGTTTGCTCTTTATCTTTTTTAAGAGGTTGCTGAACAAAATGTATTTCGTAACTTCAATAAAGAGGAAGAATTAGTTTAACGGATTTTAATTTAAAACGCACGTGTTATGTTTTTTGCCTGGGGTTCGACGCCTGACGTTATATTACTCTCTCACTCTCTTGACAATATTAACTATTTCAGTCTTGTTTTAACTCGTTTTCCTAATAGGCTTACACGTTTAATTATGTTAAGTAATATTATTTGCTTTTTGCTTTGACCGTCGATCAGTAAATCGCCTAACAGAAAGACATGGTTGATTGTAAGATTGTATTACAAATTATATTAAAATGTCTGGCCTCTGGAACTTTGCTTTCCATAAAAACTTTAAAACACAAATTGAAAAGTTGATATAGATAAGGAGAATGATTTATAGGTCACGTATCTTTTAAAGGGCTAGCAAATGCTTGGGTTCATCTAAATATCACTCTTTTGTAGTCCATTGTATTTTAAACTTACCTGAAACTCTATGCCAATTAATTTATGGTTGGTCGGAATAAAGAATGTAGGCTTTCTATCTATTGATGCATGCATATTTATGTTGTAAAGGACATTTGTCCACCGGCCATTCATTCTGACAGACATTCTGAACCTTGATCACTTGATAATCATTGTGAAGGACATTTGTCCACCGGCCATTCATTCTGACAGACATTCTGAACCTTGATCCCTTGATAATCATTGTGAAGGACATTTGTCCACCGGCCATTCATTCTGACAGACATTCTGAACCTTGATCACTTGATAATCATTGTGAAGGACATTTGTCCACCGGCCATTCATTCTGACAGACATTCTGAACCTTGTCCACTTGATAATCATTGTGAAGGACATTTGTCCACGGCCATTCATTCTGACAGACATTCTGAACCTTGTCCACTTGATAATCATTGTGAAGGACATTTGTCCACCGGCCATTCATTCTGACAGACATTCTGAACCTTGTCCACTTGATAATCATTGTGAAGGACATTTGTCCACCGGCCATTCATTCTGACAGACATTCTGAACCTTGTCCGCTTGATAATCATTGTGAAGGACATTTGTCCACCGGCCATTCATTCTGACAGACATTCTGAACTTTGTCCACTTGATAATCATTGTGAAGGACATTTGTCCACGGCCATTCATTCTGACAGACATTCTGAACCTTGTCCACTTGATAATCATTGTGAAGGACATTTGTCCACCGGCCATTCATTCTGACAGACATTCTGAACCTTGTCCACTTGATAATCATTGTGAAGGACATTTGTCCACCGGCCATTCATTCTGACAGACATTCTGAACTTTGTCCACTTGATAATCATTGTGAAGGACATTTGTCAACCGCCATTCATTCTGACAGACATTCTGAACTTTGTCCACTTGATAATCATTGTGAAGGACATTTGTCCACCGGCCATTTATTCTGACAGACATTCTGAACTTTGTCCACATGATAATCATTGTGAAGGACATTTGTCAACCGCCATTCATTCTGACAGACATTCTGAACCTTGATCACTTGATAATCATTGTGAAGGATATTTGTCCACCGGCCATTCATTCTGACAGACATTCTGAACCTTGTCCACTTGATAATCATTGTGAAGGACATTTGTCCACGGCCATTCATTCTGACAGACATTCTAAACCTTGTCCACTTGATAATCATTGTCAAGGACATGTGTCCACCGGCCATTCATTCTGACAGACATTCTAAACCTTGTCCACATGATAATCATTGTGAAGGACAGTTGTCCACCGGCCATTCATTTTGACAGACATTCTGAACCTTGTCCACTTGATAATCATTGTGAAGGACATTTGTCCACCGGCCATTTATTCTGACAGACATTCTGAACTTTGTCCACATGATAATCATTGTGAAGGACATTTGTCCACCGGCCATTCATTCTGACAGACATTCTGAACCTTTCCACTTGATAATCATTGTGAAGGACATTTGCCAACCTGTCGTTAAAAACACTTATACATCATACAACAATTCCCATCAACAGTTGTTCATCATACAATAATTCCCATCGATAGTTGTTCATCATACAATAATTCCCATCGACAGTTGTTCATCATACAATAATTCCCATCGATAGTTGTTTATCAGACAATAATTTCCATCGACAGTTGTTCACCAGAGAATAATTCCCATCGACAGTTGTTCGCCTGACAATAATTTCCATCGACAGCTTTTTACCTGACAATAATTCCCATCGATAGTTGTTCGCCTGATAATTATTTAGACCGAAATTTATGGTAACGAAGGCATTACTAATTTAAGCCAAAGTGGTATGAGCTGTCAAAATTCTTTAACGATTTCCGATTTTCAAAAGAAGTTGAATGCTTGAAGTACCTTGACAAACTAAATGATTAGCAATAATGCCAAGAACCAAACCACGTGCACCAAACTATTATAAACATATATTTTAGCGTTAATCTTTAGTTTTTCAAGGTACTTCAAGCACTCAACTTCTTTTGGAAATCGGAATTCGTTAAAGAATTTTGACAGCTCATTCCACTTTAGCTTAAATTAGTAATGCATTCGTTATCATAAGATATCAAAATATCTGCTTATTACCAGGGACCCAATATTATTTATACCTCTGATAAAGAAGAAAATACGAGTGAAATGACTGAATGAAAGGTGGTATTTTCAGGGAAGAGTGTTCGAGTTATTAGTGAGAATTCTGTGGAACGTTTGTTATTGTCTGACGGCTTCACATGAGAGTAAACCGAGGTGCTACATGTATGAATGCTACGGTAGTGAGTTGTGAAATGTTACTAGTATTTATTTCTCTGATAAACAGTGAGTAACTTACCTTCAGTGGTTTAAATCTACGTTATGTAATCAGGACAAAAATTCCGAAGGCGACGAACGCAGACTGTTGGCGGCCCGCTCTGGAACTTCTGTTAAAAATTCCTATACGTATTAGTAAAAACCGTTACCAGTTACCACGGATCATCTCATACAAAAAACAAGTGTAAAGTTTGATCATTGACACTGTCACCTAAACGTCCATAGGGAAGCCATTATATTTAGGTGTCTTACCAAATACTCGCTCCATATGGCTTAGGATCGTTGTAACATGGATCTTATTGATTCAATAATCTATTAGTATATGTGTTTCTGTATTTTCTTAGTTAATTTAGTGTTGTTGCTCTTTTTAAATTGATGTACACTGCCTTTTACTGGTGTTTTGTACAATATAATTGAATTGAATTTCAACACCCCCCTCTCTCCATTATGTGTACGATAGAAAAATGTGAGAATGTTTTAGCTTGTAGTTTTCCTAATACGGACGACACCCTATCAAATAGTTTGGATTAATTGAAAAGTTCACAGAAGTAACGTTTCTCTCATTTTACTTTTAGGCTTATTTGAATATTACTCATATAATGGACTTGTACTCAGAGCCATATTTCATTCATTTTTTTTTTTTTTTTTACAAAAATACAAAAACTATAAGATGTAGCAATAATAACAAATTAAAGGCAAGGATACAACTTTAAAGAAAAACAATTGGTAATACATAAATCAATATTTTAAAAACATATTCCCTGAGTAATATCGTGGTATTCGCCATACTTCATTTTGATGATATTGATCAAATAGTTCACTGTATCAAAACCATCCGTTGTCAACTGGTGAATTTTTTTTACCATATACAGGTAATGAGTGTCTACCATGTGTTGGATATGACCAGATTATTTGAATAATTAGGTTTATGTAGCGTTTTTCTGGCTACCATATAAAAGAAATACTATTCATTTTGTCTCCGTATATCTCGGGAATGGAATAAACTGTTAACAAATATGAGGAGTATCGTTTTAACGTCATTATTTTATCCTTAAAGTAAATAAAGGGAAAATTTTAATGAAACAGAATAAATTGATTATTAGTTACTTTTATCACGATGTACAGCCTACTAGCCATTAGTTAGTGTTACAAGCAGCAGAAACACCTAAAAGGTACCCAATCATCCCGGGCTATTTGGATTTAGTCTGTTTTTAGCGCATATCTTTGGTTCACACGGGTTACTTACTGCATGTTTTACCGATATTTTCCATAGTATTTCAAAAGCTCAACAAAATTTATGAAAAAAGTCAGAATTTTGGCAGCTGATGTAACTTTAAATTAATAATCCGTAAACTAATACCGTAGTATAATTGCACAGTTGTAAATATTAGTTTTTCAAATGTCCTTATATATATATATTGTAATGATTGCGCTATAATTGGTCTGTCACTTTATACACAATTAGCGTTAATAGAGAACTTCAGTGATATTTCGTTTAACTTTTGATTTAGGAATAAGATAGATCAAAATCAGAATCAATCACATATATAGATCAAACAAATTCAGCCACAAGTTTCCATACCTATAAAGACTTTCTCTTAGTCTGGCATACATAATTCTAAAACATTTAAACTATACACTTCACCCTCCGTAAATTTGCAAAAAAATATATTGAAAAGTAGCTTAAAGGAAGCTGTTATTTACTTCTAACTTATTATTTATCATTCTTTTATTGAATCATTCTCTATACGGTCAATTTTTCAGACAACTTGTTGAGTGTGGCTCGGTTTGGCGGCCATTGCTCTGCTCAACGCTGCAGTGAGATTGTATTACAAGATGGTATAACTGATGTCAGCTATTACATAATGATATATGGAGGCGATAGAAGGTAACTCGAACACCTGGAGGTAGCCAAGTCTATGGAATAGCCAGTACCGTCAGCGGTCATTCTATTGGCCAGTCCATCAGTGGGTGCAGTCTCTTCTTCTAGAGCCTTGCAAATAAAGGAGGAAATAGTGCGTGGACAGTTCAGCAGTCTTGGCTATATAAGCAGCGATCGGCTATTAGGAAACGGCGTTGGATTAACAGTGAACAGAACTTCACAAGAAACAGACTTAAACAGAGACTAAACGGACTTAAACATACCTTAGGTGAGTGCATATTGTTGTACAAGTTTCTTGGACATTTTCCCCCATCTGATAGCAATAGTGTAGCGATAGTTTTTTTTAGAAAGATTAAGAGCCAATGTATTGGTGACACAATAAATGAAACAATTTGAGATGGCTTTTTATGATTACTTTGAATAGAAAATAGTCTTCGAAGTAAAATCTATGACCCAGTAAAAGAGATTAGTGTGAAATTGTGTTGCAAGTATTAGCGATGGTCCAGTTAAAGAGATAAGAGTGAAATTGTGTTGCAAGTATTAGCGATGGTCCAGTTAAAGAGATTAGAGAGAAATTGTGTTGCAAGTATTAGCGATGGTCCAGTTAAAGAGATTAGAGTGAAATTATGTTGCAAGTATTAGCGATTGTCCAGTTAAAGAGATTACAGTGAAATTGTGTTGCAAGTATCAGCGATTGTCCAGTTAAAGAGATTAGAGTGAAATTATGTTGCAAGTATTAGCGATTGTCCAGTTAAAGATATTAGAGTGAAATTATGTTGCAAGTATTAGCGATTGTCCAGTTAAAGAGATTACAGTGAAATTGTGTTGCAAGTATCAGCGATTGTCCAGTTAAAGAGATTAGAGTGAAATTATGTTGCAAGTATTAGCGATTGTCCAGTTAAAGAGATTACAGTGAAATTGTGTTGCAAGTATTAGCGATGGTCCAGTTAAAGAGACTGGAGTGAAATTGTTTTACAAGTATTAGCGATGATCTAGTTAAAGATATTAGAGTGAAATTGTGTTGCAAGTATTAGCGATGGTATAGTTAAAGAGATTAGAGTGAAATTATATTGCAAATATTAGCGATGATCCAGTTAAAGAGATTAGAGTGAAATTATGTTACAAGTATTAGCGATTGTCCAGTTAAACAGATAGAGTGAAATTATATTGCAAATATTAGCGATGATCCAGTTAAAGAAATTAGAGTGAAATTATATTGCAAATATTAGCGATGGTCCAGTTAAAGAGATTAGAGAGAAATTGTGTTGCAAGTATTAGCGATGGTCCAGTTAAAGAGATTAGAGTGAAATTGTGTTGCAAGTATTAGCGATGGTCCAGTTAAAGAGATTAGAGTGAAATCGTGTTGCAAGTATTAGCGATGGTCTAGTTAAAGAGATTAGAGTGAAATTGTGTTGCAAGTATTAGCGATGGTCTAGTTAAAGAGATAAGAGTGAAATTGTGTTGCAAGTATTAGCGATGGTCCAGTTAAAGAGATTAGAGTGAAATTGTGTTGCAAGTATTAGCGATGGTCTAGTTAAAGAGATTAGAGTGAAATTATATTGCAAGTATTAGCGATGGTCCAGTTAAAGAGATTAGAGTGAAATTGTGTTGCAAGTATTAGCGATGGTCTAGTTAAAGAGATTAGAGTGAAATTGTGTTGCAAGTATTAGCGATGGTCTAGTTAAAGAGATTAGAGTGAAATTATATTGCAAGTATTAGCGATGATCCAGTTAAAGAGATTAGAGAGAAATTGTGTTGCAAATATTAGCGATGGTATAGTTAAAGAGATTAGAGGGAAATTATGAGAATAAGCGATGGTCCAGTTAAAGGGGATTGGATCACTGTATTTGTATTGTGTATTGCAATAACTAGTATACGCCAATTAAAGCTGATCTGTTTAATATACGCTACAAGTAGTAACACTGGTCCCCTAGAAGCTCACAATTTTAAGTGATCGACAAGAAAGACGAGTAATTAAAAAATACGCAACAGTTATAAGCGATGGACAAGAAAGAGGATTAATTAAAAAATGTGTAACAATTATATGTGATCAACAAGAAAGACGAGTAATGAAAAAATGTGTAACATTTATAAGTGATAGAGAAGAATGTGTTAGAAGTAATGATTAAGATTGTGTATTGCAATTATTATACCAATCGACAAGTAATGTGATTATAGAGAGTCTAACAAGTAATAAGCGATGGTCAAATGAAAGTAATAGTAGCAAATTAGTGTTGCATGTATAACATCTTATCCAGATAAGTTTTTGTTTGACATACATCATCAATTGTCACAAGCCTCGAGTTCTGGAGATGTTCTTCAAGAAAAACTTAGAATCTGACAGGGATAAGCCCGTATTACAAACGACATTGGTTAGAACAGATGGAGGGAAGTTAGACAAGAAGTGGATTATGAACTACCTACAAATGTTCATGGCCTGTCCATCTATTTATATCTATACGTTAAATATATCTTTAGGTCAGGTATGACTAGATGATCGACCTATCTTCAGTGTCCATTTACTGGAATAACCTGCAAATATCCTCATAAAGTGTTCTGTTCTACTAGACGCTTTGGAGAAAATCAAAATAAGCATTTTATGGTCAGATCAATGGAGATGTATGTCTTAAAAAGCTGGATATGTTTGGCAATTTTAACAAGATTTTCGTCGTAGAATTTGGGTGTTGGGGGGGGGGGGGGGGGGGGGGGAGGTTGCAGAGAACAAACAAGAATTCAAACCTAAAAAGTGACTAGTGATTTTCATTCCATAGCCTTATGGTTAAACACGTTGTGTTATACAAGTAAGTTTTAGGAGTACGGCTACAGCGATAATTCCGTAAGAATACAACAGCTCGTTTATCAAAACCCTTTTAAAGTGACACAATTAGAAGCTGAAGCGACAAGGGAGGTCTAAGGGATTTTATATTCCCATTTGAAAACTGTTTGTTGAGGAAGCATCCGTAAGCGAGGGGCCGCGTGGAAACTCGCTCGTCTCCATTAGAAAGAAGCTCCTCTTCCGCTTTATCCAACACAACTTACTGTTAGAGTAGATGGAATTATTAAGGATAAAAGTTTGTTGTTCTGACTGAGTGTAAGGGGCTGTAGAAATACCTTCTGTTACTGTCAATCCAACCTCCTACATCTCGTTATTCACCCTCACCAAATACTTCACCATTTCTCTCTCCGTTAATCTCCCTGATGAGATTTGTAAATAAATTGAAATCTATGGGCAGAATGGGTGGATCCCTTTGACAGGCGAAATGACCTCAATTTAGCCAAGATGTACGCATTCATAACATATTGCAATCGATTTTTTTAGGATTGCGTTTCCGGTAGTTCAGTGAAGACTTTTATCTGTGTTGGCACCCTGTCGATGCCTTTAAAGCTTCTCTACATAATATTAAGTACGGAGATTGTCCTATTCAGAAGTAGACGATAACTTCTTTGAAACTGTCCTGTTTTCTCTCAGTTACAGAATGTGTCGGGTACAGATAGTCTCCGCTACTTTGGTTCTCTTACTTACATTAGCCACATTAACACAAGCACGTTTCTTGTCGGATTCAGATTCCAGGTACGTTACTTTTTCTCGTGCTGTGATCTATTTTCTATTTAACTTTATACAAATGGAAATAAGTCCAATTTAAGCGGCACGAGTTGCCAAAAGTTTGTCACAAACTCTGATTACCAATACAACAAAAGGGTTTGAATTTAATGAAAAACCTAATTACTGTAGGAACCTAAATATAGTTTTAATAAATCCAAGTTCTTTTAAAACGAAACAATATGATAATGTTTGCAGCATATGCCCCTTTTAGTATTGTTGCACCCAGTGTGTTGAACTACAGTTTCTTTGGAAATATGTCACTTATAAATCGAGTGTGAAGACGTATTGTCGCCTGCAAAATGCATTGAGAGTTTAGATTTAGATTGAAAGAAAACTATCAAACCTCCTTGTGTTAACAACAGACTGGTATTTTCTTTTTTACTCTAACGTAATTTACCGGTATTTAGTGGCATGCTAACGTAATTGACCGGTATTAAGTGGCATGCTTACGTAATTGACCGGTATTTAGTGGCATGCTTACGTAATTTACAGGTATTTAGTTGCATTCTAACGTAGTTTACTGGTATTTAGTGGCATGCTTACGCAATTTACCGGTATTTAGTGGCATTCTAACGTAGTTTACTGGTATTTAGTGGCATTCTAACGTAATTTACCTGTATTTAGGGGCATTCTAACGTAGTTTGCTGGTATTTAGTGGCATTCTAACGTAAGTTACCGGTATTTAGTGGCATGTTTACTTAATTTTGAAAACAATAATCCCAACAGTGGAAGTTTGGAATGATCCAGGTAGGTGGAAAGAAGCCTGATCCCTGAAAGTTATACAAGTGATATTCTTAACATCCAATTAAATGAGAAAAATGATCGCAAGAGCAAAATATGTTGTAAGAATCCAAACGTTTGAAAAGCAAATCCTTCAGGTAAGTGTATGTTCTCACTGTAAATCACTGAGACGATGTTGTGCACTCGTCCAGCGTTCATGTTAAGTAAATCACTGAGACGATGTTGTGCACTCGTCCAGCGTTCATGTTAAGTAAATCACTGAGACGATTTTGTGCACTCGTCCAAGTAAAGTTTGTACGATATGTTCTGAGGCTGTCTAAACACAAAAAATGACTCGAAATAATTCATGTAAAGCGCTAAACTATAGTTAACAACTTAATCATACAATGAAACACCTACATAACTGTTGTACATCTACCTTCAAGGTTTACTTCAAGATGTTCATATAGTAAATTTATCTGCAAAATTATTTAGAATGTCAAGCTGCCAAAGTCCAGATTTTTTCCTAAATTCTAATTTTCAAAAAGAAGTTTGACGTTTGAAAACACCTTGAATAATAAAGGACTGGCGTTGAAATACAGAATTATAGGTTAAGCCAGTAACCCATAGTAATCGACCATATGTGTTACTAATGTGTTTTGTGGCCTATAAACCTACCTTAACGCACATCCTCAAGGTAGAAATCAGCGGAAAGTTCTTATTTTGTACTCCTAAAATTGTGTACGTTTTAATAAGCAGTTTCAGTTTGTATAATTTTAGATACTGGTTATTAACACATTGCAATGTTTGGCCCAAGATAGATAGATAGATATCTCTATGGAAGACTGTCAAATGTTTGGATGTTTAACGTTGAGGAGCACATTTAAAGGGCTTCCTTAACTTCACGTTAATGTTCGTAGATAAAAAAAGACTAAAATAAACAAATATTTATATATGTATATAAACTTTCCGGAATGCTCTCTAATTTAAACATTCTGGCACAGTGGATAGTTTCTGGGCTAAAATAACTATGAGCAAGTTCCCGAAAATACATATGTGTATACATATTGTGTACATAATTGAAGCAAGTTATTAATAGACTTCTCTTCCCTTTATCCCCCCCCCCTTCCTCAAAAAAAAAATCTGTATTCAAATTTAGACAAATGTTGAACTCTGTAAGAACCGCATGTACAACATTGCCATCAAATGACATTATGCTCTTGAATATAGAAGGTGTAATTAGTGGACATAGTGCGTAGAGGAAACCACTATTGTGGGCCGCAGATATTAAAACATCACCACATAGTGCTCACTGCCCATATACCATTGATATATCCAGCATTACCAGAGAAAAGCCAGAATACTGTTTTAATGTAAGATAATTGTTGGTGTCGTGTTTTTAAATGTGGTTCCTGTACTTTGCTCTTGTCTTGCAGTTCGTGGTCAAACTTGGACTTTTCGTTTAACATGTAGACATAGCTGTGAAAGCCGTTTTTAGGTTTTGTGTTAATATTGTTGGAAAAGACATGTGTGATGTGTTGTTTTTTCTTTTGTTTCGTCGTGCTGTTGTTGTTGTTGGTGTCTCTGTAAGTCCATCGTCTCAGTCATGTATTACAGATCGAAAAGACAGTCTGCAGATGTACGAACGGCTGAATATTTAGCCTGGATAGCATTATCCGGTGGTTCAGGGCCCGGATGTCGAGATATAGCTTGTGGAATGGTGGATGTAGACGAGAGGTAATTCATTAACATATATGTGTATTCAATCAATCTTCAAAGGTATAGAGAGAAGCAGGTAAACTCACTGTAATGCTCTTCTAAACTCCTCGAATTTCTCAGATTAAAGCGGACTTCTTCGGACCAACGCATTGCTGAAATACAGGCCCTTTTAGCCATGTCTCATGGTGCGTCATTGGTGGGTCATGGTCAAATTGACCCCTTCGACATGTATGTATTTAAACTGCATATTTCCCCCTTTTTCTGAACGTTTTATCCAAACCTCAACTCTTCAACCCACGGCATAAACCTACCTGCTCATAGTCTGAATAAATATGTAAACATTCTGGCTGTCGTTTCCAAGTGCTTCTGCTTTATGAATTATCATTCAGGAAATGCCTGCTATAACCCACTATTTCATCTCTTTCTTATGTTTCCGTTTACATGGGATATAAATCACGGCTATATACCTGAAAAAGAGATGGAAGCGACCATTTTCCCCAGCTCTTTATACAACAACAAAAAACAATATAATCCTAGTGAAGTCATACCAGTAATTTTTAACTACAGTTAAAAGGGAATAAATCTAATTGATAAAGAAACAAGTGCCTATCAAGACTATAGTTTTCCTGATTTTGCCCTGTTTCTGTCTTCTATCTTGTCTTCTCTCTCAATCTTCCTACTGATCATTTCCTTCGACAAAATCTTCTTGTGCCTTTCACCTTTTGAGTGTCAGTAACCAATAAGCAAAATTCTAGGAAATCATTTTAGATTATTTTTTTTTCACCTAAAGTCCATTATCTGTGGCTCTTTGATAGCTCATTGCTGGATATATGTTAAATGTTTTCCATTGGCTACATGAGGGACGTAAATGTTTGCTCAAAAGTAATAAATTCCATAATATTGTGTGTATATTACCATCCATTCTGTGGATCTAAAGTAGTTTTGGTCCAAGTTAAGACAATGTTGGTATCGTTTCGTGTGTGATTCTTGAAGAAATAGTTGTCTGGAAAATGTTCTACTCAAATATCACCGTCTGCGTGAGTTTCTTATGGTGTTCTGCTAGTTTTTATATTCATGTCAGCATAAGTGATCCATTAGTACCCCATTACTGACCGCTCTGGCCGTAACTAACGGACAACTATAAAAGTGGAGGCGTCTGCAGTTAGAAACTTGCCTGTTATCCTTCCTCTCTCAATTCTCTTCACTGGAACATGTTACCTTCAACTTCGTCAAGATTTGATTTCACTGCATTATCATTCCGTTCTTCTCTCTATCACAATGTCAACTTCTCCACATGAATTTGGTCTTAATGATATCTATTATAACAGATAAAATTTACACACCACACAACCGTCGGGTTAGTTGTTAACATTCTGTTAGTGTGGGACAATATAATTGTATTAAGGCCAATTTATTGAGATAAACTTTATTTGCATGTATTCCTTAAATACTTCCTCTTGTTTCACTGAGATTTTTCAACATATTTTAAGTTTAATTAGTTAGTGTCTTTTAGAATGGGAATATAACAGTATTCTTATTATTTTTGTGGTTACACTTTATTGAAAAATGGCATAAATTTTTCTACCGATTTTGGGCGACGCCTGAAACGGGTCCGAGAGCATTGAATGTCGACTGTCTTATCCATTTAGTTAGCTGGTCTCTTCATAACGAGAGTAACATATTTTGAAATATATTTTAGTGGGAAAAGGAAACGAGATGTTCGCACTGGTGATGTCAATTTATCAGACCTTCAGCGCTACAGGATTCTGAGAGAAATATTCAAAAATACCAACGACCAATCGTGAGAAGCTGTAAGGTGAGATGTTTTTCCTCTCAACCATTGTGTTCAACTCTTTTATTACAGTGAGGAAAGATAAGCAGATAAGATAAGCCCAGTGGGGACTGTAAAGATGAATAAAAACACATTGGATTACTCCAGATTGACTAAATGCCCCCAAGGGATCCTCTATCTTCGTCGAGTCAATTCAATAGAGCATGTGACAACAAACGGATGATATGGACATGGCTTGTTTGATTGTCTTCTCTACACTCTATTTGTTTCTTGTCCATAAACATGACTTTTGTTATCTAATAGCATTGGTCATTAATGCTCTCAGAGAACTTGCTCGTATTAATAATGCAGTTTATTGCCAGTAGAAAGTAATAGTATACCATTTCTCTTCATTTTAGAGGGCTCCTCAGGTGTCGGTGGTGCAGTCTTCAGACCAGAAACTTTCCAGAACACACGCTATTTATTTTGTTCAATAATTCATAAGTATAAGTCTCTTATAAAAAGAGATTAAGTTTATTCTGACATCTAAGTTCATCAAATTCTATTACTTATAGTGAAAGTGTTGCACTCATCTAAAGCTTTTGTAATCTTAATTTTCACACATTCTGCCTGTGATAGGTATTAGTTTGTTTTTTATTGTCGCCCTGGAAGAAATTCGTAATTATATTTCATATGATTTTAATTTTTTTTGAAGAACTATATTTTTTGTCTATTTTAAGACCACATATAACACATTGAATATAAACAATTGAGTTCTTAAATTCATTAAAATCATTTTATCTTTATAAGCGATGCTTTTTGTTATTTCTGTTCAAGTTGAGAAGTAATAAAACAGTAAGAAGGTAATGTGAAATGTTTTCAATATGTATAATTTACTGAGTCTTTATGAAGTGAAATTACTAGCGGATATTGTAGTTATTAGACGATATAAATAAACAGACCTCCAAGCCACTTGTCAAAGTAATAATACATGACAGACGGGATTCAATAACAAATTGATTGAGTGCATTGTACTATATACATGCGTTTTAAACGGCTCGCCGTAGCGGCGGCAATTGGTGGGGGTCAGAACATAGGTCTTTGTTTACATCATTGGTGCATCATATAAACAACAGCCAGGCCATACAACTTACTGCACATTACTGCCACATTTTCTTCATATTCCCAAAATTAGGCATGATACCTAAATTAAATTTGGCACACGTCGCCAGCAGTAAGTGCCCATCAACTGGTTGGATTTCAGCTTGGATAAACTTAGAAACAACGGAAAAGCGAAGAATTCACGTAGACAAATATAATGACAAACTTGGTCATATACCTACCAGCATGTGTTAATAAAACGAAATGTTTGTTTTTGCGTTAAACCTTATAATAAACTCATTTTTATTAAGTCGTTGTTTTCTTTTATCTTTGCAATAAATATCAATCTAAAGATTTAAACAGACTTAAAGGCACACAAAATCCAGAATATCGTTTACATTAAAACTAGGGGAAGAAATAGTTAGGAACTTTATATTTTAGCTCAGAATTGGAAGTTTTGGCATCATTTTGTATTTTTAATTTGAAATTGAAAATTTGATTTATTTCGTACCCTTAAAGTACTCCGAGTCAGGACATTCACTCAGAAGCATTGATGATTTGAACCGTGTGAACGAACTATCAGTACAGTACTATTTTGCGAAAAATTTTAGAGTTTAAACTACATGTAGGTCTGAATTGAGGGTAACGCAACACTGACGTTTTCTGATTCGGATTTTTGTTGTAATTGTAATCGGGCTTCAAATCTCCGTATAATTTTGCCCCCCCCCCCCCATGTAGACATTTTAAACCGAATTGGACATGTATGATGCGTTCTGTGTTTAATTTTAGATGTAATGTTGAAGTCTCTGTATAAAGAATACGTTTATCACAAGTATTGAGAGTCTGTTAGCTACCACTTTGTGTGAAGGGCATTTCCAGAATTGTATTCTCCCGCATTGGTTATCTTTCCCGGCCGTTCTTTTGTTAGTGAAAATATCTCACTGAACATCTGACCATTTGATCCAACTTATTGTTGATGATGTTTGAAAAAGTTAATTGAAGTGCGTTGTTTAGGCTTTTGGCATTTTTTAAAGTTATCCACCGATAGTTCGTTCAGCCAACATAACTGTCGTTTATGTTTTTTTATCAGGGTACTTGTATGCATGCTTTGGCTCGACTTTTTTTTTTGTTCCGGGTACTCAAAAACTAAATTTTTGATTTCAGATTAAACGTATAACATGATGAAAAAACTCTTGTAAAAAAGGAAAGCTTGTAATTTCTTTTGTTTGGAAAAATAATAATAATGTTTTATTTCAGACACATGAGTAGGTCCATAATACAATTAACAAGAACAGATGAAAAAGAGGGGGGGGGGGGGGTAGAAATACAAAATGAGAGAAAAGGCAGTTACAGCAATCTTAAATTTGTGGACAAAATATTTTGCCACTTGCATCGAAGTCGTGAAAGAAGAAATACATCACTCTCTATAATCCACGATAACACAATGTTATCGCTCTCACATATACGCTTCCTAAACCCAAAAACACATTTTCTTACAAGTTCACCAGAAAATACAGAAAAACTAGTTCTTGTTAAAATACAGACAGCTATCTGCATTGCAGAAGCGAGTGAACGTTTGGTTCAGTGACATATGAAATGTGGGATTAGTACAAATATGATTGATTGTTTGGTGTTTTACGCCGCGCTGAAGATTATTTCATTTGGGAGGAAATTAGGCTCTATGCCCGGAGGAAACCCCTGACCTTCCACTGGTAACTGGCAACCATCCCACATAGGTCGTTCGAGTGAAAACCCAATAAGAGTACACACATGAAGATGAGTGTATAGCTGTATTCGAATTCAAAATCCGTGATGAGATAGCGTAATACATTTGTTTACTACCAATTCCATGGTAAATCGTACTTTGCACTATAGTAAATGATACAACCGCAAATTTGAGTTCTGATGATTATCCATAACCCATTTTGGGAAATGTTTTAGAAAGCCAATCTCGAAGAAAGACAGAGAAGGCGTTGTTTGGTCAAGTTGGGTCTAGTGGGGATCAGCATTAAGGACCTGTCATTCTCTATAACCTCGTTATTCACATTTCTCAATATTTGCTTGTGGATTCTGGATCGAGGAAACAGTGATGTACGTCGTTTTTCCACGGGCAGGCCGATGGTATCTTGTCTCACTAAGGTCCGACGAACTGGTTCGGCTGGATTTGTATGGTGCCCAGTCACAAACTCGGCAAGCTTTGAAAATAAATAAATTCAAACATAGGTATTAAATTCTGTTGTGTCCATTACAAAGCATGTAAACCATATTTTCGTTATTATGGGGATTATATGTTCTTGAAAAATCGCAGAAATTCTTTGGGTGACGTCCAGATCTGAAATCGAACCTGTGTCCCAGAGTTTATCATATATTGCCAGAATTAAATGCCGGCTTATCCAATCAAACAAATTGGCAATCGGAAGAAGAATGTTTACCTTTTTTCAAGAACGTTAAATACCAACAATACAAACATTTATACATTAACATTTGCGATACCAAATACCTGAACTGTGTAAATAATCGGTGAGTTACATTTTCACATCAAATGCACAGATCGACATTCTATGTGAGGAGGTTGTTACTGAGCTATGAATAAGCTCGATAATAGTACCCGTGGAAGGTATGTGTAAAGGCTTATTGAGCAAGTAAACAAAGGGTGAATAACAAACTAAACACTTGGCATTTGGAAGGCTTATGTTAACGTTGCCATTTATGTAAACCCATTAAGAACAATGTTTTGTTCCAAATTTCATAAACACCCCATTAAAGATGACTTTATTACATGAGTGCGGAAGTTTCCCAAAGGACAGCATTTTTGTGTTGTGCTTAAATGCGTTACTTTGGACAAGGGCAATGACGTAACGTCTAAAGCCTGTTTCTTCCTCCCTACAGCAATCAAGTACCTGTTCATTTTGGTCGCGGGGTGAGTTAAACGTGGTACCAGTTGATCGGTAACGCCCACTTCCGGGCCATCTGCTCCAACCGGAAGTGCCTTTGGTGGTGGCTGGAACCATGGCCGTATCGATTCTTCCACCGACAGAGTTCACCTGACGGACCGTTTTTTGTTTGAAGTCGTCCCAATTCGTCTCCTCTACATATCTCTGACAAAGGGTGTGATCCACCGGTACCCTAACAAGTTTAAATACGAGTAATATTTAAGGGACATGATCTGCCGAAATGTGGAGTTTTATACACACACAAATTAGAAGCCAAAAAAGAAACCATTACTCAAATGCTAAAATCCGCGACAAAGTTTATCATTTAGTCCGGAAAAGCGCTTCTTGTATAATTAAATGGAGACCGACAAAGTGTCGGTCCATTTCACAGGACATCAAACGCCCAGTTCATCTTGACAATCGGAATTTACGTGACTATAGATCAAATCACATACAGACTGGTATCAGGGGGTGATCCCGAGGGCGATCCGATTGGTTTTAAATCTGATAAAAGTCAACACTTGGGCGTATGCTGTTTTAACTAACTAACTGTGTATTTGCCAATTTGCTGAAAGACGAACGCCAAGCCGTTGGTCGTTCTCTGGTGCTTTTTGCAATAACATATATACTTCAGCACAGTTTGGCGAGCTTATATGTGTTTTGTGGCGTTGGAAATTATCCTCTGTATATCTTCTAAAATCATATGCATTTTACAGCGAAAGGAAATGGGATGAAAGAAGAATGACCGATTGGTCTGGTCCAAACAGAACTATCAAACCCGCACTATATTGAACCAGGGAAACCAACCTTACCTAAAAGCCTCATAGCGCTTTCGTAAATAATCTTCTATCTCAGGCATTGGTCCAAGCCACTTGATAAGTCTGTTTTCTACTCGAAGCAGCTTTACGCCCTGGCTGATCATGGAGAGCGTATCCATGGGGATATCCTTATCACACAGGAGAGCACGTAAATCCTACAATTACAATGAATATAGGTCGTTTCAATTCAATTGTAGAAAATATGACCTAAATAAATATCTCCACTAACGGTAAAAACAGTGATAATGGAATAATGGAATTATCAATATGATTATCCTCAGAGGTCAAGTGAGTTGATGTGAAAGAAATTTGTGCGTAACTGCAATACTGTCCTATTACTGCTATATTAAGGACATATAAACCAAACATAATCTTCCCGGAAAGCTATCAAAAGCCTACAGCAGCTCTGACGTCACACTATACAAAAATGTTTCCTTGGAGAGAAACGTGATCAAAGCGACGAAAAAGGAGTTTCCAAAACTAGTCCCTGTGTGGCAAGTTGGCAAAGCTCCTTGTCGACTCGATTCACGTCCAGCTAGTTTCTCCTATAAGATATCCGAGGTGTCTTTTAGTAGCTGATGATATATTGGATCTTACTAACTATACCTCAAGAGTAGGAGAGGAAGAACTAAGCCGGTAAATGTGAGAAAACGCCTGGTTGATTTTCATATCGCTGTTGTCTTATTGAAGGCTTTTCATGGAATTCAAGAAAAATGAAACACAATCTGTCCCGGAACAAGGTGAATATTGTCCCTGAACTGGAATAAAGTGTATTGTATATAGCTGATCACTTTAAATGACATTTGAGCCGTCATTGATACGTTTTCCACAATGTGGCGGATGTATCGATTATTTCAATCCAAGAGGTCAAACGCTACCTGCAGGGAACCTGGAACGACATCTTTGTTTTTAGTATCAAATCTTGTCACCATCGCTTCCTAAAATCGTTGACCACAATTCATTGCCGGCTAATAAATTCACTCCCACTAACATTCGAGCCTCTAAGCTTGAAAGAATTTTTGGTGTCACACGATATATTGGCCGTGTTGATGGTTTATGACATTTAGCATGTGGAAACACAAAGCTCAATCAAATTATTGATGTTAATGATATCAATTTGAAATTTGAGCCCAATGTAAAACATAGTGTTTGTTACACAGCATAGAAAAGAAATTGATTTCACTTCAAGAAACACAGATGTTCAATCAGCGGCCAAATTTGTGACAAATTCTATAAGACGGACTGGAACCAATTGACTTGAATTAGGCGCAGATATATTCCCGTTATTTCATACAACAAAAGACAAAAACGTCAAAGAAAAAGCGTGTATGGAAAATGGTAAAAATAGAAGATAAATTAAAACCAATCAATTTTGAATGAAACGTTAAGACACGACGGTACACAAGCTTGTCGGAGCCAAATTGTCATTAGCCAGGTGTTCCTTGAATAGAGAGTCACTGTCCGCCATCTTGGCTCGGACGGGCTAAACATATCTTTACTAATCTCCATTTTATTACTGCGATTTTTTACTGTGTAATTTTTTTGACTTATGTTTATCACAACGTATTGTAAAATGACGTACCCAATAGGTTGTGTACAATATGAATCAATAAAACGTTCTTTGTTTGAATTTGGACCAAACATTTATACACGTTTTTATCCAGTGTTAAATTGATAAATTTCTTGTACCATTGACAAACTTGACACCCCCCCCCCTCCTCCCTTCACTTTTCTCGTGACATACAATTTATTAACGTCACGTGTCCCTGCTAAATATTACTTGAAGTTCAAGTTTGCTTTATTGCTCTCAGTCCACACAATGTGGAATATGAAGAAAAATAATAATAAGATGCTTATATGATACTTCAGGGATAGTTTTGGGGTTATACATGAAGCAGTCAATTTGACAGCGGATAGTAAGACAAGAGAAAACAATGTTTTGTTTAAATGTGGACAGTATCTCAAATTAAACGAACTGCTGAATTTCTGGGTATCTGAGATGTGGGTATTATGCTTTAGAATAAAGACATCTGTATGGAGTGTGAAGAACTAACACAAATGGATGTAACCAACATATTGGCATCATAAAGCGGTATATTTTCTCTCGGTATATTAGATCATGAACATACCTGGGTGGGTAGTGGACAGGGGCGGATACAGGATTTTGTGAAAGGGGGGGCGCAAGTTCTAACAGATCGAGTCAGTAATTTCAAATGTGTCTCGAGGTGGTTTGAGGATTGGGAAAAGGGGGGGGGGGGGGTGCTGAGAGTGCAATCGAAAACATAGTCACGGGTAAATCAAATTAATTTGCACGAATTTCACTTTGTTAGACCCTACCCGAATTCTTAATGATCAGTGGTTCTAGGCCCTCTGATTACAGAAACAACAGATTCGAAAGAGGCCTGTAACCCCCTCCCCCCATTCTACCTACACATACCCTGGTGACTATCCCGAGCCAATAGGCGAAGGTGCAGTGGCCGCTTAGGCCCTGGAGGCTCACGGGCTCTAGATTGCCTGAGAAGCGTTCTGAAGCTGTTCTGCAAGTAAAATGGCTTGATAGTTTTCGGATTTTGCGTTTCCTTATTCTTAAAAAATACCAGTTAAATCGGTATGTTCTAAAGTTATAGATCAACCCTTGTAACGTTTTTGAAGCATGAGGAGGAGATGACGATCCCAAAGCATTAGGCGAGGGTCCAGGGGCCGCCCAGGCCCCGGAAGCTCGGGGGTTCTAGATTGCCTGAGAAGTGTTCTGAGTCTGTTCTGCGAGTAAAAATGCTAATAACTTTCGGATTTCGCTTTCCCTAATTCTTAAAAAAAAAACAAAATAAGACAAGCAGGAGAATCGCCCACGGTTTGTTTTGGATTGACTTGGGACATTCTATAGAAAAACTACATACTTGTGCTACACACAAGGGCCTCTGGATATAGTTTTGTTATTGAAAGAGGGAAGGGGGCAGAGTACCCAAACCCAGTAAGCCTATATATACAGGCGTGGGTCCACGGGCCGCCTAGGCTCCCGAAAACGCTACTGCTACCAGTCCACATCGCTTAACTTCGTGTGGCTTTGCGCCCCCCACCACTCTCCTTACCACATCTCCAAGAACCTGGTGTTTTTAAATATACAACACACATAGGCACTGTCCGTACCAATGAGGCATTTATACGAAAAATTTAAATGTGTTCGTAGCTCCATATTAAGCCTTTTTCTTCATAGTATTGTAATGCAAGATGTTTTCCTACTCTCTTTTCTCTCTTTTCCTTTTTCTCTCTTTTTTTTCTCTCTTCTCTTTTTTTTTTGGTCGGCTGATAGGGGGGGCGCGCGCCCCCTGCGCCCCCCCCTAAATCCGCCACTGGTGGATGATTTGATGTTAACTGTTCACCCCATGCTTGGATGAACATATTCTTCATTGATCGTTCCTCTGACGTGTCCTTTTACTATGCTAGCATTAATACATGACTGGTTTTACTACATTTCGATTTCACCCAGAATTGTTCCATTCATAAAACCATTGTGTGACAAGGTAAGATTAACAGAGATCTTCTATTGATATTGAATATTAATCTTGCCCGGTATCACTTCCTTTTCTTATGCAACAATTCATCCTTCAGGATTGGAGAATTACCAAATTTCATTTAACGGGCTACCAGGACAACGGGAAGAAATTCTTCCACCGATAAAACTAACGCCCAAATGAATTATTTCAAGGAAGTATTCTCTCTAAAATAGCTATAATACAACTATATCAGTTTGTGGAAGACACAAACAGATTATACATAGCACTGGACCAGACAACTGGTTGACCGTTAGTGCCATCAACGCTAGATAGTACACAGACAAATGGAAAGTTGAACTAAGGAAATGCAGCCAAGTACCCCACTTCGACACTACAGTTTATTTCCGACAAAGGTTTTGCTATTCGTCAAAGAAATCAGTACTTCAATATATTACTCACTCCAACTGAGAAACAAATACATTTTTCCTTTCATATTTTAAACCGAAAAATATGTTGAGTTCAAAGTTCAATATTGTAAACCGCCCAGAAATTGTATTACGTAGATTGTGTAAAACTAAGCAACATATCCCGAAGAGTATCCATGTGTATACAAAGTTCTTGCTAACTGCGTCAAGCTGCTAAAAATGACTATACATCCATAGAGTCTACTAGATTTTGGCTTCGGTTTTCTATATTATTGATGTTGTGTAGTATTGCCGGCGGTATATTGATCAGAAAAGACGAATAAAGATATGGGAAACTTTTCGAATATGAATCACTGGCAACTTTTAGGGCTGCTGCCGGCCATTTACTAATGACCATTGTATCCACAATTTCTATAGAAAAGAAATATGCGGGATTGATTGATTGATGTTTTTAGACACACCCAAGAGTATTTCACTTATACGGTGGCGTTACCAAGTTTAGTCGGGGGGGGGGGGGGGGGAGGAAACTGAACTCTTTGCCCGGAGGATACAACCGACCTTCCTTACCTGGCAACTCTCCCACATACGACGATCGAGTGAAAAATCCACTCAGAAATTATGTAACTTTTTATTTGTCTGAGTGGGATTCAAACCCGCGCCGCATCGATGGAAGGCCTGTGTCGCACTAACCGACTGTAACCCCGAGGCCCCCAAGTGTGCTGGAGGGCAGTACTATATCTGGAAGTATGTTTCTCGTACTCGTCAGTCATTGGTCGACATGACAGGGTCTTCAATACAGATGTACTGGTGTATACGGATTGACACAATGTTTAACATGTTTAATCGCTTCATTTAAACTATCGTAATATATGTTGGCAATTTTTCATAAAGCGTGATGAATTAAACGAATTTGGTAAGTAAAAGATCTTTTGTCGTGAAAACGTCGGTACAGAGAACATTTTATCATTCTGACATGCTACATTCAAAAGCAAGTGGTAAATTAGTAATTCAGTAATTTCCCTGATGATGATTGCAAAAAGCAAGTGGCATATGCCAATTTACAGAAAGTGTGATGTATGGAAGATAAAAGATTCCTCGACCCTGAAGACATAGCTGTCTGAATGCTTCATTGATTACCATATCAGTACATTCCATTTTTGACTTATGACAGCAGATAATTTGTATAAAGTATGGTATAAACACATAATGAGATAAATGATAGTACTATGGGATTCCTTCACCTCGAAAACATTCGTATAGACATAGTTGTTTTCCACACGACTTTCGGAGAAAAATCAGGTCTGTTGTCTCATAAACACATTCAATGGTTGTTTGTACCTGCTTTATCAAATGCATAAATGAGTTTTTATCTTCTACCCATATATATATATATATATATTTTATAATAATCTGTTTAGTCCTAATTACCAATAATCTATTTTTATATGAATTTTTTCTAAATATTTATTGATCCATATTTACAATTTTTACCTATATCTACAATGTTTACAAGACGTCTTTATCTGTTAGTGTGATTATTAGAATAATGTTATTGTTTTCTGTCATCCATATGTCTGTATTGGGCTCTGAGCCTGTAGGATTCTAAATTGAAATAAACCAAACCATAAATCAAACCATAAACCAAACCATTTGGTTGATAAGTTATTTGTACTATCTACATGTGTAAAGCGAAAAAAAAACCCTCCGCAAAGGGCATTTGCATTTAGGCCTATAGATTTATTGATTAATATTTAAGCCGCACTGAAGATTATTTCACTTATATGGCGGCTTTGCCAGGTTAAGTTGGGAAGGAAATCGCCCTCTTTGCCAAGATGAAACCCCTGACCTTCAGCGAGTACCTGGCAACTCTTTCACATACGGCGACCGAGTGAAAAATCCACTCAGAAATTTGTCAACTTTTTATTTGGTTTGAGCAAGGTTCGATCCCTCGTTGCAAGGACGACAGGCATGTGTCTGAGTGACTATCACTCTAACCGACTGAGGACCCAGTATTAATAGAAAAATAATTGTAAATTCATCTGATATGAATAATTCACTTTAATCGGAAGCCTAAATTGATATGAATGGTTATTATTTACAAACTTACACTATGGTCACCGGCATGTAGTTCTCCAACATTGGCATACCTAACTGACCGCTCTCCACCGTACTTGTCCTGGACAGGATCGGGTAAATACAAGGGCTTGTCCATCATACCAGTCAGTTTCACATCCTCAACATCAGATAGACCAGATATATCAAATTCTCTAACCAAGGATATCCGACCCTGATGAAATAACATAAGACGAATTTAAAAAGATGTTTAACATGAATGCTTAAGTATCTACGATTGTAGAAGACCCAGAGTGAAGTACTGATAGACACCTTGATCGATGAATGTACGATTGTAGAAGACCCAGAGTGAAGTACTGAGAGACACCTTGATCGATGAATGTACGATTGTAGAAGACCCAGAGTGAAGTACTGAGAGACACCTTGATCGATGAATGTACGATTGTAGAAGACCCCAGAGTGAATTGCTGATAGACACCTTGATCGATGAATGTACGATTGTAGAAGAACCAGTGTGAAGTACTGATAAATACCTTGATCGATGAATGTACGATTGTAGAAGACCCAGAGTGAAGTACTGAGAGACACCTTGATCGATGAATGTACGATTGTAGAAGACCCCAGAGTGAAGTACTGATAAATACCTTGATCGATGAACGTACGATTGTAGAAGACCCCAGAGTGAAGTACTGATAGACAACTTCATCGCTGAATGTACAATTTTAGAAGACCCAGATGTAAACACTGATAGACAATTTGTTCGATGAATGTACGATTGTAGAAGACCCAGTGTGAAGTACTGAGAGACACCTTGATCGATGAATGTACGATTGTAGAAGACCCAGAGTGAAGTACTGAGAGACACCTTGATCGATGAATGTACGATTGTAGAAGACCCAGAGTGAAGTACTGAGAGACACCTTGATCGATGAATGTACGATTGTAGAAGACCCCAGAGTGAAGTGCTGATAGACACCTTGATCGATGAATGTACGATTGTAGAAGAACCAGTGTGAAGTACTGATAAATACCTTGATCGATGAATGTACGATTGTAGAAGACCCATAGTGAAGTACTGATAGACATCTTGATCGATGAAAGTACGATTGTAGAAGACCCAGAGTGAAGTACTGATAAATACCTTGATCGATGAATGTACGATTGTAGAAGACCCCAGAGTGAAGTACTGATAGACACCTTGATCGATGAATGTACGATTGTAGAAGACCCAGAGTGAAGTACTGAGAGACACCTTGATCGATGAATGTACGATTGTTGAAGACCCCAGAGTGAAGTACTGATAGACAACTTCATCGCTGAATGTACAATTTTAGAAGACCCAGATGTAAACACTGATAGACAATTTGTTCGATGAATGTACGATTGTAGAAGACCCAGAGTGAAGTACTGAGAGACACCTTGATCGATGAATGTACGATTGTAGAAGACCCAGAGTGAAGTACTGAGAGACACCTTGATCGATGAATGTACGATTGTAGAAGACCCCAGAGTGAAGTGCTGATAGACACCTTGATCGATGAATGTACGATTGTAGAAGAACCAGTGTGAAGTACTGATAAATACCTTGATCGATGAATGTACGATTGTAGAAGACCCATAGTGAAGTACTGATAGACATCTTGATCGATGAAAGTACGATTGTAGAAGACCCAGAGTGAAGTACTGATAAATACATGTTATCACTGCAGCGTGTTGTTCTGGGCGCTTGTATCAGCTCGAGTGATTGGAGGTGGAGTGGAGTAGCAACCGAGACCGAAGGTCGAGGTTGCTGCGAAATTCATATTTATCATATACCCCTTTTAAAATCATACTTAGATCGCTCTGTTTTATGTCAGGAAAAGCGTCCGGCCTTGCAAGATTCACTTGTTCGAAGGATCGTTTGTCTACATATTCCTACGCCCTTATTAGAATGTGAGTGACAGATCACTGCACGATAAGCCACGCCCCTGACCTACATCATAATATTTTAAAAAATATAAGGTACGGCCGTAAGTCTTTATCGTTTTAAATAACAGAAGCAATTGTTAAATGAAAAACGATCCCTTTTAACTGTTTGTGTTTCTTGCATACTGTTTGTAACTTTGTATAAAACGTGCAAGATGGACTATATTAACAGTCCGCCAAGGGTTAACTTTTAGTTTCGAGCGGGTTTATTCAAGAAGAGCGGAAAGTAAATTGTAACATGTACCAATACTACAATAGTGTGATTATAAATGATGTATGTCATTTTCGATCAAGCGGTCGCAGACAGTGAACAGACGAAAGCTTTGCATGTGTGATAAAAGATGTGACTTTCTGGTATCCTGACGAAGAACACTTTTAAAATGTATATATACCAAAAAGACAAAGAGGAAATGACAAATGGATTAGTACAAGTCAACATTTAACAAAGACTGAACCAGAGAAAAATGACATTGGAATACATTTAATTTCATGGAGATGGATTCTACTAGTAGGCTATTATGGGTAAATGCTTACATCACAGATGTGTGTCGAGAGTGGCAAAGTTAATTTTCAAAGTGCAGTTATTGAATGTAGCACCCTGGAAAATACCGGCAGTTGTGTTGTGCTATTGACTATTGTGTATAAAGTTTCTTCCATGATTACGGTTTAGCTATGTGTGCCGAAGATTGTGATAAAGCAGAAATGTCCACATTCACTGGATTTTCATGGATGGGATTATTATCATGTGTTACCAATGTTGTCCGACTCGATGTGACGACTTGCTAAAGGCCGTCACACTTGTAGCCGCACTCGTGTGTCTCTATCCTGGTTTACTTACTTTGCCGGTCTTGGAGTGAGCTCAGGATATTGCTTAGTCCGCAATATGTTGAGTGGATTGAAGGATAAATTCTGATACGCCCGCACGGGCTTCTTCAATACCACGTCAACATAGGGTGCATTTGAAAAATCTAAGAGTTGCTCTCGGAATTTTTAAAAAATGATAACTCGCAATTTTTAAACATTACTCACCTAAAATTTTGTCAGAAAGCTTCTTTGATAATCCCTTCGTAGAGCTAAACCATCATATGCGACCTTAAAATCTGTTAGCAGCCAATTTCGCTAAGTTTGAATTCCGTCTGTTGACTAAAAATTTTCTCGGGCGATCACACCGCCATCTACCGCGAACTTTCAAATCATGCTCGCCACTACAACCGGTAACGGCTGTCGGGGAAGGTCGGTGATAACGCAAAGGGAATTTAAACTTAGCGAATTTCGTTGTTTGGCGATGTGTTTGATCACAAGTGATAGTTTAGCTCTACGAAGGGATTATCAAAGAAGCTTTCTGACAAAATTTTAGGTGAGTAATGTTTAAAAATTGCGAGTTATCATTTTTTAAAAATTCCGAGAGCAACTCTTAGATTTTTCAAATGCACCCTATGTTGATGTGGTATTGAAGAAGCCCGTGCGGGCGTATCAGAATTTATCCTTCAATCCACTCAACATATTGCGGACTAGATATTGCTCATCTCTCGCTGCTGGTCGAACGAAGCGACGGCATAGTTATTTAGACTGGCAACGTTTTGTGTCCTGTCGGCACTACCCAGCATTTAAGAGGCGATGGCAGCTGTTGACCGAGCGCTGTGATTTTTTTCTACCACTTAGTTCACCCGGTTCGGCCATTGTTTTCATGATACTGTTTAACTTTATGGTATTTTTCACCATTGCTTTGCTTTTGTACCATTTTCGGGATCCTGGTTTTCGACTATGATTTATAATTATAGACAAATAAAACATATTTTGATGTTGTTTGTATCCCTTGTCCAATTGTTTAATATTTTTAAGATTTATCGGACGCATTCAAAAATAGTCTTCAGATTACATAATTTATCTAGGCCTAATCTTGGGAGAGATCGTTAGCTTAAATTCTATAAATAGATTCGACAGCTGTTTGTATCCAAGAGAGTGTGTTGACATTAACGTCATTATAGAACTGAAAAAGTAGTTCCGGCTCTAATGTTATAGTGTCCTATGCAAGTAGGGTGATACAGACTGCCAGGTTAAACGGTCCTATGCTAGTGTGGTGATATGGATTTGGAAAATCACTGTCCGTATTACCATTGTGACGTAGGGAGATATATGATAAATACCTTGATCGATGAATGTACGATTGTAGAAGACCCAGAGTGAAGTACTGATAGGCAACTTGATCGATGAAAGTACGATTGTAGAAGACCCCAGAGTGAAGTACTGATAGACAACTTCGTCGCTGAATGTACAATTGTAGAAGACCCCAGAGTGAAGTACTGATAGACAACTTCATCGCTGAATGTACAATTTTAGAAGACCCAGATGTAAACACAGATAGACAATTTGTTCGATGAATGTACGATTGTAGAAGACCCCAGAGTGAAGTGCTGATAGACACTTTGTTCGATGAATGTACGATTGTAGAAGACCCCAGAGTGAAGTGCTGATAGACACCTTGATCGATGAATGTACGATTGTAGAAGACCCAGAGTGAAGTGCTGATAGACACCTTGATCGATGAATGTACGATTGTAGAAGACCCAGAGTGAAGTACTGATAGACACCTTGATCGATGAATGTACGATTGTAGAAGACCCAGAGTGAAGTGCTGATAGACACCTTGATCGATGAATGTACGATTGTAGAAGACCCAGAGTGAAGTACTGATAGACAACTTGATCGATGAAAGTACGATTGTAGAAGACCCCAGAGTGAAGTACTGATAGACAACTTCATCGCTGAATGTACAATTGTAGAAGACCCAGAGTGAAACACTGATAGACAATTTGATCGATGAATGTACGATTGTAGAAGACCCCAGCGTGAAGTACTGATAGACAACTTGATCGATGAATGTACGATTGTAGAAGATCCAGAGTGAAGTACTGATAGACAACTTGATCGATGAATGTACGATTGTAGAAGATCCAGAGTGAAGTACTGATAAATACCTTGATCGATGAATGTACGACTGTAGAAGACCCAGAGTGAAGTACTGATAGACATCTTAATCGATGAATGTACCATTGTAGAAGATCCAGAGTGAAGTACTGATAAACACCTTGATCGATGAATGTACGATTGTAGAAGACCCATAGTGAAGTACTGATAGACATCTTGATCGATGAATGTACGATTGTAGAAGACCCAGAGTGAAGTACTGATAGACACTTTGATCGATGAATGTACGATTGTAGAAGACCCAGAGTGAAGTACTGATAGACACCTTGATCGATGAATGTACGATTGTAGAAGACCCAGAGTGAAGTACTTATTTACACTTTGTTCGATGAATGTACGATTGTAGAAGACCCCAGAGTGAAGTACTGAGAGACACCTTGATCGATAAATGTACGATTGTAGAAGACCCAGAGTGAAGTACTGATAGACATCTTGATCAATTAATGTACGATTGTAGAAGACCCAGAGTGAAGTGCTGAGAGACACCTTAATCGATGAATGTACGATTGTAGAAAACCCAGAGTGAAGTACTGATAGACACCTTGATCGATGAATGTACGATTGTAGAAGACCCAGAGTGAAGTACTGATAAATACCTTGATCGATGAATGTACGATTGTAGAAGACCCAGAGTGAAGTACTGATACACATCTTGATCGATGAATGTACGATTGTAGAAGACCCAGAGTGAAGTACTTATTTACACTTTGTTCGATGAATGTACGATTGTAGAAGACCCCAGAGTGAAGTACTGAGAGACACCTTGATCGATGAATGTACGATTGTAGAAGACCCAGAGTGAAGTGCTGATAGACACCTTGATCGATGAATGTACGATTGTAGAAGACCCAGAGTGAAGTACTGATAAATACCTTGATCGATGAATGTACGATTGTAGAAGACCCAGAGTGAAGTACTGATAGGCAACTTGATCGATGAAAGTACGATTGTAGAAGACCCCAGAGTGAAGTACTGATAGACAACTTCATCGCTGAATGTACAATTTTAGATTGATTGATTGATTGATTGGGGCTTAACGTCGCACTCAACTACAATTTTAGAAGACCCAGAGGTAAACACTGATAGACAATTTGATCGATGAATGTACGATTGTAGAAGACCCCAGAGTGAAGTACTGATAGACACTTTGATCGATGAATGTACGATTGTAGAAGACCCAGAGTGAAGTACTGATAGACACCTTGATCGATGAATGTACGATTGTAGAAGACCCAGAGTGAAGTGCTGATAGACACCTTGATCGATGAATGTACGATTGTAGAAGACCCAGAGTGAAGTACTGATAGACAACTTGATCGATGAAAGTACGATTGTAGAAGACCCCAGAGTGAAGTACTGATAGACAACTTCATCGCTGAATGTACAATTGTAGAAGACCCAGAGTGAAACACTGATAGACAATTTGATCGATGAATGTACGATTGTAGAAGACCCCGGCGTGAAGTACTGATAGACAACTTGATCGATGAATGTACGATTGTAGAAGATCCAGAGTGAAGTACTGATAGACAACTTGATCGATGAATGTACGATTGTAGAAGATCCAGAGTGAAGTACTGATAAATACCTTGATCGATGAATGTACGACTGTAGAAGACCCAGAGTGAAGTACTGATAGACATCTTAATCGATGAATGTACCATTGTAGAAGATCCAGAGTGAAGTACTGATAAACACCTTGATCGATGAATGTACGATTGTAGAAGACCCATAGTGAAGTACTGATAGACATCTTAATCGATGAATGTACGATTGTAGAAGACCCAGAGTGAAGTACTGATAGACACTTTGATCGATGAATGTACGATTGTAGAAGACCCAGAGTGAAGTACTGATAGACACCTTGATCGATGAATGTACGATTGTAGAAGACCCAGAGTGAAGTACTTATTTACACTTTGTTCGATGAATGTACGATTGTAGAAGACCCCAGAGTGAAGTACTGAGAGACACCTTGATCGATAAATGTACGATTGTAGAAGACCCAGAGTGAAGTACTGATAGACATCTTGATCAATTAATGTACGATTGTAGAAGACCCAGAGTGAAGTGCTGAGAGACACCTTAATCGATGAATGTACGATTGTAGAAAACCCAGAGTGAAGTACTGATAGACACCTTGATCGATGAATGTACGATTGTAGAAGACCCAGAGTGAAGTACTGATAAATACCTTGATCGATGAATGTACGATTGTAGAAGACCTAGAGTGAAGTACTGATAGACATCTTGATCGATGAATGTACGATTGTAGAAGACCCAGAGTGAAGTACTGATAGGCAACTTGATCGATGAAAGTACGATTGTAGAAGACCCCAGAGTGAAGTACTGATAGACAACTTCGTCGCTGAATGTACAATTGTAGAAGACCCCAGAGTGAAGTACTGATAGACAACTTCATCGCTGAATGTACAATTTTAGAAGACCCAGATGTAAACACAGATAGACAATTTGTTCGATGAATGTACGATTGTAGAAGACCCCAGAGTGAAGTGCTGATAGACACTTTGTTCGATGAATGTACGATTGTAGAAGACCCCAGAGTGAAGTGCTGATAGACACCTTGATCGATGAATGTACGATTGTAGAAGACCCAGAGTGAAGTGCTGATAGACACCTTGATCGATGAATGTACGATTGTAGAAGACCCAGAGTGAAGTACTGATAGACACCTTGATCGATGAATGTACGATTGTAGAAGACCCAGAGTGAAGTGCTGATAGACACCTTGATCGATGAATGTACGATTGTAGAAGACCCAGAGTGAAGTACTGATAGACAACTTGATCGATGAAAGTACGATTGTAGAAGACCCCAGAGTGAAGTACTGATAGACAACTTCATCGCTGAATGTACAATTGTAGAAGACCCAGAGTGAAACACTGATAGACAATTTGATCGATGAATGTACGATTGTAGAAGACCCCAGCGTGAAGTACTGATAGACAACTTGATCGATGAATGTACGATTGTAGAAGATCCAGAGTGAAGTACTGATAGACAACTTGATCGATGAATGTACGATTGTAGAAGATCCAGAGTGAAGTACTGATAAATACCTTGATCGATGAATGTACGACTGTAGAAGACCCAGAGTGAAGTACTGATAGACATCTTAATCGATGAATGTACCATTGTAGAAGATCCAGAGTGAAGTACTGATAAACACCTTGATCGATGAATGTACGATTGTAGAAGACCCATAGTGAAGTACTGATAGACATCTTGATCGATGAATGTACGATTGTAGAAGACCCAGAGTGAAGTACTGATAGACACTTTGATCGATGAATGTACGATTGTAGAAGACCCAGAGTGAAGTACTGATAGACACCTTGATCGATGAATGTACGATTGTAGAAGACCCAGAGTGAAGTACTTATTTACACTTTGTTCGATGAATGTACGATTGTAGAAGACCCCAGAGTGAAGTACTGAGAGACACCTTGATCGATAAATGTACGATTGTAGAAGACCCAGAGTGAAGTACTGATAGACATCTTGATCAATTAATGTACGATTGTAGAAGACCCAGAGTGAAGTGCTGAGAGACACCTTAATCGATGAATGTACGATTGTAGAAAACCCAGAGTGAAGTACTGATAGACACCTTGATCGATGAATGTACGATTGTAGAAGACCCAGAGTGAAGTACTGATAAATACCTTGATCGATGAATGTACGATTGTAGAAGACCCAGAGTGAAGTACTGATACACATCTTGATCGATGAATGTACGATTGTAGAAGACCCAGAGTGAAGTACTTATTTACACTTTGTTCGATGAATGTACGATTGTAGAAGACCCCAGAGTGAAGTACTGAGAGACACCTTGATCGATGAATGTACGATTGTAGAAGACCCAGAGTGAAGTGCTGATAGACACCTTGATCGATGAATGTACGATTGTAGAAGACCCAGAGTGAAGTACTGATAAATACCTTGATCGATGAATGTACGATTGTAGAAGACCCAGAGTGAAGTACTGATAGGCAACTTGATCGATGAAAGTACGATTGTAGAAGACCCCAGAGTGAAGTACTGATAGACAACTTCATCGCTGAATGTACAATTTTAGATTGATTGATTGATTGATTGGGGCTTAACGTCGCACTCAACTACAATTTTAGAAGACCCAGAGGTAAACACTGATAGACAATTTGATCGATGAATGTACGATTGTAGAAGACCCCAGAGTGAAGTACTGATAGACACTTTGATCGATGAATGTACGATTGTAGAAGACCCAGAGTGAAGTACTGATAGACACCTTGATCGATGAATGTACGATTGTAGAAGACCCAGAGTGAAGTGCTGATAGACACCTTGATCGATGAATGTACGATTGTAGAAGACCCAGAGTGAAGTACTGATAGACAACTTGATCGATGAAAGTACGATTGTAGAAGACCCCAGAGTGAAGTACTGATAGACAACTTCATCGCTGAATGTACAATTGTAGAAGACCCAGAGTGAAACACTGATAGACAATTTGATCGATGAATGTACGATTGTAGAAGACCCCGGCGTGAAGTACTGATAGACAACTTGATCGATGAATGTACGATTGTAGAAGATCCAGAGTGAAGTACTGATAGACAACTTGATCGATGAATGTACGATTGTAGAAGATCCAGAGTGAAGTACTGATAAATACCTTGATCGATGAATGTACGACTGTAGAAGACCCAGAGTGAAGTACTGATAGACATCTTAATCGATGAATGTACCATTGTAGAAGATCCAGAGTGAAGTACTGATAAACACCTTGATCGATGAATGTACGATTGTAGAAGACCCATAGTGAAGTACTGATAGACATCTTGATCGATGAATGTACGATTGTAGAAGACCCAGAGTGAAGTACTGATAGACACTTTGATCGATGAATGTACGATTGTAGAAGACCCAGAGTGAAGTACTGATAGACACCTTGATCGATGAATGTACGATTGTAGAAGACCCAGAGTGAAGTACTTATTTACACTTTGTTCGATGAATGTACGATTGTAGAAGACCCCAGAGTGAAGTACTGAGAGACACCTTGATCGATAAATGTATGATTGTAGAAGACCCAGAGTGAAGTACTGATAGACATCTTGATCAATTAATGTACGATTGTAGAAGACCCAGAGTGAAGTGCTGAGAGACACCTTAATCGATGAATGTACGATTGTAGAAAACCCAGAGTGAAGTACTGATAGACACCTTGATCGATGAATGTACGATTGTAGAAGACCCAGAGTGAAGTACTGATAAATACCTTGATCGATGAATGTACGATTGTAGAAGACCTAGAGTGAAGTACTGATAGACATCTTGATCGATGAATGTACGATTGTAGAAGACCCAGAGTGAAGTACTGATAGACACTTTGATCGATGAATGTACGATTGTAGAAGACCCAGAGTGAAGTACTTATTTACACTTTGTTCGATGAATGTACGATTGTAGAAGACCCCAGAGTGAAGTACTGAGAGACACCTTGATCGATGAATGTACGATTGTAGAAGACCCAGAGTGAAGTGCTGATAGACACCTTGATCGATGAATGTACGATTGTAGAAGACCCAGAGTGAAGTACTGATAAATACCTTGATCGATGAATGTACGATTGTAGAAGACCCAGAGTGAAGTACTGATAGGCAACTTGATCGATGAAAGTACGATTGTAGAAGACCCCAGAGTGAAGTACTGATAGACAACTTCATCGCTGAATGTACAATTTTAGATTGATTGATTGATTGATTGGGGCTTAACGTCGCACTCAACTACAATTTTAGAAGACCCAGAGGTAAACACTGATAGACAATTTGATCGATGAATGTACGATTGTAGAAGACCCCAGAGTGAAGTACTGATAGACACTTTGATCGATGAATGTACGATTGTAGAAGACCCAGAGTGAAGTACTGATAAACAACTCGAGACAGAAATGTACACATGATGTGCTGACAGACAACACGAGCCAGGAATGTATGATTATAGAAGACCCAAGGGTGTAGCTCTGCTAGACAACACGAGACAGTAATGTACGCATGATGTGCTGATAGACAGCTCTGACAGACAACTGAACCAGGAATGTATCATTATAGAAGACCCCAGAGAAAAGTGCGAAAAGACAACTAAAGCCAGCAATGTAAGCATAATAAGCTGATAGACAACTCCAATAAGACAACTCGAGCCAGGAATATACTAATGTAGAAACCCCAGCGTGAAGTACTGATAAACAGAACGAGTCAAGAATGTACCACTGTGGAGTATCCTAGAGTAAAGCTCTGACAGAGATATCGGACAAAGAGAGTACAGATGTGGAGTATCCTAGAGTAAAGCTCTGACAGAGATATCGGACAAAGAGAGTACAGATGTGGAGTATCCTAGAGTAAAGCTCTGACAGAGATATCGGACAAAGACAGTAAGACTGTGGAGTATCCTAGAGTAAAGCTCTGACAGAGATATCGGACAAAGAGAGTACAGATGTGGAGTATCCTAGAGTAAAGCTCTGACAGAGATATCGGACAAAGAGAGTACAGATGTGGAGTATCCTAGAGTAAAGCTCTGACAGAGATATCGGACAAAGAGAGTACAGATGTGGAGTATCCTAGAGTAAAGCTCTGACAGAGATATCGGACAAAGAGAGTACAGATGTGGAGTATCCTAGAGTAAAGCTCTGACAGATATATCGGACAAAGAGAGTACAGATGTGGAGTATCCTAGAGTAAAGCTCTGACAGAGATATCGGACAAAGAGAGTACGGATGTGGAGTATCCTAGAGTAAAGCTCTGACAGATATATCGGACAAAGAGAGTACAGATGTGGAGTATCCTAGAGTAAAGCTCTGACAGAGATATCGGACAAAGAGAGTACAGATGTGGAGTATCCTAGAGTAAAGCTCTGACAGAGATATCGGACAAAGAGAGTACGGATGTGGAGTATCCTAGAGTTAAGCTTTGACAGAGATATCGGACAAAGAGAGTACGGATGTGGAGTATCCTAGAGTAAAGCTCTGACAGAGATATCGGACAAAGACAGTAAGACTGTGGAGTATCCTAAAGTAAAGCTCTGACAGAGATATCGGACAAAAGAGAGTACGACTGTGAAATACAGGGCCAGGACATGAGACTTTGGTGTTTATGGAAGTTCACAGACAGTGCCATGACCTTATCTGACAGAGAATTTACAAAACTTACCTGTATTAGAAAATAAGAGTAGATAGTTTTGGACCAATCCTCTTCAATGATTTTCCCCAAGGGTATGTACATAGAATGGGACATAAAACAGAGTCTCCTGAAGTTCTCCTCCTGCCATCCATTGAAGATTTCAAAATTCCTGAGTACAAAAACCACGATATTTGGCGATAGTAGATTGTTTAAAAAGTGGTTTCAATGGGTGAATTATCTTGGGTATGCTTGTGCTTTAAACTGCCAACGGCTTACAAATGTAGGGAAAATTTCGTAGAAGCAGAGTGAGCTATTTTTGTTTTCATTTTTATCAAAAAGTACCAAAAAAGAGGTTTCTGTTGATACCAATCTCGGAGATGTACGTTGAGTTGTTTTGTATAAATAACGAAATCCTTAAAATGAACTGTTTCATCTGGGCTATTTGAATATTGTCTGCACACATCTTCCACTCGTACAGGTTACTGCCTTTACCGATATTTTTCAGTCAGCTTTTTAAGGCACGTCTAACTATAAACTTATCTTGACATTTTAATGTACAAAACTTCAGAGCGATTTTCATAGTTTCAGTCATTTAAGAGAGAAACATTTGAGATTTAGTTGATTTTGTTAATTGGTGTTTTTTTCCGCCAATCGAACCCACTGATCCCAAAACGATGAAATCGTGACGATGAACAACAACGAAAGCACCGAGAGGTAATTTTAGCATAAATAATAAAACAGAATAAACTGTCGACTAAATGCTCACTTTGCAAATTGGATTTTACCCTCAAGTTCGGACTCGAAGATCTCCCAGCATGTATCGATAAATGTTTCTTTGTCTACTTGAAATACCTCAGTTGGTTCTCGGCAGATAATGGACGCTGTTCTCTTTCCGTCCCCAAGGATTGCAATCTCCTGGGTAAAACAGTGGATGATTTGGTTTCAGTTATAAGACATACCAACGTTAAAAACGAACTAGTTTACTACTTGTATATAGATGAAATAAGGACTCCATAATTTTTGATATTTTAACAACTCGTGAAGATTAAAACATGAGATTAACAAATAAAAACAGGTCTGTTTTGAAATGTTATTTTCATGAATTGCTTTGAAATGTTCAACAAATCGGATATTCAGAGAGACATATATAGGCGATAAGGTCAGAAAAGGGACATGCTTAAAATCCGTTTTGCTGAAAGAGTTTGCCATAATCCCGGGTTTATTCTGTCACACTAAGTAGATTTGCCCATCTCTTAGTCACTGATAACTACAGCAAACTCGCGTCTTTAGAGAATTGCTATTGTTTGAGTTGTCGAACATTTATAAAAGCAAGAAGCCTGGGTAATGTCTCGGGCTATCGAGTTAGCACCATATGGGTACTAATATCTTTTCTCCAACCACCTTCCAATGAAATCTCTCCCTAATAAGTTGAAGTAGAGCATTTGACCAGATTGTCTATTGTATCTTCATTGATTGTGGGATATAATAAAGCGTGGACTACAAGTGGTAGCCAGTAAATCAGACCATACCATCACTCCTCATCTGAATCGGCTTACCAGGGATGGTTTGTATTAACCACCTGTAGACACTGGTGAAAGTGAAATTAACACGTTAGATGGGGGAAGATGGTACAGATGGGAATCATTCTTCGTATCATTGATTAAGGTTAACCGATGGATAAAGTCGGTTACAAATTAGAAAAAATAAACGATATACTATAAGGTTGTTTTTGGGGGTGATATCTCCTGGTGAAGGCTAATACCGTTGGTAGACAGCTTCATGTACAGATTGAGAAAAACGGACATTTAAAGTAAGTTACAAAAATAAAATCTGCAACCGGTCTTTGGAATAAAAAGGTAAACAGCAGGAATATGCATATATATTTAATGTCCAAATCAAGTCACACTTAGATGCATCTTTAAAGTGGTAGAAGCTGCCAAAATTAAATTTTTATAAAAATAAATTCTGATTGTCAAGCTCAGCGTTTAGAGTACATTGAAAAACTAAAAAAATATTGGTCTCTAGTAATCCGTACGAACGAACCGAAATACAAATAGCTGAGATGTGTGGGTTAATCCTGTGGGGTTTTACTACCTTAACGTCAATCGTATTCTCGCGAGATCTCCTTTAGAAGTTGCTAAATCTGGACTAGGGTAACTTCTAATTTTAGATTGTCTTAACGTACGTCGTCAAGATTGATATCGCGGGAAATTTTGGTAGCTTTCGACAAAAAAATGACAAAGAAGTAGCTAATTTTGTTTCCTTATATTTGGCAGCTCAAGTCACTTTAAATGAAGGGCCTAAATAGTTTTGTAAATGTGCGATTTGGTGCGCGAAGATTTAACGACACGTTCAACATTATTTCAGTTTCATCGCGATGAAATTGTCGAAAATGACGAAATGTTTATGTTATACTTACACCAAAACTCTCTCCAGCCCTTAGGATATTCTCTGTTTGACTTTTCTTCTCTTTTGTAACTGGATCTTCAATCTCCTTTTGTACAATTACCGAACCAGAGTAAATGAAATAAAAGTTTAAACCCCAATGGCCTTGTCTTAAGATTATTCGATCTTTTTCACAACTGAGAGTTCCACATTTGAAACAAACAAAAAAGAGACAAGAAAAAATGAGCCAGCTATCTTCAGAATAATCACGATCAAAAAATGAAAAGCACTGGAATTATTTGGCACAACTTGTGTATGCTAAGAAGTGGATTTGTATAGACATGTCTTCTACGTTTTCATATCAGAAAAATACAGGGGCACGTTTATCTTGACATTATTCGGTATAGATTAAAGGTAATGATATATGCCATTATTTGGTATAGAATAAAGGTATAAATGCTATATGCCATTATTGGGTATATATTAAAGGTAATAATATATGCCATTATTGGGTAGAGATTAAAGGCAATGATATATGGCATTATTAGGTATAGATTAAAGGTAATGATATATGACATTATTAGGTATAGATTAAAGGTAATGATATATGGCATTATTGGGTATAGATTAAAGGTAATGATATATGACATTATTAGGTATAGATTAAAGGCAATGATATATGGCATTATTAGGTATAGATTAAAGGCAATGATATATGGCATTATTAGGTATAGAATAAAGGTAATGGTATATGACATTATTGGGTATAGATTAAAGGTAATGATATGACATTATTGGGTATAAATTAAAGGTAATGATATATGCCATTATTGGATATAGAATAAAGGTATGGATATATGCCATTATTAGGTATAGAATAAAGGTAATGATATATGCCATTATTTGGTATAAATTAAAGGTAATGATATATGCCATTATTGGGTATAGATTAAAGGTAATGGTATATGGCATTATTGGGTATAGATTAAAGGTAATGATATATGGCATTATTGGATATAGAATTAAAGGTAATGATATATGACATTATTGGGTATAGATTAAAGGTAATGCTATATGACATTATTAGGTATAGATTAAAGGTAATGATATATGGCATTATTGGGTATAGATTAAAGGTAATGATATGACATTATTGGGTATAAATTAAAGGTAATGATATATGCCATTATTGGATATAGAATAAAGGTATGGATATATGCCATTATTAGGTATAGAATAAAGGTAATGATATATGCCATTATTTGGTATAAATTAAAGGTAATGCTATATGCCATTATTGGGTATATATTAAAGGTAATGATATATGCCATTATTGGGTATAGATTAAAGGTAATGGTATATGGCATTATTGGGTATAGATTAAAGGTAATGATATATGGCATTATTGGATATAGAATTAAAGGTAATGATATATGACATTATTGGGTATAGATTAAAGGTAATGCTATATGACATTATTAGGTATAGATTAAAGGTAATGATATATGACATTATTTGGTATAGAATAAAGGTAATGATATATGACATTATTGGGTAGAGATTAAAGGCAATGATATATGACATTATTGGGTATAGATTAAAGGTAATAATATGACATTATTGGGTAAAGATTAAAGGTAATGATATATGACATTATTGGGTATAAATTAAAGGTAATGGTATATGCCATTATTGGGTATAGAATAAAGGTAATGGTATATGCAATTATTGGGTATAGATTAAAGGTAATGACATATGGCATTATTGGGTATAGATTAAAGGTAATGATATGACATTATTGGGTATAGATTAAAGGTAATGATATATGACATTATTTGGTATAGATTAAAGGTAATGGTATATGGCATTATTGGGTATAGATTAAAGGTAATGATATATGGCATTATTAGGTATAGATTAAAGGTAATGATATGACATTATTTCGTATAGAATAAAGGTAATGGTGTATGACATTATTGGGTATAGATTAAAGGTAATGATATATAACATTATTGGGTATAAATTAAAGGTAATGGTATATGACATTATTGGGTATAAATTAAAGGTAATGATATTATTGGGTATAGATTAAAGGTAATGATATATGACATTATTGGGTATGGAATAAAGATAATGATATATGGCATTATTGGGTATAGATTAAAGGTAATGATATATGACATTATTGGGTATGGAATAAAGGTAATGATATATGGCATTATTGGGTATGGATTTAAGATATTGACATATGGCATTATTGGGTATAGATTAAAGGTAATGATATATGACATTATTGGGTATAGATTAAAGGTAATAGTATATGACATTATTGGGTATAGATAAAAGGTAATGATATATGACATTATTGGGTATAGATTAAAGGTAATGATATGTGGCATTATTGGGTATAAATTAAAGGTAATGATATATGGCATTATTGGGTATAGATTAAAGGTAATGATATATGCCATTATTGGGTATAGATTAAAGGTATTGATATATGACATTATTGGGTATGGAATAAAGGTAATGATATATGGCATTATTGGGTATGGATTTAAGATAATGATATATGGCATTATTGGGTATAGATTAAAGGTAATGATATATGGCCTATTATTGGGTATAGAATAAAGGTAATGATATATGCAATTATTGGGTATAGATTAAAGGTAATGATATATGACATTATTGGGTATAGATTAAAGGTAATAGTATATGACATTATTGGGTATAGATTAAAGGTAATGATATGTGGCATTATTGGGTATAAATTAAAGGTAATGATATATGGCATTATTGGGTATAAATTAAAAGTAATGATATATGACATTATTGGGTATATATTAAAGGTAATGATATATGGCATTATTGGGTATAAATTAAAGGTAATGGTATATGCCATTATTGGGTATAGATTAAAGGTAATGGTATATGGCATTATTGGGTATAGATTAAAGGTAATGATATATGGCATTATTGGTTATAAATTAAAGGTATGGATATATGGCATTATTGGGTATAGAATAAAGGTAATGATATATGCCATTATTGGGTACAGATTAAAGGTAATGCTATATGACATTATTGGGTATAGATTAAAGGTAATGATATATAACATTATTGGATATAGATTAAAGGTAATGGTATATGGCATTATTGAGTATAGATTAAAGGTAATGACATGACATTATTGGGTATAGATTAAAGGTAATGGTATATGACATTATTGGGTATAGATTAAAGGTAATGATATATGGCATTATTGGGTATAGGTTAAATACTCGAAGCATGCATTTTCCCGTACAAAACTAAGCAATTGATTATATTAAGCCTACATTTTCAACATTGGAATCAGTTTGCCATAAACACATGTTTATTAACATCTCTTCATGATGATGAAACTGAATGGTTATTTTTCTTTCTACGCGTTGTGGCTCTGTCCATAAAAAGACTATTTTGATATCTTACTTGATGTACATAGCAACTTTTGCCATCTTGTACTGAATGACTTCTTTAAACTTCTCTCTGAAACTCTTCATCATTAGCATCAATCCTCGGATCTGCCGTACATCGGACTCACTGCGCTTCTCCGGACTTAACAAGGCTAGTTTCTGGGCCCATACTGGGAACAACATCTTGAAAATAAAACAATCTTTATAAATGACATGTTAAATATCTCACAGAAACAAATATAGGAACATAACTGGTTTAAAAGACCAAACTGAGTTAACAACACAAAGTTAACGAGTGTTATGTGGCAACCCTAAAAGCCCTATATGTCGTCCGGGCGACATTTATGAAAAAAACTGCCCTAAATGTCTCCCAGGCTGTCTTCAGCCACCACCCCTCTCCCCTTGGGTTTTACTCCCGCCAGATCTGTTGAAACTGTCCCTATATGTCGTGTATCCAATTCAGGCGATTTTAGTGTCGAAACACAAGTTTATTTTGAATTACCCAAATAGAGGTCTTATCACCAAAATGCTGACAACTTTACTCATATGGAAGTCGAATTACCCAAACGAACCATAATAAAAGTCAAACTAACCTAAACGAAGTCGAATTACGCTAAATAAACAAGATGGCGACTGATTTATCCAAATGAAGTCGAATTATATCTCGAATACCCAAACGAAGAAAAATGATTACAGATCTACCCAAATGAAGAACGAATTGTCCAAATCGAAGTCGAATCACAATTGCGTTTGTTGGGTTATTCCCTTTATCATTTGGGGTCATTTGGGTAATAAGACGTTCGCTTGGGTTCGTATGGGTAATTCAACTTTCATTTGGGGTCGATTTGGCAGTTCAACTTTCATTTGAGTCAATTTGGGTAACTTTACTTTCATTTGGGTAAAGCTGCCACCATGTTCAATTCAAATCCCATTACAATATAGCTGTTATAATTCTGAGCCCATTTTGGTAATTCCATTTATCGTTTGGGTATTTCGATATTTATTTGGGAAATTCAACATTCATCTGAATAAATATGCTGTAATTTGGGTTCATTTGAACAAAGACTCCCATTTAGGAAATCGAGAATCCAAAACCAATGAGGGGCGACATTTAAGGATGGCTAAACATGTAGCCGAGAAATCTGGGCTCTGCCGAATTTTTTTTATTTTTTTATTTTTTTTCTGTCTTCGTCATAGCCAAATATAAAATAAGCCCTCTTGACCGAAATTCCGGGCTATCTAAACACGCCATTATCTGCAGCACCAGTCACATGTCGTCGTAGGGCATGGTCGACATTTAGGATTGTCACACTGCTTGAGATTGATTGATTGATTGATTGGTGTTTTACGCCGCGCTCAAGATTATTTCACTTATATGGCGGCGTTGCCAGTTTTATTATGGGAGGAAACCGGGCTCTATGCCTGGAGGAAACCCACGACCTTCCGTTGGTAACTGGCAACCATCCCACATAGGTCGTTCGAGTGAAAACCCGGTCAGAAAATTTTCTAATTTTTTGGACTGAGTGGGATTCGAACCCGCGACCCATTGGTGGAAAGCTGTTCGGATTGAGCGTCCAACGCTCTACCTACTGAGCTACGGAGGCCCCGTCACTGCTTGAGAAGAAACCTAATTGGCTGATTCGTCAAGTTAAGCGGCATATTGAAGGTTGGCGTCGATTTCAAACGGCCCCGGATTACATCACGACCTTCAATGATGTTCAGATTCTTTATTCTATTGTACCAGTTAGAGTTAAAAAATGAACATTTAAAAATACTTTTCGGAGTAAGAACTGTACACCAAGAATGAATATTGCATTTTTTGCATCTTTGTAAATTCACATCAAAATGGCTAACCTAAGTTTAAAAACAAATATGAGTCTTCAACCTGCAGACGCCCGGGTTAGTGTTATAATAAAGGATGATTTTGAAGTTGCATGTTAATATATTGCGTTTTAATTAAATTCACAAGGTTTAAACATCTACGTCTGTCTTACCGTTTTTCTCCGCGAAAACTGAGACTTGTCAAAGAAAAGAGCCTGATCAGTTCCTAGAAAGCCGCTGTATCCACAGGCGTTATAAGTATACACTTCGGACATGATGGAATTCTCTGTTATCGCCATCGATAGATGCTTCATATCTAGTGCAAGTCCACATATGGCCCGAAGCACTCGAAACCACCATATCAACTTGGTCATTCGCTTGTGACGCTGGAAATATAGATCCAAAGTTTTGTAAAACAAAAACATGGAAGATATTGAATTGTTGTGTGTGAATTGATTTGACTGAAATACTGAGGATATCCAACAAGAAACGAGTTATCTCCCGGTCTTCCTGGAAGGTAACAATGCCCTGAAACATTGTACATGTATGTCATCAGAAACAAGCACCTATTGTTTATGTCTTTCTGTACAGTCGGAAAAGGGCAGTAACTCTGAAAATAGCAAAACCAGCGTAGATCGCATGATATCCAGAATGTCCACCGAGACAAAAATTCGATACAAAACGTGGGAGAAAATGTGATGACAAGCACCCATTGTCTATGTCTTTGTATACTGTCGGGAAAGCGCAGTAACTCTGAAAATAACGAAACCAGCGTAACCAGAATAGAAGGGGCAGATCCTCGCATGATATTCAACATGTCCACCAATTTTACGATGATTACGGACAGACAGACAGACGGACAGACAAACTTGGGGGATAAAAATGGATAAAAACTGTGGAAGGAGGTGCGATGAGAAGAAATGATTAAGGACAAACAGACCTAATGTATCGATCTCCGTGGATTTTAACTCTTGATCAGTCAACAAAATTGTCTAGGGATTTACTTTTCATTATTTGATGGTATAATGTATACTAAGATTATTAAGCTCTATTTTCATTGTTTTTGTAAGGCGTTTGTGTTTCATGTAGGCCTGAAACACTACATATATTTCAGGAACTCTATTATCTGTTCGCCTATTGTTTGTTCATCGGCTCACCCCGACGGTTGTTAAAATTTGGATAAGTTGACCTAGATCTTCAGCCGTGTCGTTACTGGGTAACTTCGATTGTTCTCAAACCTTGTATATATCTAATCTGTATAAATATGCAAATTTATTCTTATGTGTCTAGCCGGAATGTTCCGGAATTTCTAATTATCTGATATAAGTACGACGTGTTGTATTTTAGTCAGTCAGTTGCTAACTGTACTCAGTTTGCTATGAAAAGTATAATTTGGATGCGTTATTATTATATGGAAGACAAGATGTTATCTGTACCCGAGCATGCCAATCTGTACTTGACTGTGTTAAAGTGTTATCTGCACATGAGTCTATCAAGAAGTTATCTGTACCTGAGTGTGTCAAGGTGCTATCTGTACCTGAGTGTATCAAGGTGTTATCTGTACCTGAGTGTATCAAGGTGCTATCTGTACCTGAGTGTATCAAGGGGTTATCTGTACCTGAGTGTATCAAGGTGTTATCTGTACCCCAGTGTGTCAAGGAGTTTGTACCTGAGTGTTTCAAGGTATTATCTGTACCTGAGGGTATGAAGGTGTTATCTGTACCTGAGTGTATCAAGGTGTTATCTGTACCTGAGTGTGTCAAGGTGTTATCTGTACCTGAGTGTGTCAAGGTGTTATCTGTACCTGAGTGTATCACGGTGTTATCTGTACCTGAGTGTATCACGGTGTTATCTGTACCTGAGTGTATCAAGGTGTTATCTGTACCTGAGTGTGTCAAGGTGTTATCTGTACCTGAGTGTGTCAAGGTGTTATCTGTACCTGAGTGTATCACGGTGTTATCTGTACCTGAGTGTATCACGGTGTTATCTGTACCTGAGTGTATCAAGGTGTTATCTGTACCTGAGTGTGTCAAGGTGTTATCTGTACCTGAGTGTATCAGGAGCTATCTTTTCATGAGTGTATCAAGGTGTTATCTGTACCTGAGTGTATGAAGGTGTTATCTGTACCTGAGTGTATCACGGTGTTATCTGTACCTGAGTGTATCAAGGTGTTATCTGTACCTGAGTGTATGAAGGTGTTATCTGTACCTGAGTGTACCAAGGTGTTATCTGTACCTGAGTGTACCAAGGTGTTATCTGTACCTGAGTGTATCAAGGTGTTATATGTACCTGAGTGTATTAATGTGTTATCTGTACCTGAGTCTATCAAGGAGTTATCTGTACCTGAGTGCATCAAGAGGTTATCTGTACCCGAGCGTGTTGAGAGGTTATCTGTACCTGAGCATATCAAGATCTTATCTGTACTAGAGTGTATCAAGGTGTTATCAGTACCCAAGTGTGTCAAGGAGTTATCAGTACCCAAGTGTGTCAAGGAGAGTTATCAGTACCCAAGTGTGTCAAGGAGTTATCAGTACCCAAGTGTGTCAAGGAGTTATCTGTACCCAAGTGTGTCAAGGAGTTATCAGTATCCAAGTGTGTCAAGGAGTTATCAGTACCCAAGTGTGTCAAGGAGTTATCAGTACCCAAGTGTGTCAAGGAGTTATCTGTACCCAAGTGTGTCAAGGAGTTATCAGTACCCAAGTGTGTCAAGGAGTTATCAGTACCCAAGTGTGTCAAGGAGTTATCAGTACCCAAGTGTGTCAAGGAGTTATCAGTACCCAAGTGTGTCAAGGAGTTATCTGTACCCAAGTGTGTCAAGAGGGGATCTGTACATGAGAGTTTCAAGGTTTTATCTCTATATCCGAGCGTGCCAGGTGTTGTCTGTACCCAAGTGTGTCAAGGTGTTATTTTTACCTGAAAACATAACTTTCGGGAGATGAATGGAGAGGGCGGGGGATGGGGTTGCGTATTTGTCGGGGGAATACAACACTTCATAACAGGTGAGGGAATACAGAGGAATTTCTACCCGTGTTTAACTTTTGTCTTCTTTAACAGAAATTTTCCCTTGGCACCTGTCAGGCAGCATGAGACAGGAAACAATATTCTCCTCCTTAAGGTTTATAGGCTTTGTCCCTTGTGGACAGGTTCAGTTATCAATAAACGAAATACTTGAACTAATTCCTATCATAGCTAATCCATGACGCTCCCAGTTCTTCTCATTGTGTAATTTGACTCTGGAGATCCAAACGAGTGTTTCCTGACTAAAGCCACATGTATAAACAAAGACATCTTCGGCCTTCGATGCTACATCGTCACGTGATACTAATTAAAGCCAGCACGTCATACTGGCTCTGGAATTGATGAGGATACGTGAAATCAACTTCAAACGACTGCTTTCTCATTCATAAAGGCATAGCTCGAGTGGAGATCATCAACACATGAACCAAGCTAGAAATTATATTTGAATATAGTTCATGTTAGCGCAAGGTATAATTTTAGTTAAAAACAAATAAATAGTGTGTAAACAATTTAAATGTACAGTTTTTAAACTCTGTTTAATATTCTTTTATTTGACAAACAGGCACGCTAGTCACTTAATTCTAAAAGTGCTGTAAATATGAGAACCTAATAACTTTGATATTCACTAAAGGTATAAATGGGAAAAGTTAACAGTTCCAATTGAGAAGGTCAATCTATAAACCTTTTAAGATTCACCTAGCTTAGAAATGGGCCTTGAGTGAACACTCTCCAAATGTCATGTAGTTAAAACACGTGTAGTTCATATAGAAAACACAGAGGAAGAATTTGGCTCATCTGGCCACAGAATATCGTAAACTGTTAGGTAAATAAACGGAGTTAGATCTCAATGTGGGTAGCAGTCCTTAGTTTCGTGTCGGCTCTATCTGGTCACCAGAATCTACTCCCAACTTGCTATTATGACAAGCTCATACACAGCCGCCCCTCTAAACAGTGCAACAACATGGAATCTGGTTTTCATAATGTCACTATTGCCCTTAGCTGCTTTTTCTCTGGTGGTCGTTCTACCTAACAGTCTATATAAACATATAGCGATTACGTTCACATTACTCATAGTATTGCTGTTTTTTCTCCCGTTGTCTTTGCGGAGTGAGAAGCAGACGGTATAAGTGAGACTAAACTCAATGACAATATCAACAGAACCTGTTTGCTTTCTACCAGCTATAAATCATTACTCCGTCATTTTATCCGGGAAATCATCGATATAAAACATAATGAGATGGTATGGAATATCCGCCGAATAACATCCGGTTATATAGCTTAATTACTTACATGGTCCTTATATATTATCCCAAATGCATGGCACATCAAAACACGTGTGTTCATATATCCGATGATAAACTGTACATTGCGACAGAAATGGTAAATTCCATTCCTCTTTACAATTCTATTTATATGAAGGCATATTTTGAGACTGTTACCGAAACACCAGTATGTAAGCAATGCGAACGAATCTATACCCCGTAATCGACAAACAATATATATATTTTTGAACACTAAAACACACGAGCACGGGGAAAATCTTCTTGTCTAAAATAGCCATGGAGGCAAGTTTCTTATTGTGTTAAAAAGGGGCATATCATTTAGACGTTTATACCCAACCATAAGTTGTTATAATAAACTAAAACCCATGATATTTTATTGGGTTAGCGACAGGCAGCAGCTTGGCCTCAGTCAGTAGAAATTTCTGGAACACTTTGTAATGATATATATTTATCGGTTAAACGAAGAACCATGCATGAAATTGACCACATATTTGCTTCAGAGTTATTCCACGCTGGGTAATTGTTCACATGTATGTTTTGATGCCTGTCAGATCTTTTCCCTCATGATAATCATTTCAACTCAATCGGGCGAGTAAGTGAACAATATCTGCTAGGCTTCACCTGTCACTTTTACAAAATACATCCATAGAAAAACACCCCCACTTCAGTACATTTTGTATTCAATTATACTGGAGAGAAACACTGACATTTAAACACTTTCAATCATAAAATTCAACACAGTAGGCCTACTCTAATTCTATCTAGATTTTAACTTAAACATTTATTTATCTAATTTTTCTGATAGTGCTGCCATTCTAATTAGTTTTATTCCTAAATTTCCTCATAGTGGTGCCATTCTAATTAGTTTTATTCCTAAATTTCCTCATAGTGCCGCCATTCTAACTAGTTTTATTCCTAAATTTCCTCATAGTGGTGCCATTCTAATTAGTTTTATTCCTAAATTTCCTCATAGTGCCGCCATTCTAACTAGATTTTATTCCTAAATTTCCTCATAGTGCCGCCATTCTGACTAGTTTTATTCCTAAATTTTCTCATAGTGCTGCCATTCTAATTAGTTTTATTCCTAAATTTTCTCATAGTGCTGCCATTCTAATTAGTTTTATTCCTATATTTTCGCAAAGTGCTGCCATTCTAATTAGTTTTATTCCTAAATTTTCTCATAGTGACGCCACTCTAATTAGTTTTATTCCTAAATTTCCTCATAGTGCTGTCATTCTAATTAGTTTTATTCCTAAATTTTCTCATAGTGTCGCCACTCTAATTAGTTTTATTCCTAAATTTTCTCATAGTGCCGCCACTCTAATTAGTTTTATTCCTAAATTTTCTCATAGTGCTGCCATTCTAATTAGTTTTATTCCTAAATTTTCTCATAGTGCTGCCATTCTAATAAGTTTTATTCCTAAATTTTCTCATAGTGCTGCCATTCTAATTAGTTTTATTCCTAAATTTTCTCATAGTGCCGCCACTCTAATTAGTTTTATTCCTAAATTTTCTCATAGTGCCGCCATTCTAACTAGATTTTACTCCCAAATTTCCTCATAGTGCCGCCATTCTTACTAGTTTTATTCCTTAATTTCCTCATAGTGCCGCCATTCTAACTAGTTTTTAGTCCTAAATTCCCTCATTGGTTCGTCATTCTAACTGAATTTTATTTCTAGATTTGATTATGGACCCGTCATTCTAATTAAATTTTATTCCTAAATATTAAATTGGATTTAATACAACCAATCTTCTTCTTATTCGGAAATTTCGTCGCCTGTGTATTATTATTACATCTCATATGTATTATTATTATATCTCCCATGTATCACTATTATATCTCACAGATGCTATTATAACATCTCCCGTATATTATTATTACATTACCCATATATTATTATTACATTACCCATATACTATTATTACATCTCCCATATATTATTATAACATCTCCCATGTATTATTATTACAACTCCCATATATCATTATTACATCTCACGTGTATTATTATTATTACATATCTCATATATTACCATTACATCGCCCGTGTATTAGTATTACATCGCCCGTGTATTATTATTATATCTCCAATGTATTATTATTACATCTCCCATATGTAATAACATATAGTACAGAGACATTCAATATATTTTTATATTGTGTTCAAACATCACAGTTTTCTGAATCGCTCAAGGTAACAATTACTCACTACTATGGCGTACATCATTCATACGAATGTTAGCGCCAATAAGCTAAAACAACCAACCAACATCTCTCATTTATTATTATTACATCTCCCATATATTATTATTTTTTCTTTATCCAAATCGTTTTTCTCTACATAGATTTGTTCTGGTATACAAATGCTATTAAATTTGATTTTTAAATTTTATCCAACCACAGAGCCAATTTAAAGAAGGGCATTACATGTTTGTATCACGCTATTTCATCTTGTATTGTCATTTTACCTGAATTTTAATTCTAAATTCCAACTGCAGTCGTTTTACAGGTTTTTTGTTGAATTGTTTTAGAATTCTATTCCAGATTTTTTTTCAACTGACCCATAAGATGTTAGTGCTGATCATGTAACTGCCATTTAAATTACACTTTTTTCTTAATTGCGCCTCAGAGCAACTATTTTTTTTCTGGGTTTTATTCATCATTTTACTCATTAGTATGTCATTTTAACTGGATTTTATTATTGCATCAAAAGACAGCCATTCCAACTATATTTTATCCCTCTATCTTATTCCTAAATTGCACCAGTGACGTCATTCTACATGTAGCTCTATCTTATTACTAAATTGCACCAGTGACGTCATTCTAGCTCTATCTTATTCCTAAATTGCACCAGTGACGTCATTCTAGCTATATTTTATTCCTAAATTGCACCAGTGACGTCATTCTAACAGGATTTTATTTCATAAATTTCATCGTAGGGGCGTCTTATAACTATGGTTGAATCCTAAATTGCATCATTAGGCCGTCTTTCTAACTAGATTCAACGAGCAGATTGTGTGGTGAGTTCCATGCCTCAGTTGGTAGGGTGAGTGGTGAGTTCCATGGCTCAGTTGGTGGGGTGTGTGGTGAGTTCCATGGCTCAGTCGGTAGGGTGGGTGGGTGGTGAGTTCCATGGCTCAGTTGGTGGGGTGTGTGGTGAGTTCCATTGCTCAGTTGGTAGGGTAGTGGTGAGTTCCATGGCTGAGTTGGTAAGGTGGGTGGTGAGTTCCATGGCTGAGTTGGTAGGGTGAGTGTTGAATTCCATGGCTCAGTCGGTAGGGTGGGTGGTGAGTTCTATGGCTCAGTAGGTAAGGTGGGTGGTGAGTTCCATGGCTCACTTGGTGGGGTGTGTGGTGAGTTCCATGGCTCAGTGGGTAGGGTGTGTGGTGAGTTCCATGGGTCAGTCGGTAAGTTGTGTAGTGAGTTCCATGGCTCAGTTGGTGGGGTGGGTGGTGAGTTATATGGCTCAGTCGGTAGGGTGGGTGGTGTGTTCCATGGCTCAGTTGGTGGGGTGTGTTGTGAGTTTCATGGCTCACTTGGTGGGGTGGTGGTGAGTTCCATGGCTCAGTTGGTTGGGTGAGTGGTGAATGGTGAGTTCCATAGCTCAGGTGATAAGGTGTGTGGTGAGTTCCATGGCTCACTTGGTGGGGTGTGTGGTGAGTTCCATGGCTCAGTTGGTAAGGTGTGTAGTGAGTTCCATGGCTCAGTTGGTGGGGTGGGTGGTGATTTATGTGGCTCACTTGGTGGGGTGTGTGGTGAGTTCCATGGCACAGTGGGTAGGGTGTGTAGTGAGTTCCATGGGTCAGTCGGTAAGGTGTGTAGTGAGTTCCATGGCTCAGTTGGTGGGGTGGGTGGTGAGTTGTATGGCTCAGTCGGTAGGGTGGGTGGTGAGTTCCATGGCTCAGTCAATAGGATGGGTGGTGAGTTCCATGGCTCAGTCGGTAGGATGGGTGGTGAGTTCCATGGCTCAGTCGGCAAGGTGGGTGGTGAGTTCCATGGTTCAGTCAGTAGGGTGGGTGGTGAGTTCCATGGCTCAGTCGGTAGGGTGGGTTGTGAGTTCCATGGCTCAGTCGGTAGGGTGGGTGGTGAGTTCCATGGCTCAGTCGGTAGGGTGGGTGGTGAGTTCCATGGCTCAGTCGGTAAGGTGGGTTGAACCCCATGACTCAGTATGTAGCATGGGGAGCTACATGACTCAGTACGGGGATTTATGGCTCAATAGGTAGAAAGGGGGAAGGCTCCATTGGTCAGTAGGTAGGATAAGGAATTCCATCGCTCAGTTTTAAGTGTGACGACTCCGTGGACCAGAAGATAGTGTGGGTGGGGCCTTATGGCTCATTAGCTATGGTGGGGAGCTCCAGGGTTCAGTAGATAGAGTGGTGGGGAGCTCTTTAGTTCCTTAGATAACGGGCCGGCTACGTGACTCAGCAGACAGAGTGGGATAACCCCATGACTCAGTTGGAGTAGGGGCGGCTCCGTGGCTCAGTAGGTAGAGTGGATGAACCCCATGACTCAGTAGGTAGGATGGAGAGTTACACGGCTCAGTACAGAGGGTGCATGGTCCAGTGGGGAGAGTATATTGACCACTCGTCCTATTGTATTTTGGTCAGTCAGTTTCCTACTTCTGTGCAGTGATATTATTTAGTATGCTATAATATGTTATGTGATATGGCCTGTTAATATTCGACCTACTATAACGTGACAGTGACACAGTCATTGGTGAGTTCTATAGAGATTTTATTCCGTGGATTGATATTTCGTGATCATCGGATCTATACTGCTATACCGGTCAACTTTTCAGATTACAGATTTCATTTCATTTCATTTATAAACCACTCAATCATTACATAAGTAAATTTATATACAATCAATAGAGAATGTGGCGGGAATAAAGCTCTAATGGCTTGTTCTATCCCGTTCATAACAATTACAATATTTCAATTAATACGTTTAATGTTTTAAATAGTTATCATGTAGGCTGAAGATTTAAGATTTAAAACCTAATGTAATGTTATTTTAATAACACTCTGCGATTTTGGTAAGTAAATAAATTTCAACTTTGAATTGAAAAAGGGAACAGGATTCTATTGATCTTACTGGTGATGGTTATTTATTCCACGCTCTAGAACCGACTGATTTGAAAAGACAATAGGATGCGTTAGTTCTACAAAACGGAATGGAGAAGGAGGAAAATGTTTGCCTGGTACGCTTTTGGATGATGAAAATGGGAGTAAGATGAGACGGAAAAGATAAATGAGAGAATGATAAAGAATAAATAGATCTCGGAACTGTAAATTCTTAGTTTGTAAAAGTAAGTCATTTTGATATAGATTTTTGTGTCACTATTAGTATCATATTTGCCTGTAAAAACGTTACTCTTTTTGTTTGTTTTTTTTAATATAAATCAAAATTTCAACATAAAATCTGCTGGTCTTTTTTATTCTTCTTCATTTATTATTTTGTCACGCAGCACGACCCAGCAGGTAGCATGGAGGGACGCTCTATGGGTCAGTAGGTAGAGTGGGGAGTTCGATGGCTCAGTAGGTAGAATAGAGGGAGTCTCTGTGGGTCAGTAAGTAGAGTCGGGAGTTCCATGGCTCAGTAGGTAGAATAGAAGAGGCTCTATGGGTCAGTAGGTAGAGTGGGGAGTTCGATGGCTCAGTAGGTAGAATAGAGGGAGGCTCTGTTGGTCAGTAAGTAGAGTGGGGAGTTCCATGACTCTGTAGGTAGAATGGAAGGAGGCTCTATGGGTCAGTAAGTAGAGTGGGGAGTTCCATGGCTCAGTAGGTAGAATAGAGGGAGGCTCTGTGGGTCAGTAAGTAGAGTGGGGAGTTCCATGACTCTGTAGGTAGAATGGAGGGAGGCTCTATGGGTCAGTACGTAGAGTGGGGAGTTCCATGGATCAGTAAGGAAGAATAGAGGGAGGCTCTGTGGGTCAGTAAGTAGAGTCGGGAGTTCCATGACTCTGTAGGTAGAATGGAGGGAGGCTCTATGGTTCAGTAAGTAGAGTGGGGAGTTCCATGGCTCAGTGGGTAGGATAGAGGGAGGCTCTATGGGTCAGTAAGTAGTCAGGAGTTCCATGGCTCAGTAGGTAGAATAGAAGGAGGCTCTATGGGTCAGTAAGTAGAGTCGGGAGTTCCATGGCTCAGTAGGTAGAATAGAAGAGGCTCTCTGGGTCAGTAAGTAGAGTCCGGAGTTCCATGGCTCAGTAGGTAGAATAGAGGGAGGCTCTGTGGGTCAGTAAGTAGAGTGGGGAGTTCCATGGCTCAGTAGGTAGAATAGAGGGAGGCTCTGTGGGTCAGTAAGTAGAGTCGGGAGTTCCATGACTCTGTAGGTAGAATGGAGGGAGGCTCTATGGGTCAGTAAGTAGAGTCGGGAGTTCCATGACTCTGTAGGTAGAATGGAGGGAGGTTCTATGGGTCAGTAAGTAGAGTGGGGAGTTCCATGGCTCAGTAGGTAGGATAGAGGGAGGCTATATGGGTCAGTAAGTAGAGTGGGGAGTTCCATGGCTCTGTAGCTAGGATAGAGGGAGGCTCTATGGGTCAGTAAGTAGTCAGGAGTTCCATGGCTCAGTAGGTAGAATAGAAGGAGGCTCTATGGGTCAGTAAGTAGAGTCGGGAGTTCCATGGCTCAGTAGGTAGAATAGAAGAGGCTCTCTGGGTCAGTAAGTAGAGTCCGGAGTTCCATGGCTCAGTAGGTAGAATAGAGGGAGGCTCTGTGGGTCAGTAAGTAGAGTCGGGAGTTCCATGACTCTGTAGGTAGAATTGAGGGAGGCGCTATGGGTCAGTAAGTAGAGTGGGGAGTTCCATGGCTCAGTAGGTAGAATAGAGGGAGGCTCTGTGGGTCAGTAAGTAGAGTCGGGAGTTCCATGACTCTGTAGGTAGAATGGAGGGAGGCTATATGGGTCAGTAAGTAGAGTGGAGAGTTCCATGGCTCAGTAGGTAGGATAGAGGGAGGCTCTATGGGTCAGTAAGTAGAGTCGGGAGTTCCATGGCTCAGTAGGTAGAATAGAAGAGGCTCTATGGGTCAGTAAGTAGAGTCCGGAGTTCCATGGCTCAGTAGGTAGAATAGAGGGAGGCTCTGTGGGTCAGTAAGTAGAGTCGGGAGTTCCATGACTCTGTAGGTAGAATGGAGGAAGGCTCTATGGGTCAGTAAGTAGAGTCGGGAGTTCCATGACTCTGCAGGTAGAATGGAGGGAGGTTCTATGGGTCAGTAAGTAGAGTGGGGAGTTCCATGGCTCAGTAGGTAGGATAGAGGGAGGCTATATGGGTCAGTAAGTAGAGTGGGGAGTTCCATGGCTCCGTAGCTAGGATAGAGGGAGGCTCTATGGGTCAGTAAGTAGAGTCGGGAGTTCCATGGCTCAGTAGGTAGAATAGAAGGAGGCTCTATAGGTTAGTAAGTAGAGTGGGGAGTTCCATGGCTCAGTAGGTAGAATAGAAGGAGGCTCTATGGGTCAGTTAGTAGAGTCGGGAGTTCCATGACTCTGTAGGTAGAATGGAGAGAGGCTCTATGGGTCAGTAAGTAGAGTGGGGAGTTCCATGGCTCAGTAGGTAGAATAGAGGGAGTCTCTGTGGGTCAGTTAGTAGAGTGTGGAGTCCCTTGACTCTGTAGGTAGATTGAAGAGAGGCTCTATGGGACATTAAGTAGAGTCGGGAGTTCCATGGCTCAGTAGGTAGAATGGAGGGAAGCTCTATGGGTGAATAAGTAGAGTCGGGAGTTCCATGACTCTGTAGGTAGAATGGAGGGAGGCTCTATGGGTCAGTAAGTTGAGTCGGGAGTTCCATGACTCTGTAGGTAGAATGGAGGGAGGCTCTATGGGTCAGTAAGTAGAGTCGGGAGTTCCATGACTCTTTAGGTAGAATGGAGGGAGGCTCTATGGGTCAGTAGGTAGAGTCGGGAGTTCTATGACTCTGTAGGTAGAATGGAGGGAGGCTCTATGGGTCAGTAAGTAGAGTCGGGAGTCCCATGACCCTGTAGGTAGAATGGAGAGAGGCTCTATGGTTCAGTAAGTAGAGTCTGGAGTTCCATGGCTCAGTAGGTAAAATAGAGGGAAGCTCTATGGGTCAGTAAGTAGAGTCTGGAGTTCCATGGCTCAGTAGGTAGAAAAGAAGGAGGCTCTATGGGTCAGTAAGTAGAGTGGGGAGTTCCATTACTCAGTAGGTAGAATGGAGGAAGGCTCTTTGGGTCAGTAAGTGGAGTAAGGAGTTTCATGGCTCAGTAGGTAGAATAGAGGGAGGCTCTATGGTTCAGTAGGTAGAGTCGGAAGTTCAATGGCTCAGTTGGTAGAATGGAGGAAGACTCCATGGGTCAGTAAGTAGAATGAAGAAAGGCTCTATGGGTCAGTAAGTAGAGTGGGGAGTTCAATTGGCTCAGTAGGTAGAATGGAGGGAGGCTCTATGGGTCAGTAGGTAGCATGGAGGAAGGCTCTATGGGTCAGTAGGTAGAGTCGGGAGTTCCATGGCTCAGTAGGTAGAATGGAGGGAGGCTCTATGGGTCAGTAAGTAGAGTGGGGAAATCCATGGCTCAGTAGGTAGAATGGAGGGTGGCTCTATGGGTCAGTAGGTAGAGTCGGGAGTTCCATGGCTCAGTAGGTAGAATGGAGGGAAGATCTATGGGTCAGTAAGTAGAGTGGGGAGTTCCATGGCTGAGTAGGTAGAATGGAGGGAGGCTCTATGAGTCAGTAAGTAGAGTGGGGAGTTCCATGGCTAAATGGGTAGAATGGAGGGAGGCTCTATGGGTCAGTAAGTAGAGTGGGGAGTTCCATGGCTCAGTAGGTAGAATGGAGGGAGGCTCTATGAGTCAGTAAGTAGAGTAGGGAGTTCCATGGCTCAGTAGGTAGAATGGAGGGAGGCTCTGTGGGTCAGTTAATAGAGTGTGGAGTCCCATGACTCTGTAGGTAGAATGAAAGGAGGCTCTATGGGTCAGTAAGTAGAGTCGGGAGTCCCATGACACTGTAGGTAGAATGGAGGGAGGCTCTATGGGTCAGTAAGTAGAGTGGGGAGTTCTATGACTCTGTAGGTAGAATGGAGGGAGGCTCTATGGGTCAGTAAGTAGAGTCGGGAGTTCTATGACTCTGTAGGTAGAATGGAGGGAGGCTCTATGGGTCAGTAAGTAGAGTCGGGTGTCCCATGACTCTGTAGGTAGAATGGAGGGAGGCTCTATGGGTCAGTGGGTAGAGTCGGGAGTTCCATGGCTCAGTAGGTAGAATGGAGGGAGGCTCTGTGGGTCAGTAAGTAGAGTCGGGAGTCCCATGACTCTGTAGGTAGAATGGAGGGAGGCTCTATGGGTCAGTAAGTAGAGTGGGGAGTTCTATGACACTGTAGGTAGAATGGAGGGAGGCTCTATGGGTCAGTAAGTAGAGTCGGGAGTTCTATGACTCTGTAGGTAGAATGGAGGGAGGCTCTATGGGTCAGTAAGTAGAGTCGGGTGTCCCATGACTCTGTAGGTAGAATGGAGGGAGGCTCTATGGGTCAGTGGGTAGAGTAGGGAGTTCCATGGCTCAGTAGGTAGAATGGAGGGAGGCTCTGTGGGTCAGTAAGTAGAGTCGGGAGTCCCATGACTCTGTAGGTAGAATGGAGGGAGGCTCTGTGGGTCAGTAAGTAGAGTCGGGAGTCCCATGACTCTGTAGGTAGAATGGAGGGAGGCTGTGTGGGTCAGTAAGTAGAGTCGGGAGTTCTATGACTCTGTAGGTAGAATGGAGGGAGGTTCTATGGGTCAGTAAGTGGAGTCGGGAGTTCCATGACTCTGTAGGTAGAATGGAGAGAGGCTCTATGGTTCAGTAAGTAGAGTCTGGAGTTCCATGGCTCAGTAGGTAGAATAGAAGGAGGCTCTATGGGCCAGTAAGTAGAGTCTGGAGTTCCATGGCTCAGTAGGTAAAATAGAGGAAGGCTCTATGGGTCAGTAAGTAGAGTTTGGGGTTCTATGGCTCAGTAGGTAGAATAGAAGGAGGCTCTATGGGTCAGTAAGTAGAGTGGGGAGTTCCATGGCTCAGTAGGTAGAATGGAGGGAGGCTCTATGGGTCAGTAAGTAGAGTGGGGAGTTCCATTACTTAGTAGGTAGAATGGAGGGAGGCTCTGTGGGTCAGTAAGTAGAGTCGGGAGTTCCATGGCTCAGTAGGTAGAATAGAAGGAGGCTCTATGGGTCAGTAAGTAGAGTGGGGAGTTCCATTACTCAGTAGGTAGAATGGAGGGAGGCCCTAGGGATTAGTAAGTAGAGTGGGGAGTTCCATGGCTCTGTAGGTAGAATGGAGAGAGGCTCTATGGTTCAGTAAGTAGAGTGGGGAGTTCCATTACTCAGTAGGTAGAATGGAGGGAGGCCCTAGGGATTAGTAAGTGGAGTCGGGGGTTCCATGACTCTGTAGGTAGAATGGAGAGAGGCTCTGTGGGTCAGTAAGTAGAGTCGGGAGTTCCATGGCTCAGTAGGTAGAATGGATGGAGGCTATATGGGTCAGTAAGTAGAGTGGGGAGTTCCATGGCTCAGTAGGTAGAATGGAGGGAAGTTCTATCAGTCAGTAGGTAGAGTCGGAAGTTCAATGGCTCAGTTGGTAGAATGGAGGAAGACTCCATGGGTCAGTAAGTAGAATGAAGAAAGGCTCTATGGGTCAGTAAGTAGAGTGGGGGGTTCAATTGGCTCAGTAGGTAGAATAGAGGGAGGCTCTATGGGTCAGTAAGTAGAGTCGGGAGTCCCATGACTCTGTAGGTAGAATGGAGGGAGGCTCTATGGGTCAGTAAGTAGAGTGGGGAGTTCTATGACACTGTAGGTAGAATGGAGGGAGGCTCTATGGGTCAGTAAGTAGAGTCGGGAGTTCTATGACTCTGTAGGTAGAATGGAGGGAGGCTCTATGGGTCAGTAAGTAGAGTCGGGTGTCCCATGACTCTGTAGGTAGAATGGAGGGAGGCTCTATGGGTCAGTGGGTAGAGTCGGGAGTTCCATGGCTCAGTAGGTAGAATGGAGGGAGGCTCTGTGGGTCAGTAAGTAGAGTCGGGAGTCCCATGACTCTGTAGGTAGAATGGAGGGAGGCTCTGTGGGTCAGTAAGTAGAGTCGGGAGTCCCATGACTCTGTAGGTAGAATGGAGGGAGGCTGTGTGGGTCAGTAAGTAGAGTCGGGAGTTCTATGACTCTGTAGGTAGAATGGAGGGAGGTTCTATGGGTCAGTAAGTGGAGTCGGGAGTTCCATGACTCTGTAGGTAGAATGGAGAGAGGCTCTATGGTTCAGTAAGTAGAGTCTGGAGTTCCATGGCTCAGTAGGTAGAATAGAAGGAGGCTCTATGGGCCAGTAAGTAGAGTCTGGAGTTCCATGGCTCAGTAGGTAAAATAGAGGAAGGCTCTATGGGTCAGTAAGTAGAGTTTGGAGTTCCATGGCTCAGTAGGTAGAATAGAAGGAGGCTCTATGGGTCAGTAAGTAGAGTGGGGAGTTCCATGGCTCAGTAGGTAGAATGGAGGGAGGCTCTATGGGTCAGTAAGTAGAGTGGGGAGTTCCATTACTTAGTAGGTAGAATGGAGGGAGGCTCTGTGGGTCAGTAAGTAGAGTCGGGAGTTCCATGGCTCAGTAGGTAGAATAGAAGGAGGCTCTATGGGTCAGTAAGTAGAGTGGGGAGTTCCATTACTCAGTAGGTAGAATGGAGGGAGGCCCTAGGGATTAGTAAGTAGAGTGGGGAGTTCCATGGCTCTGTAGGTAGAATTGAGAGAGGCTCTATGGTTCAGTAAGTAGAGTGGGGAGTTCCATGGCTCAGTAGGTAGAATGGAGGGTAGCTCTATGGGATATTAGGTAGAGGCGGGAGTTCCATGGCTCAGTAGGTAGAATGGAGGGAAGATCTATGGGTCAGTAAGTAGAGTGGGGAGTTCCATGGCTCAGTAGGTAGAATGGAGGGTGGCTCTATGTGCCAGTAAGTAGAGTGGGGAGTTCCATGGCTTAGTAGGTAGAATGGAGGGAGGCTCTATGGGTCAGTAAGTAGAGTGGGGAGTTCCATGGCTCAGTAGGTAGAATGGAGGGAGGCTCTATGAGTCAGTAAGTAGAGTCGGGAGTTCTATGACTCTGTAGGTAGAATGGAGAGAGGCTCTATGGGTCAGTATATAGAGTGGGGAGTTCCATGGCTCAGTAGGTAGAATGGAGGGAGGCTCTATGAGTCAGTAAGTAGAGCCGGGAGTTCCATGGCTCAGTAGGTTGAATGGAGGGAGGCACTATGAGTCAGTAAGTAGAGTGGGGAGTTCCATGGCTCAGTAGGTAGAATGGAGGGAGGCTCTATGAGTCAGTAAGTAGAGTCGGGAGTTCTATGACTCTGTAGGTAGAATGGAGAGAGGCTCTATGGGTCAGTATATAGAGTGGGGAGTTCCATGGCTCAGTAGGTAGAATGGAGGGAGGCTCTATGAGTCAGTAAGTAGAGTTGGGAGTTGCATGGGTCAGTAGGTAGAATGGAGGGAGGCTCTATGAGTCAGTAAGTAGAGTTGGTAGTTCTGTGGCTCAGTAGGTAGAATGGAGGGAGGCTCTATGAGTCAGTAAGTAGAGTTGGGAGTTCCATGGGTCAGTAGGTAGAATGGAGGGAGGCTCTATGAGTCAGTAAGTAGAGTTGGTAGTTCCATGGGTCAGTAGGTAGAATGGAGGGAGGCTCTATGAGTCAGTAAGTAGAGTTGGGAGTTCCATGGGTCAGTAGGTAGAATGGAGGGAGGCTCTATGGGTCAGTAAGTAGAGTTGGTAGTTCTGTGGCTCAGTAGGTAGAATGGAGGGAAGCTCTATGGGTCAGTATTAAAGTAGAGTGGGGAGGCTCAGTAGGTAAAGTGGGGTTGGGGCTCCATTTTTCAAAAGATAGGATGGATGAATGGGGCGGGGGGGGGGGGGAGGGCCCTCAATGGCGCAGTAGATAGAGTTTGGGTGAGAGGACTCCATGGTTTAGTAGGTCGAGTGAATCGGTAGGTGGGGGGGGGGGGGGGGGGGGCAGGGGGGCTTGATAGTTTAGAAGATAGTGGGGCCCATGGCTCTGTCGGTAGTTGGGGGCTCTGTGGCTCAGCAGGTAGTGGAGGTCCATTGCTCAGTGCGGCGTATAAAATAAATCCTCAATCAATCTTCAGTACCTAAGCGTTTTAAATACAAGCATATGTACTTACTAGTTTTAGTTTTTGTTCTCTCCTTCGTCTTCCGTCTTCACTATCATCACATGGGTCTGACGGCCTCATGATGAATGTTTTGTAAACTGCCCTTTTAAAAAAACTCACTTTGCGAGGCTTGGGATCCTTTGGTTTTTCAGTTGGTTTGGTCTTATCCTTCTCTTTACCTTTTCCAAACTCCGATGTAAGTCGCCTGGCCTCCCTAATCTCCTGTATGCGCTTTCTAACAAACTGCGACGCTTTTTTCAATGTATCATCATCAATTGTCGTAATGGATGAGTCTCCAATTGCACAAGTGTGGGGTCGAGTCTTTCTCTGGGTTCTTACGATCTTATCACATCTGAGTGCACATGTGTGTGGCCGTGTCCTACCAAATCGGTGGCCGTTTATCCTAATATCTGTGGTCGTAAACGGTCTTAATTGTTCTGTATATTCGCACAACTTAGACGTTGTGCTTTTTGGTCGCGTGCCATCCTTTTTTGTGTTTTGGGATGGTATAAACAGGGCTTCAATGGCTTCTGCTGTCTTTGGAACAGGAGAACATCGGAAACGTTTAGGAGGTTTTACCTTTATTTCCTCAAGAGTACCTGAAAGGGGTGCCATTTTGAACGCCATGTCCGGGGAATATCAGTTTTGTCCAGGAGTTTTAATGCAGATTCCCCCCTGAAATAGACCAGTTGTCAGTGAAATCAATCAGAATCTGTAATCTTAGATTTCCCTTCATATTGAATCTTGATTCAAATCATTCAGTTTGATTATAGACGTAACTGGGGTGACTATTTTGTTCCTACAATGACTATAGGGAGTAGCAGTATTAAAACTTTATCAGAGTAACCCTTAAAACGACACAGATATGTGATAATATGGAAAGCTATGCTAATTCATTTTCGCAATTAAAGCTTATTCTGACGTTAATAAACATCCAAAAACATAATTTTACTGATTAAGATCCCTTACCTGTGTATGTTGATAAATTATCATGTGCTGAATAGAATAAACGTTGAGTTTATGTTGAGGACTGCATGGCTGCTAAGATCTGGTGACCACAGACGAAAGAATTCAAGTGAATACTCTCTGACAATGGCCCACCTTTTCATTTTCATACTGAGCGGTCCCAGTTGAATTGAAAAGAGTTTCTCGCCTCAGATTAAGCATATATAATTTTAAAGCGTGGTAGAAGTTCTATCTATCATTTAATAGACATTCACTGAAATCTACATGGGCATGTTTCCACAGTTGGATGGAAATACACAGTTTCTACTAGACGAAGTAAGATTCGAACTTGCGACCAATAGAAAAATTTTCGAATGTAAAATACTCGTTTGAAATTACGGCTTTGTTGCAAACCCTTGTAGCGACACGCATGACTACAAATGACAGCTGCACGTAAACTTGCCTAAAGTTATGCTTTAAAATTACTGTTTTTTCGACTATCTCATATCTCATGCTTTCTGACTTAGTAAATATCAATACATCTTACTCAAATAGTGTTAAAACCACGTTCATAAATACTTTAGCTCTCTGTCAAGTAAATTTAACGTTTAAACAACAATAAACAATAAACAATGTTACGTCATCAATGGTTTGAGACTGAAGGAGGCAAAAGTGAATTCAGGGGACGAATTACATTTACTGAACGACCCTGTTCGTCCATATCAGACACTGGTAGGTTGCTAGATTATTCATGAACGCGATTATGGCAGTTTTGACACGATTTGAGTACGTTATATTGTTATTTCGCTGTCTAAATCAGACCACATTCTGTCCGTTCAGAAGCGAGCAGTCTATACTCCGGCTTTTTTAATGCAATGAACCCGGACTCCAAAATACACCCGTCAGTATAAAAAAAATTAGTAATTTTGGAGTTCTAGACTTAAAGCTGGTTTGTGTTGATTTATGGACTAAATGTGTATCAGAAAAGCATAAGTTGAAACGAAAAAACCTTCGTCAAAAAACGAGTAAGAAGGAAATATGCATATTTTCCGTATATTTCTTCACTACGCGTAAAAATTCGTCAAAAGTGACATTGTACATGACCTTTGATGTGTACAAACTGGCACAGCAGAGATTGTGTATTACGTCACCACTGTGGGAGTACATACACAACGGAGGTCGTGTTTGACAATGAACTATATACGTGGAATCGACACGTCTCATTGGCTGGTTTGGATCTGACTGTAAAAAGCACCGCCATTGCTGAGTGAAGAGTACTTGTATGACCGATCTGGATCAAATTTGCACCATCTCCTTGTAATGGCGGCCTCCAATCCACGTATATCGTTCATTGGTGTTTGGCGTCAATTCATCACTAAGATAATTAAAGGATAAGTGAAGTTTAAGTCAATGCCGCCTATTTGGTAATCCACTTGGGTTAAAACATGCAACCAACTCAGCCAAAAGCAAAATGAGATTTCAGGCACAAAACCTACAAAATTCAAGGCATTCTTTTTTCTCTACAACCTAGACACGGAAATTATTTAGCTTCAGCGCCGTGTACATTACTATTGTTGTGACGTCATACACAAACGACGGTAAGCCAGGGCGTCTGCATGGTTGGTTGAAATCAATGAACTATCTGCGTGGAATGGAGGTCACGTGGTGCTTGATTTGCATCGAATGCCGCCATTACTAGGAGATAATGTAATTTCGATCCAGATCTGTTATGCACGCGCGCTTCAACTATCAATGGCGGCACATTTTACAAAGTCAGATCTAAACCAGCCAATGAGACGTGTCCATTTCACGCATATAGTTCATTGGTTGAAATGACGCTGAAATCGTTCAAATGTCAACTATGACGTCAAATACGAAGATATTTCCGACTGGTGACGGAAGATATGAATGTTTTTAGTTGCTGTTTATTTGACACCCTGGGGCATTTAATACAGGATGTGCGTTTTGTTTCAACATTATGTTCTAGATATATATTCACTCAATTTACAATAACAAATCACCGCAAGGTGTTCAGAATAAAATTTGGCATTTATCCTTTAACTTTCGTAAGCATTGTAGGGCGAGAAATTTATCCTTTAACTTTCGTAAGCATTGTAGAGAAATTTAGCATTTGTGCATAAATATGGAAAATATTGCCACAGGCTGTTCATAAAAACCTTTAATGAGTTGTATGAAATGTCCAGCAAGGTGTCTGTGTTTGTACCCTCATACCTATACTTTGGTTTTCATGATAGCCGATTGTCATTTAACAAGCGTTCCATCTATACGGCCATGTTTTTTTCTTTGACTCAGCAGTTAGCTGGATCGATTTATTGATCTTTCAGTAGCGATTATATGTTTGTAGAGGCCGCCTCTTTGGCGTACATTATACCATAGAGGGTGGAACAATGTACAGATTACTGATAGAAGAACTCTGACCTAAACTTCTGTAAGGAAAACACCTATCAATCAACAGATCGATCAGGAGCCATAATAGGTTAATTTACCATTCAATGAATCAACCGATCTCCAAATCAATCATTCATCGGGTATTTATTTATTCCTTCGTTCACTGAATTAACATTCATCCATTAACCAAATTAGAATCAACCAATCAGAATAAGATTCAGTTTATTGTGTGAATGGTCATCATGGAGGAGCTATTTGTATTACAGTGCAGATAGATTATCAGACGTCTTTCTCCAAACTCGGAGGAAACCCCCGGCCTTGAGCGAGTACCTCGGAACTCTTCCACATAAGGCGATCAAGTGAAACATCTACTCTAATCTATTTTTTTTTTACATCGAATTGAGTTGGATTCAAACCCGCGTCTATCGAGTGAGATTTGTCTGTGTATCATGTGTATCAGAACAGGCATTAACGATTACCCGGGGAATAAAACTTTTACCAAACTCCTGTCTGTCTTCAACCTAATGAAATATCATGGGTGTAATGAAACAACCAATGATTGTGTTAATATACAAATGCCATTCCCCCTTTTTCACACAATTAGAAAGTTGTCCTCATAATTGTCACTCAGAAAGTCTTCAATTTTCTTGGTGTGGGTGGGATTCTAATCGGTTGGACGATTGTATCGGACTGAGATATTATCGATTTGCCTAATCTTTACTCACATCAGTGAAATCAACCGTTAACATCTTGGAATTCCGAGAATAGTTCAAGGGTAAAGCAAAAAAAGATAGATTTATTGTTTAACAACTTTGTCCTATATTTATCTCCTCTTCTCACAATGATTCAATAAATGGACTAAAATAACACCGACATTGAAAAAGGTAAAAGATTCCTTTCCACTATAATATGGCATGTGAAATTGAAGCCAGTCATAACCTGATTTGTTCTCTTGGTCAAACACAGTGGTGAGGAATCCACACAAGACTCCAGCACAGTCACAAAATATACAATGTCAACGAATACTGCAAGAAAAACGTGCTTTCGATAATCGGGTCGTTATATGGATTATTGTTGATTTATTTCAATTACTCCGGTGACTCTGTCGCTTACAGTGATACTCCCGCAGGCCAATACAGCCCTTCCATCGATGCGGCACGGGTTCGAATAAATAAAAACTGTAAAAATTGGATTTTCACTCGTTCACCGTATGTGAAAGAGTTGACAGGTACTCGTCGAAGGTCGGGTGTTTCCTTCGGTCTCTTCAGATAAGATGGCGTGGACAATGGTTGGTGACCAATGATTGTAGGATCGTGGTGACAAACAGTAATGTAAAGTGATGTCTTCCAGGCTCCTCATATGTGACGTCTTGAATTAAAATGAATTGTGACGTCACTCGTTATATCAGCCATGTTGTGTCATTTAACATTGATGTTATCGCTCGCGAGTATTTAGGAATAATATTTATATTTCTATGAGGCGTTTTATTGGTACGTTGGATTATTGTACACAAGTCTGGCGTGTATTTCTTTGCGTAGCAGGAAATCAACGGATTGCATTGCAGCAAACTTAAACGGGTCTAAATTCGCCATTTTCTTCGATCGATAATAGAAACAAGGGTGCAGATATTCTGCATATGCAGAAGACAATGCTGAAAACTTGCCTCGGCTATATTTTGTTACATAATTTTAAATGTCCATAAAACTCAATCCTACGTCTCATAATTCTTTCACTCAAGATAGCACATCTCTCATCCTTTGGAGTGTGTAAAACACAATACTATCAGCCTTCTTGTACATATTCTACCCACTCGGATATCGTCGGGGATTTACTTACGTCAAATACCCACGGACGGGTTGCAGATCATTTTGAAAGCAGCATCCAATAAGGTAGCCGCAAACCGAATCCCTCCCATATCCTTTTGGCCTAACCAAAGTGTCCGAGTGATACCATAAGGAATATAAACACTCTATTTGTTAACGTTTAGTCGTTATAAGAGATAAATGAAGCATTGAAGAAATCCAGATATGTACCGAAACTGCGTCTGTCTGCTTTTGTGTTACACAAGATGTGGTTTACCGGGCTAAATAACATATATGAACCAATAACTTAATCGAGGATTTTGACAATAGATTAATTAACAATTCTGCTTTCGTCTGTAGTAAAACGTTTTGGCTTTTATTTCATGTCGTCATTTGTATTCAGCCCAAAATACTGCTATTTACCGTATAAAAAGTGTAGACTATCTGAGACCTGTCAAAGTCGACCGGAAACGAGCGAAGACAGCCGAGGTTTGTCCCGAAAATATCCCCATAACACAGTGGTCTGACAATTGATGAGTCAAGCTAATTCTGCCCTCTCTCTGGTATTCCATAACACAGTGGTCTTGCAATTGATGAGTCAAGATAATTCTGCCCTCTCTCTGGTATTCCATAACGCAGTGGTCTGGCAATTGATGAGTCAAGCTAATTCTGCCCTCTCTCTGGTATTCCATAGCGCAGTGGTCTGACAATTGATGAGTCAAGATAATTCTTCCCTCTCTCTCTCTGGTATTCCATAACGCAGTGGTCTGGCAATTGATGAGTCAAGCTAATTCTTCCCTCTCTCTCTGGTATTCCATAACGCAGTGGTCTGGCAATTGATGAGTCAAGCTAATTCTGCCCTCTCTCTGGTATTCCATAACGCAGTGGTCTGACAATTGATGAGTCAAGCTAATTCTGCCCTCTCTCTGGTATTCCATAACACAGTGGTCTGACAATTGATGAGTCAGGCTAATTCTGCCCTCTCTCTGGTATTCCATTACGCAGTGGTCTGACAATTGATGAGTCAAGCTAATTCTGCCCTCTCTCTGGTATTCCATAACGCAGTGGTCTGACAATTGATGAGTCAAGCTAATTATGCCCTCTCTCTGGTATTCCATAACGGAGTGGTCTGACAATTGATGAGTCAAGCTAATTCTTCCCTCTCTCTGGTATTCCATAACGCAGTGGTCTGGCAATTGGTGAGTCAAGCTAATTCTTCCCTCTCTCTGGTATTCCATAACGCAGTGGTCTGGCAATTGATGAGTCAAGCTAATTCTGCCCTCTCTCTGGTATTCCATAACGCAGTGGTCTGACAATTGATGAGTCAAGCTAATTCTTCCCTCTCTCTCTGGTATTCCATAACGCAGTGGTCTGGCAATTGATGAGTCAAGCTAATTCTGCCCTCTCTCTGGTATTCCATAACACAGTGGTCTGACAATTGATGAGTCAAGCTAATTCTTCCCTCTCTCTGGTATTCTATAACGCAGTCGTCTGACAATTGATGAGTCAAGCTAATTCTGCCCTCTCTCTGGTATTCCATAACGCAGTGGTCTGACAATTGATAAGTCAAGCTAATTCTTCCCTCTCTCTGGTATTCCATAACGCAGTGGTCTGACAATTGATGAGTCAAGATAATTCTGCCCTCTCTCTGGTATTCCACAACGCAGTGGTCTGACAATTGATGAGTCAAGATAATTCTTCCCTCTCTCTGGTATTCCATAACGCAGTGGTCTGGCAATTGATGAGTCAAGCTAATTCTGCCCTCTCTCTGGTATTCCATAACGCAGTGGTCTGACAATTGGTGAGTCAAGCTAATTCTTTCCTGTCTCTGGTATTCCATAACGCAGTGGTCTGACAATTGGTGAGTCAAGCTAATTCTGCCCTCTCTCTGGTATTCCATAACGCAGTGGTCTGACAATTGATGAGTCAAGCTAATTCTGCCCTCTCTCTGGTATTCCATAACACAGTGGTCTGACAATTGATGAGTCAGGCTAATTCTGCCCTCTCTCTGGTATTCCATTACGCAGTGGTCTGACAATTGATGAGTCAAGCTAATTCTGCCCTCTCTCTGGTATTCCATAACGCAGTGGTCTGACAATTGATGAGTCAAGCTAATTCTGCCCTCTCTCTGGTATTCCATAACGGAGTGGTCTGACAATTGATGAGTCAAGCTAATTCTGCCCTCTCTCTGGTATTCCATAACGCAGTGGTCTGGCAATTGATGAGTCAAGCTAATTCTGCCCTCTCTCTGGTATTCCATAACGGAGTGGTCTGACAATTGATGAGTCAAGCTAATTCTGTCCTCTCTCTGGTACTCCATAACACAGTGGTCTGGCAATTGATGAGTCAAGCTAATTCTGCCCTCAAATCTTTCAATGGCATTTAGAAGTTGGAAGGTTACAATAAGGTGAAGAATTACTTATGGATAACAACTTCTTTGTTTATTGGGTGACGACGTTTCGATGTAGTTCTTACATCGTTATCAAAGTCAAAGTCCATTGACTTTGATAACGATGTAAGAACTACATCGAAACGTCGTCACCCAATAAACAAAGAAGTTGCTATCCATAAGTAATTCTCATGGATTCTCCTGTTTTACTCGCCTTGGTGGCCAGGAAGACCACACATTAAGCCTCAATTATATGGTTGGGCTCGATCGACCGACTTTTCAAAACCCTGCAGTCACGTGATTCGAGGATTTCGTCCGTGACGTCAAATTGGGTTGGGGTTGTGTGCAAAAAGGATGGGGAAGCCCTCTAAAAAGCTACGTGACTTGGGGAAATCCTTGGACAAGCTGCGGATTATGTGATACGTTGTCGTTGTACGAGGAGAGTTAGAAATCTGCCGGGCCAATTTGTACACTACTGAAAAGTAATTTAGGGGATAAGCAACGGAGTTGCAACGAACCAACGCGTACAATGACAATAGGAATGTTTAAAATGTGTGTTAGATGTTGCTATTCGACTGTCGTTTATATAAAGATGAGGATTCCAGATGACCACTGGTAACTTTCCTAGCTCCCACTGACCGCTGGATAGGCATTTTATGGGAGAGGGGGGATTCCATTGTCCGTTTTGTTGTAGTTCGGTGCACGATATGAACCCAATCTTGGATGCGCGTGTGGTGCATTTTAAGCTGTTTGTTTACTGACTGTCAGGCAGAAAACAAAAGGAACAGGGTATTCATTGAATAGCTCTTTACATGTACATTGTTGGCTGAGAATTGCAGCCTTTCATCCGAGATTGACCACTTCTTATTTTTCTAATGATCTGAAGATCAACCGAGAATGACAACAAACTTAAGCCGTAACTACAGGTATGACAAGATATCATTAACATAAAAGAAAACGTTTGACGGAACTTTTAATGGTTTCCCAAGCCATAAGGACTGTTTCCCAATAAAATGACCAATATATCGTGTGACGTCACAATTGATCTCCCCAGCGCCAAATGGACTGACCAAACGTTAGCAAAGATTAGACCAATGAACTATATGTGTGGATGGCTGTCACGTGAGATTTGAAGTACATTGAGCGTCGTCATTATTATGAGATGACACTACTGATCACACGTTACAGAGAATGCGAAAGAGAACGGCGTTACTAGCCCTCACACGATTACTGCTTTATTTACGTCATGACATGATGACAAAACACTCTTGTGATGTCAATTTTGACCGTTTATCCGTGTTGCCATAAAGTTGTAGAAACACGTTCTTTGCGTTACAAAAAGACAGCATCTCACAGTTATGACTGCGATTTTAGCACGCCTAATCCTATAAAATCAATGTGACATTGCCATTCCACGTATATATTTCATTGGGTTAGACAAACCACATCCTGTGGCGTTATGACAAATGGCATGACGTCACGGAACGTTTTGTTGAATTTGTTGACCTTTCCCTAAGGTTATTCTGTCCATTTGGTGCTGATCAAATTGAGTCTATATTATTGCCTTTCGATGATTTTCATCGTCTACTGACATTTGACCTCTAGGACTAGAATAACTTCTGACGTCATGTTAATAAAAACAATCATTATGGTAATGATAAAAAATTAAAGACATCACCACGTCCTCAGTTGAGGACGTGGTGATGTCTTTAATTTTTTATCATTAGTATGGAACCCACGTTTAAAGAGAGTTTCAAACATTTCTTAAATCATTATGGTAGTTCACATAGAAAAAACACCAAAAACTGTGTAAACGTTGAGATGATGTGAAATATATCTACTCGTCTCACAACTATCTTTGGCTTATTTAAAATTAATCCACCTATATATACACGTTGTCCGAGATTGCATAGCAAATTTCTGAGAAACCATCTCAATTCATGTCAACTTTCAGGCGTTATGTCGAGGGCATAAGTATTCTCGATAATACAAACTTATATAACGCTCTCTTTGAAACCTACACATGTATTTACCAACTAGTTTTGCCTTTTGATATAATATTTGAGGGATTCCTTTGAGAATAATACCGAAAGCAAATACATAAGATGTAAATGTCTTGTTGGTATCACATATCACATTTTGTAAATCCAGGAGTGTCATAACAGTATTATAACAGAGTCCACACATGATCGATAGAACTACTCCTATGTAAAACAGAGAGAGGCCATACAATGTCTCCCAATAAGATATTCATCTTTTACAAACAATAACTACTGCTTCAAGTAAAAAGCTTGTAGGCTATTATTTGAACATAAAGAGAGAGTTGGGTGACACAATGCTGGTTACGAAGCAGTAATGGTCATACCTAGGCTGTGATATTACCAATAGATGACTGTATGGGGGTTATTTGGCGAAAAATGTACTGATGGTAATAATACGGAATACCCAAAACGTGTAACTGCTCTCCCTGTAGAATTATGAAGGCTGTTGACCAACCAATAAAAGACAGTACTTGAGAAAGCGGCCATGGACTGTGTAACATGCAATTCTTGAATAGGTAGATATTCCCGGGGTGAATGTAAAGGGAAAACACCTCCTGTAATGTCAATATTAACGTGATAACGGCCAGACTGGGATAGAGTGTAAGAATCGCCATCAGATGACCTTTAGTTCATTAATAGCCGTTCGCTGAGTTTAGTGAGGTTTCAATTATGAACTATTTGCCATACACACTTAGAATACCCATTGCGGCACTGTGTTCTCTTGCTTTGAGCCGTAAAGCTGCAATACTTGAACTTCGTCTCTCTGTGTCGTGACAAGCTTCTGTTTGTGGTTGAGAGCAACTGTTCATGGTAATAGGTACATGTGTTTGACTACTTAGTGAGGCGGCAGATGGAGCAGGTCCGCTTTGTGCTGGATGTACTTGAGACATCTGATGTGCAGCCACCATTTGATTTGCTTGAGCTGCTGCTGCCGCTGCCGCTGCGGCCATTTGATTAGCTTGAGCTAAGCCCAGTTGATTGGATTGAGCGAGTCCCATGAAACTTGGCAGATCCGTATGAGGAGCCATACAGGAGTTAGCCGCCATACTGTAAGCCATTCCGTTTGGAGTAATTGCAGCCCAGGGATTCGGTTGGTGCATCTGGAAAAGAAAATAGAAAAACTACTTATTTATTTACAAGTGAAAGGTAAAGAAGCTCGAAAGATACAGATGGTTGCCAAAATGATCCCGACAACTAACAAAGGAACTCCCGTTTCCCTGATATTACGATAGAGGCTTGAATCAATTCTCCAGTACACACCTACAAAGGAACATTGTCCGCCTGATATTATGATAGAGGCGTGAATCAATCACCCAGTACACACCTACAAAGGAACATTGTCCGCCTGATATTATGATAGAGGCGTGAATCAATCACCCAGTACACACCTACAAAGGAACATTGTCCGCCTGATATTATGATAGAGGCGTGAATCAATCACCCAGTACACACCTACAAAGGAACATTGTCCGCCTAAGATAATGATAGAGACGTGAATCAATCACCCAGTACACACCTACAAAGGAACATTGTCCGCCTAATATAATGATAGAGACGTGAATCAATCACCCAGTACACACCTACAAAGGAACATTGTCCGCCTGATATTATGATAGAGACGTGAATCAATCACCCAGTACACACCTACAAAGGAACATTGTCCCCTTGATATTATGATAGAGGCGTGAATCAATCACCCAGTACACACCTATAAAGGAACATTGTCCGCCTGATATTATGATAGAGGAGTGAATCAATCACCCAGTACACACCTACAAAGGAACATTGTCCGCCTGGTATTATGATAGAGGCGTGAATCAATCACCCAGTACACACCTACAAAGGAACATTGTCCGCCTGATATTATGATAGAGGCGTGAATCAATTCTCCAGTACACACCTACAAAGGAACATTGTCCCCCTGATAGAGGCGTGAATCAATCACCCAGTACACACCTACAAAGGAACATTGTCCCCCTGATAGAGGCGTGAATCAATCACCCAGTACACACCTACAAAGGAACATTGTCCCCTTGATATTATGATAGAGGCGTGAATCAATTCCCCAGTACACACCTACAAAGGAACATTGTCCTCCTGATATTATGATAGAGGCGTGAATCAATCACCCAGTACACACCTACAAAGGAACATTGTCCCCTTGATATTATGATAGAGGCGTGAATCAATTCTCCAGTACACACCTACAAAGGAACATTGTCCCCTTGATATTATGATAGAGACGTGAATCAATCACCCAGTACACACCTACAAAGGAACATTGTCCCTCTGATATTATGATAGAGGCGTGAATCAATCACCCAGTACACACCCACAAAGGAACATTGTCCGCCTAATATTATGATAGAGGCTTGAATCAATTCTCCAGTACCCACCTACAAAGGAACATTGTCCGCCTAATATTATGATAGAGACGTGAATCAATCACCCAGTACACACCTTCAAAGGAACATTGTCCCCTTGATATTATGATAGAGACGTGAATCAATCACCCAGTACACACCTACAAAGGAACATTGTCCCCTTGGTATTATGATAGAGGCGTGAATCAATCACCCAGTACACACCTACAAAGGAACATTGCCCCCTTGATATTATGAAAGAGGCGTGAATCAATCACCCAGTAAACACCTACAAAGGAACATTGTCCCCTTGGTATTATGATAGAGGCGTGAATCAATCACCCAGTACACACCTACAAAGGAACATTGTCCGCCTGATATAACGATAGAGGCTTGAATCAATTCTCCAGTACCCACCTACAAAGGAACATTGTCCGCCTAATATAATGATAGAGGCGTGAATCAATCACCCAGTACCCACCTACAAAGGAACACTGTCCGCCCGATATTATGATAGAGACGTGAATCAATCACCCAGTACACACCTCCAAAGGAACATTGTCCGCCTGATATTATGATAGAGACGTGAATCAATTCTCCAGAACACACCTACAAAGGAACATTGTACTCCTGATATTATGATAGAGACGTGAATCAATTCTCCAGTACACACCTACAAAGGAACATTGTCCTCCTGATATTATGATAGAGACGTGAATCAATCACCCAGTACACACCTACAAAGGAACATTGTCCGCCTGATATTATGATAGAGGCGTGAACCAATCACCCAGTACACACCTACAAAGGAACATTGTCCGCCCGATATTATGATAGAGGCGTGAATCAATCACCCAGTACCCACCTACAAAGGAACATTGTCCCCTTGATATTATGATAGAGGCGTGAATCAATCACCCAGTACACACCTACAAAGGAACATTGTCCCCTTGATATTATGATAGAGGCGTGAATCAATTCTCCAGTACCCACCTACAAAGGAACATTGTCCCCTTGATATTATGATAGAGGCGTGAATCAATCACCCAGTACACACCTACAAAGGAACATTGTCCCCTTGATATTATGATAGAGGCGTGAATCGATCACCCAGTACACACCTTCAAAGGAACATTGTCCCCTTGATATTATGATAGAGACGTGAATCAATCACCCAGTACACACCTACAAAGGAACATTGTCCGCCTGATATTACGATAGAGGCTTGAATCAATTCTCCAGTACCCACCTACAAAGGAACATTGTCCGCCTAATATAATGATAGAGGCGTGAATCAATCACCCAGTACCCACCTACAAAGGAACATTGTCCGCCCGATATTATGATAGAGACGTGAATCAATCACCCAGTACACACCTACAAAGGAACATTGTCCGCCTGATATTATGATAGAGACGTGAATCAATTCTCCAGTACACACGTACAAAGGAACATTGTACTCCTGATATTATGATAGAGACGTGAATCAATTCTCCAGTACACACCTACAAAGGAACATTGTCCTCCTGATATTATGATAGAGACGTGAATCAATCACCCAGTACACACCTACAAAGGAACATTGTCCGCCTGATATTATGATAGAGGCGTGAACCAATCACCCAGTACACACCTACAAAGGAACATTGTCCGCCCGATATTATGATAGAGGCGTGAATCAATCACCCAGTACCCACCTACAAAGGAACATTGTCCCCTTGATATTATGATAGAGGCGTGAATCAATCACCCAGTACACACCTACAAAGGAACATTGTCCCCTTGATATTATGATAGAGGCGTGAATCAATTCTCCAGTACCCACCTACAAAGAAACATTGTCCCCTTGATATTATGATAGAGGCGTGAATCAATCACCCAGTACACACCTACAAAGGAACATTGTCCCCTTGATATTATGATAGAGGCGTGAATCAATCACCCAGTACACACCTACAAAGGAACATTGTCCCCTTGATATTATGATAGAGGCGTGAATCAATCACCCAGTACACACCTACAAAGGAACATTGTCCCCTTTATATTATGATAGAGGCGTGAATCAATCACCCAGTACACACCTACAAAGGAACATTGTCCCCTTGATATTATGATAGAGGCGTGAATCAATCACCCAGTACACACCTACAAAGGAACATTGTCCCCTTTATATTATGATAGAGGCGTGAATCAATCACCCAGTACACACCTACAAAGGAACATTGTCCCCTTTATATTATGATAGAGGCGTGAATCAATCACCCAGTACACACCTACAAAGGAACATTGTCCCCTTTATATTATGATAGAGGCGTGAATCAATCACCCAGTACACACCTACAAAGGAACATTGTCCCCCTGATATTATGATAGAGGCGTGAATCAATCACCCAGTACACACCTACAAAGGAACATTGTCCCCCTGATATTATGATAGAGGCGTGAATCAATCACCCAGTACACACCTACAAAGGAACATTGTCCCCCTGATATTATGATAGAGGCGTGAATCAATCACCCAGTACACACCTACAAAGGAACATTGTCCCCCTGATATTATGATAGAGGCGTGAATCAATCACCCAGTACACACCTACAAAGGAACATCGTCTCCCTGATATTATGATAGAGGCGTGAATCAATCACCCAGTACACACCTACAAAGGAACATTGTCCCCCTGATATTATGATAGAGGCGTGAATCAATCACCCAGTACACACCTACAAAGGAACATCGTCTCCCTGATATTATGATAGAGGCGTGAATCAATCACCCAGTACACACCTACAAAGGAACATCGTCTCCCTGATATTATGATAGAGGCGTGAATCAATCACCCAGTACACACCTACAAAGGAACATCGTCTCCCTGATATTATGATAGAGGCGTGAATCAATCACCCAGTACACACCTACAAAGGAACATCGTCTCCCTGATATTATGATAGAGGCGTGAATCAATCACCCAGTACACACCTACAAAGGAACATCGTCTCCCTGATATTATGATAGAGGCGTGAATCAATCACCCAGTACACACCTACAAAGGAACATCGTCTCCTTGATATTGTGATAGAGGCGTGAATCAATCACCCAGTACACACCCACTAAACAACTGAGATATTAACATCCATCTCCAGACAGCACAATGAGGTTATCCAATAGCTTTGACTAGCCCCCTTAGCCCATTGAAAACCAACATTGATCAAAGTCAGTTTACACGTAAATGAAACAAACAGTGGGTGTTTTGAGGATTTCCCGCAGTGAAGGTACTTGTTAGAGGCAAGGATTTCTGGCGTGTAGCGAAACATTTCCAACCTTTAGCACGATTTTAATTGAAACAGTGAGGTTCTGTGGAGAAAAAGTCTTCAAGTCTGGCGCCGTACATGTTGACTTGGACAGAAGTCTTTCCACGAGAAAGTATCAGTTTTAGCTTCCCTTGGGCTATACATGTTTGTCTAAGCCTTTACAAAGGTCTTCACTGATGTCGTCTCTATTGTTTCTCAAATGGTATACATTGTTAATTTCTCTGTGTCTATGTGGACCAGTTTAGCCAGAGAATGATAACCAAAGCCCGGCAATGATGATATGGGATTTTATATAGAACATCTGATATCAAATCTGTCTTAAGATAAGAAAGCACTGTGGCAGCCCTAAATATCGCTCTACCCAAATAAAAATCGAATTAACCAAGATGATAATTACATAAAATCAACTGAAAGTTTCCTTTCAATGAAAATCCACAGATTACCCAGATTTGGTTGAATTTTTGGGAGATGGTTGGCCAGGGTTTTGATGAGACCTTCTATTTTTTTAATTGAATTGAATTTTTACCTCCCAATTATATTCCATCTAAATATTTCTCTAATTTTTCAAAAATCTTGTCGACATACACACCTTATAACTCTGTGTACAAACCTAGGACCACGTACTTTATCAGGGGAATTCTCTCTTTTCATGAGAATTTACAGAATTGTGGAAACGACATTTAGGGCAGTGGTGACATTGACCATTAAAATGTGCTGTTTGGCTCTAAATATCATCGGGACGACATTTAGGGCTGCTATGTGACACACAAAACAGTTTAGATGCACTTAGATTGCGATTGACAGTTCGCTTTCTAATATTTTTTTTTTTGGTGTAAAATTCTACTTTTTCACTCATCGTTAAGTTTGATAACTCTAATGAGCGATTTAACTTTTTTAGTTACTGGCTAAGTGTCTGTAAAAAACAAACGGAACTGGTAGCTTATAAATGTTTTAACTGGCGACATAAACTACTGCGCACCTGTGAGTAAGCGTCGTGCCGAGCTCCTAATGGCATCTCATAACCATGAGAAGCAGCCATCGCCCTCATTGTCTGTAACTGACCAAATCTTTCCCGTTTTCGCCATTTTGCTCGTCGGTTTTGGAACCACACCTAAAACAATGAAATTCAAATTGGTTAACAACATTATTACCCGTAATAAAAAGGGTCATGTCAGATAGACTAGTTGATGTTTGCGAACATTTAATGGTTGACTGAAAATTATTCGTAAGTAAGGAAAAGAAAGCGAGAAAAAGAAAGAAAGAAATATAATTACTACCGGAATGCTGAGAACGATTATATCCATTTGCCCGTATATGGAGGGCCACTCGGATTACCCTCGGGCAAAGATATGGGTTTACCCCGTATTGGAGAAGTGATCAATTCCTAGGGAAGTTAAGGACGTTTGGGGGGGGGGGGGGTCCCCCAAATCAACAAAAATATTGGCTGCGCCTCAGTGAACTAACGTTTTAATTTTTTTTTACTCATTTAGACAAATAACCAATGTTTTCTTTCTTGAGTTTCATTGAAAAGTATGACCTTTCTACAGCTGATGCCAATAAGGACTAATAAGCCAGTTACTGTATGTTTAATTATAGACATGTATATTATGCTAGAATTCACTTTCTTGGATATTTGTATGGATTAGTTCACAAAATACAGAGAAAAAGGAGACGAGAATGAGACCTCTTGTCCATGTATGATAAATAATACACGTCCACTAACAAGACAAAATTCAAAAGCCCTCAGATGGTTTAAGTGGCTGTGTTGATGAAGTGACACGTGTGGTTTATTATAAACAATCGGAGTGAGTGTGGATATATGAGAGAGCCATGATTGACAGGAGCTGCTGAGTGAATGGTCACTCGTCTCTTTTGAAGAGGATCAATATCTGGTCTCAGTTGATTAGCTTGTGCTATCAAATAAAAAGGAAATCACGTGATCAGCCGCCAGTTGAACATTGGTGCTTGTGGAGATCCGCAGATTTAGTCGGCTAACAGTTAAAGCAGATTTTGTCGGCTAACAGTTAAAGCAGATTTTGTCGGGTGACAGTTAAAGCAGATTTTGTCGGGAAACAGTTAAAGCAGATTTTGTCGGCTGACGGTTAAAACAGATTTTGTCAGGGTAACAGTTAAAGCAGATTTTGTCAGCTAACAGTTAAAGCAGATTTTGTCGGCTAGCAGTTAAAGCAGATTTTGTCGGCTAACAATTAAAGCAGATTTTGTCGGGTGACAGTTAAAACAGATTTTGTCAGGGTGACAGTTAAAGCAGATTTTGTCGGGAAACAGTTAAAGCAGATTTTGTCGGCTGACGGTTAAAACAGATTTTGTCAGGGTAACAGTTAAAGCAGATTTTGTCGGCTAACAGTTAAAGCAGATTTTGTCGGGTAACAGTTAAAGCAGATTTTGTCGGCCAAGAGTTAAAGCAGATTTTGTCGACTGACGGTTAAAGCAGATTTTGTCGGCTAACAATTAAAGCAGATTTTGTCGGCTAATAGTTAAATCATAGTATATACATCTCGGAACTGTACTTCGCTCTTATCAAAGCCCCACAGAGAAAAACACTAATGTGACATCTGAATTATGATAGAACTTATTATTTCTTAAAGCATACATAAAAATGAAGACTGATTGGTTTAGACGACATATGTATATGATTCCAATTATAAGGCCGCTAGTGAACATACTCAGACTCTGCCATTGCTCACCAAAAACAATTCTAAATTCTAAATTAAAAATATAGGCCAACATTTTTAAAAGAAAGTTCCTAATGTTTGTCTGTGAAAATTAAGAAACACGTCTTTTTTAAATGTAAAAAGTATTCTCGATTTTGGATACGAATGTGTCTTTTATGGTGTCTCTTATTTCATTTCCACATTAATATATTTGTGTTGTATAGAGTTGTATCTGATGCGTAAGCTTGGTTAGTCTGTTTACGACCGAAGAAGACACTAGGGGCGACCACTTCGTATGCCGTGTATAAACGTTGACACGAATTGCGGCCCTTGGGAGAGTTGAATTGATTCGTCTGCTATAGTTTTCAGTTGGATAATGCAGAGCTATAATACTATAGTTTATATAGTATTTGAAAATAAAGTCAATGCAAAACGTTGGCATTAACACGAATGATCTGGAAAGCCATTAAGATCAGTTCCTATAAATGTTTTCTTATATATTGGCAATTTGCCAATGACATATTAACCTTTTTATTATATAATTAGCAGTGAGATATTGAGTTATACAGCTCTGATGAAAGTGATATCACCACTTTTACCGATAACATTTATATCATCACTGCCAGTGCCGGAACTATTTTCATTGGAATTAGAAATATCTTCCCATGATTGAACCTTTAATTTGTGAAAATTGCTAAAATTGTATTCAAGTCTTAATTCATAACTTATCGAGCAATTCCGACGTTAAACACTTTTGTACAAACAAAATGAATCGAGAAAGAGGACTGTGGGTTATGGCTCTCAGTGCCAGCTGATCGCCACGCTCGCTCCCTGAGTCGGGCTCTGAAAATGCCAGTGTAAAAGAGGCGACTCAATTGATTTTGGTAACAAAAAACTAAAGAACTAATTTATCGTAGAAATTTCAACACACTTACTCTAGTAAATCTTCATTTGAAAATATCAAGACCTTGCCACTTAAAATTGCAGAACATGTCAAGTTCAACTTTACCGACGATGACAGCGATGTTTGTTGTAGCGCGTACACCGCCTGTCCTTCCGCGCCAGCAAAAGCAGGGTTTTCTTCAGAAGTAAGTATGCTGTTCTAACGGTAATTTGTTTCCTTAGAGTATTTTATACAATAAAATAGGACTGGCAACATGAAAATAAGAACTGTCTATGCAAATTTTTAAGTTTTTGTTGAGTTGCACCCCCAAAACGATCATTTTCTAGGTAAACTTGCGACGGCGAATCATCCAGTTTGTCGCAGAACATACATGAAGATATCACTAATAATTGTATAATAAATAGAATATTTAAGAAAGGCTTGAAACCCTCTTTAAACGTGGGTTCCATACTAATGATCAAAAATTAAGACATCACCACGTAGTTAGTTCTTTGTGAACAACACGAGCTTTCGACACCTACATGTATACCGGTGTCTCCGTCAAGTGTAACAGTACACAAACAACTAACTACGTAATTTTTTATCATTAAATCGAATATTTGTTCTCTTATCGGTAAATATCACTTCTATTTCATCTCGTGGATAAACAAATCGTGAAAATACGGATTTTTTATCCACTCGATGAAATTGCAGTTATTACATTTTTTAGTATTATAAAAGCAGAAATATGCACGTTCAGAAGAGGTTCGTGTCCATTACCGTATGGTAGGGGCCTAGTTTTCAAATTCCACACAGCATACCTAGTTTTTACACAAATGCTCGCTAAAAAGAAATGGAAAATAAATCTATAGATTGAGATTACTACCACCCATATAGGGGTCAATATCAAAGCTTCGTTTCACAAACAACAGGTTCAGTTTATATCAGTGTGTATTGTTCTTCGTATTCTCAAATAAATAGAGAAGACTGTGAAGGCGATATCCATCTCGTGATAGTACCATTTAACTGCCTGTATTTCCCCAGTCTTACCAACCTTCAATGTAGAACCAGAGTCAGTCTATTGAGTTAATGTTTATTTGTGCAGCTAAACAGGACATCAGTTGGAGGAGATATGTTGATGTTAAAGACAAACTACCCAGAACCTCGGGTCGCTAATAGAAAGGCAATAGCTGTCAAGTGTTCCACAAGTCTACAAATGCCATTAGGGGAAACCCCAGATACAAGAAACCAGGACCACATGTTAGTTATTAAACCAAGCCTATATCACAATATAAATCTATGTAAATCTATAAGAGAAAGGAATGTGCTACAATTGCAAACAATTAACTTCGTATTATTCTGAAACTCACGTTTATTTAAAACACAAGAGAATTTTCGAAACTTGTCTAAACAGTTTTTCTCACCAAAAAGAGAATTTTGCGACTATTTTCTTTTTTGCAATTAACTTTATAAAACATTAAGTTAATATATGTTACGCGTATTTAAGTCTGTGATGTTTAGATTCTTCCGTAAGCCTAATATTAGAGTGTGACACTTCCCACAGTTGTATACGTCACAATTCCGCTAGGCCGTTGGTGTGGTATCCTCTAGTGAGATTTATGTCATTTCGCCGACACACTTTTGGTGTTTTCTAGAAAATGAAATATGTCAACCTTATATAATTATATACATTTAAGTCTATAAGCAATAATAACGTCCAGGGGGTCTATTTAAATGGCGTTGTATTTAGCCAATCAGTTTTCAACTGCCCAAGTGCACATACTCCAATATGGTATATACATGTAGTCATCTTTGGACATATTTCTCCGAGTTGCATGTTTATTCTTATTTGAAGTGTTTAATTATCATTTAGCCTGCGATATTTTGCCAACATTTTAGTCATGTGCTAGTAAACCAGCCATACGGTATATACACGAGAAAGGAGCGTCATTTCTGGCATATGCGATACCATTGGGAAGATAAGTCAGGCGGTGTTCTCGACAAAAATACCAATATCGTATCCAATCTGACTAAAGTCGAGATGCTCATTGAAAAGACTGAGCATCTCCACTTTAGTCAGATTGTATCGTATCAAGAACTATTTAGAAGTAACTAATTGCTGTATTTTACCGGAACTCAAACTATAATGTAAACGACCAAAACTAACACTCAAACCCTGTAAAATACTTCTATACAACGTCATGATTTGTAAAAAAACAAAAAAAAAAAACACGAGATATTTTATTTCTCTAAATTTACAGCAAAGTTTACTCGTCACTCATTTACTGTAAATTGGCAAATCATTTTATACATATTGTCAGTCGTAGTATGATTGATAGATTATTGCTCAAGTTAGTTTCCAATGTAAGGTATCATTTAAAGGCACACTCGCAGCGAAAATCCAGAATACTGCTTACATAAAAGACAGTGGACGGTTCTCTGTATTTTTCCCAGACAGAAAAAGTTAGGAACTTTCAATTTTTACTAAAAATTTAATGCTTTAGCATCATTTAGTATTTTTAATTTGAAATAGAAAATAAAAAGAAAAAATTATCAGGTACTCGCAATGTCAACAAATTCCGAGCATGTACATGCGCATAAGAGCCTTAATGTTTTGAGACGTGGGAGTGATCTAATGGAAAGATATAGGCCCTACTTTTAAGTACTTTATCTGAGAAATACTGGATGACCACCGGGTAAGAGGGACTTGAAAAGCCTGCCGATAAATTTTAGGGTGAAAACTGCAGACACAAAGTCCTGAAATGAGGGTCATCCAGCGTTTTAAGTTAACCAACACTGATCGCTGTTGTTGTAATCAGACTTCGATTCTTCGTTTGTTTTTCACTCCTATTTATACATTTTATACCTACTTGGACATGTTTTATGCGTCCTTTGTTAAATTATAGTCGTTTTAGTTGTAGTAAGCTAAAGTGATTTAGTTTTCTTAACAAATGTCCAACAGCCTACGGGGGCAAGAGGGCCTTTAACATCTACAGCTATCAATTAACTGTTTTATTGACTTGGGCAAAAATGCTCCTCATCATAACAATGATAAACAATAAAGGCTAATGTGTTTTGGTGGACACAAAACAACGGTGAAATGAGCTATCGTAATATGTACATTAAAACGTTCATCTGGCAGCTGAAAATATTGGCAATAAAGTACCTTTCTGAACTCTAAACTTATAAATACTAGGGTCGAACCCAAAAATATGACTTAACTAACTGCTTCAGTCTCTATACAAAGGGCAGATTTGAACAAAATGATACTCATCCTCCATTACATTTAAAGTACAACATGTACAAAAACGTTCCGCTGTAGGGTGCGCTATTCTATGCTTACTTGAGGAGATTTTTGTCAAGTAGGTTTGCATTTGGACATTTGTTCCCAAACTTTTAAAAATTAAAAGCCTTGGTGAGTTACATTTTTCGTACCAATTAGAAATGAAGGTAGATTTTACACGGTCATCAAATACTAACATAAAGTTATTTGTATGGACTGCATCCGGAAACATCCAGACTTCCGCAAAGCCACGCGGGCACAGTAAGTCTTAAACTTGTGTTGCCCATGTCCATCAGTTGCTTGTAGCTAGCTTTTAGGATGCAATTGTCACTTTATATCTTATACCGGTAATACCTTAGTAACTGCATAGGGAATCTACAAAGTTCACCGTAGACTGCAGCATTAGGGGTGGACATATTTACACCAAGAATTCTTTTACAGAACTTCAAATTAATGCGTTCTATTGTTGCAGATTTATGGAAGCCCCGAATCTCACAGGCGTAATGCATCACTGTAGGCCTACCAACAACTGTATCAAATAAATCACTATGTACATCAGCATCTAAAGCAAAACATCGGGTTTTAAGCAACAATCCATTTAGTGACTTTAACCCTTTATCAGCTAACGTGATCTGTGTAATACTAAAATTGCCATTAAAATTACATAGGATGCCTAAATATTCAGATGACAACGATTTCAATTACCCTTTCTCCATATGTCCACTTTTCTGTTGCCTTCACAACTTTTGTGAAAAATTTGAATTTGAGTCTTTTATGTGTTCACAGTGAGTTGCCACTTTTGGCAGTATAGGTCTACTCATAAAGAAAGTCTAACTTAGCTTGCAAGCCATCGACAGTTTCCGAAAAAATAACCAAACCATCAGCATATAGGAAAAGATACAACGCTAAACTACCTAAGTAAACTGTTATATGCCCAGAGGAGGCAAGTTTTTGCTCAAGATCAGCAATAAAAACAGAGAATAATATGGGCGAGGCTACCTCCCCTTGCATTAAACCTCATTATATGGAAAAGTCAGATGTTTTCTCTCCACGGTGCAGTATACAAGATCGAACAGACTCATACATTGATTTAAGTACATTTACAATCTTTCCACAACAATTACTACGGAGTTGTTTATACCATAAGAGTTTCCTATTTATGCTATCAAAAGCCTTCTGAAAATCTACGAAGACACAGTAGAGGCGTTTTTTAAATAAATATTTTGAAATCAAGGCATGAAGAGAAAAAATAGCACCAACTGTTCCAATACCTTTTTTAAATCCGAATTGAGAATCCGAAACAATAGCATTAGTAGATACCCAATCCTCTGATTTACGACACCTGTGCAGCATCCGTAAGACACTTATATAGTCGGCCTAATGGTATAGGGTTTAGTTTATTACAACTTATGATGGGGTAAAAAGGTCTAAACAACATGCCCTTTTTTAACACAATTAGTCTCCCTGGCTATTTTAGACAAGAAGATTTTTCCTGTCCCCGTATGTTAAAGTGTGGTCTCCATGGTTATTTTAGACAAGAAGATTTTTCCTGTCCCCGTATGTTTAAGTGTTGTCTCCATGGCTATTTTAGACAAGAAGATTTGTCCTGTCCCCGTATGTTTAAGTGTTGTCTCCATGGCTATTTTAGACAAGAAGATTTGTCCTGTCCCCGTATGTTTAAGTGTTGTCTCCATGGCTATTTTAGACAAGAAGATTTTTCCTGTCCCCGTGTGTTTAAGTGTTGTCTCCATGGCTATTTTAGACAAGAAGATTTTTCCTGTCCCCGTATGTTTAAGTGTTGTCTCCATGGCTATTTTAGACAAGAAGATTTGTCCTGTCCCTGTGTGTTTAAGTGTTGTCTCCATGGCTATTTTAGACAAGAAGATTTTTCCTGTCCCCGTATGTTTAAGTGTTGTCTCCATGGCTATTTTAGACAAGAAGATTTGTCCTGTCCCCGTGTGTTTAAGTGTTGTCTCCATGGCTATTTTAGACAAGAAGATTTGTCCTGTCCCCGTATGTTTAAGTGTTGTCTCCATGGCTATTTTAGACAAGAAGATTTTTCCTGTCCCTGTGTGTTTAAGTGTTCATAAATATACAAGTATCCTTATAAAAATCCTTCTCAAAAGGCAATTGTTTTTGTTGGCAACTAAAACCATTTCAGTTTAGTTTTCTATATCAGTTGCAGTGGACAAATCATTGGTGCCATGTTAGTCAAATGATTTTCTTGAACTATTCTTGTGTTTTTTTTTAAGAAACCGTGCCGCACATCACATTGGATATTATGTTTTTCTTTTTCTTTTTTGCTAATTGCTCCATGATAAATGAATTAAATATAATTATGTTGAGTAGCACTAAATGGTTTCAGTCAGTAGATTCAGGCTATAATATAGTTTGAATACTGAGAATCAGTTTTTGTATTTAAAAAATCTGCAGATTCACAGTTTCACTTAACTTAAACATTCAGATACAATGCTGAAAATATATAGAACTTGGTTTATGTTCTAGTTACGACTCCACCCCTGCCCTCCCACCCCTTGCCCTCCCACCCCTGCCTTCCGATCCCTGACCCCCACCCCTTGCCCTCCCACCCCTGCCTTCAACCCCTGCCCTTCAAACCTGACCCCACCCCCTTGCCGTCCCACCCCTGCCCTCCCACCTAAGAATAGGTAAAGGCCTACAAAACTAAAAATTCGAGTCCCACTATGATCCTGCTGTACGATGTTTGACAAACAGCCCCATATTGGACTTATAACTGTTCCAGTAAGCGGTCAGTTCTTTTCAAACTGACCTTGGGTCAAGATAACCTCATATTCACTGGACATTCAGAAAAAGAAAGAATTTCTTACTTCCGGACTGTGGGGCGACAATCTGTTGAATCGGAAGTAACTATACACGTGACCAACATATGGAGTCTCATGAACGCCTCCTTCACTATTTTCTTCCGACATATTTAGGAGTTGTATTTCCTACCTCGATTTCATTATTCATATCATCTTACAATAACAGGCCTGGTTGTTTACTGAGAGAGGGGGTAAGATTGCACGTGTTTGGTATCCTATAGTGTGTTACAGTCGTGTGTATCTGCCTGCTGGATAGAAAGTCTACCAAAAGTACCACTATACCATCGCATTTCATCTCTATACATATATGAACATTTAAAGACATGAGCAACGGAAAAGTCTTCACTGCATTTGATATACATGTATCTGTTGAAAATAATTAAGAATCGGGGAAATTGTCGGGTAATTTTCTTCATCTCTTTAGCTAGTAGTAGGATAATGTTTATATCTCGAAAGATAACTCCCTGTTTGGTTTGAAAATAATGGAGTACAGTAACAATAAGTCTTCTATCAACATCCTTCTCAAGTCGTTCTTTGACTATGATATATTGCAGTACGTTTCATTGCTATGAGTCATTTTATATAATTTGCATACAGGTCAACAGTTATTAACTGATATTACTTTTTTTAAGAAAACTGATTAGGCTTAATATTTTCCTTAAATTCCTACTACTTATATTCTGTAATACACAAGTAGCGTAATTCCGAAAAACGTAAGACCCATATTGGATTCAATATTTCGGCACTTTATTTCGCCATCGTTTTTCGGAGTTACGCTACTTGTGTACTATATATGTCAAACTTATCAGTGGTACAAATGGATTATATTCTGAAAGTTATACAGCCATAGCTGATGAAGGTCTTAAATAGTCGAAAGTTTGGAAGCTGATGAAAAATATGTTTTTAAGTGAAACATTTGACCTCACAGATTGAATCATTTTTGTGTCATCTATCAAATTAGTCGTAGTAATAATATCAACACGAAATTTAAACTTTATTTGTTTCACAGTAGGCCCACGAATGAACGTAAAATACGTTTTACTTAAAAACACATCCGAACTAGTGAAAATAATCGGGCGATAGTATTTATATCGTTAATAAATCTGTATCTGAATATATAAAACTAAACAGTTTTCTCAAACTACACAAAACATTTGTATTGAAGAAACGCAGCTCTCCTTAAAACAAAATATGTGATCACATCGCTCTTTTTTCAAGAATGGCTGTCTGTAGAAATGACCTCACCAGCGACAGTATCCCAGACCATTTTATCTGAACGACATGATGCTTCAAAGCGTTATGTTTTTGTGACGTCGGTTTTGGCAGTTCTTTCTTCAGGTCATTGTCTTACTTGGACCATAATTTCACACCTTGATTATGAAAAAATTAACACACAGACTGGAAGCGGAAATAAATGTATCGGGGGTGTGTGTGAGAAATATCTTTATTATTTATATATTTATGATCACTAAAACACATGGGTACAGGGAAAATCTTCTCTTGTCTAAAATAACCATGGAGACAAGTTTCTAATTGTGTTACAAAGAGGTATATCATTTAGATCATTATACTACATAAGTGAAAACTAAAGATTTCCTTCATTCAAAAATGTCATAATTCACTGCAGTGCAATAACACTTTTTTGTTATTTAACGCGACCGAAGTCGATGACGTTGCTAGACCTACTTCTCTCTTGTGTAATGACGTCTGCGTTACAACAGTGCATATGATATGATTTCGATGGGAATATGAAGCCTTTTCAATCATAGTTAGCACTAAGATAATTAATTTAAAACAGAAAATACTAGATTGTTTCAATAGAGGATTGGCGTACCACCTTAAATCAAAGGGTTAAAACAAAACTTCATTATCGATCGTCTGTCTTTCAGACCGATCGTTTAACGACGTCTTATGAGGGATGAAGTGGTCCATGAGAAATGATCTACATTGAGAAGTATAGGTATGCAGTCATGTGTGTCGCCACAAAGGACAAGATACCTCTCCCAGCCCATATTGTTTGACGTCATCAGGCTTACGGTCTATACAGATGAAATCTGCATGAAGAGTAGGATCCATAGCAACTGCCATATCAGTCTAACAATGGCCGACTGGCTCATTGAAATAGTAAACTTGGGACGGTTTTGTTAGTGATTGTCAGTAGACAGTTTGAATACATGAAAAACTACATTAACATCATTAACATTAATAATTTGACTAATAGTAATATAACTGAGGGTTTTGATAATGTTAGAGTAATATAACTGAGGGTTTTGATAATGTCAGAGTAATATAACTGAGGGTTTTGATAATGTCAGAGTAATATAACTGAGGGTTTTGATAATGTTAGAGTAATATAATTGAGGGTTTTGATAATGTTAGAGTAATATAACTGAGGGTTTTGATAATGTCAGAGTAATATAACTGAGGGTTTTGATAATGTTAGAGTAATATAACGGAGGGTTTTGATAATGTCAGAGTAATATAACTGAGGGTTTTGATAATCTTAGAGTAATATAACTGAGGGTTTTGATAATGTCAGAGTAATATAACTGAGGGTTTTGATAATCTTAGAGTAATATAACTAAGAGTTTTAATAATCTTAGAGTAATATAACTGAGGGTTTTGATAATCTTAGAGTAATATAACTAAGAGTTTTAATAATCTTAGAGTAATATAACTAAGAGTTTTAATAATCTTAGAGTAATATAACTCAGGGTTTTGATAATCTTAGAGTAATATAACTAAGACTTGTAATAATCTTAGAGTAGTATAACTAAGCGTTATAATAATCTTAGAGTAGTATAACTCAGGGTTTTAATAATCTTAGAGTAATATAACTAAGCGTTATAATAATCTTAGAGTAGTATAACCCAGGGTTTTAATAATCTTAGAGTAATATAACTCAGGGTTTTAATAATCTTAGAGTAATATAACTCAGGGTTTTAATAATCTTAGAGTAATATAACTCAGGGTTTTAATAATCTTAGAGTAATATAACTCAGGGTTTTAAATACCTTAGAGTAATATAACTAAGAGTTTTAATAATGTTACAGTTACATATATATAACTGAGGGTTTTAATAAACGTAGATTACATTGTCACATTGTGTTAAAACTTTACACCTATATTTATTTTAATAAATAAGGATTGACTTCAATGTTTCTTCGGTTCATGGAGTTATGAACGAACTTGCCCCTGTCTAAACTAAATAAATCCGCGAAGCGGTTTATGAAAAATAAATATAAGCAGGTATTAAATCAGCATATTTTCCAATTAATGGCTTTCTCCGTTTCAATAAATAGCAGTAGGCCTATTGTTGTTTCGTCGGCGATTCACGTATATCGTTGTAAAAATAGTCCGGAGCTGGTTCGTTCATCCGATTATGAACGAAAGAAGATTAGCCAATCAAATTGCAGTATTCGCCGTAAACGCATCGGGGGAATTAAATTATTATTGTATAAACATAACCCGAAGTTATAATAACGTTAGAGTACTTTAACCAGAATCTTCGAAAAGTTGTGTTCAAAAGGTTGGGTAAGTATTGTGAATACCGGTTCTTAAGATGAGGTTTACTCATGAGGGGTGTCGTCTTCATTGAGCCAACTGGAAATTATTCCCATTTAAAGTGTGTTTGTCTGAGATTATATCACAAGGTCTTATCAGTTAAATAGATTTACTATGTAGGCCTTTTTAAAAAAAATCCTTTTCAACAGCACACTAGGAAAATTTCATCACAGAATTGTACAATTCTCACAATTAAAACCCATGTGAAATCTTTTGGGATAAAACACTCTTACGGTATGTGATTCTAACAACCCGTGGGACGGTTCAATTACTCTTTGTATATAATACCTATGTTTTGTAAAGGCCGAAGTTTGTCCCCAGGGGAGATAACTGATCCGTAAACTGAGCTGCTATCTGGTGACGGGGGACACAATACAAAAGCAGTTATGTCTTTACGTAAACAAGAACGAGAGACTTGTGAGTCAACAAGGTTAGAATACCCCCTCCCATGTTGACCAGGGGAGATTATTAGTATACGAGTAATCCAAAACGTCTTGAAAGAGAGGTTAGCTTTAGGGTATTATTTGTCGCCTCCACCTCGGGACGGCCTAACTTGACGGGGTGCGCGGGTTCGACATTGGGCCAAGAGTCCTACTCCCAGCTCTAGAGTCTGGCGTCGGACAGCACTGAGCTAAATGTTTCCTTTATAAAAGTAAGGTACACTGAGACTGGAAGAAGATAACGATCTAACTAGTGATATTGTTTTTAGAGTGATTGTTGTGAGGTGTTACCAGCCCTTAGGCAGAACCTAACCCCAAGTGCTAGACATTATGTCTGTTAGATCGCCACAAAAACCCCCAATAACAGTGAGCTTTTATCAGAAAGAGAAACACGAGGTTTCTTTTTTGAGGAAAATCATTTAACAATAAAAACACTGATGAAGTAAGAAAGCAAACTTCCTCCACGACTATAACGTTAGAGGCGGACAAAAAGTGAGTTTCCGTGGGAAAACTGTCGATTTGCAGTTATTCGTTGTTTAGATTCATAGAGGCATACCCTGAGCATATGTAGAGTTTGTCACTGGGGACTGATATCGCTTTACCTCCGCTGTTCTACAACCGCCACTTTACTTCTCATATTATTACCACGTGCAAAGAAGAGCGAAAAACAAATTTACGATAACTTTTAAACTCTTTTATATAAATGAAAACAACGTGTTCTGACACTTTGTGCACACTAATATGTTACTCCCCGGAAACACAGTATCTACTATTCAAATTCATCTTGAATTCTTGAATTTTGAAATTCATTTTTTCACTGAAGTCCAAATATATCCTAAACGCACTGAGACAATACAAATTTTATATTTTAACGCAATTTGATAATATAGATATAAAGTTTTAACGGAGATGTAAAGTTTTAGCGCAATGTGACGACATGAATGAAAACTTTTAACGGAAAATGGGACAATGTAGATTTAAAGTTTAAACGGAAAAGGGACGATTAAGATGTAAAGTTCTAACGGAATTTTGACGATAGAGATATACAAGTCTAAAGGAATTGTGACAATATAGACATAACGTTTTTACGCAATGTGGCGATATAGATGTCAAGTTCTAACGGAAATGTTACGATATAGGTGTAAAGTTTTATCGGAATTTTGACGATATGAAATGTTACGATATATGTGTAAAGTTTTAACGCAATGTGACCATGTAACTGTAAAGTTTTACAAGAGTTTTGTAGCCGACTACAAGTCTAAATCTATAGGAATTATTTGTCGTGCTTCAGCTCTGTCATGGCGATCGTAGTCAATTCCTTGTGTGACAATAATTCATGAATCTACTTGTGTGGCAATAATTCATGAATCTACTTGTGTGGCAATAATGCATGAATCTACTTGTGTGGCAATAATTCATGAATCTACTTGTGTGGCAATAATTCATAAATCTACTTGTGTGACAATAATTCATAAATCTACTTGTGTGGCAATAATTCATCAATCTACTTGTGTGGCAATAATTCATAAATCTACTTGTGTGGCGATAATTCATAAATCTACTTGTGTGGCAATAATGCATGAATCTACTTGTGTGGCAATAATTCATGAATCTACATGTGTGACAATGATTCATGAATCTACTTGTGTGGCAATAATTCACGAATCTACTTGTATGGCAATGACTTTTCTTATAAATCATACCATAACCCCTCCTCCCAACCTACGTGACAAAAACACTGAAGTCGAGAAGAAAGAGTTCAAAATTTTATTTCTGAATTCCTAGACATAAACGGCAACAATGGAATCACTTTAGAAGGTGTTTTGTCTGTATAATGTTAGGTGTTGTTAATGATAGATATTGCTCTATATGTTTTACACCACAACAATATAGGCTACACGTTGGAGAGGATGACACACAAACTAACCGAGAATCAGCTCACTGAGAATCCAACTAAAACGTGTAGATATTAAATATACGACTTTAACAGAGAAGAAAACAACAAAATGAATATAAGCAGAAGCAAACATATCTCTATGTAGTGCTTCAAATTCCAAAACCATCTTGCTTGCCCCATTACCAATTTGGCAATCACCCTGATGACGATTTACTTTCGAAAGACTGACTCACAATATAATATCTTGTTCCAAATAGTCTTGATTAACTCTTTGCATGTATAAGAGAACGGAAATGTTTATTTACTTATTCAGTCTTTGCTAATTCAAACTGGGACAGGATCGAAACATCTATATATAATGGTAAACTTGATTTCGGTTAAAGTGAGAACCTCACATATGAAAGAACTAGCATAGTTGTGACTTTGGAGGGAAGTTAATGGACATCTTGGGAAACAATGTCTGCTCTTCGCGGAATTCGGCAAACTTTCTTCGAGATACAATGGTGAGATGGCTTTTATTGACTGTGACATTCCAATCACCGGATACATTCAGCAGTCAGCCTGCCAAACCCCGCTCTCTTCTCAAGCAACTCGTCTGGAATCTTAACTCATGCTTTTCAACTTTCCAAATTTTGTATCAAAAGTCCGTTCCTTTAGGAATAATCATAGGCCGTCAAAGAGGGTATAAGTGTTGTTACAAGCTAAGAAAACTACACACAGCGCTGTCAGTATTTACCAAAGGTTTCAGGTCAAACATCTATAGTTTTGTTGAATGTCATATTCACCCTTAATCCAAGCCTAATGATATTTTTCTGTTGCATGGGCTGCCAAAATTTCAATATTTTTCGTCTCAGCAAAATCAGGAAATTAACAGATATTTTCTCAACTAAGATCAAATTAAAAGCCTTCTAGTGACAACGGGCTCGTGATTGTATGTCAAGGAATTTCTTAGATTAAGTAAGTCCGGAAATAAACCAATGTACATCACGGTTACTTCAATTTTGCTCGTTCTCTCTGTGCGATTTGTCGTACAGACTTGTAGGATGCGATTGAAATGGATGCTTTTCATTGGCCGATACGATTTGTCAACCCACCAAAAGCATCCATTTGAATCGCATGCTTCCAGTCGGTAGGACAAATCTCACAATGAGAACGGGCCAATATGGCATTACATTATCACCAGCATTAGAAATATTCATTTCGTTATCGCCATCATTAGATATATACATTTAGTTATTACCATCATTAGATATATACATTTAGTTATTACCATCATTAGATATATACATTTAGTTGTCACTATCATTAGTTATATACATTTAGTTATTACCATCATTAGTTATATACATTTAGTTATTACCATCATTAGAAATATTCATTTCGTTATCGCCATCATTAGTTATATACATTTAGTTATTACCATCATTAGTTATATACATTTAGTTATTACCATCATTAGAAATATTCATTTCGTTATCGCCATCATTAGTTATATACATTTAGTTATTACCAGCATTAGAAATATACATTTAGTTATTACCATCATTAGAAATATTCATTTCGTTATCGCCATCATTAGATATATACATTTAGTTGTCACTAACATTAGATATATATATTTAGTTATTACCAGCATTAGATATATACATTTAGTTGTCACGATCATTAGATATATACATTTAGTTGTCACGATCATTAGATATATACATTTAGTTATTACCAGCATAAGATCTATACATTTAGTTGTCACGATCATTAGATATATACATTTAGTTATTACCATCATTAGATATATACATTTAGTTATTACCATCATTAGATATATACATTTAGTTATTACCATCATTAGATATATACATTTAGTTATTACCAACATAAGATATATACATTTAGTTATTACCATTATTAGATATATACATTTAGTTATTACCAGCATAAGATATATACATTTAGTTATTATCAGCATTAGATATATACATTTAGTTGTCACGATCATTAGATATATACATTTAGTTATTACCATCATTAGATATATACATTTAGTTGTCACGATCATTAGATATATACATTTAGTTATTACCATCATTAGATATATACATTTAGTTATTACCAGCATAAGATATATACATTTAGTTATTACCATTATTAGATATATACATTTAGTTATTACCAGCATAAGATATATACATTTAGTTGTCACGATCATTAGATATATACATTTAGTTATTACCATCATTAGATATATACATTTAGTTATTACCAACATAAGATATATACATTTAGTTATTACCATTATTAGATATATACATTTAGTTATTACCAGCATAAGAAATATACATTTAGTTATTACCATCATTAGATATATACATTTAGTTGTCACTATCATTAGATGTATACATTTAGTTATTACCATCATTAGATATATACATTTAGTTGTCACGATCATTAGATATATACATTTAGTTATTACCATCATTAGATATATACATTTAGTTATTACCAGCATAAGATATATACATTTAGTTATTACCATTATTAGATATATACATTTAGTTATTACCAGCATTAGATATATACATTTAGTTGTCACGATCATTAGATATATACATTTAGTTATTACCATCATTAGATATATACATTTAGTTGTCACTATCATTAGATATATACATTTAGTTATTACCATCATTAGATATATACATTTAGTTATTACCATCATTAGATATATACATTTAGTTATTACCATCATTAGATATATACATTTAGTTGTCACTATCATTAGATATATACATTTAGTTATTACCATCATTAGATATATACATTTAGTTATTACCATCATTAGATATATACATTTAGTTATTACCATCATTAGATATATACATTTAGTTATTACCATCATTACATATATACATTTAGTTATTACCATCATTAGATATATACATTTAGTTATCACCATCATTAGATATATACATTTAGTTATCGCCAGCATTAGAAATATACATTTAGTTATTACCATCATTAGATATATACATTTAGTTATTACCATCATTAGATATATACATTTAGTTATTACCATCATTAGATATATACATTTAGTTATCGCCAGCATTAGAAATATACATTTAGTTATTACCAGCATTAGAAATATACATTTAGTTATCACTATCATTAGATATATACATTTAGTTGTCACTATACATTTATCCATGCCTTTTCTCCTCAAGTCATATTTAACAGAAATGCCTTCAGGAATATGAATCCACTGCATGTCCACTTGATGGTGAACAAAATCTGAGGCTTTCAGAGTGTACAAATGAGGGTGTGCGATAGAGCAGTCTCTGGGGACTACACTAAATGTAATCTGTGACACTGTGGAAACAAGGCTGGTAATAATATGACATAATCTGGTCAATGGACACCCACGGCTTACTGCGGATTAACGCTGATTGTTAGGTAACAGACCAGGAAACAACAAACAGAGATCGGAGGTATACCCAGGGCATGTGTCCAACAGACTCCACTTCTAGACATCTGCAACCGTGTAATCTCTCAACCGTTAACACTTTCCATTGTAAAGATAGGCCTTGGTTTATTTTGAAATTTAGAACAATTTTAATTCTCGAACCTTAGGGATTTGTCATAGAAACACGACAATATTGAATATAACGAGAATCTCATAAATTGGCATTGTGAACATTAAGAAATAGCGGAAGGACCATTTAACAATTTTCAAGTGTGTTGCAAGTAAGATTTTTTTTAAATCCGAAGATTCTAAAAGAAAATAGCTTGACACAATGAAGAATTACATGTACAAAGCGATTTGCTATAGGTTTAGATACTTTCGCTTTGTAAAAATACTGATAATTTGTTGCCAAATTATCTGTTCCAGAAAATGCTACTGACTAAAGTCAAACTCCTTTCTGTCGTCACTCGTCAACCTAAGGAATATCACAGGTTTTAGTTTATTATAACAACTTATGATTCGGTATAAAAGTCTAAATTATATACCTATTTTTAACACAATTAGAAACTTGTCTCCATGGTTATTTTAGACAAGAAAAATTTCCCTGTGCCCGTGTGTTTTAGTGTTCATAAATAAATAATAAACATATTAAAACATATTCCAGAATTTTTTGCTGGCTAAAGCCAAACTCCTGCCTCTCTTCAACCTGATGAAATATCATGGGTTTTGATTTATTCTAATAACCTATGTACTGCCTTCATGGCTATGTTAGTCCCTGTACCCGCGTGTTATAGTGTTCATAAATAAATAATATAGACACCATATTGCCTTCATGGTTATGTTAGTCCCTGTACCCGCGTGTTATAGTGTTCATAAATAAATAATATAGACACCATATTGCCTTCATGGTTATGTTAGTCCCTGTGCCCGCGTGTTATAGTGTTCATAAATAAATAATACAGACACCATATTGCCTTCATGGTTATGTTAGTCCCTGTGCCCGTGTGTTATAGTGTTCATAAATAAATAATATAGGCACCATACTGCCTTCATGGTTATGTTAGTCCCTGTACCCGCGTGTTATAGTGTTCATAAATAAATAATATAGACACCATATTGCCTTCATGGTTATGTTAGTCCCTGTACCCGCGTGTTATAGTGTTCATAAATAAATAATATAGGCACCATATTGCCTTCATGGTTATGTTAGTCCCTGTGCCCGCGTGTTATAGTGTTCATAAATAAATAATATAGGCACCATACTGCCTTCATGGCTATGTTAGTCCCTGTGCCCGCGTGTTATAGTGTTCATAAATAAATAATATAGACACCATATTGCCTTCATGGTTATGTTAGTCCCTGTGCCCGCGTGTTATAGTGTTCATAAATAAATAATATAGACACCATATTGTCTTCAAGGTTATGTTAGTCCCTGTGTCCTCGTGTTATAATGTTCATAAATAAATAATATAGGCACCATACTGCCTTCATGGTTATGTTAGTCCCTGTACCCGCGTGTTATAGTGTTCATAAATAAATAATATAGACACCATACTGTCTTCATGGTTATGCTAGTCCCTGTACCCGCGTGTTATAGTGTTCATAAATAAATAATATAGACACCATACTGTCTTCATGGTTATGTTAGTCCCTGTGCCCGCGTGTTATAGTGTTCATAAATAAATAATATAGACACCATACTGTCTTCATGGTTATGTTAGTCCCTGTGCCCGCGTGTTATAGTGTTCATAAATAAATAATATAGACACCATACTGCCTTCATGGTTATGTTAGTCCCTGTGCCCGCGTGTTATAGTGTTCATAAATAAATAATATAGACACCATATTGTCTTCATGGTTATGTTAGTCCCTGTGGCCGCGTGTTATAGTGTTCATAAATAAATAATATAGACACCATATTGTCTTCATGGTTATGTTAGTCCCTGTGCCCGCGTGTTATAGTGTTCATAAATAAATAATATAGACACCATATTGTCTTCATGGTTATGTTAGTCCCTGTGTCCGCGTGTTATAGTGTTCATAAATAAATAATATAGACACCATACTGTCTTCATGGTTATGTTAGTCCCTGTGCCCGCGTGTTATAGTGTTCATAAATAAATAATATAGACACCTTCCTGTCTTCATGGTTATGTTAGTCCCTGTGCTCGCGTGTTATAGTGTTCATAAATAAATAATATAGACACCATACTGTCTTCATGGTTATGTTAGTCCCTGTGCTCGCGTGTTATATAGTGTTCATAAATAAATAATATAGACACCATACTGTCTTCATGGTTATGTTAGTCCCTGTGCCCGCGTGTTATGGTGTTCATAAATAAATAAATAATATAGGCACCATATTGTCTTCATGGTTATGTTAGTCCCTGTGCTCGCGTGTTGTAGTGTTCATAAATAAATAATATAGACACCATATTGCCTTCTGACTTTCTAATCAGCATAATTAAACATAATCCGAATTATGAAATATATTCGTTGACTTTTAAATCAAATTATCGGTAATCATTTGTGTATTCTGATCAAAAGAACTGTTGGAAGTGTTCAGTCAATTAGCGGGCACCATTGACCAATTAGGCGTTAGAGTTGACGAGTATTGCTGGTAACTGGAGAAAGCCTCTCCGCCCATATCACTACCGAACCTAACAGGATGGGATTACAGATTTCTTCGCTTGCTTTTATAAGTTAAATGATAGTAAATCAAAATAAATACAGAAAGAAATAGTAAAATCTTTAAACTGACTGGGGATAGAGGTTTTGCCGGGACACATTATATGCTAGGGTTTTCCAGTTAATCGACCGCTTTTTCATCGTTTAACATTTTCTACCCAGGGTCTATTCAATCTGTATGTTTTCTCAAAACAGTTTTCTTTTCAGTGAAAGTTTAGCGTTGCTACATAAGCCATGTCACATGTTTTCAATTATAGATTTTATTTGGAAAATCAACAGTGGCCTCGCGTGAAAATGGCTAGAAAACGATACACGGCCTTTCCTAGAAGGTAGTTTTAGCTATCATAACATGCTGTCCCGTCGTGAGCTGGGTTCTACCAACGTCCCGTCTTCCGGTAAAGTTCTTATTCCTGTCAGAATGGGAGAGGTACATTTCGAGAAAGTTAGAATAACTTTTAGTGTCATCTGTCTTTTCAACTCAAATCCTACTTTAAACGTTTGGAAACCAAAACACCGAGAATTATGAAAATATTTATTTTTGAGTTCATATATTGAATATATATTATAGCCTGCAGATGGTGGTTAGGATTACAAGGCTGATTTTTCACAGTTCTATTCAAATTCAGAAAATGGAGATAAAAAATTAAAGTGGCATGCCGAATATAGTCTAAAGACCTTTGAAACACAATAAGCTAATTGTTGGTCATTTTTATATCTGCCTTTCGGTGCCTTTTAAGCAACAAAACCAAATTTGCATTAGTCTGCATATCTCAGGAACATAATTGGCATTAGTTTGTATAACTCAGGAACATAATTGGCATTAGTTTGTATAACTCAGGAACCTAATTTGCATTAGTTTGTATAACTCAGGAACATAATTGGCATTAGTTGGTATAACTCAGGAACATAATTGGCATTAGTTTGTATAACTCAGAAACATAATTTGCATTAGTTTGTATAACTCAGGAACATAATTTGCATTAGATTGTATAACTTAGGAACATAATTTGCATTAGTTTGTATAACCCAGAAACATAATTTGCATTAAATCGCTATTCACCTGATTTTGTATAACTGAAGAAAATAGTTTACTACTTTTCATTAATTTGTATAACTGAGGAATTTATGATTTGCTACTTTGCATTTTTTTTTTAACTTTTAACTTCATAATATCAAGATTTAGAAAAAAAAGGTTAATCAGAATGGGGGTTTTCTTGTTAAAATTAGCGTTTTTTTTTTTGTTAATAATATTGGTCAGAGTACAGAGTTTCATAAAACCAAGGCGACAAAGCAGTGACCAAAACCCTCTGCACAGTTGAAACAAACTCATCTATTCTCCCGGTAAGGGACAGGGACTTCACTAGTTCAGAAAAAACACTTTCATATTTTTATAAGTAAAATATATTGACGAGTTTATGAAAGAGATGCATGGGTTTATTGCGAGGTTTAGTCCATTTATTTTATATGTTTTGGGGGTCCGGTGTTTCATTTCTCTACCTGAATTTTGCCGTTTTCTAGAGTAATGGCAGCTGATCAGGTGAGCTAAATTTACATTTATATACGATGCTTAGGTTTTAAGTTAAGGAGAGGTGGAGGGGGGGGGGGGTCTGTTTAGCCAACCCTATATTTAAAAAACACGTTTGTTGTATAAAATCGTAAAAATTCTACTGCGCCTATGTTTTAATCATCTCTTACATATAACTTTTTCTTAAGTTCTTCCATAGTGTGAAGGAAAAGGAGACTTCTGATTGATTGATGTTTCACGCAAGGTTATTTCGCTGATATATGGCGGCGTTGCCAATCCACTCGAAATGTGTTCAACATCGATGGAAGGCCTTTTTCAGACTGAGGAACTATCACTGTAACCAACTGAACCTCTGAGGACCCCGAAACTCCTGAACAGAGACCATTTAACCAGAAAATAGCGGAAAAGAACCCGGACGAAATTCATATTGAGTAAATATTCCATTACTCAAGACAGTTATTTGCCTTTATCGTTTGCTGACCTCACAGTTGCCTTCAATTCACTTTTAAAGTCATCGAAAGCGACCCTGACATATTGTTCCATGCTGTGTTAAATATGTACAAATTTGCCTTCTTCCCCATTTAATTCACGACCCGAAGTGGAGGTATTTATCAGGCCTCAGACTGCGCTCGACTATATATACTAATATATAAACATAGATATGCGCCACATGTTTCCTTTTTTTTACTCTTGTCAATAAATATATATATACGGCCTTTACAAGATTATGGTGTGAAAATATATCAGCAGGAAACAATACAGCTGTACATCAGGACATGCACATTAGCGCTATTTACGTAAAATAAAACGTCCTCTCCGGTGATATATTATAGATATCAAGCCGTAAAAATACGCCCCCCCCCCCCCCCACACACACACACCCTCACCATCACTGAATCAATGCAAAAATTCCAATATGTAATATTTTTTACGGTCAATAATAAGAAAAACCATGAACCAAAATTGATAGATTTCTGTTTTTATAGGGGTCTTTGCTAGCAAGAACTGGTCCGCAACTTTTTAATCTAACGATTAAATTCGCATTTCTTCCTCACTAGAATACCGTTGAAAGTCAGGTTTGTTTTCAAACGTTTGGACTGATCAATCTATCCACTTTCTATATAGTTTGTGTGTGTTTATAGCTAAATGTTTCTTAAAGGTAAAGGTATAGAAAATATGCAAAAAGATCTAAAATATAGGCCTTTTCCCTGCTATATATATATATATCACATAATTACCTCGAATTATCTTTTAGAAATATTCAAACGTATGCGTTAAAATGCATTTAATACCGTAGGCAAAGTTCTATCCTGGAAACTTACTTTTAGTCTTATGTATGTATCATTGTAAGTTATCTTCATGTAAATCTATTTGCAATATTTGTGTGTACAAACAAAATCAAAAGCGTAAAGAGTTAGGCGCAGAAATTATTTGTTTGTATATAAAAGCAGCAATACTTTTTCACAGCGTCTTTTTGTTCGACTCATCGAATCATTATTATAGTGCAGTTCCCAGGTGACATTTTCTTGCTAAAACTAAAGAAATTGCCATACATATAAAGAAAGCTCTCTTTCAAAGCGAATATGCCGGTTAACAGAAAAGCCATTTAAAATTCTGAGAGTTTAAGTTATGAAATTCCAATCACAGAGTTGGCAGGGGGTAAACAGTATAGGTGGAAATAAGGTTCTTACCTGTACTCGAGCCTCTGTAAGATCACAGCGAAGTGCTAACTGTTCCCGCGAGTACACATCGGGATAATGAGTTCTTTGAAAAACTTTTTCCATTTCTTCTAACTGATAACTCGTAAAAGTCGTTCGATTCCGGCGTTTCTTTTTCTTTCCGTCCGAACTGTCGTCGGATTTATCTCCGTCAACGGACAGTGCTCTATCGAAAACCTCGTCATCTTTACATTCTGTATGTTGATGTTCAGAGACGGGAGATAGGGAGTCGCTATCATGGGGGGATCCGGGGGACAAACCACAGTCTCTGTCATCTGGATAATCAACTGTATCACCCTCCCTTCTTACATCACTTTGACACTCACTTAACCGCTTCTCGTTCATCTCCTCTGCAACAAAAACAAGAAATTCTTCTCACAATTGATAGATTTACAATACCTTTAAATTGCTTGACTGTGTATGTTACAGGGGTTTACATCAATACTTTAATTAATAATCTACTGAATCAAAGAATGGGAAAGGTGAAGTGGAGGATAGCGAAGCCAATTCCCATCATATTATGAGAATGCATATTTCTCGCTTTGAAAATGACTTTATGGGGAGAGGAACTGGCGAGAAAGTCCCAAGGCTATAGAAGGGTAGATTAGGCTATCGCTCAACACCGCAAGTCAAACTGACCACTTATAATTGTGTTCTAACTACTGTTTGTTGTCTAAGAACACAAGACAGATTCTCTCTTCACAACTTTCACCGTCGTTCTTCAAGAGTTTTCATCTCAAGGCGAGATTTCCTCCCCTTATCTTCAACTTCAGAGGCAGCAAATCTCCAAGTTCACGGCTTATCTATAGCTGTTCTAATACATGGAAACTATTCCACAGGGACACCAATAATGACGTAATTACCCTACAACTAAATTTTACATTTACACACCAACAGAAGACTTCGCTAAACTATATCAACAAGAGTACAAATGGCTAATTCTTGGGAATTAAATATATAATATACTGGATAACAATGATGACTATCAACACGTGTGTCGGTGTTAGATGCCTAAAGCAATGTTGGCCAGTTGTTCGGGAAGGTAAATAACAGTGTTCATCATTTCGCCGCTGGTATGAAGGCGATGTAAATCACAAAGACAGGCTTACCTTCGCCGAAATTTGACTGGTTATTTTTGCGGAGGATTTCGTCGATGGTGTGTTGATTTGGGTAAGTTTTAGAGACGGGTGATAAGCTATGGACTTTCCGAAGAGGTCCTGTGGCATTCAGTCTGCCTACGTTAGAATTCATCCCCGAGCCAGATAAAAAGGCCCCCGGTTCCATCCCTGGCATCGCTCTAAAGGAATTCAGAGATGGGGGAAGTTGGGTGGAATGACCTGGCAGAAACAGCGGGAAAGGTTTCTCTGTCTTTAAAAGTTGAGGCACAGCAGACGACATCATCGATGAATCCCCTTCATGTAAAATGCGGCCCAAAATTCGTAATATCCTTATAACTATATTGCTATCTCCTCTAAGAATGATGTATTTTCAAAATATTTCCCGTCTCTCGTCTTTGGTCTATACATTCTCACACTCTCTCCAACTATCCCAACAAAAATAACACCACGTCCAATAAGCACCCAATACTACTTTTCGTGGTTCTGATTGGCTGATCTCCTTGCACCATAGACCAATCACATGGAGACGTTTAAGTTAACTCATTCCGACAGCTGATTGACAGTCGCAAACATCTCACTTCTATATCCTTTCCTTTTTCTTACTTGTAGTATAAATATATAAGTACATATAAACCAAGATGATGTGGTTGAGTGACGCTTCACTTAATTTCAACTTGTCATTCCAATTACGACAAATGCACCCAAACGGCTCTAATTGGTTTTTTTCTTATTGTTTCTGTACACGGAAATTGAAAATGTGGTTGATAACTTAATACGGAAACACCGGAAAGTCACAACATTGTACAAGTATCAAATTGATATAAAGACATTTAGACAATTCGGCCTATTATACCAAGGGAAACTGTTGTAAAACAAAATGCTAAAACTTCGATTTTTTAAATAAATTTCGAGATATTGCCTGTATAAGGCCTTCTCCGTATACACTCTATTCATTAGAAACAATTTTTTGTCTTTATTACTAATAGTATCTATATACGTAAACTTGCATTCCTGAGTGGTATTAACTGACAGCCCGTATCTGGAGGAATGAAATATATAGTAGAATTTTCATAATCAATTTTTAAATGATAATTTTTTTTGTATTTAGATGAAAAGTCGGTTCCAATCTTTGTGAAATATTAAAGGCACACTAGCAGCTAAAATCCAAAACTGTTTGTATTAAAACTGGAGAGTTTTCTGTATTTTTCACAAATAAAAGAAGTTAGGAACTTTCTTATTTAGCCAAATTTTGAAAGTTTTCCCATCATTTTATATTTTTAATTTGAAATTAAAAATTTGATTTGTTAGGTATCCGCAATGTAAACAAAAAGAGCCTGGTCATGCACCCAAGCGAGTGTGATTTTAATCAGACAGATTACTCCTCAAATAAGGGTGAATCAAATCAAAAAGGATTTTTGTTTACAGATTTTCTTTTCGATAATTTAGAGTGTCTATGTTTTTAAAAAGTTTTGCAGAGATTTTATTGATGTGATTTGTCTATACAAGTCTGTCGTTGAATGTCATTCAGAAAAATTAGAAATGTGTGTATGGAGGAAAATAAAGATGTTATTATACTGAATTAGTTACCAAAATATAAATAGCATTAAAAAAAATAACTAAAGAATATCAACAACCATGTTTTGTTTAAATAGGTCTATGTCCTCCGAAAATTGATATATTGGGGGATTTTGTTTGCCCAAACCGATTTTCCATTCGTGAATATTATCTATAGCAGAGCGGGATATTGCAGGGATTCTGATCTAGCCGAAGAAACCTTAATTAAATCTGCCGAATGAAACCTTGAAGACAGACATACTAAGTACTGGACTCGTTACGTCAGAGGGTCGGCTAGAAGGGAGTCTGTTGAACGCAACAAGCCTTTCTAATTAGCAAAAGTATGCAAAGCTCTCGACTTCAAACATACCGTCATTACACTCTATTAAATCTATCACACGCTAACCCTTACCAAGTGATGGATTTCTTGGTTATAGGCTACTACAGTGACCCCCGGCTTGTGTCCATACAATGATGATATACCTAGATTCATGTCGGAACAATATTACAGTACATGAATGAATCAGAGGACAGCTAAAATACAGTAAACTTTATTTTAAAAACAATATTCACCTGTTTTCCAAACGGGTTTTAATAACTTAAAATCATTTTTCTATCAGGAGTTTCTTAAAAGCGGCATGAGCTGCCAAAATTCACACTGTTTTCATAATTTCTGATCGTCACGACAGTAAGAGGATTTGAAGGCTATCGAAAAACTAAATGATTGGCGTTGGAATGAGGAAAATCCATACAGTATGTGGCCTATACAAACCGGAATAGCGTTCGAAAAGTAAAAACGATATAAATAACCGGGACGACCATTCATTCCTTCTAAGCAAAAGTTAGTTCAAAACAATACTTTATCGCACATTATCTAGACTAGAAGCACTAAAAAGCTTCTGAATTAGACGTCTTAAGAAAAATAGCCGATAATTTCAACATTCTGTTTACGTCAAAATATCAACATTTTGGCAGCCCATGCCACTTTAACGTACATTTCCGATTCAAAATATCAAATGAACTTTCTTATTCTCTACTTCTTGAAAATTAAAGCGGCATGATAGTACAATGATAAACTAAATGATTGACGTTAAAACGGTAAATTGCCCCTGCATTGGCTGTTGATCATTCATTTAGTGCTACTCGAAATCCAACATTCATCTTAAGCTGGTAATGCTATGCAATTGCGCCACCCTAAAATGACCGAGCTTGGTTCGACGTTAAATCAACACCGGTCAGTTGACTGCGACCATTTGCCAACAATGCCGACCAAACGTCCATGTTGGTCAACCTGTGTTGGTCAAACGTTTGAGGTGAGCCACTAAGGCTTATATGATTTGAGACACATCCACCTGCAGTCTGTATTCTGTATACCCAGTTATGGGTAGGTATCTGTTACAACCATTTATGGGGTATAAAGGTCTAAATGATATACCTCTTTTTAACGCAATTAGAAACTTATCTCCATGGCTATTTTAGACAAGAAGATTTTCCCTGTGCCCGTGTGTTTTAGTGATCATAAATATATCACAGGGTCTTGAACCATAGGAGGCCTTAGGGTGATTGCCACGCGACTTCGATTCCTACTTAGGCCAAATAAAAATGGAGTGTTTTTTCACCCGATCGCCGTATATATGTGGAAGAGTTGCCAGATACTCGCTGAAGGTTTCCTCCCCCACTAAACCTGGCAACGCCGCCATATAAGTGAAAATATCTTGAGTGAGAAATACTAAGATGAAAACGAACGTTTAGTCTGTAGCCAGAGATACAGTTTTGCACTTATGGGTATCCAATCCATGGCAGTTCTGTTAAAGTGGCATGAGCTGCCAAGTGCGGGGATAGCTTCGTTTAAAAATTGTTCGTCGTTACTATCAAGAAGTAGAGGATAAGAACGTTCCTTCGATATCTGGAATCGGGAATGTACGTTAAGATAGTTTTTATGAGTAACAAACTTCTTACATGCACCCATACATCCCGACTAGTTGAACTTTGTACGTTAATAGCACACAATCTCTGTTCCTGTGAGTTAACGGCTACATCCATATATTTCCATCTATTTTCATTTCAACGTCACTTATTTGGGTTTTCAAGGAGCTTCAAATGCTCAACTTTTTAAACAATCTAAAGTTATGAAAAATTACGAATTTTGGCAGCTCATACCACTTTAAATAAGGTGAGGAAAACCATATAGATATACACTTTAAGGCGTTTGTTCCTTTATATAATGAGATCTTATAGTCACCCATGACCGTAACTTGCTTGTGTGCGTCCTTTACAGAATAAAAACCCACCAGTAAATTATCTTGACTGGTCGCCTTCCACATATCCACGGAAGGTGAGAGCTGTTCACAAACTTCTGGTTGTCTTGATTAGAAAGATATTTAATGCAAAGGTTAGAGGCACAAGTACCCTGTATAATGTATGTATGTAACAGTTCTTAATGAAGGGAGTCTATGACGGGGATGGTTGTTCCTGATCATGTAAACGTATTACTGAAAGAAAAAGCTGTATCAAAAACCATACCCCATATGCAAGTATGGGAACAAAACTCTCCTTTGCAAAAAATCAACAAGGAGCAGATAATCATGCTGCTACAAAAACATTTCATCGTATGAGTATTATGGTACACCCTTGATTTTCTAGATATACAGAATCCATCGTTTTAAATCCCAAACTAATAGGTATCCGTAATAAACTTAAAACAGCTATCTCACAGATGAATGGCAGAATAAAAAATATAATAAAAGAAGCATAATAACACATTGATAGTTTCACTTACATATCGATCAGACATAATTACAGATTGAGAGTTACATTAAACGGGACAGTTCCACTTACATATCGACCAAACATAATTACAGATTGAGAGTTACCTTAAAACGGGACAGTTTCACTAACATATTGGGCAACCATAATTACAGATTAAGAGTTACATTAAACGGGACAGTTTCACTTACATATCGACCAAACATAATTACAGATTGAGAGTTACCTTAAAACGGGACAGTTTCACGTACATATCGACCAAACATAATTACAGATTGAGAGTTACCTTAAAACGGGACAGTTTCACTTACATATCGACCAAACATAATTACAAAGATTGAGAGTTACATTAAAACGGGACAGCTTCACTTACATATCGACCAAACATAATTTCAGATTGAGAGTTACCTTAAAACGGGACAGTTTCACTTACATATCGACCAAACATAATTACAAAGATTGAAAGTTACATTAAAACGGGACAGTTTCACTTACATATCGACCAAACATAATTACAGATTGAGAGTTACATTAAACGGGACCGTTTCACTAACATATCGACCAAACATAATTACAGATTGAGAGTTACCTTAAAACGGGACAGTTTCACGTACATATCGACCAAACATAATTACAGATTGAGAGTTACATTAAGACGGAATAGTTTCACTTACATATCGACCAAACATAATTACAGATTGAGAGTTACATTAAGACGGAATAGTTTCACTTACATATCGACCAAACATAATTACAGATTGAGAGTTACATTAAAACGGGACAGTTTCACTTACATATCGACTAAACATAATTACAGATTGAGAGTTACATTACAACGGGACAGCTTCACTTACATATCGACCAAACATAATTACAGATTGAGAGTTACATTAAAACGGGATAGTTCCACTTACATATCGACCAAACATAATTACAGATTGAGAGTTACATTAAAACGGAATAGTTCCACTTACATATCGACCAAACATAATTACAGATTGAGAGTTACATTAAAACGGGATAGTTTCACTTACATATCGACCAAACATAATTACAGATTGAGAGTTACATTAAAACGGGACAGTTTCACTTAAATATTGGGCAAACATAATTACAGATTGAGAGTTACATTAAAACGGGACAGTTTCACTTACATATCGACCACACATAATTACAGATTGAGAGTTACATTACAACGGGACAGCTTCACTTACAAATTGGCCAAACATAATTACAGATTGAGAGTTACATTAAAACGGGACAGTTTCACTTACATATCGACCAAACATAATTACAAAGCTTGAGAGTTACATTAAAACGGGATAGTTTCACTTACATATCGACCAAACATAATTACAGATTGAGAGTTACATTAAAACGGGACAGTTTCACTTACATATCGACCAAACATAATTACAGATTGAGAGTTACATTAAAACGGGACAGTTAGACTTACATATCGACCGAACAAAATTACAGATTGAGAGTTACATTAAAACAGGACAGTTTCACTTACATATCGACTAAACATAATTACAGATTGAGAGTTACATTAAAAAGGGACAGTTTCACTTACATATCGACCAAACATAATTACAGATTAAGATTTACATTAAAATGGGACAGTTTCACTTACATATCGACCACACATAATTACAGATTGAGAGTTACATTAAAACGGGACAGTTTCACTTACATATCGACCAAACATAATTACAGATTAAGATTTACATTAAAACGGGACAGTTTCACTTACATATCGACCAAACATAATTACAGATTGAGAGTTACATTAAAACGGGACAGTTTCACTTACATATTGGCCAAACATAATTACAGATTGAGAGTTACATTAAAACGGGACAGTTTCACTTACATATCGACCACACATAATTACAGATTGAGAGTTACATTAAAACGGGACAGTTTCACTTACATATCGACCAAACATAATTACAGATTAAGATTTACATTAAAACGGGACAGTTTCACTTACATATCGACCACACATAATTACAGATTGAGAGTTACATTAAAACGGAATAGTTCCACTTACATCTCGACCAAACATAATTACAGATTGAGAGTTACATTAAAACGGGATAGTTTCACTTACATATCGACCAAATATAATTACAGATTGAGAGTTACATTAAAACGGGACAGTTTCACTTACATATCGACCACACATAATTACAGATTGAGAGTTACATTACAACGGGACAGCTTCACTTACATATTGGCCAAACATAATTACAGATTGAGAGTTACATTAAAACGGGACAGTTTCACTTACATATCGACCAAACATAATTACAAAGATTGAGAGTTACATTAAAACGGGATAGTTTCACTTACATATCGACCAAACATAATTACAGATTGAGAGTTACATTAAAACGGGGCAGTTTCACTTACATATCGACCAAACATAATTACAGATTGAGAGTTACATTAAAACGGGACAGTTAGACTTACATATCGACCAAACATAATTACAGATTAAGAGTTACATTAAAACGGGACAGTTTCACTTACATATCGACTAAACATAATTACAGATTGAGAGTTACATTAAAAAGGGACAGTTTCACTTACATATCGACCAAACATAATTACAGATTAAGATTTACATTAAAACGGGACAGTTTCACTTACATATCGACCACACATAATTACAGATTGAGAGTTACATTAAAACGGGACAGTTTCACTTACATATCGACCAAACATAATTACAGATTGAGAGTTACATTAAAACGGGACAGTTAGACTTACATATCGACCAAACATAATTACAGATTGAGAGTTACATTAAAAAGGGACAGTTTCACTTACATATCGACCAAACATAATTACAGATTAAGATTTACATTAAAACGGGACAGTTTCACTTACATATCGACCAAACATAATTACAGATTAAGATTTACATTACAACGGGACAGCTCCACTTACATATTGGCCAAACATAATTACAGATTGAGAGTTACATTAAAACGGGACAGTTTCACTTACATATCGACCAAACATAATTACAAAGATTGAGAGTTACATTACAACGGGACAGCTTCATTTACATATTGGCCAAACATAATTACAGATTGAGAGTTACATTAAAACGGGACAGTTTCACTTACATATCGACCAAACATAATTACAAAGATTGAGAGTTACATTAAAACGGGATAGTTTCACTTACATATCGACCAAACATAATTACAGATTGAGAGTTACATTAAAACGGGACAGTTTCACTTACATATCGACCAAACATAATTACAGATTGAGAGTTACATTAAAACGGGACAGTTAGACTTACATATCGACCAAACAAAATTACAGATTGAGAGTTACAATAAAACGGGACAGTTTCACTTACATATCGACTAAACATAATTACAGATTGAGAGTTACATTAAAAAGGGACAGTTTCACTTACATATCAACCAAACATAATTACAGATTAAGATTTACATTAAAACGGGACAGTTTCACTTACATATCGACCACACATAATTACAGATTGAGAGTTACATTAAAACCGGACAGTTTCACTTACATATCGACCAAACAAAATTACAGATTAAGATTTACATTAAAACGGGACAGTTTCACTTACATATCGACCAAACATAATTACAGATTGAGAGTTACATTAAAAAGGGACAGTTTCACTTACATATCGACCACACATAATTACAGATTGAGAGTTACATTAAAACGGGACAGTTTCACTTACATATTGGCCAAACATAATTACAGATTGTGAGTTACATTAAAACGGGACAGTTTCACTTACATATCGACCACACATAATTACAGATTGAGAGTTACATTACAACGGGACAGCTTCACTTACATATTGGCCAAACATAATTACAGATTGAGAGTTACATTAAAACGGGACAGTTTCACTTACATATCGACCAAACATAATTACAAAGATTGAGAGTTACATTAAAACGGGATAGTTTCACTTACATATCGACCAAACATTATTACAGATTGAGAGTTACATTAAAACGGGGCAGTTTCACTTACATATCGACCAAACATAATTACAGATTGAGAGTTACATTAAAACGGGACAGTTAGACTTACATATCGACCAAACATAATTACAGATTAAGAGTTACATTAAAACGGGACAGTTTCACTTACATATCGACTAAACATAATTACAGATTGAGAGTTACATTAAAAAGGGACAGTTTCACTTACATATCGACCAAACATAATTACAGATTAAGATTTACATTAAAACGGGACAGTTTCACTTACATATCGACCACACATAATTACAGATTGAGAGTTACATTAAAACGGGACAGTTTCACTTACATATCGACCAAACATAATTACAGATTGAGAGTTACATTAAAACGGGACAGTTAGACTTAGATATCAACCAAACATAATTACAGATTGAGAGTTACATTAAAACGGGACAGTTTCACTTACATATCGACTAAACATAATTACAGATTGAGAGTTACATTAAAAAGGGACAGTTTCACTTGCATATCGACCAAACATAATTACAGATTAAGATTTACATTAAAACGGGACAGTTTCACTTACATATCGACCAAACATAATGACAGATTAAGATTTACATTACAACGGGACAGCTCCACTTACATATTGGCCAAACATAATTACAGATTGAGAGTTACATTAAAACGGGACAGTTTCACTTACATATCGACCAAACATAATTACAAAGATTGAGAGTTACATTAAAACGGGATAGTTTCACTTACATATTGGCCAAACATAATTACAGATTGAGAGTTACATTAAAACGGGACAGTTTCACTTACATATCGACCAAACATAATTACAGATTGAGAGTTACATTAAAACGGGACAGTTTCACGTACATATCGACCAAACATAATTACAGATTGAGAGTTACATTAAAACGGGACAGTTTCACTTACATATCGACCAAACATAATTACAGATTGAGAGTTACATTAAAACGGGACAGTTTCACGTACATATCGACCAAACATAATTACAGATTAAGAGTTACATTAAAACGGGACAGTTTCACTTACATATCGACCAAACATAATTACAGATTAAGAGTTACATTAAAACGGGACAGTTTCACGTACATATCGACCAAACATAATTACAGATTAAGAGTTACCTTAAAACGGGACAGTTTCACGTACATATCGACCAAACATAATTACAGATTGAGAGTTACCTTAAAACGGGACAGTTTCACTGACATATCGACCAAACATAATTACAGATTGAGAGTTACATCGACCAAAAATAATTACAGATTGAAAGTTACCTTAAAACGGGACATTTTCACTTACAAATTGATCAAACATAATTACAAATTGAGAGTTTCCATAACACGAACAGTTTCACTTACATATTGTACTACAGTGTCAAAAGTTATTCCAAGTGACGTTAATTTGTCTGTACAATAAAATGATCTAAAATACCCAGATTCCCATTAAGCTGATAAGATAGCACAGGTTTTTTCCCATATTTTTCGGTTAAGGAGCTTTGAATGATATTTAGTAATGTTAAAATGCCACTTCCAAACTGTGTTTTCTTAGTTGATTTTCATTCGTCGTATGTGGTAGAGTTGCTTGGTACTCGCCAAAGGTTGGAGATTTCCCTTAGGCAAAGATTTTTAATTGTTACCTCGATATTAAGAACGACGTTATAAATTGTTTAGATGGGCTCAAACGTCGGCGTATTCTGTCAATTTAAAAAACGCATTTTTATCTGATATGTTTTATGCTGACACTCCTTATGACTCTAACACTAATTATAGTCCTGATAACTCGCCATCTATGTCTAAGAATCAGTTTACCATTGAACAGCATAAAGATTCTGATATGTCTAAATGTTTTGATTCAGCTTTTGGTGGTGATAATGTAACAGCTAATCCTGTATATTATTTTATTCCACATCAGACAAAATACTTGCATTTGATTGGACGACATCGATCACGTGGAGACGAACAGAACAAAATACAAACAGAACATATCAATGTGCATGGCTATAATTTTGGGCACCAAGGAAACCGTTACCAGATAAAGTGGATACCAGATGGATTTGACTAAACCCATATATACTCTCCCAAAAAAGAAGCGCAACATCCAATTTTTGTTCCTCCAAATAAGAATTTTCAACATCATTTTTAATACAGAAATAAGCATCACATTACACGGAAATTTTGCAGACTGGTCGTTCAGACTTTAAAGTTCATTCACATGTAAAAATTTATCACATAAAAGTTCATAGCGCTCAGATGACGTCACTGCAACGTCAATATCTGTTGTGCCCGCCATTAACCTGTATTATTAATTGACTGTGCAAGTTATTACTCGAATACGACCTTTACCGCCGGGTAATATCAGCAGACGAATCAAGTTAGTATTAGCCGCAGGGTTGTATTGCCTAGTTCAAGTCATATAGGCCGAGTTCAAGTCATATTGGCCGAGTTCAAGTCATATTGGCCGAGTTCAAGTCACATTGGCCGAGTTCACCGAGTGCGGCTGAAAGACGCAATTGTAACATGTGATGTCACAGAGTTTTACAGACGCAGACGACACATGTTGATTTCAAAATGTCTACACCAGAGCGCGTTGTACAAGGTCTTATTGACGGGATATTAGAGTTAGAAGAAAAAACTACTGTTAGTGAATCCGATTGCCGTTTTAGGACAGCGGAAGAGGAAGAAACTTCTCTACTGATCCAGGAACAAAAAAGAGCACAAAAAAGGTCGGACGTCATTTTGTTTAGGGCATGGATTAAATGTTAAGTGGGCGACCTCCTGTTCAACTTGACAGCTTGCGTTAAATTACCTTCTACAGTCTATTAATAAAAATATTATGAATCGAGTGTTTTCGTATTCCCTTGGTATTGGCCTTCGGGTGGTTGTATTGACCCTCGGCCTGCGGCCTCGGGCCAATACGGCCACCCTCAGGCCAATACCAAGGCAATACGAAAACACTCGATTAATAACATATAATACAGCACGGACCCGTCTCGACATAGACACAGTCAATCGACGAATACGGTTTTGCGGAATTCTCCTCCATTCTTGCTCATGAGCCTGCTGCAGTTCTTGCGGCGCTGGATGACGACTGCGCACGCGTCTATCCAAATCATCCCACAATTGTTCTATTGGGTTCAAAACAGGACGGCCAAGGGAGCACTGTTACGTTCTGGATGGCTAGAAATTCAACAGTAGCACGAGCTGTGTGTGGGCCGAGAGTTGTCGTGCTGAAAATTTCCCTACGGAGGTCCATTACGGGCAGCATATGTGGTGTCAAAACCTCATCTGTGTATCGAACGGCGTTAAGGTTGCCGGGGATATTGCACCCCACACCATCACACTTCCTCAGCCGAAATTGTCGACCTCAAGGACGCAGTTCCTTGCGAACCTCTCATTCCGGCGTCTGTAAACTCGTGTACTACCATCTCTTCTCTGCAGCTGGAATCTTGATTCATCGCTGCACCAGACTCGCCTCCAGTTTCGCAGATTCCAGTCCCTTGACCTGTTGCACCATCGGACCCTTGCAAGTCGATGCTGGCGTCTCAGTACTACGCCAAAGTAAGGACGTCTGGCGCGTAAGCCGTTTTGACGGAGACGGTTTCTGACTGTCTGTGCCGATATTCGACGGAGACCTGGGATATTTGATGCTGTTTCTGTTGCTGTTTGGGTCCGGTTTCGCAGGTGAAGTAACCGGATGTAGCGATCTGGGGCTGCTGATGTGATCCTAGGTCGGCCAGAACGTTGACGATCAGCTGTTGAACCGGATTGCTGGTGCCGTTGCAACAGTCTGGAAATCGTGCTCCGGTGAACATTATAAAGTCTAGCGACTGCATTCTGTGATTCGCCGGCCAGGAGACGACGTTCCGGGCAGCTGCGTCTAGTCTTGGAATATTGTAGCAACTTCGTGAAACAATTTATCGACTGAATTCAATTGAACGGCTGTGTGTCTTTTATACCCATTAAACCCGCATAAAGATAAGACAAGTTGTTGATAAGCCTACTCAAACTTCTCCTAAGGTACCTTTAAAACCAACTTTTGTGAACAGTTATGTGTCTGACCACTCGCTTTGATGAAGTTGTACCTTTGCGAAACATAAAAGATTAAGATATTGCTAAAGTTCTAAAATTTCGACCTTGTTCGCTTCAGCTAAATTCTTACAGTCAGACCAAGGTTCAAATTTTATGTCCGGCTTATCTCAACAAGTTTTGTATGGATTAGGTATTGAGCAGTATTGCTCATCCGATGATCACCCAGAAAGCCAAGGCGCTTCAGAAAAAAATCACCCAACACTGAAAAACACCAGAACATATTCTCTTGATACTGGAAATGATTGGGATGAAGGTATCCTATTATTTATGTTCGCTACTAGAGAACGTATAGAGGATTAATTACGATTTAGTTCTTCTAACCTACATGTAGTTTTTGGACACACTGTTACAGGTCCTTTACAATTGTACAAAGAACACTTTTTGTATGAAATTAATCCTGTAAACATGACCATGTATCTAAATTTCTAAACAAACTTCAGAGAGCTAGAGAAATTCCTAAGGATAACATGGAAGAAAGGTATGACTGTAAATTAGTAAAACGGGAATTTTTCACAGGCCAGAAAGTACTTGTTTTATTATCTGTACCCAACAAAGCTTTTGAAGCGCAATATATACTGGGCCTTATATTGTTGATAAGAAACTTAATGTTCTTAATTATTTAGTTAAGACTCCTGTTCGGCGCAAAGCATATAAATTATGTTAAAACCATATGTATTCATAAAAACTAAAACACGCTGGCACATGGTAAATCTTCTTGACTAAAATAACCATGGAGACATTCGAAACTTTCTGGACCTTAATCAAACCCAACAACAGTAGTTGGAGCTCTCCCTACACTCTAGTGACAAAGCCTAACGGTACATTTCCGATGTGCACGGATTACCAGAAAGTCAACCGTGTTACAGAACCAGATAACTATCCAATACCGAGAGTGGCCGACTGTATTGACGCCATCGGTAATGCCAAATATGTGTCAAAGTTTCATCTTCTTACAGGTTTTTGGTGAATTCCACTGACGTAAAGAGATATTTCCGCCTTAACTACGCCACAGGATTGTTATACAAAGTGATGCCCTTTGAAATACGGAATTCGCCAGCCACTACCCGTCACACACTCGTTATCAAGGTTGTCGTTCCTTCATTGATGAAGTCATCATCTTAAGCGAGACTTGGGATAATCTAACTCTTCGAGAGACTCCGTGAAGCCAAGTTGACTATCAATCTTGCCAAAAGTGAATTTGGATGCGCCACAATCATTTATCGTCGGTCAGTGTTAGCTTACACAAGTTAAAGCTAAGGTTGATGCTATTTCAAATGTTCCGCTGTCTTTGGTATGGCTGAATATGATAGAAAGATTGGATGCAGACATTTTAACTGTAAAATAACAACTGTCGGATCCAACTGTTGAAGGACACTTTGAGAAGAGTTAACTCCGACAAATGCTGAAAGTATAGGCCTATTAAGAATTTATTGATTGATTTTTTTATGTTTTACGCCGTGGTGGGGATGAATAACCGGCTATGTCGGCTTTGGCTTGTAAAAATGCCTCTCCCCTGGACATCAATTCGTCCGTATGACTGAAGAGGAACATATCGTTGGGAGTTTAGATTGTTAGTTGATGTCAATCATAAATATATAACTGCGTAGATGTATGTTTTGCATGGGGTCCGCTCAATAGTCCCCCGTCTCATTAGTCCCCCGTCTCATTGATCCCCCGTCTTGATAGTCCCCCGTCTCACTGGTCTCTCAATAGTCCCCCGTCTCATTGGTCCTGCGTCTCATTGATCCCCCGTCTCATTGATCCCCCGTCTTGATAGTCCCCCGTCTCACTGGTCTCTCAATAGTCCTCCGTCTCATTGGTCCTCCGTCTCATTGACCCCCCGTCTCATTGATCCCCCGTCTCAATAGTCCCCTGTCTCATTGATCCCCCGTCTCAATAGTCCCCCGTCTCATAGGTCCCCGTCCGTTGGTCTCCCGTCTCTTTGGTTTCTCAATGGTCCCCCGTCTCATTGGTCCCACGTTTCTCACTTCCATGATGTGTGCCACGATCCAAAGCGTGGTTCGGCAAGGAACTTTTCTCACAGCGGAGCGATCTTGCTGCGCTATCATCGACCTTCATGACCTATTAGAACGAGGCTTGGTCGCGGAAAAAAGGTGTAAATCCCTTGTACAGGCGTCGGAACCGGGAGGGCAGAGGGGGCGGTTCAGACCTGGGGAGGGGGGGGGGAGATATATTTTCGCCCCCCCCCCCAGGTTTTGCTCGGAAGTTACAGTTTTAAATATTATTAAGATTGTCAAAGAACAAAATCCCATCTGTCATCTTGTTTTTATATTCATTTGGAACATAAAAACATTTGGAACTTAAAAATCCATACCTATACTAGGTTTTACATAGGGTTATGCCTACATATAGGCGTCGGAACCGGGGGGGGGGGGGGCAGGAGGGGCGATTGTCCCACCTGACAGGGGACTATTGAGACGGGGGGGGGCAATGAGACGGGAGACCAATGAGAAGGGGGACCAATGAGACGGGAGACCAATGAGACGGGAGACCAATGAGAAGGGGGACCAGCGACATTTTGCATAACTTTCACAGCAACTTTTCTCTACAGTATGGGTTGTCATTACAGTTACGTAAAAACTTACGCTATACGCCCAGAAGCCCTACAAAGCAGCGTAGCGTAAGTTTTTAAGTAACCCATATACGTAACGACTTACGCTACGCCCTTTCATGAAACAGGCTCCTGTTTCGGACCATTCGACGATAACGTAATTTATATGACTCTATCAGAGGAATAAGAGATTATTAAACTTTGCTACCAGAATTCTGACCGACGAATATTACAAGAAAAGTCTGCATTCGTTACGATGCCACAATGCCTGTGTCCGTCTCTCTGATGCTTCGGGAGGAATGAGTACAAAAACCCAGCACACATATTTATGCTATATTCTGGGACTTCTAATTCGAAAAAAATATTTAAAATCCGTAATGTCCAGTTTTATCATTCACAAAGAGGACATGGTGATGGAATAGATGTGGTTAAATGTAACAAGCATGTAGTTTGAGACCCCTATGGTACAGACTGCCCGCCCAGCATCTGTGTCAATATACCCAGAGGAGGGAACAATATGACCCGATAGAACAATGCACGTGGACAAAAGGTGGAGAACACTTGAAATCATAGCAGTTTTAGAAATCATCCGATACGAATTGCTGCTTGTTTATCGATGTGTCCTTCTGTTTATTTGGCCACATTAAGCCCCACACTTCCAATGTCAATAAGTACCGCTGGACATCCTGGCCAGTCTCTAGGGTACGTTTCTACCATTGCCTGCTTCGTGTTACTTTCATCATTCTAATCACTCAAGGTGTCACAGAAGTGGGCATATCTGGAAATATAAAAATGGCATTTGGGTGAAAGTAGAGAGGTAGTGTCTCTGAGAGCGCTGGGATTCTAGTCATGTTGTGGACTTATAAGCTTACAGGTAAACCAAGATGGCACACCTCATTTCACACAGATTTGAAGCTGTGGACTAATATGGCGCACATTCTAATTAAAAGGAAAGAAAATCCAAACAAACGTGTACATTCATTAAATAGAGCAGCCTAATAGCTTTCGATAGAACTGTGCAATTTATTCGTACTATTTTTGCTGATTTTTGAGAGATTTTTTAATTCAACTTTACCAGTATAAACGCCAATGACGGTAGAATTCATGTTGATTTCGGCTGACCATGAAATCCTTCTTGAAAAACTTGCCTACTATGGTTTTAGAGATATTTTAAACACTTGGTTTCGTGAGTATTTACTATCTCGTTCACAATATCTAAACTATAATGGCACTCTATCAGAGGCTGGCGAAATCAAATGTGGGGTTCCACAAGGGTCAATTTTGGGACCCATTTTATTCCTGCTTTATATAAACGACATATGTAATAGCTCATCTATCCTCCACTTCTTACTTTTTGCTGATGATACAAGTGCAATGTTGACAGACAAAAATCCTGAAATATTGTGCACTAATATGTCAACGGACCGGACGTAAATTATTTAAATGGCTCTGCTCCAATAAGCTGTCTCTCAATTTATCAAAAACCAAATTATGTTTATTTACCCGACAAGAAATTAATAACAGACTCAATTGGCGTACTCACATTGATGAAACTTGCACAAAATTGTCTAGGAACATCGGTATATCAAACAATATCAAATCGTGTCTGCAAAGAAAAACTCTACTTATACTATATTAATTCCATCATATATCCGTATTTATCTTATTGCAATATTGTCTGGGGTAATACCTATCCTACACATCTGAAACCTTTGGTAATCCTACAAAAAAGTTATTCGAATCATAAACTTATCCGGCTACTTGGCACATACAGATCCTATATTTAAAGCACTTGGGATTATTCCTTTTGGTCAAATAAACCTGTTTCATGTCCTTCAGTTCTGCCATAAACTGTTTTATCATTCATATGCACTACCAAGTAGTTTCAGAAATTACCTTACCCCCCTGTATACGCTAGACAGATAGAATACAAGACTAAGACAGCCAAAGTGCCATTGTTTTTCTATTTGAGGACAGTAACTATTTATTTATGCCTATAACATTGACCCTGTTTGACTGTCTAATATTCAAATTGTTTGGTGAATAAAATGAAATGAAGTGTAAGTTTCAGTCAGTTGTCTCACTTCAGCCCAAACTGGCTTTGAATCAGTCGGAACTCCCTTCAGCTATCTTCGCTCGCTACCGATCGGCTTTGACACGCACACGTAAATCCCCGAAGTTTCAGAGTGGCTTTGAATCTCACTGATTTCTTTTCTCCATTTGAAATACATTACTGCTAAATCAGAATTCGATCGTTGGAGTGTTTTAAAACTTAATTCTACTGTTCGGGACTTAGTTTACACTACATTGTATAAGACCGAAGTTAGTTTTATACGCTAAGCAATGAAATACTACGGAAGCCCATTAGTATCGCGTCAGGAAGAAAAATAGAGAGTATCTAGAGATATCGACTTTTTATCTCGAGATCTCGAGTTTTTTTCTCAAGATCTCAATTTTTTTTCGAGATCTGACTTTTTTCTCGAGATCTCGACTTTTTTCTCGAGATCTCGACTTTTTATCTCGATATTTCCTTGACTTAGGATTACCGTCCCACCGCTCTACCAACTGAGCTACCCGGCCCTGCTGGGAACGGTTCGCTTTTTAGATTCTCTTATACACACAGAGCTTAAATCACATCCATTAGAATATGAATGTTTGGATTTTCATACGTGATGAAGTCAGTGTTTCGAAAGCAAGCTGCAATCATCAGGGAAATTACTGAATTAGTAAATTAACCGACACTGATTGACCAGGAAAAAATTCCGGGCCAGGGTGAGAATCGAACTCACGACTTCAGGGTTACCGTCCCACCGCTCTACCAATTTTCAGCGGTGATTCGAACCCGCGCCGCATCGATGGAAGGTTAGTGTGGGACTGAGGGACGATCACTCTAACCGACTGGGCCAACAGATGGGCCAACATTAATCGCATTCGTCCTCTCCACAGCACGAAGTTATTGCTTAAGTTTGAACCTTATTGGTTAAAAGATTTTCAAGATATCGCGTCCACAAGATGCGGAACAAGCATTTCAAGATTTAACATCAATTAGATAATTAAGCTCTTTACTAATTACGTAGATGATAAAAAATAAACACCATCTATTCTCTTCGCGACACGAAGCTTTTGTGCAAATTTGAACTTAATCGGAGAACAACAATTCAAGGTATCGCGTCCACAAGATATGGCTTTTCAAGATTAATCGACGCTAATTAGCTGATTAAGCTCTTTATCTATTACACAGATGGGCCAAAATTGACATGAAGCTATTGCGCAAGATTGAACCTAATTCGGTAAATGCTTTTCAAGATATCGTGTCCACAAGATGCAGAACAAACCTTTCAAGTTTTAACTACATTCATTTGGTAGGTGTTAATCATACGTACAGGTAGATGGTCAAAAATCAATCCCATCCGTTATTTCCATGGGATGAAGGTATTGCACAAGTTTGATTGATTGATGTTTTACTCCGCTGTCCAGATGATTTCATATAGGCTCTATGGCGTCGTTGCCAAGTTTAGTCGGGGAGGAAACAGGACTCATTGTTCGGAGGTAATCCCCAACCTTCCGAGAGTATCTGGCAAAGGTGATCAAATGAAAAATCCACTCAGAAATTGTTCAATTTTATTTGGTCCGAGTGGCATCGACATCAGTCTAACAGACTGAGGCATGGAGGGGCGGTGCAAGTTTGAACTTTATCGGATAAAAACTATAAAAGTTATCGCGTCAACAAGATGCGGAACCGGCATTTCAAGATTTGACATTAATTAGCTAATTAAGCCCTTTGTTAATTTCGTACATAGTCAAAAGTCAACCCCATCCATCTTCTCATTGCCATGAAGCTATATATTGCGCAAGTTTGAACATAATCCAGTAAAAAATGTTCATGATATCGTGTCGGGATCTGTTGAAGGGGTAACTGCCGCCAATACCGATGTAATGCGGCTTCCAATTCCTGTAGGGGCCTCCGCGACTCAGTATCTCAACTTATGGAAGTTTCAACTGGCACATGAACTAAAACAGAAAATTATAATAAAAAACATTCAAGTGGGATTTATGAAAATGAAGTTAATAAGCTAAATACAAAACTCCTAGTGCAAAGGACGGATATATATTTCACTGTAATTTCCTTATTTTTTGGATTACACTTTCTTGAAAAATGGCAGAAATTCTTCTTCTGTGTCAATTATGTGTCATTTACGATACCAGAAGAGGAGGCCGGTTGGTTGAATGGATGACAGCCGGCATTTAGTGCTAGCAATATGTGCCATACTCTTCCATTCCTGCCATTTTTTGAATAGAGTGTAATCCCAAATTGCAAAAATAACGAGAATACTGACTAATATTTCAAGGCTCCTTGTCATTCAAACTCACAGAGATTCATACAGAAGAGCCAACTTCTTGGTAATTAAAGCAAATAAAAACAAGCATTGTGAGAGTATTGCATAGCAACACTGAGTCCCCTACCGGAACTCTTCCTCATAGAGCAATTGACTGAAAAACACACCCAGAAATATGTTCTACTTCTTCCAAGAAAAAGTTGATACCGGGTACCTATTTGTTACCATCATGGGCAACTTCAACTTCTCATCATTACTTTTTCCAGAGTCAATGTGTACCATACTGAGGTGGTATGCAACATGTTCACACAATTGATCCTGTTTCCATACTGAGGTGGTATGCAACATGTTCACACAATTGATCCTGTTACCATACTGAGGTGGTATGCAACATGTTCACACAATTGATCCTGTTACCATACTGAGGTGGCATGCAACATGTTCACACAATTGATCCTGTTTCCATACTGAGGTGGTATGCAACATGTTCACACAATTGATCCTGTTACCATACTGAGGTGGTATGCAACATGTTCACACAATTGATCCTGTTACCATACTGAGGTGGCATGCAACATGTTCACACAATTGATCCTGTTTCCATACTGAGGTGGTATGCAACATGTTCACACAATTGATCCTGTTACCATACTGAGGTGGCATGCAACATGTTCACACAATTGATCCTGTTACCATACTGAGGTGGCATGCAACATGTTCACACAATTGATCCTGTTACCATACTGAGGTGGCATGCAACTTGTTCACACAACTGATCCTGTTACCATACTGAGGTGGCATGCAACTTGTTCACACAATTGATCCTGTTACCATACTGAGGTGGTATGCAACTTGTTCACACAATTGATCCTGTTACCATACTGAGGTGGTATGCAACATGTTCACACAATTGATACTGTTACCATACTGAGGTGGTTTGCAACATGTTCACACAATTGATCCTGTTACCATACTGAGGTGGTTTGCAACATGTTCATACAATTGATCCTGTTACCATACTGAGGTGGTATGCAACATGTTCACACAATTGATCCTGTTACCATACTGAGGTGGTATGCAACATGTTCACACAACTGATCCTCTTACCATACTGAGGTGGTTTGCAACATGTTCACACAACTGATCCTGTTACCATACTGAGGTGGCATGCATACTGAGGTAGAGCGTTGGACGCTCATTCCGAACAGCCTTCCACCAATGGGTCGCGGGTTTGAAACCCCTCTCCGTTAAAAAAAAAATTGGAACATTTTCTGACTGGGTTTTCACTCGAACGACCTATGTGGGATGGTTGCCAGTTACCAACGGAAGGCATAGAGCCGGTTTCCTCCCACAATAAAACTGGCAACGCCGCCATATAAGTGAAATAATCTTGAGAGCGGTGTAAAACACCAAACAATCAATCTGACGATGGGTTCAAGAAAAATCGCGTAGAGGTTTAAAGGAAGAGAAATGAAAGTTGTCCGTTTTATTGTTTTGGTCTAGTTTGTTCGCAATCTGACAAAAGTCGAGATGCTCATTGCTCTTTTCAATGAGCATCTCGACTTTAGTCAGATTGGTTTGTTCGGTAAGCCGCGTATGAATGTGATAATTTCTCCATATTTTGCCAATAACATCGATAGGCGATTAATAATTGCGTTCACAAGAATGACTAAGATAATAGCGCCTGGTTATCGTCGATCCATGTGGCCATCTGTCGGAGTTGGATATCTCAACACAAGGCAGTAGTTTTGCCAGTTTCTGTTTAGTGAACAAGGGAGAGTAAACCTACATGGAGACACCTATATGACAGCATCGCTTGTAGGTTTCTACACACAGCCAGGCAAAATGGTCCTAGTTTGGAAATATCAGTCCCCGGTTCTACGAAATCAAATTCCACGAGAAATATGATAATGGAAGACCAATAATGGAATACAAAGTAAAACAGAATTGATAATGTATTTGAGAAATCACTGGTGGGCATGTCTGAAACCTTCATGTCGGAGTGTATATAATGAAGACGGCACAGAGGCATATACAAGACTCATTTCTAACAATGTAAAATCAGCATTTAAAAACATGTAAGAAAATAAAATATGACAAATGCAATTGATTATTTCAGGTGGGTTATCATATAAGTTATAAATGATTTGTTATCAGGTCTATTTTCAGATATCTTCATATTACTTTATACACAGGGTATGAGAGAAGATAGAAGGTTTTCACTACAGAGTCGTGTATTATAATCGTTTATACCTCCATAGCATCATTGAAGTATTCATTGATTAATGTTAAACACCACTCTCTTCACAACCACCCCCCCCCCCTCCCCTTGCAAAGGATCAGTAAAAAATAGAGGTTAGAATAGATACGATATTTATCCAAAGATCTTCCTCTTTTGGTTGACTTTTTTTCAAAAACAAAAAACAAGAGTTTTGTTAAAACACTTTGGAGTGAGTGTTTCCTGTCCAGTAGATGGTTGGTATACATGTAGGCAATTGAGATCCCAGATAAAGCTATGTGTGTTTGTCCAGATGATGCGAACTTGGAAGAACAATATTACTAATATTAATTCCATCAGGCAGTAAAAACATAGTGCAAACAAAGCACAAAATTTAACATTAAAAACAAACAAGAGAGTAATAAAAGTCAGAATTCACTAGTTATTTTGAAAGTATACATGTATGTATGCACTCCATACAAAACAAATGGTAATATATATATATATGTAATATATACAGTAAAAAACTACCTAACAAAATTATTATATACATCTTGCTTAAAATAGTTTATCAATATGGACAAATGTCTTAAAGCAATCATTTTTATAACTGATTAAAATTGTTAAAAAAATACAAAAGTAAAAATCTAGGTTAGTGTACTGTAAAGCGATGATATGTGAATAACATTTCAGAAGGAAAGTTTGTAACAAACTATATATGATTAATAACACTCTTCTGAAAGTCATTTCCTAAACATGAACAGATAGAATACATTGGATCAATTTGTATCTCTTTTTTTCAGATTTAAAAAATACAGTTGAAGTGTTTAAATGAAAAAGCGACAGATGAAAGACCATCAGTGTAAGCATGTAGTAAGGCTGTGACATTGAGGAGATAAGTGTCTAAATTAAGCCTTAAAGTTTACCTTTTACTAATAAACAATAATCTACGCACATTTAGCACTATTCATTTAACATCTTCTCAGAAAATAATCTCAAAGCAAACACAATGAAAGGGTATGAATTGCACATATTAAAACATTGACTGTGAGCAAATGCAGTGGAAGACCAGGTGAATATATACACATACATGTATATATAATGTTATTTAAGAAGACTGTAAGATTGGCAGGTATTAAAAGAGTTTCTGAATTAACTGCTGTATTTACAACATCAGATCTTGGAAATGAAACATGACTGACTGACTGGGTGGGTGGGAGGGAGGCATTCATCTCAACTTATGGAAGTTTCAACTGGCACATGAACTAAAACAGAAAATTATAATAAAAAACATTCAAGTGGGATTTATGAAAATGAAGTTAATAAGCTAAATACAAAACTCCTAGTGCAAAGGACGGATATATATTTCACTGTAATTTCCTTATTTTTTGGATTACACTTTCTTGAAAAATGGCAGAAATTCTTCTTCTGTGTCAATTATGTGTCATTTACGATACCAGAAGAGGAGGCCGGTTGGTTGAATGGATGACAGCCATCATTTAGTGCTAGCAATATGTGCCATACTCTTCCATTCCTGCCATGTTTGAATAGAGTGTAATCCCAAATTGCAAAAATAACGAGAATACTGACTAATACTTCAAGGCTCCTTGTCATTCAAACTCACAGAGATTCATACAGAAGAGCCAACTTCTTGGTAATTAAAGCAAATAAAAACAAGCATTGTGAGAGTATTGCATAGCAACACTGAGTCCCCTACCGGAACTCTTCCTCATAGAGCAATTGACTGAAAAACACACCCAGAAATATGTTCTACTTCTTCCAAGAAAAAGTTGATACCGGGTACCTATTTGTTACCATCATGGGCAACTTCAACTTCTTATCATTACTTTTTCCAGAGTCAATGTGTACCATACTGAGGTGGTATGCAACATGTTCACACAATTGATCCTGTTACCATACTGAGGTGGTATGCAACATGTTCACACAATTGATCCTGTTACCATATTGAGGTGGTATGCGACTTGTTCACACAATTGATCCTGTTACCATACTGAGGTGGTATGCAACATGTTCACACAATTGATCCTGTTACCATACTGAGGTGGCATGCAACATGTTCACACAATTGATCCTGTTACCATACTGAGGTGGCATGCAACTTGTTCACACAATTGATCCTGTTACCATACTGAGGTGGCATGCAACATGTTCACACAACTGATCCTGTTACCATACTGAGGTGGCATGCAACATGTTCACACAATTGATCCTGTTACCATACTGAGGTGGTTTGCAACATGTTCACACAATTGCTCCTGTTACCATACTGAGGTGGTTTGCAATATGTTCATACAATTGATCCTGTTACCATACTGAGGTGGTATGCAACATGTTCACACAATTGATCCTGTTACCATACTGAGCTAGCATGCAACTTGTTAAACAATTGATCCTGTTACCACACTGAGGTGGCATGCAACTTGTTTACACAATTGATCCTGTTACCACACTGAGGTGGCATGCAACATGTTTACACAATTGATCCTGTTACCATACTGAGCTAGCATGCAACTTGTTTACACAATTGATCCTGTTACCACACTGAGGTGGCATGCAACATGTTCACACAATTGATCCTGTTACCATACTGAGGTGGTATGCGACTTGTTCACACAATTGATCCTGTTACCATACTGAGGTGGCATGCAACATGTTCACACAATTGATCCTGTTACCATACTGAGGTGGTATGCAACTTGTTAAACAATTGATCCTGTTACCATACTGAGGTGGCATGCAACATGTTCACACAATTGATACTGTTACCATACTGAGGTGGTATGCAACATGTTCACACAATTGATACTGTTACCATACTGAGGTGGTATGCAACATGTTCACACAATTGATCCTGTTACCATACTGAGGTGGTATGCAACATGTTCACACAACTGATCCTGTTACCATACTGAGGTGGCATGCAACATGTTCACACAATTGATCCTGTTACCATACTGAGGTGGTTTGCAACATGTTCACACAACTGATCCTGTTACCATACTGAGGTGGTTTGCAACATGTTCACACAATTGATCCTGTTACCATACTGAGGTGGCATGCAAATTGTTCACACAACTGATCCTCTTACCATACTGAGGTGGCATGCAACATGTTCACACAATTGATCCTGTTACCATACTGAGGTGGCATGCAACATGTTCACACAACTGATCCTGTTACCATACTGAGGTGGCATGCAACATGTTCACACAATTGATCCTGTTACCATACTGAGGTGGTTTGCAACATTTTCACACAATTGATCCTGTTACCATACTGAGGTGGTTTGCAACATGTTCATACAATTGATCCTGTTACCATACTGAGGTGGTATGCAACATGTTCACACAATTGATCCTGTTACCATACTGAGCTAGCATGCAACTTGTTAAACAATTGATCCTGTTACCATACTGAGGTGGCATGCAACATGTTCACACAATTGATCCTGTTACCATACTGAGGTGGTTTGCAACATGTTCACACAATTGATCCTGTTACCATACTGAGGTGGTTTGCAACATGTTCATACAATTGATCCTGTTACCATACTGAGGTGGTATGCAACATGTTCACACAATTGATCCTGTTACCATACTGAGCTAGCATGCAACTTGTTAAACAATTGATCCTGTTACCATACTGAGCTAGCATGCAACTTGTTCACACAATTGATCCTGTTACCATACTGAGGTGGTATGCGACTTGTTCACACAATTGATCCTGTTACCATACTGAGGTGGCATGCAACATGTTCACACAATTGATCCTGTTACCATACTGAGGTGGTATGCAACTTGTTAAACAATTGATCCTGTTACCATACTGAGGTGGCATGCAACATGTTCACACAATTGATCCTGTTACCATACTGAGGTGGCATGCAACATGTTCACACAATTGATCCTGTTACCATACTGAGGTGGTATGCAACATGTTCACACAACTGATCCTGTTACCATACTGAGGTGGCATGCAACATGTTCACACAATTGATCCTGTTACCATACTGAGGTGGTTTGCCACATGTTCACACAACTGATCCTGTTACCATACTGAGGTGGTTTGCAACATGTTCATACAATTGATCCTGTTACCATACTGAGGTGGTATGCAACATGTTCACACAATTGATCCTGTTACCATACTGAGGTGGCATGCAACTTGTTCACACAACTGATCCTGTTACCATACTGAGGTGGTTTGCAACATGTTCACACAACTGATCCTGTTACCATACTGAGGTGGCATGCAACATGTTCACACAATTGATCCTGTTACCATACTGAGGTGGTATGCAACATGTTCACACAATTGATCCTGTTACCATACTGAGGTGGTATGCAACATGTTCACACAATTGATCCTGTTACCTAGAACTTTGTCATATAGTAAATAATCCAATTTCTCAGACTCTTGATTAGCAATAAATTTTCAAACTTTGCAGGAATGAAAGGCTATTAGTTGCACAGTCAATCTATGTATAGAATTCCCCCAGCATTTAGTGCAAGGGAGCTAGATTAAGTAAATCCATTACTTTATAAGACCTACCTGAGGGGTCTGTAATCAAGATTTTGGTCAATAATATACTTTTTCTCATGTCATGACCAAATTTGTTCCTCAACCGACATTGACGGAAACCTGTTACCAAGCAAATAGAAGACTTGTTATCATGATGAAGAGCAATAATACTTAATTGAGGTAAGATATTCATATCTAGTTTAATGGGTAAGATGATACAATGTACCTTAATGTCATGTTATGTGAAATATATTGGGTTCATTATTTGGTAATGGGAAACATTATTAGTTACAGGATTTGTTCGAGGGGGGGATACAGAAATATATGGGGTCAGTAAACGGTATATTGGGCAAGGCGCCAAGCCTTTTATCTGAAAATTGGCTTTCATAAAATGCAGAAAGTGAACTCAGAAAGCTATTGTCTAATATGTATGACACTAGAAGACACGACTGGCAAGTGTCTAGACATGACGTCACAAGCCATACATGGTAGTCGCCCTGTTTGGATCAGCACGGCGACGTAATATGGAAATATACGGGGTCACCACGTGACTGGCTTCAACCAATCGGATGGGAGTATTCTGTGTGAGGTGGGATAAAGTTAGTTACATGAACAGTTTATAACAGACATATATTTATGAACAATAAAAGGACAATGTTTTTCACTAATATAACCACGGAGACAAGTTTCTAATTGCATTAGGGAAGGGGGTATGTCATTTAGGCCTTTATACCCAGTCACAATTTGTTGTAATAAACTAAAACCAATGATATTTCCTAAGTTGAAGACAGAAGAGTTTCGCTTAAGTCAATAGAATTTTCTGGAATACATGTACTTTGTAATACATGTATATTGACAAGGTTGTACAGAGCTTCAGCTATGGCAAGAAGTCAGGTAAAATGAGATTAAACAAAATAGGATCATTGGGAAAAATAGTGAAAATATGTTTTTTGTTTCCATCCGAAATACTTCCATCTTGAAATTTGTGTTCTTTTCATAAGCAATGGCTGGCCTTTGGCTCAGGTCGAGTTATACTGTTCTGAAGAGTTTAGAATTCTTCTACAATAATAAGAGTCATATTGACTGTATAATTCTAAAATACAAATGGTATTTCCCGGGCTAAAGTTAAAACCTAAAGGATAAACAGTTTGTAAAATTTGAATCCAAAAACTTTCCCTTTCCAAACGTTTGCGCTTTGTATCTGCAGTGTAGTGAGAAAACAGATTTTTTTCAATTGGCATGGCCCTTAACTGAATGACCTTGTGTCTTGAAATGTTGTGTCATGAGCAAGTATGTCTATGAAATGTTGTGCCATGGGCAAGTGCGTCTATGAAATGTTGTGCCAGGGGCAAGTATGTCTATAAAATGTTGTGCCATGGGCAAGTGTGTCTATGAAATGTTGTGCCATGAGCAAGTATGTCTATGAAATGTTGTGCCATGAGCAAGTATGTCTATGAAATGTTGTGCCATGGGCAAGTGTGTCTAAGAAATCTTGTGCCATGGGCAAGTATGTCTATAAAATGTTGTGCCACGGGCAAGTATGTCTATGAAATGTTGTGCCACAGGCAAGTATGTCTATGAAATGTTGTGCCATGGGCAAGTATGTCTATGAAATGTTGTGCCATGGGCAAGTGTGTCTATGAAATGTTGTGCCATGGGCAAGTATGTCTATGAAATGTTGTGCCATGCGCAAGTATGTCTATGAAATGCTGTGCCATGGGCAAGTATGTCTATGAAATGTTGTGCCACGGGCAAGTATGTCTATAAAATGTTGTGCCACGGGCAAGTATGTCTATGAAATGTTGTGTCATGGGCAAGTATGTCTATGAAATGTTGTGCCACGGGCAAGTATGTCTTTGAAATGTTGTGCCATGGGCAAGTATGTCTATAAAATGTTGTGCCACGGGCAAGTATGTCTATGAAATGTTGTGCCATGGGCAAGTATGTATATAAAAGGTTGTGCCATGGGCAAGTATGCCTATGAAATGTTGTGCCATGGGCAAGTATGTCTATAAAAGGGAGTGCCATGGGCAAGTATGCCTATGAAATGTTGTGCCATGGGCAAGTACAATGTATGTCTATAAAAGGTTGTGCCATGGGCAAGTATGCCTATGAAATGTTGTGCCATGGGCAAGTATGTCTATAAAAGGTTGTGCCATGGGCAAGTATGCCTATGAAATGTTGTGCCATGGGCAAGTACAATGTATGTCTATAAAAGGTTGTGCCATGGGCAAGTATGCCTATGAAATGTTGTGCCATGGGCAAGTATGTCTATAAAAGGTTGTGCCATGGGCAAGTATGCCTAAGAAATGTTGTGCCATGGGCAAGTACAATGTATGCCTATAAAAGGTTGTGCCATGGGCAAGTATGCCTATGAAATGTTGTGCCATGGGCAAGTACAATGTATGCCTATAAAAGGTTGTGCCATGGGCAAGTATGTCTATAAAAGGTTGTGCCATGGGCAAGTATGCCTATGAAATGTTGTGCCATGGGCAAGTACAATGTATGCCTATGAAATGTTGTGCCATGGGCAAGTATGTCTATAAAAGGTTGTGCCATGGGCAAGTATGCCTATGAAATGTTGTGCCATGGGCAAGTACAATGTATGTCTATAAAAGGTTGTGCCATGGGCAAGTATGTCTAAGACTAATACCAGCTTAATGATTGGCAGCTCCCTGTCGAAAGAATTCTGAGTTCCTCCTTAATATTGCTTGTGACATTATACAATTATTGACTCTCATGCCAGTTAATATGATGGTTATAATGACCCGGACAACTTATAATGACCTCTGCCGAGCATACATGTATAGATAGTGGACGATACACCAAAAAAATTTGGTAATCGGATAAATGTGGTAGAAAAATATCAGCCGAAGATGTTGAAACAACAACCTTACTGAGGACCTACCTTGTTGGATGCAATTAAAAGGTAAAGCGTAGTAACCGATGAAGTCATTACTGGACATAGGGTCATGATCATAGACAGTAAACTTGAGAAGGGCCAGCTCTGGACAATGGAGGGTAAATTTAAATGTTTCGTTCCACCGGGGATTAAAACCTAAATCAGAGAATAATAAGCCATGTACAATTAATACAACATAATGTAACATTTTGAAAGTCAATGTGTTCTTGCATTTAAAGTGGCATGAGCTGCCAAAATTTACACTTTTTTCATAATTTCTGATCGTCACAACAGTAAGAGGCTTTGAAGGCCATCGAAAAACTAAATGATTGGCGTCGGAATGAGGAAAATCCATACAGTACATGTATGTGGCCTGTACGAACCGAAAATTAAACAAAATATAAATAACCGGGACAACCATTCATTCATTCTAAGCCAAAGTTAGTTCAAAACAATACTTTATCGTACATTTTCGAGACTAGAAGCACTAAAAAGCTTCCGAATTATACCAGTTTCTTGATGTTTTGTTAACTACACCAATAGATGATCTTTACCATTATCCTTGACAACTGTTGTTTGGAATTCCTGATTATCCACATTTACACCAAATACTTCAACCTTGACGAACGGGTCTATTACCTCCCCTTTGTGGGTGTCATTAGGTTTGGGGATTTGGAAACCACTGATAATCTATCCAAAAAAACAACAAACAAAACAACTTGTAAGGATTGGATGTGATATAAAAACAAAAGTTTAAGAAACTCGCCCGCAAGGGAAAATGAATTGCAGCATACTATCTTCATATTCAATATTAAAGACATGCTTTAAACAGAAATTCGGCTGGAAAAATTCTTCAGTCTCCTGAAAAAGACTGAGGCTTGGTGACAAAAATTTTAGTATGTGACACATCGCCTACCTATTATCTACCTATATCTGAAAACTGTAATTTTTCATATATCAGAAGAAAAAGATTAAATGCAGGCAATTGGTTTTAAGTTATGGACTGGACACAAACCTGGGACGAACAGACGAACAATGGTAAACCAATACACGCTCACTTTAAGAGCGGGTGTAAAAAAATGTACTATGAGTGTGTAAATTGTCCTACCTGTAAACTAACTTGACGTCTCCACTCGGCGGGGAAAGGACCTTCAGGGTTGAATTCGTTGTCTTCTAAACAAACCAATAATAACAGACATGGTTTTGTATAGTTCAATTTTCAATCATGACACAGTTAAAATGAACAAACAATGCTTAACTACTACAAGATCATGCTATAGTATTGTAATACAATATAAAGGTGAACATTCTCCCAGGATTGGCTCAATGAGAGGTCAGTTAAGGTGTACCACAGACAGGATTCTAATATAATATACTCAAGATTGTTGATAAGCCAATTCAATGTAAGCAATGACACTGGCATAAAGGTCCTTCTTGTAATGTATATGTATCTGTTAAAGATTAGCCTGGGTACAGTATAAGGCCAGTGTCACATCATTTTGGGAAAGTATCTGAACACATCGTTAAGGTCAAAAGGTTAAGGTTAAATGGTATTTAATAGTTTTAGGCTTTGGTATCTCATCCCAAGACAGAAAGACAAATCCTAGGTTGCATTCAGAGTAGTGATATATGTATGAATATGTATCTTGTGTTCATTGAAATAAAGGCCTACTCATCAATAGGCTGAAATGCATAATAATCTCCCAAACTATTTGGTTTTAGCGGTCACATATTCCACCAGGTGTTAGTATGAACATTTCACTTAGTTAATTATTTTCCAATAGCCAACTTGTGACCAACTGCAGGTTATGAAGTTTGACCACTGGTTATAGGAGTGTCCTCATACACATTATAAAGTATATGATGTAGCAGACTGACCTTGTAGAAGTATAGGTGGTTTCAGAATATAACCACATCCACCATTATCCAGGAACCGACTCAAATATACCTGTAGGGGTTCATCGGGGGTTTGGAAGTTTAGAGCCACTGTAAGCAATCAAAATACATCCCCAAATAAAGGTACTAAAGCAGACATTTTTAGCTAAGGTAGCTTTACCAGTTTATAAACCACTTTGTGCAGTACATGTGTTCTTTTCTTTTTGCTCATGCTCAATTTGATATCCAATTGTCACCTTTTTCAGTCAACTTTGGAGCAACTCCTATTAATGGCTGCAATAGGCAGTGAGTGAGTTAAAGTGTTGGGTTAACTGTTGATTCAACAAGTATGGTCATGTTTGAGATAAAGTGAGGAACCACTTCATTTACCCAATTAATAATAAATAATTTGATTTTTACTCTTATTTTTCATTTAGATGTACCGGTAGTAGACCATTAGAAGTACTGCTAGTAAACCATTAGAAGAACTGCTAGATCATTAGAAGTACTGCTAGTAAATCATTAGAAGTACTGCTAGTAAACCATTAGAAGTACTGCTAGATCATTAGAAGAACTGCTAGATCATTAGAAGTACTGCTAGATCATTAGAAGTACTGCTAGATCATTAGAAGTACTGCTAGATCATTAGAAGTACTGCTAGATCATTAGAAGTACTGCTAGAAGACGATTAGAAGTACTGCTAGAAGACCACCAGAAATACTGCTGGAAGACCATCAGAAGTACTGCTAGAAGATCATTAGAAGTACTGCTAGAAGACCATTAGAAGTACTGCTAGAAGACGATTAGAAGTACTGCTAGAAGACCACCCGAAGTACTGCTAGAAGACCACCAGAATTACTGCTAGAAGACCATTAGAAGTACTGCTGGAAGACCATTAGAAGTACTGCCAGAAGACCATTAGAAGTACTGCTAGAAGACCATTAGAAGTACTGCTAGAACGCCATTACAAGTACTGCTAGAAGACCATTAGAAGTACTGCTAGAAGACCATTAGAAGTACTGCTGGAAGACCATTAGAAGTAATGCTAGAGGACCATTAGAAGTACTGCTAGAAGACCACCAGAATTACTGCTAGAAGACCATTAGAAGTACTGCTGGAAGACCATTTGAAGTACTGCTAGAAGACAATTAGAAGTACTGCTAGAAGACCATTAGAAGTACTGCTATAAGACCCTTGGAAGTACTGCTAGAAGACCATTAGAAGTACTGCTGGAAGGCCATTAGAAGTAGAAGTACTGTTAGAATACCCTTGGAAGTACTGCTAGAAGACCATTAGAAGTACTGCTAGAAGACCATTAGAAGTACTGCTAGAATGCCATTAGAAGTACTGCTGGAAGACCATTAGAAGTACTGCTGGAAGACCATTAGAAGTACTGCTAGAAGACCATTAGAAGTACTGCTAGAAGACCATTAGAAGTACTGCTAGAAGACCATTAGAAGTACTGCTAGAAGGTCATTAGAAGTACTGCTAGAAGACCATTAGAGGTACTGCTAAAGACCATTAGAAGTACTGCTAGAAGACCATTAGAAATGCTGCAGGAAGACCATTAGAAGTACTGCTGGAAGGCCATTAGAAGTACTGCTAGAAGACCCTTGGAAGTACTGCTGGAAGGCCATTAGAAGTAGAAGTACTGTTAGAATACTCTTGGAAGTACTGCTAGAAGACCATTAGAAGTACTGCTATAAGACCATTAGAAGTAGAAGTACTGTTAGAAGACCATTAGAAGTACTGCTAGAAGACCATTAGAAGTACTGCTAGAAGACCAATAGAAGTACTGTTAGAAGGCCATTAGAACTACTGTTAGAAGAAACAGTCTTACCTATCTGACAGCCGACATTCCAGGCTTGCACAGGGTCATAATTACTAGAGTCTGTCCTAGAACCTGATGGATATGTCCGTACTAACTGATGTTGCGTGTGTGTTACAAACTCCACTGGTTCATTCTTGATCAATTTCTCCATTTTCGATTCTCCCAAGGAAACCATTTCTTCTGGTCGAGCTGGGAACATTAAACCATCACAGTTAGTTGACGTTCTATCAACAACTATAAAGGGAAGTTTTAAATGCATAGAAAATAATGAAAATATACTGAACTCTTTAAAACATTTATGTTAATTACCATTATTTGCGGCATGTGCAAATCCATGGAAATGTACACTCTTGCATACATTAATCAGGTCTGAAAATTCAGGTGCCAACTTTAACTTGCTTCTTTTCTTTGGTTTTTGTTGTTTAGTTTCCCCCTCCATTTCTGCAGCTTCATCTTCATCACTTACCTCCCCTTCTTCAGCATCTGACACAGTGGGCGGCAATTTCTTACCCTGAAACAAAACACACATTATACCATCAAATAAGCAAATTTCTTCCATAAAATGTTCTAACTGAAAACAAAAATTTGAAATATAACTCAAAATAATTAGTAGTGCTTGAGTTGAAAAGGATCAGCCATATACAGCAGTGCTTTATGTCTCTTTCTAATTTTATTAAGGGATCACAAATGAATTTTATTCTGCTGAAATGTTTTTTAAAGCAGCTATACAAAGACTTAAAAATCACCCATAAAATATATTTTGAAAACAGATAAAGAAAAAAAAGGACACAGTTTTGATTGATTGATGTTTTTCACCACTTAACATTATTTCACTTATACTACAGAAAGATCATTTCAGTGATACAACTTAACAATAAACACAGGGTTGGTATGGATAAGTTATTGACTTGAAAACGATGTTAGTATCAACACCAAAGTGTCGACCGAAATAAACGAACTAGTCTGTTATCAATACCAAACTTATGTTTATAGTCAACCTCAATTTCTAAATGCCACTTAAACCACTGACACAACCTAACTTCAGGAAAAAATACCTTAATGAGAATTTTGTCCTTGAGGTCATCAGGGGAGGGTAATTGTCCTTTCAATGGATCCACAGGGGTTGTGTACAGGTATTCTAAAGACTTGTTAAGGAAAATGTGGCACAAAACTCACAGCTTACTTAATTAGTAAAAGAATTCACAAACAAAAAAAAGTACATGAAGTTATGTTGTAATCACATTATTATTCATACCTCATCACTGAATGGAAGCAAAAAAACTACATAAGACAGGAATCAAATGTCTTTATTACACAAACACTTATTATCATAGGGGCTATATTACCCAAACACTGGTCCCATTCATTATCATAGAGGCTATATTACCCAAACACTGGTCCCATTCATTATCATAGGGGGCTATATTACCCAAACACTGGTCCCATTCATAATCATAGGGTGCTATATTACCCAAACACTGGTCCCATTCATTATCATAGGGGGCTATATTACCCAAACACTGGTCTCATTCATTATCATAGGGGGCTATATTACCCAAACACTGGTCTCATTCATTATCATAGAGGGCTATATTACCCAAACACTGGTCCCATTCATAATCATAGGGGGCTATATTACCCAAACACTGGTCCCATTCATTATCATAGGGGGCTATATTACCCAAACACTGGTCCCATTCATAATCATAGGGTGCTATATTACCCAAACACTGGTCCCATTCATTATCATAGGGGGCTATATTACCCAAACACTGGTCTCATTCATTATCATAGGGGGCTATATTACCCAAACACTGGTCTCATTCATTATCATAGGGGGCTATATTACCCAAACACTGGTCTCATTCATTATCATAGAGGGCTATATTACCCAAACACTGGTCCCATTCATTATCATAGAGGGCTATATTACCCAAACACTGGTCCCATTCATTATCATAGGGGGCTATATTACCCAAACACTGGTCCCATTCATTATCATAGGGGGCTATATTACCCAAACACTGGTCCCATTCATTATCATAGAGGGCTATATTACCCAAACACTGGTCCCATTCATTATCATAGGGGGCTATATTACCCAAACACTGGTCCCATTCATTATCATAGAGGGCTATATTACCCAAACACTGGTCCCATTCATTATCATAGAGGGCTATATTACCCAAACACCGGTCCCATTCATTATCATAGAGGGCTATATTACCCAAACACCGGTCCCATTCATTATCATAGGGGGCTATATTACCCAAACACTGGTCCAATTCATTATCATAGGGGGCTATATTACCCAAACACTGGTCCCATTCATTATCATAGGGGGCTATATTACCCAAACACTGGTCCCATTCATTATCATAGGGGGCTATATTACCCAAACACTGGTCCCATTCATTACCATAGGGGGCTATATTACCCAAACACTTGTCCACTTTGTTATCTTGGAACCATCCTTTACAAGTAGATACAGTGTATATCTGATTGCTTATCCCAAGCATGCCATTTAAAGTGACTACACGGTAGAAAAAAGACAGATGTTTAAAAAGGAGAATAGGTTTCCAATGTCTAAATATCACTTACACAAGACAGTTTAACAAAAGGATACTTCCTAAGATGTCTTTTAAATGGAATGCCATTCGTTGTTGTTGTTTGATGGAACAGTGGTTTTCAATAGACAAGATCACTGGGAACCTGCAGGAAGAGGGAAGAAATATAGGTTTTAGAATCCTGCTAATACAGAAAGCAAATATACTGGACAATTGCTAAAATTTCATCTCAAGACATTAAAAAAGAAATGTACAAGAGTACATGTAAGTTGTAAGAGTTAGCCAGGAATAAAGACTGTAAAATCAACATCAGAAACCATTGTAATAATATTTATATTTACAGCGGAAGACAATGAATATTTCACAATTATACTGTATATGTGTATTACTGTGTATTATTTTAGTTACCGAAATGCAAAACGTTTGGAGCTTGATAAACCAAAATTTAATAAAAGTAAATTTAACTTAATATGTGACAAAATATTTAGCTTGTGCAGCAGGGAGGAAACACAAAACAAAATCACACAAGGTGTTCAAAAATGAAATGAAAAAAAAATGTTTTGAAAATAAAGTGATTTAAATGATAGTGATGATGTGATTACATATCCTGATGTCAGTTTTAACAAACAAAGCACAAAGCTTGACAGTTAGAATGTAACATCATTATACAAAAGCTATGAAATTTCAGAATTTTAATAAGAAAGTTATTTTTTGTTTCTTCTCCAAATTTGGGTTTAATACATTTTTAATTTCAGTCTGATTAAAAAATCCAAAATAAACTTGTCAACTGAACAAAAGAATATAATAAGAAATACATAATGTTTGAAATGTGAAACAATTTAAGCAAAAAGCATCAAAACAAAAAATTTAACAGATAAAACCACAATCAACAAAACTGGGGTAGATTTAAAACGGAGCAAGTTGATATGAAGCCAAGCAAATCACATGATATGTGAGGTAAAACGAGGTGAAGCAAGGTAAGAGTAACCCAGTGATGACACCACCATGACTCAATCAACACCCAGGGGAGCTTCACATGTAGTCTGATGTACTTATCATTAAGTGAACGTACAATTGAGAGTATATAAGAGTGGTCTGGGCTGTGTAAGGAGCAATAAAGTGGTGAATCAGCTAGGGCCAAATGGTACTATAGAATACATACGGAGTGGCATTTCGGCCCAGTAAACTGGTAGTAGAGGAAGACAACATGCATTAGTACAACTTATACAAAGGGAGAGAACTCTACAACTAAGGTTAAATAAACTTATAGAAACAAACTCTAAAGACAGGGTTAAAAGCAAACATAGGAAGTATGTTCTTGTTCATCACATACCCCCAGCCCTCCCCCTTCATCTATCTCCCTTTGAGCGAAGCAGTTTACACATTATTTTCTATTAAAAATTCTTCAAACTGATACAGTGCCAAATTCTAACAATCAAATCAATTTATTTATTACTATTTTTGTTTGGGAAAATGTGCAAAAAGAAATAATTAGATAATTATATGTTAGTAATTAAGTTGTATTTTTTAATATTCATACTACATGTACTTATTATTATTATATTGAAGGTGATAAAAAAAATAGGAGATATACATATATCAAACCTTGGGGTACAAGACACATAGCTGTAGGAAACATAACACCACAATTTAATCTTACTTCTCTTCATTCAACTATAGTAGTGTTTGAATTGCTTGTTTGAAGGGCATATATATTCAGTTTGTGTATATTCAGAATTGTGTACATTAAAGTGATATGGTTCAGCACATAGGTTATAATCCAAACCATAATTACATCAAGCTGAAGACAAACTCAATCATTCTATCCAGCCATTTAACTCAGAGAAGAAACAAATATCCACAAATATCCACAGTGAGCAAATTCAAAGCAAAAAACAAAACAAAGACAAATTTGTAAGATACAGTATATTGACACTCATGCCTGCAGGTCGTTTTACAAACACATGCTTCAATACAGATGTAATCAATATTATCAACTAACAATATCCTGTCAACAATATTAATGCAGCAAATGTACCCGAAAAAACAACAACAAAAACTGCCAATCACAAATAAAAACAAATCAATTGGGTAGATTTGTAAAGAGAGTTTTCACAGCACACTGTCCCATGCTATTTTCTATAGCAGGAAATGGCTTACCGTAGAGAAACATCTTCATCTAACATCCTTATAACAACAAGTGAACCTTATATATTACCTCAGACCAAATTTAGATAACAGAAACACTACATAATGAGGAATCTGTGTGATGAAGTGAGAAGACTACAGGAGGGTAATGAGGAGGGAAAGACATCACCAAGACTTTCAATTTAAAAAAGGCAAACGTCTCAAATAACAGTTTTCCCAACTGGCACTTAGATTTTATTTTTGATGGGGTAATTCAGGATGTTTGTAATCAGCTTTCAACTTTTCCACAAACTGTCCTTACAGGTGTACATTACACTCCTAGCATCAATAGTTAAGTCCTATCTGTAAGAAATATGGAGGAGTGATAGAGCTTAAAGTGGCATGAGCTGCAAAAATTCGCTTTTTTTCATAATTTCTGATCGTCACGACAGTAAGAGGCTTTGACGGCCATCGAAAAACTAAATGATTGACGCTGGAATGAGTAAAATCCATACAGTATGTGGCCTGTATGAACCTAAAATGTGTTCGAAAAGTAAACAAAATTTAAATAACCGGGACGACCATTCATTCATTCTAAGCCAAGGTGTGTTCAAAACAATACGTTATCGTAGGTTTTCGAGACTAGAAACACTAAAAAGCTTCTGAATTATACGTCTTGAGAAAAATAGCCGATAATTTCAACATTCTGTTACAACGTCAAAATATCAGCATTTTGGCAGCTCATGTCACTTTAACAAAAACCCCTTAGATCAACTTATACGTATAGGGGACTTCATGTCGTAACTTTGCACGTTGGATGATCGGTAAATATACTTGAAAACTAGCTAATGTTAAAGTGACCATTTCATTATGTATCAATGTAAAGTGACCATGTTAATAAAGTGATTACAGCAGTTGCCCCTTGCAAGTTGTACCTTGATACAGTATAGCCTTTTAAGTGACAGGCCGACCGGCACAGCAGGTGAAAGTACCTACATGTACAGTATATCTAACCTGTCCAGTCAGAAAAGTAAGACCTGTTGAACACCCAATCACCATATATGTATAGAGGATATAACCACAACCAGAGATAGGTAAAAGTTAGGCATGACATCTAATCCACCACCGTCATAAAGTATTTGTTTAGTGCATTTCTCCACAGATAAACATGATGTTTATTCCAGCATTGTGATTGAGTATTTGTACAGTGCATTTCCCCAGAGATAAACGTGACATCTATTCCAGCATTGTGATTGAGTATTTGTACAGTGCATTTCCCCAGATAAACATGACATCTATTCCAGCATTGTGATTGAGTATTTGTACAGTGCATTTCCCCAGAGATAAACATGACGTCTATTCCAGCATTGTGATTGAGTATTTGTACAGTGCATTTCCCCAGATAAACATGACATCTATTCAAGCATTGTGATTGAGTATTTGTACAGTGTATTTCCCCAGAGATAAACATGACGTCTATTCCAGCATTGTGATTGGGTATTTGTACAGTGCATTTCCCCACAGATAAACATGACGTCTATTCAAGCATTGTGATTGAGTATTTGTACAGTGTATTTCCCCACAGATAAACATGACGTCTATTCAAGCATTGTGATTGAGTATTTGTACAGTGCATTTCCCCACAGATAAACATGACGTCTATTCAAGCATTGTGATTGAGTATTTGTACAGTGCATTTCCCCAGAGATAAACATGACGTCTATTCCAGCATTGTGATTGAGTATTTGTACAGTGCATTTCCCCACAGATAAACATGACATCTATTCAAGCATTGTGATTGGGTATTTGTACAGTGCATTTCCCCACAGATAAACAGGACATCTACATGTATTCCAGCATTGTGATTGAGTATTTGTACAGTGCATTTCCCCAGAGATAAACATGACATCTATTCCAGCATTGTGATTAAGTATTTGTACAGTGCATTTCCCCACAGATAAACATGACATCTATTCAAGCATTGTGATTGAGTATTTGTACAGTGCATTTCCCCACAGATAAACATGACATCTATTCCAGCATTGTGATTGAGTATTTGTACAGTGCATTTCCCCAGAGATAAACATGACGTCTATTCCAGCATTGTGATTGGGTATTTGTACAGTGCATTTCCCCACAGATAAACATGACGTCTATTCAAGCATTGTGATTGAGTATTTGTACAGTGTATTTCCCCACAGATAAACATGACGTCTATTCAAGCATTGTGATTGAGTATTTGTACAGTGCATTTCCCCACAGATAAACATGACGTCTATTCAAGCATTGTGATTGAGTATTTGTACAGTGCATTTCCCCAGAGATAAACATGACATCTATTCCAGCATTGTGATTGAGTATTTGTACAGTGCATTTCCCCACAGATAAACATGACATCTATTCCAGCATTGTGATTGAGTATTTGTACAGTGCATTTCCCCACAGATAAACATGACGTCTATTCCAGCATTGTGATTGAGTATTTGTACAGTGTATTTCCCCAGAGATAAACATGACATCTATTCCAGCATTGTGATTGGGTATTTGTACAGTGCATTTCCCCAGAGATAAACATGACATCTATTCCAGCATTGTGATTGAGTATTTGTACAGTGCATTTCCCCAGAGATAAACATGACGTCTATTCAAGCATTGTGATTGAGTATTTGTACAGTGCATTTCCCCAGAGATAAACATGACGTCTATTCCAGCATTGTGATTGAATATTTGTACAGTGTATTTCCCCAGAGATAAACATGACATCTATTCCAGCATTGTGATTGGGTATTTGTACAGTGCATTTCCCCACAGATAAACATGACATCTATTCCAGCATTGTGATTGAGTATTTGTACAGTGCATTTCCCCAGAGATAAACATGACATCTATTCCAGCATTGTGATTGAGTATTTGTACAGTGTATTTCCCCAGAGATTAACAGGACGTCTATTCCAGTATTGTGATTGGGTATTTGTACAGTGCATTTCCCCACAGATAAACATGACGTCTATTCCAGCATTGTGATTGAGTATTTGTACAGTGCATTTCCCCAAAGATAAACATGACATCTATTCCAGCATTGTGATTGAGTATTTGTACAGTGCATTTCCCCACAGATAAACATGACGTCTATTCCAGCATTGTGATTGAGTATTTGTACAGTGTATTTCCCCAGAGATAAACATGACATCTATTCCAGCATTGTGATTGGGTATTTGTACAGTGCATTTCCCCACAGATAAACATGACGTCTATTCAAGCATTGTGATTGAGTATTTGTACAGTGCATTTCCCCAGAGATAAACATGACGTCTATTCCAGCATTGTGATTGAGTATTTGTACAGTGCATTTCCCCAGAGATAAACATGACATCTATTCCAGCATTGTGATTGAGTATTTGTACAGTGCATTTCCCCACAGATAAACATGACATCTATTCCAGCATTGTGATTGAGTATTTGTACAGTGCATTTCCCCACAGATAAACATGACATCTATTCCAGCATTGTGATTGAGTATTTGTACAGTGCATTTCCCCAGAGATAAACATGACATCTATTCCAGCATTGTGATTGAGTATTTGTACAGTGTATTTCCCCAGAGATTAACAGGACGTCTATTCCAGCATTGTGATTGGGTATTTGTACAGTGCATTTCCCCACAGATAAACATGACGTCTATTCCAGCATTGTGATTGAGTATTTGTACAGTGCATTTCCCCACAGATAAACATGACGTCTATTCAAGCATTGTGATTGAGTATTTGTACAGTGTATTTCCCCACAGATAAACATGACGTCTATTCAAGCATTGTGATTGAGTATTTGTAAAGTGCATTTCCCCACAGATAAACATGACGTCTATTCAAGCATTGTGATTGAGTATTTGTACAGTGCATTTCCCCAGAGATAAACATGACATCTATTCCAGCATTGTGATTGAGTATTTGTACAGTGCATTTCCCCAAAGATAAACATGACATCTATTCCAGCATTGTGATTGAGTATTTGTACAGTGCATTTCCCCACAGATAAACATGACATATATTCACGCATTGTGATTGAGTATTTGTACAGTGCATTTCCCCAGAGATAAACATGACATCTATTCCAGCATTGTGATTGAGTATTTGTACAGTGCATTTCCCCCAGATAAAGATCAGTGTATAACTTACGGTGAGGCTTCAAAGGCATAGGCTTTAACGACATGGATAACATCAACAAACTTGATCTTGGATGTAAAAGTGTAGCCATGGTATATGATTGGTTCACCGTCCGGTCCATCCCAACAATCCACTGTCAACAAAGTTTATAGGAGATTGCCTCATTTCAGATGTTTATTCAAACTAAAATATAGCTGTAAGGATGTGACTAATTTAACTATTGATTCATCTATTGATAGTTAATGCTTCACTCAAGAATTTAGCACTTATATTGCAACATTGCCAAGTTAACATTGTAGTGAGTGGGGAAGGGGATGGGGCAGACCAGTCAGATCTTTCAATGGTATATCTGGTAAGCATTCAACAAAAGGTTTTTGTTCAACAAGCTGATCTAATGGAGTTCCCAGACATAAAATCAGATTGACACATAATGATTGTCTTACATTCTACACAGCGACAGCCCAACTGAAGGGCTTTGATGTACGCCTCTGTACTACTTGGTCCTTTCAACTGGTCTTCCATTAAATACCTACAAAACAAACGAGTAGCAAATGTTTTAGGAAACATACACCTAGTAGGGCTCAGTAAATTTGACCCAGATGAACAATAACACAAGCAAAATGTCACTTCAAAGTACAGTATTAGGAAAAAGTATGGAATCCAATATGGCTGTCATATTATGTAATACACAATGTCATAAATAGTTCACAAGACCACTATAATGTATAAGCCATATATCCTAAAAACATTTTAAAATCAGAAATAAGCCCTTTCTAAAACAAAGATGTTGCCAGTGTTTTGAGAGAAATGAAAGAATAAAAGCAATGAGAGTGAAACACGAGCTGTGGGTATTATCAAAATGATTGCTGGTTTTTTTTTACCTGGATTGTCTGGTTATAATATATATTTGGTTTTAGTTTTCACCGTATCATAACACGTTGGGAAATACGCTAAAAACAGGTAGTTGATTTCATTGTCTGTATCCAAGCCAATGAAGGGTATCAGTGTGAACTTACGTGTTGTGAGAAGAGTTGATGAAATAATGTGTAATGGGTTGTTCCATATCTTGGTATACCACAGCTTTACGAGGATTAAATAACAAGTGCTTCTCAGACAGTAACATATTGCGGAAACCTAGCAAACAACAAACATAGAATTCAAAATTTGGGAAAACATGAAATTGCATTGGATGTTGAGCTGGGTCTAACAGCTTCAATCACGTTGCGATGTTTTACATAGTTGTGTCACAATAATAAACGTCATCACTTCTACAATGTTGGGATTGGTTGATCAACTGTTCGGTGTTAAACTATTTTATGCTGCATTCCGGAATATTTCGGTTATATAGTCACTTTTTATCATCGAGAAAATAGACTTATTTGCTTGAAGGAAAAGCATGATGGTCTTGTCTACTCATCTCTCATAGCTAGGTAGTTGGTGTTTTTATTTTCTGGGATTAATCAAGCCCTCTGGAGTTTTAGTACTACCTCTTTATTTTGTTACATGAAATCATCCCAGAAGTTCATGTTATTGTGATAAAACCACAGAAAACCACTCCAGAAGTTTATGTTATTGTGATAAAACCACAGAAAACCACCCCAGAAGTTCATGTTATTGTGATAAAACCACAGAAAACCACACCAGAAGTTCATGTTATCTTGATAAAACCACAGAAAACCACCCCAGAAGTTCATGTTATTGTGATAAAACCACAGAAAACCACCCCAGAAGTTCATGTTATCTTGATAAAACCACAGAAAACCACCCCAGAAGTTCATGTTTTATTTTGATAAAACCACAGAAAACCACCCCAGAAGTTCATGTTATTGTGATAAAACCACAGAAAACCACCCCAGAAGTTCATGTTATTGTGATAAAACCACAGAAAACTAGTGCTGAAACGAATACTCGAATATTCGCGAACGAATACTAAATCGGTAATATTCGAATACTGATTTACTATTCGAATATTCGTCAACTCATTTGGATGCTTAAAAATGTTCAACAAATAATAATCCGAATCTCACGCAATTAAATTTTACTCACTAGTATTTTAGGAATAATGAAATTTCAGTGTAGCTCTTTAATATTCCATGTAAAGATCTTGGTTTTTTTCAATTCCTTTTCGCCGCGCTAACTTAATTTTATCGACCGCCATGTTTGACATTGATGAGGATGAAATTCGGAAGTTTTGACTGCTTCATTTTCGAGATCTGTACGCCTTTAATGGATATCACCAGCTTAAAATAGTTAAAAGAACTAATTCCGTATTGAAATATTTGGCAGAGATGCGTATATTGCGTTGATCAACTGGGAATTTATCGGCAAATTTGAGACACGGTCTGTCAAACCGGAGATGTGTTTAGAGTTCAGGGGGGCGTAACTCTTATCTGACCTAGATACAGCGAATATTATCCAATCAGTAGCCTGCATTCCATTTTCTTTCGTTCTGCAAAGTGATCTCTCACAGCCAGAGCCCACGCATAGAATGTTATCAAAGGTTTTAAATGTTTTAAACCCAAAGTTATGAATTTTCGAGTTTTCTAATAAATTTGTGGATGGTTGGATTTGCAGTGTGAAGCAAATTTGTCAATAATGCGTGACAATTATTTTATTTCAACTTATTTTTTCGACCGGTAACTGAGGTAGGTGCAAGCCATGGTTGGCGGCTTCGATCGGATCTCACGTCGTTTGGCTGTCAGGACTATTTTTAAATATTAGCGAATACTCGAATACTATTCGAATAGCAGAACCGAATATTCGAATACCAAAATCAACCATTCGTTTCAGCACTACAGAAAACCACCCCAGAAGTTCATGTTATTGTGATACAAGAGTTTTGGGAAACCCAAAATACGCCTGGAAAGGCACAGTAACTGCAGCCATACCTAAACAAATCCTTCCATATTTATTTAAATTTAATTTTAAAAATTCAGAGGAAGGAAGTTGAAGCTTGGTAAAAGGTGATCTCAAAATGAAATCTTACCACTAAAACCTTGAAAATCTATCTGTATCAAATTTAAAATGGGCTATTTGGATCAAAGATTATTAACAAGATTTGTACTCGGTACAAGTCATCAATTCTCGCTGCTGTTGAATCGTGATGTTAAACATTGCTTGTTGTCAATATAGTTTGGACTAAAATGTTTCAATTTTTTAGAAGAGTAGTTTATAATTTACTAATCATACTTAAACAAAGGCAATTAATTGGCAATTTTGCAGCTCACACCAATTCAAGTAGATTTGAAAATTTTTCTCATAATATCATTTTTCTATATTATTTGGCTACACAAAAAAAACAGTTGAGCATGGCATGGCCATGTGGTATAGAGGAGACTTGACCATAAAACTGTCAACACTTGTAGATAAGAGATAAGAGACAGAGCTTTAGAGAGCTGGGTTACTCATCTCTTTGTCTGTAGATAAAACTTTAATCCTTATATGTATTTTTCATTTGATTAAAACGTTATATATTGATTTAAGAATAGTTTTAATCAATTTAGAAACATTATTGCAATTTGAAAAAATCCTTTTTTGATGAGAATCGGAAAAGTAGAAGCCATTTTATAATTTAAAGGTTCTTTTCATGAAAATGAAAGTAAGAATAAAAGGGAATGTACATAATCCAATAATTTGCAATAGTTGATATCATAAACAATTTTTTTACACATTGTCTGTTAATATGGTATGTAACATGAAAGATTTGAAAACATCGGATCATATTTGTTAAAGTTATGGAGAGAAAAAGTAAATATTACATAACCCAATATGGCTGCCATATTACGCAATGTATGATGTCAAAAATAGTTCGCGACACACCTTCAACCCATAAGGTATATACTCAGAAAAAATTGTGCAGATGGAATCAAAACTTTGGAAGTTATGGAGCGGAAGGGAATATTACATAATCCAATATAACTCCCATATCATGTAACCAATGATGTTAAAAATAGTTTGCGACACACCTTCTACCCATAAGGTATATACTTAGAAAAAATTGTGCAGATGGAATCAAAACTTTAGAATTTATGGAGTGGAAGGGAAAGCGGACGCCGGACAGCCAGACTTCCGTCCTGCTGGACGGACGGAGATGATACCATAATACAGCCCGCTTTTCAAGCCGGGCGTATAAAAACCACAGAAAACCATCCCAGAAGTTCATGTTATTGTGATAAAACCACAGAAAACCGCCCCAGAAGTTCATGTTATGATAGAATCTCACCATCAATGCTTAACTTCCCTGCTGCTTTGAATTTTTCATCTGGTTCATAAATATCAATAATCTTTTTTCCAAAATCTTTCTTCACACCATCAAGCTGAAGAGAAAACAAATGAAGAACCCTTACAGTTGTTAATGGTAATAAAGTTAGCAATGGTTGGTACTTGTGACAAGGTTTCAGGGAATATTCTGATGATTGATTGATGTTTTACACCTCGTTTAAGGTAATTTAACTTATATGAAAACATTGACAGGGTTAGTGGTGGAGGAAACCAAGTATGGTCGGAGTGTGATAAGAAATCGTGACCCATCAATGGAAGGCCTGTGTCAGACTGAGAGACTATCACTCTGTTGGGAGAAGCCTGTCAATGGAAGGCCTGTGTCAGACTGAGAGACTATCACTCTGTTGGAAGAAGCCGGTCACTCTATATAAAGGAAACACATAATGAAATACTGTAGATTTAAGTTGATATATAAAATCACTTCATAATACTATGATTATTGAAAATTTGGACAAATCTGACTACTAGAGACAGAGAGATTATTTTACGTGTTAACTTGCTTTGTAAGTAAAATCATAGTACATGTTAAACTGACCTTTTGTACTTCAGTGAAGAAATATGTAATGTCTTCTGGAGCCCAGTGGACTTTACCATTAGAATAACTGCCAATAGCAAAGACAATAGATGGATTAAATAGTAGGGAAAAAGTTCAAGAGGTATATCATTTAGACCTTTATACCCCATCATAAATTGTTGTAATAAAGTAAACCTATGATATTTCATTAGGTTGACGACTGACACAAGCTTGGCCTTAGTCAGTAGAACTTTCTGGGATGTAGACAGCAGATATGATCAAACAATGAAGATTACAGCTTTACAGAAATCATACCAGTTGTGTGAGACAACTTTTTATGGCTTATTTTCCAGGGGGAATTTACAGAGACTGTTACAGTATCTCATGTATTTATTCTCTGTTTTACCAACATAATTCTGCGTTTATTTTACTCCCTATCATAGCCAGGATGTGTTTCCTGGTAACCTCCACTAAGACACAATCAACATGTATTTTTCTCATATTAAATGTATTTGGTGACATTTCTAATCCGTCAGACTTCTCATTAGGTAATCAGAGTTTGTCATTTTATTGGATTTCTAAAAGTTATATTTCCCTTTTGCTCCAGTGATTAGAGAGATCGTCACTTAGTCCCAGACAGACCTCGCCGAAGGTCAGGGGTTTCCTCTGCGCAATGAACCCACTAAACCTGGCAATGCTGCCACATAAGTGAAATAATCTTGAGTTCGGCGTAAAAATCAATCAATCTCGCTCTTGCAGACATTGGTAAATGAATGTAATTCAGAAGGGGCATAAATACTTGAAAATGATTGATTGGTGAGGATGTTATGGGATTACATTCTATTGTACGAGTCACCATTGGGTTGAAAGTGCTATATCCCCGAAGGCGTCCAGCTGGATACAGACTTTCAATCCGAGGAGAATTAATATCAATATTGGATGTAAATACATATGACCTTTTTATCATACATAACAATCAAGCTCTGCTGGAAGAAGGATATTTTCCCCAATCATTGGTTTAGGTGCAAGCCAAGATAGAACTCCAATATGGACGGATAGCAAATTGACACCTGGTACAATCGTTTGCTGTTCACTGGTAATGTGTTTTGGTTGTCTAATAAAACAAAAACATTTAGTCAAGTAGAGCAGAGTCTCACCTGTTGAAGATTTCTTCCATTTCTGGCCTTGCTGTGAACAGATGGTAGAAATGCACAAATTCTTTCATATCTAAACTTTGTCTCCCACTTCGATTTCTTTCTTTGTTTGTGTTAGCTTGCTACACAAAATAAAATCAATAAATTTAGACAAGGAAATGACTGTAATCCTGGATAATAATGCAGACAATTTGACATGCAATGCTTTATAACGGTGGAGTGATGATTTTTAAAACAAACAAGAATTCCACTAGTTTCAGTACTCAAAATTCCAGTGCTTTAAACACTCAGAAAAGAATTACCAGTATTCTAATTATTTTCACTGGGTTTGTTTTACAGCACCTGAAGTGAGCAGTGGATAATCCAATCAGATGGTCACAGTAGTCTATCATTAAATGCTCACTAGTTCTCAATATATTATAGGAGTTATCAACAATTATTTTGATTTACCACAAGGTAAAAATTGAGAAACTCTTCAGCCTATACTGATGTGTGCTTTATCAGAGGTTCAATGTTTATCATTACTAGATATTACAACTGGCTCTTTTTTTATTCATATCCCACTTAGTGCAAAAAATTGGAAAATTTTCTGACTGGGCTTTCACTTGAATGACCTTTGTGGGATGGTTGCCAGTTACCAACGGAAGGTCGTGGGTTTCCTCCGGGCAAAGAGCCTGCTTTCCTCCCACAATAAAACTGGCAACGCCGCCATATAAGTGAAATAATATTGAGCGCGGCGTTAAACACCAAACAATCAATCAATCAATTTATTCATATAATATCACTTGTGTTGTTTGACAGGTGTCAAAACTGTTTGAAACTCTAGTACATGTATTTAAGCTTAAAGTGGCATGAGCTGCCAAAATGTGGATATTTTGACGTTAAAACAGAATGTTGAAATTATTGTTTAGTTTTCTCAAGACGTATAATTCATAAGCTTTTTAATGCTTCTAATCTTGAAAATGTACGATAAAGTATTGGTTTGAACTAACTTTGGCTTAGAATGAATGAATGGTCGTCCCGGTTATTTAAATTTTGTTAACCTTTTCGGTTCGTACAGGCCACATACTGTATATACTTTCCTCATTCCAACGCCATTCATTTAGTTTTTCGATAACCTTCAAAGCCTCCTACTGTCGTGACGATCAGAAATTATGAAAAAAGTGTGAATTTCGACAGCTTATGCCACTATTATTTCTTGTGCTTTTTCTGAGTGTAAGCATAATAGCAAAACTCCATATAACCATAGTTCAGTTGAGAAGATTTTGTGTGTTCATAATGTAATGGTGATAATTAGAAGTGGATAAATCATACATCAAATAGTATCATCATATAATCCTTGTCAATATCCACATTGAGGGCTTTCATTAATTTGGCAATTTCTCGTTTGTCCACTCCCCCATCTTCGTTCTTATCAGCTTGTCTAAAGGCATCTTCTATCCATCTACATTGTGTTAAGGAATCATTTCACAGATGTTATTAATGATTTTTACGCCCTTCCATGGATATACAGGTAGATATTGGTGTCTGACATTACAAATATGTCTTGACACCAAATATCTACCCGTATACCAAGGAAAGGCTGTCAAATAAAGAATTTATCACCATCCACAGCAGCTTCTTTACTTAAAATTTAGTATAATCCGCTGTTCTTTATTCGATAACTTCACTAAAATGTTCTGGGCAGAGTTGTTCACAACATATTCGGCTGTAGCCAGGTCTAAATGACGCTGTGTAACAAAGAAATCCAATTGTTGCAAAGTTATACCAGTTTTCATTATCTCGGAGACAACCAATGAGTTCCTCCCCAATGTGCATGCTTACGAAACAACACCCTAGACTGACGTCATGATAGGATTACGTCTTACGGAAGAATTCTGTGACACAAAAATGTCTTCAATCGGTGGTATTATCAGCGTGTGACACCTTTACATTTGGGTAATACAGAATCAAATAGCAACAAAGAAAGCATTCTGATACACACTCACAAATGCCTAGCTGATGATAACACAGAAATGACAGCACCCATAACTTTACATGTATGCTTGGTCAGAAAAAAACCAGCTGAAAAATTTGATGCCAGAAACCCTAACACTAATGTGTTTGTCTCAGACAGCAAAATATAATAATTAACATTTATACCTAACAGGAGAAATCTTATGTTTTTGTGTAAAACATATGTTTAACAATGCAAAGTCATAACAATGACGGTGTCATAAGTTTGACCAAAAAAAGGATATTTTTCATGTTCTTTCTGTTCCTCCACAAAGCGGTCTCTGTGTACTAAGTAAGTCAAACCCTGGATCCATTTCTCTTTCTGGGCTTCTGTTTTAGCCAACAGATGAACTACTTTGTGTTTCCCACCAAGTATTAAAGAAAACAACATCTGCTTCTGGAATAAAATAATCCTGGCAAGTTGAAATTCAATCTAAGGGAAACTATAAGTGATATAAGATGGTGAACGTACATTTTAATAAAGCAATTCACAGTATAATTCATTAGTACAGACGAGAATTTCAACAGTTAAATAATTGATGACGTGTTTGATCCAGCGTAGGTTCCTGTACCAATCCTGGCTGAGCTCATAGACAACATCAGATACATATATAATAATAAGTGATGTTAATCTTACATTTGTACCCTTTAAACGCTTGGAGAATTCTTTGGTGCCATCTCGGATATCTTGAATATTGGATAATTTCACTGAAAACCAATAGAAAGAAAATCAGATCAGAGAGAACGTTCCAAAGAAAAGGTTTCAGGAAATTTAAATTGAGTATTAAAACTTTTGAGGGGGCCTCAGAGGTTCTGTTTGTTAGAGTGATAGTCCAAAACAAGCCCTCAATCGACATAGCATACTAATTCCACACAGACCAAATAAAAATTGAAAAAATTCTGAGTGAATTTTTCACTTGATCCCCATACTGTATGTGGAAGAGTTGCCAGATACTTGCCAACCGTTAGGGGTTTCATTCGACCTGCCAACATTACCATATAAGTGAAATAATTTTGAGAGCAGCGTAAAACATAAATCAGTGAATCAATTTCGGAATAAACACTTAATCGCAAGTCTTTCAAAATAAAAACACTGCTCTTTCAAGGTAAATAAGTGAAAGACCAAAGTGAATCTGAAGAGAAGAAGAAGTTTTTGGATTCAAATGTAAGAAACTATTTACCCTTTGGCTTTGAGCTTGGACAGATGAAAGTCTCATCCAAAAAGTATTATGTCATTTGTGTTTAGTTTAATAAGGTCAACATGAATATGATCATAACAGAAGAATACAAACTACTTCAGAGTAAAACAGCTCCATCTCTGAGTCAATGGCCAGTCATTGCTTATAAAAAGAACGAGAGTGTTAAGATAATCTAGTATGGGCTAAACTTTCTTTTTTCCATTATCATATTTTGTTGAATTTCAGTTTATCCGACTTCTTGTCATAGCTGAAGATCCATACGACGTTTGTCAATATATTATAAGGTATTCCAGAAAATTTTACTGACTAAGGCAAAGCTCCAGTCTATATTTGACCTAATGAAATACCATGTGCTTTATTATAACAACCTATGATTGGGTCTAGGTCGAAATGACATACCCCCATTTTAACACAAATAGTTATTTTAGTGAATAAGATTTTACCTGCTTAAGTGTTCAATAATATATATAGACAAGCAGAATAACTGGGATGGTCTGTATTTCAAAATTTGATGTTTCTGTTTTTGCTAAACACTGCCTTTATTACGGTGGCTGATTTAACAGTTAACATGTCAGTTTTGAATTTCCGTGCCAATCATATTAGTTAAAGGTATGTTTTTTTCTGTGATGCACCCTTGATTTTCTATAACATACAGAAGACAACTTTTCAAATCAAGGTTTCTACTGGTGTAAAATTCTGATAGTAGCAAAAATTTCTGCACATACTTGTACATGTAGCACTGTTAGGCCTTTAGACTTTCAATATACATTTTAGACAAAGGCATTTTAAACTGGATTTATACTTCTTAAGAAAAACCAGATTTTTTAAAGGAATTTGGCAGGTCAAATCACTTAATAAAAATATTTCAGGTGGCTGTATTGGTTTTAGATAAACATAACCTAGTTTTTACATGTATTCTTGGCCAGTCAGTGAGAACTTTTACCAGGTTCAGCCCAATACATGCTATATGTTTGACCTACATGTAGATGGGGGTAAATATATGTAACATGTAGATTAATTTCAAAACTACAAGAGAAAGAACTTTACCAGAGCATCTGAAACATTGCTACTAACAAATGTTACACTGTGGTTTCCTCCTGTTTTAAATTGTGGAGCAATGCTTTTAAGGTTTAAATATTTAATTGGGATAATGTACATCAGTAAGTTAATACGACAAATCTTGTATTCATGTATGAGTTCTCAACAATACCCTCTATCTGGAGATCAATTGATATATGGAAATGAATTCATGAGAAGTGGGAATCTATGTATGTGTAGGAGTTGATGATATTGTGACAGCCTTGAGAAGGAGCATTATGTTGTGGTTGTACCAGCTGACAGTAAATACCACCACTCTTTATTCACACAGACTTTGTATGATGTATTTTAGGGAGTAGACCAGAGCAGAAATAGCCCTGCACTGGCCACAAACATACTGTATTCTACACACCTGACACTGTGGGTTTACCAAACATCTTCTCAGAACCATCATACGTTAACCGATTTCTGTCGCGGTCTAAAAAATAATACCTAGCAAAGGTTTTCTTTGGACCCTTCACTTTGATCAAATCACATCCTGTTTCTAATTCCCTTAAGATGGTCTCAACTGAAAAAACAAAAAACAAAAATTAAGAACCAGATCTGAAAAAGTATCATTATTTTCTAATAGTTTCAGACTGCTTACTATTAATATATATATGAACAATAAAACACACGGGCACAGGGAAAATCTGCCTGTCTAAAATAACCATGGAGACAAGTTTCTTATTGTGTTAAAAAGGGCATATCATTTAGACGTTTATACCAAATCATAAAATGTTATAATAAACCACAACCTATGATATTTCACTAGGTTGACGACAGACAGGAGTTTGGCCTTGGTCAGTAGAATTTTCTCGAAAAGATCATCAGTATTTTTTACCAAGCTAACATGTCGATTTGCTATAGGTTTTAGATAGTAATCAATTAGCTCTTATATTCTTTGAAGGAGGGGAAATCTCTAGAAATACATAGGGATTATCGTCGATAACAACCTTCAAGGTACTTAAAACATTTCACGTCAATTACCTCCAGTGACCCTCAAGCTAATAAAAACAGACAGAAGTATGTCCTTTCAGTGGCTTATCTGTGTAGCCATTTTTCCGTTTTAGGATGACGTGATGTTGGTATAGATATTTTTAGATCAATAATGACGTATTTTTACCGCTCTCTAATGTATAATGGTAGATTTAGGTCCAAAAAAAACATGGCGACAAACTTGAAGTGGGAAGATTGTCTCCGAATATATAGGTCAGTATGCAACCGCGCGCCATTGCTTAGCCAGCCATTGGCTAAACTGCATCACATGAGTACTCTATAACGCACTTAAATTTTTATTCAACAATAATTGGATAAAACTAATGAAAAAATGGTGGCGGCCTTGTGAATGGCCTATGGAGCTTATTCTCTATTGTAACGCCACCTTCAAATTTCAATTATTCGCTTACGAGGGGATAAAACATATATTGTACAGTTGTTTTGGACTAAATGAACCCTACTCTTTCCATCTAAACTAGTCTAAAGCTTAGATTTTCTTTCCCTTTAACATTCACTACCGAAATCCGAGATAATAGGACCCCCTGGGGGCATTGGAGGCTTGGGTCATTTTCTCAATGGGTTTGTGTATTTTCGAAATATAGAGTACACTGATATTAAAATTAACGTCAGATTCCAAAGATCAATACTGCGTTTTATTAATATGGCCTTTTTCTTCAAGGGAACGAAGAATTCTATTGCAATTTCCAACATTTTCAGGCCTTATTTCCCTAAAACACATGGGCACAGGGAAAATCTTCTTGTCTAAAATAACCATGGAGACAAGTTTCTAATTGTGTTAAAAATAGGTATATCATTTAAACTTTTATACCCAATCATAAGTTGTTATAATAAACTAAAACCTGTGAAATTTGAAACAGAAAGGAGTTTGACTTTAGTTGGTAGAATTTTCTGGAACAGATAATTTGGCAACAAATCATCAGTATTTTTATAAAGCGAAGGTACAGATCATTTAGACCTTTATACATATTGGCCTTAGTCAGAATTTTCTGGAACACTTTGTAATACATTCAAAATGCTTACAGATCTTCAACTATGGCAACAACATCGGTTGACTGAGATTAAACCCCATAGGATCATGGGAAAAGAAAGTGAAAATTTTGGTTACCCCAAAACTTTCCCTATCCAAATGTTTGTGCTTGGTAGGCCTGTCTGCAGCGGAAGTGAGAAAAGGGATTCCATACATGTAAATGTACATGTCCATTAAACATTGAAAATGCGTTATCCTGATAAGATATTATAAACTTTTCCACTTCAATCTTTTTGTTAGAATTTTGTGCTGTGAATATGAAAATGACAGATGTACATGTACTCATTTTGGCTTGACTTGACACAATGGCTCAAATCGTTTCCCAGTCAGCTCAGTTATGGTTCAGTAACGGTGAGGGTATTTTACTGGTACAGTGCCAAGCTATTCATTAGGGACAACAAGTGGCTTTATAATGGCATGGCACTGTCTTTGATCCAGTTGCCAGTACTGGGCCTTTTCAATGAAAATACTAAGACCACAGCAATTACAGTTCTGCAGATTTCAGTAACATTGAACAGAGTCCATTATTAGGAGAATCCACAGAACACAGCAATTACAGTTCTGCAGATTTCAGTAACATTGGACAGAGTCCATTATTAGGAGAATCCACAGAACACAGCAATTACAGTTCTGCAGATTTCAATAACATTGGACAGAGTCCATTATTAGGAGAATCCACAGAACACAGCAATTACAGTTCTGCAGATTTCAATAACATTGGACAGAGTCCATTATTAGGAGAATCCATAGAACACAGCAATTACAGTTCTGTAGATTTCAGTAACATTGGACAGAGTCCATTATTAGGAGAATCCACTAAACACAGCAATTACAGTTCTGCAGATTTCAGTAACATTGGACAGAGTCCATTATTAGGAGAATCCACAGAACACAGCAATTACAGTTCTGCAGATTTCAGTAACATTGGACAGAGTCCATTATTAGGAGAATCCACAGAACACAGCAATTACAGTTCTGCAGATTTCAATAACATTGGACAGAGTCCACTATTAGGAGAATCCACAGAACACAACAATTACAGTTCTGCAGATTTCAGTAACATTGGACAGAGTCCATTATTAGGAGAATCCACAGAACACAGCAATTACAGTTCTGCAGATTTCAGTAACATTGGACAGAGTCCATTATTAGGAGAATCCACAGAACACAGCAATTACAGTTCTGCAGATTTCAATAACATTGGACAGAGTCCATTATTAGGAGAATCCATAGAACACAGCAATTACAGTTCTGTAGATTTCAGTAACATTGGACAGAGTCCATTATTAGGAGAATCCACTAAACACAGCAATTACAGTTCTGCAGATTTCAGTAACATTGGACAGAGTCCATTATTAGGAGAATCCACTAAACACAGCAATTACAGTTCTGCAGATTTCAGTAACATTGGACAGAGTCCATTATTAGGAGAATCCACAGAACACAGCAATTACAGTTCTGCAGATTTCAATAACATTGGACAGAGTCCACTATTAGGAGAATCCACAGAACACAACAATTACAGTTCTGCAGATTTCAGTAACATTGGACAGAGTCCATTATTAGGAGAATCCACAGAACACAGCAATTACAGTTCTGCAGATTTCAGTAACATTGGACAGAGTCCATTATTAGGAGAATCCACAGAACACAGCAATTACAGTTCTGCAGATTTCAATAACATTGGACAGAGTCCATTATTAGGAGAATCCATAGAACACAGCAATTACAGTTCTGTAGATTTCAGTAACATTGGACAGAGTCCATTATTAGGAGAATCCACTAAACACAGCAATTACAGTTCTGCAGATTTCAACAACATTGGACAGAGTCCATTATTAGGAGAATCCACAGAACACAGCAATTACAGTTCTGCAGATTTCAATAACATTGGACAGAGTCCACTATTAGGAGAATCCACAGAACACAACAATTACAGTTCTGCAGATTTCAGTAACATTGGACAGAGTCCATTATTAGGAGAATCCACTAAACACAGCAATTACAGTTCTGCAGATTTCAGTAACATTGGACAGAGTCCATTATTAGGAGAATCCACAGAACACAGCAATTACAGTTCTGCAGATTTCAGTAACATTGGACAGAGTCCATTATTAGGAGAATCCATAGAACACAGCAATTACAGTTCTGCAGATTTCAGTAACATTGGACAGAGTCCATTATTAGGAGAATCCACAGAACACAGCAATTACAGTTCTGCAGATTTCAGTAACATTGGACAGAGTCCATTATTAGGAGAATCCACTAAACACAGCAATTACAGTTCTGCAGATTTCAGTAACATTGGACAGAGTCCATTATTAGGAGAATCCACTAAACACAGCAATTACAGTTCTGCAGATTTCAATAACATTGGACAGAGTCCATTATTAGGAGAATCCACTGAACACAGCAATTACAGTTCTGCAGATTTCAATAACATTGGACAGAGTCCACTATTAGGAGAATCCACAGAACACAACAATTACAGTTCTGCAGATTTCAGTAACATTGGACAGAGTCCATTATTAGGAGAATCCACAGAACACAGCAATTACAGTTCTGCAGATTTCAGTAACATTGGACAGAGTCCATTATTAGGAGAATCCACTAAACACAGCAATTACAGTTCTGCAGATTTCAGTAACATTGGACAGAGTCCATTATTAGGAGAATCCACTGAACACAGCAATTACAGTTCTGCAGATTTCAATAACATTGGACAGAGTCCACTATTAGGAGAATCCACAGAACACAACAATTACAGTTCTGCAGATTTCAGTAACATTGGACAGAGTCCATTATTAGGAGAATCCACAGAACACAGCAATTACAGTTCTGCAGATTTCAGTAACATTGGACAGAGTCCATTATTAGGAGAATCCACTAAACACAGCAATTACAGTTCTGCAGATTTCAGTAACATTGGACAGAGTCCATTATTAGGAGAATCCACAGAACACAGCAATTACAGTTCTGCAGATTTCAGTAACATTGGACAGAGTCCATTATTAGGAGAATCCATAGAACACAGCAATTACAGTTCTGCAGATTTCAGTAACATTGAACAGAGTCCATTATTAGGAGAATCCACAGAACACAGCAATTACAGTTCTGCAGATTTCAATAACATTGGACAGAGCCCAGTGTTGCACTCATAGCAAAGGGCTTCCATTACACACATGGTCTAAGGTGTTAAATATAAAGCCAATCAGGCTGAATGTCACCTGGGGCCTGAGTCAGTCACGCTTCATTGATTGACAACATTCCACACAGCAGGAGCATTCAGCAATTCTCCTATCGTTAATCAACCATATCAGGGAGTCCAGACATCCCAAAACATAGTCAGCCTTTATGTGGTACAAGTACAACACAAACGTAATTTCACATTCTACTACCATGGATTGCCGGGTTATCTAAAGAGAGCACGAGAGGTCAGGGGAACACATCCAAAGGTCTTAAAGTACACTATATTGCAGATTGATTCTTATCATCAATACTTATTATCAATACTTAACTTCTTTAACAATTGAAATTTCGAAAAAAAAATCTGAATTTTTGCAGTGCATGTCGCTTTAATGAGGAACAAGAAAACAATTGGTCTCCTAAAACTGCTATGATGGTCTCAAAAATGAAACATTTAGTGATAGGATTGAAAAATATATATATATATACAAATGTAATTTCAACCGGTACACAATTTTGGGCATGACCCAAAACTACAAATTATGGCCGAAATGGAGAGGGACATAACAGTTTTAACTCAAATTGAAAGGGGCACAGCAATTGCAACTCAGATGGAGAGGGACACAACATTTTTAACTCAGATGGAGAGGGACACAGCAGTTTTAATTCAGATGGAGAGGGACACAACAGTTTAAACTCAGATGGAGAGGGACACAACAGTTTTAACTCAGATGGGGTGGGGGGACACAACATTTTTAACTCAAATGGAGAGAGACACAGCAGTTTTAACTCAGATGGGGATGGGCACAGCATTTTAATTCAGATGGAGAGACACAGTGGTTAGAACTCAAATGGAGATAGACACAGCATTTTAACTCAGATAAAGAGGGGCACAGCAGTTTTAACTCAGATGGAGAGACACAGCAGTTTTAATTCAGATGGAGAGAGACACAGCAGTTTTAACTCAGATGGAGAGAGACACAGCATTTTAATTCAGATGGAGAGGGACAAAGTGGTTAGAACTCAAATGGAGAGAGACACAGCATTTTAATTCAGATGGAGAGGGGCACAGCAGTTTTAACTCAGATGGAGAGGGCACAGCATTTTAATTCAGATGGAGAGACACAGTGGTTAGAACTCAAATGGAGAGAGACACAGCATTTTAACTCAGATGGAGAGACACAGCAGTTTTAATTCAGATGGAGAGAGACACAGCAGTTTTAACTCAGATGGAGAGAGACACAGCATTTTAACTCAGATGGAGAGACACAGCATTTTAACTCAGATGGAGAGGGACACAGCATTTTAATTCAGATGGAGAGGGACACAGTGGTTACAACTCAAATGGAGAGGGACACAGCATTTTAATTCAGATGGAGAGGGACACAGTGGTTAAAACTCAAATGGAGAGAGACACAGCATTTTAACTCAGATGGAGAGAGACACAGCATTTTAATTCAGATGGAGAGGAACACAACAGTTTTAACTCAGATGGAGAGGGGCACAGCAGTTTTAATTCAGATGGAGAGGGGCACAGCAGTTTTAATTCAGATGGAGAGACACAGCAGTTTTAATTCAGATGGAGAGACACAGCAGTTTTAATACAGATGGAGAGGGGCACAGCAGTTTTAATTCAGATGGAGAGGGGCACAGCAGTTTTAATTCAGATGGAGAGACACAGCAGTTTTAACTCAGATGGAGAGACACAGCAGTTTTAATTCAGATGGAGAGGGGCACAGCAGTTTTAACTCAGATGGAGAGAGACACAGCAGTTTTAACTCAGATGGAGAGAGACACAGCAGTTTTAACTCAGATGGAGAGAGACACAGCAGTTTTAACTCAGATGGAGAGAGACACAGCAGTTTTAACTCAGATGGAGAGGGACACAGCAGTTTTAACTCAGATGGAGAGAGACACAGCATTTTAATTCAGATGGAGAGGAACACAACAGTTTTAACTCAAATTGACAGAGACACAGCAGTTTTAATTCAGATGGGGGGGGGGGGGGCACAACAGTTTTAACTCAGATGGAGAGAGACACAGCAGTTTTAATTCAGATGGGGGGACACAACAGTTTTAATTCAGATGGAGAGGGACACAGCAGTTTTAACTCAGATGGGGGGGGGGAGGGGGAGCACAACAGTTTTAACTCAGATGGAGAGAGACACAACAGTTTTAATTGAGATGGGGTGGGGGGACACAACATTTTTAACTCAAATGGAGAGAGACACAGCAGTTTTAACTCAGATGGGGAGAGACACAGCATTTTAATTCAGATGGAGATGGGCACAGCATTTTAATTCAGATGGAGAGACACAGTGGTTAGAACTCAAATGGAGATAGACACAGCATTTTAACTCAGATGGAGAGAGACACAACAGTTTTAATTGAGATGGGGTGGGGGGACACAGCATTTTAACTCAGATGGAGAGGGGCACAGCAGTTTTAACTCAGATGGAGAGACACAGCAGTTTTAATTCAGATGGAGAGAGACACAGCAGTTTTAACTCAGATGGAGAGAGACACAGCATTTTAATTCAGATGGAGAGGGACAAAGTGGTTAGAACTCAAATGGAGAGAGACACAGCATTTTAATTCAGATGGAGAGGGGCACAGCAGTTTTAACTCAGATGGAGAGGGCACAGCATTTTAATTCAGATGGAGAGACACAGTGGTTAGAACTCAAATGGAGAGAGACACAGCATTTTAACTCAGATGGAGAGGGGCACAGCAGTTTTAACTCAGATGGAGAGACACAGCAGTTTTAATTCAGATGGAGAGAGACACAGCAGTTTTAACTCAGATGGAGAGAGACACAGCATTTTAACTCAGATGGAGAGACACAGCATTTTAACTCAGATTGAGAGGGACACCGCATTTTAATTCAGATGGAGAGGGACACAGTGGTTAGAACTCAAATGGAGAGGGACACAGCATTTTAATTCAGATGGAGAGGGACACAGCATTTTAATTCAGATGGAGAGGGACACAGTGGTTAGAACTCAAATGGAGAGAGACACAGCATTTTAATTCAGATGGAGAGGAACACAACAGTTTTAACTCAGATGGAGAGGGGCACAGCAGTTTTAATTCAGTTGGAGAGGGGCACAGCAGTTTTAATTCAGATGGAGAGACACAGCAGTTTTAATTCAGATGGAGAGACACAGCAGTTTTAATTCAGATGGAGAGGGGCACAGCAGTTTTAATTCAGATGGAGAGGGACACAGCAGTTTTAATTCAGATGGAGAGACACAGCAGTTTTAACTCAGATGGAGAGACACAGCAGTTTTAATTCAGATGGAGAGGGGCACAGCAGTTTTAACTCAGATGGAGAGAGACACAGCAGTTTTAACTCAGATGGAGAGAGACACAGCAGTTTTAACTCAGATGGAGAGAGACACAGCAGTTTTAACTCAGATGGAGAGAGACACAGCAGTTTTAACTCAGATGGAGAGGGACACAGCAGTTTTAACTCAGATGGAGAGAGACACAGCATTTTAATTCAGATGGAGAGGAACACAACAGTTTTAACCCAGATGGAGAGAGACACAGCAGTTTTAATTCAGATGGGGGGGGGGGGGGCACAACAGTTTTAACTCAGATGGAGAGAGACACAGCAGTTTTAATTCAGATGGGGGGACACAGCAGTTTTAATTCAGATGGAGAGGGACACAGCAGTTTTAACTCAGATGGGGGGGGGGGGAGGGGGAGCACAACAGTTTTAACTCAGATGGAGAGAGACACAACAGTTTAAATTCAGATGGGGGGACACAACAGTTTTAACTCAGGTGGAGAGGGACACAGCAGATTTAATTCAGATTGGGGGGGGGGGGGCACAACAGTTTTAACTCAGATGGAGAGAGACACAGCAGTTTTAATTCAGATGGGGGGACAAAACAGTTTTAATTCAGATGGAGAGGGACACAGCAGTTTTAACTCAGATGGGGGGGGGGGCACAACAGTTTTAACTCAGATGGAGAGAGACAAGGCAGTTTTAATTCAGATGGTGGGACACAACAGTTTTAATTCAGATGGAGAGGGACACAGCAGTTTTAACTCAGATGGGGGGGGGGGACACAACATTTTTAACTCAGATGGAGAGGGACACAGCAAATTTAATTCAGATGGGGGGGGGGGGGCACAACAGTTTTAACTCAGATGGAGAGAGACAGCAGTTTTAATTCAGATGGGGGGACACAACAGTTTTAATTCAAATAGAAAGGGACACAGCAGTTACAGCCCAGATGGAGACCGAAAGGGCCATAAGTTTTTACACAGATGAAGGATATGCACTGTAAATGACCTCAGTGTGGTACGATAGAAATCTGTTCATTTCCTATTGCTTGTATCAGTATGATTTGTCTACCATACATGTTCATGAATATCCCTTAAATATATATGATGAATGAGGTATTGTTAACAAGATGTACAAAGGGTGTGGTTAAACCTTCTCTACAACTATGAACGTATCTAAGTACATGTAGCTTCTATCATAAAGCAATGAACAATTGAGTAATATCATATGTCAAAACAAAGTATAAAGTCTACACAATTACAAAAAGCATTCATGTCATGAAAAAAAAAAACATTCTCTTTATAATTTGGCAGCTCATGCCACTTAAAAGTAAATCATTAATTTCTGAGACCGATGAGGTCATTCTGGTTTCTTTTTTTTTTTACAGGTTTCAGTTTATAATGACTTTGAGAAGAACACTTCTATGTAAAGATTTATAAGCAATTATTTGATACATGTACGTGTCAATTTATTTCTATGAATATTCATCCACTTGTAGGCCATTTAGAACTAATTGGTAATAATCACTGCCAATGATTTTTTAACATATTTTATATAGGCATCATACATGTAGATAATTTCTGCAGGGGTTTCAAAACATGCCAAAAATATTTCCCTTTTTAGTAAAAAAAATTGTTTACTAATACATTACATACATGTATATATATGCATGAAGACTAAAACACACGTGCACAAGAAAAATGTAATAAAAATAATAATATACATGTACAGTAATGAGTATGTGTATGTGGTATTATAGTTTGGTGTTTTGTGATTTTACTAGACGTCACAGTCATGAAATAAACCCATGCAAAAATAAGTTTAGTCATTTGTTAAAGTTTTTTGTTATAAAACCCTACAGGTATGTCGTTTTCTGTCACATCAATCAAGACCTTGATTGATTAATTGATTTTATTCCTTGCACTCAAGATTATTTCACTGGCGGCTTTCCCATTTTTAGTTTGGGTTGAGGGGGGTATAGATGTGGTACTCTATATTTCGAAAATACACAAACCCATTGAAAAAATGCCCCCAGGGCATCCTATTATCTCGGAATTTGGTAGTGAACGTTAAAGAATATCAGAGCTGATTGATTATTATCTAAACCTCTAGCAAATCGGCGTGTTAGTGTTACCAAAAATACTGTTGATTTGTAGCCAAATTATCTAAAGAAGTCTATTGACTAAGGCCAAACTTCTGCCTGTCGTCACCTAATGAAATACCATGGGTTGTGGTTTATTATAACAAACTTATGATTGGGTATAAACGTTAGATAGTACATGTATGCCCCTTTTTAACACAATAAGAAACTTGTCTCCATGGTTATTTTAGACATGAAAATTTTCCCTGTGCCCGTGTGTTTTAGTGTTCATAAAATAAATATATATGTGGCTTATTATAACAACTTATAATTGGGTATAAACGTCTAAATGATATGCCACTTCTTAACACAAAAAGACACTTGTGTCCATGGTTATTTTAACCAAGAAGATTTTCTCCGTGCCCGTGTGTTTTAATGTTCAAAAATATATATGATTCTGTAGTTGCCATTTCAATTCACTCCAGAAGATGACAAAATATTAATAATTGTCGAAATATTGAGTTATTAGAAAGTTCTCCATTTTCGGATTAACAATGGACCTACCAAGGGGCCATTGGATTTAATAATAACGATCGGTTCGGGTAGCCCGTACGGAAACATAAATATGTTACCCATCAGGAAAGCCGGTATATGGTATGATGTATAACTAAACTAGCATCCGTATTAATGGTTGGTTCTCAACATTTCAATATACGAAACAGATTCAATATTTCTGACTGACACCCAAATTATCTGGCTGAATACTTTCGTATTATGTGAAATTCTCCATTGATCGTTTCTACTCTAGAAATATAAATACTAGTTAATTTATTAATCAACTACTGTAGGCAAACACTTGGGGTTACTTGGTTCTAACTTATATCAATGATAATACTATTGGTCTTAATCAATAGCTATCACTATATTTCAACATTAGGATACAAGTAGATCAATATAGCCTACCTATTGAATGGGCCAGGCTGACCTCATTGTAACAGAAACATAAACTGGATGAGACTTAATGTTATTTAGATGCCGGTAGGCCTGCAGACAGTCATTTCATTGGATACATCAAAATGGTAATTCAATTATAATATTGTCAAACTATCAAATTGATAATCAAATAAGAGAAGGCATTAATTTTTCACAAGGTTCATTGTTAAGTCTTTGGCCAATAATATTTCTGAAAATTAAGTCACAAATGTCCAGGCCTATTAAAACAAGAATGGCCATTTTACTATACTGCACAACTTTATCTAATTAATTGTCTTATATTGGTCAATTAGCTGTAACACTAGCTCCGGCATGTTGCGTTAATGTGATTGTGAGGCCCGAAGGGATTGTTTACTACAATTATTAGAAATATAACACCTGGTCCTATGAAAACATGGTTAAACCTAAATGGCACTAAAATCTTACTTGGGACAAGTTTTGTGAGTTTTCTTCTAAGTTTAACTGATGCTAATGAAACAGGTTTAGATGCGGCCTGGAATGTCTTACAGTTTAAAATGAGGTTAGGCTGTATGTGAAATTATGCGGTGTCCTGTAGCCGTAACGAGTCAACGAAGTTGGTTAACTTGACAAAAAATGGAGCACATTAAAGTACATGCAAAGTAGCCAAAAGTCAAAATAAGATAGAATTGTTTCACCATAGCTATGGAAAAGTGTTGAAAACTTACTGTCCGAAGATTTAGCAGAAGCCATATCCTTTTATAAAGTGTATCCTGGCCTGTAGTTGTTACAATCCCTCATTGAAGTTTGTTCCTTTCGTCTGACTGTCAGTGGTCTCACTCAGGCAGATCTCGTTATAGGTGTCACGTGACAAGGTGTAGTTGGCAAACCGAGCAGGTCTTACTGTATTTATAGCCTATATTTATAAGCTATACATAGGCCTAAAGGCTGTATGAAATCCCGATAAAGATTATATAACTATAGACTTATCCAAATAACTTATCATTTTTGGTAGGGTAAACAAAAACAAAAACTGCTTGGCCTAGCACAGGACAAATGCGAAAAAGTCAAATGGGCATTGATAAAGATAAATTCGAATCAACCATTCAAGTTAGCCCTAGGCCTACATCCTAATTTCTATTCTAAAGTATAGACCTGTGTTATACCTGTACGTTCGTTTCCCATAGTATAGAGGCATGGTGGGGTAAAAATAACATATACCCCCCCCCCCCCCTCCACCCTGCGACCCCACCTTTTCACAAAACTCCTTATATCAGTCAAGCAGATTTCACTGCATCCGAGTGTTTTGATCAGTGGCATAGAGCTTATTTTAATCGGGATAAACTCTTGCCTTGGTGGGTGGTTTTTTTTTTGTGGGGGGGGGGGGGGGGGGGGGGGGTTCTGCCAATTATATAGGCCTATATTGGGTGCATATAACACTGTGGGGATTGGTGTATAAAGCTGTGAGGATTGGTGTATAAAGCTGTGGAGACTGGTGTATAAAGCTGTGGGGATTGGTGTATTAAGTTGTGGGGATTGGTGTATAAAGCTGTGGGGATTGGTGTATAAAGCTGTGGGGATTGGTGTATTAGGTTGTGGGGATTGGTGTATAAAGCTGTGGGGATTGGTGTATAAAGCTGTGGGGATTGGTGTATAAAGCTGTGGGGATTGGTGTATTAAGTTGTGGGGATTGGTGTATAAAGCTGTGGGGATTGGTGTATAAAGCTGTGGGGATTGGTGTATAAAGCTCTGGGGATTGGCGTATAAAGCTCTGGGGATTGGTGTATAAAGCTGTGGGGATTGGTGTATTAAGTTGTGGGGATTGGTGTATAAAGCTGTGGAGACTGGTGAATAAAGCTGTGGGAATTGGTGTATTAAGTTGTGGGGATTGGTGTATTAAGTTGTGGGGATTGGCGTATAAAGCTCTGGGGATTGGTGTATAAAGCTGTGGGGATTGGCGTATTAAGTTATGGGGATTGGTGTATAAATTAGGCTGTGGGAATTGGTGGATAAAGCTCTGGGCGCTTGGTGAATAAAACTGTGGGGATTGGTGAATAAAGCTGTGGGGATTGTTGTATTAGGTTGTGGGGATTGGTGTATAAATTAAGCTGTGGGTATTGGTGAATAAAGCTGTGGGGATTGGTGGATAAAGCTCAGTGGATTGGTGTATAAAGCTCTGGGGATTGGTGTATTAAGCTGTAGGGATTGGTGTATAAAGCTGTGGAGACTGGTGAATAAAGCTGTGGGGATTGGTGTATAAAGCAGTGGGGATTGGTGTATTAAGTTGTGGGGATTGGTGTGTACAGCTGTGGGGATTGGTGTATAAAGCTGTGGGGATTGGTGTATAAAGCTGTGGGGATTGGTGTATTAAGTTGTGGGGATTGGTGTGTACAGCTGTGGGGATTGGTGTATAAAGCTGTGGGGATTGGTGTATTAAGTTGTGGGGATTGGTGTATAAATTAGGCTGTGGGAATTGGTGGATAAAGCTCTGGGCGATTGGTGAATAAAACTGTGGGGATTGGTGAATAAAGCTGTGGGGATTGTTGTATTAGGTTGTGGGGATTGGTGTATAAATTAAGCTGTGGGTATTGGTGAATAAAGCTGTGGGGATTGGTGGATAAAGCTCAGTGGATTGGTGTAGCCTATACAGTTGTGGGGATTGGTCCATACATCTGTGGGGATTGATGTGTAAAGCTGTGGGGATTGATGTGTAAAGCTGTGGGATCGGTGTATATAGCTGTGGGGATTGGTGTATAAAGGTGTGGGGATCGGTGTATAAAGGTGTAGGGATTGATGTGTAAAGCTGTGGGATCGGTGTATATAGCTGTGGGGATTGGTGTATAAATCTGTGGGGATTGGTGTGTAAAGCTGTGGGGACTGGTGTATAAAGCTGTGGGGATTGGTGTATAAAGCTGTGGGGATTGGTGTATAGAGCTGTGGGGATTGGTGTATAAAGCTGTGGGGATTGGTGTATAAAGCTGTGGGGATTGGTGTATAAAGCTGTGGGGACTGGTGTATAAAGCTGTTGGGATTGGTGTATAGAGCTGTGGGGATTGGTGTATAAAGCTGTGGGGATTGGTGTATAAAGCTGTGGTGATTGGTGTATAAAGCTGTGGTGATTGGTGTATAAAGCTGTGGGGATTGGTGTATGAAGGTGTGGGGATTGGTGTATAAAGCTGTGGGGATTGGTGTATAAAGCTGTGGGGATTGGTGTATAAAGCAGTGGGGATTGGTGTATAAAGCTGTGGGGATTGGTGTATAAAACTGTGGTGATTGGTGTATAAATCTCTGGGGATTGGTGTATAAAGCTGTGGGGATTGGTGTATAAAGCTGTGGTGATTGGTGTATAAAGCTGTGGGGATTGGTGTATAAAGCTGTGGGGATTGGTGTATAAAGCTGTGGGGATTGGTGTATAAAGCTGTAGGGATTGGTGTATAAAGCTGTGGGGACTGGTGTATAAAGCTGTGGGGATTGGTGTATAAAGCTGTGGTGATTGGTGTATAAAGCTGTGGGGGTTGGTGTATAAAGGTGTGGGGGTTGGTGTATAAAGCTGTGGGGATTGGTGTATAAAGCTGTGGGGATTGGTGTATAAAGCTGTGGGGATCGGTGTATAAAGGTGTGGGGGTTGGTGTATAAAGCTGTGGGGATCTTTGTATATAGCTGTGGTGATTGGTGTATAAAGCTATGGTGATTGGTGTATAAAGCTGTGGGGGTTGGTGTATAACGGTGTGGTGATTGGTGCATAAAGCTGTGGGGATTGGTGCATAAAGCTGTGGGGTTGGTGTATAAAGGTGTGGTGATTGGTGCATAAAGCTGTGGGGATTGGTGTATAAAGCTGTGGGAATTGGTGTATAAAGGTGTGGTGATTGGTGTGTAAAGCTGTGGTGATTGGTATATAAAGCTGTGGGGGCTGGTGTATAAAGCTGTGGGGATTGGTGTATAAAGCTGTAGGGACGTATAAAGCTGTGTTGATTGGTGTATAAAGCTGTGGTGATTGGTGTATAAAGCTGTGGGGGTTGGTGTATAAAGCTGTGGGGATTGGTGTATAAAGGTGTGGTGATTAGTGTATAAAGCTGTGGGGGTTGGTGTATAACGGTGTGGTGATTGGTGTATAAAGCTGTGGGGGTTGGTGTATAAAGCTGTGGGGATTGGTGTATAAAGCAGTGGGAATTGGTGTATAAAGGTGTGGTGATTAGTGTATAAAGCTGTGGGGATTGGTGTATAAAGCTGTGGGAATTGGTGTATAAAGGTGTGGTGATTGGTGTGTAAAGCTGTGGTGATTGGTATATAAAGCTGTGGGGGCTGGTGTATAAAGCTGTGGGGATTGGTGTATAAAGCTGTAGGGACGTATAAAGCTGTGTTGATTGGTGTATAAAGCTGTGGTGATTGGTGTATAAAGCTGTGGTGATTGGTGTATAAAGCTGTGGTGATTGGTGTATAAAGCTGTGGTGATTGGTGTATAGAGCTGTGGTGATTGGTGTATAAAGCTGTGGGGATTGGTGTATAAAGGTGTGGGGGTTGGTGTATAAAGGTGTGGGGGTTGGTGTATAAAGCTGTGGGGATTGGTGTATAAAGATGTGGGGATTGGTGTATAAAGGTGTGGGGGTTGGTGTATAAAGGTGTGGGGGTTGGTGTATAAAGCTGTGGGGATTGGTGTATAAAGATGTGGGGATTGGTGTATAAAGCTGTGGGGATCGGTGTATACAGGTGTGGGGGTTGGTGTATAAAGCTGTGGTGATTGGTGTATAAAGCTGTGGGGATTGGTGTATAAAGGTGTGGGGATCGGTGTATAAAGGTATGGGGTTGGTGTATAAAGCTGCGGTGATTGGTGTATAAAGCTGTGGTGATTGGTGTATAAAGCTGTGGGGATTGGTGTATAAAGCTGTGGTGATTGGTGTATAAAGGTGTGGAGACTGGTGTATAAAGGTGTGGTGATTGGTGTATAAAGCTGTGGGGATCGGTGTATAAAGCTGTGGGGATCGGTGTATAAAGGTGTGGGGGTTGGTGTATAAAGGTGTGGGGGTTGGTGTATAAAGCTGTGGGGATTGGTGTATAAAGATGTGGGGATTGGTGTATAAAGCTGTGGGGGTTGGTGTATAAAGCTGTGGTGATTGGTGTATAAAGCTGTGGTGATTGGTGTATAAAGCTGTGGTGATTGGTGTATAAATCTGTGGGGATTGGTGCATACAGCTGTGGGGATTGGTGTATAAATCTGTGTGGATTGGTGTATAAAGCTGTGGTGATTGGTGTATAAAGCTGTAGGGGCTGGTGTATAAAGCTGTAGGGACGTATAAAGCTGTGTTGATTGGTGTATAAAGCTGTTGGGACGTATAAAGCTGTGGGGATTGGTGCATACAGCTGTGGGGATTGGTGTATAAAGCTGTGGGGATTGGTGTATAAAGGTGTGGTGGTTGGTGTATAAAGCTGTGGTGATTGGTGTATACAGCTGTGGGGATTGGTGCATAAAGCTGTGGTGGTTGGTGTATACAGCTGTGGTGGTTGGTGTATAAAGCTGTGGGGATTGGTGTATACAGCTGTGGTGGTTGGTGTATAAAGCTGTGGGGATTGGTGCATACAGCTGTGGGGATTGGTGTATAAAGCTGTGGGGATTGGTGTATAAAGCTGTGGGGATTGGTGAATAAAGATGTGGTGGTTGGTGTATAAAGCTGTGGTGATTGGTGTGTAAAGCTGTGGTGATTGGTGTATAAAGCTGTGGGGGTTGGTGCATACAGCTGTTGTGATTGGCGTATAAAGCTGTGGGGATTGGTGTATAAAGGTGTGGGGATTGGTGTATAAAGGTGTGGGGTTGGTGTATAAAGCTGCGGTGATTGGTGTATAAAGCTGTGGTGATTGGTGTATAAAGCTGTGGGGATTGGTGTATAAAGCTGTGGTGATTGGTGTATAAAGGTGTGGAGACTGGTGTATAAAGGTATGGTGATTGGTGTATAAAGCTGTGGGGATTGGTGTATAAAGCTGTGGGGATCGGTGTATAAAGGTGTGGGGGTTGGTGTATAAAGGTGTGGGGGTTGGTGTATAAAGCTGTGGGGATTGGTGTATAAAGATGTGGGGATTGGTGTATAAAGCTGTGGGGGTTGGTGTATAAAGCTGTGGTGATTGGTGTATAAAGCTGTGGTGATTGGTGTATAAAGCTGTGGTGATTGGTGTATAAATCTGTGGGGATTGGTGCATACAGCTGTGGGGATTGGTGTATAAATCTGTGTGGATTGGTGTATAAAGCTGTGGTGATTGGTGTATAAATCTGTAGGGGCTGGTGTATAAAGCTGTAGGGACGTATAAAGCTGTGTTGATTGGTGTATAAAGCTGTTGGGACGTATAAAGCTGTGGGGATTGGTGCATACAGCTGTGGGGATTGGTGTATAAAGCTGTGGGGATTGGTGTATAAAGGTGTGGTGGTTGGTGTATAAAGCTGTGGTGATTGGTGTATACAGCTGTGGGGATTGGTGCATAAAGCTGTGGTGGTTGGTGTATACAGCTGTGGTGGTTGGTGTATAAAGCTGTGGGGATTGGTGTATACAGCTGTGGTGGTTGGTGTATAAAGCTGTGGGGATTGGTGCATACAGCTGTGGGGATTGGTGTATAAAGCTGTGGGGATTGGTGAATAAAGATGTGGTGGTTGGTGTATAAAGCTGTGGTGATTGGTGTGTAAAGCTGTGGTGATTGGTGTATAAAGCTGTGGGGGTTGGTGCATACAGCTGTGGTGATTGGCGTATAAAAGGGGTGGGGGTTGGTGTATAAAGCTGTGGTGATCGGTGTATAAAGGTGTGGGGGTTGGTGTATAAAGCTGTGGGGATCGGTGTATAAAGGTGTGGGGGTTGGTGTATAAAGGTGTGGTGGTTGGTGAATAAAGCTGTGGGGATTGGTGTATAAAGCTGTGGGGATTGGTGTATAAAGCTGTGGGGATTGGTGTATAAAGCTGTGGTTATTGGTGTATAAAGCTGTGGTGATTGGTGTATAAAGCTGTGGGAATTGGTATATAAAGCTGTGGGAACTGGTGTATAAAGCTGTGGGGATTGGTACACAGGGATTTGTCGGATCCTTCAAACCTCATCTCTGACCCTCATTTTCTCACTTGGACACCAAAATTGCAATGAGAAGGGTCCCATGGGATGCAAATAAATAACACAATATTATACAATAATGCATATTTAAACACTAATTGGACCCCACCCAATGTATATGGGACCCTACTCTTTATCTGATGGGGGGCCAATGAACCCCAACATTTTGGGAGCCAAGGAAAACCCTGGGTACATAAAGTTGTGGGGATTAGTGTATAAAGCTGTGGGCGATTGGTTTAAGTTTTCTGTGGTATATACATTAATTTATCTATGGGGGAGACTTTATAGGGCGAATAATGTATACAGTTGTGTGTTGTTGAAGGGCTGTACATTCGTTACCAGGTGTCATTACTGGCCTTGTCATAAACGGTTAAACCAAAACATATTGTCTCGTAGAATGGCGCGAGATTTCGATCGAAAGTCTGTGCATGGTTCGTTGTTCATTCATCACCGTTAGTTATATTTTTATTTCTGAGCACTAAATCGCAGGGACACAGGTTAAATCTGCTTGACTAAAATAACCATGGAGACAAGTTTCTAACTGTGTTAAAAAGGGCGGGAGGGGTGGGGGGGGGGGGGGGGGGCGTGGGATTAACGTCATCAGCATTGTTCTGGCTTTAAAAACGGGTTTTCTGCAGTTTCTTCTGTGTTAAAAATGCGATCCCATTTGAGGGTATATTTATAAGGATCACTGGAATGGCAATCAACCTGGAAAGGTAGCCTATGGTTTACGTGTGTAAGAATTATTCATTTTACGAAATACTTAGACCTGGGCACATTAACGCCTGCTTAATCGGACCAGATGCCCCTCGCCACGATAACCGAACCGTTCATCCATTAAGACACAGAAATATAGTCCAACGTTTAAAGCTGATCGCCTGCGAACGCTTCAACAACCGTTGGTTTTATGTTGGTCCATTGTGGTTGTGCTGTCTTGGTTTACAAATCTATATTGCTCTTTTTCTGTTTCAAAATCGGCAGCACCGGTGGTGCAAGTACAAGTTTTCTAGAGGGTTATTGCGGTTTAATTATTGCATTGTATGGATTCCGAAAGGGAGATGGGACATTGTCGTTGAATTTTGTAAATTGAGCAGGTTTTTGTTTAACCCAATGCATTAAAACTCAATCACACAGACATCACAGTGTTGGAGAGGTAATGGGTGGGCGGATTTATATTCTCCTCTATATGCCCTGGGCATCAGGCTGAGGAATAGTCTGGTCACATTATACCCAAACGTAATGTTAAAACCAGAATTTCTTTAGGATATGTCTGATCATCTATATAAGATATGTAACTGGTATGAATGATTGAAATCACCCCAAACGCAATGATGAATACGTAGTTTCAGATATGCCAGCTTTCTCTAACGACGTCAGCATGTCGGGACGGCGTTGTCATTTTACTCCATGCATTATTGTGAAAACAGCTTACATTTTCCTATTATCAAACTATTCTTGTGAAAAGGAGGAGATTCCAACAATGGCAAACATTGACCATGCATATCTACAAGGAGAGGCGCTATATACACAAATAGGCCTACCATCCACAATGGGTCATTCAATATAATAAATAAAGGGTTAAAAAGCAAAGGAAGGTTGTTAATGAAAGACCCATGATATTTCAGAATTGATCACGGAAGCCTAGAGAGAATTGTATATATGAATTGCACAAATATGAACTAGTTCAATACCACGTGAGTCTGTATATTCATTAGGCCTTATATATGGAAAATAAATATTTGTACAACAAATGCTCGAGTTTTCTACTACACTAAACAAATAACAGGCATGTATTGAGGATGTTTCAGTTAATGAGTCGTTTTGTTACAACCCTTGGGAGAGATCTACCCTATAAGTACAAGCCAACGCCAATATATAATGGCGGGGGGGGGGGGGGGGGGGGGGGAGAACTACCACAAACGCAACGGGGAATACCCAGTTTGATACGCGTCTTGATAAGATATACATTGATTTATCAGATCTCATACCCGGCACAAAAATGCCGCGGTTATAGTGTACTATGATGTCACCAGATATTTTTGTCCAACGTTAGCTTGCTATATTTTGTGAAAGTAAATTCGCACTGGCAGAGGAATATTAACAAGAGTGATTCTTTTTTTAGATTAGAACGGCTACTTAGACAAGTTTGATTGTTTAGTAGGCCTATAGTCATTATGGACCTAATGCAGGCTGTCAACAAATGGGACTTGAGGATTGACTCATTGTACATACGAGATTCTCCATCATGTGGTTTTTTATCAGCAACGCGTTACAATTTTAGAAATAACTCCTTATCATAGGCCTATAAAGCTATCCAAAATCGACCACTAAACGAACGGCTCACTATTACTATGTATAGGACCAAGATTACAATGTAATCAACCCAGCATGTTATCGGCTTTTCCCTTTTTCAAGGTCTCTTCAATGTTTGGGCATATGTGCTGACTTGACAATATCGGCGGAGTTTTGTGAGTATGTAAATGGCAGCCAGTCCAAAGTGAGGTATTATTGACGAGGGTCCACGAGGCCGCTAAGGCCTCAATCTCGTGAACACTGATCATTGGAACCTCTGACGAGGGGCCGATAAAAATCACCCGCTTGAGCCATGAAGCTAGAGTATTTTTTGTTATTTTCTGTCATCGTGTTGGGCGAATAGGCATGAACAGTCTACGTTCCCCACACCACACAGTAGAAAATCGTCCTGCAGGTCAGGGGAAAGAAAATCAGAGTGTGCGGGGAAATGGAATTTATTAGGAGGCTGGTAACAAGATTTTAAACCTGGTGTTCGTGAATGCGGAAACTACTTTGAAAGGTTGCTTCTTCCATTATTCCCAAGCCATCTGGCGCAATGCGCAGAAGCATGGATTACAACAGCCTTACCAAGATGATCCAGAAGTTGCTACCGTTGTCCGTCGTGCTGTCTCACCAGCCACCGCCAACTGTACTGCATTTATGGATTATGTGACACTAACGTGGATTGAAGGCGGATGGGAGAGGCATATGTGGAACCATTACGACACTGTTGGTCCCCGGACAACAAATAATGTAGAGGGATGGCACCACCGTATGAAAGCCGCTGCCGGAAAATCTCATCCTAACATCTATGAGTTTATCCAGTTGCTACAAAGAGAACAGTCTGTAACAGAGGTGAAGTTGGGCCAGACAGCAGCCTAAAAGACGGAAATATCGCAAACTTTATGAACGTTTGTCTCATCTGAAGGAACAGTACCGAGATGGGGAAATCACTGTTGTTCAGTTGGCTGATCGAGCAGCACATTTTGTACACGTACATTAGAAAATCAGTGTAACTCATTTATTTAATTCTGTCATTCATAAAATATGTATTATAACTAGATTTTTTCTTGGGGGATCGTGGGGGACGTCAAGTGGATTTTATGGGAGAAATGGGGACCTTAATCCTTCATCCAGGTATTGTTAAAGGATTACCGAGTCTCCTTTCGCCCCGCGTCGTTTCCTAATTAAAATAAAAGTAGGCGAAACGAAACGTCACCGTCTGACTGCCGGACCACGCACCAGTGACTGGACAGAGTCGTGGTACCGATGTTCAATACAGTTCTGCTGTATTAAATGAATTACGAGTCTTAGTAGATGTTACAAATCAAGAACCTCACTGTAGGATTTCCGCCCGACTTTCCATTCGAAACAGCAGGTAAAATCCAAAACGGCGTGAGTCTAGCTAGTTTATGAAAACCATCGTCCGCTAACAAGCGACTTGTAGAAAGCTGTATGAGTCCTTCTTTGTTGAAATTTTGACTCTAACAGAGTTATCCGCCATGATTGACGCTAACCAATATATACTTAGCGCCATTAAAAACGCACGACCCAAAGAATGTAAAATATTTTGAGAAATATAAAGTGTAAAATATTGTAAGTACCCTTAAATTGAAGAACAAGGCATTGGTCACAATGAGACAAAGAATTGACAATATGTGAAACCCTGGTGATTTTTATTCCGTTAATTGCAAACAAATCGTTGATACAGAAATTGAAGGTGTCATCAATCAATAATGGGTATGTCCACCTCGGGCATCAACGCAAGCAGTACATCTGCGACGCAAGGACCTGATGAGTGTGGCTATTCTGTGCTGTGGAATCCGGTCCCACTCTTCCTGCACTACCTGGATTAATTCACGTCGGTTGCGTGGCCTGTGTTGACGTTGTGCAAACGGCATTCTTAAGCTAATCCCACTGCTCTATGGGCGATAGATCGGGGGAGTAAGCTGGCCATTCCATGATGTTCACATTGTTCTGTTGCAAGAAGTCTTGTGTCAACCTTGCAGAGTGTGGGCGCGCATTGTCTTGCTGAAACGTTGTGACGCCAGCATTGGCTTGTAGGAATGGAAGCAGCACAGGTCGAAGGATGTTATCCACGTAACCCTGAGCATTCAGGTTGCCATCAACAATGACAAGGGAAGTTCGTCTGCGAGAAGTGATGCCTCCCCACACCATAACACTACATCCTCCCCAGCGATTTCCTTCCCTCACACATGCATTTGCGAAACGTTCACCACGTCTGCGCCACACACGTTGACGTTGGTCAGGACGATCAAGGCAGATTCGAGACTCGTCAGAGAAAAGGACAGAGTTCCAGTCATTGCTACGCCATCTCTGATGATTTCGAGTCCATCGTAAACGGTTTTGGCGTGCGGTAGGGGATGCGTGCATGCATCTGTATCTGTTGGAGACGGCGTCGGATGGTGCTGAGGCTTACCCTGGGCCTTCCAATTCCCACTGTCTCACGAGCAGTCTGTGCCGCGGTGCGAAATCGGTCACGTTTGTGCAACAAACGGATGTACCGCTGACCAGGGCGTGGTCGGTCGGCAACATTGCCAGTTTCATGTTCTCTGATTCTGAGGCGACTAATTGTGGAGGGATGACACTGCATGTGACGTCCTACGGCGGCACAACTGAGACCCGCCTGCAACATGCCAATGGCATGTTCCCTTTGTTGTGTCGTAAGTCGGGGCATGCTAACGTTTTCTGATTTTTTTCTCGTCTTTATGCTGAGCTTCGTGTAAAGTGTTGAACCCACGACAAATGAGCCCCGAAAGCTGTTCTCAGTGACGATGAAACACTCAATGGACGTTATTAGGAAATGTTGCGTAATGTTCACGACAGGCGCGTCGGGAACACTACAGGTTATCCAGTTATTGCAACTCAACTCGAACTAACAATAAACAACAAAACGTAAATGGCCAATAGCCTTACTGGGGTAGAAACTTAAAATTCAACCGTGCGTTTTTAATGGCGCTAACTATAGTTTTAAAACATCCCACAACGTAACATGTACAATTTAGACGATGAACATGGCGACGCTTTCGGTTCGTGTTGAGAGAGCATTGACCTGCCTATGCGTAATGTATTCGGAAACCGTAATCTATAATAATATGAGCCTCGCCTGGTCTTCGATGAGGTTCACACTTTCGAGCCCTCGTGCAAAGAGATGTTCCAATTTTCGAACTTTCCATGTGATTCTCACTCGAGAATTTCACGTAAAAGTATATTTAAATCAAAAACTATATTAATTGTGTATAGAGTAATAAGTGTCTTATATTCAAACAATGCTGCCTGACAAATTACAAACACTTAGATCACTCTCTAACAACCTTTTCATGCTTTTTGATGAAAACATAAACCAAAGTATCGCTACGCCATCCCGTTCACTGGCGACGGATTAAGATTTTTTTACATAATAACGTTGGCAGTAAGTTGGTGACATCGTGAATTCACTATTATTCTCATATAACCTTGTTCCACACTGTTTCTCTCTACATACCCTCAAAGAAACCCCTTGTTCCGCTGCGCTCCACGGCGGCTCCAAAAATACAGAGTTCAATTTAAAACAAAGTGGAATGGATGATATACAGATTGTATGTCAGGTTTAGAATTTGTTGTTTGAGTGGCATATAGAAGCTGGAATACGTACAACGGGAAGGCTTGCATATGGATATCAACTTCTTCATTTATTAGTTAGGAACGTTTCGGTCTTGATACTTAGACCGCTTTCAAGCTATGTTTAGAAACGTGGCCTTCATTGAGACCCACATTCTATAAATATTAATTTTGTGTTTTCTCGTTAATATTGCATCTTTTGCTTGAGATATATCAGATTTATTTGTGGTAAACTTAATCTGCCTGTGTTACATAGTTATCAGCTCAATTATTGACAGACAAGATCGGCTTTCAAAGGAATTATCTTGTTATAGTCCATTCATTATGCAGTGTTCCTTCAGTCATTACTCAAGGGAAGCTACTCTGAATTGAATCCGATGGATTTGTTCAACAGAGTGATCATTCAGTGAAATTAGTTTTTATTTACAATGACATTTCTGTCTGTTTTATTTCCAGAATGATCCACATTTTCTTGTTAACAAAGTTCATATATCTAAAATAAAGCACCCAAGATAGATTAGTAGCAATTTACATTTATATATAAAAGACGTTTCTTTTACATTCATTATGAAATGTGTAATAGAAGTTGAATAACATTGATATCTACACTCGTCCAGTGTATTTGAAGTGCTTATTGTAATCTTCATGGATTAATTTAAATGTTTCTGTGAGGCCAGGGTTGAGGACAGTATATAGTAACGCCAAACCATGTTTATCACAGATATCCAATAAGTTATACACAGCAGGCAGCAGTGCTTTCTGAAAAACAACAAAAAAACAAATATAAACAAAACTTGTCCAAGACAGAAAGCAAATAAAAACCCTTTCTCTCAGGATACTCAAGTTTGAATTATCTAAGGCAATGTTAGTAATCTCATGTTTCTGACTATCCTTCCCCTATGATTGATTGATTGATTGGGTGTTTTACGCCACGCTCAAGATTATTTCACTTATATGGTGGCGTTGCCAGGTTTATTGTGGGAGGAAACTGGGCTCTATGCCCGTAGGAAACACATGACCTTCCGTTGGTAACCAAACACATCAGCCATCCATTGAGGACCAACTCAATCATGAGGATTATATAAGAAACCACTGGCCATCCATCGAGGACCAACTACTGTGGATTATATAAGAAACCACTGGCCATCCTTTAAAGGAGGGGAAATCTCTAGAAATACATAGGGATTATCGTCGATAACAACCTTCAAAGTGCTTAAAACATTTCACGTCAATTACCGCCTGTGACCCTCAAGCTAATAAAAACAGACAGAAGTATGTCCTTTCAGTGGCTTATCTGTGTAGCCATTTTTCAGTTTTAGGATGACGTGATGTTGGTATAGCTATTTTTAGATCAATAATGACGTATTTTTACCGCTCTCTAATGTATAATGGTAGATTTAGGTCCAAAAAAACATGGCGACAAACTTGAAGTGGGAAGTTTGTCTCCGAATATATAGATCAGTATGCAACCGCGCGCCATTGCTTAGCCAGCCATTGGCTAAATTTCATCACATGACTACTCTATAACGCACTTACTTTTTTATTCAACAATAATTGGATAAAACTAATGAAAAAATGGTGGCGGCCTTGTGAATGGCCTCTGGAGCTTATTCTCTATTGTAACGCCACCTTCAAATATCAATTATTTACATACGAGGGGATAAAACATACATTGGACAGTTGTTTTGGACTAAATGAACTCTACTCTTTCCATCTAAACTAGTCTAAAGCTTAGATTTTCCTTCCCTTTAAGGACCAACCACTGTGGGTTATATAAGAAACCACTGGCCATCCATTAAGGACCAACAACTTTGGATTACATAAGAAACCACTAGCCCTCCATTGAGGACCAAGTAATGTGGATTATATAAGAAACCACTAGCCCTCCATTGAGGACCAACTACTGTGGATTATATAAGAAACCACTTGCCATCCATTGTGGACCAACTACTGTGGATTATATAAGAAACCACTTGCCATCCACTGAGGACCAACTACTGTGGATTATATAAGAAACCACTGACCATCCATTGAGGACCAACTACTGTGGATTATATAAGAAACCACTTGCCATCCATTGTGGACCAACTACTGTGGATTATATAAGAAACCACTGACCCTCCATTGAGAACCAACTACTGTGGATTATATAAGAAACCACTGGCCATCCATTGAGGACCAACAACTGTGGATTATATAAGAAACCACTGGCCATCCATTGAGGACCAACAACTGTGGATTATATAAGAAACCACTGACCATCCATTGAGGACCAACTACTGTGGATTATATAAGAAACCACTGGCCATCCATTGAGGACCAACTACTGTGGATTATATAAGAAACCACTGACCATCCATTGAGGACCAACTACTGTGGATTATATAAGAAACCACTGACCATCCATTGAGAACCAACTACTGTGGATTATATAAGAAACCACTGACCATCCATTGAGAACCAACTACTGTGGATTATATAAGAAACCACTGACCATCCATTGAGGACCAACTACTGTGGATTATATAAGAAACCACTTGCCATTCATTGAGGACGAACAACTGTGGATTATATAAGAAACCACTGGCCATCCATTGAGAACCAACTACTGTGGTTTATATAAGAAACCACTGGCCATCCATTGAGGACCAGCTGTGGATTATATAAGAAACCACTGACCATCCATTGAGAACCAACTACTGTGGATTATATAAGAAACCACTGACCATCCATTGAGGACCAACTACTGTGGATTATATAAGAAACCACTTGTCATCCATTGAGAACCAACTACTGTGGATTATATAAGAAACCACTGACCATCCATTGAGGACGAACTACTGTGGATTATATAAGAAACCACTGGCCATCCATTGAGGACCAGCTACTGTGGATTATATAAGACACCACTGACCATCCATTGAGGACCAACTACTGTGGATTATATAAGAAACCACTTGCCATTCATTGAGGACGAACAACTGTGGATTATATAAGAAACCACTGGCCATCCATTGAGAACCAACTACTGTGGATTATATAAGAAACCACTGGCCATCCATTGAGGACCAACAACTGTGGATTATATAAGAAACCACTGGCCATCCATTGAGGACCAACAACTGTGGATTATATAAGAAACCACTTGTCATCCATTGAGAACCAACTACTGTGGATTATATAAGAAACCACTGACCATCCATTGAGAACCAACAACTGTGGATTATATAAGAAACCACTGACCATCCATTGAGAACCAACTACTGTGGATTATATAAGAAACCACTGACCATCCATTGAGAACCAACTACTGTGGATTATATAAGAAACCACTTGCCCTCCATTGAGAACCAACTACTGTGGATTATATAAGAAACCACTGGCCATCCATTGAGGACCAACTACTGTGGATTATATAAGAAACCACTTGCCCTCCATTGAGAACCAACTACTGTGGATTATATAAGAAACCACTGACCATCCATTGAGAACCAACTACTGTGGATTATATAAGAAACCACTGACCATCCATTGAGGACCAACTACTGTGGATTATATAAGAAACCACTTGTCATCCATTGAGTGTCGCGAAGAAAGCGAAAGTTTATCCAAGTATCTTTGATTTTATTTCCAATTTCATTCATTTTCTCGATCCTTATTAGAAGATAATAATTGGTTCGTTTTTATATCCAGTTAGAATTTTAGTTTCAAGCAATATGATTGGTCAAGATTAACTCAATGTAATATTCATGAACTTTGATGTATGATGCACGAACTGGTCAGTAAAAATGAAGTATGAAAAGGGGCTTGACGTGTTTTGTGGTCCTTCCTTTATTAACTTTAAGTCTGTCTTCACGACATGTGGTGCCGAAACCCGGGAAGAACTAACGGCCTATTCTATTGCTCTCCTGAAATAATTAAGCCTTAAAGTTTGTCTTTCTGAAAACAAAAAAAGCCACTGAAATCCCGGGTGAGTTTGTGACCCGAGAAACTGGTTTGACTACACCTTGATTGGCCACGTGTTACCTGTAACTCTACCTGGCCGTACTCAACTCCACAAAACTGAAGATGTCTCTCCGCTATACGAAGGGGGTACGGACTAGGTACAGAAATCTCTTGGAAAAGGAACTTTCAAAAACGGAATCAATAACAATGAGTGAGGTACAGGATAACGAGTTGGACAAACACATACGAAAGGTTGGTACTGTATTAACAAAACTAAAAGACTATTCTCACAAGTACGAAGAAGCAACTGAAAAATACATATCCCTTTTAGAAGAAACTGAGTCAAAGCAAGAACTGAAAACTTTTGAAGAGCAAGAAAGAAACTTTGATGAATTTATTGAGCAAGTTTTAACCGTAATTTCTGAACTAACTGTTATTGAAGAGGAGTTAAAACACAAGAGAAAAGAGATAACAAAAACCTTAAACCCGGAATCAAATTTATCTTCACAAATGGAACAATTAGTGGAACTTCAAAGAAATACTCATTTACAAACCCAAGAGCTGATACGCGTCCAACAAATGCAGTCTAATCAAATCCAACCAGAAATTGTAGAACGTCAAGTTAATGATTCCCCAAATGTGTCTGTAAGATTGCCTGTTCTTGAATTGCTACCCTTTGATGGCAATGTTTTGAAATGGAAAGATTTTTGGGATAATTTTAATGCCACTGTTCATAACAATAACAAATTGTCTCCCGTAGAAAAATTTTCTTATCTGCAGGGAAAGTTGAAGTCTGGTGCCCTAGAAACGATATCTGGCTTATCACTGACTAATGACAACTACAGCGTCGCCGTACAGCTTCTACGTGAAAGATACGGAGATGAGCAAGCAACCATTAATGCCCATAACGTGCAACTTATGGAACTACAGCCATGTTCTAACCACCTAGACAAGCTCAGGGTAATGTATAATTCTATTGAAAAGCATTTGAGAAGTTTAGAATCTCAAGGACAAAATGTCAACCAAGATGTATTCGTTTCCATCATAACCTCCAAACTACCCACTGACGTTCTCGTTCAGTTGGAACTTAGCAAAAATCCTTCCTCCAAATGGACAGTCACGCTACTTAGAGAACACTTCAGAAATTACATCAAAGCTAGAGAGTCAGCTGAAAACTTATCATGCAAATCTTACCAACATAATAAACCATCACAACCTATACCCCACTTTCACCAGCCCCCTATTCAAACAAGATATCAAAAACCAAAATCTTCCACAGAGACACTTGTAGCTACAAATAAAAGAGAAGTTACGAAATTTTGTATATATTGCAAACAGCCCCACTGGAGTGATGAATGTCCAAAATACACTTCACTAAATGCTAGGAAGGAACGCATAAAAGGTTGTTGTTATATCTGTTTGAAAAGAAACCATTCAGTCCGTCAATGTGTTGTAGATAAAGCCTGTTTCCATTGCCAACAGCGCAGAAATCACCACAGAAGCCTATGTCCAAAAATGTATGGTAGACCTGAACTGTCAAATCTTGTCGATGAGAGTGACTCTTTATCTGAACACGATAATTCAATGACTATTTCTAAACATGCTATGGTAGCTTCAAATGAGACTGTTTTGATGCAAACAGCTGTAACTGAAGTTTCCTCCCCAGACTCCAATAAAATAGAAACGGCTCGGATCCTTTTTGACTCCGGAAGTCACAGAACATATGTGACGGAAGCTCTAGCAAAAACTCTTAAATTGAAGTTGGGTCGCCCCAAAGAAAAATTATCTCTCATGACATTTGGCTCTGATAAACCACAAACTATTAAAACCTCAACATCAACAATCCACATAAAACTTCGAGATGGTACTAATCAATCAATGAAAGTCCACGTAGTTCCCACTATTACAGGGAAAATCCACAGGGTGCCACTGAATAAACAATCAATATCTGATTATAGTTTTCTATGGGAAGGCTTCTCTTTGGCTGATACTTTACCAACATCAACAGAAACTTTGACAATAGATATACTCATTGGCAACGACTATTATATGAACTTAATCCTCTCTCAAAGAATTGAAATTAACGAAGGGCTCTTTCTTCTTGGATCTAAACTTAGTTGGATTTTAACTGGCAGAACACTTAATGAACAAGATAACATTGAACATGAAACTACAATGCTGATTCTAGACAAAGTATCCGTAACTAAAAACCAAGTCCTCCCCTATGTAACTATCGATCCATGTATGAATGCAAAACCAGATATTGAACAATATTGGAAACTTGAAACAATAGGGATTACAGATAATCCCCAAGAATCAAATGATGACTTGGCATTGCAACACTTTAACGAAACTGTCAAGTTTGATGGTGATAGATATAATGTAACTTGGCCATGGAAACACACAAATCCGGATCTACCTGAAAACTACCAACTCTCAATGGGACGATTTAAATCTCTCATTAAAAAACTTAGTAATAATTTTGACTTACTGCAAAGATATAATGAGATCATAGAAGACCAACTACAAAGGGGAATAATCGAAAAGGTAACTGAGAAAACTGAAGAAGGAACACTTAAGCATTATGTGCCTCATCATGCTGTGATAAATCCCCAAAAAACTTCTACAAAAGTAAGAATTGTCTATGATGCATCAGCAAAGGTCCAGAAAGACCAACCTAGCCTAAATGAATGTCTTTACCGAGGACCGGTAATGCTCCATCATCTATGCGGTCTACTTCTCAGATTTAGAACTCATAAACTATCACTTGTTGCTGACATCGAGAAGGCTTTTCTTCAGATTGGTCTTCAGACTAAAGATAGAGACGTGACTCGGTTTTTGTGGTTTAAGAATCCTCAAATCCCTACAACTGTAAACAATGTACAAATATACAGATTCACTCGAGTTCCCTTTGGGGTTATCTCTAGCCCATTTCTTCTGGCGGCAACCATTGCATACCATTTAAATCAAACAAACAATAAAACCGCCACGAAATTACTGGATAACATTTATGTTGACAATATTCTCACGGGAACTGACACGGTCAAAGAAGCTCAAATGTTCTATACTGAATCCAAAGCCATCTTTAACAATGCCTCAATGAATTTAAGGGAATGGGCATGTAACTCTCCAGATGTCCTAAATTACATTCCAGAATTAGACAGGACTAAACAAAATGAAATCAAAGTGTTGGGCCTCATTTGGAACCAGTCCACCGATACACTTACCATTCATAACACAGAGAATCAAACGAAGGAAAACCATTTCACTAAGCGTGATGTTATTCGGACTGTATCGTCATTATTTGATCCCTTGGGTTTGTTTAATCCTGTTTCAGTTAAAGCCAAAATATTCTTGCAATCACTTTGGATCCAGAAACTCAATTGGGACGACGATATTGAACAGCGAGAACTTTATTGGAAAGAAATATCGGTTGACTTAAAGGAAATCTCACACCATCAACTGCCAAGGTATGTAGGCTGTTCTTCGTTAAATTCTGACAGTGAATATGAACTGTGCTGCTTTACTGATGCCTCGTCCAAGGCCTATGCTACAACAATCTATCTCGTTGATACCAAGGGAAAATGTGCAAATCTCATATTTTCCAAAACTAGAGTCGCCCCAGTGAAAGAAATTTCTATTCCGCGCTTAGAACTATTGGCAGTGTTAATCGGAACGAGAAGCTTGAAATTTGTGAGAAACGAGCTAAATTTAAAAATTGTAAGACAGACATTATGGACAGATTCAGTTTGTGTTCTAAATTGGTTAGCATCAAGCAAACCACTTTCAACCTTTGTCGAAAATCGATTAATAGAAATTAGAAGAGAAACACAAATCATTTTCAAATATGTATCTACGCAACATAACCCTGCTGATATTGCCACGAGAGGTTGTACTCTACAGACAATTAAATCCAATAACATTTGGTGGCATGGTCCCGAATGGTTGTTACTACCTACAACATCTAGACCAACATGGGATGTACAAGAAGTATCCCCAAGTGTGACGAAATCTATCCAAAGTGAAACAAAACCTTCCGTATTATATGAAGCGAAACTTTCAGTGACAAACCATTCTCAACCAAACCTAAAAAATCCTTTTGATATTGACATTTCAGCCTTTTCATCACTAACTAAACTTTACCGAGTAACTGCATGGTGTAAACGATTTATTGAGAAAGTAAAAGGTTCGTCTTCTGAATGTGGTCCCCTCACAGCCTACGAAATAAACTTTGCTAAACGCTCATGGGAGACGAGCGTACAAAGTAAGTCATTTAGTGACCTCCTCCTTGCCCTGAAACTCGGAAGAAACAATAATATCCAAAAACAACTTGGTATACAGTTAGACAAGGACGGCTTACTACGTTGTTTTGGTAGAATGAACAATGCAGATCTCCCCTTCGATGCTAAATCACCAAAACTTCTCCCACACAAAGATCCTTTCACGAGACTTGTTATACAACATTTTCACAAAAGCTCCCTCCATGCTGGGGTATCTCAAACTTTAACTCTATTACGCCATGAATACTGGATTCCACAGGGTAGAGCAGCTGTTAAGACCGCTTTACGGTCATGTCAAGTTTGCCGTCGTTGGGAAGGTGGGCCGTACAAAGCCCCAACTATGCCACAATTACCAAGAGAAAGAGTTACTGTCTCGCTTCCATTCACTTTCACTGGTCTTGATTACATGGGTCCTCTATTCATTAAAACACTCAACGGAACTCAAAAGACCAGAGTCTGCTTATTTACTTGTTTGACAACAAGGGCAATACATTTGGAAATAATTACTGATATGACTGCTGATACGTTTCTTTTATGTTTTAGAAGATTTGTAGCCCGATGTGGGAAACCATATCAACTGATTTCAGACAATGCATCTAACTTCAAGTTGTCAAAAACTGTCATTGAAAAGGCCTGGTCCAATGTAATTTCCCATGAAAATGTCCAAAATTATTGCTCAACCGAAGGTATTCACTGGAAATTCATAACGCAACTAGCACCCTGGATGGGTGGATTTTATGAACGACTCATTGGATTGGTAAAACGGTCCCTTAGAAAAGCGATCGGAAAGGTATGTTTGAATTACGATCAACTTAACACAATTTTAAATGAAGCCGAAGCAATCATTAACTCTCGTCCTTTGTTGTATGTTGACGATGATCTCGATTCTCCTGTGTTAACTCCTGCGCATCTACTTGGTAGATCATCCTCCAATGGTACACCAGAACTAAGTTACAAAGAATCTGATGATTATCAGCCAATTCTCAGTTCTACTGACAAATTACTTGAAATTTGGAAACAAGGACAACGCCATTTAAATAACTTCTGGGCAATCTGGCGTAACGATTATTTACAGAGTTTAAGGGAGAGACCCGAAACTGAACTAAAACAAGCTAGAGTAAAGGCGTACTCTGACGTCAACATTGGAGATGTCGTACTAATCAAAGATAACTTACCAAGGGGAGCCTGGCGACTTGGAAGAGTGTGTCACGCAATTAAAAGTAATGATGGAAAGATACGTACTGCACATGTGAAACTCCCTTCTAAGAAAATACTACAGCGCTCGGTCAAAATGCTGTATCCAATTGAGTGTCCAAGTGTTGAAGATAGTGAAAGTAAATGTGACAAAGCTAAGGCTAACGATTCTACTTCGGAAAATATTACTTCGGAAAATAGTCGACCAACAAGGAAGGCGGCTATGGAAGCTAAGCAAAAAATATATCAATATCTCAAGTGATTCTTAAAATGTGTTTTAAGTTTGTTAAATATTCGTGAATGGAAATGTGTTAAAATCTGTGCAATGATGTGTGGTTTCTTAGGATCTCTTTCAGTCCTTTAAATGAGCTATCATGGAATTAATGTGGTGAATTGTGAAATAATGAACCTGTTCATCACAAGGAATGGGAACGCTTAACATCAGTGTGTGATTTAAAATGACTTTACTTTATTCTGATAAATTTACATTTGAACTTTACTTTAATGAACGTGTGATTTAAATGCAATCTATTTAATATGATTTTAAATGAAATTTATTTCTTAAACTATTTCTTTTGATTTGAATGCAATTTCCATAACAAATGCACTTTATGAAATCGTATATAATTGAAATATACCTTGCTAATTTTGATTTACTTTAATGTATGTAAAGAATTTGAAGCCAAAGTAATGTGCTAAATGAAAGTACTTATTTAAAAATATTCTTGTTTTTGGGAGTGTCGCGAAGAAAGCGAAAGTTTATCCAAGTATCTTTGATTTTATTTCCAATTTCATTCATTTTCTCGATCCTTATTAGAAGATAATAATTGGTTCGTTTTTATATCCAGTTAGAATTTTAGTTTCAAGCAATATGATTGGTCAAGATTAACTCAATGTAATATTCATGAACTTTGATGTATGATGCACGAACTGGTCAGTAAAAATGAAGTATGAAAAGGGGCTTGACGTGTTTTGTGGTCCTTCCTTTATTAACTTTAAGTCTGTCTTCACGACATTGAGAACCAACTACTGTGGATTATATAAGAAACCACTGACCATCCATTGAGAACCAACAACTGTGGATTATATAAGAAACCACTGACCATCCATTGAGAACCAACAACTGTGGATTATATAAGAAACCACTGGCCATCCATTGAGAACCAACTACTGTGGATTATATAAGAAACCACTTGCCATCCATTGAGGACCAACAACTGTGGATTATATAAGAAACCACTGGCCATCCATTGAGAACCAACTACTGTGGATTATATAAGAAACCACTTGCCATCCATTGAGAACCAACAACTGTGGATTATATAAGAAACCACTGACCATCCATTGAGAACCAACAACTGTGGATTATATAAGAAACCACTGACCATCCATTGAGAACCAACTACTGTGGATTATATAAGAAACCACTTGCCATCCATTGAGGACCAACAACAATGGATTTTATAAGAAACCACTGGCCCTCCATTGAGGACCAACAACAATGGATTATATAAGAAACCACTGGCCATCCATTGAGGACCAACTACTGTGGATTATATAAGAAACCACTGGCCATCCATTGAGAACCAACTACTGTGGATTATATAAGAAACCACTGACCATCCATTGAGAACCAACTACTGTGGATTATATAAGAAACCACTGACCATCCATTGAGAACCAACTACTGTGGATTATATAAGAAACCACTGACCATCCATTGAGAACCAACTACTGTGGATTATATAAGAAACCACTTGCCGTCCATTGATGGAGATATGCCTGGAGGAAACCCACGACCTTCCGGTGGTAACTGGCAACCATCCCACATAGGTCGTTCAAGTGAAAACCCAGTCAGAAAATTTTCCAATTTTTTTGGGGACTGAGTGGGATTCGAACCAGTGACCCATTGGTGAAGCCCCTCGACAAGCTCTAGTTGACGGACCACGGACAGTACAAAAACAGTATGTCCCCCCAACATATGTTGGGTTGATTGATTGTTTGGTGTTTTACACCGTACTCAAGCAACATATGTTGGGAGAGACATAATGAGTGTAGGCCTACACGTTTGCCTGGATTTTCTTTCCTTTAAAGGGGATTATATTGAGTATCAACTAAGTTATGGGGATTATATAAGAAACCACTAATCCTAAATTGAGGAGAGCATCCCTTAAGCAGGTTATAAAAGAAATCCTTTTATAAGAAACCCACATCTATACAGCATCTTACCTTAACAAGAGGGAGTAATGTAACTTGTTGTACTTCTGATACATATCCTGCCACTATGTAGGGAGCAACCTTCCCTACCTCCACTTTGTGAGACGTTAACAAGGTGAACAACCTAAAACAGAGAACATCCATAGAGACTTTGCCAGATTACTGAAATGTTAAACTAACAGGGCTTTAGTTTCCCATTAACTAGAGATTACAAATATTTTCATTTTGCAATGTTCACATTTAATTTGTCAATGAACTTGAGATTCAGTGTACAGTAAAGTTGTTTATTTACCTTTCTATTTGATGGGCACACTGTACTAAGTCTGACACGTCAGCTTTCTCAGAAACAACTTCCTTCATCTCGGATCTCTCAAATTTCACTTTTCTGGATTGGTCAGCCATTTTCAGTAAAGATTTTAGAAGTAGTGCTTATTGTCAAAGAAATAATTGATAAAGCAGAAAACAGTAACTCATTACATATCATACCTGTATTGTTTTAATTATTCGGAGGAGATTCAGGTTGAAAGTAAGGACGGGTTATAAGGATAATGACAACAATTCTAAATACAGTAATTCCACGCTTTAACAATGTAATGCACTGAATGGCTTTATGAAAATAATTGTATGTTCAGTCAAAGTATTGACTGTGAAAAGATAAATACAAAGTGCTTTGTTGACCTTGACCTTGACCTTTGCTTATAATACACAGTCAATCTGACTGGCTTATTAGACATCCCCTATTCATGGGGTACATGTTTCAACTTAAACATTATTAAGTAAAAAAGTAATAGACTGAACAACCTTTTCTACAGAGTCAATTGCAATATCAGTGTTTTTTATAAAAAGGATATTATTAGAGACATTGACAAATGTGGGTAGCACAGCCAACAGGCTATCTGTATGATGAATTAGAAGAGCATTTAGTATGTTATATAAAGCTGAGAAGATGAGTGTGAAATGATGGTTCTGACATCTCTCCAACAACTCATACTGATATGTATGGAGGCCCAGAATTGCAGTCTCACCAGACATTATCACCTAAAACAATCATAAAATGACAGTTTCAATCTTGGGCCAAGGCATGACAAATCAAGAATTTCAATCTAGGGCCAAGGCATGACAAATCAAGAATTTCAATCTAGGGCCAAGGCATGACCAATCAAGAATTTCAATCTAGGGCCAAGGCATGTCGAATCAAGAATCTCAATCTAGGGTCAAGGCATGATGAATCACGAATTTCAATCTAGGGTCAAGACATGACAAATCAAGAATTTCAATCTAGGGCCAAGACATGACGAATCAAGAATATATCATTCCTCCACTAATGCTTGAAGGCTTGTTTGGTGTTTTACGCCGTGCTCAAGATTATTTCACTTATATGGCGGCGTTGCCAGTTTTTATGTGAGAAGAAACCGGGCTCTTTGTCTGGAGGAAACCCGTGACCTTCCGCTGGTAACTGGCAACCATCCCACATAGGTCGTTCGAGTGAAAACCCAGTCAGAAAATTTTCCAATTTTTTTGGACTGAGTGGGATTTGAACCCGAGACCCATTGGTGGAAGGTTGTTCGGATTGAGCGTTCAACGCTCTACCTACTGAGCCACGGAGGCCCCCGTTAGGAAGTTATGCCACTTTGGATGATTAAGGAAGTTATGCCACTTTGGATGATTAAGGAAGTTATGCCACTTTGGATGATTAAGGAAGTTATGCCACTTTGGATGATTAAGGAAGTTATGCCACTTTGGATGATTAAGGAAGTTATGCCACTTTGGTTGATAAATTGATTGGGGTTTAACGTCACACTCAACAGCTAAGGTCATTTGGTGACAAAAGTAGCAACTGACCAAAAGATCCACCCACCTCCACCCCTCTCGCCCACCCAGTTCTAAATTTTGACAATAGGCTCCACAGACCATAGAACGTCAGGAAGGGTAATGTATGTGGCATACTTAATGTTCCTCCTTGCTGGATCAGCATACATGGCTAAAGCAGAGCCACTATGCTCCAGCCCAAGGTCATGCCACTTTGCAGGATTGTGAAAGTTATTCCACTTTGCAGGATTGTGAAAGTTATGCCACTTTGCAGGACTGTGTAAGTTATTCCACTTTGCAGGATTGTGAAAGTTATGCCACTTTGTAGGACTGTGTAAGTTATTCCCCTTTGCAGGATTGTGTAAGTTATGCCACTTTCGAGGATTGTGTTAGTTATTCCCGTTTGCAGGATTGTGTAAGTTATGCCACTTTCGAGGATTGTGTAAGTTATTCCCCTTTGCAGGATTGTGTAAGTTATGCCACTTTCGAGGATTGTGTAAGTTATTCCCCTTTGCAGGATTGTGTAAGTTATGCCACTTTCAAGGATTGTGTAAGTTATTCCCCTTTGCAGGATTGTGTAAGTTATGCCACTTTCGAGGATTGTGTAAGTTATTCCCCTTTGCAGGATTGTGTAAGTTATGCCACTTTGGAAGATGGAGGCCTGCAATACATGTTATTAAAACAATACATACCTGACCAAATTCCAACATTCTGACCTGAAGATTGAGTACAGGTAACACTACAGTTAAACAACTCTGTGAGTTATCTCTCCAACTTAATTCTTGAACCAAATTCTGACACTGAACAAACGTCTGAAAAAAAACAACAACATTTCAATGGATACAAAATCATTGTTATATTGAATTAAGTCCTTACATAAAACATCAATAAAGGTACATTAATACATCAATTGACAGCCAACAATCAGTGTCTATGTCAGACTACACATTAAATAACTTACATTGTGAACAGCTTGATAAAATGTCTCCATAAGTTCTTCACTCAAATCACAGGTGAGGAGTTTGTCCCATACCATTACAACCATCTTAATCCTCCAGACTTCACTATACATCTCACATGCTTGCTGCAGGAAATTGAATAAATATCAACAAATCAATACAAAATACAACTCTCTTTTCAAGACTGGACATTTGTAGATATGTATTAAGATTGGTTAAGCAGAAAGAATAAATATATTTCGCCTACATTGACCTTGTAAAAGATTGATTGATTAATTGAGCAATCAATCAATCAATCAATCCAAAAGACACAATTGGCAACAATCAAGATATAAAATAAGAGAGGTACAAAAGTTACCATATTTTGTGTGAGTGAGTTGATTAAGTTGGTGAATTGTGACTGTGGACATGTTGACAATACACAAGCCATTGTCTGAGCTAGTTGTGTAATCTCTGTCCTTGTATCTAACATAACAGTGGTCTGGCCAGTGTGACCCTCATCCTCCAGTAATCTCAGTAGGATGGTCAGCATTTTTCTCCACAGTTCATCACGATCAGCAGCACTGGTTTCCGAATATAATTTACTTCGGCGACGAAATACAGTTTGTACAAATCCCAGTATAGGTATCAGAGACTCAATCTGCAAATAAACATTAAAGATTTAATATAAACTGGAAATAGTTAAATGATGTCAAAATATCTCAACTAAAATACATGTAGCACATATTATCACAGTGGTAGTTTCCCCAGACGGTCTATCTGAACAAAACTAAACCAATATTTACTTTCAAATTTCATCTTTATTCAGCCAGAAACCCACCAACTCACAACCAGTTGTATATTATTCTTTTATATAATCTATATCACTTAGCAGAGCACAGTCAAGTGTTTTTGTAGATTATGTATGTCACTTACCAATATAGAACAGTTGTATATGTATTTCACTTACCAATACAGAACAGTTGTATATGTATTTCACTTAGCAATATAGAACAGTTTTATATGTATTTCATTTAACCAATGTAGAACAGCTGCATATGTATTTCACTTACTAATATAGAATAGTTGCATATGTATTTCACTTGCCAATATAGAACAGTTGTATATGTATTTCACTTACTAATATAGAACAGTGGTATATGTATTTCACTTACCAATATAGAACAGTTGTATATGTATTTCACTTACTAATATAGAACAGTTGCATATGTATTTCACTTACTAATATAGAACAGTTGCATATGTATTTCACTTAACCAATATAAAACAGTTGTATATGTATTTCACTTACCAATTGCTTGTCGAGGTAAGTTACACAAGCTGTGATGAGATATGGGAACTTTGAGATTAATTCCGATCCCCAGTCGGGTAACTGGTTAGAGAAGATGTTAATAAGGGAGGAATAACATCTGTAAAGTATGGCGACATGATCACCTGTCCTATCAGTAATATAGTGGGAGAGGTTTAGACATGAGATGGCCAGTGGGTTCAAATAGCTCAAGCACTTGTCCTTCACTTCAGCTGTCAGTTTCTCCCAACCAATTACCTATAGTCAAAATAAAAAGTTTCAAAACAGGGCAGTGTACAGATTGACAAATGTTCAAATATTTGGCAGGTTTAGAAGAAGAGTGTGAATTGAACCCCTTATCCTTTATACATCCCAGCCTTTCCATATCTAGGCTGATCTACATGTAGTGAAACCACTTTTTAAAGTTTTGTCTTTGGACAGAGTGAGAATCAAACCAGCAACCCATTGGTACCCAGAATACAGAGGGTGTGGGAGATACTTACCTTGTTGAGTTCCTCAAGTAAACAACTGACAACTGATAGGAAGGCTAGATCCTTTGAGAGAGATATCTTCAGTGTTTGCATTCTCTCACATGCCTAATGGGTAAATAATAACATTTGAAGAAATTAATCATCAATTTCATCTTGTTTGAAGTAATTATATTGTAGCATTAGGGAAGAAATTTCACAATACTTAGTGAAGAACTTCTCAGACATTCTAAATAACAGCCTTTCCATTTCTCAAAAAATGACAGGTGTTTTACAAATAAGATCACATATCGCAACACAATCCCCCTATGGCAAAATGTTCATGTAAAATATAACTGAGATCTGTCAATTTAGTTTGGCATCAACACAAATAATATGTTTGCTGACCTTCATGCATTTCAGAAAATCAGTAAAAAATTACACAGCACTAGAGGTTAGTGGCATCTGTATGTAAATTTCATGATACCATCAGTTGGTTGAAAGGGAATAAATATTACAGGGCATTGATTAGAGTCAGTGGTCTGTTTCTACAACTGTTTTGAACTGCATTGTGACTTCAGTACATTAAACGGAAGATAAACGATTTTAAATGTTTGTACAAAAACATGGTTGATATACTCACAGAGCTAATATAGGGTTCAAGTTTTGGCAAAAGAGTGAAATCTCGAACAATACCCCGTATGATCATGACAACAGTGGGTTGACATTGTACAGCATGGCCTATCTCTCCCTGGCAAGTGAAGAACAAAAGTGAATAGAGATACTGTAGAAGACCCCCCCCCCCCCCCCCCACACCAAAAAGACAATTGCACAATGTCAAAATAACAGTCAAAAACACAACAAACAGACATACATCATCAAAAACACAACAAACAGACATACATCATCAAAAACACAACAAACAGACATACATCATCAAGTACAAAGGATCCCAACAATAAGCTATAACAAATATTGTCTAAAAGGCACAAAATCGCAGAAAACTAGAAATTGTGTTTGTTTAGACAAACACGAAAGCAGCCCCCTCTCTTTTTTAACCTTAGTGTAGCGATGATAAGTTTCCTGAAATTTAAAACAACAGTTAAACAATTTTGTTAAATATGGTAACAAGCTTTTTGGTCCAAAGTTTGAACTCCTGTGTAATCTTTGGACTGATGTTAACCATTAGTCATTCAACTATTGTACCTATATAATATAACTATACATCATCACCATACCTTAGTATAGTGATGATATATCCCAAATTTCACACAATTTGACCCTGAAACCAATGTGTAATTTCAGGTCCTGTATAAAATGGAGTTTCTTAAAGGCACACTTGCCGCCGTAGCCTGTTTAAATTTGCTAAGAAAACCAATTTATATGAGCTTACTACGACTAATACCACTAAACTTAAACATAGGACACATAAAACATGTCTAGTTAGCTTTAGACTGTAAAAAATGGGGTGAAAAACAAACGAAGAATCAAAGCCTGATTACAACAACAACAATCAGTGTCGGTCAACTTTCGTGTTGGTTTACCCTCCTTTCAGGCCTTTGTATCTGTGGTTTACACTCAAACAATTATCAGCAGGCTTTTCCAGTCGCTGTTAACCGATCGTCAGTCTGTATTTCTCAGATAAATAGGCCTACGTAAAATTACACTGTGCCGTTAGTTCACTCACTCGACTGAAACATCAAATCGCCAATAGGGGGCAGATCGGTTTGTTTACGTTCCGGGTACGTAACAATTCAAATTTTCAAATTCAAATTAAAAATACAAAGTGACGTCCAAACTTTTAAATTTTGGTAAAAATAGAAAGTTCCTAACTTATATTGTCTTGGAAAAATACAGAATACGGTCTTTCTTTTTGAATGTAAACAATATTCCTGATTTTCGCGGCAAGTGTGCCTTTAACTAACTGTGAGTATTTTTTCCTGATTCACACATTAAAGGAATGGGAATGAGGCTCTTTCTACTTTTTCCAGAGGTAATTTTACTATTGGCATGACTGCTTCATTATATTGTAAATGAGTCAAATGACACTCAAAGTTGGCACAAAACCTCTCAGATTATCAGGACGTTTCGGATTTTAATCAGTACTTGTGCCTTATACAATTTTCTCATGCAGTATGCAGGTATTAATTATTCTTAAAAAAAAAAAAAACTTAGTTTTATCCCCCCCTCTCCCTCGCTTCTTTTGTCGATTATTTATTCAATATGTTAGTATTTTCCAAGAAATATTCTCTTAGACCCTTGTTTGGCTTTGTTGCGTGCAGTTTGGTTCTCTGGGCTACGCTTAAATGGGATAAGTTGGGGGACCCCAAAAATAAGCCAAGGGGACTTTCTCCTCTGGTTTTAAGCTTAATTTTCCTTTCCTCTTTTGAGCCTAAAATCAACCTGGGATACAAGAATAACACTTGTTCTTTCAAGTTGTATAAATTTGGACACAGTATGACTGACTTATTTATTTTGTAATCCAACATGTATAAAAACACAATAAGTTTTACTTATAAAGGAAGCCACAAAAAGATATCTATCCCTTCAAGCTCAATGTGTCAGATTTTCTGTCTGAAAATGATTTTAGAAGTGGAATGAGACCAGTTTAGGTGAATGGAGATCTGGAAGACTTTGGTCTGTTTACATTCAATGAACTATGTGCAAACTGACCCATATCAGCTACTTCTAATAATACATGTTGCAACAATTTTTTACCTTCAACATATGATTAAATTGTGTTTAAGATATGCCTACTCACAAACAACTGTATCATGCCTCCTCCGAATGGTATGGCTTAACGAAAGTTAGGGAATGTGTGGTGAGTGCAGACATTAGCATTACAGTAAAAGACTAAAAAATAACTGTCATCCTAATGGATAACAAGGATGTCATCCCCATCCTATATAGTCCATTAAATTAGTACCAGTTAGGAAAGTTTACATAAAATACAGGAGCATGGGCAGGATTAAGAAAGCCTAAGTAGTTGATAATGAGACCTCGCTTGTTTGTGCGTTTGGTATCATTTGTCCTCGTATGTATTATGCAAAATACTTTACATGAAACACAATACCATGCGAGGTCTCATATAGTATCTAACAATAAAGTTAGAGAATATTTGAATGTCTTGCCAAGCTACATGTATGACTTTCAGGTCTCTCAAGGGAGGTCTCATTTCATATGATTATGAATAAAATGAGAGACAATTTAAAACGGTAGTGAAATTATGTTGAGCAAAACAAATATGTTGATTTACGACCAATTACCCTCATAGAAGGCACTACCTGTAGTCACACGACCCAAAACAATCCCAAGTAAGGTCTCATGGTGTAGAAGCTATATACAAAATTGGTTATGCTCCGGAACCATTTTGTTACCAATGGATGAATGGATGGACAGACAGACGATCGTACAGACGAGCTGAAACAAGTACATACACACCTTACCCTTCATGTATGGGGGGTATAATAAAATGGACAATAAACAAATATAGATGAAATAGAGGCACTTCTGTAGATGACTTACATGAGATGCTCCCCACAGGAGCAAGTTTTCACACCAACTCAGAAGAATAGCAGGTTTTACAAAATGAAGAAATGGATTTTTGCTGTGACTCTCCAGTATACGGTTGATTATATCTGTAGAGATTTTCACAGTGGTTTGGGTGTCTGAGTTTGGGCTGAATTCACTTGAGGCCAGATTGAGGAGAGTAAATAGTCCAGCCAGACAGCGTACCTCATCTCCTTCACACAGGTATTCTACAGGTAATATAGTCAAAACCTGAAAAATACACCACAATTCATTGGTCAGCTCAGTGAGCAGAGGGGAAATCAACATGGGTGATCTACTTTCATTGGTCAGCTCAGTGAGCAGAGGGGAAATCAACATGGATGATCTACTTTCATTGGTCAGCTCAGTGAGCAGAGGGGAAAACAACATGGATGATCTACTTTCATTGGTCAGCTCAGTGAGCAGAGGGGAAATCAACATGGATGATCTACTTTCATTGGTCAGCTCAGTGAGCAGAGGGGAAATCAACATGGATGATCTACTATCATTCTCACTTATACTTGTAAACCAGAGTTTGAAAAAAATCCCCCAAAATCATTCATAGGAGCTGCTTACTTCTATCCAGATATTAAGTTGTCCTTTTTTAATTTTCCTATGTTGCAATCCTGATATTAGGAATAAACTTATGACAATTGCATCATTTTGGCAAGAACAAAGGATTGAAATATACATTGACGAACAGTGATGCTAAGATTGGGAGTCATCTTTCATTCACACAATATCACACCCATCTTATTCTACATCCAAGCTGATATAATGTTAATATAACATAAGGACATTACCTGAACAAATGTCAGTGCAGAGACAGTAGCAGATTGACTAGGTAAAGGTGAGCTTAGAATCTTAGTTAGTCCCTCAGACAACTCCATCAGATTCTGACTGTCAAGAATAATAAATATATATACAGTACAAATGACAATTTCTCTGATATATCAAACAAAATAAAACTAATAAATAAATTAAAATTCTGCTATACATATTAAAATTGTCAATCAGTTTTACAGGTTATGCAAAAGTAGTGAAAATAAAGTGTAGAATCAGGGATGAACATTGTCTGTTTCAAGTGCTATGGTAGACTAGTCAATGATTGTCAACCCACCTGTGTTTTGGTGATCCTATTTGTCTCCAGTCTATAGAATCACTGGTGAGTATATCCAATATTCCACATGACAATCTTACAGCTTTGTCTTTAGGCTTCCTTTTAGGAGAGCTGAAAACATAAGATGTACAGGTAAAATGTACAGGTGATGTCTGGTAAAATGTTTAAGCGTCTCTACTAAACCACAGGTTTTCAGTTGAAATAAAAAAATATTAACACGTCTTTTTAGTTTCTGGTCAGGAAAAATCTTCGGCATAGTTAAAGACTCTTGTGAACTTTTGATGGCTTGTGAGAACAAATTGTTTTTATCTGAATGATTGATGTTTGATATCGTACTCAAAATGACAAGAAATGATGTTTATACAGCAGATATATCTAATTCATAGTTGTACAGATAGTACTTACCTTGGACTAAGGCCTGCGAGATGAGCTCTGAACTTTGACCAGAAAGCTGTTTGGAGGAATGTTAACAAATCACTTTGATCGTGAAGACAAATAATTCTCAAGAAACACCTGAACAAAAATAGAAAGTCAATAAAGAGGCAAAACAAGTACGCAATTTAACAATTTTAAGTGGCATGAGCTGCCAAAATTCTGACCGTTATCACTAATTTTGATAGTATTAAAACAAAAGACGAGTGCTTGCAGTAACTTGAAAAAATAAAAGATTGGTGCTGAAATAAACCAAATCTGTAAAACCCAGTAACTCCTACAATTAGCTAAAGGTGAATTGGTTTCAATGAAATGTTTCTTGTATTTGGCAGCTCATGCCAATTTGAGACAAAAACAATCAGTTTGAAAGATTTTATTGTTGTTAGTAGTAATTTCCCTTGTAGAAACTAAACTTTTCAAAATTTGAAAAACAGTGAAATGATTTTAATATACCTCTTGAGAGTATTTATCGTTTAATACCTTTTTAAGATTTCTTTTTTCTTGAATAAAATGCACTTTATTTTTTTTTGTTCGGTTACAATATGAAATTTACATAAATGTCGTTAAATTCAAACACATATTGATATCTTCTAATAAATATTACATAATTTTCATAGCAAAACGTTTTAAAATTCCCGTACATGGTGTCTTTTGATATTCAAGACTATTTATATACAACTCATTTCTTAATAAATTTAATGTATTAATTCTTCTATCTTCCCTCTCACTGATAATATATGACTTATATACACAAAAACCTGTGAGTGTCAATAAAATATTGATATCTCTATATTCTTTGTGTCTCACTTTGTAACCAGTAACAATGTACTTCAAAGTAATATATTTGTCAAAACCAATTTCCTTAAAAATGTGACAAACTTTTGCCCAAAAGTTACAAACTCTATTACATTCGATAAACATATGATTGTAATCTTCTATAGAATTACATATCTTACACAACTGGCTATTTGACAATCGCCATCGGTGTAGAAATTTTCTACAGGGAAGTATGTAACTAATGAACTTAAATCTGAACTGTTTCAAGCGATTGTCACTAAGACAGTAAAAAATGAAATAATATACAAACTCCCAATTTGGAACATTGAAGTCTTTGGCCCATTTACAATGAACGTATGGAGTCTCCATACGTTTAGCCTTAAACATTTCATAAATATATTTATTGGACAGTTTATCAGGTATAACAGAAATATACTGACCTTTATTTAAAAATAAAAAAATGGTTGGAGTTCGAACAAAGGTACGTTTTGAACGATGTTGTTCTATTAAATAATGCCATCTTAAAGGAATAGCTTTCTTAATTTTGAGAAATTCTGAAATCCAGTTTGCCTTTTTATGCAGTTTGTTTATAATTTTGGGAGACAGGAGTCCTTCCTCATCTAACCTTTTTAAGATTTATGACTAGCAAACTCAACTCACCTGTTTTTGTCATTTTTAGGTGATAATGCTACAGAGATAAGATGATTTGATAATGTTTGTAATTGAGACATTGACAGAAATTGATACAACAAGGGAAGATAATCCAGCAAGAGCTGCCATTGTGCTGTTGGTAAGATGTCTGGTGTCAACGTCAGGGGCTGCATGGAAAAATAAAAACTAATTAGTATTGCAATTTGATAGGATTGGTATGGGTAGGAGCGTATGATAATACCATGTGATGAAGTGTACTTGATAGGACTGGTATGGGTAGGATCGTATGATAATACCATGTGATAAAGTGTACTTGATAGGACTGGTATGGGTAGGATCGTATGATAATACCATGTGATAAAGTGTACTTGATAGAACTGGTATGGGTAGGATCGTATGGTAATACCATGTGATGAGGTGTACTTGATAGAACTGGTATGGGTAGGATTGTATGGTAATACCGTGTGATGAAGTGTACTTGATAGAACTGGTATGGGTAGGATCGTATGGTAATACCATGTGATGAGGTGTACTTGATAAAACTGGTATGGGTAGGATTGTATGGTAATACCATGTGATGAAGTGTGCTTGATAGAACTGGTATGGGTAGGATCGTATGGTAATACCATGTGATGAGGTGTACTTGATAGAACTGGTATGGGTAGGATTGTATGGTAATACCATGTGATGAAGTGTGCTTGATAGAACTGGTATGGGTAGGATCGTATGGTAATACCATGTGATGAAGTGTACTTGATAGAACTGGTATGGGTAGGATCGTATGGTAATACCATGTGATGAGGTGTACTTGATAGAACTGGTATGGGTAGGATCGTATGGTAATACCATGTGATGAAGTGTACTTGATAGAACTGGTATGGGTAGGATCGTATGGTAATACCATGTGATGAAGTGTACTTGATAGAACTGGTATGGGTAGGATCGTATGGTAATACCATGTCATGATGTGATGAAGTGTACTTGATAGAACTGGTATGGGTAGGATCGTATGGTAATACAATGTGATGAAGTGTACTTGATAGAACTGGTATGGGTAGGATCGTATGGTAATACCATGTGATAAAGTGTACTTGATAGGACTGGTATGGGTAGGATCGTATGGTAATACCATGTGATGAGGTGTACTTCATAGAACTGGTATGGGTAGGATCGTATGGTAATACCATGTGATGAGGTGTATTTGATAGAACTGGTATGGGTAGGATCGTATGGTAATACCATGTGATGAAGTGTACTTGATAGAACTGGTATGGGTAGGATCGTATGGTAATACCATGTGATGAGGTGTACTTGATAGAACTGGTATGAGTAGGATCGTATGGTAATACCATGTGATGAAGTGTACTTGATAGAACTGGTATGGGTAGGATCGTATGGTAATACCATGTGATCAAGTGTACTTGATAGAACTGGTATGGGTAGGATCGTATGGTAATACCATGTGATGAAGTGTACTTGATAGAACTGGTATGGGTAGGATCGTATGGTAATACCATGTGATGAAGTGTACTTGATAGAACTGGTATGGGTAGGATCGTATGGTAATACCATGTGATGAAGTGTATTTGATAGAACTGGTATGGGTAGGATCGTATGGTAATACCATGTGATGAAGTGTACTTGATAGGACTGGTATGGGTAGGATTGTATGGTAATACCATGTGATGAAGTGTACTTGACAGGACAGGTATGGGTAGGATCGTATGGTAATACCATGTGATGAAGTGTACTTGATAGAACTGGTATGGGTAGGATCGTATGGTAATACCATGTGATGAGGTGTACTTGATAGGACTGGTATGGGTAATACCATGTGATGAGGTGTACTTGATAGAACTGGTATGGGTAGGATCGTATGGTAATACAATGTGATGAGGTGTACTTGATAGGACTGGTATGGGTAATACCATGTGATGAAGTGTACTTGATAGAACTGGTATGAGTAGGATTGTATGGTAATACCATGTGATGAAGTGTACTTGATAGGACTGGTATGGGTAGGATCGTATGGTAATACCATGTGATGAAGTGTACTTGATAGAACTGGTATGGGTAGGATCGTATGGTAATACCATGTGATGAAGTGTACTTGATAGAACTGGTATGGGTAGGATCGTATGGTAATACCATGTGATGAGGTGTACTTGGTAGAACTGGTATGAGTAGGATCGTATGGTAATACCATGTAATGAAGTGTACTTGATAGAACTGGTATGGGTAGGATCGTATGGTAATACCATGTGATGAAGTGTACTTGATAGAACTGGTATGGGTAGGATCGTATGGTAATACCATGTGATGAAGTGTACTTGATAGAACTGGTATGGGTAGGATCGTATGGTAATACCATGTGATGAAGTGTACTTGATAGAACTGGTATGAGTAGGATCGTATGGTAATACCATGTGATAAAGTGTACTTGATAGAACTGGTATGGGTAGGATCGTATGGTAATACCATGTGATAAAGTGTACTTGATAGGACTGGTATGGGTAGGATTGTATGGTAATACCATGTGATGAAGTGTACTTGATAGGACTGGTATGGGTAGGATTGTATGGTAATACCATGTGATGAAGTGTACTTGATAGGACAGGTATGGGTAGGATCGTATGGTAATACAATGTGATGAGGTGTACTTGATAGGACTGGTATGGGTAATACCATGTGATGAGGTGTACTTGATAGAACTGGTATGAGTAGGATCGTATGGTAATACCATGTGATGAGGTGTACTTGATAGAACTGGTATGGGTAGGATTGTATGGTAATACCATGTGATAAAGTGTACTTGATAGAACTGGTATGGGTAGGATCGTATGGTAATACCATGTGATAAAGTGTACTTGATAGGACTGGTATGGGTAGGATTGTATGGTAATACCATGTGATGAAGTGTACTTGATAGGACTGGTATGGGTAGGATTGTATGGTAATACCATGTGATGAAGTGTACTTGATAGGACAGGTATGGGTAGGATTGTATGGTAATACTATGTGATAAAGTGTACTTGATAGGACTGGTATGGGTAGGATCGAGGAGAGAGTGTCAGATGGGTCTGTAGAGAAGAGAGAGTGTCAGATGGGTCTGTAGAGAGGAGAGTGTCAGATGGGTCTGTGGAGAGGAAAGAGCGGCAGATGGGTCTGTGAAGAGGAGAGAAAGTCAGATGGGTCTGTGGAGAGGAAAGAGCGGCAGATGGGTCTGTGAAGAGGAGAGAAAGTCAGATGGGTCTGTGTAGAGGAGAGAGTGTCAGATGGGTCTGTGGAGAGTAGAGAGTGTCAGATGGGTCTGTGAAGAGGAGAGAGAGTCAGGTGGGTCTGTGGAGAGGAGAGAGTGTCAGGTGGGTCTGTGGAGAGTAGAGAGTGTCAGATGGGTCTGTGGAGAGGAGAGAGTGTCAGATGGGTCTGTGAAGAGGAGAGAGAGTCAGGTGGGTCTGTGGAGAGGAGAGAGTGTCAGATGGGTCTGTGGAGAGGAGAGAAAGTCAGATGGGTCTGTGGAGAGGAGAGAGTGTCAGATGGGTCTGTGTAGAGGAGAGAGTGTCAGATGGGTCTGTGGAGAGGAGAGAGTGTCAGATGGGTCTGTGGATAGGAGAGAGTGTCAGATGGGTTTGTGGAGAGGAGAGAGTCAGATGGGTATGTGGAGAGAAGAGAGTGTCAGATGGGTATCGGTGGAGAGGAGAGAGTGTCAGATGGGTCTGTGGAGAGAAGAGAGTGTCAGATGGGTCTGTGGAGAGAAGAGAGTGTCAGATGGGTCTGTGAAGAGGAGAGAGTGTCAGATGGGTCTGTGGAGAGGAGAGAGTGTCAGATGGGTCTGTGGAGATAAGACAAAGTCAGATGGGTCTGTAGAGAGGAGAGAGAGTCAGATGGGTCTGTGGAGAGGAGAGAGTGTCAGATGGGTCTGTGGATAGGAGAGAGTGTCAGATGGGTCTGTGGAGAGGAGAGAGAGTCAGATGGGTCTGTGGAGAGGAGAGAGTGTCAGATGGGTCTGTGGATAGGGGAGAGTGTCAGATGGGTCTGTGGATAGGGGAGAGAGTCAGATGGGTCTGTGGAGAGGAGAGAAAGTCAGATGGGTCTGTGGAGAGGAGAGAGAGTCAGATGGATCTGTGGAGAGGAGAGAGTGTCAGATGGGTCTGTGGAGAAGAGAGAGTGTCAGATGGGTCTGTGAAGAGGAGAGAGAGTCAGATGGGTCTGTGGAGAGAAAAGAGTGTCAGATGGGTCTGTGTAGAGGAGAGAGTGTCAGATGGGTCTGTGGAGAGTAGAGAGTGTCAGATGGGTCTGTGGAGAGGAGAGAGTGTCAGATGGGTCTGTGGAGAGGAGAGAGTGTCAGATGGGTCTGTGTAGAGGAGAGAGTGTCAGATGGGTCAGTGGAGAGGAGAGAGAGTGAGATGGGTCTGTGGAGAGGAGAGAGAGTCAGATGGATCTGTGGAGAGGAGAGAGAGTCAGATGGATCTGTGGAGAGGAGAGAAAGTCAGATGGGTCTGTGTAGAGGAGAGAGTGTCAGATGGGTCTGTGGAGAAGAGAGAGTGTCAGATGGGTCTGTGAAGAGGAGAGAGAGTCAGATGGGTCTGTGGAGAGAAAAGAGTGTCAGATGGGTCTGTGTAGAGGAGAGAGTGTCAGATGGGTCTGTGGAGAGGAGAGAGTGTCAGATGGGTCTGTGGAGAGTAGAGAGTGTCAGATGGGTCTGTGGAGAGGAGAGAGTGTCAGATGGGTCTGTGGAGAGGAGAGAGTGTCAGATGGATCTGTGGAGAGGAGAGAGTGTCAGCTATGTATTCTAGATACCTGTAACTTACATTTCCATTCCAGTCCATGGTGGGTTGATACTTTGATAAACCATCCATTACATGATAAGTAATACTATCTATGGTAAGACTAGAATTATCTTCAGCTTTTAACAAACTAACACAACGAAGCTTCTGCAGCTGTAATTTCTCCTACAACAAAACACAATGATACTCTGAACATTTTACAAACTAATCTGTAGAAGCTCAGAGAAAATCTTCTTTAATCTCATAAAGAAACTGCAGTTCAAAAGGAAGTTTTAAAGTATCAAGAATATTGAAAATTGTAGGAAGATATTATATTTTAGATGATCATACATGTAGTAGTTTCATGAATTATAAAATCACACTGTTAATATCATGTGACAGTTGAACGGTGCAATAAAACTGAATTACCAGAATGTATTTACAGCTGTCCTCGCCTCGTCTGAGGATATGTTGAGAAATGCGTCTCCATTGGTCAGAAGGTATATATGAATGAACCAATGAGAAGTCAAGAGGTGAAGAGGCTTGCAATAAAGGGGTAAAGTCTGGTTTGTATAAAAACATCACTTCTCCCCAAACATGGCATAGACTCAAGATGTGAAAAATTAAGTCAAAGTTCTAAAAGAAATAAGCAACAGACACAAAGGTCATTAAAACAAATGATTATGTAATAATTCTTATACTTCAAATAAAGCAAGTATTTTAGAAAGAAACGATTGATTAGCTTGAAATAACATTGTTATTGTTTGGTGTTTTACGCCGCGCTCAAGATTATTTCATTTTTATGGCGTTGCCAGTTTTATTGTGGGAGGAAAGTGGGCTTGAAATAACAGAAGCTAGCCGAACATGGTGAGGTAACTTAAAATAGCAGGAGGTAGACAGTCATTCGACTGACTGTTAACTTAAAATAGCAGGAGCTAGACAAGCGTTCGCCATATCGCTTGTTAACTTAAATTAAATGTCTCGTGTGATGTCACCTTATTGTACCACCGGTTGATTTTTTTTTCACGAATCGTTTGCAGACTCAAACATGTGACCCAGTCTTTCATATGCAAATGATTTGCTTATTGTAAATGGTATCTTCATCATAAAGAGTGATCTTTGCGTTATAAACGCGGATCACAGCCGGTTTGTCTTAATGGAGCGCTTGAAGGATTCAGTTTGTTGGATATGTGCGATTTTAAATCAACGAGTAAAAAAAATGCGGATTGTTTGCATTTGGAGACACAATTTGTAGATTTTATTTCTATAATACAATAAAAAAATATATTTAAAGTACTGTTATTTATCAAACCCCTTAGATAAGAGAAGCCAATATAACTGGACGTGGAGATTTAAGTCAAATTTAAAACGAAACAGACTTGTTTTATATGGTGTGTAGCGTAACAAAGACTGTTTTATCGGAAGAAAAACTGATCATGAAGGAAAAAGGCATCTAACTTTTTGGTCAAAGGAACACCTCACTTAAATGCTTTCCTTCATTAAAAAAAACCAAAAAAACATTTGTTGTATCGTAACACCATTCAAACAAAACCATAGCAAAATGGGTAGAGTTGGTTGCAGTAAAATTGAATCCCCACTCTAAAATATTCAGAAAAAATATGTTATTTTCCCCACACATCATCAATTAAAATTTTTCCTAAAAGATTACCAGATTGTCAGTTCATTTATACTTGTAAACAACAATCTGGTAATCTTTTAGGAAAATTATTTTCCAATATTTACAGCTCAAGTCATAACATATCAGAGCGTACTTGAAGTGAACTTCGTGTAACACGACACCAGGCTCAGAATGCAACCGACGATTCTTAATAAATAATCGGCAGGGGCAAAACAAAGAGACCGACGTTTAAGGCAGGTAAAAGCCTCGACAGTAGCTCAGCATTTATACATAACAGGAGCTACATAAGCGTTTGACTCACTGTGTGTTAAATCTACAGGGTTAATAAACTTACTGTTTGTTTGGAGGACATAATAGGGGCCATTGTCTGTAAACAATATTCTAGCTGGTTGAGTAACTGTTCAATTTTCATGTGGCTTGTTGGGGGAATGGGCTGATCAACCAGGCGGACATTTTCAAGAAAAACAACAATAAGCTGGCAGAGAAATCCAAAGTTGGGAGCCAAACTGGGATCTAGAAATTACAAAATCAGACCGTTGAACTATGAACCCAAATATACAACATTTTAGAAAAAAGCAACAATATTTGTTGCTACATGCATAGACTTAAAAGGAAAGAAACCCCATTGAATGATTGTAGCTGACCATAAATAGCTTGTCAAGTTCCGTACCAATTTGAAATGGAGAATAGAAATTAGGTCAGCCCTTTCCATGTGGCGGATTCAAAGTTTGGGTTGAGGAGAGACATTATCGAACTTAATATTGGCCAGCAGTCGGCCTGCCAAGATCAACATGGATGATCTATTTCCATTATTGCTTATAAACAAAATTAATGCTGAATTTAAAATTCTCTCAAAAACAACCAAAAATCATGGGAATAAACTGCACATTTCTACCAAAAGCTATTAAGTTGCTCTATTTAGTGCGTGTAAACGTTTGGCTGTGATTTTCTTTTCTTTTAAATCAAGTTACTCAAAAAGAATATTTAAAATAAAGTGAAGCCAGTTGTAGCCATGACATGAATTACATGTCACTTTTACAAAATGATTCATTTTTGTTTCAAGACTACGGTAAGATCTCCGCTAATTCAAGGACCAGTGATGTGAAAATAACAAATTATTACATTGCTATTTGCCACATTTGGTCTATAAAAACAACAACAGCGATTGTTCAATAGGATTATCTGATCGCTCACTCCAGGAGGTAAGACTCTCAACAAACAAAGTTGAATTTTAAGTGTACTTTTGTTAATGTTTTTCTGGCCCTTGAATTTTTTAGAGTACTTGAATTAGCGGAGATCTTACCGTATGTGATAAACAAAGGTCTGACCTGTATTTAATGAAGTCCTGTAATGACTTGTGAGACTGTTTTGGAGGCTATTCCACATGTTCAATACGGTCCCCAAAGGTAGAGCAGGAATGTGACCCCCAAAACTTCAAAATAATGAAATTAAAATCTAATGAATTTGTCACATACGTATACCTAATCATTGACTAAAGAACAATGGAATAACACATGTTTTAACAGCCTTAACAAAAACTTTAACATAATAACATGTAACAAAATTAAAGAATGTTTTTCAATTAGAAAATAGCAAGAACTAAGAAGTTTGTAAAAAGTTTAAAGGTTTAGAAGTAGAAAGGTTAGAATAAGGTGAAGGGTTACTTATGGATAACAACTTGCAATTCTCTCATATGTTGTATAAATGAATAATTTTGTTGATTGTCATCCATAAGTAATTCTTTAACTTACAGAGATATAATACTGAAAGAAAATCTTCCATAGCACATAGAGAAATATACAGATACAGATACTGTACATGAATTAACATTGTGATGAAATTGTATCTGTTTTTGTATGTAGCAATATGCTTATTGACTCTTCCAGATTGCTGTTTTGTTACTTACACATTTAGGAATTGTATTGGAAAGCCAGTATTCCGACGTAAATCTGACATAGTGTTAATCTGAGAGAGAAGTTTATCCAATAACCGGGGTAGTTGTCTCAATTGAACATAGGTGTTAACCAAATTGATCAGAAATTTCTCCATTGAACTTTCAAACTCACTAGCCATCTAATAACAAATAAAAGGTAAACATGATGGATAATAGATTAACATATTTTTACAACTTATTTTTGAACTTTTGTTGCAAATATTTGAATATATATTATTTTCGTCATTTGGTAATGTCAACAAAAATGTACATAAAATACCAAAATAATGTTGATTTTTAGTCAAGGCACTTTAAGCTTGCTTAACCAACATTCTCTTCTTGAAGTTATCGACTTCCATGCGTTTAATAGACATTTTCAAGGTGAAAATATTATTTAGATTCGTTTTAATCCCCTCGCAATTGACTCTTAAAATTATTAAAGTTATTTATTCAAACAACAAGATTGGCACCTAAGGAATATCATCTAACCAACTGCTTATTTTTAATCCTGTAGTTTTAAGAGGCATTTGGGGCCCACAATAGCGGAAATTTGGTTAAAACCGAATTAGCTAATAGTAAATACGTAAGTACAAAATTCCTGATGATACCAAACTTTTGCATGTATGTTAAGGTAGTTTTTATAAGTGAGTCCTAAACAGTACTCATGCATTCCAGTTATTTGAATTTAGTTTGTCATTAGCACATCATTTGCTACGCACGGGTCATTTTATTTCAACATCAATCCATTAGTTTTCCAATATACTTCCAACGCCCATCTTCTTGTGACAATCGGGCTTGGTAGAGCGTTGGAAGCTCAATCCGAAGACTTCCACCAATGGGTCTCAGGTTCGAATCCCACTCAGTCCCAAAAAAATTGTAAAATGTTCTGACTGGGTTTTCACTCGAACGACCTATGTGGGATGATTGCCAGTTACCACCGGAAGGTCGTGGGTTTCCTCCATAAAACTGGCAACGCCGCCATTGAAGTGAAATAATCTTAAGCGCAGCGTAAAACACCAAACAATCAATCAATCTTGTGACAATTGAAATTAAAGAAAAAAATTCTGAATTTTGGCAGTTCATGCCTTTCAAACCTTTAGACGTTTTGTATGGGGAGTATTGAGGCAATCATCATTGAACACAAAGTTTAATTTTCATACCAACCTTTGAAATTGACCTGATGACGATAGCTAAGATGACCTTGACCTTTGCCTCCAGTATCTCATGATTCAGTTGTAAGAGAGTTGTCAGACATTCAAACAGTACTGAGCAGGGCCTGGTTAGGAGCATAAACATATTGTTAGTTAAGTCAGCTATTACAAACAATGGTCACATGTCTTATCCTCATCAAAATAGTTAAAAACTTTGTTCAGATTTTTTGGTTGGGAGTTTGTCTGACTCAACAGAGCAGGCAAGCTTTGTTGGTAAAACAATGATACAGTGTATTATATGTGTGCTTATCTTGTTATGATTTTGAAGGACAAATCTACCCGCATGTGTAGCGGGTAGACGTTACTTTTCCGAGCTCCGAGCTCTCTGAGGCAAAAAAGTGATCAAATCGACTGTGGTAATCTCAGCCTGTATTGAAACTATTTGTAAGTTATATCGTCAAGTACGTGCTACATATTGGATTTAAAAAATGCCCCCAAAACGTTCGACAAAATCCAAACCAGAACTACATGATGAGGCCATTCTGGTAGACTCAGTTTGCACGGACCCTGTTCAGGGCGTGTCAGATCCTGGTCAGGCAGATGAATTTCCCGTACGGTCATCTATTCAATATGCGACTGCAGTCCAGTTTGAATCACTAGAGGCCTTTATCCGTAAGTCCGTCGGCGAGATACAGATGACCCTAGACAAAGTTGTAAGTCAACAGCATGTGTTTACTGAACGATTGACTACTGTCGAGAAACAACAACGAGACCTTCTTGGAAGTCTGGAGATATCGGACAAGAAAATCCGCCAGGTAACCAGTACTGTTACAGAACATTCTAGTATTTTGAAATCTGTTAAAGATCAGCTGGATATTATGACCGCTGAAAATAAGGAGCTAAAATCACGGATTTTAAGCCATGAGCGACACAGTCGTGAGTTTAATTTGAGATTCGGTGGTCTAAATGAGACAACTGGCGAAAACTGTATTGATATTATCAACAACCTCATAGCAAATGATCTCGGAATTAAAGATTGCCACGTAGAAAATGCACATCGTATCGGGAAACCTAGAGACGGCCAGTGTCGCCATATCATCGCGAAATTCTTGTACCGCCCCCAGAGGCGAGATGTTTTGTTTGCGTCAAAATCGATATTTAAGACCAATACCATATTTGTCACTGAGGATTTGATACCAGAGGATAGACAAAAGAAAAATGAACTTCGACCAATCATGGACAAGCTCTATCAGACTGGACATAAAGTTCGTTTTTCTAGAGGACGACTATATGTGGATGGAAAACTGACTGATCATTAACTGAAAATATTTTGACCTTGTTGTTATAAACGGGATCGAAACTGTAAACCTTATCTGTCTTCGTATAAAATGACTGATTCTTTATAAATTTGACTCAAAAACTCCGAAAACCAACTTCCAGGATGACTTCGGCCCCCTCCTACTTCCCCGCCCCTTTTAGGCCTTATGCTTTCCTAAATCACAATTGCTATCATAATCACAACTTTAAATGATTTTCTGAAGCTGAGTCTCTGTTCCAGCGGAGCTTCAAAGCATCCTATGTAGTCTGAGCTTGGGGGGGGGGGGGGGGGGGGGGGGGTGCATGTTATGTGATAATGGCAGCTCAGAAAGTTAGTTATTATTGATATGCTGAATGAGACAGTGGTCATTAACAAGCATGTACTTAATATCCCCTGTATGGTAGTCACAACATCTGTTCAGGTAATATTGATTACTAATAATAATGACCTGGGAAAATGTAGAGTTTCCTCAGCTTGATTATTCCACAAGCAATTCTATTGGTTCTGCTTTCCTGTGAATAGTTTGTCTGGATTTTAGTCTTGCCTATATACCTAATAAATTAATGTACCTTATACCTTATACATTTCCTATATGGTGAATTAAAATCAACCAATCAATCTAAAGGAGGGTGTACTAAATGTAGGTTGGAATAGCTTGTTTTTGAATGACAGCAGCTACAGTTTCCATGCCAAAATTGAGGATATATCCTGCCTTAGAATAGAAAGAAAATATCCCCTGGTGAGTTGTGTGTTGCTGAATAAAGCATTTGAAGAAGTAGAAACTCACGTAATGTCTAATATTTTGTCCAGTTGAGTTTTGTAAAACTTCAATTGAGAGTACTCTTGTGTATTGTCTTTGTTAACATCATATACATTACACTCTTGTACAACTGCAAATAGATCAGCCATACACTTCATCTTCTCATCATTGATTGGTGGATTTGCAGACAGCTGATCACATAACCATGACAACATGGGGTGATGTACCACTACAAAATCTCTGAAACAAAATAAGTATACTTAGGAATATATATTGTATATGAGTGTGCAAGTTTATCATTTTTTTCATCAATAGATAATAATCCTCATAATTCTAAGTATATATCACCATATGTACATCATGTCAAGTGTTCTTTTACAATACAGTCACTTTCCCCCCAAAACGGTCCAGCCCTAACCAAATCGGGACACTCAACTTCATTCACAACAGTTACTAATTAGTAATAAATGAAATTTGTTTATGCATGTTTGTATGCTTTACATAATACTTTGATCATTTCAAATCCATCTAATCAAGTAATCACTAATAAACCCCAAAAAGATAGCTTCAACGGACTCAAAACAACGAGACATGTTTTTGTGATTTCAATCACTGCAGAGTGTGTTGTTTTACAGCTGTGCAATATGTTCCAAATACGGCTGTCAAGATTTAGAAAAAAGCTGCAGAAACTGTCACATGTCTTCGTAGATAAAACAAAATTTAGTAAAGCAGCTTATGGTGAAATGCTGCAAATTTAAGACAAGTTTAAGAAGTTGACACACAACAATGCTTTATACAAACCATAAATCACATGATCAGACTGAACACCCTCTATTTCCTTTGCTTCAGAAAACAGATTGGAACGCAAAAAAAGCCCAATGCAAGATGTTTCGAATTTCTGAAGATGAATGTCCAATGTCCCAGCAACAAACAGTTGATTTCTTAAAGTAAAACCCCCAATAAGATGTTCTAAAAATAAGGTAGGAATTTGACTGCTCTCCTAAAAGTGTGCACTGATCGTGTTTCTTACAATAAATACATTGCCACAAGTTCATCATGCCTTAAGTAAAAATGTCACTTTGAGTGTGTAGAACAAATCCCTAGAGCAGAAGGTCAATAGTGCGTATAGCCTCCATTAGCTTCCAGCATGCGTCTCAACCCTCCAGTGAGACGTCGGATCTGTTGAAGGGGTAACTGCACGGATTTGAATCCTTTAGAGCACATTTGGGATAGGATGGGCAGAAACATTCAAGCCCTAGAGCCTCCTGTACAAAATCTGAAGGAATTGGAAGCCGTATTACATTGGTATTGGCAGCAGTTACCACTTCAACAGATCCGACGTCTCACTGGAGGGGTGAGACGCAGGTTGGAAGCTAATGGAGGCTATACACGTATTGATCTTCTGCTCTAGGGATGTGTTCAACACACTCAACGTGACATTTTTACTTCAATCTATTCGCCCTGTGAAGTCCGATGGACTCATACTTACAAGCATGCTTTTATTTTGTTAAAATACACTTTTGATTTGGCTAACGATATCCTGAATAAATTGTATAGCTTGTTGCCATTGATGGTGATTTCTTATCCCCAGAATGTTGCCCTTTATGATCAAATCGTTTCTGCAATATCAGTTTACCAACAATCTCCCTACACCAATGATTTTATCAATCAGAGCAGACTTTCCAGGAGGGGTGCTTAACTTTTTTCTTTGTGTATATTTAGAAGCATTAAATACATTGAGGAATGCTGATCATATGACCTGTAACCAGATTGACATTCATAAAGTGAACACATTAATTACAATACATGACATTTAATTAGGAAATTGATTAACTTTTTTTTCATTTTAATTGCAAGTTTTTTACATAAAGAGCTTTCCATGTGTGCTTTAGGGAATTTTTCTTCTTTGCACATGAAAATTTATATTCAAGCCTCTCCATTCAGTAAAGAGGACAAGCGTATTGACACTGGAAAGCGTAAAGGGATTTTATCCTATGCTATTATACTTACTTGTAAGAAGTGACAAAATCTTTGAACAGTATAGGTATACAATCCACCGTAGATTGTCTGATTAACTCTGAAGACAAATCTCTGAAACTTCCCTAAAATAACACACATAAAGCGGAGGTATATGAAAAGCAGTAAACAATCCCAATTTTTAAACACAAAATTCTGTAAATGGTCTGCACATCAGTGGCTAAATCCACATCGAAGCTGTCAACACTACTGATAAGAACTAGTGTATGTTTACGTGGTAAATAGAACAAGGCTGAGTTAGTTTGTCTGTAGATAAAACATAAAAACCAGTAATGTAAAAAATACATGCAGTTCACGACACACTGTTACCCATAAGGTATATAGTATACTAAAAAAAAAAATTGTCAAGATGAAATCCAAAGTTATGAAATGAAAGTGGACGCCAGACTGCCAGAGATGATACCATAATACAGCGAGCTTTTCAAGCCAAGCATATAATCATAAATTCCTCCGGGTGGTTTTGATAATACACTGTAGACAAACAGCAGGCATGGAAAATAGCTTAAACAGTGACATTTGAAAAATATACACAAACCAAAAGCTGATCAATAAAAATAGACCCACTAATTAGTTATCTTAAAAATCATAAAAATACACCAAGAATTTTGGAGGTACCCTGCAGAGAGGTATATATTGACGTTTTTGAGTACAAATATGGTATGACCACCTTCCCCCACCCCCCTCCCCCTCAACACACACACATGCGGCATACACCAAAGTTATGTTGGGGAGACTGACAGAAATATGCAGTAATAAATGGCTTTAATATGTATATAATTACCCCACCTCATTGTGGATAGCAGATTGAAGAATGGAGAATAAACGAGCAATGTTTCTGGGTGGTGGTGCCTTGTTACTGTCCACTGGTATAAGGTAGGCTTTATAAATATCACCATGTTCTCTGTTACAAACAGAGAAAAACAAGTTACATAAATTCAACAACTTACACTGACCAAATTACATGTAGTTACATCAATGAAACAAGCTACACCAATGAAACAAGTTACATCAATAAAACAAGTTACATCAGTTAAACAACTTACACTGATCAAACTACATGTAGTTACATCAATCTAACAAGCTACATCAGTCATACAAGCTACATCAACCAAACAAGTTACATCAGTCAAACAAGTTACATCAACCAAACAAGTTACACCAATCAAACAAGTTACACCTGGGATGAATATGAAAGGGATATGAAACGCCTTTGTTTTGCAGTCAGTCGACTGGCAGTTGTTTAGTTCGCTATTGTTCAGACTCCCCGTGACGGCATTCTGATCCGCTTAGAGAATAGCCGAAAGCCGTGTTGTGTATTCCGATTCATTCCGAACCATACCGGTGTCGTTGATATATGGGCTGCGCATGCCTATTTATAAGCTAGCAACACTGTCAGAATATTCAAAATGGCGATTGTTTTCTGTTGCTAGCTTACAAACGGGCATGCGCAGACCATATATCAACGACATCGGTATGGTTCAGAATGATTCGGAATACACAACACGGCTTTCGGCTATTCTCGGAGCGGATCGGAATGCCGTCACGGGGCGTTGGACAAGAACAATAGAGAGTCAAACAACTGCCAGTCGATTGACTGCAAAAACAAAGGCGTTTCATATCCCTTTCATATTCATCCCAGGTTACACCAATCAAACAAGTTACACCAACCAAACAAGTTACACCTACCAAACACATTACACCAATCAAACAAGTTACACCTACCAAACAAGTTACACCAATCAAACAAGTTACACCAATCAAACAAGTTACACCAACCAAACAAGTTACACCAACCAAACAAGTTACACCTACCAAACAAGTTACACCAATCAAACAAGTTACACCTACCAGACAAGGTACACCAATCAAACAAGTTACACCAATCAAACAAGTTACACCAATCAAACAAGTTACACCAACCAAACAAGTTACACCTACCAAACAAGTTACACCAATCAAACAAGTTACACCAACCAAGTTACACCAATCAAACAAGTTACACCTACCAAACAAGTTACATCAATCAAACCAGTTACATCAACCAAACCAGTTACATCAACCAAACAAGTCACACCAATCAAACAAGTTACACCAATCAAACAAGTTACAACTACCAAACAAGTTACACCAATCAAACAAGTTTATAATTAATTTAGCTGTATATTGTTTCATAGTTTAGTCAGATGATATATTTACCTGTGAAAAAGAGATCGGGACAAGACACCTTCCAGTAGAGAGGAGCCTCTGCAGTGAGCCTTCTGACCATACCTCAACACACATAGTGGGATTAACAACTTCTCCACACATAACTCAAACACCTTCATCATAAAAACACATACAGTCAATCACTAATCCAATCAGTGTAATCAATTTGGTTTCCATCTCTGCATTATAGTTACAATAGCTTCACTCTTGCAAGATTTCCGGAATAGACTGAATGTTCACTAATTCGGGACAACAGTAAGTTTACTGTTTTTTGGGCAAAGTATTTCCTTGGATTCTACGCACGTGAAATAAAAGTGCAAATGTGACTGTCTGTAATAAAGTTTGTAAGAATGAGAGATCTTGTATTTTATCTCTAGAAATACACAGTTTAACTCCCATAATAACCATCACAGTATATGTACTTAAAACATCCTACGATAGTTACAGCCAGTGACCCTTAACTTCAAGCAAATAAAAATAGATTGAACTACGTCCTTTCAGTATCTGAAAAAGATTTCCTCCACTATCAGATGACGTGAAGTTACCTCAGCTATATTTACCTCAATATTGATGGATTTTTACCGTTCTCTAATGCATGAAGGTAGATTTATGTCTAAAACATTGATCAAAAATTTTGAAACAAGATGGTTCAGAATATGTAGGTCAGTGAAGTAAAAGCTCGTCATTTCTTAGCTAAGCCATTTCTTTCCCTTTAACAATAACTGTTCTATACGCGTGCTACACATTTACATGTATGTATATAAATATAACGGCAGAGGGACATGATCTTTTTTACTAAAAAAACTATTACCGAGTATCGATAGTTGTTTGGTGTTGGTAAGCCATCAATGACATATATATACACTGTGTACACCGTGCATGGGAAGGAATGATTCAGTCACGTTTTTACCCATAATCTGAGCTCAAAGTCAACATCATAGTTCCTAGAGGGAGATGTTTGAGGAACCATTGGTTTTTAGATTATGTGAAGAAAATAAATATTTAGTGGTGATTACCTGTTTGGAATTAGAATTTGATCTTTCTGCTCTTCCATAGAGAATACTCAGTTGAGTTATCAGACCAGATGTAACCTCCAGGACATGAGTGTCATCCTCAAGGCAGCTTATATAGAGTACAAGGGAAAATAACTGTACCTGAAAACACACTACTTGTAAGCAACCATTTCAGGGAAAATACTGCTCTGCACATAAATCAAGTAATTTTGTAATTGATCATTTGTAACTGTTCAGGATCCTATTGCATTATATTTGTTTTGTTTAAGTGATAAAGCCAAGGTCTCAAGTGGTAACCTTTTTTCGCCTGTATAGTGCGTTTTCAATTTCTTACATGATTTCATATTAGCATGGCCAAATTTTAATTAATTTAAAAGGGTGCCTGAATTTGAAAGCCCTACAATCATCTTGATCATACTATAGTATTCTTGTCCACTGGTTCTGAAGGAATACCAATGCTAGAGCCCTACAATCATCCTGATCATACTGTAGTATTCTTGTCCACTGGTTCTGAAGGCTAAGTCATTGAGTTGGTTAGTGATGTAAAAGCATGTCATTTCTCAGCTAAGCCATTGAGTTGGTCAGTGATGTAAAAGCATGTCATTTCTTAGCTAAGCTATTGAGTTGGTCAGTGAGGTAAAAGCACGTCATTTCTTAGCTAAGTCATTGAGTGGGTCAGTGAGGTAAAAGCACTTCATTTCTTAGCTAAGTCATTGAGTTGGTCAGTGAGGTAAAAGCATGTCATTTCTTAGCTAAGCTATTGAGTTGGTCAGTGAGGTAAAAGCACGTCATTTCTTAGCTAAGTCATTGAGTTGGTCAGTGAGGTAAAAGCATGTCATTTCTTAGCTAAGCTATTGAGTTGGTCAGTGAGGTAAAAGCACGTCATTTCTTAGCTAAGTCATTGAGTTGGTCAGTGAGGTAAAAGCACGTCATTTCTTAGCTAAGTCATTGAATTGGTCAGTGAGGTAAAAGCACGTCATTTCTTAGCTAAGTCATTGAGTAGGTCAGTGAGGTAAAAGCACATCATTTCTTAGCTAAGCTATTGAGTTGGTCAGTGAGGTAAAAGCACGTCATTTCTTAGCTAGGCCATTGATTTGGTCAGTGAGATAAAAGCACATCATTTCTTAGCTAAGCCATTGATTTGGTCAGTGAGGTAAAAGCACATCATTTCTTAGCTAAGCCATTGATTTGGTCAGTGAGGTAAAAGCACATCATTTCTTAGCTAAGCCATTGATTTGGTCAGTGAGGTAAAAGCACATCATTTCTTAGCTAAGCTATTGAGTTGGTCAGTGAGGTAAAAGCACGTCATTTCTTAGCTAGGCCATTGATTTGGTCAGTGAGGTAAAAGCACATCATTTCTTAGCTAAGCCATTGATTTTGGCTGAAGGAATACCAATACTAGAACCCTACAATCACCTTGATCATACTCTAGTATTCTAGTCCACTGGTTCTGAAGGAATACCAATGCTAGAACCCTATAATCATCCTGATCATACTCTAGTATTCTTGTCCACTGATTCTGAAGGAATACCAATGCTAGAACCCTACAATCATCCTGATCATACTCTAGTATTCTCGTCCACTGGTTCTGAAGGAATACCAATGCTAGAACCCTACAATCATCCTGATCATACTGTAGTATTCTTGTCCACTGATTCTGAAGATCTACCAATGCTAGAGCCCTACAATCATCCTGATCATACTCTAGTATTCTTGTCCACTGATTCTGAAGGAATACCAATGCTAGAGCCCTACAATCATCCTGATCATACTCTAGTATTCTTGTCCACTGGTTCTGAAGGAATACCAATGCTAGAACCCTACAATCATCCTGATCACACTCTAGTATTCTTGTCCACTGATTCTGAAGGAATACCAATGCTAGAGCCCTACAAGCATCCTGATCATACTCTAGTATTCTTGTCCACTGATTCTGAAGGTATACCAATGCTAGAATCCTACAATCATTCTGATCATACTCTAGTATTCTTGTCCACTGATTCTGAAGGAATACCAATGCTAGAACCCTACAATCATCCTGATCATACTCTAGTATTCTTGTCCACTGGTTCTGTATGAATACCAATGCTAGAGCCCTACAATCATCCTGATCATACTCTAGTATTCTTGTCCACTGATTCTGAAGGAATACCAATGCTAGAACCCTACAATCATCCTGATCATACTCTAGTATTCCTGTCCACTGGTTCTGTATGAATACCAATGCTAGAGCCCTACAATCATCCTGATCATACTCTAGTATTCTTGTCCACTGATTCTAAAGGAATACCAATGCTAGAACCCTACAATCATCCTAATCATACTCTAGTATTCTTGTCCACTGGTTCTGTATGAATACCAATGCTAGAGCCCTACAATCATCCTGATCATACTCTAGTATTCTTGTGCACTGGTTCTGAAGATCTACCAATGCTAGAACCCTACAATCACCTTGATCATACTCTAGTATTCTTGTCCACTGATTCTGAAGGAATACCAATGCTAAAACCCTACAATCATCCTGATCATACTGTAGTATTCTTGTCCACTGATTCTGAAGGAATACCAATGCTAGAACCCTACAATCATCCTGATCATACTCTAGTATTCTTGTCCACTGATTCTGAAGGAATACCAATGCTAGAGCCCTACAATCATCCTAATCATACTCTAGTATTCTTGTCCACTGATTCTGAAGGAATACCAATGCTAGAACCCTACAATCATCCTGATCATACTCTAGTATTCTTGTCCACTGATTCTGAAGGAATACCAATGCTAGAACCCTACAATCATCCTGATCATACTGTAGTATTCTTGTCCACTGGTTCTGAAGGAATACCAATGCTAGAACCCTACAATCACCTTGATCATACTGTAGTATTCTTGTCCACTGGTTCTGAAGGAATACCAATGCTAGAACCCTACAAGCATCCTGATCATACTCTAGTATTCTTGTCCACTGGTTCTGAAGGAATACCAATGCTAGAACCCTACAAGCATCCTGATCATACTCTAGTATTCTTGTCCACTGGTTCTGTATGAATACCAATGCTAGAGCCCTACAATCATCCTGATCATACTCTAGTATTCTTGTCCACTGATTCTGAAGGAATACCAATGCTAGAACCCTACAAGCATCCTGATCATACTCTAGTATTCTTGTCCACTTGTTCTGAAGGAATACCAATGCTAGAACCCTACAAGCATCCTGATCATACTCTAGTATTCTTGTCCACTGATTCTGAAGGAATACCAATGCTAGAACCCTACAAGCATCCTGATCATACTCTAGTATTCTTGTCCACTGGTTCTGTATGAATACCAATGCTAGAGCCCTACAATCATCCTGATCATACTCTAGTATTCTTGTCCACTGATTCTGAATGAATACCAATGCTAGAACCCTACAAGCATCCTGATCATACTCTAGTATTCTTGTCCACTGGTTCTGTATGAATACCAGTGCTAGAACCCTACAAGCATCCTGATCATACTCTAGTATTCTTGTCCACTGATTCTGAAGGAATACCAATGGTAGAACCCTACAATCATCTTGATCATACTGTAGTATTCTAGTCCACTGGTTCTGTATGAATATCAATGCTAGAGCCCTACAAGCATCCTGATCATACTGTAGTATTCTTGTCCACTGGTTCTGTATGAATACCAATGCTAGAACCCTACAAGCATCCTGATCATACTCTAGTATTCTTGTCCACTGGTTCTGAAGATCTACCAATGCTAGAACCCTACAATTATATTGATCATACTGTAGTATTCTTGTCCACTGGTTCTGAAGGAATACCAATGCTAGAACCCTACAATCATCTTGACCATACTGTAGTATTCTTGTCCACTGGTTCTGTATGAATACCAATGCTAGAACCCTAAAATCATCCTGATCATACTCTCGTATTCTAGTCCACTGGTTCTGAAGGAATACCAATGCTAGAACCCTACAATCATCCTGATCATACTCTAGTATTCTAGTCCACTGGTTCTGAAGGAATACCAATGCTAGAACCCTACAATCATCCTGATCATACTCTAGTATTCTAGTCCACTGGTTCTGAAGGAATACCAATGCTAGAACCCTACAATCATCCTGATCATACTCTAGTATTCTTGTCCACTGATTCTGAAGGAATACCAATACTAGAACCCTACAATCATCCTGATCATACTCTAGTATTCTAGTCCACTGGTTCTGAAGGAATACCAATGCTAGAACCCTACAATCATCCTGATCATACTCTAGTATTCTTGTCCACTGATTCTGAAGGAATACCAATGCTAGAACCCTACAATCACCTTGATCATACTCTAGTATTCTTGTCCACTGGTTCTGAAGGAATACCAATGCTAGAACCCTACAATCATCTTGATCATACTCTAGTATTCTTGTCCACTGGTTCTGTATGAATACCAATGCTAGAACCCTACAATCATCCTGATCATACTCTAGTATTCTTGTCCACTTGTTCTGAAGGAATACCAATGCTAGAACCCTACAATCATCCTGATCATACTCTAGTATTCTAGTCCACTGGTTCTGAAGGAATACCAATGCTAGAACCCTACAATCATGCTGATTATACTCTAGTATTCTAGTCCACTGGTTCTGAAGGAATACCAATGCTAGAACCCTACAATCACCTTGATCATACTCTAGTATTCTTGTCCACTGGTTCTGAAGGAATACCAATGCTAGAACCCTACAATCACCTTGATCATACTCTAGTATTCTTGTCCACTGGTTCTGAAGGAATACCAATGCTAGAACCCTACAAGCATCCTGATCATACTCTAGTATTCTTGTCCACTGGTTCTGAAGGAATACCAATGCTAGAACCCTACAATCATCCTGATTATACTCTAGTATTCTTGTCCACTGATTCTGAAGGTATACCAATGCTAGAACCCTACAATCATCCTGATCATACTCTAGTATTCTAGTTCGCTGATTCTGAATGTTTACCAATGCTAGAATGCTACATTATTCATTATCATATGCTTTATCAAGTAAAGCTAAAATTACTAATAAGAAGCATAAACTTAACTATATTGTTTACCTTAATCTATGTCTATTTGTAGATACTAGCCATTTTTAAAGAGGATTTCTTCAGTAACCTTTTAGTAAACTGAGAGAGGCAATGTAGAAGTCCATAAGACCAGCACCTTCTTTTTGGTATTTACTCAGTTTTATTATTAATCATAAGCATAAGAAAGACTGACCAGTTGTTCATAGCGTGTTGTGAAGACATCTCTAAGTGTGGCGGAGAAGATAATGGTACGACAGCACTTCAATACAGACGTCAACAGGGGCAGACAACCATTAGCAGGTTTCCAGCCTTGTAATACTTCAAATACAGCCTATCAGAAAAAATAAAAAATCATAAAAAAACAGGAGAGCAGAAACGATGACATTAGCATAGACTGTATTATTATATATCAAAGGAATAAAATGGTGTGGGGGCACATCCTGGATGTTGACATTCTCAGTGTGTGATCATTGACTATTGTATTACCTGGCAGAATGAAGGAATATGGCACATCTGTTGGTTGAACACATTCTCAGTGTGTGATCATTGACTATTGTATTACCTGACAGAATGAAGGTTTGAGGAATATGGCACATCTGTTGGTTGAACACATTCTCAGTGTGTGATCATTGACTATTGTATTACCTGACAGAATGAAGGTTTGAGGAATATGGCACATCTGTTGGTTGATCACATTCTCAGTGTGTGATCATTGACTATTGTATTACCTGACAGAATGAAGGTTTGAGGGATATGGCACATCTGTTGGTTGAACACATTCTCAGTGTGTGATCATTGACTATTGTATTACCTGACAGAATGAAGGTTTGAGGAATATGGCACATCTGTTGGTTGAACACATTCTCAGTGTCTGATCATTGACTATTGTATTACCTGACAGAATGGAGGTTTGAGAAATATGGCACATCTGTTGGTTGAACACATTCTCAGTGTCTGATCAATGACTATTGTATTACCTGACAGAATGAAGGTTTGAGAAATATGGCACATTTGTTGGTTGAACACATTCTCAGTGTCTGATCATTGACTACTGTATTACCTGACAGAATGAAGGTTTGAGGAATATGACACATCTGTTGGTTGAACACATTCTCAGTGTCTGATCATTGACTACTGTATTACCTGACAGAATGAAGGTTTGAGGAATATGGCACATTTGTTGGTTGAACACATTCTCAGAGTGTGATCATTGACTATTGTATTACCTGACAGAATGAAGGTTTAAGGAATATGGCACATCTGTTGGTTGAACACATTCTCAGTGTGTGATCATTGACTATTGTATTACCTGACAGAATGAAGGTTTGAGGAATATGGCACATTTGTTGGTTGAACACATTCTCAGTGTGTGATCATTGACTATTGTATTACCTGACAGAATGAAGGTTTGAGGAATATGGCACATCTGTTGGTTGAACACATTCTCAGTGTGTGATCATTGACTATTGTATTACCTGACAGAATGAAGGTTTGAGGAATATGGCACATTTGTTGGTTGAACACATTCTCAGTGTCTGATCATTGACTACTGTATTACCTGACAGAATGAAGGTTTGAGGAATATGGCACATCTGTTGGTTGAACACATTCTCAGTGTGTGATCATTGACTATTGTATTACCTGACAGAATGAAGGTTTGAGGAATATGGCACATCTGTTGGTTGAACACATTCTCAGTGTGTGATCATTGATTATTGGATTACCTGGCAGAATGAAGGTTTGAGGGATATGGCACATCTGTTGGTTGAACACATTCTCAGTGTGTGATCATTGACTATTGTATTACCCGACAGAATGAAGGTTTGAGGAATATGGCACATCTGTTGGTTGAACACATTCTCAGTGTGTGATCATTGGCTATTGTATTACCTGACAGAACGAAGGTTTGAGGAATATGACACATTTGTTGGTTGAACACATTCTCAGTGTGTGATCATTGGCTATTGTATTACCTGACAGAATGAAGGTTTGAGGAATATGGCACATCTGTTGGTTGAACATATTCTCAGTGTCTGATCATTGACTATTGTATTACCTGGCAGAATGAAGGTTTGAGGAATATGGCACATTTGTTGGTTGAACACATTCTCAGTGTGTGATCATTGACTATTGTATTACCTGACAGAATGAAGGTTTGAGGAATATGGCACATTTGTTGGTTGAACACATTCTCAGTGTGTGACCATTGACTATTGTATTACCTGACAGAATGAAGGTTTGAGGAATATGGCACCTTTGTTGGTTGAACACATTCTCAGTGTGTGACCATTGACTATTGTATTACCTGACAGAATGAAGGTTTAAGGAATATGGCACATCTGTTGGTTGAACACATTCTCAGTGTGTGATCATTGACTATTGTATTACCTGACAGAATGAAGGTTTGAGGAATATGGCACATCTGTTGGTTGAATACATTCTCAGTGTGTGATCATTGACTATTGTATTACCTGACAGAATGAAGGTTTGAGGAATATGGCACATTTGTTGGTTGAACACATTCTCAGTGTCTGATCATTGACTACTGTATTACCTGACAGAATGAAGGTTTGAGGAATATGGCACATCTGTTGGTTGAACACATTCTCAGTGTGTGATCATTGACTATTGTATTACCTGACAGAATGAAGGTTTGAGGAATATGGCACATCTGTTGGTTGAACACATTCTCAGTGTCTGACCATTGACTATTTATTGTATTACCTGACAGAATGAAGGTTTGAGGAATATGGCACATCTGTTGGTTGAACACATTCTCAGTGTGTGATCATTGGCTATTGTATTACCTGACAGAACGAAGGTTTGAGGAATATGACACATTTGTTGGTTGAACACATTCTCAGTGTGTGATCATTGGCTATTGTATTACCTGACAGAATGAAGGTTTGAGGAATATGGCACATCTGTTGGTTGAACATATTCTCAGTGTCTGATCATTGACTATTGTATTACCTGGCAGAATGAAGGTTTGAGGAATATGGCACATTTGTTGGTTGAACACATTCTCAGAGTGTGATCATTGACTATTGTATTACCTGACAGAATGAAGGTTTGAGGAATATGGCACATTTGTTGGTTGAACACATTCTCAGTGTGTGACCATTGACTATTGTATTACCAGACAGAATGAAGGTTTGAGGAATATGGCACCTTTGTTGGTTGAACACATTCTCAGTGTGTGACCATTGACTATTGTATTACCTGACAGAATGAAGGTTTGAGGAATATGGCACATTTGTTGGTTGAACACATTCTCAGTGTGTGATCATTGACTATTGTATTACCTGACAGAATGAAGGTTTGAGGAATATGGCACATCTGTTGGTTGAACACATTCCCAGTGTGTGACCATTGACTATTGTATTACCTGACAGAATGAAGGTTTGAGGAATATGGCACCTTTGTTGGTTGAACACATTCTCAGTGTGTGATCATTGACTATTGTATTACCTGACAGAATGAAGGTTTGAGGAATATGGCACATTTGTTGATTGAACACATTCTCAGTGTGTGACCATTGACTATTGTATTACCTGACAGAATGAAGGTTTGAGGAATATGGCACATTTGTTGGTTGAACACATTCTCAGTGTGTGACCATTGACTATTGTATTACCTGACAGAATGAAGGTTTGAGGAATATGGCACATCTGTTGGTTAAACACATTCTCAGCGTGTGATCATTGACTATTGTATTACCTGACAGAATGAAGGTTTGAGGAATATGGCACATTTGTTGGTTGAACACATTCTCAGTGTGTGACCATTGACTATTGTATTACCTGACAGAATGAAGGTTTGAGGAATATGGCACATTTGTTGGTTGAACACATTCTCAGTGTGTGACCATTGACTATTGTATTACCTGACAGAATGAAGGTTTAAGGAATATGGCACATTTGTTGGTTGAACACATTCTCAGTGTGTGATCATTGACTATTGTATTACCTGACAGAATGAAGGTTTGAGGAATATGGCACCTTTGTTGGTTGAGCACATTCTCAGCGTGTGATCATTGACTATTGTATTACCTGACAGAATGAAGGTTTGAGGAATATGGCACATCTGTTGGTTAAACACATTCTCAGCGTGTGATCATTGACTATTGTATTACCTGACAGAATGAAGGTTTGAGGAATATGGCACATTTGTTGGTTGAACACATTCTCAGTGTGTGACCATTGACTATTGTATTACCTGACAGAATGAAGGTTTGAGGAATATGGCACATTTGTTGGTTGAACACATTCTCAGTGTGTGACCATTGACTATTGTATTACCTGACAGAATGAAGGTTTAAGGAACATGGCACATTTGTTGGTTGAACACATTCTCAGTGTGTGATCATTGACTATTGTATTACCTGACAGAATGAAGGTTTGAGGAATATGGCACCTTTGTTGGTTGAGCACATTCTCAGCGTGTGATCATTGACTATTGTATTACCTGACAGAATGAAGGTTTAAGGAATATGGCACATTTGTTGGTTGAACACATTCTCAGTGTGTGACCATTGAATATTGTATTACCTGACAGAATGAAGGTTTGAGGAATATGGCACATTTGTTGGTTGAACACATTCTTAGTGTGTGACCATTGACTATTGTATACCTGACAGAATGAAGGTTTGAGGAATATGGCACATTTGTTGGTTGAACACATTCTCAGTGTCTGATCATTGACTATTGTATTACATGTACCTGACAGAATGAAGGTTTGAGGAATATGGCACATCTGTTGGTTGAACACATTCTCAGTGTGTGATCATTGACTATTGTATTACCTGATAGAATGAAGGTTTGAGGAATATGGCACATCTGTTGGTTGAACACATTCTCAGTGTGTGATCATTGACTATTGTATTACCTGACAGAATGAAGGTTTGAGGAATATGGCACATTTGTTGGTTGGGCACATTCTCAGCGTGTGATCATTGACTATTGTATTACCTGACAGAATGAAGGTTTGAGGAATATGGCACATCTGTTGGTTGAACATATTCTCAGCGTGTGATCATTGACTATTGTATTACCTGGCAGAATGAAGGTTTGAGGAATATGGCACATCTGTTGGTTGAACACATTCTCAGTGTCTGATCATTGACTATTGTATTACCTGACAGAATGAAGGTTTGAGGAATATGGCACATCTGTTGGTTGAACACATTCTCAGTGTCTGATCATTGACTATTGTATTACCTGACAGAATGAAGGTTTGAGGAATATGGCACATCTGTTGGTTGAACACATTCTCAGTGTGTGATCATAGACTATTGTATTACCTGACAGAATGAAGGTTTAAGGAATATGGCACATTTGTTGGTTGAACACATTCTCAGTGTGTGACCATTGAATATTGTATTACCTGACAGAATGAAGGTTTGAGGAATATGGCACATTTGTTGGTTGAACACATTCTTAGTGTGTGACCATTGACTATTGTATACCTGACAGAATGAAGGTTTGAGGAATATGGCACATTTGTTGGTTGAACACATTCTCAGTGTCTGATCATTGACTATTGTATTACATGTACCTGACAGAATGAAGGTTTGAGGAATATGGCACATCTGTTGGTTGAACATATTCTCAGTGTGTGATCATTGACTATTGTATTACCTGACAGAATGAAGGTTTGAGGAATATGGCACATTTGTTGGTTGAACACATTCTCAGTGTGTGATCATTGACTATTGTATTACCTGACAGAATGAAGGTTTGAGGAATATGGCACATCTGTTGGTTGAACACATTCTCAGTGTGTGAACATTGACTATTGTATTACCTGACAGAATGAAGGTTTGAGGGATATGGCACATTTGTTGGTTGAGCACATTCTCAGTGTGTGATCATTGACTATTGTATTACCTGACAGAATGAAGGTTTGAGGAATATGGCACATCTGTTGGTTGAACACATTCTCAGCGTGTGATCATTGACTATTGTATTACCTGACAGAATGAAGGTTTGAGGAATATGGCACTTTTGTTGGTTGAACACATTCTCAGTGTGTGATCATTGCCTATTGGATTACCTGGCAGAATGAAGGTTTGAGGAATATGGCACATCTGTTGGTTGAACACATTCTCAGTGTGTGATCATTGCCTATTGGATTACCTGGCAGAATGAAGGTTTGAGGAATATGGCACATCTGTTGGTTGAACACATTCTCAGTGTGTGATCATTGACTATTGTATTACCTGACAGAATGAAGGTTTGAGGAATATGGCACATTTGTTGGTTGAACACATTCTCAGTGTGTGATCATTGACTATTGTATTACCTGACAGAATGAAGGTTTGAGGAATATGGCACATTTGTTGGTTGAACACATTCTCAGTGTGTGATCATTGACTATTGTATTACCTGACAGAATGGAGGTTTGAGAAATATGGCACATCTGTTGGTTGAACACATTCTCAGTGTGTGATCATTGACTATTGTATTACCTGACAGAATGAAGGTTTGAGAAATATGGCACATCTGTTGGTTGAACACATTCTCAGTGTGTGATCATTGACTATTGTATTACCTGACAGAATGAAGGTTTGAGGAATATGGCACATCTGTTGGTTGAACACATTCTCAGTGTGTGATCATTGACTATTGTATTACCTGACAGAATGAAGGTTTGAGGGATATGGCACATTTGTTGGTTGAGCACATTCTCAGTGTGTGATCATTGACTATTGTATTACCTGCCAGAATGAAGGTTTGAGGAATATGGCACATCTGTTGGTTGAACACATTCTCAGCGTGTGATCATTGACTATTGTATTACCTGACAGAATGAAGGTTTGAGGAATATGGCACTTTTGTTGGTTGAACACATTCTCAGTGTGTGATCATTGCCTATTGGATTACCTGGCAGAATGAAGGTTTGAGGAATATGGCACATCTGTTGGTTGAACACATTCTCAGTGTGTGATCATTGCCTATTGGATTACCTGGCAGAATGAAGGTTTGAGGAATATGGCACATCTGTTGGTTGAACACATTCTCAGTGTGTGATCATTGACTATTGTATTACCTGACAGAATGAAGGTTTGAGGAATATGGCACATTTGTTGGTTGAGCACATTCTCAGTGTGTGATCATTGACTATTGTATTACCTGACAGAATGAAGGTTTGAGGAATATGGCACATCTGTTGGTTGAACACATTCTCAGTGTGTGATCATTGACTATTGTATTACCTGGCAGAATGAAGGTTTGAGGAATATGGCACATCTGTTGGTTGAACACATTCTCAGTGTGTGATCATTGCCTATTGGATTACCTGGCAGAATGAAGGTTTGAGGAATATGGCACATCTGTTGGTTGAACACATTCTCAGTGTGTGATCATTGACTATTGTATTACCTGACAGAATGAAGGTTTGAGGAATATGGCACATTTGTTGGTTGAGCACATTCTCAGTGTGTGATCATTGACTATTGTATTACCTGACAGAATGAAGGTTTGAGGAATATGGCACATCTGTTGGTTGAACACATTCTCAGTGTGTGATCATTGACTATTGTATTACCTGACAGAATGAAGGTTTGAGGAATATGGCACATTTGTTGGTTGAACACATTCTCAGTGTGTGATCATTGACTATTGTATTACCTGACAGAATGAAGGTTTGAGGAATATGGCACATTTGTTGGTTGAACACATTCTCAGTGTGTGATCATTGACTATTGTATTACCTGACAGAATGAAGGTTTGAGGAATATGGCACATTTGTTGGTTGAACACATTCTCAGTGTGTGATCATTGACTATTGTATTACCTGACAGAATGAAGGTTTGAGGAATATGGCACTCCGGTTGGTTGAACACATTCTCAGTGTATGACCATTGACTATTGTATTACCTGACAGAATGAAGGTTTGAGGAATATGGCACATCTGTTGGTTGAACACATTCTCAGTGTATGACCATTGACTATTGTATTACCTGACAGAATGAAGGTTTGAGGAATATGGCACATTTGTTGGTTGACCGTTCAGGGGTTATAGAAGACTGTAGAATCTGATCTAGGCAATACCATACAGCTGAGATGTCAGACTCCTGTAACTGTAACCTGGTGGGGGAAACATTATATCTTCACATGAAATAAGCCTTTAAAGGACGGTTTCAAATATAAATTTAGCAAAAATATATGATTTTAGAATTAGGATTAAGCTTATTTATCTTAAGTTTTTTTTACCATATACAGTCTTACAGTTGTATCAGGTGGCTAAAAAAAAACCCACTACTAAATAAGAACTTGGATAACTTGATTAGTTCTAAGTATATCAATACAAAACTCAACACACTGTCTCAGACACTTTTCATTGAAAAATTTGTTTACAGGGAAATTTGTTTACAGGGAAATATTTAAAAATGTTGTTGAAATGTCCCATGCCGATGAATTATCCGCTTTCCAGAAGTTACATTGGTAACATAGCTTTGTCAGACCAATTTTGACCAGCCGGAATACAATTATTGGGTGAATATGATTGCAAGAAGATGGCCCAACAGTAATTTGTTTACATGTGATTGTCCAAGATAACACCACCAGTGCTCTGTGTTCAATCTTCTAGGTTTTCAGACTTTTCTAAATGGCGTTTAATACTTCTTATTTTATCATATAGCGGGTTGAGACCACCTCAGAACAAATAAAAACTGAACAATTTGCAACACAGGAGAAGGGGGGGGGGGGGGGGGTCTTTTTTCTGTAGAGTGAGAAGAAGATGATCTTTCTCTAGCATGTGTGTTACAATGGATATCAATCTGGTCTCTTCCACCCTGACACGCTCATAACTATGAGGACTGGTGACATATATCATAAAAATGGGCTCTTTGTAAATAATATCTTACTTTTTCTTGTTGACAATAAATCCAGTGACAGTATCTATGATGACCTGCTCCTTGTTAGGTAAATAGATATCTTCAGATATCCATGCTAAACGAGAAAGTTTTAACTTGTCACTGATCGGTGTTGTTCTGTCTTTCAGTCTGCTATATACACCTGAAAAATACAGTTTGAAAAACACATTTAATGAGGATGTACATGTAGGCCAAGTTTCAGCTTGCTCGTATTCAATACGAGGGTATCTAATCTTTCAATGGCATTTAGAAGTTGAAAGGTTACAATAAGGTGAAGATTTACTTATGGATAGCAACTTCTTGTTTTATTGGGTGACGAAGTTTCGATGTAGTTCTTACATCGTTATCAAAGTCAAAGTCAAGTCATTTTTGACATTGATAACGATGTAAGAACTATCCATAAGTTCTTCTTCACCTTATTATACATCTGTATCTGTTTTATGTAATATTTTGGTAAAACAGAAAATTTATTCCACCCCGACATACTTCACCTACTCCCTAACTCTAGTTATTAATAGTGAGAGCAGCGTACGTAATGACGTCACTATACTCACTTCAAAGTCTGGTCAACATTGTTTTATGTTGAAACGCTCCATTCCATGTTCGAAACTGTCGCGATCTTTGTTTGAAATACTGATCCCGCTTTCGCTCCTCTTTTTACAGAAGAATACATCTGATGGATTGTTTCAAAAAACTACACTGAGATAAATTATGAAATTCAAGTTTACTTTTAAGTTATTTTCTGCGCTCACTTCTACACTTTGCCTATTACTAGTATCCATGTGAGGGCCGCAGGCCCCAACACTACAAGAGAATCGTATCGGAAAACTTTTCAATTGTCTATGACCTGCGCATAGAGAGCTTCGTGTTAGTGTCGTCTTACTTCACTAAAGTAAAGGTCTTACTCCGTTATTTGATAATTTCTGACATTTATGGTCGACTACCGTGGTACCAACCATAGATATCCAAACATAAATAACAAGGTACCTGTAGACATTTAATATTATTGAATTAGTCTATGTTTGGTGAAAAAGTGACAACAACGTCAAGAAAAACATGAAATATGTGAATTATCGTCACTTATCTGCAAAAGAGTGATCGGATATCGAGAGAGAAAACGTTCGGATGAAAATCTGGATGCCATTTATCGTATAAGTTAAGTGTATTTTATTTAATTTTAAAAAATCCGATGCGAATACAGAATACGTCCGTCACCTAAAACTTAAAGTTACATCGTTATCAAAAAACCTAGTTTCCTTTCAAATATTCCGTATATTGCCTTATGGAACTTCATAATAGGAAAATACATCATAGCTTGCCTAAAAATCAGCCACATTTACTTAGTTTGCCGATTTCACTCTACGCACAAGCAATTCTAAACAATCGCCTCGCCGTCTTTGCTTCGCTCAATGACAATGTATGGGACAGGACAAGCTTGTCTAAATACGAGTCCCCCCGTTAGTGTTCAACTTCAACATACAACCGATTCGGCTCTCCATCAACACTATCCACTTCAGCCTTTTTATTTACTGTGAGTTCAGTCTTCAGGTTTATTTCTTTACCGGTACGGTAGTTTTGAAAAATCACAAAAAAAAAGAAGAAAACTTGGGGGGGGGGGGGGGGGGTCTGTATCCTGTCCAAAAATCCAGCGAAATAGATTCGATGCCCACTAATCGAAAGTTTTGAATGGGAACCTGTCTACAATGCAGCTCGTATGAGCATTGTTTTTCTACAAAATAGGCCAGTAATCATCCTTGTTGTAGTTGTTAACACATATCGTAATATGGACACACTATAATGCAATACACGTTAACCCACGTGGCTATTAACTTCACTTCGTTTATATAGAGAATAATAATATGAACAGCATCGAGCTTGTTTTCAGAAGAAAATTAAACGAGCTAGAATATCATAAGAAGAATGAAATTGAAGCTGTCGCAAAATTATTTATTTCGTAGATGAGCACTTTTAACTACTTACCGGCTGATAACGCCATATCGTCGGACGAAGTCAGCTCTCATCAGCTGGAGTTAATTGGGTCAAACACCTTTTCAAGAAAAGTGACGTCACATACTGATGACCTACGTTTGAAATAAACAAAACCACATGTTCACCTAATATTAAAGTGGCATGAGCTGCCAAAATTCACATTTTTTCATAATTACTGATCGTCACGACAATAAGAGGCTTTGAAGGTCATCGAAAAAGTAAATGATTGGCGTTGGAATGAGGAAAATCCATACAGTATATGTGGCCTGTACGAACCGAAAACGTGTTCCAAAAGTAAACAAATAACCGGGACGACCATTCATTCATTCTATTTCTAAGCCAAAGTTAGTTCTAAAGAATACTTTATCGTACATTCTCGAGACTACAAGCACTAAAAAGCTTCTGAATTATACGTCTTGAGAAAAATAGCCAATAATTTCAACATTCTGTTTTGACGTCAAAATATCAACACTTGAAAGTGGCATGAGCTGTCAATATAATTTACACTTTTTTCATAATTTCTGATCGTCACGGCAGTAAGAGGCTTTGAAGGCCATCGAGAAACTAAAAGATTGGCGTTGGAGTGAGGAAAATCCATACAGTATGTGGCCTATACGAACTGAAATAGTGCTCGAAAAGTAAACAAAATTTAAATAACCGGGACGACCATTCATTCATTCTAAGCCATAGTTAGTTCAAAACACTACTTTATCGTACATTCTCGAGACTAGAAGCCCTAAAAAGCTTCTGAATTATGCGTCTTGAGAAAAAAAAGAAAATAATTTAAACATCGATCTGTTTTAACGTCAAAATATCAACACTTCGGCAGGTAATGCCACTTTAACAATCGCATCTACGTTAAAACCAATTTTATATATGAGAGGAAACTAATTACCCCATGGTGTTCAAGAATAATTTTCTAATTCGTACGTAGCATGAATGCAATAAATTAATATAACCGTTTAATGCATCCTATAGGCATAGGGATACTATACCGTGGAGGTTCTAGCATGTCCAATCGACCTATATGACCGTGGAAGTTCTAGCGTGTCCAATATATCTGACCGTGGAAGTTCTAGCATGTCCAATACATCTGACCGTGGAAGTTCTAGCATGTCTATATCTCACCGTGGAAGTTCTAGCATGTCTATATCTGACCGTGGAAGTTCTAGTATGTCCAATATATCTGACATAACCTAATGAATATACACAAAAAATAATAAACCTGCCATTTAGCAGGCTGTATCGCTTCTGGGACCTTGGCGGACCCTGGGCTCTCGATCGCCGGAACAATGGAAAGATAATTGAACCCAGCAACTTAATCTGTTTTCACGGAATTAATTTAATGAAATTAATTAATTTCCTATTTTAAAAGCGGGGATCGGTATAAAACGCATCTCTGGGCATCTTTGACTTCAACCCTTCTGGGAATCTGGAGCCTGCGCGACCCCTGGACTTGCTGTGATAGTGAATGATCTTATAACAAAACTGAGGGTGCCCTGACACACCCCTTTCCAAAATCTCTGGATCCGCCCCTGTTTTTGCCCCGAAAATTGTAGTGTCCTTGTTGGCATGGACATTTGTTGCCCATTAGGCATGCTTACTTCCATCGCAACACAAATTGGAGCGGATAATATCGAACGGAGTTGAGAAAAATATACATACAAGCTCCGACTACTTATAATAAAATTGTTTATCTGATATAACACCCCCCCCCCCCCCCCTCGCCAAATGAAAAATAAAAAAATCCGCGCTGAGATATATATTCTGGTTTTGCAGTTACAGAATGAACGTTTAATTGCTACACTAGATTTATTTAAATCTCAGAGTGACAGAGCTTGGCCCAGGTACCAAGATCACGACATCTCAGTTGTCTTTTATACTAGGTAAAAGGTTTTCATTTGTTCCATCCTTAAAGCTTTACCAAGATTTCGTATGTTAAAAACCGTTAAAAACTTCTTGTGCTGTACATAATGAAAACGCAAAGTTTGACATTACCCGTGATTTGTGCCATTCATTAATCTCCCGTTTTCATTTGTTTCAAATCGAGACCAAATTTATAAGAAACATGAAGTTTGATAGCTAAAATTTGTCGTTTTCTACTTTCCGCCTTAATTTGGCCCAGCGAAAATAAGAAAACACGAAGGCAAAAACAACAAATTACAAGAATAACAAAAAAAAAATCAAGAAAATAAGTGATCATGAAAAACATCGCCTCATTTGTGCCATTCTCAATCTCATATTTTCGCCTGAAGCATCGCCCTGATGTTGACTAAAATCACATTGAAATGATGTGGGTCGAGTTACTGATACACACGTCACTCCTATATGCATTGTTTATCGGCCATCGGTTAAAACATGTGAAAACATTACTCAAGCTACTGACTCTCGACCAAATCACAATATTTTGATAACATAGGATTGAAGATCTACTCAATCCCCCAAAGCATCACTTTTCTAATATTATTTTATCTCATGGTCTGACCGAATTACTAACAGAATCGACACGACCTGCATCAAATACCCTTTTAGACCCTTTTGCTTGTAGCTACAGCCCAATAGTTAAAAGTAGTGGAGTTTTGCCTAATTTTTGTAGCGATCATTGTCTGGTATATGTAGTTTTGAAAACTCCAGTCCCGAAAATTCCTAAGTTTAAACGTCATGTATGGAACTACATCAAAACTGACTGGGATCAATTGAGAAATATATTAAACGAAGTCGATTGGCTTCATGTCCTTGACGATTCCAAAAATGTCGATGATATGTGTACGTTTGTATGTAAGCTAGTACCATTATGGATGCGGCGAGTAAGGCTATACCAAATGACACTGTCCTAATAAACCCAACCGATAAACCTTGGATGACTAAGAAAATTAAATTGCAGATTGAGACTCGTGATAAACTATTTAAAATATCTCGAAAAATTAAGACTGACAGAAATATTTAAAACTATAAAACTCAACGAAATCATGTAGATCCACTAATTAGGCCGGCGAAACGCACTCACGACGAAAGAGTTGCAAAGCAAATATCGGATGGTAATGTAAACATTTGAAAAACTCAAATGCAAATTTCAATCAAATCCCCCAATGGAGACGGCGAATTTGTATATGAGTCTGAATCTAAAGCCAATCTATTGAATGACTATTTCTCTTCTATATGTACTGTTATTAAGAAATGAATACGTTTTTTTATGGGTTGCAACTCCTGGATTTTATGGTACACAACGTTTAGATGTAGAAACTAACATCGTTATCAAGTGAATGTATGTACTGTTGATCATAATGCCTCGAACACTCCCCGACTTTGCGTTCATTCCACGGCCCCCGCCTATCAGCCATTATTATTTCTGAGAATGACGTCATTCACGAATTGGATGTGATTGACACTAGTGTGGCACTTGGACGGGATGGAATAATTCCTAAAGTATTGCATGAAGCACGTACCGGTACAATATTAGCGAAACCCCTTGCCAAATTTTTCAATTGTTCCCTGCAGAAATCCACTTATCCAGGTGCATGGAAAATAGCACACGTCATGCCTATTTTCAAATCTGGAGATCCTTCCTGTTCATGTAATTATCGTCCTATTTCTCTTTTGAGTTGTTTGAGCAAGGTCTTTGAAGCGATGATGCAATAAGATTTTCAATATGGCTATACGAATTTCGAAATGGTTATAGATCAAGCCTAAATGTTTGTGGGTCACGGCTGTACTGATAGGACTACCCATGAAATTCCACTCAACATTTGATGGCTGATGTCGTCTGGAGCAAAGAAGTAACTTTGTTTTGATGAGACCCTCCAGCGATTAGCCCATGCCTGTATGGACTTCTCAATCGAGTTCTTTTTTTAGGCTGCAATAATTCATCAGATATAACATAAAGGGTAGTATCATCAGCAAATAACCGAATATTATTAATAATTGATCTTGGTATCGTTGATAAAAATGAGAAATAACAGGGGACCCCAAGACAGGGCCTTGCGGCAACCCCGCTGATAGCCCATTCAAGTTGGATGCAAATCCATTTAAAACAACTCTTTGTTTTCTATTGTCCAGGTATGAAGAAAACCAATTTAGAAGATTGCCGCCAATTTCCATATTCGAAAGCTTAGCTAATAACCTCCCATGCCAGACTCTGTCAAATGCTTTCGATGTGTCAAAGAAAAGAAATAAAACTTTGCCATCGTCGAGAGCTTTGTATAAATCAAATTACATATCCAGCAACTGAAGAACTGTTGATTTGCCTGGCAAGAATCCATACTGATATGCTGAAACCTCGTCGTGTATAAAAGCGAAAACATATTTAAAAATGACGCGCTCGAAGACTTTGCTCAGGTAACTTAAAAGGAAAATAGGTCGATAGTTGCTTGGACAAGAAGCGTCTCCTGATTTGTAAATAGGTGTGACATTTGCCACCTTCCATGCAGAAGGATATGAACATTTTCCAAAAGAATAATTAAATAACTTTGTTATGGGTTTTACTAAGGCTAACCGTGCTTCGTATAAAATTTTGGGGCTTATCCCATCAGGTCAGAGTGCCTTGTTAGTGTTCCAATTAGAGTGCCAATTCAGGAAGTACATCATCCTCAGAAATGTGTATCTCAGATAGGTGGGGACCGTCATAAGGAGGCAAAGTCGGGGGATTGTTAGGCGCACATTGATCAATAGTGCATGCAGATAGAAAATAGTCATTTGATAATTTTGCTTTGCCTTCAGATTCATATACAAATTCACCCACTTTATTTCTTAATGAGGGTATTTGGTTAAAATTTACATTCGAATATTTTAGGTACGCTTTGCAGATTTTCTACCAGAGCTTTTTGTCTACATTACCATCCGATATTTGGTTTGTGACTTTTTCATCTTAAGTGAGTTTTGTCTTTACATAATTTCTTTGTTCTTAATAATTTTGCACATTTCTTTCGGTCTTTTCTCGATCTTTTAAATAATTTATCCCGGATTTTGATCTGAATTTTTATTTCTTTTGTCATCCAAGATTTATCACTTGGGTTGATTAATATATGGTTATTCGGGATGGCCTCAGCAGCTGCATCCATAATGAAACTACATACAAACGAACACATATAGCATCAATGCTTTCAGAACCAACAAGACTCGGTTGCCTATCGATGTCATTTAATATATTTCGTAGTTGCATAGTTGTAGTTCCATACATGCCGTCTGAATTTACCAATTTTTGGAACTGTAGTTTTTCAGGTCACATAAACAGCTCAACGGTCACTACAGAATTTTTGTTCGGCATGCGCTACTGCTTCAATTAATATGTTCTTTAGCAGGCCTGTTGATCTACAGAGACTAAAACCAATCCTTGTGTTAACCAATTAGTGTGGAGACTTCCCATAGGTTCATAAAATGAGTCGAAAAGGTGGCCGAGAAAAGAGAGGAACTGGCGAAATACGGACCACTGACGAACCAGACGACCTATACCCCAGTTCATAACCACCTCAGCTGAAACGGGGAGCCTCCCCAGCTGGTATTGCTGGGTCTATCAGTATGAAGACTGTGACAGGTACGGCAATCAATATAAAGATGTTATTTCAGCAACTCTTTCCAGCCAAGATTTTCAATCAAGTATATATAGTCCCCTCTACAATCTCTTTTGAGAGAAATTAAAGAAGACAAAATGAAAATGAATGAGCTGCAAAAAACCGTGACAGCTTTATCAGATAAGGTTTGTGTCACTCGCCGGTTTGATTGCGCATGCGCACTGAGTCGATCGCTCTTGATAATCGTTAATGGCTTCCGCGAATTTCGAAGTGGAGTTGGAAGCGATCCCAAATCAATCCAGGCAGACCTTAGACTTGGTCAAGCGTTAAAATAAATACCCCGTACGCAAAGAGGAACAAATTCTGAACGGATAGATGCCCGGTAAGACCCATTAACGGGCATATTTATTTAGTACGGGTGTCACGAAGGGTCGTACCTTCGTTTTCAGGGGTTATTAAGCTACTGAGTATGGTAAAAGTTTGGCTAGATTTGAGTTTGTGATAATTTTTGTAAAATATGTCAAGTTTCTACAGTTATACACATTTATGTTAATACCTAATTGTAAGATTGTCCTGGAATTTCTAAGGGTCACACTGCTCAAATGGATGCCATAAGTCAGCTTTTTTGGAATACCATATCATTTGGATACGATTTTTCTGTTTATTCTTATTTGAAATGTTACTTATCAGCCTGCGAACTATCAATATCAATATAACAGTCATTTGGCTGATCCATGAATTGTTTTATCTGGACAAAAAGTTAACCAGTGGGTTTCTAGGATTTTATTCTACTAATTATATTTCATGACCATGGATTCTATACTACTTTTCCTGCAGAAGACCGTTGCGAATTCTCTGACTACAGTTTTTTAAAAACTTTTTTAAACTGCTAGTATTTAGTTTGCAAAAGTAAGTCATTTTAATATACGTTACACTATTTTGTTTGCTCAACACTTGAGATTGAGGAATTTGATAAACGTGTATTAAATGAATAGTTATCTGTACCAGATAAATCATGGTTAGTGTAATAAGATACAATGAAAATGGATAAAGAAATAGAAATGCAGAAAATTTTAAACGAAAGAGAGAAAGAACGAGGAAAAATTGCAACCTCAAAGGGAAGAATATAGAAAAAAATTAATTGGGAATTTAGAGAAAAAGAAAAGCAAAACGAAAAAGAGGCATCTTGAGAATGACAAGGGTATGAAATAAATGAGAATTGGCAGGGAAATTAGACATTCGGAAATTAAACAAAGATCAAAGGGGCTTATAAGTTTGACTCACATCGAAGCCCCTTGTTCCAATTGGAATTACATCTTACCATAGCTTAACAAGAGTACAACTTATTGATTCTCCAAGGGGCACATAATAATCTATTCCATGTTCGTACCACATGTCGTCTGGAAAGGGGTGAACTTGAACTTGAACGTATTTTCATATTTGGCTGCTCTAGAGTGCAAAGAGTCACGGTTAGAGTACGTTTTGTCACCTAGGGTGTCATCTTTTTCTTAAATGAGTTAACATTTGAGTTAAACTGCCATTTCTTCCACCAACAATAAACATTGTCAATCACATATGGAAGATTTTGTTTTGTATCAGAGACCCATGCAATATCATCTGCATATACTAGTATAGTAATATCGTGATTCCCTATGTCTATTCCACAATGTTTTTATTTTATTTCCATTATGCGGTCATTTCTATAAAATATAAAGTGGGAAGTATGACATCCCCGTGTCTGACTCCAGAGGTTACATCGAACCAATCTGATTTTAATACGAAATTGAGTGTTTTAATCTGGGCTTAATCCCAGGTTTTCATGCAGAGCCTTAATACAACTGTGTATATTACTATTAAAGGCACACTCGCAGCGAAAATCCAGAATAATGTTTACATAAAAGACAGTGGACGGTTTTCTGTATTTTCCAACGCAGAAGTTAGAAACTTTCTATTTTTTACCAAAAATGTTTTAGCATCATTTAGTATATTCAGTTTGAAATTGAAAGTTAGATTTATCAGGTACCCGCAATCTCAACAAATTCCGAGCCTGTGCATGCTCACAAGAGCCCTACTGTTTTGAGTTGTGCGAGTGATGTAACTACACGGTATACTTTTAAGTACTTTATCTGAGAAATACTGAATGACCATCGGGTAAGAAAGCCTATCGATACATTTTAGAGTGCAAACCTGAAACTAAAAGGCCTGGAATGAGGGTAATCCAACGTATTAAGTTAACCAACACTAATGGTTGTTGCTGTAATCAGGCTTCGATTCTTCGTTTGTTTTTCACTCTCATTTATACATTCCATACCTACTTAAAGTGAACACTTTAGGTAAAATACAATATACTTCATCTTAAAGGCAATATCTACCTGGTCTCAAAACATGGTTTATTTATTTTTTATGACTTTCCTACAAGAAGCTATGGTTAATTATTCTCAGATGTCTGGTGACTGGATGTCACTGAAACATGTGCAAACCTTACAACTGGCAATATGATTGGTTTATTTGACCTAAACCAATAGCAGGTTAGCATACCAGGTGTCCACATGTTTCAGTGACATCCTGGTACATCCAGTCACCAGACATCTGAGAATAATTAACCATAGCTTCTTGTAGGAAAGTCATAAAAATAAATAAACCATGTTTTGGGACCATGTAGATATTGCCTTTAAGATGAAGTATATTGTATTTTACCTAAAGTGTTCACGTGTTTTATGTGTTCCATGTTTAATTATAGTGGTTTTAGTTGTAGTGAGCTCGAGTAAATTGGGTTTCTTAACAAATGCCCAACAGCCTACGGCGCCAAGTGGGCCTTTAATTTCGTATAGTAGTAATTTATATAACAAACAATACCTATCAATTTTATCAAAAAGCCTTTTCCATATCAAGAAAACAAAAGAGAGTATGTTTATTATCTGCTTTTCTATTTCGATTAATATTTGTTAAAGTGAAAATATGATCTTCACATGACATTTTTTGGAAGCCATTCTGTTCTTCTGGCAAAAGACTATTGGTTTATAAGTTATTGGTATGCCTTTCGTTTAAAATATTTGCGAAAACGTTGCCTACACACGAGGGAAGACTTGTCCCTATGTAATTTAATGAGACTCTTGGGTCAATTTTACTACTTTTTGTAATATGTTTGATGATAGTCGTTTTTAGATCGTTGGCAATATATGGAATACTAGTATAACACACCTGAATTAAGGCTAACAAAAGTCTTGTGTAACATTTTTAGTAATCATAATTAAGTTTATCGACTCCATCTGCTTTGCCATTTTGACATCTCGAGAACGTTTTAAGTAATTCGTGTAATTCAATTGGCCGATTAATAAATTCATTTGTAATGAAATTAGAGGAGTCTGCTTCATGTAGAAAGTTTGGAATTCCTATATGAAGTTCATATTGTAACGGACATATTGTAACGGACTTCAATTTCTTGTTTTACGCAACCTTTTAATCTTATACCAAAACTCTGCTGGATTTTAGATCTATCTTCAGCAATTGTATGTTTTCTTTCCAATGTTTGTGTAGTATTTGCCTGTAAATACGTTAGTCTGTTTTATTTTAATATAAATTAAAATTTGTACATAAAATTTGCTGATCTTTTGTTAATTCTTCGATTTTGTCTTGTAACGTTGAACAAAGAATGTTTTCTCCTATATTACCATGGCAAAGCGTACACACTAGTGAAAAAAACTTTAAGTTAAACCTAAAACAAGCTACCGATTTGTTCAAGTGGAATTTGACGTACTGTAAAACATCATCTCAAGGAAACAAGTCTGGCATGGACCCTCTTCTTCCGATTATAAATGACGGATTATTTTACAATAATACTTAAAATAGTAAAAGCCTGGATGGCACGTACAGGACTGTGTTTGAACGAACTCTTCATAAAACAAGCTGAAGGCAGTCACAAAACGAATTAATCCAATCTACTTAACATGGTATAAACATAAGACAACTTGGCAAAGAACTACCGCGTGTACACAACAAAGAACGAGTTTTCTTTCAGAATACTAAAACGACATATCGGCTATGTTTACCTGCAAAAGCAAGAACGACACTTTATTTTCTATCAACTCTAACAATAGAACAAAAACTATACCTTTACACCAAAAATACTAATGAACACGGAAACAAATGGAATCCAAATGAATCTCTAAGCGTAGGATTGTTTGTTTGAGAAGATCACATTGGGCGCTTGCTTTACATTGATTAAGTTTGTTTTATCATTGGTCTGAGGTGAATGATTTGAAGGGTTTGTCTTCCCATTGCTCTTTGGTATTGCTGGAGATGGTATGACCTTGGCCTTCATCTTCACATTCCTTATGATCAGACTCAAACAGATAAGGATGACTGATGCGCCAATAACGCCCCCTATGATAGCCTCAGTCTCACCAAAAGTAAATTCACTTGGGACATCTGTTAAAAGACAGAAAAGGGACAAAATTCAATCTATAGAGAATTTGAGATGCAAGTTCTAAAATATTACGTCTAAGTATTTACCTATCCTTCAAAATTCGACGAAAATCGAAAATTATTAAGTTGAGAATAGGTGAAAGGAGAGTTTCAGTGTGATCAGATCACTTTACTAGGATATGACATACCATTACTTTCAGTGGACGTTGAGATATATTCGTCAAAAACAGAGAAAGCTGTGAGGTGGTTGGTGGTACACATCACTGTTGTTCGGTTGATTTCTGTCGTCGTCATTCCTTTCTTGGACCAACTAACCCCACACCAATACCGGCAACTTCTTACGGTACCCCAATCCCTCGGTGGTAGCCGGAAAGTTATTGTGATAGGAGCTGTTAGATTGACAACCTCCACAGTATTTCCTGTATAAATATTTGAGATAAAATACACTTAAACGTCCATTGTGTTATCAATGACCTGAACAGTAATATTGTGCCTATTCCCAAAATCTCTTTCTATAGTTACTTCAGTTTCAAGACTTCGAAACCACATTTTAAGTGAAACCAGAATAAGAGGGAGGCTACAATAAGAGGGAGACAACAATAAGAGGGAGGCTACAATAAGAGGGAGGCCACAATAAGAGGGAAACCACGACAAGAGAGAGGCGGGATACCACAATAACAGGGAAACTACATTAAGATGGAGACCACAGTAAGAGAGTGACAAGTAGAAGGAGGCTCCATTAAGAGGGAAACCACATTGAGAGGGAGGCTGGAAATCACAATAAAAGGGAAGCCACATTAAGAGGGAAAACCACGATAAGAGTGAAACCACACTATGAAGGAAACCAGAATAAGATGGGAAATCCGAATAAGAGGGAAACCAAAATGAGGGAAACCACAATAAGAGGGAGATTCCAATAGAAGAGAAACCACAATAAGAGGAAAACCACAATACGAGGGAAATCACAATAAGAGGAGAAATCACAATAAGAGAGAAACCACAATACGCACTGTAAGAGGGACACCACAATAAGAGGGAGACTTAGATATCATTATGAAGAACTCATTATGTTTTTTGTAGTTTTAGTACTCTTATACAGGAGATAATGCTATATAGTTTTGTGTTTATTTCAGAGGTTGTAAAAAGCGACGAAATATTAAAACTAAATTCTGTCTTCACAAGCAGACTGTAAAGTTTTGTTTTTCATTGTATGTATCGTATAGAGGTACTATCAAGTCAGTTAGCCCACCTGTTATCGGATGTAGTAATGCAATATCGATGATGTTCGATATCCTTTTTTCGCCATCTTTCTTGGATGTGGTATACGGGTCGATCGATTGTTGAAAATGAGCAAGTCGAGTGATTAGACCAGAACACATTAATGACCGACCACAACCCCAAACTTCATACCTGTGAAATAACATAATATCTCCTTTATTCATTTGAATTGCCACCAACTCATTTACTCCCCTCTCAAGATTATTTAGCTCATATGGCGGCGTTGTTAAGTTTAGTGGTGGAGGAAACCGGGCTCTTTGACAGGAGTAAACCTCTGACATTCGGCGGGTACCTGGAAACTCTGCCACATACGGCGATCGAGTGAAAAATCTACTTAGATTTCAATTTTTATTTGGTCTTCGAACCCTCGCCGTATCGATGGAAGGCCTGTGTCGGACAGTGGGACTATCATTCTGGCAACTGAGTCACCGAATCTCCACCCCCCCAACACACCCGCACACACCCGCCTTATTATGTGGAAAAAATACCTACCTGAGTTTCAATTCGGCTCCGAAATCCACAGAGGATTGATTATCAGGCAATAAAAATGAGTTATGAAGGGGATTGTAGTTATATGCCACCTGGAGAGAGCTAGAATAATCACCAATCGTCGAAGCCTGACCAGGTATCATACGCCTCACGTCATAGACATCTAACAGCTTCACAATAACGGAGGTAATCTCGGTGTCTGGAACTATCTCTCTCAAAAGGTCGATACTAGAAATAATCTTTGTAAAGGTCTGTGGGGGGATAGTTATTGTCCAGTTACTGAACACATCAATTACCTTAAAAACAAACAATACAAACAGGTTGATGTGTGAAAATAAACATGTCGACGGGCATGAAGAAATCGAGCAAGAAAGAGGTTGCCCACCTGTGAATAAAATGGCAGTACGTCATCCGGCAGTAAGTAACCCTGTTGTAAGAGTAGTTGTAAATGGTCGAGTATCACCTCCAAATCTGTCTGTGTAACCATGGAGTCGATTGACCTGCTCACCAGTTTCTGGACGTCGTATATCTGACCAATGTCCCTCTTACTTCTAGAACCAGTGCTTACCAAGGATAGACTGACCAGGTTAATTAAGGCTGACAATGAATCGCCTAGTAAAATAGAATTCCACATATAGAGATTCTTATCTTTTTTTCTCTTATCTCTGGACTATTAAAACGTATGATATAGTAAATCGATCAAAATATAACATTGGGTGAGAAAACCATTATAGGCTATGTAAGCCACACTATGTGACACGTGTAATTGTTTTCCTTCCAGGCGGTAGAGTTGAATTTGGAACGAGGTTTATTCACATTTTTATCTGAAACCCCGGACTATACGTCGATTGATCTCAGTTTTTCAGTTTTGTCACTGGCATGTTCAGAATGTGAATATAAGGAGAAATGTGTCATAATACGGCAGTAACCAATCGACAGGATTTGGTGAAGTATTATACACTACCTGTTGCTTCTAGAGTCGCCATCTCAAACAAAACAGCTTCTTTTACCTCTCCTTGTGTATCTGCTGTTTCTCTCGTGAAAACCACAGGCGAGACGAAGTCACTACAGACTCCATGATAAGTACAGACCTAAAAACGTTCAAACTTATTCAGTATTATGTACAAATGTATATATGCCCACACCAAGTTTCAGGATTAAATTCTTTAATAATTTAATTTCATGCCATAGTTTGTAAAATACACTCTCTATAACACAATTATACATCTCCTTTTATGTGAGGTTTTGACACCAACTGACAGTCAGTCTAGTCAGTCGAAGCCATGCCCACGTGTTTTGTAAACTTATTTGATAATCTGAATACTATTCCCATATACTTGATATTTTCTGATGTGATATATTTCATGGTGTAAGTTTCATATAATTTCAAGTTAACTGGACAGGTCTCGTTGTACTATGAGTGGGGATTACTACTGTTAATAAGATCGTTTATTGAGGAACTGTGGACCTAAAATAATAACTTTATTGATAATTACTACTTTATTTACACTGCATACTATTTGTCTGTAAATACTTAAATATACTAGAGTTTGGTTTAAGACTTTTTTCTTGAGAAAAAAAAACAGAAATTTATCTGTCAATTGTAGGTGATACCAGAACAGGAAATAGAAACGGCTACCCAGATAAAGGCAACTATCTGCAAGAGTAAATGCCACCTGTCTTAATCTTTCAACAAATCATACTTGTTTAGCTAAAATTGAATACATGTACGTTTGGACACGTTTTCGCCAAGTGTATCCTCTTTATTTTTTAGAACACTTTATGAAAATAGACATATCGCTGACTGTCATCCCCTCTGCAAACCGGTCTCTCACAACGTACATCGAAACCAATTCTTCTCGAATGAACATATGAAAAATAAAGTACCTTTACACTGAATACCACAGAGTTGTCGTCTGTAAATGGGGGAGGACCGACCAGGTGTACATCAGGAGATAGACTCTCTCCAGTCAAACGTCGCAGACCCGATTTGGCATTAAGCATACTGTAGATGTATGTTAGTGGCGAGGATTCCTCCGTGTGCTGGCAGCCTTCAGTCCGAACGTTTATCTGCAACAGAATGTTAGGAGATCTTTTTGTTTTCAAATGGACTGATCAGGCTTAACTCTTTTAGTGGGTATAGAAAATACAAGTCGTATTTCACAGTGTTGACAGGGTTGGAAAAAGGGTTGGAACGCTTTGTTGTTGCACTAGGCGTAGGTCTACAACAACAACAGCAATCTATTTTACAACACCTTGTTGGACATTGTGTTCATGATATATTTGAGACATTCACAGAAACTGATGATACACACAACTCTACTATAGAAAATGTAGATAAACATTTTGTGTCATTTGAACGCCATGCAGTTAATTGTCCAAGTCGACAAGGCTGGTCAATTTATGGTAGAACACAGAAAATGTCTACCGGTGCAATGAAGGGTTACCGGAGATAATTGTTGCTGCGAAGAATATAGTATAGACAATGTCATTTACTGGGTGTAATTCTTGACACAAGGAATACAATATATGCAATGTTTTGCTAACAAGGAGGGTACAATATATGACTTGTTTACCTGGTGTAATAGGGTGTAATTGTTGACAAGGAGAGTACATCCCGTTACAGGTGGATAAAACTGAAATTCCTCCGAAATCGTCGTCTCCGAGGTCTTGCTGTTTTCGTCCGACGTTCTGGCAATCAGTCTGTATACCACACCAGATCTCAAGGAATCTGGGATAAATTCATAACAAAATTTAGACCACAAACAAGCGCAGTGAGCCTACAAAAATGATAATAATAGTCAGTTATGTATTACCTACCTGTTGATATGTGAAAGAGAGATGTATATGTGTCCTTTTTGTCTTGTAGTTTATAAGTCTCCCATACACAGGTTTCACAGTCCTGCTGTCTACCTGTAAATTGTCATTAACACACGTATAAGAAACCAGAAACCAGACCTGGAATTTTACATGTTTTTGATTTCCATAGTACACGAGTGCAGTTGATGATCTGAACATATAGAGCTGATAGGATAAAATATTTCCGATAAAACCATCTTTTGTCTTTAATTTCTGTATATATGATACCTACCGATGTGATCCAGAATACCCCAGGTGACTGTGACAGGGTTGTCCGTTGTGATCAGAGCCTGTGCAGATACCAGACCGGCATCTTGGATCAAATCCGTCGGCGGCAATGGCAACATCGACACCTTAAGGACCAATATATTGTTTACATGTATGTTTAGTTTGTCATGGTGAGACAATGTAACAACAACATGGCATATATGCCTTAAAAGATATCCAAAATACTGCAATATATACACAAAGAAAAAAGTTAAACACACCCCTGGAAAGTCTGCACCTACCGATAAAATCCTCAGTGTAGGGAGATTGTTGGCAAACTGATATTGCAGAAACGATTGTGATCATACAGGGCAACATTCTGGCGATAAGAAATCACCATAAATGGCAATAAGCTGTTCAACACCGAGTCACGATTTTAAAAGGAAGGAAACCCCAAAGATCGATCGAAGTTGACCATCTGGTAAAACACTTTCATTTAACACCGGTTAAACAGTGGCATTTGTACCTATAAAGAATGTAACTATATCTGAAAGCACAGCGTATGAACCAGAGAGGTCGCGCCATTCCCGCGTCTACAAAATGCTGGCTTGAAATATAAGGGCTGACAATCGTGTGTTTTACAATGGCAATCCTATGTCTGATTTTTTGTATTCTTATGATATTCAGTATTTTCAGTATTTCGCTGCCTGTCGAAATCAACATGGATGATCTCCTTGCAAGAGTGCTAAACTCGATCTCTCTCCTTTATCGTTATACACGTAATACTGATTTTCTAATTCTCTCAAAAATAATAAAACAATCGGAGGAATAAACTGCATACTTAAAGCTATTGGGTTGCTCTATTTAGTGAATACACACCTTTGGATGGATTTTCTTCCCTTTTAATGGGCAAGGATTTTTTATTGTTTCTAAACGAAAATTATCTTTTTGTCCTTATGTGATATTGCACGTACATTTGTGTAAAAATCATGCATTTTTATCCGGATAAGCATTCTGTAATTCTTAGTTTGAGTGCAGGTTGTGTAAATGAGATCAGGTCTTTCCTTGCTGTCAGTCTAATGACTTGGAAGTTTTAGAAACTACATCCCAAACGTCTCGACCTAATTCTCTGCACTCCAATAAATCAAGCAGCTGTCTTCGTCTTAAACACGCAAGTGCCTAAACAGCCAGGACACATTTATTCTGAAAGAAGCGGACATTTGTAAACGAAATGCATTAATAGACCATCAACATCAGATTGCTATGGCCGCTGCTGCGAAAGAAAAGGCTGATTTAGAAGCTGACTTAACAATCTTAAAACATCAAAAGACTATGGCCCACCAGAAGGCGAATTGAGAGTCGTATAGTCCCTCCGCATTGAGGGTATTAGCCCACCTGTTCAACCTGACATAATACTTCCAACCGAGGACCTAAGTCAACGTACAAAAGACATTTTCAATAATTATTTTTCGCCTTGTAGTGACCGACCACCTGAGTTATCAAATCAAATGAGTTTCATTCCACAGACTATGGCCCTGGCTCCCAATGTAGACGTTAGGACATCCAACCACTCTAACAACCTACATGTACCAAAACCCCACGTCTATTCTGAACAGAAATATAAGGGCAAATGCCGTCAATCAAGACAATGCCCCCATTATGAACTCCAATCTAAATCCCTGTGCCTAAGTGTATACCCCAGAAAGACAATGTCATCCCAATACAGAGATTACCGACTTAACACGTTTCCTGTTGAAAAGAGACTTACTTCTCACTCGTTTCTACCAATACGACGACAAACCAGAGTCTTATAATTCATGGAAACTGGCCTTTCTCAATATCATGACAGAATTACAGATTAATCCATCTGAAGAATTATACGTTCTTTTCAAGTGGTTTGGACCTTAATCTTCTAGACAAGCCATTAGTATTCGAACTGCCAATGCTAAAGATCAGCTAAGTGCACTAAAACAAGTTTGGGAACGGCTTGATGAACGTTATGCTTGCCCAGAAATGGTAGAAGCTGCATTGAAAGCCAAACTACGAGACTTTCCAAAAGTAACAAAGACAACAGTCGCCTCTACCAACTATCTGACATTCTATCACAGATTCAGTCCATTAAAGAAGATGAAACTTACAAGACATTCCTTTCATATTGCGGCACATCGTCTGGCGTCATGCCTATCCTCAATGAACTTCCATATGAGATTCAAGAGAAATGAACACCCTAAACCTCACGGTACAAGCGAGCTCATAATGTAACCTTTCTGCGTCTTCGTAGACTTCATTAAGGAAATCGCCCAAAACCAAGAATGGCATAAGCTTTTTATATGAAACCTTAACATTCATTTCACCCAAAGACAAACGAGTGCTTCAATAACCTCCAGAAAGACTGATATTAACACATCCTCATATTCACCCAGAACAATTAAGCCTAACATTCGATGTCCTATCCACAATTCCAAGCATTCATTGAATGATTGTCGTACATTCAGACACAAGTCATTGGAGGACCGAACAGCCATATTAAGTGATCTCTACTTTTGTTACAAATGTTGTTTGTCGACGAAACATACAGCTCGTGTCTGTAAGGAAAACGTAATGTGTAATGAATGTGGTACATGTAGTAGCAAACATCCCTCTGCTCTTCATAGATATTCTGATTCTAAACCCAGTTCTTCTAAACAGACACAAACTAATGGCGAGGAGGAAACCTCTGACAGTGCACTTTCCCCTGTATCATCACAGTGCACACAGATCTGCCGTACTGACTTCCAAGGCAAATATTGAGCGAAGACTATTCAAGTCAACGTTTATCCCAAGGATTCACCAGAACAAGCCCAACGTATGTACGCCATCATCGACGATCAACGCTACCTTTGCAAGACCAGAATTCTTTGATAAATTCTCTACAAATTGTCAACAAATACCATATACCCTTTCCTTCTACGCCGGACTATTGCAATCTTCAGGTAGAAGGGGGATACTTTAGATGGCAGTTCATCAGTTCACATCCCTCAGCTCATTGAATGCGGTCATCTTCCCGACATCAGACAAAAGATTCCAACACCGGAAGTCGCTACTCATCATCCTCACTTGCACGACATCATCGAACACATCCCTCCATTGAATGACAAAGCACAAATCCTTCTAATCATTGTAAGAGACGTTCTTGAGGCCCATCATGTTCTTGACCATCGTATCGGCCCCACGGGCTCTCCCTATGCTCAAAAATTAAAACACAGGCGAAACCTGATTAGGTAAAATCCATCTTCCAAACTTCATACGCTCAATCCAAACAGCCTTCCACCAATGGGTCGCGGGTTCGAATCCCACTCAGTCCAAAAATTGGAAAATTTTCTGACTGGGTTTTCACTCGAACGACCTATGTGGGATGGTTTGCCAGTTACCAGCGGAAGGTCGTGGGTTTCCTCCGGGCACAGAGCCCGGTTACCTCCCACAATAAAACTGGCAACGCCGCCATATAAGTGAAATAGTCTTGAGCGCGGCGTAAAACACCAAACAATCAATCAATCAACCAAACTTCATAAACGTCAACAAAACACCCCTGTTCGCCAACGACCGTGCATCCGTTCTTCCTCCATGTCCTAATAACTTTTCAGTGAAACATAGCCCTTTGAACAGAGACTTACCTGATTATCCTGAGCTCCAACTTATTCAATCTACCCAAAGATGACAACAAATTAGGTATGCCAATTTAGGATAGACTTTTTACACAAAACATGGACAACGGCTACTTCAGAGACAAAGATGGTAATTGGATTACTCCACTTTCCTTCCGTGAACCTAGACCACGATTGCCAAATAATTGTCCACAGACACTGAAAAGTGTCAAGAGTCTTCATAACAGTCTACAGAAAGATCCCATTAAAACAACATCTAGTTACTTTTGTGCTTTGACACTAAACTCGCTGAGCATGCTCCACCTCTTCAGAAGGACGAAGAATGCTGGTATCTCCCTCTTTTTGGAGTACACCACCCAAAGAAACCTTCACAGGTCCGAGGGGTTCTTGATTCTTCAGCCCAATTTGGGGGATTATCACTGAACACGGTACTTCTCAGTGGTGCAGATCTGACTAATAGTCTTCTGAGCATATTACTTCGCTTCTGACAAGAAGCCACCGCCATCACAGGAGACATACAGAAAATGTTCTACTGTTTTCTAGTGAGGCTTGAACAAAGAAACTGTCTCAGATTTGGTACGAGAACAACGATCCTAACAATGATCTTGTGGAATACAGGATGCGTGTGCATGTATTTGGTGCCTCTCCAACCATTGCAACTTATGGTATTCGTAGAGCCACTCTGGAATCAGAACACATCTTTGGAACGCACTCTACAGGCAGCATTCGCCTTTATAAAATTGCTTCTAACAGTATCAAAGGGATGGAAGCATTCAGTCCGAAGATGGGGCAAACAAATTTTAAGACCTAGATCTTGGATCAGACACCTTACCAGTGCAACGTAGCTTGGGACTCGATTTGGACCTTAATTTTGACACATTTAGATTTCAAGTCAACAAAGATGACAAAACACACACATACAGAGAGAGGTGTACTTTCCACAATCAGTAGTCTCTTCGATCCTCTAGGTTGTTCGTACTTATCCGGTGACGTATTCTTCTCCGAGAATTAATAACAGACACCACAGATAGGGACGAGCCTCTTTCGTCTGATCGTTATAAAAAATGGCGACATTGGAAAACTTCAATCAACTAGCTTGATGAACTCAAAATCCAGAGGATACTATATCCTCACTTCAGCAAATGACGAGAGGGTTATTGCCGAAGTGGCATATCTGAAGACCGAAGACAGTCCGGGTGACACACATGTTAGCTTTGTTTTGGGGAAAGCAAAAGTAGCCCCCAGTCACGGTCATACGATCCCTAGACTAGAACTATGTGCAGCTGTACTAGCAGTCGAGAGCGCGGAAGTAGCATCTTGCCAACTGAACATCCCTCTGAGTGACGCCTTCTTCTACACAGACAGTAAAATCGCACTAGGATACGTCTAAAATCAGAAACGACGCTTTTACATCTATGTCGGATCAGGGTCGCTTGTATCCACAAATCTAGAGAGCCAACACAATGGAATTATGAACTCAGCTGATCAAGCAACTCCATCAGTACCAGCCAGCCTTATCAGGCAAAGTACCTGGTTAAATGGTTCAGACAAATTATTTGAAGCAGACTCCACAGTCACCTACCTCTTATACAACCCTACGAGGGACAAAGAACTTAGACCGGAGATAACTACTCTAAAAATAGACATCTTCACCTGTAGCACTCTTGGGTTCAAACGTTTTGAACGTTTCACTACTTCGAAGGGTCTATGCAGAGCCATTGGTCGTCTCAAAGCAAGTCGCTGTCTCATTCAGCAGTTTAAAAGACCCTCGCCAGCGACACTGAACTCACAGCCTTTTATGACGGACAATCTCTCGAGGGATTCTCCCCTTCTTCCTTTAAACCCCATCCTCTGCAAGGACGGTTTGTTAAGTTTAGGAGGTAGACTCAATCAATCCTCACTATCCTCAAAAGAAACTCTTGTATCCTACCCAGTCGCTATCATATGCCAACCTCGGTAGTGCGCCATTATCACCAACAGGTACATCTCAAACCGACATCTCACAGACGGTTCGTTAAGGTCAGCAGGGTACTGGATCATAGGAGGCAAAGGACTCATATCTTCAGTTATCTATAAATGCATCATCCGTCGAAAACTCAGAGGAAAACAAGCCAATCAAGTTATGGCCGACCTTCCTCCCGATCGCACAACCCCAAGTCCTCCATTTTCATTTGTTGATGTTGATGCCATTGGACCTTGGTTGTGAGGGGTAAAGTGAAAGAGTTTCGCTCAGATTGACACCATCAATATCACGGATGGTGAAGTACACAAATTCCTTTTCGACAAGGGAAGTAAGTGGACCTTTAATCCACCCCACTCCTCTCACATGGGAGGTGTGTGGGAGCGGATGATCTGAGTTACCAGGATAATTCTAGACTCTCTACTTCTTCAAAACAACAATAGAAATCTTACACATGAAGTTCTGTGTACATTCCTTGCAGAAGCTACTGCCAGCATAAATGTTTGGCCTCTAGTTCCAGTCTCAACCGACCCCGAATGTCCAGCAGTACTTTCGCGATCTCACACAAAAGACGGACCGAGTTTGTGGACAACCTGGATCTTCGTGACGTTTATCGATCACATTGGAAACATGTCCAATGGCTAGCCGAATCTTTCTAATAAGCGCTGGATATCCGAGTATCTTCAGACATTACAATCCAGACAAAAGTGGAAAGACTTTCAACCAGACATCAAAGGTTCTCTTAAAAAGCACCGACGTCTACAGAAACCAGTGGCCTATTGGCATCGTCTCAAAGGTTATTGCAAGTGTGGACAATCAAGTTCGTAAGGTTGAAGTACGTATAACCAAAGACATACAATATTGTTTTCAGCGAAAAATGTACAATTAACGAGCAATTAGTGCGAATTTTGTGGTACTTTGTTTACTGTCTGACAGACGTTTTCGGGTTAATGTAAACAGATGTCCTACAAGGGTCAACCCTACTGTAGTGAGTTGTGAAAGCGTTACTAATATTCATCTATCTGATAAACTGTAAAGAGCCGACGTTTTTTAGTTTATTTCTACATTATGTGATCAGGACAAAAATACACATAAAAGTCAGAAGACAACTAAGTGATCGGCCAGGTTATAAGCGCGCCACGACTCGCTCTGGAGCCTCTATTTAGCCTGGCTGAAACTAAAAGTAAACATATTAGCTGGAAATGAATTCAAAAATCACATTAAGCTCGTCATTTAACGGTCTATCAGGGGAAAGAACTTTACGAGTGATCATTTCAACACCTTCCCAATACGTGTACGACAATAAAATGTCGGGATTTTTTATCTTTAATTTGCCTCATACCCACGGTGTCGTTTTAACTCTGAAAATGAAGTAAGGAGTTCAATGCCACCATGGTCTGTAGTTCTATATCAATTGGAATAAAGCAGGATTAACAGCACCTCAATTACCGTGACGACCCGTCATTGGTTTTAGGTCTAAATTACTTCTAAACATCATTTTTACGATCTCACATTTTACGTATTCCTAAAAGTTTGGAGGTTTCATCGGTTGAAGTATAAGACTCCAATACTTGGTTCATATTTTTAGGTGGCATTGGAATAGAGAAACTTTCGAAATCATGGCAATATTATATAATTAAAAGAGCAAAAAAAAATATTTTGAGGAATTTCCATAGGATCATTAAGATTTTGTCAATTATTTACATTCATCTTTGATATTGTATTGTACTGTCTTTTATTGTACTGTCTTTTATTGTATAGTCTTGTATTGTACAGTCTTGTACTGCACAGTCTTGTATTATACACTTTTGGTATCTATGCTTTTCGATGATCAGCAATACTAACTCAAGTGAAGTCATTGGGAGACATGACATTCGGAACTCTCTATCAGAAAAGGTACAAAAAAGACGGTTATTTACTGCAGACTCTCTACGACGATCGTCGCAAGAGTGGATGCACTGTCTGACCAGAACCGACTCACCCCGATTCTTAACAAAATATCTGGCACGTCCAGATCTCTTCCGACCCGACGCAACTGAAGCCGACTGACACCGATTTGCGTCGTGGACTGGTATACACTACATTTTTTCCTCAGTGACGCGACGCGATTGTCGGGTCGCAGCAAAACTCTCAGTGTATACCGGGCTTAAGATTACGTAAAGTTGCATGCTTTAGGAGTCATCGAAAATGATTGACATTGGAATGAGGAAATTCCATACAGTCTGTGTGCTTTACCATCCGAAATATAGTAGCCCTACACGTCCTAAAAGTAAACAACATTTTAATAACCGGGGCGAAGGTATATTTATTTCAAGCCTAAGTTAGCTCAAAATACTACTTTCGAGTACATTTTTATCAAACGTTGTAGCACTACAAAGTTTCTGAATTGCATCTCCTGGGGGGAAAAGCCGATAGTTAGCATATTCTGTTTTAACGCAAAAATATCAACATTTTGACATCTTATGCCTTTTTAAGCCAATTTTCTTTTGAACAACCGGTCCCAGGTCTTTTAAGGTTTAATGGTCTATTTCTAACTCAAGGAAAATAAGCACCTTTGTAATAAGCGGTTTGATCTATAAGCTAAAGATGGTTCATTATACACTAAGGTTGCTATCAGTCTGTCCCATATACCTCCTAAAGCCACCAATAGGTGGCGCTTCGGGCGACAAATTTATTCTAGGAAAAAAATCAAGTCTCTGTTACCCAAAGTGGGAGTAAGTGCAACCTTTTGAAACCTTTTGAAAGCATTTGAAACCATGCTCAGAGTGAAGGTAGGCATACCTACAGTACACGAGTAGCCGAGTAGTGTCACTCCAAACAACGTAAGACCCATGTTAACTCTACAGTAGCCTACACCTTCGTTCATTAACATTAATAAATAAGTAATATTTCTAGCATGGACGCGCAACGATTATCATATATTTATTATCGTCAGGAGGCCAAGCTCCAAGGTGCATGAACCTACAATTTAAGTGATGTAGAAATGTTTCTCACTTATTGATAAGCAATAAATGGCGTCCTAGTCAGCTATGTTTTGCTGAATATCGGATGTACATACAGCAGGGGATAGCCATAATAACCAGCATTAATAAGGTACATACAGTAGGGAAGAGCTCTTCTTTCACCCGGAGAGTTACAGTAGTAGATGTATTCCTGGAACCTTTGGCCACCGTCAACTTGAGAAAGTAGACTTTACCAGCACCCAAATGACGACCATCGAAACTCAGTTTGGCAGCATCAGAGATTGAACCGAAGGGAAACAACTCATACATAGAGTCTTCTTTAAAGGAATAACAATACGTTCCACAATCCTGAAATAGGCATTTATAAGACACTCAAACTTACTGCATTTACAAAGAGAAATGTTTTACATAAAAAAAAATTAATAGGCGATCGTCGACAATGGACACGAAGGGTTTGTATTGACTTCCATTCAATTCGTCCATTCAACACTAGGGAATAGCTTAGATAATAAATAATGCAATCATTCAGCTAACTAAAGGGTTGACTATTGTCCGGATTACAATATTATAAATTAGTTGATTTCTTACCCTGACACAAGACCAACTCTACATTACATGTATATGAGACGTTTATGGGCGGTAGATTTTGAAAATGTCAACGGTTGCGAAATTTCAAATAAGAAAATAAATGAACTCTCCACTTGACTATTGTCCGGATTACAATATTATAAATTAGTTGATTTCTTACCCTGACACAAGACCAACTGTAGGCCATATGTCCTTGACCTTTGTCTGGGTCATGTGAAAGAGATCCGTCAAATATGAGGTTTGGATCAAGTCGACTGACAATCCGATCACTTCCTCCTATCCGAAGCGAACAAGTAAAAACAATTACAGTGAATCAAATTAAATTAAGAAATATATAAAGGGTAAATTAATAAGAGTAACTATAAATGTACACCCCCCCCCCCCCCTCCTCACACCCCTCTATTTTAGAAACTTGATTTTGTGGTCAAAAAGATTACTCAAAAAGATTATTCTTGTGGCAGTTTATTTAAGAATTTAAAAATGCACTATACAGAGGTTGGAAGAGTTACCTTTAATTCTGGCCACCAGAGGCTGGGTGATAGTCTTGATGCTCACTTGGGATGTCACGGAGTCAGCCTCATAACCCTCATACCAAATTCTTACAGATACGGACAACTCCCTTCCACCTGTCAATCAAATACCATTGACATGACCGAGATAACTTAAATGTCTCCCAAATATCCATTTGTTGTGTACTGTGTTTGAGTTGTAGGTAGAGCTGGTAAAGATTACACATAATCGCAATCAATTTCAAACACAATTTGACTTTTAAAGGGACATGAGCTGGAAAATATACCCGGAATTTCGCTGAAACTGAATTAGCAAATTGTTTGTCAAATTTATCAAGCTGTAGGCTACAATATAATAGCTGCCTATTCATGAACATAAGTCGGGGATGGGGAGGCGCTATCTTCTATTTCAACGTCAACCCTTTAGTTTTTTCAAGTAACTTCAAACTCTCAACTTCTCTTCAAATGCGGAATCCATGCGAATTTTGCCAGCTCGAGCCATTTTTTACGAAATCGTGCCATTAGCTGATCAATTCGCTATTTTTATACTCATAATGGCGTGCTATCTATCGGTAAGTTTAGAAACTTGGCGGGGAACTGCAGTACGAAAGCAGTTACAATCCGAGTTGTCTCTGCTAACACTTTAGTTCGGAATATTGAATGGTCATTTTCACATGTGACAAGTTAGTTTACTAGAACAAGCTTGATATATTTTATTTATACACAAGTTTTCTACTTATGTAAATGGAGACGGATGATGCTGGGAAAGTTTCTTGTAGTTATAGTTCATAAATCTTTCCCATCAGCTATTCCAGTCATTCAACGATTTGTTGGGTACCTGCAGTTTAGATTGTATTTCCAAACGGATAGGAGATTTATCCTCTAGAGCAGAACACTGGGTGTGTATTAGATATTTCTAAACAGGTGTTTCTTATGTGAAGGTTTTTTATTACAATTCTAAATAGACGTTGAAAGACAGGGAAAGGAAGGAAATTAGTAAATACAGTAAATGTTTGGTAAAAAATCCTTTTCAACGGTATCAAAACCCTATCTCTAAGATTTTTCCTCGCTAAACGGTACTATAAGAAAGTCGCGAAGTATTATCAGATAATGGTTTACTGACTCGGCATCCATCTTCACAGCTTAGTTGTATGCCCTGTTTGGACCAATCAGCATACGCATACATGTAGCTCACTAGTTATTGCACGCGCGCATGAGACATTTGTCAACTCTGAAGTCTGTCATTTAAACCCTGTAAATTTCGTACATTTCCAGGCGCTGATAATGAAAGACAAATACACTAATTACTCATGAAATTAATACTGGCATGTAAAGCAAACTTTTGCGAAAGCGTGACAGCTGCATTTGATCTCTATATAACATGTGGAGGTAGTTGTAGAAATTTCAGAAATGGTAATTTGTGGGCTGATGTAGCAGGTTATAATACAAGATACGATAAGTTCGCAAGGGAAGTAATTATTCCTGTCAATTTTTACATGAACATGGCGTGCTCCGCTGACGACGGAACAATGTCTGACAAGTTCATTTTCAGTGTATTTTCACACCCTAGACCAAGCGCAGGATTCATACATAAATATGGGATGTTTTATGGGAGCCCGTTCGATGCAATTGCATGTTTTACGTTTTTGTTTTCTCTCCCTTTAACATACAGACGTAAGGTTTACCTTGTAAGGTATATGGTTCGATCACGAACTTTGGTCCCCGTGTCCGGATATTTCTGGTGATTGACTGATAAGACCATCGGTAAACAAGTGGTCCAGGTATGGGACAGCCAGTCACATCCATGATGGCATGCAACACAATCCTACAAGTATAAGGTAATATACTGAACAATTAGATTTGTATTTTCGCTTTCCACATATTAAGTAATCTTTAACTTAAACAAATTTAAAGGATTCCCAAACATACTAAGTTTTAGATTCATTTCTGGAACAAGCTCATTTGTTTTTTTATATTCATGTAAAGTGATATAATCGTTTTCTTTTGACAACTTGAAAGAGTTTGCTCCATATGATTTGGTCATCAAATGGAAAAGTTTTAAGCATGATTACATCCTGTGTCCCAACCCTCAACCACACACACACACAGCCTATGAAATCCAGATCCCCAATGTATCTAATTTATCATATAATTCCAAATATCTTTCTCTGTTTTCTCTGTTCACAAAATCATCAAACTGTTAACAATGGGTGCATTTAAGTTGACTGTTAACAAGTGAATGGAGTTTTACCAACCTAGAAGCCACATCGACTTCATCTAATTGGACATTGCTCTCAACTATCACTGATGGCATATCCTCTTTCCGTCTTGTAATCGTATGATATGTCTTATCAGAACTACCGAGGAAATTGTGTACTTCTAAAGACAATGTGTAGACCGTATACTCTGTCAAATGACTTCCCTCAATGAAGAGGGTTTTATTGTGGGCTGTAAAAAAATAAGTAAAAGTTTTTAAAAAGTATCATAAAGTTACAGTTTTTCTATGTTATTAATGCAATGAGAAGACTCTCGTTTTCTCTACGGTTGCGTATGACTGTATCGTAGCAAGAGGAGAAGAGGGGGGGGGGGGGGGGGTCATGCAATTTCTAAGACTTTGAAACCCCAAAATTAAAAGTTTTCAAAATGTAAAAAATGTACATTTAACTCGGGGCGTTAATATATTTTGCCCTTAATGCATGCAGGCACCAGTGTGTAGTTTCGACCATTGTCTTCTTGCTATATACTGATAATGTCCGTATTATCGTCTACAGACATCGGCCAACTCGAATCCTTGGAACTGCTGATATTACCAGACCACAAGGTGTTCCGGTAAAACTTGAAAAGTCAATTGATAGTAATTACGCTTAATCATTGTCTTAGAAGAAATATAGAATGATAGATTATATTAACCATTTGGTGGTGACCTCTAAGAAGGTTTTGAATCAACTATACCAGAAGTCTATGAACAGGGAAGTGTGAAATGTCGCATTACCCCATATACAGGGCATTGGTCCCTTCAGCCTGCTTATACTACATTATGTGACGTTTATGCGCGGTAGATTTTGAAATTGTCAACGGTTGCGCAATTTCAAATCAGAAAATAAATTCATTCTCCACTTACTGCATCTATCGGCAATTCCAGTAACCGCAGTTCGGAGAATGCATTGGTTTTTATAAAAGCTTTACCGAACATGCGACTCTGATATCTCCATTTGGACTCAAATCGTTCCAAACAAGTCTTCTTGTCTCATTTTCAACTTTAAGAAGTTCTTCGGAAACTTTAACTTTTGCTCCATCAAGTACTGTTATCATAAATAAAATGTTCGCCATGTTTTTTCTTATGCATCCCATAATAGTTCATATGAGAAAGTGAAGAAAAGCCACGCTATCTGACTAACCGAGAGAGGGCTCTGTGTATGGTGACCTCTGGGTCAAACGGCGCCAATGCCCTCAACACTATGTAATGGAACGCTTCACACTTCCACATTCATAGACTTCTGACTATACCTATAGTCTAGGAATGGGGAAGTGTGAAAGGTCGCATTTATACCTCATATTCAGGACACTGTCGCCTTCATCCTTCTTATACTACATTACATGTATATGAGACGTTTATGGGCGGTAGATTTTGAAAATGTCGACGGTTGCGAAATTTCAAATAAGAAAATAAATGAACTCTCCACTTACTGGACTATCATATCTATCGGCATTCCCAGTAACCGCTGTTCGGAGAATACATTGACTCTTATATACTCTTTACCGAGCACAAGACTCCGATATCTAAATTTCGACTCGAAACGTTCCAAACAAGGCTCCTCGTCTCATGTTCAACTATATGAAATTCTTTAGAAACTTTAACTTTTGCTCCATCAAGTACTGTTGTCACATCTCAAACGTTCGTCATAGCTTTTCTTATATATCTCATAATAGTTCATACGAGGAAGAGAAGAAAAGCCACGGTTTCTCACTAACGGGGAGAGTGCGTTGGGTCAAAAGCCGTCAATGCCCTGAATATGGTATAATGGTGATAATGGTGAATATGGTGTAATGGTGAATATGGTGTAATGGTGAATATGGTGTAATGGTGAACATGGCGTAATGCTGAATATTGTGTAATGGTGAATATGGTGTAATGGCGAATATGGTGTAATGGTGAATATGGTGTAATGGTGAATATGGTGTAATGGGACGTTTCAAACTTCTGACTATACTTATACTGATTTTCATACAATACATTTATTATCTTGACTGAGGTAATCACAGAGACACTTAGTATCAATACCTTCAAGCTCGATATCCAAAGCTGGGTTAATTAACCATGTGTAGTTTAGAGGGCGCCCTGCTGACCCAATACTTCTGCTGGCCGATAACACGACACGCCCACAGTTTGCTATTTCGTTAGGACCGGTGATGACAGCTTTCACCTTTGACCTCCTCGTCGGTGATTCAACTTCATATCGACCGGATAAAGAATTTCTGTATCTCTGATTGGCTGCCACAATAGCTCCTTCTTTGAAAGTCAAGCTGTCTCCTACATTGAAAAAGGGATGGAAGATTATAAATCTTGCACATATTGGTACCCTATTATACGGGTTTAATAAAATGATTGAATGTAATAGTTCAATTCAAACGTGGTGTAATAATGTATTGCAAGAAGTTATCCATAAAATCGCTTCCCGTGTTGAATGGAAAAATGTATATTACCTGGTATGATGAGGTCATCGCCCCTTCCTACTCGGATCTCTAATAGGTTGTCTCGTGGCCACCAGCATTTGGAATTAAGTCCGAGGGTTGTGACATTTGTGAATATATAGGTGCAGCAGGTCAAGGTTGTATGATCGACTGGCCGGTCGAAGGAAATCTCCAAGTGATACCCTTTCAAAAATAGCAGATAGCTTTAGTGTATCAATAATACAATTAGTATCAAGTGGTCAATAGTTGAACAATAATATAAGAACTGGAGGAGTCAATGGTTGAACAATAGTATAAAAAGAACTGGAGGAGTCAATAGTTGAACAGCAATATAATAAGAACTGGAGGAGTCAATAGTTGAACAGCAATATAATAAGAATTGGAGGAGTCAATAGTTGAACAGCAATATAATAAGAACTGGAGGAGTCAATAGTTGAACAGCAATATAATAAGAACTGGAGGAGTCAATAGTTGAACAGCAATATAATAAGAACTGGAGGAGTCAATAGTTGAACAGCAATATAATAAGAACTGGAGGAGTCAATAGTTGAACAGCACTATAATAAGAACTGGAGGAGTCAATAGTTGATTCTACCCCTCCTGTATGTGCGTGCCGTGCGCAAATATACATGTTAAGTAGAGATGAATTTTCAAACAACATCGAGTGTGTAGTGCAACATACCGGCCGGTAGGTTTACATCCCCCGGAAGAAGTGGTCTTTTGCTTGTCATACAAAATAAAGGATTTAACCTGATAATGTTGTGAGTGTGGTTATATTCTGTCCTTTTGTATTGAAAACTGGGCTGCCATGAACGTATAAAGTCATCAAAGGTTTGATTTCACAACATTTCCCACCATAGCGTCACCAGCAACCCAGCCTGTCAAGGCCGTAGCCATAGTGACATTATGTCATTCTGCTTCAAAATATCTGGGTCAACCGTCGCACGTGACCAAAGCTTATCATTGATTGGTTAAAAGTTCCCACTCTGACCCGGGGGAGGGAAAAGGAACGGCAATCCTCAACAGGTCACCTTTTCCTCATTTTTCTCAATTATCGGGGTTGAATCGACTTCTGTATGTTTCTGGAATAATTATATTGTTGTTCAACTATTGACTCCTCCAGTTCTTATTGTATTATTGTTTAAGGGTTTAATACCTTCGTCTTGGTGTTTATTGCGTAACCCGATACCGCTGAACGTTGGTTCGCACCTCGTCATACCCCTCGAATGCTGCGCATTCTCGTGGTTTGACTTGGTACGAACCAACGTTCAGCGGTATCGGGTTACGCAACAAACACCGCTACGGCGGTATTAAACCCTTAAACAATAATACAATCAGAACTGGAGGAGTCAATAGTTGAACAACAATATAATTATTCCAGAAACATACACGATAAAAAAATATCTGGGGACTTAACGTATACATGATACACGCTTGATTTTCTTCGACATACAGAATCTCTTGTCTCAAAACCAAGTTTTCCTCGTGCAAAATGCTGCTAAAGACGGAAAACACTGGAAAGCTCAGAATTCCACCCATGGCACTAATAGGCTTCTGTAGGTATGAGGTGGTGTTCAAAAGGGTACTTATTTCTTGGATACAACAGGCTACATATTTCACAAATAAAAACACGCAATTTCTCACCAGTGTGTGTGAAGCGTAAGGATGGAGTTGGTGGTGGGGCCGTCACAGTGATGTGATAAACACTGCATAGTGGATCCTCTCCTTCTTTGGCCGACAGATATACCGACAGGTTTCCAGACATACTTGGTGAAATAACTGAACAGGAAATATTTGTGTCGGAGAAAATCACTGCTTCAAAGACATTTCCAGGGCCATGTTCCGGAAAACAATCGCCTACAAGAATACCAAGGAGTTTTGGAAGAGTTAAGATATTCTTTTAAAGAATGGCTTACTTTCAAATTTTCGAAGTCAACTGCAGAAGAAGTATATAGATAAATGTAATAAAGATAGCCGTTTGAGGCAATCTAAAAACGAAAGTCTCTAACTTTCTATCCTCACTTCTGAATTCAAACATATACGGCTGGTAGAAACATAAGATGAACCATTCTGCACACAGCCTCCAAATCAATTTTAGTTGACTTGATTCTGAACAAACTATTCGGGTTTATTTTTCAGTAAGTTCATGTATATCGCTAGTTTAGAATCTCGTGATCAGCATGTAGCAGGGAGTCAATAATATGCGAAAGGTGCAATGTTAGAGTTGCATACTTGCACATCTGCTTTCCGCGTGTTTCTCCGCTCTTTCCCCTTTTCTCTCTGATATAATCCCTCAGTAATTCAAGCAAGCATCTAAGGATAATTCCATTTGGAATACTTACCTGATATCTTAATGGAATTCGACCACAACATTCAAATAGTGACCAGAAAGGGATATCTCATGAAATCAATGTCAGATGACACAGTAGCTAACTCAAAAACAGATAATTTTGTATCAACATTTTCTAAAAACATTGCCAAAATAATAATATTTATTCAACGGAATGACTTTGTAATGGAAACTTAGTTGCTTAAAAGAATGAGAATGAAGCCCACCTGAGACAATACATTGTATACTGTCCACACTCCGGAAGCCGAACCCAGTGAAAGTCAAGGTCGTTATATCTGTGTCTTGTAAGGTTATGGACTCTGGCGTGAGATATTCCACCCCAATCTCTTTGGTAATATAAAGATGCAGAGAAAAGTTCAGCCATAAATAGAAACTCGGATAAAAATGTTCGGTAAAATATTCATAGCATTGAGTGTATCCAAAGTTTAGTAATGTGTAATATGGGAAGGTCTTACCTGTTGCATTATACACGGTGATATTGACAGGTGCATGTATAAGTGATCCTTTGTGCCGAATATAGAAAGTATAGGTACCTATCAAAAGATCCACATTTGTTTCAAATTATTTTTAATGATACAGATATTTCGGGTGGGTAAAACAAACGCTATTAATTGGAACTTTGGACATTTTATTTGACAATTATTAGCTATAAATGAAAGCTTTTATAAATAATTGAAAATTGAAAAAATTGATTAAATTGAAAGCTTTTATTCATTGTGAAATTTAAGACTTTTGGATCATTGTCGGTAACAGAGGTAGTCCCAGCCCTGTTCTTCTACCAGCTACCTATTTCTTGCATTTTAAGCTACCACACACCTAAACAGGGTTAGGTGTAGGAACGTGTGTACCATCGTCGGAAAGAGATACCACACACCTAAACAGGGTTGGGTGTAGGAACGTGTGTACCATCGTCGGAAAGAGCTACCACACACCTAAACAGGGTTAGGTGTAGGAACGTGTGTACCATCGTCGGAAAGAGCTACCACACACCTAAACAGGGTAAGGTGTAGGAACGTGTGTACCATCGTCGGAAAGAGCTACGACACACCTAAACAGGGTTAGGTGTAGGAACGTGTGTACCATCGTCGGAAAGAATCAGTTGTCGAGACACGTGCGCCATGGTTTAATATCGTTATAATATGCAATACAGGCTGCTGGGCATGCGGGCAACATTATTTTGGGTCAATCTTTTTGAATTCCATTGACTCAATGATGAAAAGACCATATTGTATTTTTAAATGTTCGAAATTATACGTTCATTTAAAGCGAGCATTGTTTATTTCGAGTCGTATGTTTATCTTTCACTTACATGGTGAGAGGTTTAACATACAATCGACAGTATCCGTATCGGAATTCCTCACTTCACCCGCTCTCCAATCACCGTCCACGTTTTGTACAAGGCACTCAAGGTCTGTAGAATGAAACCCGGTGCCGCTGACACGAACAACCTGTCAAGGGATGAGTATTGTTTCATATCACGAATATAACACATCAATATCTTTACTTTAGATTAGTAACTTTGAATAACACGCGTCTCGTAGGGTTCAGGATAAATTAATATGAATCCAATAGACATAAATGAAATACAAAATGTAATATCTTCTTGTTGTAAACAGTTAAATCGATTGGCTGATGTTATACGCCGCACTGAAGGTAACGCTTATATAGAAGAGTGTATGAACTGACCTTTTCGCTAGCAGCTGGGAAGATACGGGGAGTAAGGGTTGTTATACACAGCATGTTAGCATCATCACAATTACCACATGCATCCTTTAAACTACAAAAAAACCCAGTTAAAAAAGACACACCAAATTACATTGACATCAAAATTTCCGCATTTAGGAATTCATGATAAAACTTAAATTACACAAATGTTTGCAGCTCGTTGTCCCTTATATAAGTACATGTATTTGGACAAATTTAGTTAAAACGGCTCAAATAAGCAATTTCGGGTTTTTAAGACTCAATATATGTATTCATTTCAAGCAGATTTTTTTTAAATTCCATTTTTTTTTCACTCGCTTAGACTTTTATTTCACATCCAGTACTGGTTTATTTTCTTGGGCATGAAGCAAACACATCCTTACCAGTTGGATTCATTCGGGCAATTGAAATCTGTAGAGTAACCTCCCCTGTACGGGCATATTGCACAGTTGTCTATTCCGTTGCCCAAATCAAGCCCAGTGTCACCCCCAACGCAAACACCACACTTGTTAGCAACCGACATTAATCCTTTCAGGGCTATATATAAAAACAATAAATTATTTTTTATTAAATTTTCTTCAATAGTGATAAATAAACCATCGGGAAGGGTATGTATGTATTAAACTGATACTAAAATCTGTGAAATTTGGTTCAAATAAGATGTTAAGGTCAACTACTACTTGATACCCATCTGAACCACTGGTTTGAATATCTGGGGTATTTTCTCTAAAAAAAACGTTCTCTTTTTTACCCACCTGGTGGATAACATTTGCCAGTACAGTCTCTGTATTTACTGGTCCCGGTACTGTCTGATACACACACTCCACACTCATCCACGGTAAAGGTACCGTTACATTGATGGGCACAGTCATACAGAAACTTAAAATCGTCGAGTCCAAGTGATGTGTTCCCTCCTAGAGAAGAAAAAGGAACAAGTTTCATAAGCAATAATATTATCGCATTCACTTATCTTAGACTTCAACAAAACCACTCATATCATTCGGGACTACATATAAACACCAAATTTCCCCTAATTGACACCTTATATCCACTGGCTCTACAAAAAGTGTTGTATGGGAATGGTTTGCTCTGGTATCATTAATTTCTCCAGTGGTCTAAAAACTTGCTTTCACAGTAAAAGGGACATGAACTATCACATATAAGGAGTATATCGTTGAAACAGAATTAGCCAATTGTTGGTCATTTTTGTCAAGAAGTACGATATAGAAGCTTTCTCCATACATCAATCTTAGATATGTACATATAAATTCCTACTTGATGGAATATTTAATCACTTCGCCATTTACTAAGATATCATAATAAAATGTGCATACATACAGTATACTGTAGTATACATTTGTGACAGCTGCTAATGTCCCGCTTGCTAAACTTTTATCCAAATTTACACCAATCAAAACTGTTTAAAACAGCGACATTAATAAAGCTGAACGATTGAATATGGTTTGTTATTAGCCACCTGATAAATCACATTTATAGAGTTTATTCCATTACCATAACAAACACCAGTACATGGATCAATTCGGGCAGACCCCTCACAGTCACCATTGCAATCCCGATCTCCATAGGTACACGGCCAATGATACTCTGATAAAAAGCACAATATTACAGGCTTTAAAACGCATAAAAAATGCACCGAAATTATATTGAATAGTACTTTTAATTACCGAAAAAATTGTAACAAATAAAACAAAGTTTTTTTGACGATATTGAAGAAACAGATATTATTTTTTGGTTCAATGTGTAATACAGAGAACCCAAAACCCAGTCAAACAAACATTCATGTTAAAAACACCAACCTCTTACAACTGCATCTGGAAAAGTCGATGTCGGCACAGCCATATATTCTGTTGAAATAGAAGTCAGCCCAGCAACATCCTCTGGGGGCGTCGATGTCGGCACAACAACTTTGGTTGAAGTCGAGGTTTGATTAGCAGTATCTTCTGATGATTTAGAAGTTGATACAACAACACTCTGTGGTGAAGTCAATGGCGCTGCGGAGAAATCCTCAGGTGCTAGCAGAGTAACATCCTCCGATCTCGATAAAGGAACATCTTCTGACGGCGTCGATGTCACTGTGAAATGAACAGCAATGGTATAGATCATTTACGGTCCTGAAACAGGAGGATAATACATATGGTTGCACAAACTCAGTGGAGGTCTCAAAGACAAATAAGATTGTGAACGGCTACGAGCAGCCTTTGTTGCGCACATCTTAAGTTGTTCGCGCACGACTCTTTGTGACGTTATTCTAAGGAGCTGTGAGTTTCTGCATAATGCGTACAACTCCCTTGACTGTTTGGTACCCTCAAGTGTGATGTACGTCCACGATTCGGGCTCTATATTTAGCGAGGAGACACCTTCTTCTTGAAATCAAGATGACTAACAAACGCGGAAGTGTTAGTAGTCTGACATGAAATCAAGATGACTAACAAAAGCGGAAGTGTTAGGAGTCCGACAGGAAACTAAGATGATTAACAAACACGGAAGTGTTAGAAGTCCGACATGAAATCAAGATGACTAACAAACGCGGAAGTGTTTGGAGTCCGACATGAAATCAAGATGACTAACAAAAGCGGAAGTGTTAGGAGTCCGACATGAAATCAAGATGACTAACAAAAGCGGAACTGTTAGGAGTCCGACATGAAATCAAGATGACTAACAAACGCGGAAGTGTTAGGAGTCCGACATGAAATCAAGATGACTAACAAAAGCGGAAGTGTTAGGAGTCCGACATGAAATCAAGATGACTAACAAACGCGGAAGTGTTAGGAGTCCGATAGGAAATCAAGATGACTAACAAACGCGGGTGTTTTAGAGTCCGACATGAAATCAAGATGGCTAACAAACGCGGAAGTGTTAGGAGTCCGACATGAAATCAAGATGACTAACAAACGCGCAAGTGTAAGGAGTCCGACAGGAAATCAAGATGACTAACAAACGCGGAAGTGTTAGGAGTCCGACAGGAAATCAAGATGACTAACAAACGCGGAAGTGTTAGGAGTCCGACATGAAATCAAGATGACTAACAAACGCGGAAGTGTTAGGAGTCCGACATGAAATCAAGATGACTAACAAACGCGGAAGTGTTAGGAGTCCGACATGAAATCAAGATGACTAACAAACGCGGAAGTGTTAGGAGTCCGACATGAAATCAAGATGACTAACAAACGTGTAAGTAAGAAATGTTTGAAACTCTCTTTAAACGTGGGTTCCATACTAATGATAAAAAATTAAAGACATCACCACGTCCTCAGTTGTTTTTTAACAACACGAGCTTTCGTTTAATGTTTCAAAAATAATTTGAAACATTAAATTCAGTTACACTTGACGAAGGCACCGGCACAGGTTCCGAAAGCTCGTGTTGTTAAAAACAACTGAGGACGTGGTGATGTCTCTAATTTTTTATCATTAAACGTGGAAGTGTTAGGAGTCCGAAGTGAAATCAAGATGACTAACAAACGCGGAAGTGTTAGGAGTTTGACATGAAATCAAGATGACTAACAAACGCGGAAGTGTTAGGAGTCCGACATGAAATCAAGATGACTAACACACGCGGAAGTGTTAGGAGTCTGACATGAAATCAAGATGACTAACAAACTCGGAAGTGTTAGGAGTCCGACATGAAATCAAGATGACTAATAAACGCGGAAGTGTTAGGAGTCCGACATGAAATCAAGATGACCAACCCGGAAGTGTTAGGAGTCTGACATGAAATCAAGATGACTAACAAACGCGGAAGTGTTAGGAGTCCGAAGTGAAATCAAGATGACCCACAAATGCGGAAGTGTTAGGAGTCCGACATGAAATCAAGATGACCAACCCAGAAGTATTAAAAGTCCGAAGTGAAATCAAGATGACTAACAAACGCGGAAGTGTTAAGAGTCCGAAGTGAAATCGAGATGACTAACAAACGCGGAAGTGTTAGGAGTCCGACATGAAATCAAGATGACCCACAAATGCGGAAGTGTTAGGAGTCCGACATGAACTCAAGATGACTAACAAACGCGGAAGTGTTAGGAGTCCGAAGTGAAATCGAGATGACTAACAAACGCGGAAGTGTTAGGAGTCCGACATGAAATCCAGATGACTAACAAACGCGGAAGTGTTAGCAGTCCGAAGTGAAATCAAGATGACTAACAAATGCGGAAGTGTTAGGAGTCCGACATGAAATCAAGTTGACCAACCCGGAAGTGTTAGGAGTCCGACATGAAATCAAGATGACCGACCCGGAAGTGTTAGGAGTCCGACATGAAATCAAGATGACTAACAAACGCGGAAGTGTTAGGAGTCCGACAGGAAATCAAGGGGACTATTAAACAATAAAGGAAGTGTTAAGTAACATACATGATATCGAAGGGACTACCAATAGTGAAAGTGTTAAGTAACAGATATGAAATCGAAGGGACTACCAATAGTGAAAGTGTTAAGTAACATACATGATATCGAAGGGACTACCAATAGTGAAAGTGTTAAGTAACAGATATGGTATCGAAGGGACTACCAATAGTGAAAGTGTTAAGTAACAGATATGGTATCGAAGGGACTACCAATAGTGAAAGTGTTAAGTAACAGACATGATATCGAATGGACTACCAATAGTGAAAGTGTTAAGTAACAGACATGATATCGAAGGGACTACCAATAGTGAAAGTGTTAAGTAACAGACATGATATCGAAGGGACTACCAATAGTGAAAGTGTTAAGTAACAGACATGAAATCGAGGTGACTACCAATAGTGAAAGTGTTAAGTAACAGATATGAAATCGAGGGGACTAATAATAGCGGAAGGGTTGGTTCACGGACTCCCCGTTTTACTTGTACAATTCGACCAAACGTCTACATAATGTGTTGCTTTATATTTTACTCATCAAAGTTTTATCGATTTTTATGAAACAGTTAATTTTGATTATATGTGTCGTTTTGATGTAAGCTTCACATACACGTGCTGTATTTATCCACTGTTTTATATGTTGACATTGATAGGAAAGGTTATCTCTGCAGACCCAGAGCGCTTCAAGGAAAACACCATCAATCAAACTGGAATTGAAATTTATGGGATGTTAAGCCTACTCTGCTAATTGTCTGATAGCTGGAGAGACTTCCAAGAAAGGGGACCCTGGGGAAATAGCAGACATACAGGACATAAGTGCTACTAGCCTTGATAAAACAGGACACCACACTGAATGTTTCACAGAATGAAATTCTTTTTGAAAAATAAAATAATCAGAAGAGGATGTTATGAATATGTTTGTAGACGAAACGATTGGTTTCTTCGAGGCTATGACCCATAGTACAGAACATGTAACCATTATAAATGTTAAGTGGAAGATGCCTGATGTACTGCTAATTATTATAAATGTTAAGTGGAAGATGTCTGATAGTATTGTTAATCATTATAAATGTGAAGTGGAAGATGTCTGATAGTACTGTTAATCATTATAAATGTTAAATGGAAGATGCCTGATAGTACTATTAATCATTATAAATATTAAGTGGACGACGTCTGATTGTACTGTTAATCATTATAAATGTTAAGTGGAAGATGCCTGATAGTATTGTTAATCATTATAAATGTTAAGTGGACGACGTCTGATAGTATTGTTAATCATTATAAATGTTAAGTGGAAGATGCCTGATAGTATTGTTAATCATTATAAATGTTTAGTGGACGACGTCTGATAGTAGTGTTAATCATTATTAATGTGTAGTGGAACATGCCTGATTGTACTGTTAATTATTATAAATGTTAAGTTGAAGATGCCTGATAGTACTGTTAATCATTATAAATGTAAGTGGAAGACGTCTGATAGTAGTGTTAATCATTAAAATGTTAAGTGGAAGATGCCTGATAGTACTGTTAATTATTATAAATGTTAAGTGGAAGATGCCTGATAGTACTGTTAATCATTGTAAATGTTAGGTGGAAGATGCCTGATAGTACTGTTAATCTGAATTATTTTATAGAGAGAATACAATTGATGATGATGCTTAGACATGTAATAAGACATAGTTTGAAGGAAGAAATAACACTCTCACCTGCTTCATTGCCGGATGTTAAATTGTATTCGTCAAAAACAGAGAAAGCTGTGAGATGGTTGGTGGTACACATCACTGTTGTTCGGTTGATTTCTGTCGTCGTCATTCCTTTCTTGGACCAACTAACCCCACACCAATACCGACAACTTCTTACGGTACCCCAATCCCTCGGTGGAAGCCGGAAAGTTATTGTGATAGGAGCTGTTAGATTTACAACCTCCACAGTATTTCCTGGTATATTATATATAGGTAAAACGTAAATGGTTATCAAAGTATATCCAGAGCGTAAACAGGCATTAATTCTTACTTTTCCATGAAGTCAAATATACATACGGTTAATATTCAGACAATTAGCCTAGCTAGCACCCCCCCCCTTCCCCCGCCCCCACACGCGCACTTACAAACGACTGATGTCGGCACAATTTAGTCAGATTTGGTGACAGTGTGTTAGTCTTGATGAGTAGTTTACGCCAGTAGAAACTTAGTTTTGAAACGATAGAGTCTGTATGTCGAAGGAAATCAACAGCGTTAAGAACCTTTTCTCTGACAAGGGAACCATTTCTCTAGGTGAAAATGGATTACACGTGATTGAGCAGCTTTTAAGCGATTTTCGAATCAATCTTGCAAATCGTTTACTTTAATTTACTTTATGATTTTTATGATACAAGCATGATTTTCCTCGACATGCAGAATCTATCGTTCAAAAAACAAATTTCTAATGGTGTTAAATTTCTGATAAAGACAAAAGAAACCCTATGAGAATACAAAATGTTCATCCATGACACTAAATAGGCCTCCGGAATGAACTAATAATGTTAATAAGTGATAACTGATAGAGCACAGAATTCTGTAGAGAGGGAACATCTGTCACAGTAATGGGAACCTCGTGATATTGAATAATGAAGTAGTAAATATCTCGACTAGGAGATTAGCTTTAGGCATCACTTTAATGCCAAGGAAAAAAAGCAAGTAATCAGTGTTAAGATCTATTTTAATACGAAATTGTTGATCCATCATCTCAGAGATATTCAGAAGCACAGCCCAGACATGTCGAGTGAGAAATTGGTCCGATAAAGGTTCTCTGGTCTAATGTCACAGTGAAGCTCCAGGCAAACCCTTACAGAGACATACCAAAGCAGCTCCGTAGGGATTCTAGCTGGAGTCTGGCTAGGCTGATGTCATCTTAACAGTGAACATAGCAGTCTAGTTTTCGTAAATCGCTCGTCTTCGTCGCCTTAAGGTAAAAATACCATCCCACAAAACAAGATCTCGGAAAATTATCCTCTTTTAACGAGGGGAATTCTTTAAACGGGATTGAGCAAAACAAATTCCTTGAAAGTTCTGATTCTATAAATGTATTTGAGATGACATTAGTAACAGAGTAATACTGAACAACTGTACTTGCAGGAAATAAAAATACAAATGTAAATAAAAAATCGTGACACCAATCAATTAACCAAATGGGGACAACTTTTAGGATAAGCATCATGTCAGCGTTTAGTTGACATAAAGCCCCCTAAAATATCAAGGTTGAATAAGTTAACACAAGTATGGATGGTGGACAACAGATATTGGATACAGTTAGCATTGGACCTGTAATGATTGACCAACCAATAGTTCATCACATTTAGACAACTGTTTCTTTACGCTGTGTTGTGATGGTCGTCAGAAAACGATCAAAAGAATTTGTTTGCATTGTAGGGTTAATAACGACTGTAGAATTCAACCTCTTATATCATCGTCCGCGACATTGGTACTGGGCTTCGTGGGAGACCAGTGATAAAGTAAGGAACCGTAATACTTTATTTGTTCACTTTCCGTCTTGATCAGTTACTGGAGTTATATGAAGCTTATCAAGGTATGTAGCCTACCGAAACGGCGTCTGTCTTTTGTATTCGTTTGTGTTACACGACCAAATAACATAAATAAACAAATTACTTTATGGGTCATTTAATTTACGATTAATTTTTTTTCGTCCGTAGTAAAATACTTTGAGGTCTACTTCTTGGCACCATTTGTATTCAGCACAGCAATTTACCATATACAATGTGCCGACTGCCTGAGGCATCTTAAAGTCGATTCGAAATAGCGATAGACTGCAGTCATTTTGAATATGGCGACCAAATAGGTGGCCGTGAAGCGTACAATTCCCAAATTCCCTTGAGGGCCCCACAAAAGTGTCCCCGTGATAATGTATGGGACGGAAACACTCTTTTTTTTTATCTTTCAGTCTCGATCAGTTATATAATTGAAGCATTGGACGATTCCTTATATGTACTGAAACTGCGTCTGTCTACAACATGTGGTTTACCGGGCTAAATAAAATATATAAACAAATATCTTTCTAAATGATATTGTCCGAGGCGTGTCAAAGCCGACCGGTAGCGAGCGAAGATAACCAAAGGGAGTTCCGACTGGTTCTACTTATGAAACCGGATTTCCATCGGACCCCAGGGCCTGTCCATATGCAGAAAACCGGATTTTCTTCTGATCCCTGGGCCCCTTTACATAATCTTCAGTTAATTTGTACCGTGGTATTTGATACCATAGTCAATATATCGGATGTTATCTTCATTTTCTGAAATTGAGTAAAGAATCACAAAGCATTTTCTAACCTGTTTTAGGATGTAACAATTGTACATCTACAATATTTGAAATTCGAGTTTCACTTTCACTCCATGAATTAGTTATAGGGTCAACAGAATAGTTGAACTGGACCAGTTGTACTATAACACCAGAACATCTGTGAGATGATGAACAAATCCAATCAGTGTACCTGTTAACAAATAACCAGCCATTATTAAACTAGTTTACTATAAATACAAAGTCAGGAAAGTATTTTATTGTATACAGTTCTTTCTCAAGGCAGGTAAAAAAATCCAAACCAATTAAACCAGCTCAATTTGAAATGTTTTAGTTACCTGTACTTTAGCTCCTCTCCAAACTGTAGCATCACAGCATTATTGTGTAATTGTGTAATAAATGGTTTGTCCAACAAAGAATAAACTCCTGTTACCGAAACGGATTTGATTGGTTCTGAGATCTCCGCCCTTTCTCCGTAGATAAGATGTGTGGGGCGAAAAATGTCCAAAAAATCCCACCAAAGTTGTATCCATTCTGATTGGACAATATTTAAATGTATCTGGCTGTCAATAACTTCTGACAATATTTGTAGAACCGTTGGAGACACAGGTTTTGATAAATCCTTGTATGCACCAATCACCTAGAGAATAAATCAAACAAAGCATTACCTATCAGATTACGGAACCGACTCGGCTATGACAAGAAAGTGACATATAAAAAGTGAAATATACGGCCCAATTACGCTTGACTTACCTTTCTGCAGAGATGGAGTAGAGTCGCAGGTGTATCAGAAAGAAGTGAGACTAAAGGTATTAATTGGTATGCCATCAGATCCACATTATTGCTAAATAAGACACGCTGTAATATCATATCCAAGGATCTGTTTAATGTGTGACTCTCATCTGGACTAAGTAGAGGTCTGGAATAATTTAACGTCGTGTGTCTTGTGTCTGCTATTGTTATCAAATTCACAACCACCATCAGATAGTCACCTAAAAAGAAGATCCGGTATAATTTGGTTAAAAATCCCGCAATAACCAGACTATTAAGGATAAACAATATCATTAACTAGACAAGATTGCTTTGAGTGAACAGGAGAATGAACAATATAATAAACTAGACATGATTGATTTGAATGAATAATATGATAAAGTAGACAAGATTGCTTTGAGAGAATAGGAGAATGAACAATATGATAAACTAGACATGATTGCTTTGAGTGAATAGGAGAATGAACAATATCATTACCTAGACATGATGGCTTTGAGTGAATAGGAGAATGAACAATATCATTACCTAGACATGATTGCTTTGAGTGAATAGGAGAATGAACAATATGATAAACTAGACATGATTACTTTGAGTGAACAGGAGAATGAACAATATCATTACCTAGACAAGATTGCTTTGAGTGAACAATATGATAAACTAGACAAGATTGGTTTGAGTAGAGAGGAGAATGAACAATATGATTAACTAGACATGATTGCTTTGAGTGAATAGGAGAATGAACAATATGATTAACTAGACATGATTGCTTTGAGTGAATAGGAGAATGAACAATATCATTACCTAGACATGATTGCTTTGAGTGAATAGGAGAATGAACAATATCATTACCTGGACATGATTGCTTTGAGTGAACAGGAGAATGAACAATATGATAAACAAGACATGATGGCTTTGAGTGAATAGGAGAATGAACAATATGATTAACTAGACATGATTGCTTTGAGTGAACAGGAGAATGAACAATATAATAAACTAGACATGATTACTTTGAGTGAATAGGAGAATGAACAATATAATTACCTAGACATGATGGCTTTGAGTGAATAGAAGAATGAACAATATGATAAACTAGACATGATTACTTTGAGTGAATAGGAGAATGAACAATATCATTACCTAGACATGATTACTTTGAGTGAATAGAAGAATGAACAATATGATTACCTAGACACGATTGCTTTGAGTGAATAGGAGAATGAACAATATGATAAACTAGACACGGTTGCTTTGAGTAGAGAGGAGAATGAACAATAAAATAAACTAGACAAGATTGCTTTGAGTGGATAGGAGAATGAACAATATGATAAACTGGACATGATTGCTTTGAGTAGAGAGGAGAATAAACAATATGATAAACTAGACAAGATTGCTTTGAGTAGAGAGGAGAATGAACAATATGATAAACTAGACAAGATTGATTTGAGTGAACAGGAGAATGAACAATATGATAAACTAGACAAGATTGCTTTGAGTGAACAATATGATAAACTAGACAAGATTGCTTTGAGTAGAGAGGAGAATGAACAATATGATAAACTAGACAAGATTGATTTGAGTGAACAGGAGAATGAACAATATGATAAACTGGACAAGATTGCTGTGAGTGAACAGGAGAATGAACAATATGATAAACTAGACAAGATTGCTTTGAGTGAATAGGAGAATGAACAATATGATAAACTGGACATGATTGCTTTGAGTAGAGAGGAGAATAAACACTATGATAAACTAGACATGATTGCTTTGAGTAGAGAGGAGAATGAACAATATGATAAACTAGACAAGATTGCTTTGAGTGAATAGGAGAATGAACAATATGATAAACTAGACAAGATTGCTTTGAGTAAAGAGGAGAATGAACAATATGATAAACTAGACAAGATTGCTGTGAGTGAACAGGAGAATGAACAATATGATAAACTGGACATGATTGCTTTGAGTAGAGAGGAGAATAAACAATATGATAAACTAGACAAGATTGCTTTGAGTAGAGAGGAGAATGAACAATATGATAAACTAGACAAGATTGCTTTGAGTGAATAGGAGAATGAACAATATGATAAACTAGACAAGATTGCTTTGAGTAAAGAGGAGAATGAACAATATGATAAACTAGACAAGATTGCTGTGAGTGAACAGGAGAATGAACAATATGATAAACTAGACAAGATTGCTTTGAGTAGAGAGGAGAATGAACAATATGATAAACTAGACAAGATTGCTGTGAGTGAACAGGAGAATGAACAATATGATAAACTAGACAAGATTGATTTGCATGAACAATATGATAAACTAGACAAGATTGCTTTGAGTGAATAGGAGAATGAACAATATGATAAACTAGACAAGATTGCTTTGAGTGAATAGGAGAATGAACAATATGATAAACTAGACAAGATTGCTTTGCATGAACAATATGATAAACTAGACAAGATTGATTTGAGTGAACATGAGAATTAACAATATGATAAACTAGACAAGATTGCTTTGCATGAACAATATGATAAACTAGACATGATTGTTTTGAATGAACAATATGATAAACTAGACAAGATTGATTTGAATGAACAATATGATAAACTAGACATGATTGATTTGAATGAACAGGAGAATGAACAATATGATAAACTAGACAAGATTGCTTTGCATGAACAATATGATAAACTAGACAAGATTGATTTGGATATGAACAGGAGAATGGACAATATGATAAACTAGACAAGATTGCTTTGAGTGAACAGGAGAATGAACAATATGATAAACTGGACAAGATTGCTTTGAGTGAACAGGAGAATGAACAATATGATAAACTGGACAAGATTGAAACTATTGTAGATGTAGATGAACAAGACGAGACTTTTCTATATGAACAAGACGAGACTCATTATAGATGAACAAGGTATTGATATTCTTTTTGTGGAATGTGCATACGTAAAATGTTACAAACATGAATACTTTGCAACAGTCTTTAATGGCCTATGTAATACACTGTAGTAGTGAAAGTCCTTTGGGATTCAGTAGAATAGCTTAATCAATCTGTTAATGTTCTCTTCCAGTCGTCAGACGGTTAAAAAGGAGGATATGATAAAGTTAACACTTTCATTATTTCTGACATTCCGAGAGAGCTGTGTAACAGAAATCGCATGAACTGCAATAAAAACACTAGAATACATTAACCTATGTTTTCCCAAAGAGCAATTTGCTGGCTGACGTTCTCTTCTTTCACGTCCCCTCGGGAGCTTTTGGTGTCAGCAACCAATACTTCTTCACTGAAAACGTCTTCACAGCCTTTACCATCCAAACAAACCTTAAGAGAAAAAACAATAGGCTGGTTCTTTTCCAAAACTGTCAAGAATTTACAATTTGTCATAACACATAATGTTGGACATTTCTTAGTTTTGGACAGAAAATACAAACTATTTCTTGTTATCAAATGCGTTATCTGTATTCGGACAGAACGACAAAGTTGCTATTTCACCCGAAAAGATAGTATTTCTTTTATTCCTTGCAATTAATATTATTTTAGCGTTTAATTGACATCTTAATATGTAAATGTATACCGGAGGAATTGAAAGGAAATCATAAATGGAAAAGAAGCGATTGCATAATGTTAAAATAAGTCATCGTCATAATATCCTCGGATTAAGAACGAATGAACGGAAGTACAGGTTATTGTATTTGTTTTTTACATTTCGAACATTATTTCGGTTCGTATAAACCACAGACTGTATGAATTTTCCTCATACTATCGTCAGTCATTTAGCTTTTCGATGACCTTCAAAGTTTCTTATTGTCGCACCAATCAGAAGTTAGGGAAAAAGTGGGAAGTTTGGCAGTTCATGCCACTTTAAAACACCATCAAGTAGTAAGTTTTTTGTGAACACCACAAAAAAACACCACAAAAACTTACTTCATCATGATGCCTTTGTTGTTTCTCATGAGAAGTACCAAATATTTCTACCTGTGTCTACCGATATTTGATAAATTTGTAGCATGGTAGGAGAATTATAAAGAATTATAAAATACTGCGCGTGGGAACTGGGCCCTGTCGCGGCAATTAATATTAAATAAATGTCAAGTACAAAGAGACAACAATAATATAAAAAGAGATATTAAGACAGTATAATTGGCCTCCACAAATAAATTGCACGAACAGTTCATGAAATTACACCAAGCTTTTCTCGTGATAGCCTGCACATAGACAATAACGGCTGAATGGAGCGTTGTCAGACCAAAAACTGTAATTTGTAAATTGCATTTGCTACTTACCGTACTATAACCTGTACATAATACATGCGTGTATTTAAATAACAAAACTTTAAGTGGTTTAAAGTGGCATGAGCTGCCAAAATTCACATTTTTTCATAATTTCTGATCGTCACGACAGTAAGAGGCTTTAAAGGCCATCAAAAAAACTAAATGATTGGCGTTGGAATGAGGAAAATCCATACAGTATGTGGCCTGTACGAAGCGAAAACGTGTTCGAAAAGTAAACACAATTTAAATAACCGGGGCGACCATTCATTCATTGTAAGCCAAAGTTAGTTCAAAACAATACTTTATGGAACATTTTCCAGACTAGAAGCACTAAAAAGCTTCTGAATTATACGTCTTGAGAAAAATAGCCAATAATTTCAACATTCTGTCGTAACGTCAAAATATCAACTTTTTGGCAGCTCATGCCACTTTAAGAATTATTGTTTGAATGTTCAGTGAAAATAGCGGAATATATGGGCCAATGGACGATTTGCTCCGACACTGATACCAGAGTTGATAAACTGCTGAAGACCTTAGCAATATGCTGTTAATATGGACGGATGCCCGGATTTACACTTCTAGTTTGCATGTACTTCTGGTTGAACCTATTAAAACTGATCCGAATACCCGCAGGGCGGAAAACAACCCCACAGGGATTTCTTTATATCGCTATAAACGACAAAAATATGACCCTATAAATTGTAAAAACTGCGTTATAACGAGTTCATTGCAATATCATTCTAAAGTTATTTATTTTGAAAAATGCGTTATTTGCATGCATAATCAAAAGAAAGACTATACAAATGATTGAAATCAGAGTCTGTCAATTGTTATATATAACAGAAGAGACTACTCTACCTGCACCGAAAACCTCATGGTAAGGTTTGTAAAACTAGATGGAGGCCCAATGATGGTGACGTGACTGTCCGCTTGAGAGGATGTTACCCTCCGATATCTTCCAGATGCAGTGACATGACCAAAAGTAAAGCTTACATGACCAGATCCTTTCGGTATTTGGCAGCCTTCAACTCGGAGAGTGATCTATATGAATGAGATACAATCAGTTGTGTATAATGTTATGAGGAAATGAACTATTATTTAACTCCGTGTTCTACATCTTTTAACAAAAGCATTGTACTGTCAAAATGATTTGATTTTACCCCTTCCACACAACGTATATACACTGAAACCTGGTTAAAACGACACCGTGATAATCCTGTCCAAACTGACAATATACACAATTTCCTTTTAAGTAAGAGAAAAATGAGACGGCGGGTCTATAAAGAAAGGTGTTAATAACGTTCATAGCGGGGTAGAGGTCATGTTGCCATAGCGGGGGTTGAGGTCATGTTGCCATAGTGGGGGTGGAGGTCATGTTGCCAAAGAGGGGGTGGAGGTCATGTTGCCACAGCGGGGGTGGAGGTCATGTTGCTATAGTGGGGGTGGAGGTCATGTTGCCATAGCGGGGGTGGAGGTCATGTTGCCATAGCGGGGGTGGAGGTCATGTTGCCATAGTGGGGGTGGAGGTTATGTTGCCACAGATAAATTGAACATAGTCCAGCACAGAAAGCAATCCGAAGAATCTAACGATTTCAGTTTATTGTTTCTGGCTATCTTCAGTAGTGATATGTATATATAATGTATCTCATAATTTCAGTTGATCTTTTCAGTTTAATATTTCTGACCATCTGGTCATATGTATCGTAAGCTCTATTAAACTTATTTGAAAAAAAAAACTACATTGAAAATGGATTGAAAACCTACACGACCTATAGAAGTACATCAATTAACGCTATAGTGAAGTATCGTTTAATTGTGGTCAATATATATGTCACAAACTCTCTGTGACAACGAAATATCCAAAGGAATAGACGGAATCACAAAAAACGTGTAGGATATTTGTAATAAGTATAGGCCGTCAGAGCGGACAGGATTAACGCCACCTCTCTGTACATACACTGTATGATGACAGATATCAATGCGATAACAGCCATAGAAGTATTAAGAAGATTATAAGCACGATAAAAAAACACAAACGACTTTGATGGGCAAGGACGCAAATGAATAACGGACGCCTGTTGTATTAAAATAAAAATGAAATGACAGAATATTAAAAGATTATTTGTATTTCTTCTGAGTTATTAATCGAATGACGATGTGTTTCTAATGGTAGCAGTGATGTGAGCCGTGTTATTAATCGGATGACGATGTGTTTCTAATGGTAGTAGTGATGTGAGCCGTGTTATTAATCGGATGACGATGTGTTTCTAATGGTAGCAGTGATGTCGGATGACGATGTGTTTCTAATGGTAGCAGTGATGTGAGCCGTGTTATTAATCGGATGACGATGTGTTTCTAATGGTAGCAGTGATGTCGGATGACGATGTGTTTCTAATGGTAGCAGTGATGTCGGATGACGATGTGTTTCTAATGGTAGCAGTGATGTGAGCCATCAACAAGAATTTCGTGACTTTCTTCAGATTGCTTACTGTGTTTTGCACACAATTATCAACAATAACATTAATAAATAAAATTGTAGATGATTAAACAGATTTAGTATTAGTGGATTGATAGTCACCATTTGTAAAACTGTATAGTTATCTGCCTTCAGAATACACCGGCTGACCGAGATGCCGTGGTACAGATTTCCGGAATAAACCCTGGAGGTTTGATTGAGTTGATCAGTCACGCTAACAGCTAATCTGTAGTTGACACCTCTTCGAAGGTTTGCTGTAATGGATCATAAGTACAACGTCAACAATATAGGATACGTGATCCAAAACCTATCAGCCTCTCAAAATGACACTTACAAATGTCTTCATAAATAGAAATGGGTTAAACTTGAGTGCACGGATTGAGTGCAAGTCATACTTGGGGGAGAATCTTCTGTGATAGCACTCTTTACCAGGATGAAAACGTTAATTTGATCGACATCGACAATATGAATGTTTTAAACAGTAAATGTTATATTACGTCACTGTATAATATATTTTCAAGGATTAATTTAATTTTTTTTGTTGTGTTGCGAACTACAATTCCCTTGAATCTTATGTCTTGCATGTTTCAGAAACTGGACTTCAATGGTCGGCTTATACCTCCAGCTCTATTTCACTCTATTTGATCCGCCCATAAATGGAATTTTCGTGATGATCTTAACGAGGTATTGATTCACATAACTGACTTTTTCTTTGGCAAAATATCTCCTAAATGAGCTCTTTATAAGGGCATTGAGAAGACGTATAAAGAAATCTTTTTTCTTTCATTTAAATGACAATATTCATTGATACAGTGATTGATTGATTGATGTTATACCCCACACTCAAGATTATTTCACTTGCATGACTCATTGCCCGGAGAAAACCTCTGACCTTCGGGGGAAAATCCACTCAATAATTTTCCAATTTTTGTTTGAATAAGGAAGGATGGATATACTTATGGACAAACAAGGAATATTTAAAGACGGTCCAAAGAATACAGTTATATTCCAGTACAGAGCGAGATGACTGTATAAGTTAAATACTTCTACTTTCACTGACCTAGTTTCAGCCTTCCACTGCCGTTTTATAAAGAAATTTCTGGAAATCATCTGTTAATAAGATAGCATTTGTGAATAGCTATTATTGACTTCCTATTAAACATCTGAATCATCCGATTGACAACATATATCTAACAGACTGGACGCCTGATAGTATCTAGGAGAGTGAAATGTCGATTATATTGCTCAGCAGATACAGTTACCTCTCAATTGTTTGTCCATAGGTAGCTGTTGTTTTGTTGTATTTCAGTTTTCAAAAATGCCACCCAAACTCTTTCAGTTCAAAAGAGGAAATAAGCTATAGTTTGAATGGTAAATATGGCTGAACCAAAATTGAAAGAACTTACCGGATGAAAACTGAACCAAAAATAGATGAGTGTCTAGCCGAGAGGAGGAAATTAAAGTTCGTTTAACGTCACCCATGGCAGTTTCTCGACCTTCGTGAACACCAACAAACAAACATTGTATGGTAAAAAAAATGTTAACAAATGCAAACCACAATAATGTGTAAAGCTTAAACAGAACATTAATGTAAAAACAAAACAGTAAACAATACAGATTTAAGAAAAGGAAAATGAACAAGAAAGGTAACAGAATGCATTACCATTGGAATTTAATAGGTGCCAATTCGCAGTGACAGCAGTGATGGACTGTACAACGGCCTTCCCAGATATCATCTTTGGGAACTTTGGTAATGGAGTTGGCAGAATGTACAACTTCACCTATAATGATAGAAATGATATAAGATGTCTCCCTCTCATTGCTGTTGACTGATACAAGGATATGTTCCATAGACTTGGCTTTTCTATGAACATTCCCCTGAAAACAATTTCCCTTATAACATTTAACTCACTACAGTAAATCACTAGAGATAGAGCAATTCACATTCTTTATAATTTGTAACGCGATGGCTTACACAAGATAGAACAATTTACAATATTTACAATTTGTACCCCATGGTTTACAAAAGATAGAACAATTTACATTCTTTATAAATTGTAACCCGATGTCTTACCCAAGATAGAGCAATTGACATTCTTTATAATTTGTAACTCCATGGCTTACACAAGATAGAACAATTTACATTCTTTATAATTTGTAACTCGATGGCTTACACAAGATAGAACATTTTACAATATTTATAATTTGTAACCCGATGTCTTACCCAAGATAGAGTAATTGACATTCTTTATCATTTGTACCCCATGGCTTACAAAAGATAGAACAATTTACAATATTTATAATTTGTACCCCATGGCTTACAAAGGATAGAACAATTTACAATATTTATAATTTGTACCCCATGGTTTACAAAAGATAGAACAATTTACATTCTTTATAATTTGTAACCAGATGTGTAACCCAAGATAGAGCAATTGACATTTTTTATCATTTGTACCCCATGGCTTACAAAAGATAGAACAATTTACATTCTTTATAATTTGTAACCCATGGCTTACACAAGATAGAACAGTTGACATTCTTTATAATTTGTATTCCATAGTTTACAAAAGATAGAACACTTTGGAGTCTTTATAAATGGTACCCCATGGCCTAAAATAGATAGAACAATTGACATTCTTTATAATTTGTACCCCATGGCCTAAAATAGATAGAACAATTAACACTATTTACCAAATCGTGATGTTTCCATTCAGTTCTGTGTTAAGCGATGACCACAACCGGGCGTACTTATAAGTGCGTGTCTTATGCTTGACAAAAGTTTGGCATGCGCACTTGATCCATGCCGCCTTAAAGTGTGTTTCAAACAAATATCTTCTCATTATTTCAAGCAACAAACCTAAATCGACATATGATCAAATGTCCATTGCTACATGTATTATTCACACGGATAATCTGATAGAGTTTCGTTTTGCCTGGATCATTAGTATAAAGATTGTTTGATTGAGTGATCTCTATGTAGTTGGCGACATTTAACCAATGCTTTTGAAAGTGATAATGGTCGTGGGAAAACCTAAAAAAAACAGACCATTTTCAACGGCATTTGACATCTCTCGATTAAACAAATATGCGAATGTCTCTTGATGTATTGAACAAGTTGGTGGAAAACAGTGCATACTAAAATAAAGATACGTTCTGTTAAAACATTTTTCATTTAAATGATGTCAACTAAAAATTTGAACCCTGTATGTCAAACTTATGCTTCATGGTTTCCAATAAATTTTAATCCTTCAAAAATGATGCGACGAATTATATAAAGCAGGCAATAGGATGGATTTGGAAGCTTGCAATCATAGCGCTGTGGCCTACGGAATAATTATCAGTGATTTTGTTCTCGCTGTATTGGCGAGAGACACACTGAAATCGAGACAATTTTGAATTTTCTCAACGATAGCTCGCCAACAGATAGCACGGTTATCTAAGAAATGGAGTTTTCGCTCGAGGTCCTTGTCGTGTGATTTAGATTCGAGACTGTATGCTAGTCTTATTTTGAAGAAAGGGCGCTAGAACCCCAGGGCTGGGGGACCTGATTTATCTCAGAAAATAAGAACATAAGAACTACATACGAGACGACACGTGATTTGAAGATCGATATTGGGGAAAAAATGTTTCATGTCCTGAGGTAGCCTGAGATTTGTATCTTTTGTAGTTGGCTTTCGGACAAACGGGAAATAAAATTAGATTCCAATTGTCGAGTTAAAGTGGCACGAGCTGGCGAAATTCACAGTTTTTTCTTAAATAGTGATTGTCACGACAATGAGAAGGGTTGAAACTATATATTCTCACGCAATCTGCTTTAAACGAAATAGCACAGGAATTTTCACATATTAAAAAGTTATCAGTAATACAATTCTGACATCACTCATTTACTTGCAGTTTAAAGAAACCTTAAACAAGTAACGAAAACGGATAATCAATTTCCCTTTTGACGAAATCAGCCAAGATTGCGATGCCCTCTGTCCATTTGACCCCCCCCCCCCCCACCCCGAGGCCTTGAACTAACCATTGGTACAAGCTCTACTAATCAATGTAATCTATAGTTTCTAGTGTCTGAAATGTTGGATGTAACACAAAGCGGGTAAATGAAAGTAAACGCCAGGTTGAAATCCATGTTGTTCTTGTTTTGTCGCATGATTAAGAGTGTCATGATCAGTTGACCTCTGGGATGAACTCTCCTGGCTTGTTTTGGCAATATAGCTGACATCTGGAATTTAGTGCACAAACAAGACTTGTTGGTCATTAACGTCAGATAATGGTAATGAACTATACGTAAGGAATATTGGATAAGTATGGGTCGGTTGGTTGGTTGGTTGTTTTGGCGCGTCCATTCGTATGAATGATGTACGCCATACTAGTGAGTAATTATTACCTTGGGCGATTAAGAAAACTGTGATGTCTTAGCACAATATATTGAATGTCTCTGTGCAGGAGTATATGTTAGTACGTTTGAGTACTACTTAACGTCTTAAGATGTTAAAGCATACAATACACCCGTATACGATTTACAGATATGCAAATATACAGTGGTGAGAAATGGGAAGAGAGAAAGATAGGTCAGAATTTGTTAGTCAGGTGTCACTTGAGCCTCATAGTCATAATACAATGTATATACACTCATATAAATATAAATATACAATTATATTAAAATCTATGTGTATCCTACAGCCTGATTTACCTTGTTGGTACTTTTAAAATGACCTAGAACATTGTCCATGTTGGGTTGATTAATACCCAAGCCAATGAGATCGGTGAAAAAATCATTTCTTTGATAAGCATACTTGATGCAGTTAAACAAAAAAGGTTCTAAGGTTTCCTGAATATTACAGAGATCCCACAAGTCTGTGTCAGACAGATGGAATCTTAATAGATAAGATTTTAGGGGAATATGGAACGACAAACTGAGAGAATAATATATAACAATGCTACTATTTAGTAAATGCTTGATGTGGTTTATTACAGCTAAATCCCTTGCTATCTTGATACAGGGAGGTGCTATGTGTGTTTTCCACCTGACATGATAATTTAAGACACAAACGATGGAACTTAAACAGACTGGATAACCGTGCCATCCATCTAATTACAATGATACGTTTCACCTGTTTTGAAGACGGTTTGATTGTCATTGTGTTTGTTGCACTAAACTTATAAGCGATGTGTTCAAGGCCTTGAAGTTGAATATATTGGAAATGTAGAAACAAAGAACAACATAGACTCTATGATGGAGCCTTGGGATATTCCATCGGGGATCTGATATGCACTGTGAACGGGATGATAGGTCACTTTGGAATCCCTCATGATGAATGCTCGTGTAGCCGTAACTCTCTATTACAAAACGTGCAGATTTTTTTTGTTTATGTATATGTCATTTTGATCGTTGATATCTTGTTTATTTATTTGTGGAATAAAACAAAATGTGTAGATTTGCCGTATCAAACGATTTCGTATTCACCGTATTCTTGCCACAAACGAATATCTTGTCAAAATTAGAATTAGAAATGATGCAAAATGTACCTTTTGTCGCACTGCAAATGAAACAATAGAGCATTTATTTGCTGACTGTGAGATAACTTCTGTTATGCGGAACTCATTAATGCATTGGATTTATCAATCAGTTGGTAAACAGTTCAATCTAGTTAGACAAGAGAAAATCCTAGGGAAATCAACAAGATCACGATTGTATACATCAATTAATTGTATTTTGTTAAGTACCCGATATTATATATATAAGAAAAGGTGCCAAGAAAAATTGCCATCCTTTCTGGAACTGAAATTCCAAGTCTGTGATTTTATCAAAATAGAAAAATACATCGCCATAAGAAATGAGAGATATGAACAATTTGTTCAAGACTGGGAAGGTTACGAAAACCTATTTGATAGAATATAACATATAGGCTTCTATTGTATGTAAATGGTCATGTTAAGGTTAAAACAAATTTAGAGTAATATTTGAATGTACCTTTCAATTGAAATACATATTTTTTATTTCCACATATATATATATATATATATGTGGAAATAAAAAAAAAATAAAAAAAAGATTTCGACAAGTCTGTACTTTTTATCGCGAGCTGAGATTAACGTTTCCTGTAAACTAAGTTGGGCATGTGGGGTTCAGCAGTTTGATATTTAGCCATAATAACCACCAGAATAAGGTACATACAGCAGGAGATAGCCATAATAACAAGCACAGAATAAGGTACATACAGTAGGGAAGAGCTCTTCTTTCACCCGGAGAGTAACAGTAGTAGATGCATTCCTGGAACCTTTGGACACCGTCAACTTGAGAAAGTAGACTTTACCAGCACCCAAATGACGACCATCGAAACTCAGTTTGGCAGCATCAGAGATTGAACCGAAGGGAAACAACTCATACATAGAGTCTTCTTTAAAGGAGTAACAATACGTTCCACAATCCTGAAACAAGTAAAACCTATTACCTGAGGTCGCTCATTGCTTTATTGTTGCTACGACATTTAGCAATTGGCGTTTATCTCAATTTAACCTATTTTTTAAAAGTTGTTTAAGCAGTTTGGATACTATAGTTAGCAACTCAATTTGTTGTTAGTATTTTGCATGCAAAAGTAACTGATACCGTGTACATCTTTAGACCAAATGCCAACATAGGCGATCTAAAGTGATTTCTGAGAAACATAAGTATACAGAGTGAAAAATGTACATTTTGTGTGAGTTCTAAAACGTAAGGCAAACAAGAATTAAAGAATTAAGAATTACTCCACTTTGTGAGTTCCTTGGTGTGTCAGTCGGCAGAGCGATAGTCTTGCTGTCCGATACAGACCTTCCATCGACGGTCACAGATCCGAGTAAAAACTCCGACGGAATAAAATTAAAAAAATTCCAAGCAGAGTTTTCACTCGATCGCCGTATTTGGAAGCCAACAAGTTCTCGCCAATCGTCGGTGATTTTCTTCGAGCAAAGAATCCGGTTTCTTCCCCGCTAAACCTGGCCATGCAGCCATATATGAGGAATAACCTAGAATGCGACGTACAGCATTAACCAATAAATCAATGGAGGTGAAAACATACCAATGTCATCTCATCATCTCAGTGTCATAAAACATAGCTTCTCTCCTGGTAATCATAAACGCACGGTGCTAATAACGAATTATTTGCTTGATTTATGTTTTATTATTTGACAGAAACCCACCCTTATACAGGACCAGCTGTAAGCCATATGACCAGGTGTATGATCTGGGTCGTAGGATAGAGATCCATCAAATATAAGGTTTGGATCATTGCGACTCACTATCAAATCCCTTCCACCTGAAATCACATAGAATTTTACATTTCTGAATATCTCAGCTAATTCGTGTTTTCGCTGTGAAAACAAAAACAACCAACAACCGAAACATTGCCGGAGAAAGAAGAACGAAAAAAAAACTAACCATTTCTTTAAAATTTCAAAATGGAAACAAGAATTTATTTTTAAAAATATCCAAGATCTATGAAAGGTAACAATGAAGGACAAATGAGTATACAATGTACACTCAGAAATGTCGGCAGACTACGACTTTCGTGATGAAATGTTTTAATTTCATTGTATTATACCTCTCGACATGAATATGCGACAACTAGAAATGGCCGACACCACAAAGTGGGGTATATAATTATTGTTAACACATTTAACTTTAACGGCTACTAATTTTAGACAATAAACAAGGTTGATTTACATGCCACAGACATATGTCTTGAGACAGATAAGAAAAGGCGAGATGTGGCTGACATAAACAAACCACGTAAAGAGAAGTAATACGACTTTACCTGCTAGAATAGCCTTTAGGCGCTGATTGGCTGTTTTTATGGTGATTGAAGAAGACATGATTTCGTCAGGGGTTTCAGTGAACCAGCTTGTCAATGTGAAGGTCATCAATTCCCCAGCTGTCAGAGAATAGCACAAGGTCGTGATCAATGTTAAGTTAAAAACTGAGGCTAACAATCAAACACTATCAATCTCAATTATAAATTGAGTGTCCAAAATAAGAAATAATAAATAATGGAGACAGTACATAACACTTTAATCTAGTATTTGTCTCAATACTCAGAATAGCATAGATTGAAACTTACTCTGTTTTGTTAAATAACCGATATCATATGTGTGTACATTTTTGGAAAACATGAGCGTCTTCTGTGAGTACCTGGCAACTCTCTCACAAACGGCGATCGAGTGAAAAATCCACTCAGAACTTTTCATTTTTGTATTGGGTCTGAGTGGGATTCGAACCCACGCCGTATCGATAGTGCGTCGAACTGTGGTACTATCTAACCGACTGAGCCACCGAGCCCCCCTATAGGGTTGAGCATGCGCACATATACCTGGTAAGGAGTAGGGTTCCATGACTAACTGACGTTCACGTGATCTTTCTGGTGAGATCCAGACAGCAGGATGTGTGGTTGACCATTGATAACTTATCTGTTGGTTACCCACACAGTCACTTTGAGAAACCTTTGCTGTCAATATCAGTCTGGAAAATCGGAATCAAAACAATAAATCTAATAGCTAGACAAATCAAGTACATGCATTTGTAAGACAGAAACGAATATGTATTCCCATAATAAACATTGAAATTAAACACAAACACTGTGTAATACAGAATCGTTTACTGACAGACAAGAGTCCACGGGCCCCTTAAGCTACACGGGCCCCTCAGGCTCCACGGGCCCCTCAGGCTCCAGGAACGCCACAATATTTGTTGTCTATATTGGAAATAAAATACACATTGTATTTCTGCTATTTTGTCGAAAGCATTTCGTCAAAGTGTTTAGTAAATATTTTTAGTAAATAATAAATAAAAAATAGTCATCCTGTGAAGATGTAGGGGGTCATCGATTTAGATATACAATTGCTACCAGATTGTTTACTGTATTGCCTATGGCCCTTAAACAGTTGTATTGCTACCAGATTGTTTACTGTATTGCCTATGGCCCTTAAACAGTTGTATTGCTACCAGATTGTTTACTGTATTGCCTATGGCCCTTAAACAGTTGTATTGCTACCAGATTGTTTACTGTATTGCCTATGGCCCTTAAACAGTTGTATTGAAAACCTCCATCGAGGCTAACAGTCGGATTCAAACATAAAGAGTAGCAGGGAAGCTTCCATGAGCCGCCATTGGCCCAGAGATTTCTGTAGACCATTTTGGTCTTCTTTGGTCTGCTTTTGGAATATAGTAAGTTGTGAAAATGGTTTAGTCAAATTGAAAACCAAAAACAAAACCCTTTAGTATTGTAACCTTTTTGGCTATTAGTTATTTGTACAAGCACGTAATGTCATTGTCGCAGTTGTAACTATTCCTAAATAAGTTTATGTAATGGTATCCACTAACACCGAGACGTACACCAAGTGTATGGATTTCAGGTAAGAGACGTACACCAAGTGTATGGCTTTCAGGTAGGAAACGAGATTTGCTTTCAACCGCATCAGGGCTTCTATAAATCCGAATGTATCAGTTTCTGTTCATCTGCATCATCGGCAGAAAATGAGACTGTTTAGAGTGGTTTTCAAGAAATGGGGCGAAGTTCCCTATCTCTATTTATAGAATAAAATAATTTTAAAAAGTCACTTAATCAACTTAATGGATTACCCGGCCCCTGAACAAAGGTTTGGAATCTTCTATTGAATGAACAAGGGATGAGCTGTCTTTGTTACATTACCTCTTGCAGGATGTCGTCGCCTGATTATCACTATTACTTGTTATGAAGACCCCCGGCAAGTTTTTCGTGACAACGGTAACCGTATGATTAGTAGTGTCCGTGTCACCGAGAAAGTTCCTTATCTCCAGGGTAATGGTATACATTGTAACATTGAGTTGTGAGGTATCAAATGTATAGTCCATGGCCAAACCTATAAGCAACAATTAACATACGCCATATATCAGATCCCATAGTTCAGATCGACTGATGTTCTTCTGTTTTAACTGTGTTGAGTTGCTAACCGAAGAAAATTTACTAAGCCTCATCGGCACTTCAACATCACTTTAAATCGTTGACATTTTGAAATGTGCTTCGAGTTTTGAAGAATCAAACTCTTTCTTCATTTCATGATGACCTGCACTCAGTCGATTCAACTACTCACGGATAGGTTTGTGTTCTGAAGTAGAGAGATTGAAATTTACGATGACTTAACATGAATAATTGCTGCTGATTTAATGGGGAAAACGTCAATTAACACAGCCAATAATGACACATTTCATTATTAAACTTTAATTAAAATGAACAAAAAACGCGATTGATTTAAATTTAACCGCCAATCGCTGTTGTCAATAATGAAATGTAATATATGCGGTGGAGAAAAGGGGAACTAATATAAAAAGCCGACCTTTTTATTCATATCCCAATTATGAGACGACATATTTATTAACAAGTCGAACATGATTCCTCCATTCTATTTGGCCATTGGAGCTTTTTAAATGTCAGTATATTGCGGCCGAGAAGCTGTTAGTGTTTGAATACATTGACCGGGAATTCTGATAGATGTTCCACTATATAGTGCACAAGGTGTTTTATCCTTCACCGCTTTGAGTGGCTGGGTTATAACGACTCTTTGAGGCTATTACATGGAAGTTTTATTCACTGGAGGAATGGGTTAATGGAATATTAATACATAAAGAGGTCTACTGATAAAGGATGCTCCTGTAAATCAATCTTGAAGGTGGCTCTTGTCGACCATCGAGTCACAAACCTGGTTTTTAATGATGTTCTATTGAAGCCAAATCAATGTAGCTTTTAAAAAACTATTGATTGATCTTTTTATCAACAAAAAATTAAGTTACTGTAATTCAATCAACACTTTCAAAGTCTAAGGGAATATCTGCCGTTGGCCATAGGTACATTGACAACAATATCGTTTCCAAAAAAAAGAGATCCTATCATTGTCACTATAGTAGCCTAGTTTGAACACTTTCTTCTCGCCATATAGAAATAAACGATCCTTTTATAGATCGTTGACACGATCTCCAAAATAGAGTCTGCACAGAACAAACGTTCTTCGTACCACCTTCGTACCACCAATACTTTGTCCAATTGGTAAGACAGTGATTGACAAGATCAGAAAGATCCTCCATAGAGACAAGAAAAAGATTTGCAATAATTATCTGTTTCTGAGTTATATTCACAACTGACCAAGCCAACATTAGTATTGATCGATTTGCGTGTACATGTATGCGGTTGTGCGCGCGTTTGCAGGGGATTGGGAATTGGAATGTTTGGTGTACATAAAATATTTAACCAATGGCCAGGGAATTCCTACCATCTTACCATCTGTGTTACTCTCCGTCCATGGACTGACAGTCCATCTGTAGGACAAACCTCGTCCCACACCACCGACACAAAGTCCTCCTGACAAGCTAACAGGTCCACAGGGGGATATTTGGTCAGGCCCAGTAATAACAGCCTTTACCAGAGGTCTGTGTCCTTTTGGCGGAAAAACCACAAAAGATCCGGAGAGAGGATGGCTGTATCGCTGATTGACAGACCACACTGCCTCCTCTTTGAAAGTTAATACATCACCTGTTTGGGATAAAAGCCTGGTGTTAGACCTCGTTAACATATGAGCGCTGGATAGTTTACGCAATTGTCAGAAAATGTTAACAAACGTATTACAGCTACTGTACCTGGAACGACAAGCTGGTTTCCTCCTCCTATTCTGATTTCGAGTACTGAATCACTTGGCCACCAACATTTCGACGACTGGCCAAGAAGAGCAACGTTTTCAAATATATACGTACAGCAAGTTAAGGTCGTGTGGTTTACTGGGAGGTCAAAGAGAACTTCTAAAATGTAACCTGGAACCAATGTAAAATATAATTTACAAGAATAAAGTGTTTCCATTATGAAAACTGATTCTAAAAGTTATAAGATACTGTCTTGTAGATACTGATACTCACCGTTTTCTTGAAAGCGAATATATGGAGTAGGTGGGGCTGAGAATGCCACAGCATGGAATACACGACTGACTGAATCTTCTCCATTAGCCGACAGGTATACTGACAAGTTACAAGACAACCTCGGAGTGGGTATGACGCATGCTAATTCATAATCTGAGTAAATAACTCCGGTGACTTTGGTTGGCGGCGTTGAGTAAAAACAACCATTCGCTGAAAGGGGAGGAAAATATTGTAACAGCAACTATTGAAATAAGTTAGTTAGTTGTATCGCTCTTTCCATCAGAAGGTGTATGCGGGGTGGGGGTGGGAAGTGGGTATAATTCCGTGTAAGAGTTTGGGGAATGATTTCCATTATATTTCCTAGCTAACCACCAATGTCCCATTTCTTGTTGATAGAGTCACACGGTATTCTTTTTAGAAGGAAATTCATGTTCAGCTATACGATCGATACACGGACAACGCGATGTTTTCATGTTCAGCTATACGATCGATACACGGACAACGCGATATTATTGCATTACAGGTTATATGAGCAATAAAGTGACACGCACAACTGAAAGCTCCACTGTTTTATGAATTCTGAATGTCGTGACAAAAAGAGGATTTATTTAGAGCATTTTATTTTTAATTGTGCTAAATATAGACGACAGAGGATAAAATTGTTCAGGGTACTAAGGAATTATGGGATAACTATTTTTGATATACAGCATGTATTGAATCCACCAAAACCTTCCCGTTCCAAAATAATTACAGCGGTCATTAATTATGTAATTAGCACAAAACGGTTTCATTAAGGGTTTATTAATCACTTAGTTACTTAAATTATTACTATTATACAATTTTTTTTATTTTATTTTTTTTATTTTTTTTTTTATTTTTATTTTTTCTTTTAATTCGCATTGGTGTCATACCTACTATATTGTGTACAAATTCACTGCACAACTAACTCTATCTTACTGATTAACAGCAAAATAACACTTTTTTAAACAGCTCAATGAAAAGTTCTGGTGCGCATAGTTGAAAAACTGCATGCACCATCAAAAAAAAAAACAAAACAAAAGAGGATTTGAAGTTCATTGAAAAGCTAAATGATTCTAGGTTTGAAATGAGGTGTTTAAACGGTAAAATAACAACATTTTTGCAGATCATGTCACTTTCAAAAGAAAAGTTAGTCAATTCAAAATATGATCAGATTCTCCTCAATTGTGATTAGCGCAAATCTCTTATTGGTTAGATTGAGTTCTCAAATTATTCCAGACTGTCGTCACAAAGTCTTAAAGTAATATTAGGGTAACAACATGCAAATGGAATAACAGAAAGTTATATGCACCGTATTGTATCAAATGAACAGTTGATCATACCGAAAGTACAAACCTTACCTTGAAATATACAATATATATAATCTATGGTGGCATAACCGGAACCATTGAAATGGAAGGTCGTGTTAGCATTATTTGGCAACAATGTAAACACTATGGGTATTAATGCACTGGTCTTGATTTCTACAAAAAAGACGTGAGATTATTTCTTCGTTTCTTGACAAGTTTATATTTCTAATATATTATCGTAAACTACAGATGTTACAATGCAACTACCGGTGAGAGTAATTTAATTTGTATGTTATGGTCGTCATGGGTACTCAAAATCAGCCCTATGGCCACCTCATTCAAGCAGCCCAGGAAGTCTAATACTGAGAGAGATTTGGAAGGAGGATAACGAGTCCCCCTGGTGGAAGTCATGAATGAGGTAGAGAGCATCTCCGGAAGTCGTGATCATTAAACGTATGGATAGAGAGTGTGATCAATAAGAAACGACAATGGCCGTGATATACCTGAAGCGTTGATTACGTTAAGTGACATTGAACCATTCACCCACACTTGTCCGTGTCGCATATACAATGAATATGTACCTACAATTGAAAATTGTAAAAATGAATATAAAACATATGGTAAAAAATATGTCCTAGTTTTAAAGGACAAGATAATAAAACCTAATTTATGAACAGAATTCGAATTGAAATACATACACGGAGGCAGATTGAGTGTGCATTCCAGTCTGTCCGCTCGCTTTCCCATATTCTCAATTAGTCCAGCTGTTAACTCGCCATTTACATTTTCTACCAGGCATTCGGTATCATTCATATGCAACCCTGCTCCCGTCACTATGACTACCTGTCATTCCAACACAAAACATTTCATTTAAACTGTCAAGAATGTAATAAAAGAGAGCTGCAAACATTTGATTTCTTCTTAATAATCTGTTTATTGGATTAAACAAAAATAATGTTGTTGTTTTTTTTTTGGGGGGGGGGGGGGAATTTTCTTGTAGGTATTTTGTGCAAACAGGCTGAAAGACTAGGTTTACTGAATTATAATCTGTTTGTTCTACTGAGCACTCTGATTGCTTTTCGATTAAGCAGTGCAACTGATTCCCATTTGTTTTATTCATAAGTTTACCTGTTGCTGGTTCGCTTGAAAAAGTGTCGGTGATATTGATGATATGGTAAAACAGGATGTAGTATCTCCTCCACAAACACCACAGGCATCTAACACGGAACCTCTGTAGGAAATATACAGCCTCTAATTAGTTAGCCGCACTCATGTGTCTCTTTCCTGTGTTTTTTACTTGCCGGTCAGGAAGTGATCATGCTAGCCGCACTCATGTGTCTCTTTCATGTGTTACTTACTTGCCGGTCAGGAAGTGACCATGCTAGCCACACTCATGCGTCTCTTTCCTGTGTTACTTACTTACTGTGTTACAATATTGTATACATGATAGAGATAAATTCACTTGTGATATATATTTGGGCTTAAAATATAATTTATTCCTAAAACTATTTTTTTAAACTAATGTTAAAAAAAAAAAAAAATTTTCGCCGGTAGAATTTTTTTCTTTATGAAATTTACAACTTTTATTCAAACAAAGATTATATTCTATTATATGTAAAATTATGGAATATAAAAAATAGTCCGTGTCGTTTACAAAAATAAATAAAAAAGTTCTATAGAAATACGTTTGAAGGAAGTGAGAAAATACGCTTAAAGGAAGTCACAATTGATTTTTTAAGTTTCCCTAACGATCGAAAGTTTCATTTTCTACTGACATTGATGTAATACCTTGTTTCTAAATAATGTAGCTCGATTAAGCATCAAATTCGCAATTCTTTGTGAGTATCAACTGCATCTTTTGCACAGATGTAATTGTTTTGGACGGTTGTTTGAGTGCAGATAATCTGATCGTCTATCACGGGTCCGGAAGTATAATATCCGATTGGACTTGTAGACAGATCATATATAAAGTGCTATTTGAGCCCAAGATTTTTTAACTTTCTCGTAAGTATGGACGTTTCCCCCCTATATTAAACTCTTCCCCCGACCAGAAACTGATTCCCATGTTATTTTCCGGACCACAATGGCAATAATTAAAACGTTCTAATTATTAGGAAGAGGAGGAAATGTCATGTCGGAAGATTAATTGATGTTGATTGTTTTACTTATATGGCGGCATTGTCCGGTTTGATGGGGAAAGAAACCGGACTCTTTGCCCGGAGGAAACCCCCGACCTTCGGCGAGTACCTGGCAACTCTTACACGTTCGGCTTCATTTGGTCTAAGAGGGATTCGAACCCAAACCGCATCGATCGAAGGCCTGTGTCGGACTAAGAGACTATCCCTCTAACAGACTGAGCCACCGAAAGAAGCTTGCCACGAAAGAGGCGCTGGTGTCAGATATTCGGGGGGTGGGGGGGGGGATGAATATAAAGACATAGAAAATTGCTTGTGTTGAATTTACTTTTATCCCAGGTGCCATGCAGTCAGAAAATTGTCTATATTTTGGAATTAATGGCACGTTCCTTCTGCGGAAAGCATATTTCCGTGTGAACCTTGGATTCAAGCAACGTTTTATATTTTAATATATTTTGCCGGAAACTTCCGAATAGGTAGAAATGGAGACGTTTCACGCTGACTCAGGCTCGACCAGTCAAATTGGATACAACTTGCGAGACGGAGACAGACGCGTCTCATTACCTGCGCTCGAACAACCTTCAAAAACATCAAAGCAAAAATGCAGATAATGGCCAGAAATAGTTGCGAATTGAATGTGAAAATTTAGATCGTCAGGGAAACTTCAGCATTGCAAGCATTACCATATACCACAGGCGTAGAACTAAGTCGCTATACGCCTGTGGTATATGGATACAGGTCAAAGTTTCTTTCTTCCGGTTTTTGGTAGGGACAAAAGAAGTTCCAGATATTTGTGTGTGTTTTTTATTATTTTTTCCTGGCCCTCTGCATTTTTTCTGGGAATTTTTGTAGCTTTTTATGAAAGGACAGGGGTTGAGTGTCTGTCTAGAAATGATTTCAGAGGTGGAATGGGACCAGTTCAGGTGGATGGAGATCTGGTAGTTAGGCGTGCTTTTGGTCTGTTTACATCAGGCGGACTATGTGCAAAGTGACCCCTATCTGCTGTTTGTAATGGTAGTGGAAAATTTCTACCTTCAATCTATGAATAAATTGCGCTTTAAAATACTCCCAAAGGATGGTTTAAGGCCCCCACCGAAGGATTTAGTTCAACAAAAGGTGTTGTGAGTGCAGACATTAACATTACCGCAAATGGGTAATGAAACTGTGACCTGCTGCCATATGGTAGTGCTTGCAACAGAAGGCAACTTGACACATCAATTGTGACTTGCGCACTCTGGACTTCCTTTAAGTATATTTTCTCACTTTCTTTAAACGTATTTCTGTCAAACGTTTATATTTATGTAACATTTTTACTTATTTTTTCAAACGACACGGACTTTCTTATATTCAATAATTTGATATAAAATATTTGTTTGAAAAAACTTTAAAAGTGGTACATTTTTAACAATAGTGTAAAAAAATATTTTTAGGAATAATTTATATTTTTAGCGAAAAAAATATATACCGTAAATACAATATTTTCATAAACGGCAGCTCATAGCTCTGGACTCAAAATATGAAGTTTTATTTACGATTCTTTATAATTTATTAGGGTTTCATATTAGACGATACACGAGTGCGTTTTTCTCTTGTATTTATTACGGATGATATCGTTAAGAAAGTTCCGCAAGAAAAACATAAAGGTGAAGAATTGTGATTACCCGTTAGGGACCCCTTGGCAATCAGCACAAGTGGAATTGTCCCCATGACATAGACCACAGGGATCTGAACCGTATGAATCAGGAAGGGACGTATCACCACCAACACAGAAACCACACTCATTCCAATGAGCCATTTCACCTTTATACGCTGAAAAAGAAATAGTAACTTAAGTAACTATTTGAATACCTGGCTCAGAATAAGAATTTCGATTTTATCTTCAGATTATAATACATTCTGGTTAATTCATTATTTACGGATAATCAAAATTAAAGAAACTTAAGAACTCTGTAACCCCTTAGTCACTTGAAAACGAGACCATTCTCTTTTTGCCAATAATGAAGACGTTTTATGAAGAAGACACCCCATACACTATCTACATACGGAATCGTTAGGACAATGACATTTACTGTAGGGTTTTGAGGTATTATTCCCAGTTCAACTTTAAGGAAAAAGTTTGAGTTTACAGGGTGAAGAAAGACTTTAACTAAAAAAGCGTCATGCAGTGTTTTGATATTCGTTTTTATAACTTTGTAACATTAATTGGAATTTAAAAAATGTCATAGAAGGTCATTTTTGTCTTTATTTAATTGCAGGCGTTCAAATTAACGTAATGCGCTGGCACTTTTTTTAGATCGATACGGGTAATTTACGAATTTCAAGTACAAATATGTAGAACAAAATGTCCATTTGGATCCTCTGAGAGGTTACAATGTCTTTAAATGACAATTAGTCGCCTTATGGTATGGCGTAATTCAGACAGAGGTGCTGGTGGCTTTATCAAGTAATTGGAAAAGTCACTATCGTGTGCGTAATTTATCCAATATAAACCTTCGTGAATAACTGACATTATATCAATAATTACAGATTAGATATGATGATGTCTCACCTGGTGGATAACATTTGCCAGTACAGTCCCTGTATTTACTGGTCCCGGTACTGTCTGATACACACACTCCACACTCATCCACGGTAAAGGTACCGTTACATTGATGGGCACAGTCATACAGACGAACAAGATCTTCAGATTTCACCGTTGTATTGCCATCTGGTAAATATATTGGTGGGTTCCATCTCACAAATAGGGCTACGTTACCAGATATACTAGATACCCCCGTGCCTCTTGGTTGCACAAATAATTTATGAAAACGGAGCTAATTTAACGATTCTTAAGCCGCACTCGTTTTTTTTTTTCAATTAATTAGCGGCTCTGCCAGATTTAGTTAGAGGGGGAACATGCTCTACTTCAGTAAATACCTGGCAATTCTTCCACATGGGGAAATCTAGTTATAAACCTCACTTTTAAATATTTTATGAAATATTTTTTGGACGGAGTAGGATTCGACCCCCCCCCCCCCCCCCCCCGCGCGCGCTCATAAGAAAGCGGTGTAAATTTGGAATGAAATGGCTATTCTCGACGATCTTTGAATGTTTTTTTCTGTTTGTTATCTTTTTTGTTACTTTTGATGATCTATAAAATTAAAAGATACAGAGACCATTATTATAGGGGTTGTATCTCACCATAACATATGCCAGTGCATGGATCTATCCGGGCTGTGCCTCCACATTGTCCAGTACAATCCAACCAACACTGATACTCTGTAAAGACAACCGGATTTTTACTGTCAGATTTTCACGACATAAAAGTTCATTGGAATAAATATAAAAAATTCTCTGCATATTAAAATCGTAAAAAGCGTATTGATTTTTATGGCAAGTGTTAGAATGCATTTCTTTGTAAATAAAAACCATAATTACGAGCTAAAAATATGTGTTTTCCTTTGGATTAAAAACAGAAACTGCTTATTTTGGATTAATAAATAAAGAAATAAAATGTCTCAGGTTTCAAAGTACTTTCGCGTTTTTCGGCTCTACGTGTTTTGAAACACGTGACTTTGGTATAAAAAATAATTTCGCATTTTTTTTAGAGAGCTAGCAATATGACATCGATTATATGGCTTGCTTTTCCTTATGTATGCCATTTAGCATTCGCCGAGGACTTAAATATATATATTTTCAATTTTTGGAGCAGACATTTTTAAGTATTGATAATGGTGGAAAAAAGAAGGAAAAACCCCTCTATATTCATAGCATAATCCAATACAAGAAAAAACCTCTATATTAATAGCACAATGCAATACAAGAAAGTAACCTCTATAGGCACAACACTATGCAATACAAGAAATTAACCTATATATTCACAGCATAATGCAATACAAGAAAATAACTCGACACAATGTAATACAAAAACAACCTTTATATACTCTCCCAAAAAAGAAACGCAACATCCAATTTTTGTTCTTCAAAATATGAATTTTCAACATCATTTTTAATACAGAAATAAGCATCACATTATACTGAAATTTGGCAGACTGGTTGTTCAGACTTTAAAGTTCATTAACATGTAAAAATTTACCACATTAAAGTTCATAGCGCTTAGATGACGTCACTGCAACGTCAATATCTGTTGTGCCCACTATTAACCTGTAACACAGCACAGACCCGTGTCGGCATAGCCACAATCAATCGATGAATACGGTTTTGTGGAATTCTCCTCCATTCTTGCTCAAGAGCCTGCTGCAGTTCTTGCAGAGTTTGCGGCGCTGGATGACGACTGCGCACGCGTCTATCCAAATCATCCCACAGATGTTCTATTGGGTTAAAATCTGGTGATTTGGACGGCCAGGGGAGCACTGTTACGTTCTAGTTGGCTAGAAATTTAACAGTAGCACGAGCTGTGTGCGGCCGAGCGTTGTCGTGCTGAAAAATTTCCCTACGGAGGTCCATTACGGGCAGCTTATGTGGTGTCAAAACCTCATCTGTGTATCGAACGGCGTTAAGGTTGCCGGGAATGTGCACCAGTTGAGTTTTTCGGGCACAGGATATGGCACCCCACACCATCACACTTCCTCCGCCGAAATTGTCGACCTCAAGGACGCAGTTCCTTGCGAACCTCTCATTCCGGCGTCTGTAAACTCGTGTACGATCATCTCTTCTCTGCAGCTGGAATCTTGATTCATCGCTGAACCAGACTCGCCTCCAGTTTCGCAGATTCCAGTCCCTTAACCTTTAGCACCATCGGACCCTTGCAAGTCGATGTTGGCGTCTCAGTACTACGCCAAAGTAAGGACGTCTGCCGTTTTGACGGAGACGGTCTCTGACTGTCTGTGCCGATATTCGACGGAGACCTGGGATATTTGATGCTGTTTCTGTTGCTGTTTTGGTCCGGTTTCGCAGGTGAAGTAACCGGATGTAGCGATCTTGGGCTGCTGATGTGATCCTAGGTCGGCCAGAACGTTGACGATCAGCTGTTGAACCGGATTGCTGGTGCCGTTGCAACAGTACGAAAATCGTGCTCCGGTGAACATTATAAAGTCTAGCGACTGCATTCTGTGATTCGCCGGCCAGGAGACGACCAATGACGACGTTCCGTGTAGCTGCGTCTAGTCTTGGCATATTGTAGCAGCTTCGTGAAACAATTTAACGACTGAATTCAATTGAACGGTTGTGTGTCTTTTATCAGGGTCTTAAATTCAATTATCGGACATTTCCGTTATAACATGATCCTGTCATGTGTCAATCACGCACATTTTTTTAAAAAATTCCTGTTTGGGAGAGTATACATGTACTGTCTACACTAAGCAACGTGGGTAGTAATAAGCGTAAATGTTGTAAAAAGGTTTGGTTTTTATTGAGCTATAATCTCTTTATGGATGCAAATGGTACCAAATACCACATAAAGCGCTATGAACAATAACGATTTTAGAAGGTTTGATCAATGTAATCCATTCGCTGTAAGTCTTTTATTTGACCTCGACGATACAGTAGGAGGGCCTTTAAAAGGATAGATCATTTAAAACCGGATATATTTAAGTATTTATGACAAAATTTATGAAACAAATAGATAACTTAAGCCATGATTACATGGAGTAAACAGAAAATGGCTGGCAAATAAAGTAAATCTAAATTGAGCCGTATTTTTGACGTCTAATTAGAATCTGTCCTACTTTCAGAAATCAGGAACTGTTCCTACTCAGGACGGAGACCGCCTTCTGGACTCACTGCACCATCAGCAATTGTTTCTATTCAGGCCGGAGAGCGCCCTCTGGACTCACTGCACCATCAGTAATTGTTCCTACTCAGGACGGAGAGCGCCCTCTAGACTCACTGCACTATCAGAGATTGTTCCTACTCAGGACGGCGAGCGCCCTCTGGACTCACTGCACCATCAGGAATTGTTCCTACTCATGACGGAGAGTGCCCTCTGGACTCACTGCACCATCAGGAATTGTTCCTACTCAGGATGGAGACCGCCCTCTGGACTCACTGCACCATCAGGAATTGTTCCTACTCAGGACGGAGACCGCCCTCTGGACTCACTGCAACATAAGGAATTGTCCCTAGTCAGGACGGAGAGTGCCCTCTGGACTCACTGCACCATCAGGAATTGTTCCTACTCAGGACGGAGAGCGCCTTCTGGACTCATTGCACCATCAGGAATTGTTCCTACTCAGGACGGAGACCGCCCTTTGGACTCACTGCACTATCAGAGATTGTTCCTACTCAGGACGGCGAGCGCCCTCTGGACTCACTGCACCATCAGGAATTGTTCCTACTCATGACGGAGAGTGCCCTCTGGACTCACTGCACCATCAGGAATTGTTCCTACTCAGGATGGAGACCGCCCTCTGGACTCACTGCACCATCAGGAATTGTTCCGCCCTCTGGACTCACTGCAACATAAGGAATTGTCCCTAGTCAGGACGGAGAGTGCCCTCTGGACTCACTGCACCATCAGGAATTGTTCCTACTCAGGACGGAGAGCGCCTTCTGGACTCATTGCACCATCAGGAATTGTTTCTATTCAGGACGGAGACCGCCCTTTGGACTCACTGCACCATCAGGAATTGTTCCTACTCAGGACGGAGACCGCCTTCTGGACTCATTGCACCATAAGGAATTGTTCCTACTCAGGACGGAGAGCGCCCTCTGGACTCACTGCACCATCAGGAATTCTTCCTACTCAGGACGGAGACCGCCCTCTGGACTCACTGCACCATCAGGAATTGTTTCTACTCAGGACGGAGAGTGCCCTCCGGACTCACTGCACCATCAGGAATTGTTCCTACTCATGACGGAGAGTGCCCTCTGGACTCACTGCACCATCAGGAATTGTTTCTACTCAGGACGGAGAGTGCCCTCCGGACTCACTGCACCATCAGGAATTGTCCCTAGTCAGGACGGAGAGTGCCCTCTGGACTCACTGCACCATCAGGAATTGTTCCTACTCAGGACGGAGAGCGCCTTCTGGACTCATTGCACCATCAGGAATTGTTTCTATTCAGGACGGAGACCGCCCTTTGGACTCACTGCACCATCAGGAATTGTTCCTACTCAGGACGGAGACCGCCTTCTGGACTCATTGCACCATAAGGAATTGTTCCTACTCAGGACGGAGAGCGCCCTCTGGACTCACTGCACCATCAGGAATTCTTCCTACTCAGGACGGAGACCGCCCTCTGGACTCACTGCACCATCAGGAATTGTTTCTACTCAGGACGGAGAGTGCCCTCCGGACTCACTGCACCATCAGGAATTGTTCCTACTCATGACGGAGAGTGCCCTCTGGACTCACTGCACCATCAGGAATTGTTTCTACTCAGGACGGAGAGTGCCCTCCGGACTCACTGCACCATCAGGAATTGTTTCTACTCAGGACGGAGAGTGCCCTCCGGACTCACGGCACCATCAGGAATTGTTCCTACTCATGACGGAGAGTGCCCTCTGGACTCACTGCACCATCAGGAATTGTTTCTACTCATGACGGAGACCGCCCTTTGGACTCACTGCACCATCAGGAATTGTTCCTACTCAGGACGGAGAGCGCCCTCTGGACTCACTGCACCATCAGGAATTGTTTCTACTCAGGACGGAGAGTGCCCTCTGGACTCACTGCACCATCAGGAATTGTTCCTACTCAGGAGGGAGTCCGCCTTCTGGACTCACTGCACCATCAGGAATTGTTTCTATTCAGGCCGGAGAGCGCCTTCTGGAACAGCTGACCCATGGGCATGCAGTTTTCCAATCAGTCACTAATAATTTTTTTTATAAGAAGTGTTTTTTTTTGTAAAATGAACTTTTATCACCCTGCAGAACTTGTATTGCCTTATAGGAAAGTGTTCCATGTAATTATCAGCACTTTACCGATTTAAACAGTGAGTAACAATTTTAACTTCAACGACGATTAGGTAAATGTTTAACCGTTACGTATGCCATTTACAAATAGAGGGTATATCAGGTTTGACATAGTTTGTAACAATCGTACGATTTCTAAGCACTGACACACGATAGGTGTATAAAAGGGTTGCAGTGAACGGTCTGCAAGGAAAAACGATATGTCATTAAAAGCAACCTTTTCAGAGAAATGTTAATTTGGTTTCACTTGACGTTGAAATTTGAAAACTGACTCTGGTGATTATGTGGCGTGGAAAAAAGCTATATACATTCAAAATAAGACAATTTAAAGCTTCACAAAATAGTATTACTATTGAGCTTGATAAAGATGGCAGCATTGATGTCAAAATCTGGCGTTTTACACAAAAAATAATTTATTTATCATTAGAACAAAAGCCACGTTAAAAGAACAAAGAACTTGTTTTCTGACTTAAATCCACAAACATGTCCACAAACATGATAAAAGCAATGTTATATCAGTAAAATTCATAACTAAGAATATACAAAATCACACGTGAACATACAAACGCCCTTAATTCCCTAATAAGAAAGCACGGCTCAATAGGAATTTGATGGTTCCATCTAAGGTTGTATTTCTACTTCTTCTGATTGATCCACACACCATTAATAGAATAGCCAAGTAATCTATTTAATGTTACTAATCAGGAGAATTGCTATTAGCATTGTCACACGTCCTCCGTCCGTTATCACACGCTCCCCGTCAGTTATCACACGCTCCCCGTCAGTTATCACACGCTCCCCGTGAGTCGTACTTGCCCATGATCTGCTCCAGTGTGACATGAAACCGTTATGCATTATGTCTATGGATTTTGATAGTCAAGGATGTTTCTTATATAGATCTATTTAAAATAGAAAATTAGTCAAAACGTTAACACAGTCGCATGGCCATTGAATGTGTTGTCACTAACCTACATACGTCATATATATGGGGGGTTAAACGTTTGTGTTTTGTATCAAATTTTCAAACCAGCTAGATTTTGGTGATGTTGCAGTTGGACTAGATATTTGAAATTTCAATGTTTATCATTGTTTATCAAATAAAGGTTTTTAGGAATACAGACAAGATTAGAGGAGATACAAGATTTGGGAACTTATTTGTAAAATATGTTTTGCTTCAATGATAGCCCTTTAATATAAATGCAGCTTAGAAATTACAATTCTTATCAATACTATTTCAAGCTCATTAACTTTAGATATAAAATATGCATCCAATGTGAGAGCAATGTTGTTATAGGTAACATGACACAGCCAATGGAAACTGATCGCTTGTAGAGCAAGAAGGTGTCTAAAGTTGTGTCCGGGTTATTTGAATATAGGATTGAAAGTAATGCAGATCTACTGTAAACTTTCAATCAATGGATAATCAAAGATCTACTTTTTGGTTGCCAAAGATGTCCCATTTGCTAATCTATTTAAAAATAGAGATTGATGTTTTACGCCGCACTCAAGATTATTTCTCCTAAAAATACAGAAGCAAGCCTTTAACAAGATTTAGATATTCTAAGTATTTCAGAACTTATATTGGGACTGCAGCACTAACCTTTTGGTTCTTCAAAATCCACACAATTGTAGATAACACGTGACAAATATTTACAGCTTGATACCAAATTCCTCGCTACATTTAAAAGGTCCAAGTCCACTGAGCAGTTCAGTTCACCGTGAAACGAATGGGACACCAATTGTCGCCAGGTGTCAAATGCTTCCCTTTGTAAAACCGTCAGTTTATTCAAAAGTTGAACAACCGAGTCTCCGTTTGCCATGTCCAAACACACGTGTGACTGGTTTCCTGGATCTTTCAATCCTAACTCTTCGTGACAAGATTTCAAACTTTGAGGATCTTCAGACAACCTAAATGAACAGTTGTATAGTTGTTCTGTTTTAACCCGAAGAGTGTCAGAACTTTCTACTAGGCACACCAGGCTAGTCGTCAGAGAAAACAGTCTATCATGCTGGCTGTGTATCAAACTTGTATAGTTCAAAATGTCTCCTTCACATTGCCAGAAAATGGGTGTTGTCTGAAAAATAGCGACTTTTATCAAGGCAAAAAATATCAAACGTGAAAATAAGGTATATTCCATTCCTTAATAAATTTTAAGCTCGAACTTTACACAGTTAGATCGGGTTAGCCAAATGAAGCATAACTGAATTTTTACGGTCGTCATTCGTTTATGAATGCTCATTAGAGATCGGATCCACATCTAATGTTGACACTTAATGATAATAATTTGATGACTGACACAATCAATCAATAATGTCACAGCATGATTAATGATAGATTCTGATCGGTAGTTGTGATAGTGACATATCACCTGTTAAAGATCAGTCAGTAATGAGCTGAGAAGAAGAACCGATAATTAGTGAAAACGATTTCAATTGATTAGAGCACTTGCCATTGTTCGTGTCGAGCTTTAAGGTACGTTCACACAATACCCCGAATTCGGTTCTGGGTCCGAAACGTTTTCCGTACTAAAATGGCTTCAATGTTTATCAGTACATTTGTTCACACACAGAGCCATTTTTATTCGGTCCGGGGTAAAAATCGTCCACGATTTTCCCTTCTGGCCAATCAGAATTGACCTGTAAAAACATGGCAATCAAAAACACAGTAACCTACATAGGGGGTTGGAGATGAAACAATCGAGCGGTTTCGTGCAGAAATGGAGTTGAATAAATGTTCACATGATTTCTGAAGGATTATGACAACAGGTGTCCCTTTTCCTAAAAAAATCAAGCAAACAAATCTCATCTTCCAAACTGCTCTCAGTTCTTGTTGAGTTATGTTGTTGTTGTATGAACTGATTTGACAAAATCGGTCGATTATTCGTTGCAGTGTGAACACAACACACCAAAAACGCTGACCTGTCCGAAATCCGGTTCGTACGTCAATCCGAATTCGCTGCATAGTGTGAACGTACCTTTATAAGTTGGCTGGTCGAGTTCTTGGACAAGGCAAAACAGGATTGCTGTACAACTACACATTTACAGTTTTACCACACGACTAAGTAGGCTTCTGTGTTTTTTTGTGAAACTAACCTCTCGGAATTCGTTAAATACACCTAAGCTGGAATGAAGAAGATTTAAACTGTGTCAAAATATACATATACCGTGTAAGATTATTTATAATACGGTTGCGATTTGAATGCATTGATAAATATGAGTTCAAGTCATATTGGCCGAGTTCACACTCGTGTGTCTCTATCCTGGTTTACTTACTTTGCCGGTCAGGTAGACATGTCAGGTAGGTCATGAACACGACTTTGACAGTAGATGTTGATTTCAAAATGTCTACACCAGAGCGCATTGTACAAGGTCTTACTGACAGGATATTAGAGTTGAAAGACAAAACTACTGTAAGTAAATCTGATTGCCGTTTGAGGACAGTGCAAGAGGAAGAATCTTTTCTACTTATCAAAGAGCAAAAACACAGAGAGCAAAACTAGGTCGGACGTCAATTTGTTTAAGGCATTGATAACATGTTCAGAGGGCGACCAGCGGCTTTCTGAAAACATACCTCCTTGAACAACTTGACAGCTTGCATGGAAATAACTTCCACAGTCTATTTATATCAATATTATGAATCGAGTGTGTTCTTATTGCCTTGGCATTGGCCTTCGGGTGGTTGCATTGACGGCCTGCGGCCTCGGGCCAATACGGGCCACCCTCAGGCCAATACATTTGGTACCGAGGCAATACGAAAACACTCGATTAATAACATATAATATATTGACAAGGAATACTTTTTCGACCTCGAAACCGAAATTCACAAGAATAATTTTCAGACTTATGGCTTTCAAATATTAAAGTATTTTCTTGCCAGGATGAAAAATGCGTATTGTTTTTCTTCCAATAAATCTTATAAACAAAAAATTTGAATAACGAGAAAAGGAAAACAACATTTCTGAGAGTAAAAAATCAGGCTTAGAATTTAAAAAGCATTTCATAAGTTTTATTGAATGAAAAGTAGACATTAAATAAAAAAAAAAATACTCATTAGTTTAATGAAACCCACAAGTGATATCAGCATACTTACGCAAAAAATCTTCTAAGCTTTCCCGAATATAAAAAATATCACAAAAAAGTCTCTGTCAGACAGAAGAAATCTGAATATGTTAGATTTCAGGGGGATTTCTGTAAAACATGACCTCACGCAGACAACTAGGGAAAGTAAGCTTTGGTGATGAAATTGCAGGATTAATACAAGAGGACGATAGCTGTTATAGTTCAAGAAGCTTAGGGAATGTCAGGCTGTTAAGCATTTGGAGCAGATTACAGCAAAGTTTGGTTTGTAGTCTAACAAAATTGGAGGCTTATAAACATTTCTATAAGCTCTGAACAGAAAACATACACGTCGTCAGTCACTCGGAAGTTCTTACTATACTTTAACTCTGAGATGACAAACGTTCCTCCGACTCTGCGACACTTTGAGTCATCAGTGAATATTATTGAATAGATACTAACGTTTTTATCTAGGAATTCCACAGCACAATGCGTTGTAATATAGGGATGGTCTGATTTCAGAATTTGCCAGTGTAAATCTCTATATACCACTAGTGAAAGTAATCACCACGGAGAAAATGGTGCAATCTGTGAAGTAAAAAGTTACTGTTCACAATGACCCACCTCATTCAAAATATCATAAGGGAAGGTTTTGTTCGTTGGCTATTTTTATTTACAAGGCAATCCGATTCCACAGAATCAAATATAGACGTTACATAGTTATTAAAAGATGATTTTGGCAAGATATATAAGGATAAGTGTGCATATGTTCCTGTTTTTAATTTATTTACTTTTCCTTTTCTAAATTTGTTTAATTCACTACATACAAGCTACCACTTTCTTCCAATGATATTTCATATTCTTTCATTAATATGGGATAGAACAAGTTCCATTGGAACTTTACTCCCCCCTTCTATACTCACTACAACGTCTGTACGGCCTCACTGATTTTGTGGTGAATAAAAATCAAATCAAAATCAAATCAAATACACTCTATAGGCCAATCCATGACTTGTAACACATTTAAAGGGGTTGTCTTCAAAGCCTCTGTGTATATCCTAAGACCAGTACACTGCACAGAATCAAAGTTTTTTCTTATTTGATAGTGCTGCTGATGAGTAAGATTCTGAACAATAGTGCAGCTTAGATCTAACTAGAGCTCTATTGAACAGTAATAAATAGGATTTGTCAGCGCCCCATGTTCTACCTGACACAGCCCTCATAAAATGAAGTGCTTTTTGACATTTGATAATAACCATATCAATGTGTTTTGACCATGTTTAATATTTACCAACAACACAGGGCTTGTTGGATATGCATACCAGAGTGGTGACGTAATACGCGATCTCTGCTGTGTCAGTGCCTGGTCTTGGCAGTTCGTACACATCGAAGGTTGACGAGTATGCCGAGTAGTTACGAAAAATATCATTTTCATTTTATCATTTTTTTAAAAACTATTTTCATTTTCCGTCCCAATTTTTACATTTATTATCTTGGCAAATTAATACTTAAAGCATTGTTAAATGGTTCAATAAAGGCTACTTGTCACACGACCGATTATACATGTACAGCAGATCTCATTGGCTAATTGCCGTATGATGGGGATGCAAGACAAACACCTTCGTGAGGGAAGAATGCTTCAGTAAATAGAAATATAAATAACGTAGAACTGGTATTGTCTTCGACTATAAAGTCAGTACTGAAAAAATAGAATGTCTTGTTTGCTAGTACACCACCTCAGAAGTTGATGACAGCCTCAAATATAACTGAGTTTTTGGACTTTCTTCATCTTGAATCTCTGAGGTTTTCTGAGGTTCCTGACATAACTTTGTAAGTAATTCTTGATTTATTTCTTCTTTTCATCGATTGTAGAATATTTAAATCTTTCAATGGCATTTAGAATATTGTAGAATATTTGTCTGTAAATCAGCAACTTTGTCCTTTTAATGTTAATCAAAATTTGTAAATAAAATCTAAAAGTATTTTGTTGCATCTTTGTTAAGAATAGAAATGAAATACTCAATAATTGGATGCTCATTAGTTACCAAGCACAGGGAATCTACACAATTATCTCCCTATCGAGAACATATATGCAATCAACTTTAACATAAAACAAATAATGTGTATTTCACAAATTAACTTTGAGAATCTTAAATGTTGCAGCGGAAATCATACAGTTTCACGCAATAAAAGTTTTAAACACGCTACTCCAAAAATAGTTTATGCTATAACTGTTTTTCACAGAAACAGTTATAAAATACTTGTCAAAACGCCAACCGTTATTCAGCGTTAGACTGCACAAGGTTACACTCACACCTACACATATAGTACAAATGAAAACAGTACCAGATGGACATTACAACAGCAATCAAACGATAACAGAAACCATACATCATATGAACCAAGATACCTCAGAAAACCATTGTAGAAGTAAAACTAAGAACTAGTTGTTCTGGCCTTTTCATCTGTACGTTTGCCATACGGCTACAGCACTAATACTTTGTGCACGAAACGGTAAGTGAGCGTCAAAGGTCTGGGCTGAGTTGTTCAAAGGTGTATTAAGGCTTAATATCGGTCTAAATGACGTAGTAATTAGGTGGCCTGATTCAATGGTACTTCCCTAAATGAGTTGGTTTATAGGGGGGCAGATTTTACAAATGTATTGTTCGACGATATTGACGATGTTGTATATTACTGGAATACAATATTTTTTTCATGCTGCAGGGAATGTATACCAAGTAAACAAATAGTTGTTAGACCCAAGGACAAACAATGGATGACTAACGAAGTAAGACAGAAAATTCGTCACATAAATCGATGCTACAAAAAGTTTAAACGAACAAAAAATTACCTCGACTACCTGCGAGAAGTAGTTTCACGTCGTGAAGCAGATCGTTCTAAGAAAATCGCTATAAGGAGATATACCGAAACTACAAAACAAAAGTTATCGAATAAGTCTTTAGATAGTAAAAAATATTGGAATTTAATGAAATCACTATTAGGAACAAAATGTAAACCCCAAATTCCACCCTTGCTTGTTAACAATAATGTGATTACTGAGGTTGTGTTAAAAGCCGAAGCATTTTGTGAGTATTTCGCTCAACAATCAACATTACCTGAAAACACTAATCCCCAACTTCCGGAATTTACATATGTTACAGATGCCCGCCTTTCGTTCATACAAACTGATTCTAAAGAGGTGTCAAGCATTCTTAAATCATCAAATGTGCGTAAAGCATCGGGAGATGATGGGATTAGTAATTACATGCTTAAACTCTGCCAGGAGTCCGTATCGGGTCCACTAGCAACATTATTTAATTATTCCTTGAAATATGGTTGTTTCCCTGCAGCATGGAAACTATCTAAAGTTTGCCCTATTCATAAAAAGGACGAACGAAATAAAATTGAAAATTATAGACCTGTGTCATTACAATCTGCAGTCTCGAAAGTATTAGAGAAAATAGTATTTAAACGTATTTATGAGTACTGTGTAGATCACAATTTATTAATTGCTGAAAATTCTGGCTTTAAACCTGGTGACTCAACAATTAATGCGTGCCTAAAAATAGTACATTCAATTTACGATAGCCTTGATAAAGGACTTGATGTTTGTTTAGTATTCTTAGATGTCAGTAAAGCCTTTGATAGAGTTTGGATTGAGGGTCTTCTCTTTAAGTTAAAGCAAATTGGAATTTATGGCCCACTCTATCATTGGCTGAAAGACTATTTAACAGATAGGTATATTAAGGTTGTTTTAAATGGCAGGTAGTCCAGGAAGTATGGTTTAAATGCAGGTGTGTCCCAAGGCTCCGTTTTGGGGCCTCTTCTTTTTTTGATATACGTAAATGACGTGTGTGAAAATATAAGATGCAACATCAATTTATATGCAGATGACACGTCATTGATGGAGCCCATACGGGATATAGATACATCACAATGCAATGACTTAAATGTCTTATCTCGTTGGGCTACTCAATGGCGTGTCTCGTTTAATGAACTAAAAACGGTGTATCTTCTAGTTTCCAAAAAGAAAAATCCTAAGTTACCAAAATCGATGCCGTGCAACGAAGGGTAGCACTTATTACCACAGGAGGTCGACGTCGTACACCATATACACAGTTATTGAAAGAACTAAATTGGGAAACATTACAAAACAGACGGAGAAAACATAGGCTATTATTGTTTCACAAGTTAGTAAATGGTTTTTCCCCGCCGTACCTAAACAAGCTTCTTCCCCCAAAACGATCAGAATTACAAAACTATAGACACCAATTACGAAATCGTCACAGTTATACTACTTTTAAATGTAGAACAACCTTTTTCTAAAACTCATTTTTCCCTAAAACAACACAAGAATGGAATTCACTTAGCGAAAAACAAACACATTTATCACTACATCAACTTAGAAAATAAATCACAACAACTGAACTGAACTGCTTCTCGCTTTTATACAATGCTTTTAATAGCTTCGAATCTAAGATGCACTGCCGGATGAGAATGGGTCTGAGCACGCTTCACAGTGACCTGTACCGATACAACATCGTTAATGATCCATCATGTGAGATGTGTGGTTTCCCCACGGAGGACTTCAAACATTTTGTTTTTGACTGTCCCAGTTACATTGCACCCAGAAAATACATGCTTACGTCATTGGCTAAATTGGTTTGTCCAAATGTACACTACTCCTTCCTTTTGGATAAAACTCTCTATTCTCATATATGTAAAGTTATGCTATTTGGAACAAAAGACCTGGATTACGATGACAATGTCATACTTTTCAAAATTGTTCACCAATACATCAAAGACACAAACCGATTTATACAAGTTAATTAATGGATCAGTTCATAGACACGATATGAAATCAATTGTTTTGTTTTTTTGTCGTTTGTCCAATATGTACACTTGTCATTTATGTTATTATGTGAATATGAATTGTTGAGGAGAAGCCCTAGAGGCCCATGGCCGAGGCTCATCCTCTATAAAGAAATACAGAATTAAATTGGTTGGTGTATTACTACGATCCCCCCAAAAAACATTGACTGTTATGTGCTATGTGGAAAGTGGGGTTCACCAAGTATAAATGACTCCAAGAGATAGAAATTAACTTAAAATTCTCGAGGTGGACAGACAGTGGCCTGATTAAAGAGGATTTTATTCACTAAGCTGTTTTGTCCTTTGGAAAATTGTTCAAGTTCAAGCCACGGGGTATTTGTCAAATAGTACACAAACACTCGAGGATGATTGGCTAACGTCGGTAGACTCACCAGATGAAGTTTGATTCGTTATAAATTAGCTCAGCAAACTCCTACAAGAAGGTGGATTCAATATCACAAAATGAATGAGCAATAGTAATGAAATTCTTCGGATTCCTAACTTCAATAAAATAAAATTAAAAAAAAAAGAGCTAAGTAAGAGCTAAAGGATTGTTCCAACTAGAATGTAAACATGATAATGAATGGGATTGTCCGCTGGAACACATCTAGAAAGATTGAATGTAGACATCTGCATGTTTCCACACACTTTGAAACAGTAGTTGACTGTCACTTCCATTACTTTTCGGAGGCCTCTTTGAATGGATATGAGACTGTTTTAAATAAATTTAAACACTAAAACACACGGGCGCAAATATCATACGTGTAAACGGAACCGGGAAATTATATGTAGCATTTCTCATAGGCAACACCCGCTTGGCGCCAATTAAACAGAATTCCATGTTTTGGATGGACAGCATGATGTTACTACACTATATCAATATATCAACAACTGATCAAAACGGTTTCAAGTCGTAGCCAATTATATTATTCAGTCCACGACCGTTCACAACAATGGACATTCCCGCTTACGATGCGTTTAGATGTCCTAGCTACACAATACTGGCTTCAGGAAATAGGTGGTTACACGAGCCTTTTTTCTTCTCATTCAACGCACTTCTGACCGCCAATCCCAGAAATTCACTAAAGCTTTTCAAAAGACAAAATAGAGGTAACCTCGATAACCTAAAGCTGTCAGAAATACAGTAATTTATGTTCAGATAATTAAGTACGTTCAAGCAGGAAGATTCCACAGAAGAAAGCCTTGATACCAAAGGTACACACCATCGGAATTCGTATTGCTCTACTCGATCAGTACCAGTTGGAGCACTCGTGGGTAGCAGATTTCCCAGCTCGATAAGTACCTGTTGGAGCACTCGGGGGTAGCAGATTTCCCAGCTCGATCAGTACCTGTTGGAGCACTCGGGGGTAGCAGATTTCCCAGCTCGATCAGTACCTGTTGGAGCACTCGTGGGTAGCAGATTTCCCAGCTCGATCAGTACCTGTCGGAGCACTCGGGGGTAGCAGATTTCCCAGCTCGATCAGTACCTGTTGGAGCACTCGGGGGGTAGCAGATTTCCCAGCTCGATCAGTACCTGTTGGAGCACTCGGCGTAGCAGATTTCCTAGCTCGATCAGTACCTGTTGGAGCACTCGGAGGTAGCAGATTTCCCAGCTCGATCAGTACCTGTTGGAGCACTCGGGGGTAGCAGATTTCCCAGCTCGATCAGTACCTGTTGGAGCACTCGGAGGGTAGCAGATTTCCCAGCTCGATCAGTACCTGTTGGAGCACTCGGGGGTAGCAGATTTCCCAGCTCGATCAGTACCTGTTGGAGCACTCGGGGGTAGCAGATTTCCCAGCTCGATCAGTACCTGTTGGAGCACTTGGGGGTAGCAGATTTCCCAGCTCGATCAGTACCTGTTGGAGCACTCGTGGGTAGCAGATTTCCCAGCTCGATCAGTACCTGTTGGAGCACTCATGGGTAGCAGATTTCCCAGCTCGATCAGTACCTGTTGGAGCACTCGGGGGTAGCAGATTTCCCAGCTCGATCAGTACCTGTTGGAGCTCTCGTGGGTAGCAGATTTCCCAGCTCGATCAGTACCTGTTGGAGCACTCTGTTGGAGCACTCGTGGGTAGCAGATTTCCCAGCTCGATCAGTACCTGTTGGAGCACTTGGGGGGGGTAGCAGATTTCCCAGCTCGATCAGTACCTGTTGGAGCACTCGGGGGGGTAGCAGATTTCCCAGCTCGATCAGTACCTGTTGGAGCACTCTGTTGGAGCACTCGTGGGTAGCAGATTTCCCAGCTCGATCAGTACCTGTTGGAGCACTCTGTTGGAGCACTCGTGGGTAGCAGATTTCCCAGCTCGATCAGTACCTGTTGGAGCACTTGGGGGGTAGCAGATTTCCCAGCTCGATAAGTACCTGTCGGAGCACTCGTGGGTAGCAGATTTCCCAGCTCGATCAGTACCTGTTGGAGCACTCGTGGGTAGCAGATTTCCCAGCTCGATCAGTACCTGTTGGAGCACTCGTGGGTAGCAGATTTCCCAGCTGTTGGAGCACTCGTGGGTAGCAGATTTCCCAGCTCGATCAGTACCTGTTGGAGCACTCGTGGGTAGCAGATTTCGCAGCTCGATCAGTACCTGTTGGAGCACTCGTGGGTAGCAGATTTCCCAGCTGTTGGAGCACTCGTGGGTAGCAGATTTCCCAGCTCGATCAGTTCCTGTTGGAGCACTCGTGGGTATCAGATTTCCCAGCTCGATTAGTACCTGTTGGAGCACTCGTGGGTAGCAGATTTCCCAGCTCAATCAGTACCTGTTGGAGCACTCTGTTGAAGCACTCGTGGGTAGCAGATTTCCCAGCTCGATCAGTACCTGTTGGAGCACTTGGGGGTAGCAGATTTCCTAGCTCGATCAGTACCTGTTGGAGCACTCTGTTGGAGCACTCGGGGGTAGCAGATTTCCCAGCTCGATCAGTACCTGTTGGAGCACTTGGGGGTAGCAGATTTCCCAGCTCGATCAGTACCTGTTGGAGCACTCGTGGGTAGCAGATTTCCCAGCTCGATCAGTACCTGTTGGAGCACTCATGGGTAGCAGATTTCCCAGCTCGATCAGTACCTGTTGGAGCACTCGGGGGTAGCAGATTTCCCAGCTCGATCAGTACCTGTTGGAGCTCTCGTGGGTAGCAGATTTCCCAGCTCGATCAGTACCTGTTGGAGCACTCTGTTGGAGCACTCGTGGGTAGCAGATTTCCCAGCTCGATCAGTACCTGTTGGAGCACTTGGGGGGGGTAGCAGATTTCCCAGCTCGATCAGTACCTGTTGGAGCACTCGTGGGTAGCAGATTTCGCAGCTCGATCAGTACCTGTTGGAGCACTCGTGGGTAGCAGATTTCCCAGCTGTTGGAGCACTCGTGGGTAGCAGATTTCCCAGCTCGATCAGTTCCTGTTGGAGCACTCGTGGGTATCAGATTTCCCAGCTCGATTAGTACCTGTTGGAGCACTCGTGGGTAGCAGATTTCCCAGCTCAATCAGTACCTGTTGGAGCACTCTGTTGGAGCACTCGTGGGTAGCAGATTTCCCAGCTCGATCAGTACCTGTTGGAGCACTTGGGGGTAGCAGATTTCCCAGCTCGATCAGTACCTGTTGGAGCACTCTGTTGGAGCACTCGGGGGTAGCAGATTTCCCAGCTCGATCAGTACCTGTTGGAGCACTTGGGGGTAGCAGATTTCCCAGCTCGATCAGTACCTGTTGGAGCACTCGTGGGTAGCAGATTTCCCAGCTCGATCAGTACCTGTTGGAGCACTCATGGGTAGCAGATTTCCCAGCTCGATCAGTACCTGTTGGAGCACTCGGGGGTAGCAGATTTCCCAGCTCGATCAGTACCTGTTGGAGCACTCTGTTGGAGCACTCGTGGGTAGCAGATTTCCCAGCTCGATCAGTACCTGTTGGAGCACTTGGGGGGGTAGCAGATTTCCCAGCTCGATCAGTACCTGTTGGAGCACTCGGGGGGTAGCAGATTTCCCAGCTCGATCAGTACCTGTTGGAGCACTCTGTTGGAGCACTCGTGGGTAGCAGATTTCCCAGCTCGATCAGTACCTGTTGGAGCACTCTGTTGGAGCACTCGTGGGTAGCAGATTTCCCAGCTCGATCAGTACCTGTTGGAGCACTTGGGGGGTAGCAGATTTCCCAGCTCGATAAGTACCTGTCGGAGCACTCGTGGGTAGCAGATTTCCCAGCTCGATCAGTACCTGTTGGAGCACTCGTGGGTAGCAGATTTCCCAGCTCGATCAGTACCTGTTGGAGCACTCGTGGGTAGCAGATTTCCCAGCTGTTGGAGCACTCGTGGGTAGCAGATTTCCCAGCTCGATCAGTACCTGTTGGAGCACTCGTGGGTAGCAGATTTCGCAGCTCGATCAGTACCTGTTGGAGCACTCGTGGGTAGCAGATTTCCCAGCTGTTGGAGCACTCGTGGGTAGCAGATTTCCCAGCTCGATCAGTTCCTGTTGGAGCACTCGTGGGTATCAGATTTCCCAGCTCGATTAGTACCTGTTGGAGCACTCGTGGGTAGCAGATTTCCCAGCTTAATCAGTACCTGTTGGAGCACTCTGTTGGAGCACTCGTGGGTAGCAGATTTCCCAGCTCGATCAGTACCTGTTGGAGCACTCTGTTGGAGCACTCGTGGGTAGCAGATTTCCCAGCTCGATCAGTACCTGTTGGAGCACTTGGGGGGTAGCAGATTTCCCAGCTCGATAAGTACCTGTCGGAGCACTCGTGGGTAGCAGATTTCCCAGCTCGATCAGTACCTGTTGGAGCACTCGGGGGGTAGCAGATTTCCCAGCTCGATCAGTACCTGTTGGAGCACTCGTGGGTAACAGATTTCCCAGCTCGATCAGTACCTGTTGGAGCACTCTGTTGGAGCACTCGTGGGTAGCAGATTTCCCAGCTCGATCAGTACCTGTTGGAGCACTCTGTTGGAGCACTCGTGGGTAGCAGATTTCCCAGCTCGATCAGTACCTGTTGGAGCACTTGGGGGGTAGCAGATTTCCCAGCTCGATAAGTACCTGTCGGAGCACTCGTGGGTAGCAGATTTCCCAGCTCGATCAGTACCCGTTGGAGCACTCGTGGGTAGCAGATTTCCCAGCTCGATCAGTACCTGTTGGAGCACTCGTGGGTAGCAGATTTCCCAGCTGTTGGAGCACTCGTGGGTAGCAGATTTCCCAGCTCGATCAGTACCTGTTGGAGCACTCGTGGGTAGCAGATTTCGCAGCTCGATCAGTACCTGTTGGAGCACTCGTGGGTAGCAGATTTCCCAGCTGTTGGAGCACTCGTGGGTAGCAGATTTCCCAGCTCGATCAGTTCCTGTTGGAGCACTCGTGGGTATCAGATTTCCCAGCTCGATTAGTACCTGTTGGAGCACTCGTGGGTAGCAGATTTCCCAGCTCAATCAGTACCTGTTGGAGCACTCTGTTGGAGCACTCGTGGGTAGCAGATTTCCCAGCTCGATCAGTACCTGTTGGAGCACTCTGTTGGAGCACTCGTGGGTAGCAGATTTCCCAGCTCGATCAGTACCTGTTGGAGCACTTGGGGGGTAGCAGATTTCCCAGCTCGATAAGTACCTGTCGGAGCACTCGTGGGTAGCAGATTTCCCAGCTCGATCAGTACCTGTTGGAGCACTCGGGGGGGTAACAGATTTCCCAGCTCGATCAGTACCTGTTGGAGCACTCGTGGGTAGCAGATTTCCCAGCTCGATCAGTACCTGTTGGAGCACTCGTGGGTAGCAGATTTCCCAGCTCGATCAGTACCTGTTGGAGCACTTGGGGGGTAGCAGATTTCCCAGCTCGATAAGTACCTGTCGGAGCACTCGTGGGTAGCAGATTTCCCAGCTCGATCAGTACCTGTTGGAGCACTCGGGGGGTAGCAGATTTCCCAGCTCGATCAGTACCTGTTGGAGCACTCGTGGGTAGCAGATTTCCCAGCTCGATCAGTACCTGTTGGAGCACTCGTGGGTAGCAGATTTCCCAGCTCGATAAGTACCTGTCGGAGCACTTGTGGGTAGCAGATTTCCCAGCTCGATCAGTACCTGTTGGAGCACTCGGGGGGTAGCAGATTTCCCAGCTCGATCAGTACCTGTTGGAGCACTCGTGGGTAGCAGATTTCCCAGCTCGATCAGTACCTGTTGGAGCACTCGTGGGTAGCAGATTTCCCAGCTCGATCAGTACCTGTTGGAGCACTCGTGGGTAGCAGATTTCCCAGCTCGATCAGTACCTGTTGGAGCACTTGGGGGGTAGCAGATTTCCCAGCTCGATAAGTACCTGTCGGAGCACTCGTGGGTAGCAGATTTCCCAGCTCGATCAGTACCTGTTGGAGCACTCGGGGGGGTAGCAGATTTCCCAGCTCGATCAGTACCTGTTGGAGCACTCGTGGGTAGCAGATTTCCCAGCTCGATCAGTACCTGTTGGAGCACTCGTGGGGAACAGATTTCCCAGCTCGATCAGTACCTGTTGGAGCACTCGTGGGTAGCAGATTTCCCAGCTCGATCAGTACCTGTTGGAGCACTCGTGGGTAGCAGACTTCCCAGCTGTTGGAGCACTCGTGGGTAGCAGATTTCCCAGCTCGATCAGTACCTGTTGGAGCACTCGTGGGTAGCAGATTTCCCAGCTCGATCAGTACCTGTTGGAGCACTCGTGGGTAGCAGATTTCCCAGCTCGATCAGTACCTGTTGGAGCACTCGTGGGTAGCAGATTTCCCAGCTCGATCAGTACCTGTTGGAGCACTTGGGGGGTAGCAGATTTCCCAGCTCGATAAGTACCTGTCGGAGCACTCGTGGGTAGCAGATTTCCCAGCTCGATCAGTACCTGTTGGAGCACTGGGGGGGGGGGGGGGTAGCAGATTTCCCAGCTCGATCAGTACCTGTTGGAGCACTCGTGGGTAGCAGATTTCCCAGCTCGATCAGTACCTGTTGGAGCACTCGTGGGTAGCAGATTTCCCAGCTCGATAAGTACCTGTCGGAGCACTCGTGGGTAGCAGATTTCCCAGCTCGATCAGTACGTGTTGGAGCACTCGGGGGGTAGCAGATTTCCCAGCTCGATCAGTACCTGTTGGAGCACTCGTGGGTAGCAGATTTCCCAGCTCGATCAGTACCTGTTGGAGCACTCGTGGGTAGCAGATTTCCCAGCTCGATCAGTACCTGTTGGAGCACTCGTGGGTAGCAGATTTCCCAGCTCGATCAGTACCTGTTGGAGCACTCGTGGGTAGCAGATTTCCCAGCTCGATCAGTACCTGTTGGAGCACTTGGGGGGTAGCAGATTTCCCAGCTCGATAAGTACCTGTCGGAGCACTCGTGGGTAGCAGATTTCCCAGCTCGATCAGTACCTGTTGGAGCACTCGGGGGGTAGCAGATTTCCCAGCTCGATCAGTACCTGTTGGAGCACTCGTGGGTAGCAGATTTCCCAGCTCGATCAGTACCTGTTGGAGCACTCGTGGGTAGCAGATTTCCCAGCTCGATCAGTACCTGTTGGAGCACTCGTGGGTAGCAGATTTCCCAGCTCGATCAGTACCTGTTGGAGCACTCGTGGGTAGCAGATTTCCCAGCTGTTGGAGCACTCGGGGGTAGCAGATTTCCCAGCTCGATCAGTACCTGTTGGAGCACTCGTGGGTAGCAGATTTCCCAGCTCGATCAGTACCTGTTGGAGCACTCGTGGGTAGCAGATTTTCTAGCTCGATCAGTACCTGTCGGAGCACTCGGGGGTAGCAGATTTCCCAGCTCGAGCAGTACCTGTTGGAGCACTCGTGGGTAGCAGATTTCCCAGCTCGATCAGTACATGTTGGAGCACTCGTGGGTAGCAGATTTCCTAGCTCGATCAGTACCTGTTGGAGCACTCGGGGGGTAGCAGATTTCCCAGCTCGACCAGTACCTGTTGGAGCACTCGGGGGGTAGCAGATTTCCCAGCTCGATCAGTACCTGTTGGAGCACTCGGGGGGTAGCAGATTTCCCAGCTCGATCAGTACCTGTTGGAGCACTCGGAGGGTAGCAGATTTCCCAGCTCGATCAGTACCTGTTGGAGCACTCGTGGGTAGCAGATTTCCCAGCTCGATAAGTACCTGTTGGAGCACTCGGGGGTAGCAGATTTCCCAGCTCGATCAGTACCTGTTGGAGCACTCGTGGGTAGCAGATTTCCCAGCTCGATCAGTACCTGTTGGAGCACTCGTGGGTAGCAGATTTCCCAGCTCGATCAGTACCTGTCGGAGCACTCGGGGGTAGCAGATTTCCCAGCTCGATCAGTACCTGTTGGAGCACTCGGAGGGTAGCAGATTTCCCAGCTCGATAAGTACCTGTCGGAGCACTCGTGGGTAGCAGATTTCCCAGCTCGATCAGTACCTGTTGGAGCACTTGGGGGTAGCAGATTTCCCAGCTGTTTACTCATGTTCCAGTGAACTCCTTTGGTCCATTTTATGTGAAGCAGAGCTGGAGTACTGTTAAACGTTATATGTGCATTCCATAAGATACCAGAACAGACGCGGTCGACAAGAAACTATACCATCAGACAATGGCAACAACTCCCCTGGTACCCAGCAGAAATTCAATATCAAACATGTAAGCATAAACAGATTTAGAACCACTTCTATCATTTGCTGCCTCTTAAATGGGATATATCTGGTAGCAACAAATTATATCTGTTCGGCGTATTTTAATGGTAAACCAAGGGCGTAGACACGGATCGGAATTTGGGGGGGGGGGCTGAATTACTATGCCAGCTCAATAGGCGAGGGCCGCCAAGGCCCCGGAAGCTCCGCTGTCCTAGATCGTCAGAGGGGCGTTCTGGGCTAATAACAGGGCATAAATATGAGGATCTAGCTATTTATCAAACGGAAGGATTTTCCTGGTGTTTTTGCCATTTTCCAGGGTTATTCGGGCATTTTTCTGATTCTGTTGCCATTTGATGTCGAAAGCTATGTATATAGGCTACCACGACAATTAGAAACTTGTCTCAATGGTTATTTTAGACTAGAAGATTTTCCCTGTGCCCGTGTGTTTTACTGATCATAAATATATATACCACGACTAATTCCTTACTTCTTTGGATTATGCATCTAAGGAAACTCTCCCTGGATGGCCCTGCGTACATGAAGGATGGATCAGAAGACGTGTCCTCACAATGTGACTACAGCGAACATATTTATTGAAAGAAAAAAATAGTGGCGTCTTTTAAATCACACGGAACCATGTAAGAATATCCGCGCAAAAGTCGTGAAGCTCACAAAGCTCATTCCGTTAATGCCGTCGACTAATGCCACCAGCGAGAGAAGTTTCAGTACTCTCAGAAGATTGAAAACCTGGTTGCGCACTACGACAACACAATCAAGACTCAACTAGCTGATCAGGGGCGTCGCCAGGGAGGGGGGTCGCTAGGTGCGAACGACCCCCCCTTGCGCGTGGAGGAAAAAAAAAAAGAACCGAACCAAACCAAAAAACCCGGAAAAAAACTAAACAGATTAGTAGCAGATTTCCCAGCTCGATAAGTACCTGTCGGAGCACTCGTGGGTAGCAGATTTCCCAGCTCGATCAGTACCTGTTGGAGCACTGGGGGGGGGGGGGTGGGGTAGCAGATTTCCCAGCTCGATCAGTACCTGTTGGAGCACTCGTGGGTAGCAGATTTCCCAGCTCGATCAGTACCTGTTGGAGCACTCGTGGGTAGCAGATTTCCCAGCTCGATAAGTACCTGTCGGAGCACTCGTGGGTAGCAGATTTCCCAGCTCGATCAGTACCTGTTTGAGCACTCGGGGGGTAGCAGATTTCCCAGCTCGATCAGTACCTGTTGGAGCACTCGTGGGTAGCAGATTTCCCAGCTCGATCAGTACCTGTTGGAGCACTCGTGGGTAGCAGATTTCCCAGCTCGATCAGTACCTGTTGGAGCACTCGTGGGTAGCAGATTTCCCAGCTCGATCAGTACCTGTTGGAGCACTTGGGGGGTAGCATATTTCCCAGCTCGATAAGTACCTGTCGGAGCACTCGTGGGTAGCAGATTTCCCAGCTCGATCAGTACCTGTTGGAGCACTCGGGGGGTAGCAGATTTCCCAGCTCGATCAGTACCTGTTGGAGCACTCGTGGGTAGCAGATTTCCCAGCTCGATCAGTACCTGTTGGAGCACTCGTGGGTAGCAGATTTCCCAGCTCGATCAGTACCTGTTGGAGCACTCGTGGGTAGCAGATTTCCCAGCTCGATCAGTACCTGTTGGAGCACTCGTGGGTAGCAGATTTCCCAGCTGTTGGAGCACTCGTGGGTAGCAGATTTCCCAGCTCGATCAGTACCTGTTGGAGCACTCGTGGGTAGCAGATTTCCCAGCTGTTGGAGCACTCGGGGGTAGCAGATTTCCCAGCTCGATCAGTACCTGTTGGAGCACTCGTGGGTAGCAGATTTCCCAGCTCGATCAGTACCTGTTGGAGCTCTCGTGGGTAGCAGATTTCCCAGCTCGATCAGTACCTGTCGGAGCACTCGGGGGTAGCAGATTTCCCAGCTCGAGCAGTACCTGTTGGAGCACTCGTGGGTAGCAGATTTCCTAGCTCGATCAGTACATGTTGGAGCACTCGTGGGTAGCAGATTTCCTAGCTCGATCAGTACCTGTTGGAGCACTCGGGGGGTAGCAGATTTCCCAGCTCGACCAGTACCTGTTGGAGCACTCGGGGGGTAGCAGATTTCCCAGCTCGATCAGTACCTGTTGGAGCACTCGGGGGGTAGCAGATTTTCCAGCTCGATCAGTACCTGTTGGAGCACTCGGGGGGTAGCAGATTTCCCAGCTCGACCAGTACCTGTTGGAGCACTGGGGGGTAGCAGATTTCCCAGCTCGATCAGTACCTGTTGGAGCACTCGGGGGGTAGCAGATTTCCCAGCTCGATCAGTACCTGTTGGAGCACTCGGAGGGTAGCAGATTTCCCAGCTCGATCAGTACCTGTTGGAGCACTCGTGGGTAGCAGATTTCCCAGCTCGATAAGTACCTGTTGGAGCACTCGGGGGTAGCAGATTTCCCAGCTCGATCAGTACCTGTTGGAGCACTCGTGGGTAGCAGATTTCCCAGCTCGATCAGTACCTGTTGGAGCACTCGGGGGTAGCAGATTTCCCAGCTCGATCAGTACTTGTTGGAGCACTCAGAGGTAGCAGATTTCCCAGCTCGATCAGTACCTGTTGGAGCACTCGTGGGTAGCAGATTTCCCAGCTCGATCAGTACCTGTTGGAGCACTCAGAGGTAGCAGACCAGCTGTTTACTCATGTTCCAGTGAACTCCTTTGGTCCATTTTATGTGAAGCAGAGCTGGAGTACTGTTAAACGTTATATGGGCATTCCATAAGATTCCAGAACAGACGCGGTCGACAAGAAACTATACCATCAGACAATGGCAAAAACTCCCCTGGTACCTAGTAGAAATTCAATATCAAACATGTAAGCATAAACAGATTTAGAACCACTTCTATCAGTTGCTGCCTCTTCAATGGGATGTATCTGGTAGCCACAAATTAGATCTGTTCGGCGTATTTTAACCGTAAACGTCGATACTGCCCACAAGCTTGTATGTTTGACTCACAGTAATAATTTAAAACAGGACTGTGTCATTCAAACGACTTTTTGCCATAATATAGCCAAATTACATGTTCACCATTAGTCTCGTTTTAATTCAATTAACCTAATACAAAACCAAAAACAAGATCAAATGAATTATAATGATAACTGTTCATAGCTGCTGGCGAAGCTATTTTATTTCAAATTTCTGCTTCCGGTCAACGGTAAACGTAATGATAATACAAATGTTCATGTTTCTTTTACTACAGCTTGTGCCAATTGAAGTGGTGAAAATAGCCACGAGTTGTTTTAAAGAAAAAGATATTGTTGTTAAAATAAATCCAAATGATTTTGTCGAGTTTTTTTTTTTTTAGTTTTCTCTATTTAGCCACCACGTGCAAGGATTTCATGACCTCTATGTCGGTAATCATAGTCTCAAAAGAATTGTAAAAACTGGAATACCACGGATGAATCAGGGAGCAAAATCAACTTCAGATTTTTTTTTATTGTAATGTAGGCCTAATTTTATATTTCCGTTCTTGCGTTGACTCTTCTAAACGAATAACACAATTCGTGGAAACAGTTACAATGTATTTGTAGAATCTTGTTTAAAATTATGTTCTTCTGATTGTCGTGTTTTGTATGTGTTCTTTTTCAGCAATGTTTTTGAAGCCGATTGGTTTGTCCTTGTCGGATTCAATATGTGTTCCATGCGAAATAGAAACTACGTGCTTTTTACAAGAAGAGCGCATTTCGTTTTGAACTTAACATCACGTTTTGATGTGAAAGCTCTCTGAGAACAGAGTGACCTGTCAAACATGTTTCACTGCTTCTTAAGTTTTTTTTACAAAGTTTTAAACCTTTAATTAGATTGATAGCGTGAGTTGTCGGGTGTAATCACAATTCGAACATCCAACAATAATGTTGCGGTTTTATCATTTGCCTTAGACTGCAGCCACATGAGAAGAATTCACATAACCATCCTTTGTGAAAGAAATAAGGTCATCGTGGTATAGCCATATGGCCATTTCCCATACAGATATATGCTAGTGAGAAAAAGAAAAGTATAATATTACTGATGTTCACTAATGAGGCATGTTTTACGGTACGTGTCTTCAAGAAAAAGCCACTTATATACCAACGAAAATCCCGAAGAAAGGGCAGTCACTACGGCGAAAAACAATTTTAGTAAAACGTGAAAATGTCTTATTCTAGCTTTTTTCAAAGCCCGATGACTCGATCAAAAATTAATAATTCATTCTGAAATATAACCGATACATTAATTTAATTTGTTTGTGTGTTTTTGACAGTGGATATAATAGCATTAGTCTATCGTTATTTTTTAATTGCATTGGTGAATACATACTTCTACTGATGTTCAGGTCGGTTAATCGAATCTTCAGCCCCAGAGAGATCGCCATCACTAAATGACAGTCTCTGTTATTCATTCAACCAACTGGCTGGCATTTGGTGCTGGGTATAGGTGCTTTATTCTGGAACGCGGCTGTTCGATAACCTGTTGGTGAATAAATAGAAAATATTAAAGTGGCATGAGCTGCCAAAATTAGCACATAAAAAACTGCTGACCGAGCATGTGGTGCTAGACAGCATGCATGAATACAATAGAGGGGGTCTCTTGCTTATAAAAACTATCAAAAAAGTGCCTTAGCAAGCATGACGCCATCGGAAAGCTTTGTGCCTCTTGATAAAAATGATACACAGTTAACTTGCATGAGAGTGAATGCCATGAATTCCGGTCCCTCGGCGAGACGCTGCCAAACTGACCTTTGACATCGGCCTGGTCCTGGTTCTGGTCAGCTTTGCAACGTTTCACTTGGGGTTAGGGATTCCGGTCTTTAAGCTAGACGCTACGAAGCTGACTCAACATCAGCCTAGGGCATGGTCAGTTTTGTATCGTTGCACCTCGGGTAAGCCGAGACGCTACCACAGCGCCCTACGTTTGTCAAAGTTGGATGAACTTTGTGTAGTATAATACTACACTGCAGCACAATCCCAACCTCCAGCAAACATCTTGACAGCTAAAATCCTCCAGGGCCCACTTGCACAAAGAGCTCTTAACTAAGAGTACTCTTAGTGTATGTCTACAACATGGGACTTAAGAGTGCTCGTAAACTTTCCATGTTGTAGAGATAGGCTAAGAGTCCTCTTTTAAGAGCGCTTTGTGCGAGTGGGTCCAGGGCCACTAGCAACGTGTAGTATTTCAGTATCCACCAACCTTAGGCGCGGTAATTCGCTCCTAGAACATGCTCCAAGGTGCATTGTCGTGGGGATGCAAGGTGTTTTTTTAACGTTTTAAAGTATAAAAAAATACCTCAACCGTCATAGAATTTATAGCTCTTGGAAACTATCTTCAAACCTTGGTTCCATGCTAATGAGAAATAGTTTTGATTAAAACGGCCTATTTTTTTCCATTTGTATATAATGTAATTTTCTAATTATTACTTCATAGAACCTTTATTTGCCGATTATATCTATTTATTTTTCAATCGGTTTTTGGATTCATATATTGCCAATTTTTTATTCATTTTATTGATTCACTTTTGTGGCAAGTTTTTCAGGTACTTTGGTATATAATTGATATCATTTTTCCTAAATCCAGTTCTGTATTTTATTTCAAATATACATGTGTGCGTATTTTTGTAACCAGTATTTTATTATATTTCTTTTTTTTCTCTTCTTCTCATAGGGTATACTTAGCTATTGTACTGTTTTTCTTCTCGTTTTTGGTACGTATTGTTTGTAAGCCTACATAGTGTGTTATTGTTTTAATGGAGCCCGTAAATGCAACTTAGCTCCTGGTCATTTTCCATTGAAATAAACAACCAATGTCTTTCCTGTCGCGTTCAGCTCACGGTGGCGTTCTTATCGAAGGCATACCTGAATTCCCACGATAAGAATTTCTTTATGGTGGACTCCCCTAATTAGGGATAGATGTTCCCACTTAATGATGATCATTCAATGATTAATGTTTCATCACATCTGACAATTAATCGATCATTAACGCCAAAGTGTAATTAGTCACCAAACCCGTGATTGTAAAAGTGATGCTGGTGGTAGACTATCACCCGTTTAAGACAATCTATGAATAGAGAAGAGGGGAAAGGCATATAACTGAAATTCATCGATTAGTTTTGTTATTTAAGAAATAAATCGCGTCCTTGTGGTCTGTGTGTTGCTGAACGAAATGTCTTTGTGGATGATACCCCTATTTCAGGGTTTGATGAATCATGTGTTGACCCGATTGAACTCCCATTTACAGGTGTCATCGCACTTAGTGAGTTACCAAACGACGTCATAATTATAACATGACACAATCGAACAGGCATAGATGTTAAACCACAAGACCACTTAGAATACTCACAAATTTCTCATTTTTAGGTTGATTGTCTTTTTTCAAAGACAACGTTACATTTTGTGGTATTATTGGTCACTTCAGGACCACGTAGTTTTTAAAACGTTGAATACCACGATTTTAATTCTTCTGCATCACCTGAGTTTTCCATTCTTGGATGATACATTTGGTTTTGTCATGTACAGCATCTTTACGTTATTTGTCACCTCTAGTGTCCAATTATACCACGAAGAATAATTGTGTCGCACGTGATCCAACTTAATCGGTAATCTACTCATCTTGACAAGAAATAAACAAAGAACAACACTTCCTTTTTAGGTGGATCCTTTTTGCGACACACTACGCCACTGCCGACCGCAAATTAAGACAATCTTCTCTATTTAAGCCTTGGTGAATGGTTTCCTCATTTATATTTTCCAACTCAGCAGGGCATGGAGACTAAATCCGATGGCTGTGTTTGAAACATGATACTGCGATACAATCCACATAGCATACTGCGATACAATCCACACAGCATACTGCAATACAATTTACATAGCATACTGCGATACAATTTACATAGCATACTGCGATATAATGCATGTCCCATACTGCAATACCATTCATATTCCATACTGTGATACCATTCATACAGCGTACTGTAATACTATTCATATATCACACTGTAATACCATTGATACAGCGTACAGTGATACCATTGATACAACGTACAGTGATACCATTGATACAGCGTACTATAATACCATTCATACAGCGTACTGTAATACCATTCATACAGCGTACTGTAATACCATTCATACAGCGTACTGTGATACCATTCATACAGCGTACTGTGATACCATTCATACAGCGTACTGTGATACCATTCATACAGCGTACTATAATACCATTCATACAGCGTACTGTAATACCATTCATACAGCGTACTGTAATACCATTCATACAGCGTACTGTGATACCATTCATACAGCGTACTGTGATACCATTCATACAGCGTACTGCGATACTATTCATACAGCATACTGTAATACCATTCATACAGCGTATTGTGATACCATTCATACAGCGTACTGTGATACCATTCATACAGCGTACTGTGATACCATTCATACAGCATACTGTAATACCATTCATACAGCGTACTGTAATACCATTCATACAGCGTACTGTGATACCATTCATACAGCGTACTGTAATACCATTCATACAGCGTACTGTGATACCATTGATACAGCGTACTATAATACCATTCATACAGCGTACTATAATACCATTCATACAGCGTACTGTAATACCATTCATACAGCGTACTGTAATACCATTCATACAGCGTACTGTAATACCATTCATACAGCGTACTGTAATACCATTCATACAGCGTACTGTGATACCATTCATACAGCGTACTGTAATACCATTCATACAGCGTACTGTGATACCATTCATACAGCGTACTGTGATACCATTCATACAGCGTACTGTGATACCATTCATACAGCGTACTATAATACCATTCATACAGCGTACTGTGATACCATTCATACAGCGTACTATAATACCATTCATACAGCGTACTGTAATACCATTCATACAGCGTACTGTGATACCATTCATATATCATACTGTAATACCATTCATACAGCGTACTGTGATACCATTCATACAGCGTATTGTGATACCATTCATACAGCGTACTGCGATACTATTCATATAGCATATCGCTTGGGATTGGTATATCATACTGTGTAAACACCTATATATTTGAGAGGAAAATCCTTATCCCTGTAAGCCAATAATTTTACCCAATTGAACTGAACATGGGTATTTTTAAAATGTCACTCATCAGACTTGTTTTGAAATAATGTCTTGATATTGTTTTTGGCTGGAATATAAATAGCTGATTGCATATTTCAGTTGATTCAGTTACACTAGGATTCACGCTTATAAACAGTCAGGGATGTTATACAACACTGTCTTGTTAGCGCTTCTCGGAATACGCAAAGGAACTGTTTCCGATCAAATGATCTCATTACGCAAATTGACTCGGGCGGATATTTCATACTGCTTAATAAAAACGTATATTACTAATGCATTGGACTGTTACAAATGCATTGGACTGTTACAAATGCCATTAGATGATGTTGTGCTGTCCATATTCCAAACATTACTCGAAGGTAAAAAATAGATCTTTCTCCGGATGGTTAACTCAGACGTTATTAGAGCGTTCAATTTATACCATTCCCAAGTGAACAAATGATTTCGATAACACAATCTATATTTATTCGAAACTAGTTTTAGTGTGTTTCTTTTCTTGTTTTAATTTCGAGTATTTTTGTTCATGATTCCTGTAGCTTTCGTTTCTCTAACAAATATGCATTTTAGATTACATGCAATTAAACTCCGGAAACGTGATAATCTTGGAAGAGGATGTTCGTATAAAGCATGGATATTTAATGATATAAACAATGTGCTCACATAATGCACCTAAATACAATTCGTGTCTAATAAAAGATGTGCAGTTATTGTCCGCTTAATGTAATAAGTAGCAAATTTAAAATCTGATTAAAATGTTTTTTTAAGAGAAATCTCTTTTACTTTTAATTCATGTAGTCTATCAAATTCTCACCTCTTTGATATCATAAGCTAAAATAAATGCACAAATCTGTTTGTCATAAGAACTGTTTTACAGAAACATGGCCATTATATCAAGTTTATTCGAGCTAAGTGCAAGTCTGTTAACATTTTACACTGAGCCATAGATAAGTATAAGTCTATTACCATTTCACACTAAGTCATAGATAAGCATAAGTCTATTACCATTTCACACTAAGTCATAGATAAGTGCAAGTCTATTACCATTTCACACTAAGTCATAGATAAGCATAAGTCTGCTAACATTTCACACTAAGTCATAGATAAACATAAGTCTGCTAACATCATGCGAAAGGTGTAATTCTAAGTGCTTTGTCATAGCCGCACGTCACATCATTTTGACGTTTTTGTCCCAGCTGTGATGACGTCACCTTAATGTCAGTCGTTTTCAAGTGAGGTCTACAAAGATTTTGCGTCATCGCCATTGTTCAATCTCATTCTCGCGAGATCCCCTGCTACAACGTGAACGCGACAGACCTCTCAGGCCGTTCCAGGCCATTAGTAAGGGGAATCCCCTTTTGCCAATGCTGCGGAGGAATACTTTCACTACAATCACATGACGTAAACATACACGATGACATCGCACGTGTATAAAAAAAGAGGTATATTACTATTAGCTGATAAGATTTCTCAAATTTCCGAATTCTTTGTAAAATAAAAGCTTCAAAGAGTATGTCTCAATTTCCTTAGGCACATATAATTTGACCTTTGGTTAAAGTGGCATAAGCTGCCAAAATTCACACGTTTTTTCGTAATTTCTGATCGTCAAGACAGTATGAGGCTTTGGAGGCCATCGAAAAACTAAATGATTGGAGTTGGAATGAATGAGGAAAATCAATACAGTATGTGGCCTGTACGAACCGAAAACGTGTTCGAAAAGTAAACAAAATTTAAATAACCGGGACGACCATTCATTCATTCTTAGCGTACGTTAGTTCAAAACTATACTTTGTCGTACATTTATAAGACTAGAAGCACTAAAAAGCTTCTGAATTATATGTCTCGAGAAAAAATAGCCAATAATTTCAACATTCTGTTTTAACGTCAAAATATCAACATTTTGGCAGCTCATGCCCCTTTAACACTGTTGTTATCGAAATATATTTATGAACACTAAAACACATGGGCACAGGGAAAATCTTCTTGTCTAAAATAACCACGGAGACAAGTTTCTAATTGTGTTAAAAAGAGGTATATCATTTAGACCTTTATACCCCATCATAAATTATTGTAATAAAGTAAACCTATGATATTTCATTAAGTTGACGACTGACTGAGCTTGGCCTTGGTCAGTAGAATTTTCTGGAACACTTTGTATTACATTGACAATGCTTACGCATCTTAAGCTATAGTAAGAATATCGTCAGACTATATATTATGGGGTCATGGGAAAATATAAGTGTCCATGCAGCAACAATGTCCTATCAAGAAGCATTGTAATAGATACGTATAGCCTTGCGCTCATCAGTGATGCCATATATTATATATTTGATATATTTAATAAATACATGTATGTTTAATATTTTTTAGGTTGACAGTATTCGGCGAATTGGCTAGTATACTGGAAGAATGGCAACCCCAACACCTCGCAAGCCTACAAGGCAAATTTGCTGTCTCTGTCATGCAAAAGACAGACACCACTTTACCCGACTTGATACCAAGCTTTCTGAAGAGGGATTTCTTCTGGTTTTCGAAAAATTAGTTGATAACAAAGTGTCGCAAAAAGATGCTGCCTATCTGTTTGTGTGTCGGTCGTGTAACACAAAGCTGAACAATTTCAAAGATTTCAAGGGGGCTGCCAAGATAAAGTTTCAGGACTCTTTGGAACAGCTTCAAAGGCCTAAGCGGATGCTTAAGTCCACTGATAATGAAAACACACGTAAGAAACCCCACACATCAACTGTGGAGTGGTTGACAAGATCAGTGGAAAAACTAAGACTGAGGATGGAAAACGAGGAGGAAAGGTCACAGAAGAGCTCACGTAGAAAACTCATTCTAAGTGTAACCACACCCAATCCTCAAGAGGAAGACACACAGAGGGGGAAAAAAACGGAATGGCTACCCTCAGGGGATCACTCGTATGCTGCTACCCCATCAGTCCATGTCCCAGAGAGAGTATCTCAAGCAGTAAGAGACGTTGAGCAATCTGGATTATTTGATGATATAGAGGATTCTATTCCTGTAACAGAACTTCAGGATATTCTCCAATATCTTACTGAAAACAAGGATGCTTCCAGTTTAAGCGTTAAACACTTGGCATGGCTTGTAACAAAGTGCTCCAATCTCTTATCAGAAGTAAAGAAATTCATACTGAAAGACATTGAAGCTAAACTTCAGACCAAGTTTAAACCGAACGAGAGTATCTTTTTTTGTAAACAAACACAACAGCTCATGAATGATGACCTATTTGCTGCCATTATTGTTGAAATGAAAGAACATGTTCCTTTCTTGCTAGATGTGTTTTCTATTTGCTGTGGCAACAAGGACACATCTGCTAGGATAACGATGATAGGAACAATATTTGGCATGATTATGCACAGCAAGAATAAATTCGCATCAACTGTACAGCGTATGTTTTCAGCACTGTGTATCAGATACCATGCAGACAACAAGGTGAGATTTCCAAAACTTACTGGTAACACAAATGAACAATGGCTAATACTGTAAGTTTATTATCAGACAAAAGAGTTCAGATCTTGACAATGAGCATTCTGAGAATTTATGGTGGTGCAAACTAAGTTAACAACAGAGAAACGTTAATTTGATCGAATAATTGGGGCTTAACATCGCACTCAACAGCTAAGGTTATATGGCGACAAAAGTGCCAACCGACCAAAAAATCTTACCCACCCCCATCCCACCTAAATTTGAACATTAAAAGCTCCACAGACCATATGAACGTCAGGAAGGCTAATGTATTTGGCATACTTAATTTTCCTCCACACAAATTAATTTGAAGCCTGGCTGAATAATTTGCAAACATTGGTAAAAAAATATACACAACAAATCCAAAAAACCATTAAGTTTTATTATTAAGCTCTACAGTTTAAACAAGTTGTGATACAACTTTTACCTGTTCAGCATATTTTTAGTTCTGTTATTAGGTAGTGCTATTGGTAACATTTAAGTATTTAATTATATTGTAAAAAGGCCTACTCTTTAGGGTGTCAGAAGATACTGCCATTATAGGACTAAATTTCATTAAACCCCAATCACTTACTCATGAATTTCTGGTCAGACATAAGACATTAACTACCTTAATTCGCTTGGTGTTGAATCTCCTTTTTTTGGCCTGTGGTGTAAGCCTGTGTTAAGTCCTATAAAACATGCAATTCTTTTTATTGTTTTAGCTGTTGACAAGACTTAATAAAATCCATCTGACACTGGCAGAGAAGACAAAAGTCAAATTAGTCTCAGACCTTGGTAACTTTGCAACTGCAAAAATTGTCAACTGTATTAAAGATGGGAAGGATGGAAAGTTAAATGGAGATAATTTGGATTTTAGAGTGGCTACAAATGATATGAGAGTATCTTCTAAAGATAAGGATTTTCATTTTTTTGCAACTGATTGGACACCAGACAGAGTGAAAACTGACGGATTGTCTGATAATAAACCTATTGGGGATATCTCTGATGTTTCCGTCTCAACTTTCTTGCCATCCACAGATGAAATGGAGATATTTAAATCAGGCCTTAAAATACTTCTCGCTAAAGATTTGGCCGACACATTCTCAACTTTTCAGTGGATGAAATTATTGTTACCAGAGCATATACCATATGACCTTTCAGCAGTAATGTCTACTAAGTCTACTCCCTGTATTATGCCAGTTTTGCTAAAAAATGAAAACAATTATTCAGATTGTATTTCCATACTGGATTCCTATCAATCCCAAGGAAAAGACTGGTATCGTCAAGCTGGAAGAGGTAATTTGCACGTGTTATTTTGGTATTTTGTTGTTTATTTGAGAACAGCCAGAAATTATATAGCAATGTATACAGTTAAATTCTTGTCATCGCTATAATAAGACGGATTAACTCTGAGAGCTTGTTTGGTTCATATTTGAATCTTCCAATGTGTACATCTGAGGTCACAATTGAAAAGCATTCACCATTGCAATTATTTCTGCAAAATGCCAGCAAAAATGTTAAGATATATCCTATAGAGTCTTGTATGCCATGTTGCAATCGTAGATCTGGCTGTTCTGGTATTGCATTTGACTTTCAAGTTTTTCATCATTATTTTGTATTTCCTGCTTACCGTGAGGGTACACTTTATGACACAGATTTTTCTATCAGTGATTCACAGCACAAGTCCTGAACATAGTGCCTATACTAATACAGCCTAAATTTCCTTTTTTATGGCTGATCATTTAAATTTAGAGAATGGATAAAATTCCGCGATTTTAAAATATCTTTCCGACATCAGATCCTCCTCATTCAGAAATAGCTAACATACAGTACAAGCTTCATAATTACCAGTCGTTAAGCCTACAACTATAACAATGCAATAATTATTTACTAACTTGTTTACACTAACATTATTTTTATACTAATAATGTTTACTGTTGTATTTTGTTTGTATTGCAGACTTACAATTTATGTTACAGGATATCTTGCCGTGTACATGTACAGGTATATTAGTATAATTTGGAACATTTAAAGAGTTTACGGTAATTATATTACTATTTGAAATTAATTGAATGGACAATAAACTGGCATAAAATAGCTTGTATTGTAACATTATTTATTTTCACCCACAACACAAACCCTTAATATATATACAGAACTTGAAAGAAATAAAAAAACTATGGATGATATACATGTAACTTCAATGATGAATTTATAAACAAATCAATGTCGAAGTGTGATTTACCAAATGCCCAAGTGTAATGACCACAATTTTCAAATCATGTATATCAGGTAACATCCAGTAAGAAAATGTGATAGAATTTAAAGGCACACTAACCACAAAAATAACAAAAAATGTTAACATAACTTAGGACATGTTTCTGTTTTTGTCAAAAAAGTTTTTGTTGCTATGATAAGTTGAACTATTGATTATATCCAGTACTGCAAAAAATACAATCCTGGAGATTGTGCACATGTACAGCCAAAGATTGAGGAATGTCTAATGGGTCAGTTTCTGTTACATTTGTAAATGTTTTACTGATATGGATATGGCATTTTAAATTGAACTTCAAAACCTGGATCGAATTCTGGCCAATTGACAAAGCAAATAGTGTTTAAATAGCATGCATTTCACAGTCAGTGTGCCTTTAAACTATTTGTCAGATTATCCTTTAAGTACATCTATAGGACGCATAACAGAGGTTACTCTGAATATTGAAGTCATGTTTCTTGTACCTATATTTTTGTCTACATGTACCTGTGTGGCCAACATCAGGATAGTCTACATAGGTAGACTGAAATGTAGATACAAGAAATATGAAAATACTATATATATGAAAAAACAGACAATGAACGAATCTTTGAACCTTGTTCCGTTTGCTTACATGTCATTAAAGAACATGTGCGATCAAACATACCTCTCAATAAATCACTTATCATACATATGCAAAAATTATATTTAATTTCTTATGGGTTTATTTGTAATCTACTTTATTTAGTGGAAGAATTCTGTGATGTAAAGACTCCAGTGGGAGGAGATCAACTGACGAGGGTCAGATTACAGGGAGCAAAACTTCTTCGAGCAGGTGCCCACACAAATGAGGAACGTTTCGAAAATCTCTCACCAGTGATCATAGAGTTGTTTCACACCATGCAAGACTTCCTAGAGGTAAAGTTTCAAAAGAAAATCTAATGTCTTTTAATATGCAAAAAATGTCCTTCAGTTTTATATTATATATTTTTTTATCAATACATTTTACATGAGCAAAGAAAAAAAAACTTTGTACTTAAATCTGAAGGTTTTTAAATTCAAGATGGCAACATGGAGGTCATTTGGAATATGCAAATCTCATGACCATTGGCTGGCTGCATAGCAAAATCCTTAATTTCTTAAAGATCTGCCCAGAAGTTTTCTTGAATTTGAAATGTGAGACTCTAAAAATTCACAAAAATCAAAATGTCCACCTGGTGGCCATATTGGAAATATGCAAATGCTAAAAAAAAAAACAACTGCACAACTAGGCCATAATGGAATCAGCATGCAAAATGGTTAAGTTATATTTAGTACTTTTCTTGAAATAGGAGCCACACGAAAATTCAAAATGGCTGTGTGGTGGCCATATTGGATATGCAAATGAGATGAAAATCACAGGTGCAACCTTGACCATAGTGAGCACCTATACATAGTTCATGAAGATCTCTGCAATAGTTTTTTTTCTCTGGAATATGTGACATAAGAATTGTAAACAGATGGACAACACACAAAAAGCAGTTAAAACATTGAAAAAGATGTACAGGACATTTTCTTCAGTTCAATAATAAAGTTACAATCCTCCTGCACAAACACCAAAAAACATAACCATTTCAGTTACAGAACACAAATATTTATCTGCCACTGAGCTCTTTACCCATTAGTAACTTTTTGCCAGTTGTTCAAAACTCTGTTAATTTGCCATTCAATACCCAACGTTACAATGAAAATGAGTGTCACATAGGATACTTTTGTAGCAAACCGTTTAAGTTATCTGAGCTTTAACACCTGGTCACTCAACAGAAACATTTTCAATGGACAAGGACACCAACATCATCCCCTCCTGATACCTCCCCTAACTACTTACATATGAGCTAAAATGTTTTTTTTTCATGACATTATTGACATATTTGTTTGTAGAAGCTCTGTTCCAAGTTCCTAAAGGTTTCTAAAGGGAGAGAGAAATGTACACTTTCGAACTTAAGAGTAATACTTCAGCGCAGTAATATCAATGGACAGGTAAAGGTGCGATATAAGGCCCATGAGGATTTCATCCTGACATGTGGTAAGGCATATGTCACAGAGCTGGTCATGGAACACTTTGGGATGGCAGACAAAGATTCCTCGCCCACGTCTAATAAACCTCCTGTCAATGTACAGACGTTCCAGACCAAAAGACGTCAGAAGGTCTTTGACGATGTGATGGATTCATTCATGGAGAAGTATCTTGCTGTGTTCCAACTTGACCTTCAGGTATGTCAGCCACATTCTGAAAAACAGAAATGTCCAAAAAATCATATGTCAAATGAATGATTCAAAGCAGTAAATCACTCCCTTTATTTCTGCTATTAAATCAACTACTAAAGGGTAATCATGGTGATCATGTGAGAAACTGATACCTTTCTTTCAAAGTAACATCCAAACAGAACAAAAGTTATCAGATTTTGAGTTTAAACAGTATCTTTGCAGATTGGGTTACAAAACTAAAACGTTTTGACCGTGACTCGTCAAGTTCAAAAACAGAAGTGCATGTCTATATAAAGTACATGTGCATATATAGGACTGGTTGCATGGATTGGACATTATTTCAGTTGGTTTTGAGCAAACATGCATGTACGACAGAATAGGTTTAAGTACCCTATTTCTTCTAAAGATTCAGCCACTTTTTTCCTCATAAGGATTCGACCATTAGAAAAGAAATATGCTAAATGTGGCCAGAAAAATATGCCCATTAGAGGGAATTTAAGGCAATATGACCCACCGTGCAGTGTGTGAAAATGGTTATCCTTAAACATAACTCCACGTCTTAATTTTTGTCTGACTCAATGGAAAATTTAGGCCATTAGAATGGCTGAATATTTAGAAGAAGTCCGCCTCTATGGTCTTCCAAACTCCGCCTTGAAATGGCATACCAACGTGGGAAAAATCTCAAGGAAATACTGAAAATGTCAAAATGTTAGACCATAATTGCCGTTACTGCGTAGACCCCTGATGATGGACTTACGCTCGGAACCATAATCATTTATGGTGTTATCCGTAAAACTGTCCGAAACATAGATCTGGTTGCATATCTATTATGCAGAGGGAATCGGATGAGCATAGCTCTCCGAATACCCTATCAGGCTGTGTCGGGTCTGGACACACCAGGAATGGTGGGTGTGTCTATGGATGTTCTTCTCTTATACTGTTTATGGACACTAAAACACACGGGCACAGGGAAAATCTTCTTGTCTAAAATAACCACGGAGACAAGTTTCTAATTGTGTTAAAAAGAGGTATATCATTTAGACCTTTATACCCCATCATAAATTGTTGTAATAAAGTAAACCTATGATATTTCATTAGGTTGACGACTGACAGGAGCTTGGCCTTAGTCAGTAGAATTTTCAGGAACACTTTGTATTACATTGACAATGCTTACGCATCTTAAGCTATAGTAAGAATATCGTCAGACTATATATTATGCCCCCCCCCCCCCATACCCTTTCCCAGAAAACCTAGGTAGAAGGCAGACAGGGGAGTTTAGCCCTGACCAGTATGTCTTTCAAACTCTTGTTCTTTTTATAAGCAATGACTGGCCTTTGGGTCAGAGGTCGAGCAAGTTTACTTTAAAGTAGTTTGTATTCTTCTACTATAATCTTGGCCATAGCGATGCTAGCTTCTCTTATACTATGGTAACTACATGTTGAGGTGTCCCAAAAACTTAAATAAAGCGTTGTTTACACTAACTCAGACACATTTCATCTGACTGGATTACATGTATATGTGTTTCATTAATGCCTGCTTCCATATTTAATAATACAAGTGCATCATGCTTTCGTTTACTCGTAATTTTGAACACTAAGACATATGGAAAATTTTCATGTCTTAAATAACCATGGGGACAAGATTCTTATTAATGTGTAAAATTATATATTCAAAAAATTTATTGGTATATTTACCCCCAGAATGACCCAGGAAGAGACAAGATCTTTGGAGAGAATCTCTTGATGAAGATTGGAGACAATGAAATTCCTTTGAAGAGCACTCTAGACCAGAATGGGAAGTCGGCATCCATACTTATCAGTACCTCGTCTGAAAATATCATGGTGACATTCCCCTTATCTTCCATAAGGTCTGGCAAGGAGTTAACTCTAACTTTGCCTGGGACATCAACAACTGTTACAATAAAAGCTGAAACAGAAGAAGCGCCAGACGACACAAGGAATTATGTGTTAAATTTTCTACAGTATTACTTTGTTTTCAAATTTTTCAAGGATGCTATTAAGGAGGGTGACATTTACCGAACTAATATAAGTTTGAAACTTCTTATTCCTTTTTTCTATCAGCATTCCAAGTTATCCAAGTATTTTGTTGAATGTATTGATTACATTTTGAAAACAGAAGTAATGTTAACACCAAAGATGGCACTGAAAGTTAGAGCTGGGTCATTTATAAACAGGAAAGGAAAGAGAGGGCACAACAAACCAGCTGACTTGGAAAAAGAGAACCAGGTGAAGTATTTAAAAGACCTCATTCGAGGACTTGGAAGTGGCAAAAAAGAGGAGACAGTGGTGAAAGTGTCCAAAGCGGGGCCGGTCATACAGGACATTGCAACTAATTTTGACCAAATGTCAGGCATACATCAGACGTCATCTAAACACAAGACTAAAAGTTCTGAAGAAGACCGTAATGTGTTGTATGAACACTTGAGAAGAGAGAGACCACTGGAGAAGAAACCGGGTCGAAAATTAGAGTCATATAAAAAAATCTCAAAAGACCCTTTTGAGGGTCTTAACAGGAAAGACTTTTCATGCTTCGTTTTAAATACTATTGAAAGACTAAAACGTAATCAGAGTGTAGAATGTGACGATGAAACAACTTAACATGTTACATGTACGTAAAATAAATGTGTAGATACCAAGCACAAACGTTTGGAAAGGGAAAGTTTTTGGATTCAAACATTACAAACTATTTATCCTTTGGGTTTGAACTTGGACCCTGGAAGATGTCGTGAAAAAACTATAATACCATTTGTGTTTCAGTATAACAAAGCTAGCATTGCTATGGCCAAGATTATAGTAGAAGAATACAAACTACTTCAAAGTAAACTTGCTCGACCTCTGACCCAAAGGCCAGTAATTGCTTATAAAAAGAACAAGAGTTTGAAAGACATACTGGTCAGGGCTAAACTCCCCTGTCTGCCTTCTACCTAGGTTTTCTGGGAAAGGGTATGGGGGGGGGGGGGGCATAATATATAGTCCCTGACGATATTCTTACTATAGCTTAAGATGCGTAAGCATTGTCAATGTAATACAAAGTGTTCCAGAAAATTCTACTGACTAAGGCCAAGCTTCTGTCAGTCGTCAACCTAATGAAATATCATAGGTTTACTTTATTACAACAATTTATGATGGGGTATAAAGGTCTAAATGATATACCTCTTTTTAACACAATTAGAAACTTGTCTCTGTGGTTATTTTAGACAAGAAGATTTTCCCTGTGCCCATGTGTTTTAGTGTTCATAAATATATGTGATATGATGATTGGATGAAAAATTTATGAGCCGGAATATCGAGACCAACATGTACTGCAGTGCTTTTATTTACTGGCTACATACATTTTACATGTAGACCCCTCAGTGGTACATTCATGTACAATTCTGACAGGGACGCAGCGGGTCTTGTAAGTAATATCTTACCAAAGGCCGTACTGTACATTTATCTTACAATTTATAAAGTGTGCTACAGGTATCATTAGTCCATGTATCATGTGTATGTAATCATCTGGAAAAAGTGAGGTAAAGCACATGCCAAACAAGTGCCATTATTATGGTGTCTTTGGTTCATAAATGTATATATACAGTACATGTACTAATGAGATATAACCTCCACTTTCGTATATTACATATTAATCATATGATTTTGGAATATTTATCATACATATATGTCTGTTCACTCATGCGTAACACTCAGTCAGCCAGTGTATTGTGTAATCCAACCCAGGAGATGTCTTCACTGATCATTGCCAAACATTATGCTAACCAAATACTTTGTCCACTTGGCCTAACATTGCACTCTGTCATGTTCCATTAGGTTGTATCATGCTGCAGTATTAAGATATGCTTTTTGTCTCATCTTTTTCTGTATTCAATGAATTGAACCATGTGAGGTTATTGGGGGCAATGGACAGAATTTATACATGTAACAGTATTTGCCTGACTGGGCAAGAGTTGTCATGATTGTGAAAAGTATAATATGTACACTGGTGCATATTATATTGTACCATTATATTACCGGTACTCAGAAATGATAAATCACAACCCCTCATCACTCATGATGCACCTGTCAGTTTGTTTCGTTGAACCAGAATACATCATCAGGAGTGAGTGAGTGTTTAGTATTTATGCCTTACATGTAATTTGTCCTCAATAAGCTATATGATTCAACTATAAAATGACATCTTTGGAATTGTTTAAAATATTACATTTATGTATTGTACATTATTTTTGTGAGGCTGAAACTTCCAGTTGAGGATTACCTATACTTCCCCAATATATTTGCAATGTGTGAAAAAAAGTCATCCTGTTCATTTGTGGTAGAAATTTTTCAACGAAATGACGATCGTGTTAACTTGTGACAGGATGTTTTTTCAAACTGCTCTTTATCATGCAGAGAGGTGCACAACACAGATACGGAACATGTACTTTCAAGAAGTTGTTAATAATTTCTCCTTACCTGAGTTTTGCTTTTTGTTGATAAATTGATATATACAGCTACCTAGCTATTCCATCAAAGAAGGGTGCACCACCCTTCCTTAACTTTGTAAATCCCAACCTTTTTCCTACAAAATATAAACATACAGGAATGGAATTGAGCATCCTGCTTTTATTTCGAAGAGAGTTTAATAGCACCTTACTTTATAAAATACATGTACACTGTACCAAAAACTCACCCTTTTGCAGTTTCTACAGCAACTCTCAGCTGGACCAGAAAAAATTACAGTGGGAAATCCAAAATAGCCAAGGATGATTTTTCGCAGACATTTATCCTCATTTCGGCAAAACTGCACCATGTCTGGCGACAGTCCTGGTCTGTTGGATGCCAAATCACTGTTGTTGAAATACATAATAGCCTTGGACTGCTGTCCTTTCCTCCCAGATCTGCCTATTTCTTGGAAATACTTCTCAATTGTGGTGGGTGGGCGGAAATGAATTACTCTTGAAACTGCGGGTGAATCCAAACCCATACCCAAGGCCACAGTAGCAAGAACAAGGCGAACAGTAGGTTGTTGTTTCCTCAGCTGGTCCACTACATGGGCTTTCATCTTTGGTGTATAGTCTTTGTGGTACATTGCAAAGATTCGATTTTCTGGTGTTTTTTCTGCACCAGGCAAGTATCCTTCTGAAGATAAGTTGCAGTCTATGTACTGGTAGTAATAACCTAGGGCATCTAGGTTGTCAACATAACCAATAGTAACTGGGAAATCCAGGGTTTTTTTTTCTCTGAGCTCATCACACAGTGGCTTTATGAGGTCATCATATTTGTCGAACTTTCTTATGTTCGGGAGGCGCCGTCGAATGTCTAGGAAGATGTTCGGGCGGTCTGGATTAAGTTGAACAATTTCTGTGTTTTTCAAGTCCAAAGATTCTATTAATTTTTTTAAAGGAGCCTGTGCTAGAGTCGCTGTGACAGCAAGGTGGACAGCATTGCTGAATAGTGCATTTACCTCTGAAAGTTTGGTAAATGCAGTTCTGAACTGATCACCCCTATAAAAATAGAAAAAGCACAAAATTGCACATCAATAAATGCAAAAGGTAAGGGGAATAACAGAATTAATTGCCTTTGACAACTATGATTTTCTCATTATCTCTCAATTGAATATATATTTTCCACAATCAATCAATGCCAATGTTTCCACCTCTTCTTGCAATGTGTTGCTATAAACATGATAAATGACTAAGTATGGTGAATACATTTTTAAATGATTATGCAGTAACTGTATGGATGATGCAAGAAATTAAATGTTTATTGATATGTATGGGTAATGTCCTTTTCTACTTACCACTCATAAACCATATGAACTTCGTCCACAGCAACACAGCCTGTCTGTTCCTGGTATACAGATGTCCTTAAAATTTTCCCCATCTGTGAGTTGCAAACTAAGGCTTCTGGGTGAGAATAAACCAGAACATACTCCCCATTCTTCAATGATGTTAGGGACACCGCTTTCTCTGTAAATACAGCACTCTCCTCTTCCTCCTCACTTGTATCCGAACCACTCTCCTGGTTATCTGTACCACTGGTATGTCCCCTCAGGATCTCATAAGTTGTTCCTCCTGTCCCACCAATATTTAAATAGCAGGCTTTAATGCCTCTTTCTGCCAGAGATGCCTGTAAGGCAAAATGACATGTGGTATAGAGTTAAAGTCTTGATCAACTAAGGTCTCAGAAATACCTGAAAGTATGTAAACCAATAAAAACTTTGATGCTTAGTTTCATGATTTTGCCATTGATGTTGCACCCAAGTTGAACAACAATAACATGTTCCATGGCCCAGGTCAAGGTACCAGCCTCATTTAAGCCTGAATGGCCATAACTGAGGTTGCCATCAGAAATTGTACTAAAACCGGGTTTCTGACACCAAAATGACTATTTTTTATATTGACAGTTGTATTTTGGAGTCAGGGCTCACTGCAATCAAAAGCTGGAGTAGAATGACCTCATTCGAACGGACAGTTTGTGGTCAGATTTATACAGTAAATAACAACATATCTTACTCAATTAGTGTCAAAACAACATTCGTGCATAATTTAGCTTTCTGTAAATCGAATTTGATGTTAAAACCCCAAAAAACAACACATCAATGGCCGGGAAGTTTGAGACTGAAGGAGGCAAAAGTGAATTTAGCGGACAAATAATATTGACTGAACTTCCCTGCTAGTCTATATCAGACAATTGTAGGTAGCTAAATTATTTATGAATGCGCTGTCTAAATGGGGCCTCATACTGCCCGCTCAAAAGACGGCAGTCAACTCCGACTTTTTGATTGCAATGAACCCCGACTCCAAAATACGTTCGTCAGTATAACAAAACAGTCATTTTGGAGTCAGAAACCCAGACTAATAAGCCTCTTTCGAGTTTGGCTAAAACCCCACGACATCACGCGAGAAATGAGTTCAGGGGTATAACTTTCACTGACTAGCCGTTCATTTAACATTAGTGTCAATGGTGACTGACGGTTATTGTGTGGTTTTGTCTTTGATTCTTTACTTCTAAATCATTTCTTTAATCTTTTTTTGAAGCACACCAGAAGCTATCAGTTGCGTTTTTGTCAGTTGACTGTCAATAAAAATATTTATATTGCGTGGGTACGCTTCGAAGTTGTCAAAAACTAACATTGAAAACACAACTACGACTTGTTATTTTTCTGTTAGAAATAATATTATTTTTCTGTCCGTCAAAAAGAAATACCTAATGGCTTTGTATGTATCTTGATACATGTATGTCTCAGAAAAAGACTCTTGTAAAAGTATAGATTGTAAGCTGAGAATCACAGACATAACAACAGGGTTAGAGCCGATCTCCATAAGCACTAATGTTAATCGGACAGCCGATCGGTGAAAGTTATACCCCTAAACACGGGTCTCCGTCTCGCGTGATCTCAAAGGGACTTCCGCCAAACCCGAAAGGGGCTTATTGAAATGATGTCTTTTATGTGTGATATTTTACTAATTGTCTGCATCTGTCAAAGCCACATTGTAGGGCCTACATGCAACTGATTTCAGCAGAAGTGTAACTTAAAACAACAGCCTAAAATATGACTGATTTCAGAATAAGAACATTTAAAGTATCACTGGGCACCTAGGTACAAGGGCATGTACAGTAAAAGAGTCAGAGCATAAAATAAATAAGCCAAAATACTCATGACATACATGTACATGTAAGATATGCAGTATCGGTAACACTTGTAATATAGGCTAGCCTAGTTCCAGTGCCCAATTGCTCACTAAACTATAATTACCAAATACTGGCTTGTTAACTCACCGGACTGCTAAACGACAAACACTGAGACTGTGAGAGATAGATCATGGTTCATTAGAGGCTGTATTTAATATAAAGCACATGGCTATCGAGTGGCTAGCTAATTCCAATATATATGTTCTTTGGATGAGAGTGGGCTACATTTTATACTAAGGGTCATTTTATTTTACACATGGTCACTACTCTCCTCTTCACCTTTGATTAATTAATATCAAACTAAACAGAAGTGATTAAACATGCAACACAATTACTAGCAATTAACTAGAACTAATAAAAACTAGAAATCATGCAGTTCAATTTAAATGTCTAAAGACACAATTGACCCTTTACTAGCTTTAGTCACCTGAATGATTTTATAATATTATATTATTACAATTTACATGCATGTACATTGTACATTGGGACATTAGTCCCAGGTGACTATCTTGCCATTCTGTTGTTTCTATATAATATACCGGTACAACAGAATGGCAAGATAGTCACCTGGGGCTATGTACTGATGATGTAGATTGTAGGCGAACTATTCTCGAACAATATGACATTGTAAGGCTATACTTACTACTTGATCCTGCATTATGGAATTAAGTGGTGTCACTACGAAAGTTATCATAGGTTTAGTCTTGTTCCAGCGCCTTTGTAGGACCCATGGCATAAGCTGGAAAATGACACTCTTCCCATACCCTGTCGGCAACACGGCTACCACATCCTTCCCAATATACGCCGCCTTTAAAGCCTCGACTTGCTTCTGTTTTAGATCGAACGATACACCTAACTTCTCTTTAGCATACTCCAATGCCTTGTTGAACTCTTCTTCCACTTGTACCCCTTGCATAGCGATATTACAGCTGACATTTAGTCGGTTTACAGTCAACGTTTAATTGTTGTTGTTGTATTGCTGGCCTGTTCACAATGGCGGAGGGTAGACATATAGTCCCTGTATTTCCTCAACGATAATTCAAAACTTAAGCGTGTGTACCAAAAACGAAATACAAGCCAACATAAAGAATCTGATAAAGATCACGTACAAATCAATTTTGGAAGTAAGTTTGATTACCCAAATTTTGGGTAAAATGGCTTGGAACGGCCTGAGAGGTCTGTCGCGTTCACGTTGTAGCAGGGGATCTCGCGAGAATGAGATTGCGCCATTGTTATGTCTATGCTTTGCGTTCATGTCTGACGTCACGTCAAAACCACCATCGGTGAGAAAAGTACGAGTCTGAACTTTAAATTCTTTGCGTGTGAATTTCCACAAGGGATATGGCAGTTTATGATTCAGATTATTTGTTTCTATTTGTTCAACTAACTTTTAATTCGTACGTTTTCCGCGTTACAACAGTCTATAACAAATTACCATAACCAATGCGAGGAATGGTCACGTTACATTGATTAACTTGGATCTGGCGTGCTAAAATCGCCGTCATAACTATGGGATGTTTTCTCTCTCGAAACCGAAATAACGTTCTTCTACAAATTTATGACATCACGAATGATTTTTTTTATATTTAAAATAGTGGCCTTTGGAATTTGCTTTTCTTTTTTTATCACTTTCCTCTCTTGTGATTGCGATTCCAAGAGAACTTCTGTTCGGATCTTCATTACATTTCACAGACAGGTTGCCATTATGGTCTAGTTATTCGACATATATTTTTTTTTCAGTTGTGTATTAAAATAGCCGCTAGGCGACAGTTTACTAGTCAATAGGAAAACTTGTAGCTGAGAAAGAAGTGATAAAGCGTTTGGTGTGGGAAGTAAAATAATAAATACTACTTTTTCTTGAGATAAATCATTGTTCACACGCATCTTCATTACCGAAACCAGTATTAATCTACCACTGCAAACGTTCCCAAATCCTATAGGCGTGTTTTGCGTCTCTGTATATTGGATTTGGCAATACGTGCACTGCTATTTTCAATTCGTGACTAGCTTCAATATGGTAGCCTCCGTCATACAGCCGACGTTAGATGATCTTGTACAACCTGCCGAGTGTGAGCCGATTGAAGGTTGTTGCAGAAAACATGGATGTACGCTAATATAGTCTAGAGACCGGGAAGAATGAAAAGTGTGTGAAGCGGTCCAGCTTGGTAGGTTAGTACATTGTTAAATCTGGCCTCTGTTTCATTTGTGCAGCTACACCGCTCGTCCAGGAGCGCGGAAATTCAGGAGCCTCTGCAGCCCCTGGACCCTCGTCAGAAAAGCCAACATCATTAAAAATAATGACGTCGCAGTGACGTCATGGCATAACGTTATTTTACTCCATACTTTTGTGAGCTATGCTAGATGACGGTATGAATTAGTTTGCCGTCTTTCTATTTCATAACAATTTTCAGAACTTAAAATGGATATAAAACAAAACTTTTGGAATGACTGGTAAAAGCGGTTTTTAGTTTGATATATTTATGCTTATTTGAAAGCCATCAAACAATTGAAGTGGATGTGACCATGTTTATTTTCTCCGTCGTTTTTTTACGGGTGCATCCCCTTACTTTTTGTTTGCACTGGTCCAATGGAAGAGGTCAGAGCAATCTTGAATTCTTCCACACAACAGGAATGACGCGTATTGTCAGGAAAGTCAAAATTGAAATAGTTTTCTCTGAAATTTGGAAATATTATTAGCCTTAGTGGTGTTTTAGAATACAACTAAAATGTTCCTTGGGTTTCACTGTTGTAACATTAGTGACTGATCAGGGGAAGAGTATGCCTACATTATTTGTGAATGAGGCCGCAGGCCACAAATAATGTACTCTTCCCGTGACCGGTCGCTAATGTTACAACATTGAACAGCGAGGCGGATTCTATTTTTTAAATCAAATTCGGATCACCTATTTGTCCGACTCTTGTTAGCAATGTGGATGGACAGTCTTGGTGCGTGCACACTGCTAGCGATGCGACACAAAGCGGCTGTCAGCGGCAATGTTTATACATTTTATGTAATGGACGCGCGCACACTGAGAGAGACCATCGCTAGGGATGACGCGGTTTGGAGTTTTCGGAGTAAAGCCACTTTCTACAAGAGAAACTTCCTTCTTGTCCAGCCAGCCCCAACTGAAGAAATCACTTTCACAAATCAAGTTTGCGATCCGTTTACAGGCAGCCTCACTTTCTGATAGTGTTCTAATCTATGGTGGTCGCCAAGATCAGTTCGATGATCTCTTGTTTCAAGATACAATAGACCAAAATGAGCAGAACTGGAGTGAGTATAGGCTATCACTCCATTCTAACAGCGATAGATACATTGCGCAAGTCTTTTAATGACCTTACCAAAGCTTGTAAAGCAGATTTAGAAACAAAACTGAATCAAAGAAATATTTGTTCAACAAAAAATAGAAAAATTGACATCCTATAATTCAGAAAACGAAGATGTTTCAAGCCAATCATCAACCGAAAATGATACATACATTAGAGACAGCAGTGATTCTACAGCTGAGGAAAGCGACGAGGAAGAAGTAGTTGGATGCGACGATCGCTTACTTAGAAGTAATGATGGCCTAAAACGAATTTTTCTAAATTGACCTCTCACCCCGGATCCCCGCTCTGCTGTGATAATGTTGGCAAGAAGTTAACAACCCGCCACCTTAACTAAAATACAACTAATATGTACATCGATATGACACTTGTATATCTGACGATGAATCAAGTGCTCTCCACACACCTGGATTTTCCGTCTAAAAATGTCACACCTGCAAGTGATATTCAAACGAAGGAAAAGGAAAAGTTTGAAGGCTCTGTGATTCAACATTTAATCCACAAATATTCTTCAGAAATGTCACAACGAAGTGTCCTCCTTAACCTTGGTGTTTTTGATGAAAATCATAGCAGTACTCAAGGTGGCATTGGGATATACATGTATGAAAAACTACTGAGCTACGTTACATGTGTTCATGATACGCCACTCCCGACAGATGTGTTTGGGTACGGTTTGAGCTGCGAGAGGGGTAATGACGCAACTAAAGCACGTTTTGTGTGGGCTGAATCCTAGGGAGCGCTTGGAAGGGCTCGAACCTGCAACCCAGGAATTTCACAAGGAGATGATCTTATTGCAAGACATTTCTACGAGTTTTTAAAGGCTCAAGCGCGACAGAAAGAGGAACTCTTTATTTCGTTAAAAATCTGTGTAATTCCAGGCAGACAAAAGCAGACATTGCAGAAAATACATGTCTAGGCTACCAATCCACACTAACAGTGATAGATGAATTGCACAAGGGTTTTGATGACGCCTCCAAAGCTTGTAAAGCAGATTTAGAGGCAAAACTGAATCAAGGAAATATTTGTTCACCAAAAGACCTTGACCGTGATCCTGATATCTCAGCTTGTATGTCAACTCCAGGGAACATAGAAATTGAAAAATAGACATCCTCTGATTCTGAAAACGAAATGATGGCCTGAAACGAATTTTTCTAAATTAACTTTTCACCCCTGACCCCCGCTCTGCTGTGATAATGTTGGCAAGAAGTTAACAACCCGCCACCTTAACTAAAATACATTTAATATGTACATCGATGGTGCATTTGTATATCTGACGATGAATCAAGTGCCCTCTACACAACTGGATTTTTCGTCTAAAAATGTCACACCTGCAAGTGATATTCAAACGAAGGAAAATGAAAAGTTTGAAGGCTCTGTGATTCAACATTTAATTCACAAACATTCTTCAGAAATGTCACAACGAAGTGTCCTCGTTAACCTTGGTGTTTCTGATGAAAATCCTAGCAGTACTGAAGGTGTCATTGGGATATATGAAAACCTACTGAGCAACGTGCCATGTGTTCCCGATACGCCATTCCCGAAAGTTGTGTTTGGGTACGGTTTGAGTTACACGAGGGGTAATAGCGCTTTGCTGACCGCTTTAATCTGAAAGCTTGATTTTTTTATTGAGTTTTTTATTATGTTCCATTTAATTTTCTTTTCTTCGACCTTGCTCTTAAAGGAACAGAGAATCTTTGAAAGCTTGTATTGGTTTTGAATTATCCTCGAGTAAAATTGTTCAAGACTGTTGAAACAACAGAGCACTGTCACGGTTATTTAGCGGAAGTTAATTTGCTAATATACATTACAGCTGTATAAAATCTTATTTTAGAATATGAAAGTAATCCTGGGATACCTTGGTGGATATGGAATTAGTTTTTACACCAAGTATTATACTGATTACTTGATTGGCTTTCTATGTCACAGTCCACTTATATGATATTGTTATAAGGTTTCGAGAGGGAGGTTGGTTGGTCGATAAATGTTTTACGCCGCACTCGAGATAATTTCATTTACATGGCGGCGTTGCCAGGTTCAGTGGTGGAGTAAACTGCACTCATTGCCCAGAGGATGATCTTATTGCAAGACATTCCTACGAGTTTTTAAAGGCTCAAGCGCGACAGAAAGGGGAACTCTTTATTTCGTTAAAAATCTGTGTAATTTCAGACAGACAAAAGCAGACATTGCAGAAAATACATGTCTAGGCTACCAATCCACACTAACAGTGATAGATGAATTGCGCAAGGGTTTTGATGACGCCTCCAAAGCTTGTAAAGCAGATTTAGAGACAAAACTGAATCAAGGAAATATTTGTTCACCAAAAGACCTTGACCGTGATCCGGATATCTCAGCTTGTATGTCAACTCCAGGGAACATAGAAATTGAAAAATAGATATCCTCTGATTCTGAAAACGAAAATTTTTCAAGTCATTCATCAACCCAAAATTAGATATACATGAGCGACAGCAGTGATTCTGCAGTTGAGGAAAGCGACAAGGAAGAAGTAGTTCAATGCGACGATCGCTTACTTGGAAGTAATGATGGCCTGAAACGAATTTCTCTAAATTAACTTTTCATCCCGGATCCCCGCTCTGCTGTGATAATGTTGGCAAGAAGTTAACAACCCGCCACCTTTACTAAAATACATTTAAAATGTACATCGATATGGAACTTGTATATCTGACGCACTTGTATATCTGACGATGAATAAAGTGCCCTCTACACAACTGGATTTTTCGTTCAAAAATGTCACACCTCCAAGTTATATCCAACGAAAGAAAAGGAAAAGTTTGAAGGATCTGTGATTCAACATTTAATCCACAAACATTCTTCAGAAATGTCACAACGATGTGTCCGCGTTAACCTTGGTGTTTCTGATGAAAATCCTAGCAGTACTCAAGGTGTCATTGGAATATATGAGAAACTACTGAGTTACGTTCCATGTGTTCCCGATACGCCACTCCCGAAAGTTGTGTTTGGGGACGGTTTGAGCTTAGCCGAGATTTCTCGGCTCTGCCGAATTTTTTATTTCTCTCCGTGTTCGTCTTAAGGCGACAAGACACATTAGCAGCCACATAATACCAGTCGCCGTAAGACCGATAATCCGGGCTAGGTTTGAGCTGCGAGAGGGGTAATGACGCAGCTAAAGCACGCTTTCTATGGGCTGAATCCTAGGGAGCGCTTGGAAGGGCTCGAACCTGCAACCCAGGAATTTCACAAGGAGATGATCTTATTGCAAGACATTCCTACGAGTTTTTAAAGGCTCAAGCGCGACAGAAAGGGGAACTCTTTATTTCGTTAAAAATCTGTGTAATTTCAGACAGACAAAAGCAGACATTACAGAAAATACATGTCTAGGCTATCAATCCACACTAACAGTGATAGATGAATTGCACAAGGGTTTTGATGACGCCTCCAAAGCTTGTAAAGCAGATTTACAGACAAAACTGAATCAAGGAAATATTTGTTCACCAAAAGACCTTGACCGTGATCCTGATATCTCAGCTTGTATGTCAACTCCAGGGAACATAGAAATTGAAAAATAGACATCCTCTGATTCTGAAAACGAAATGATGGCCTGAAACGAATTTTTCTAAATTAACTTTTCACCCCGGACCCCCGCTCTGCTGTGATAATGTTGGCAAGAAGTTAACAACCCGCCACCTTAACTAAAATACATTTAATATGTACATCGATGGTGCATTTGTATATCTGACGATGAATCAAGTGCCCTCTACACAACTGGATTTTTCGTCTAAAAATGTCACACCTGCAAGTGATATTCAAACGAAGGAAAATGAAAAGTTTGAAGGCTCTGTGATTCAACATTTAATTCACAAACATTCTTCAGAAATGTCACAACGAAGTGTCCTCGTTAACCTTGGTGTTTCTGATGAAAATCCTAGCAGTACTGAAGGTGTCATTGGGATATATGAAAACCTACTGAGCTACGTGCCATGTGTTCCCGATACGCCACTCCCGAAAGTTGTGTTTGGGTACGGTTTGAGTTACACGAGGGGTAATAGCGCTTTGCTGACCGCTTTAATCTGAAAGCTTGATTTTTTTATTGAGTTTTTTATTATGTTCCATTTAATTTTCTTTTCTTCGACCTTGCTCTTAAAGGAACAGAGAATCTTTGAAAGCTTGTATTGGTTTTGAATTATCCTCGAGTAAAATTGTTCAAGACTGTTGAAACAACAGAGCACTGTCACGGTTATTTAGCGGAAGTTAATTTGCTAATATACATTACAGCTGTATAAAATCTTATTTTAGAATATGAAAGTAATCCTGGGATACCTTGGTGGATATGGAATTAGTTTTTACACCAAGTATTATACTGATTACTTGATTGGCTTTTTATGTCACAGTCCACTTATATGATATTGTTATAAGGTTTCGAGAGGGAGGTTGGTTGGTCGATAAATGTTTTACGCCGCATTCGAGATAATTTCATTTACATGGCGGCGTTGCCAGGTTCAGTGGTGGAGTAAACTGCGCTCATTGCCCAGAGGATGATCTTATTGCAAGACATTCCTACGAGTTTTTAAAGGCTCAAGCGCGACAGAAAGGGGAACTCTTTATTTCGTTAAAAATCTGTGTAATTTCAGACAGACAAAAGCAGACATTACAGAAAATACATGTCTAGATTACCAATCCACACTAACAGTGATAGATGAATTGCGCAAGGGTTTTGATGACGCCTCCAAAGCTTGTAAAGCAGATTTAGAGACAAAACTGAATCAAGGAAATATTTGTTCACCAAAAGACCTTGACCGTGATCCTAATATCTCAGCTTGTATGTCAAATCCAGGGAAAATAGAAATTGAAAAATAGACATCCTCTGATTCTGAAAACGAAAATGTTTCAAGTCATTCATCAACCAAAAATTAGATATACATGAGCGACAGCAGTGATTCTGCAGTTGAGGAAAGCGACAAGGAAGAAGTAGTTGGATGCGACGATCGCTTACTTGGAAGTAATGATGGCCTGAAACGAATTTCTCTAAATTAACTTTTCACCCCGGACCCCCGCTCTATAGTGATAATCTGGCAAGAAGTTAACAACCCGCCACCTTAACTAAAATACATTTAATATGTACATCGATATGGCACTTGTATATCTGACGATGAATCAAGTGCCCTCTACACAACTGGATTTTTCGTCTAAAAATGTCACACCTGCAAGTGATATTCAAACGAAGGAAAAGGAAAAGTTTGAAAGCTCTGTCATCCAACAGTTAATCCACAAACATTCTTCAGAAATGTCACAACGATGTGTCCGCGTTAACCTTTGTGTTTCTGATGAAAATCCTAGCAGTACTCAAGGTGTCATTGGAAAATATGAGAAACTACTGAGCTACGTTCCATGTGTTCCCGATACGCCACTCCCGAAAGTTGTGTTTGGGGACGGTTTGAGCTTAGCCGAGAAATCTCGGATCTGTCGAATTTTTTATTTCTCTCCGTGTTCGTCATAAGGCGACAAGACACATTAGCAGCCACATAATACCAGTCGCCGTAAGACCGATAATCCGGGCTAGGTTTGAGCTGCGAGAGGGGTAATGACGCAGCTAAAGCACGCTTTCTATGGGCTGAATCCTAGGGAGCGCTTGGAAGGGCTCGAACCTGCAACCCAGGAATTTCACAAGGAGATGATCTTATTGCAAGACATTCCTACGAGTTTTTAAAGGCTCAAGCGCGACAGAAAGGGGAACTCTTTATTTCGTTAAAAATCTGTGTAATTTCAGACAGACAAAATCAGACATTGCAGAAAATACATGTCTAGGCTATCAATCCACACTAACAGTGATAGATGAATTGCACAAGGGTGTCGATGACGCCTCCAAAGCTTGTAAAGCAGATTTAGAGGCAAAACTGAATCAAGGAAATATGTATTCACCAATTGACCCTGATCTTGATATCTCAGCTTGTATGTCAACTTCAGGTAACATAGAAGTGGGAAAAGTAACACCCTCTTATTTAGAAAATGAAGATGTTTCAAGTCATTCATCAACCAAAAATTAGATATACATGTGCGACAGCAGCGACTCTGCAGCTGAGGAAAGCGACGAGGTTCAAAACCGGACATTCCATAATCTGATGGAATGTCCGGTTTTAAACACCCAAAGGGAAATAATGTTTGACATAATCCAAAATAAATCAAATGTATTAGATATTAAGGAAACCCTCTTCCTGTTTGGTGACTGTCAACTTAGTGATGCGGAAAATGCTGTGATAGCTGATTCACTGTGCAATTTCATTAAATCTTCTTAAAGATTTGCACACTGACCTCCGGAGATCATATTGAAAAAGTTATTCTGTCAGATCTCTGGCCCCGGTATATAATATTTTATTGACGCTGAAGTAAATGTTAGGCCCGTAGGCGTTGCGAAGTTTCGGTATATAACTGTCACGGTACCTTCTTCCTGACAACGAATAAATGTCTTTCCGTCGATTACTCGCTTGCTGTTCGTTGGTAACCTAAACCAACAAACCATCTCACCAGTAGACCCACATACCCATACTAAGTTTATTTATGGTTGTACAAACATCCATCTAACTAAAGATTACAAATAGTAATATTTCAAGTATTTCTGTTTATATCATGTACCTATGCTTACTCTTGTCGTTACTATTATCACTGTAACGTAAACGGACCAGCGCAATAAGTCTCGGCTTAATGCTGTTCCGTAATCAAAATAAAATATGTTTAAACCAAAGCGACGAGGAAGAAGTAGTTGGATGCTACGATCGCTTACTTGTAAGTAATGATGGCCTGAAACGAATTTTTCTTTATGGACCTTTCAACCTGGACCTCCGCTCTGTTGTGATAATGTTGGCAAGAAGGTAACAACCCGCCACCTAAACTCCAATACAACTAATATGTACATCGATATGGCACTTGTATATCTGACGCACTTGTATATCTGACGATGAATCAAGTGCCCTCTACACAACTGGATTTTTCGTTCAAAAATGTCACACCTCCAAGTTATATCCAACGAAAGAAAAGGAAAAGTTTGAAGGATCTGTGATTCAACATTTAATCCACAAACATTCTTCAGAAATGTCACAACGATGTGTCCGCGTTAACCTTGGTGTTTCTGATGAAAATCCTAGCAGTACTCAATGTGTCATTGGAATATATGAGAAACTACTGAGCTACGTTCCATGTGTTCCCGATACGCCACTCCCGAAAGTTGTGTTTGGGGACGGTTTGATCTTAGCCGAGAAATCTCGGCTCTGTCGATTTTTTTTTTCTCTCCGTGTTCGTTATAAGGCAACAAGACACATTATCAGCCATATAATTCCAGTCGCCGTAAGACCGATAATCCGGGCTAGGTTTGAGCTGCGAGAGGGGTAATGACGCAGCTAAAGCACGCTTTCTATGGGCTGAATCCTAGGGAGCGCTTGGAAGGGCTCGAACCTGCAACCCAGGAATTTCACAAGGAGATGATCTTATTGCAAGACATTCCTACGAGTTTTTAAAGGGTCAAGCGCGACAGAAAGGGGGCTCTTTATTTCGTTAAAAATCTGTGTAATTTCAGACAGACAAAAGCAGACATTGCAGAAAATACATGTCTAGGCTATCAATCCACACTAACAGTGATAGATGAATTGCACAAGGGTTTTGATGACGCATCCAAAGCTTGTAAAGCAGATTTAGAGGCAAAACTGAATCAAGGAAATATTTGTTCACCAAAAGACTTTGACCTTGATCCTGATATCTCAGCTTGTATGTCAATTCCAGGGAAAATAGAAATTGAAAAATAGACATCCTCTGATTCCGAAAACGAAAATCTTTCAAGTCATTCATCAACCGAAAATGATATATACATGAGCGACATCAGTTATTCTGCAGCTGAGGAAAGCGGCGATGAAGAAGTAGTTGGATGCGACGATAGTTTATTTGGAAGTAATGTTGGCCAGAAACAAGACCTTTCACCCGGGATTTACCCTGTGCTAGGGTAATGTTGGCAACCCGTCTAAAAATGTCACACTTTCAAGTGATATTCAAACGAAGGAAAAGGAAAAGTTTGAAGGCTCTGTGATTCAACATTTAATCCACAAACATTCTTCAGAAATGTCACAACGAAGTGTCCTCGTTAACCTTGATGTTTCTGATGAAAATCCTAGCAGTACTCAAGGTGTCATTGGGATATATGAAAACCTAATGAGCTACGTTCCATGTGTTCCCGATACGCCACTCCCGAATGTTGTGTTTGAGCTGCATCTGAAAGCTTGATTTTTTTATTAATTTTTTTATTATGTTCCATTTAATTTTCTTTTCTTCGACCTTGCTCTTAAAGGAACAGAGTATCATTGAAAGTTTGTATTGGTTTTGAATTATCCTCGAGTAAAATTGTTCAAGACTGTTGAAACAACAGAGCACTGTCGCGCTTATTTAGCGGAAGTTAATTTGCTAATATAAATTACAGCTATATAAAATCTTATTTTAGATTATGAAAGTAATCCTGGGATACCTTGGTGGATATGGAATTAGTTTTTACACCAACAATTATACGGATTACTTGATTGGCTTTCTATGTCACAGTCCATTTATATGATATTGTTATAAGGTTTCGAGAGGGAGGTTGGTTGGTCGATAATTGTTTTACGCCGCACTCGAGATAATTTCATTTACATGGCGGCGTTGCCAGGTTCAGTGGGGGAGTAAACTGCGCTCATTGCCCAGAGGATGGTCTTATTGCAAGACGTTCCTACGAGTTTTTAAAGGCTCAAGCGCGACAGAAAGGGGAACTCGTTATTTCGTTAAAAATCTGTGTAATTTCAGACAGACAAAAGCAAACATTACAGAAAATACATGTCTAGGCTATCAATCCACACTAACAGTGATAGATGAATTGCACAAGGGTTTTGATGACGCCTCCAAAGCTTGTAAAGCAGATTTACAGACAAAACTGAATCAAGGAAATATTTGTTCATCAAAAGCCCTTGATCTTGATATCTCAGCTTGTATGTCAACTTGAGGTAACATAGAAATGGGAAAAGTAACACCTCTTATTTAGAAAATGTAGATGTTTCAAGCTAATTTTTCAAAAATTTCACACCTGCAAGTGATATCCAAACGCAGGAAAAGGAAAAGTTTGAAGGCTTTGTGATTCAACATTTAATCCACAAACATTCATCAGAAATGTCACAACGAACTGTCCTCGTTAACCTTGGTGTTTCTGATGAAAATCCGAGCAGTACTCAAGGTACCATTGAAATATATGAAAAACTACTGAGCTACGTTACATGTGTTCCCGATACGCCACTCCCCAAAGTTGTGTTTGGGTACGGTTTGAGCTGCATGAGGGGTAATGGCGCTTTGCTGACCGCTTTAATCTGAAATCTTGATTTTTTAAAAAAAAATATTATGTTCCATTTAATTTTCTTTTCTTCGACCTTACTCTTAAAGGAACAGAGAAATCTTTGAAAGCTTGTATTAGTTTTGAATTATCCTCGAGTCAAATTGTTGAAGACGGTTGAAACAACAGAGCACGGTCACGGTTATTTAGCGGGAAGCTAACTTGCTAATATACATTACAGCTGTATAAATCTTATTTTAGAAGTAATTCTGGGATACCTTGGTGGATATGGAATTAGTTTTTACACCAAGTATTATACTGATTACTTGATTGGTTTTCTATGTCACACTCCACATATGATATTGTTACAAGGTTTCGAGAGGGAGGTTGGTTGGTCGATAAATGTTTTACGCCGCACTCGAGATAATTTCATTTACAAGGCGGCGTTGCCAGGTTCAGTGGGGAGTAAACTGCGCTCATTGCCCAGAGGAAAACCACAACCTTCGACGAGTGGCTGGCAACTCTTCTACCTACGGGGATCGATTAAACAAACCACTCATACATTTTCTCAATTTTTGTTTTGCTCCAAGTGGGATTCTAACTTGCTTAAGTAATCATCATACAGCACATGATTCATGGATACACCAGCAAAGTGACATCCAACCCCAGCAGTGTTCAAAACAATATCCAGATCATGATTGTATTTGGCGAACAATGTAGGAGACAAAATTCCACCTTGCCGAACTCCGTTGGATACCGTGAAGAATGTGGAATCCACGAATTTTTGGCTTGTACTCCAAACGTATAACACATTTACAATGCATAGAGGAACATTGCGATCAATCAGCTTTTAAAAAATCCAGTGATTAACTCGATCGAATGCTTTACTTGCATCTAAAAACTCATAAATGCTGGACTTCCATTAGATTTGTAAAAAATTCCCAACCTCTTTTAAAAGAAAAATACATTCTCAGAGGAATGTCCTGATTTAAACCCAAATTGGAAATCAGAACTGTACAATAAACTATCAGCTTCTGATAATGAAAATCAATAACTTTGGACAGAATTGTTGCAACAGCAATGGGTTGGTAGTTGTCGGACCTCGTAATATATAATAATTCTTTTATTTCAGACACAATGTGGTCCATAGAAACATGATTAAAAACAACAGACAGGTTCAGTGGTATGTAAATGAACGGCTTAACTTATTTATATAAAATATGTTGCCACTTGGAATAAAGCTTAGACGTCATAGGGACGTCAGATTTACACAATGTTCTCAACAGAACGTTTGCTGAGGATTCGAGTCTCGATTTAAACGATTTGATGAATTCAATTTTTTAGGTATCATATCCATTCTCGCCTATCATGGATCCCGCACATCAAATACATTAAAAATGCTCTTAACAGAAAATCCGTTCTCATTTTATATTACTCACTTATCCTTCCTTATCTTACGTATACAAATCCACTTTGGGGCAAAACTTTCCAAAGTCACCTCAAACCTCTCTATCTTCTTCAAAAACGAGCTGTCGGGACTATTACCTTATCTAAATTATCTCATACATTACCTATCTTAAAAAAATTCAACCTCCTTCAATTGTCAGATCTTACTCTTCATTCCACCCTAGTAATCGTGCAGAAATTCATCCATCGTCCGGACCTTCTTCCTGTAATGTGTCGCCAATTATTCACCAATCAATCTCAGGTCCATAATTATTCAACCCGCACACATAACTTTAATGTCTACAGGCCGTTCCACTTCTCAAACCATTCTTTCTATACTCTCCAAGTTTATGAACAACGATAATGGAAAAAAGCTTCCAAGCCAGTTAAAATCTATTTCTTCTATAGCCTTGTTTAAATCCAGATTGAAGGATCATCTCACCCACTTGCTGACGTTTTCGTAGTGTGTTTCATTGTGTTGAAAATAAATGTGTAAACATAATTATGTGTACAAGTCTGTATATAGCTATTTCGGCTGCTTTGATTTCTTTTCTTTGGATAGGTCACCATGTAATATAATTCTGTTACGTTTGACCTAATTACTAACAATGACATGTTTGAATGATAATTATTTTGTTTTTTTTATACAAATCCCCCCAAAAATAAAACTAAACAAATACAAGAAAATTATTTAAGTTGATAGACGGTTGTTATAATCTATCTGTAACACGTCCAACATCGGTGGTAAAAGTCAAGAATGGATCATCGTCATCCCCAAGGAGTCATCCAGTTAAATTATATGGCAAAAATTGTAAACACTGAAAGTAAAAAGATTAACTGGATGTAACATTTACAAAAGAGAAAAATCTGGTATGAAAAATGAGAGGAGACAATAACTGGAAAACATAATTGTATCGGTCTACCTCTGGTTCTCCTCAACTAGCTGAGTTTAGAAAGGACGAGTACAGTGATTCCACCTGTATTTATACTCCAAGATAGCAAAATGGTAGCTAAAGTATATGTAAATTACGCGTCATCTAACACCAAGTTTAGACATAGAAAAACCCACTAAATTGGTGTTCCCGACACGAAATTGCCATTAATAAATATGCTTCAAAATGTCATCTAACATGAAGTTTACAAACAAAGAATATCAGAAGGGATGCTCCTATTTACATTACAGCTCTGGTTATATCTTAACATCCTAATATTAATATTAACCTCTTAATAACAATACCAGTATGATGAGGGTATAATCATAAATTCCAGATACAAACATCAATCAATTAAACTGAGACGCAATGAAAACGCACCAACATTAAAATTGGTATAAATCGAATACAGTCCAATTCTTGTACATCCATCTTGCTAATCCGATTGAAGCCACGTCAGATCAATGCCAAAACATGTAAAGGTGGTGTTTCAGCGATCGCGGAAATGCAACACTGAACATGTTGCCGAAACACGAAAATGTAAACGTGGCTCAATGGTAATGTCGCGTTACATGAAATTTTCAGGCGTACATGGGGTAAAAGATGTGGCCTTTCAGAAACTAGGGTCAGTACACCTCCTACAAGACGTAGCGATATGCCAAGATTGACACCCGAGTATAGAGAACGCGCAATTGCATTAACCCAGGAAAGTTTGCCCACCAGAGCAATTGCCCGAAGGTTTGAAGGCAATATCGGCACATTGTACGACAGCACCTACAGGACGGCACATTGTCAGCTACCCGTGTTGCTGCTGCTGAGAGGGGGAGGCATGGGAACATCAGTGCGGAAACTGTACGTCGCCGACTACGCTCAGCCGGACTTCATGACAGACGGCCGTATGTTGGACCAATACTGACTCGACGCCATCGGCGGTTTGTACCCCTTGTGTTCACGTGTCACTTCAATTAAAGTTATTAAAGTCTCTGTGAGTTGTTGTTGTTTTTTTGTGCATTGGTAATTGACCGTCCTACAAACATGCCAACAATCAGATTTCAGAAGATTAATGCCTCACCAGCACACTTAATCAAAATCTGTGGTGCGTTTCCATTGCGTCTCAGTATAATTATAAAAACGCATATACATGTAACTTCCTTGGGATAAGTCCACAGGACCGCAGTCCACAGTCCACCAACTTGTTAATTTGTGGTCTTTCATTGCTCATACATGTTTCTTTTGGTGAATAAATAAATAAAATAAAATAAACAGGTCTCCGCAACATTAGTGTACCTGTCGATTTCTACATTATTTAATTTCTTCCAATCAATACCGATTGTCTTGGACACATCATTAGAGGAGCTAAGTGATGGTAAACTATCCTTGGAGTAAGTAAACATCAGAAATGCCATACTGGCTCTGTATTTCAGTAACAGGGGATTTCAAGGATCGACAGTTAAAGGAAGTTATTCTTATGTCCATGAATGATTTTGTGTGGTTATAGTCAATAATGATCACTTACCCAATGAGATTCATAGCGCATGTCCCGTTTATCAGTTCTCCAGTATCCATAAAAGTTGCCACCATCATCATCATCATCATACGACCATCGTCCGTAATATTTTCTTACAAGCACTTCAGACGATCAGAAATCAGATGCCAATAGAGTTTTGGAATGCCTACCACTGATACTTCACCAAAACAAAGGCGTATGAATCAAATTGTGTGGGCAGACTCTCACAGTTAATATCAATACCAGCCTTCTCTGATACAAATCGGTAAATATTGAGGAAACTAATCTTGTAAGAAAACGTTCCACGGATGGGTAGGTTCTCACGCCTCGTAATGTCATACATAGAGTTTTCTGCGACTTTTGCCAAGATGAAAACGATTGCAGGGGGGGTAACTTTCTCCCACCCACACATTTGATGAGACACGACACTAGAGTATAAAGAGGCATCCGGTTTGGGGCCCCAGTTGGTGCTTTTGCTGTGTGTCCGAGTTCTCATTCGTGGCGTTACCGGAACCCAGGTCAGATTTGGGGGGAGGTTCATCGCATTGCGAAACTTAGGACGAGAAGAGGACAAACCGTCCGATAGTCATCAGGATTTGATATTGACGAAGGCTGCGTATATCATATTGGCACCATGTTCGAACCCAATTGTCAACTATCACCTTACAAATCTTTGAGGATTCTATTAAGCCTATTTTATTCGATTGTCGAAAGTAAACATATCCATGGATTATTTTAATGCGTTTCTGTTAACAAGTCAAATATAAGTTCGGATATAATATTTTCAATCCAGAATATGTATTCTGAAAGCTTGATCATAATCATATTATTAGTGTTATTATTATTATTTGTGTTTAAGTAACAATCAAAATTTCTTTTTTTTTTTTGGTTGGATATTTGTGGTTCAAGTCGGTAGAACGGACACATTTCATAACTTATGCGTTGGCTGCTGAAAAAGAGACAAGAAATAAAAGAAAGTGGCTTAGCCGCAGTCACTTGCCGGTTTTACTTAGTAAATCATTGCATCAACCTCACGACACCGTTGAACATTGTTCCGCACAAGGAGTGACGTGTCAAATTGGGACGTATCCATTCTAGTGAAGAGGGATGTAGAAACCTATTGAAAATTAAAACAAACCCGCTACGTGTCATCATAAAATCAGCAACAAAGTTTATATGTCACAATCACAGAATACACTTGACTCATCTAACAGCCTTTCATCCATAGCAGCGGTCAGATCCAAGTATCCAAAGATCCATTGTGATGACGCGGCTATCTATGCATATCAAGACTAGCACTTGTCAGTACTTGGGTGCTCAAAGATATGCGCGTCATCGCGATTTAGTTTATTTATGTTCTTCAAACTCTGATAACATACTGACAATCAACACTTTTGGAAAAAAGAACAAATACCACTTAAAAACATAACATCTTGTTGATTGGCAGGTGAATTTTGTAAACTATGCAGGGAGAGCTTATAGTTCACCGTCCGTTTACCACTGGTGAAAATGTGAACTCAAATCACAGAATGTGGGCTTTATCAATGTTATTCCCAGAGTGACCTTTGACATTTACTGATGTCCTTAACTCGGGATAATCATAGTATCTCGATTAGATTTATTACAAGACATCTTTGTCTCCTAGAAAACAATCCAATTACTAAACACGCGTCTCCTAAAAAGATTGATTTATATCCCTGGTCTCGTAAGAAGCTTGATGTATGTTCATGTCCTCTGAAGGTCTATCTTATGTCCATTGTACTGAAACTATCAATTGGATTTAACGTCAGTGTGAAGATACAGGTATAGGAGTATGTTAATAGTAAATTTTTAACAATTTCATTGTCAGTACTTAGTCCACCAACAAACAATAAACGTGAAAAATAAAGAACTAAAATAGTACTTTCATTGCAGTAGAGTGCACCTTATCCATTCACATCTTATCTGCCACCAATAGTAAGGAGTGAGTGAGTGAGTGATTGGGGTTTTACGTCCTGCTCAACAGTATTTCGGTTATATGAAGACGTTGTCTCCTTGTGGCAGGGCGGATTTCCACCGCTCTTTTAGGTGCTGTCTCACCGAGACGACTTGCCGAAGACAACCAGCAAGCCCCCTCACCCAGTCACAGTATACTGACACCGGGCCAACCAGTCGCTGCTCTAACTCCTATTGCTGAGCGCCAAGCGAAGCAGTAACAGCTACCACTGTTAAAGTCTTTGGTCTGACTCGACCCGAGCTTGAACCCGGATCTCCCAGGCCTGAAGCGGACGCTCTACCGACTGAGCTATCGGGGCTGGTAGCCAATAGTAAGGAACAGTTGCATCAAGACATTCAGCCAGTTTACTTTACTTGAACGACCCTTAATACTATTCAAATTTAAAGCTATAATCGGCTTTCTGATTATGTCGACTTTTAAAGTAAATAATATATGCAGATATTTTTCGCTTGGCAATGCACAAAATATGATTTGACAAGAGTGATTCATTAACAGGGAAATTGGTTTCCCTATATTATTAGTTACATAGTTTGTTCGAGGGGGGGTACAGAAATATATGGGGTCGATAAACTGAAAATTACGCCCAATATGCCCAATATGCTGTTTACTGAACCCATATATTTCCGTGCCCTCCTTCGAACAAATCATTTACGGAATTTATCTCACCGAGGACCTAAGTTGTTCGAGACGACAGATATGGATATGGATACAGGTCACAGTTTCTGACTTCCGGATTTACCTAGGACGAAAGAAGTTCCAGATAGTTTTGTGTGTTTTTTTATATAATTTTTTCCTGGCCCCCCGCATTTTTTTTCTGGGCATTTGTGTAGTTTTTATGAAAGAACAGGGATTGAGTAACTGTCTGGAAATGATTTTAGAAGTGGAATGGGACCATTTCACGTGGATGGAGTTCTGGTATCTAGGCGTGCAAAGTGACCTCTACCCGCATTTTCTGGTCGTAGTTTAAAATTTCTACCTTCAACCTATAAAAATTGTGCTTAAAATACTCCCAAAGGACTGTTTAAGGCCCCCGCTTCTGAAGGATTTGGTTCAACGAAAGTTAGGAAAGGTGCTGTGAGAGCAGACATTAACATTACCGCAAATGGGAAATGAAGGAAAATGAAACTGTGACCTGCTGCCTGTATGGGTTGAAGACATATTTTGTGAAATAGATCAGTTTACAACAACAACACTGTGTTTGTGACTTTAAACTTGTTAGAAACACATTATAAGACCTAGAGTTTTGTTTTGATGTGTTGAAAATGTATCTTTTATGTCTTTTCTAGCAAAATATTTGCAAAAAATTGATTTCTTGAATTTTTGGGGGGGCAAAGTAATGTACATGATTATGAGTTAAATGTCTCTTGTAAGTAAATGATACTTTTCAATATAGTAGTTTACCCTTTTCTGCAATGATAGGCCATACAATCTGGTTGCTTTTCTCATTACCCTTGCCAAAAGACACAGAATACAACCCCTACCCCAATGTTTGTAAAGAATTTCGGCATTACATGACTTTTTGTAGATATTAACTTTTTATTTGGGTTTCTGACAAAAAGCTATAATTCTTACATTGGTTTGATTGTCCACATATGAGAAACATAGTAACCCCCTTTTTTAGTCTTACGAAATGCCTTTTTGTAAAAAAAAAATTTTTCAATGTTGTTTTATGTCAAACTGAATATTTTTTGTACTCTTTCAGGTAATTCCAGGCCCTGTATAAGATGAATGGAATTGTTTATCCACCTGTGAGTAGTTTTTCCTGATCCACACAGCAAAGGAATTGGAATGAGACTCTTTCTACTTTTTCCAGAGATAATTTTACAATTGGCATGACTTCACAGCTTCATTACGTTAGAAATTCGCCTCAAATAGCATGCCTAATGACACTCAGAGTTGGCATAAAACCGTTCAGAGTATAATGACCTGGGCTTTCCTGATTTTATTCAGTACCTGCATGTGTCTTACACAGTTTTCACTTGAGAGAATGCAGGAATCAATTGTTTTTAAAAATAGACCGACCTTACATTTACCCCCCCCCCCCCCCCCCCACCTATTTTTTGTATATTTTCTATTAAATCTAATCATATTTTCCCAGAAATATCCTTTTAGACCCTTGTTTGACTTTTTTGGGTGCAGTTTTGTTCTCTGGGCCTAACCTAATAATTAAGTTTATATACAAGGATACTTGTGGGCAGTTTTGAACAGAGTTTTGTGTTTGGGGACCCCAACAATAAGCCGTGTGGTATGGGTCTTTCTCCTCTGGTTTTAAGCTTTCCAGTACAATTTTGAACCTAAAATCAACCTGGGATACAAGAATAACACTTGTTTGTTCAAGCTGTTTAAATTTGGCCACAGTATGACTGACTTTGAGTAGAATTTATCCATTTAATATTAAATTTGGCAATGTACTGTGAGCGATTGGAATTCCTAATAATTACAGCTTCATACCATGATATATATTTTCCTTGTCATCAATCGTGTCATCTGACAGTGAGTCAGATATTAAAATGCTTAAGTGCTAAAATCGGGTGATGAAATTAGTCTTTGAGAGTAAGTTACCCCTGTCTCTAGGGTTTCCACCCGGCTTCCTATTCGAAGCTGCATGCAAACCTCGATACGGCGCGAGTCTAGCTTGCGAGTCGAAAACGATATGCGTCATTCTTTGTTGAGATTTTGACTCATAAAGAGTTGCCCGCCATGTTTGACGATAACCAATGCAGTTCTAAAACATCACATACCGCAAAATGTACAATTTTGGCGATGAACATGGCGACTCTTTCTGTTCGTGTTGATTTAGTCTGTCTAAAAGTTTCCCACGGTTGAGAGAGCATTGACCTGCCTATGTGTAATGTATTCGGAAACCATGATCTATCCCACTGGAATATGAAATTGAAAAATAAATTAATTGTGTACAAATTAACATGTGTCTTATATTCAAACAATACTAAGAGACACATTACAAAAACTTAGATAACTCTTTAATCACTCACTCATGCTTTTTGATGAAAACATAGATCAAAGAATCGCTGCGCCATCACGTTCACTGGCGGAGGGATAAAGCAAATTTGTACATAATAACGTTGGCAGTAAGTTGGTGACATCGTAAATTCGCTACTATTCTCATATAACTTTGTTTCGCACTCTTTCCCTCTACATGACCTTGTTCCGCTGCGCTCCACGGCGGCTCCAAAAACCAGAGAATACGAAATAAAACTAAAATCTCGCCGCAAGAATGCGGAAACACGAGAAAAATTTAATCTCGCAGAGAGAATTCGAAAATTAGCCAAAAGTGTGTTTGGAAGTAGGTCATGAACGAAGATATATGTGACGTGTTTCTACAACGCCCCGCCCAGTTTAACTGGTCGGTTAAATGTTGTACTATGGCGGTTACGTCAGGTTGAAAGCCAGTGAACTTCATAAGGGAAAGTTTACCACTATACAAACTAAATACCCTCATACGCTATTCCAGGAAACAATATTTTGAAAAAAAGTTTAATGATTGTGTGGCAGTTGGATCGTAAATGATGTACATGTAAATATTAATAAACTTATTTCATCATAATTGTTTGGCTTATTGATCGTTTTGGTGACGGCAGTTAATGTGAAATTCATGTAAGCAGACACAGTCCTCTTTTGTGTGAGCTGGTAGGCGGGGCGCGTTATGTAGAGCTTCGTGGGCTGCCGGCATTGATTGGCTCGGTAGTTCCGGTCCCGGTGCGACGGGTTATTGTGGCAGAATAGCTCGCCTGGCATTGGCACTCGTCAAGCAGCAACTGTGTTGAGACCTGGTGTTCTGTGAATGGGTGAATGGGTTCGTATGATCGATGTTTATGTCGTACAATCTAGCAGTGGTTAGCATTGCTCTTTCTCGATTTAATTGTTTTGGTGCAATCCACAACTATGAATGCCTACAAAACATTGCTCATGTTGTATTGTTTTTTTGGCAGTTGAGTGATATCACGCTGAGTGGTTTGTATGTGTAAGCCAGTATGTTTGTAATGCCTCGATCACACTGACAGGGTGAGTTGTCAAATACGACTCGAACATATAAGCTCTTTATTTATTTAATTATTCAAACGTAACTGGTAGCCTGTGTAACATGCTTGAACATATTTGGTATGTAATTGTATGTATTGTATATTGTAAGTTTTGCTTTGTAGGTTGAGGTGTTTATAATATAATTGTGTGTTGGTATAAAAAACTCTAAAAAAAGTAAATGTTATATTAACGTCTGTTTGTATTTATATTTTGCAGGGTAATTTCTTGCATTGGCTTGTTGTTACAATATACGTCATACTCGGACCCAGTCGTTCCCTTGTTGTTTCTTGGGGGATTACAGCGACTATTACATTTGGAGCCTCCAGCGAGGAATTACGTATGAAACCTGGGCGATGACATCCTCAAAGCGTACACAACTTTCCAGCAACACCCGATGATATCAACACTGAATATCCAATTCAGGGACCCCGGTGAGCGTATACATTTTCGACTATCCTATTTCGTTTCACCACTTGGAACTGTTAAATGAATTATTATACCCATGTTCCAACTGATTACCTTTGAAGTTTGCATGGCGAAATTGCATCTTCGGCAATAAACCTGCCATTTGCATGGCACTAACGTATATACAATTTTGAAAAAACAATTACGAACTTACCTTCCCTGGCTCTACGAATGTGAAATAATATTCAATGTGGTACTAAACCCCAATCAACCAGCAAAGACCCTCTGAAAGTGACTCTTGTTTAGCCTCGTGTTGATGACTCCCCGTTGGTGACGTTTTTTGTTGGTTCATCAGGACCGGATCCTCGAAAGTGACATTTGTGATATTTTTTCAAAATCATTAGAACTTGTTACTTATTTATGCCCAGAAATAACATTTACAAAGTGGCACAATTTCGAATCCATATTGATTGTTGCATTGACCTTTTACAGAGATATATAATGAACATTCAAATTCTTATCGGCTTATGATATAGTATACTTACTGTGATTTCAAATCTTTGATTTACCTATCTGTTTCTTGTTGTTTAGTGAAATTTTGTGCAATAATCATAAGTAAAAAAAAAAAAAATATGCGGATATAAAAAATAATTATACTGTACATGAACTGTGATAATGATTGCTAAGCAACTCCTATTATTTTGTCACATACCACTAAACGTAAATATGTTGCTGAGCGTTGCTTGGCTTGATCACCATTAACTTGTATCGTCCTAAATATTTTTGATTTTGATGTTACTATTGGTATTTTTTCCAAAATCCTTGACGTCTAAAAGTGTTAATGCTACCTTTTTTTCAACTTAAAGGGGCATGAGCTGCCAAAATGTTGATATTTTGACGTAAACACAGAATGTTGAAATTATCGGCTATTTTTCTCAAGACGTATAATTCAGAAGCTTTTTAGTACTTCTAGTCTCAAAAATGTACGATAAAGTATTGTTTTGAACGAACTTCGACTTGGAATGAATGAATGGTCGTCCCGGTTATTTAAATTTTGCTACTTTTCGAACACGTTTTCGGTTCGTACAGGGCACATACTGTATGGATTTTCCTCATTCCAACGCCAATCATTTAGTTTTTCGATGGCCTTCAAAGTCTCTTACTGTCGTGACGATTAGAAATTATGAAAAAAGTGTGAATTTCGGCAGCTCATGCCCCTTTAAGTGGATTTAAGCAAGCTATAATTGAACTGACTTTTCCAGAAAAAATCTTAAGCATAAATCTAGCAGTATTTAATATTCAATAGTGAATTACCCTGCTCAACGATCAAACATTTTCAAAGTTTGTTGTCTGTTGCTTTTCGTGGTGTTCGAGTTATTTATTGTGTGCTTGTGTATGTATGATGTGTGTTCGTGTTTACTACTAAAAAAAAATCTGTGCTGACTGGTGCATTGCCTTTCGAGCTGTCTTGTTTTTTTACACCGCCTGCGCTGGTGGCTTGAATTCCGAATCTTTTGTTGCGGCGGCCTACTCTGCTCCTTAGCTTGTCGTGCCTAATCATTTCATTTCAAATCCGAGTTCTGCTTACGCGTTTTTTTAATTGACTGTTAAAGTTCTCCAGCTAAGACTATAACGTTAATGCGCGAGCATATTTTCAGTCTAAACCATACTTTATCATACTTACTATAAACCGCACGATGGAACCGACGGACAGTGATATGGCCCAATTAAAAGCTACTTTAGAAAAAATGGGCGCTAAACCAAAAGCCGATACTCCAGAAGACCTTGTCATTTGGATGCGCGAGTTTTTGGCTCAACATAGTGACGTTAAACCGCAAACAACTGTAACTGTTGATCCTCCGCCCACTATCAGTTCTTCACACTTTCCAAGGTTATCTCATTTTTCCGGTAACACTATCTGTGGTAAATCAGAAAGTACATACGACTTATGGAAGTATGAGGTTGACTGTTTGCGCGCTTCGTATCCCACTCCTGTACTTACTCAAGTGGTACGTCAGTCTTTAAAAGGAGAAGCCGGTCGAGTTGTAATGCGCTTAGGGCCAAACGCTTCAATAAACTCAATTTTAGAGAAATTGGATAGTATTTACGGCGTGGTTGAAAGGAAAGAGTCGTTGTTTGCTAAATTTTACAGTGCACGTCAAGGGGAAGATGATGATGTGTCTAGTTGGGGATGTAGATTGGAAGATATTTTTGTAAAAGCAATTAGTGGGTCTGAAGGGGTAATGCCAGAAAAGAATGAGATGTTACGGTCAATGTTCTGGGCGGGTTTGAAAAAATCTTTAAAAGATGTTTCAGGACATAAGTTTGATTCAATTAAAGATTTCGATCAGCTACGTATAGCTCTGAGGCAAGTTGAGCACGAACATAATTTGTTGAAATTTTCAAGCAAAAGGCCAAGTACAGTTAAAAGTGTTACTCCACCCGAACAATCGACGGAATTAAAAGAACTTAGAGGTATGGTACATAAGCTAACAAATGAAATGGCATCTTTCAAACTTTATGATGAATCTACAGGCACTGATAATACTTCCGATCGACCAAATATTTCGTCAAATTTTACGCACTCGCGATCGCAGTCCAGTAATAGTCAACCACCATTTATTACGCCTAATTTTCAACAAACTACTCAAACCAGTGGAAGCCAACCTTTATTTGGCGGTAACGATACGCATTTAGATTCTAATCCACAGCTCGTTTTTTCACCGGAACCTCAAAGGGGTTATGATACTAATTTCATGTCGGGAGGTAGTTCTTGGAACGGTCGTGGTCGTTCAAGGTGGCGTGGTACAAGGGGTAGGTCAAGGCGAAATACAAGCAAAGAACCTCATTGTCACCGGTGTGGCCAAAAAAGGTCACCTCAATTGTTCTTGGAACGGTTGTGTCTCATCTCCCTATTCAGAAACTAGATGCTATTATCGACATTGAATGTGCAGATGGAAATCGGTTGCCGTACTCTGGTTTTATTGAGGTAGAAATAGCTATACCTGGTACAACAACGGGAAGTGAACAGTGTTTGATGTTGGTTGTGCCTGACAGTAACTATGCCCATCGAGTTCCTGTGTTGTTGGGTACCAATGTTCTATCACATTTTATGCAGTTGTGCCTAGAAAGGTATGGGGAAAGATATTTGCAAATTGCCAATTTAAATACACCTTTATATCTGTCCTTTCGCTGTTTACAGGCTAGAGAAAAGGAATTGCACAAAACTCATGGTCGTTTGGTGCTTATTAAATGTGCAACAACTAAACCTGTGGTTATACCACCAAATACGGAAGTTAGGGTACCTTCTTTCCTGGACAAAATGTTACAGTATACACCAATTACTGCTGCAATACAACCAAGAACTCTGGTATACATCATGACATTGACGTTACTCCGACTGTCATTTCTTATGATTGCAACAAATGCCATGAAATTGTAGTTTGCTTATCCAATGTTACAGCCAGAACGATGGTAGTTCCACCCAAAGCAATCATTGCATAGGTACAAGCGGTAACTGTGGAGGAACCATTAAAGCAAGACGATGCTGTCAACGATATTATCGGTAAGGTCAATGTGTTCGGTACTAATCTCTCTGTGGTTCATTCCCAGCATTTTGAGCGTTTGCTGCAATATTACCACATGGTATTTTCGCAAAATGACTTCGATCTTGGACGGACGAATGTGGTTGAGCACGAAATCATCCTTAATAATGATTTGCCATTTAAACAACGTTATCGGCGTATCCCACCAACGATGGTCGAAGAAGTGCGAAGTCACCTGCGACAATTGCAGATGGCTGGAATAATTCGTCCATCACACGTCCTTGTTCGTAAGAAAGATCTCTACGTGTCTGTGTAGATTATAGGGAGTTAAATAGAAAACATATTTAGGATTCTTATTCCCTTCCTCGGGTAGAGGAGTTATTTGATTGTATTTCTGGGTGTAGATATTTTTCAGTTTTGGACTTGAAGAGTGGTTACCATCAAGTGGAGATAGCGGAAAGTCATAAGCAGAGAACCGCTTTTACAACAGGGCCGTTGGGCTTCTGGGAGTTTAATCGCATGCCGTTTGGTTTGGCCAACGCCCCGGCAACATGCCAGAGATTAATGCAAGATGTTTTAGGAGAGCTCCATTTGAACACGTGTGTTGTATATATTGACGATCTTTTGGTATTTTCTAAGACTATTGAGGAACACATGGAAAGGCTAGAGCAGGTTTTCATAAAACTAAGACATCATGGGTTGAAGTTGGGGCCTAACAAATGTTCATTTTTTAATGATAAGGTATGTTATATTGGTCATGTTGTTTCTTCGGCAGAGGTAGAGGCGGATCCAGATAAGGTTGCTAAGGTGAAAGAATGGCCCGTTCCGACTTCGGTAGATGAGTTGAGAAAATTTTTGGGGTTCGCTGGTTATTACCGCAAATTCATTGAAGGTTTTTCCAGTATAGCTAGACCCCTATCGGATTTGCTGCCACCCACTGTATGTAAGAAAAATAAACGAACTAAAGTCCATAAACCATGGGTATGGGAATCTATTCAACAAAAGTAATTTGACGAGTTAAAGCGTAAACTTTCCACTGCTCCCGTGTTAGCATTTGCTGACCACCTAAAACCATTTGAGCTCCATACTGACGCAAGTGGCAAGGGCCTTGGTGCGGTTCTTTACCAAGAGCAAGACGGTCGTTTGCGAATGGTGAGCTACGCTAGTAGAGGCCTTTCTAAAGCTGAACGCAACTACACGGCGCATAAGTTAGAGTTCCTTGCGCTTAAATGGGCCGTCACCGAAAAATTTAAAGATTATCTGTATGGTGGCAGGTTCGTTGTTAAAACTGATAATAATCCGCTTACTTATGTTTTGACCACAGCAAATATAGATGCCACAGGATACAGATGGTTGGCGGCAGATTGAATACAGACCAGGGAGACACAACACTGATGCAGATGCTTTATCCAGACTTCCAGAATGTACGTCAGAAAAGATACCTTCTAAAACCGTTCAGACACTGTGTAATTCAGCTGTGACTCCCTTCGTCGAAACTTTGCCCGTGACCGATGATGTGTTGAAACAGCTCAAGGATGCTGACCCCAAAGGATTAAGTAGTATGACTCCTTTTGATTGGCAAGAAGAGCAGTCCCAGGATGATGTAATAGCAAAATGGGTGAGTTTTCTAAAAAGTAAGCGTAAATTTCGTCGTGTCGACTTCCCTTCCTCTCGAGAACATTTTTGCTTGTTTAACTCTTGGGATCGTCTTTCTCTCGTAAAAGCAGTGCTGTACCGACAGCCGGATTCGAGTGGGAAAGCGCTTCAGTTAGCAGTTCCTAAATCTTGGGTTCATCGAGCTTTGCATGGAATCCATAACGATGTTGGGCATCCTGGACGCGACAGGACTTTATCATTGGCACGGGAGCGATTTTTTTGGCCGGGAATGAGTAAGGATGTAACGGAATGGTTTCAGTCATGTGGGCGTTGTTTAAGGAGGAAATGTCATTTGTCACCTAGAGCCCCGTTAGTAAGTATAACTACATCTCAACCTTTGGAGCTGGTTTGTGTGAATTTCCTCACATTGGAAGCATGTAAGGGTGGGTTTCAACATGTTCTGATAATCACCGACCATTTCACGCGGTATGCACAGGCGATTCCGACGAAAAACATGACCGCTAAAACAACTGCTGAGGTATTGTATAACTCGTTTGTGGTTCATTACGGAATGCCTTTGAGACTTCATTCCGACCAAGGGGCGAATTTTGAGAGTAAGCTTATCAAAGAGCTATGCAGTATTTTAAATGTACAGAAATCTCGTACCACTCCTTACCATCCGATGGGAAATGGCATGTGCGAACGGTTTAACCGTACTCTCTTGGACATGCTTGGTACTCTTCCCAACGAGCATAAAAATGATTGGAAAAAGTACTTACCTACATTAACACATGCATATAACTGTACTCGTCATGAAAGCACTGGTCAGTCTCCTTTCTTTCTAATGTTTGGCCGGGTACCGCGTCTCCCGGTGGATATTGGTCTTCGTGTTGACGACGAAGTAAGCTTTTGCAACTATGTTGACAGCTTGAGGAAGCGTCTAAAAGAATCCTACGAGATTTCAGCAATGGCGTCTAAAAAGTCTCAATGCAGGCAAAAGAATGCTTATGACCACAAAGTTCGAGGGGCAATCGTCCAGGTTGGAGATCGCGTTTTGGTAAAAGTTCTTGCTTTTCAGGGGAAACATAAAATATCGGACCGGTGGGAGGAAAACGTGTATATCGTACAGAATCAGCCAAACACTGATATTCCCGTTTACTAGGTGCAGCGTGAAGACGGACTTGGAAGAAAAAGGGTCTTGCACCGTAATCTATTATTACCGGTGAGTAGCATTCGTGATCCTGTTGTAGAAATTGAAAATGTTAAACATATACCTGTTTCTAAATCTGTAGATGAGAACTCTTCAGATGATGGCGAGCAGTCGGACTCTGAAACGGACGAAATTTGCGAGGTTTATCTACAAATTCGAGACGCTGGATCTGATGACAATGGAAACAACGAGGTGGATACGGTAACAAGCGCCAGGGATCCTGATCAGAGTGCTAATTTTGGCAGTCGAAGAGATGTAACGGATGAAGGGGAACATATTACCATTGCACCTGCAATTTCAGAAGTAAGCTCCCACCGTACCACTACAGTGGAGGAATCCGCCGTTGTCAGTCCAACTCCTGCACCCCGTCGGTCGCTTCGCGAGAAACAGAAACCCTCTTGGATGAGGACGGGAGACTACGTTCTTATGACTCAACAAGCCAAGATAAACATGCTAGCCTCTCTAGCAGATTCTAACATCTCTAAGCAAATGCGGGATGAAGTTTGTAAAACTATGCTTTCTTTTATTAGGTGCCGAGACTCTGTAAGCTGAAGACGAGGACGTCTTCACGAAATGGGGGAAAGTATGTGGGAAGTTGGATCGTAAATGATGTACATGTAAATATTAATAAACTTATTTCATCATAATTGTTTGGCTTATTGATCGTTTTGGTGACGGCAGTTAATTTGAAATTCATGTAAGCAGACACAGTCCTCTTTTGTGTGAGCTGGTAGGCGGGGCGCGTTATGTACAATATAGCAGTGGTTAGCATTGCTCTTTCTCGATTTAATTGTTTTGGTGCAATCCACAACTATGAATGCCTACAAAACATTGCTCATGTTGTATTGTTTTTTTGGCAGTTGAGTGATGTCACGCTGAGTGGTTTGTATGTGTAAGCCAGTATGTTTGTAATGCCTCGATCACACTGACAGGGTGAGTTGTCAAATACGACTCGAACATATAAGCTCTTTATTTAATTAATTATTCAAACGTAACTGGTAGCCTGTGTAACATGCTTGAACATATTTGGTATGTAATTGTATGTATTGTATATTGAAGTTTTGCTTTGTAGGTTGAGGTGTTTAGAATATAATTGTGTGTTGGTATAAAAAAAACTCTAAAAAAAAAAGTAAATGGTATATTAACGTCTGTTTGTATTTATATTTTGCAGGGTAATTTCTTGCATTGGCTTGTTGTTACAATATACGTCATACTCGGACCCAGTCGTTCCCTTGTTTTTTCTTGGGGGATTATAGCGACTATTACAATTGCAACCGTGATATTAAAGATACGTGGAACATATTAAACAGACTGCTGGGAAGAGATAAAACTGCAAGATTACCAAACTCATTTAATATTAATGAAAGGGATACATCCGACCTGGGCGTATCTCATCTTCATTTAGTACCTACTTTAGTTCAGTTGCTTCAAAACTTGATTCCTCAAACTTCTGACCATTTTAACAAATATCTTAAAAATCCCCAACATAATGAGTTTAACCTTAATTATACTAACCCCACCGAGATTAAATGCATTATTTCTTTATTAAATTCAACTACTCCCGGCATTGATGGCATATATTTGTCTGATATCAAAATGGTTTCAGAATATCTGGCTGTCTCCCTCACACATACTGTCAACCTTTCCTTTGAATTTGGAATAGTCGCCGGTCACCTAAAAATTGCTAAAATAACTCCAGTTTTTAAATCAGGCTCTCCAAATAAAATTGAAAATTACAGACCGATATCATTGCTACCAAGTTTTAGTAAAGTATATGAAAGATTAGTAGCAAATAGAATGAACGATTTTATTGATCTGAATAACATACTAATAAACAAACAATATGGATTCCGATCAAATCATTCCACCCTACATGCTGCCATATCATTATACGAAACTCTGCTTTCTGACAAAGATAAAAATTAATTTAGCATTATTACTTTTCTGGATCTTTCAAAAGCGTTCGATACCGTCAACCATTCTTTTCTTTTATCTAAACTAAAACACTATGGCTTTCGTCGCAAAACTCTAGATTGGTTCACTAGATACTTATGTTCTCGCTTCCAGACTGTTAATTTCAATTCTTTTCTATCTCCTCAACATTCTGTTAACTGTGGTGCTTCCCAAGGTACCATACTTGGTCCTATTCTTTTTTTGATATACATCAATGATATAATTAGCACCTCCGCCCTTCTAAAGTTCATTTCATTTGCTGATGATACGAGAGTCTGTTATTTGTCAAAAACCAAAAAAGATACCTTCGAAATAATGACACAGGAACTTACACAGAAAATAAAAGATTGGCTAGCTTGTAACCGTCTCTCACTCAACATAGCTAAAACCAACTACATGCTTATTAACCCCAGAACTCCTGACCATTCACCTAATCCTACACTAATACTAGATGGGATGGAGATATCTATCGTGAAAGAAGCGAATTTCCTAGGTATAATATTCACCTCGAATCTCATGTGGACATCCCACATCTCTTACATTAGCAAAAAAATATCTAGAAACATAGGATTGATTGATTGATTGTTTGGTGTTTTACGCCGAGCTCAAGATTATTTCACTTACATGGCGGCGTTGCCAGTTTTATGGTGGGAGGAAACCGGGCTCTATGCCCGGAGGAAACCCACGGCCTTCCGTTGGTAACTGACAACCATCCCACATAGGATGTTCGAGTGAAACCCAGTCAGAAAATTTTCCATTTTTTTTTTGGGACTGAGGAATTATCAACCATATCAAATCTGCTATCATTAAAAACTGTCTTTTAATTCTTTATCATTCACTGATAAATCCATACTTGTCATATGCGAATGCTATTTGGAGTTCCACATATTCCAGTCATCTGACTGTTTTATATTTTTCATTATGGAAGTAATCTGGGCTATGACGAATACGAAAAAAAAATCGTCAGAGCCCAGATTTCTCGGCTACATTGCAGACCATTTTCTCACTTCCGCTGCAGATACCAAGCAGAAATGTTTGGAAAGGGAAAGTTTTTGGATTCAAACATTACAAACTATTTGTCATTTGGGTATGAACTTTGACTCGGGGAGATGTCGATAACAAGCTTTTATAGTATTTATAGTAGAAGAATACAAACGACTTCAAAGTAAAATAGCTCGACCTCCGACGCAAAGACCAGTCATTGCTTATAAAGAGAACACATGTTTCAAAGATCTACCAGTCCGGGCTTAACTCCCTTGTCTGTCTTCTACACATGTACCTAGGTTTTTTCTGGGGGAACCAGAATTTTCACTTTCTTTTCTCATGATCCTATGGGGTTCAATCTCAGTCTACCGATAGTCTTGCCATAGCTGAAGATGCGTAAGCATTGTCAATGTATTACAAAGCGTTCCAGAAAATTCTTCTGACTGTCGTCAACATAATGAAATAACATGTGTTTAGTTTATTACAACAACGTATGATGGGGTATAAAGGTCTAAATGATATACCTCTTTTTAACACAGAAAATTGTCTCCATGGCTATTTAGAATAGAAGATTTTCTCTGTGTGCGTGTGTTTCAATGTTCATAAATATACAAAAATTGACTTAGAATTAGATCTAAACTCCATAAAATCAGCATACCAAAGATATCGCGGCAATTAGATTGATCAATCAACTTAGTAATTTGGAAAAGAAACAGACCCAGACGTCAAACAACCTTACATTTCTCCCAAGATGTAGAGATAATCAACTAATACCTAACGGACTTCGATTAAAATCACCTGTCAACTCTCCAGCAGCAAGAACAATTGTAGCTTCCCAACGCCTTGCCAGAGAGAGGATACATTATCACAGACGGTCAAAGATAACCTATGGACAGCAGATTGAGATCACCAAGACCAACTTGAAATCAACAGTGCTCTCAGAACTGTACGGAAAAATACAGACTATCCAGGAATCGAGCAATTCCCAACTCCACCAAAAAATCAAAGAATCACAACGGACAAAATTTGATAAACTTAAGACTACAGGAACAACGTGCAAAAATAACAAAAGCAAAAGAACTAAATACTATTATAAACTTAAGCTCCAGGCAACTCACCGATGGCCAAAAATCCATTCTCTCTAAGGGACTCAACTTTGTACCAGTAGTGCCAAGATCAAACAACGACGACTTCATTGCTAGTGAGCTTTAAGTACATCAACAAGGTTGAATTGAAATCTCTGCAGGTTAATGTCCTTGACACTAGCATAAGTTGTCAGCCATGTTTAAATACTCTCTAAACTTGACATTTTATTTCTAAATATTCAAAGACAGTACTTTTTACTGCGTAATGTTACAATAACAATTACACTTGTCTAGTTGTTAAATTCCAAAATGTAAGGAAATGAACCTAATGAAAAGTCTATACTTAAGAACCTATTTTGTTTAAGAACACATTTTGTTTAGAGAGTACTCATTTGACAAGTACAAAGAGCTGGAAATTTGAGAGATTCAATGACTAGCTCCCTATAATTGGACAAGTCCACTTCTCCTGAAGAAGCCATCCGAGGAATTACCCAAGAAAGTTCAAATACCTGACCATATCATTCATTGGAAATTCAACCACCTAAAAAGGTATGGGATACCATTGGGAATAGATGGAAGAGGCCTGGTGAGAACAAGCCCTCTACTTTCGCCGTATGTATTCATTGAGTTACCCCATGGATCCTAGGGAAACTGCTAGACTTGATCACCCTTTATACCCTGTTCCATTTTACTCTTTTCCGATGATTTTTCTGAACAAACACTATCCCATGAATTCCTCTAATAATCTCTGGTAATTATCTAACTGGATAATTTCAATAGGAATTCTAACGATAGCCAGTAGATTATTACCCCATGAATTCATAGGGTAAATATTGTAAGTCAATCACTGGTCAATCTGAATCGTTTCATTGAACTACAATACATCCGATAGATTTATAGAGATAAATGGCATATACTAAAGGCACTGGTGGAATAATCAAGAGAAATTCCACGCATACATACAGATTGAGCCTATACATAATAACGGAAAACATGCAACCAAATGGTTTTTATTTAAGGATGAAACAACATTATAAAAGAGGACAAACCGGACATGAAGTGGACTATTACTAAAGTAATGAGACTATACAATTGAAGAGCTACATATATAGCCCTTTCAGTTATGAACTTCCATCCCCAAGCTGTGAAAATTTGTGTCCTTCAAAAAAGCTTTAAAATTGATTTCAAGTTACAGTTTCTACTTAGTTAAGTGATCTTCGGTAATGTACCAGAGCATGTGCAATGACGCACTGCTGGTAATTTATTATTTGCAAATAAAATTGCTCATGATCTGAATTCAGACATAGATATCTTATGCGAACCGTAATTCCTCAACACCTATCACTGTCATCTGTTGTGATTATCAATTTTAGGAATAACTGAACAAGAATTTTAAGTTGAATTAGTAAATAACCGACACCGATTAACTATACTTGAAATGAGGGGTCAAAAGCAAATACAACCAATTTGGCATTGGTATGCTTCTATAAATAAAATGTCTTAAATGTTAATATCTAATATCTAGGAATGGGGGAGATTAGACACATGTTCATGGTCCGGTTACTTTTAGGAAATTGTAAGAACATACTTACTGATTCTTCATTAATTCTCATGAAATATTAAGATCAGGTTCCATCAGAAGGTGCCAAGTAGGTAAGAGCAAATATTACTAAAAATACGAGGACATTGGCAGATCCCTCAGGGAATTAGATCTATTCATACTCACATATGTTCACAAGAATAGCGAGAATGGTATTGATTTCCATTGGTAGTGTGCATACATCTGGTTAGTTATGTTAAGACCACCCTTGGGGATCTTCATCTTAAGTTTTCCTAGACTAACTTCCTTAATTACCCAAGTTTATTATATTCAATTTCAATTTTTTTAAAAAATGGGTACACATGTATTTAAAAAACATCTATTTTTAGCCAGCACCGACCGTTGTTTTCTTCTCGGTGGTAGAATTGACAACCTGTCAATTTCTCTTATTTCACCTGGAGTTCACAAAGCGGCCAAGTTTCAGTTTTCACGTAACTACCATAGCAACGTATCTCTGTCGTAATGGTCATCATGGAAGTTACGTAAAAACAGGCTCCACGGCCTTGCTAAAATGATTACGTTCCAAGAAACTTAAACATCGGATCAAAATGGTCGGGGTCACAAGTATACGAAAACAACTTTGACAGAGCCGGAAATGTCCTCGGTATGTTGCAGGTTGTTCTGTTAGATACTTATATGGATTAGATTACTGTTGAAGCAATTCCTTGAAATTTCTTTAAAACAAATTTATCTTATTGATTGTCATTTTTATTTTTACAATATGAAAAAATCCGCTGATAACAATCCTGTAGCTTTCACAAGCAACAAAAAGCCTAAAATGTACTCATACGTCCGGGCAATTTGAATTTAGTCTGGTCTTAGCTGCCTAAGTTTTACTGGCTTTGCCGAAAATTTTCATTTCAAAGTCAATCATTTATTTTTTCGAGGTACTTCAAACTCCTCTTGACAATCAGAATTGTTTCATAAAGTTTGGCAGTCCATGCCACGTGAATACAAATACATGTACATCAGAAACGTTTAGGATATAGGGCACAAAACGTAGGATTGCCCCGGGAGGTTGAAAACCAGAGTAGGCCTACAATATAAGCTGCCAGATATATTGAAAATCTTGTTGACATGAAATTGATCGTAGTTATTATCAGAAATTGTAGAAATAGGAGTTTTCCTCATATATTACTTCTGGAAATGTGCATTAAGCTAGTTGTTTTAACCAACAAAAAAACTCGAAAATGTGTACCATAGTATAACTAAAATGCCTGTTATTTCTACTCTTCGATAAGAATAGCCGATGCTTTCAAAATTATTTTTAAAAATATCCACATTTTGCCGCTCATGCAACTTTAATGTATATTTTATACAGTGTAATCTTATATTCCGAGCAATATTTAGCCACTTCCTTAAGACTGGCTTGGGGCTGTCAAGATATGATTATCACCTTATTTCATAAGGTTATGTACACGAAGTGTTCATCCTCTGGGTTAGAGTGATCGTCTCTCAGTCCCACACAGACCTCGGTGGTCCAGTGGGTTAGAGTGATCGTTCCTCAGTCCCACACAGACCTCGGTGGTCCAGTGGGTTAGAGTGATCGTTCCTCAGTCCCACACAGACCTCGGTGGTCCAGTGGGTTAGAGTGATCGTCTCTCAGTCCCACACAGACCTCGGTGGTCCAGTGGGTTAGAGTGATCGTTCCTCAGTCCCACACAGACCTCGGTGGTCCAGTGGGTTAGAGTGATCGTTCCTCAGTCCCACACAGACCTTCCATCGATGCGGCGCGAGTTCAAATCACACTCAGACCAAATAAAAATTGAAACATTTCTGAGTGGATTCTCATTCGGTCGCAGAAGGTCGATTATTTCCTTTGGGCAATGAGTATGTTTTCCTCCCCCAATAAACATGACAACGCCGCCATATAAGTGAAATAATCTTAAGTGCAGCATAAACCATCAATCAATACATCAATCAACCAATCTGTCCATGTGACCTTGAGTGTGTTACCTGTTCATCACGTCTGAAGACCCTAAGGTTAAAGAATAACATTAAATCCATTCAACTTATTAGTTTAATACCTATGGGGAATTTACCCCAAGACTGCCTGTTTCATTTTCACTCATTTTAAGTCCAAAGTAGACTGCCATTTCTCGGGTGTATACTGCTGTGTAATACGTTCAAGCAACCCTTCACACTTTGTTATATACAAGAGCCTCCCTATTAAGAAACGCATTTGGGGGTAAACTTAAAAGTATGTACTTGTTTTTTTCTTCAGAAGTAGCATTGGGCACATGACATTTGTGCCGAGTACATGATATTGTAAGTACTATTATTGTACAATAACTATTATATAGAAAAGGAGTAAATATGACGGCAATTCTTCACAGTATACGGAAATAACGCCGATAACTGAAGGCGCGCTTCAGCGAATTCCTGGGCTCAACGTTTGTTGGCAGTTCAAATCAATGCAAAATAATGCTAAAATTAAGGATTAAGAGTGACGGTTCCTAACTTCTGCTGTGATTTTGTTTTCTAATTTTGTATTTTGCTTTTTTTAGTTTCATTTTTCGTTTTTTTTAATTTTAACTCGGTCAATTAAAATATTTTACCGCTTTGGAAATATTTTGACCGTAGTTGATAAGTGCCGTGATTCAGGTTTATAGTTTCATTTTCATCCTGGTTGAAATCATGTTGACTGCCGTAAAAATAGTCTAAACCGCGGTTGAAATATTTGATTTGTAAAGAATGTACATGCATTTTGACCCCGGGTGGGGAAATAACTTGTACACATACATGTATATAATTATGATGCTGGTGGGGCTGGACAGGAAGTCCAATACAGACTATCCAGGAATCGAGCAATTCCCAACTCCACCAAAAAATCAAAGAATCACAACGGACAAAATTTGATAAACTTAAGACTACAGGAACAACGTGCAAAAATAACAAAAGCAAAAGAACTAAATACTATTATAAACTTAAGCTCCAGGCAACTCACCGATGGCCAAAAATCCATTCTCTCTAAGGGACTCAACTTTGTACCAGTAGTGCCAAGATCAAACAACGACGACTTCATTGCTAGTGAGCTTTAAGTACATCAACAAGGTTGAATTGAAATCTCTGCAGGTTAATGTCCTTGACACTAGCATAAGTTGTCAGCCATGTTTAAATACTCTCTAAACTTGACATTTTATTTCTAAATATTCAAAGACAGTACTTTTTACTGCGTAATGTTACAATAACAATTACACTTGTCTAGTTGTTAAATTCCAAAATGTAAGGAAATGAACCTAATGAAAAGTCTATACTTAAGAACCTATTTTGTTTAAGAACACATTTTGTTTAGAGAGTACTCATTTGACAAGTACAAAGAGCTGGAAATTTGAGAGATTCAATGACTAGCTCCCTATAATTGGACAAGTCCACTTCTCCTGAAGAAGCCATCCGAGGAATTACCCAAGAAAGTTCAAATACCTGACCATATCATTCATTGGAAATTCAACCACCTAAAAAGGTATGGGATACCATTGGGAATAGATGGAAGAGGCCTGGTGAGAACAAGCCCTCTACTTTCGCCGTATGTATTCATTGAGTTACCCCATGGATCCTAGGGAAACTGCTAGACTTGATCACCCTTTATACCCTGTTCCATTTTACTCTTTTCCGATGATTTTTCTGAACAAACACTATCCCATGAATTCCTCTAATAATCTCTGGTAATTATCTAACTGGATAATTTCAATAGGAATTCTAACGATAGCCAGTAGATTATTACCCCATGAATTCATAGGGTAAATATTGTAAGTCAATCACTGGTCAATCTGAATCGTTTCATTGAACTACAATACATCCGATAGATTTATAGAGATAAATGGCATATACTAAAGGCACTGGTGGAATAATCAAGAGAAATTCCACGCATACATACAGATTGAGCCTATACATAATAACGGAAAACATGCAACCAAATGGTTTTTATTTAAGGATGAAACAACATTATAAAAGAGGACAAACCGGACATGAAGTGGACTATTACTAAAGTAATGAGACTATACAATTGAAGAGCTACATATATAGCCCTTTCAGTTATGAACTTCCATCCCCAAGCTGTGAAAATTTGTGTCCTTCAAAAAAGCTTTAAAATTGATTTCAAGTTACAGTTTCTACTTAGTTAAGTGATCTTCGGTAATGTACCAGAGCATGTGCAATGACGCACTGCTGGTAATTTATTATTTGCAAATAAAATTGCTCATGATCTGAATTCAGACATAGATATCTTATGCGAACCGTAATTCCTCAACACCTATCACTGTCATCTGTTGTGATTATCAATTTTAGGAATAACTGAACAAGAATTTTAAGTTGAATTAGTAAATAACCGACACCGATTAACTATACTTGAAATGAGGGGTCAAAAGCAAATACAACCAATTTGGCATTGGTATGCTTCTATAAATAAAATGTCTTAAATGTTAATATCTAATATCTAGGAATGGGGGAGATTAGACACATGTTCATGGTCCGGTTACTTTTAGGAAATTGTAAGAACATACTTACTGATTCTTCATTAATTCTCATGAAATATTAAGATCAGGTTCCATCAGAAGGTGCCAAGTAGGTAAGAGCAAATATTACTAAAAATACGAGGACATTGGCAGATCCCTCAGGGAATTAGATCTATTCATACTCACATATGTTCACAAGAATAGCGAGAATGGTATTGATTTCCATTGGTAGTGTGCATACATCTGGTTAGTTATGTTAAGACCACCCTTGGGGATCTTCATCTTAAGTTTTCCTAGACTAACTTCCTTAATTACCCAAGTTTATTATATTCAATTTCAATTTTTTTAAAAAATGGGTACACATGTATTTAAAAAACATCTATTTTTAGCCAGCACCGATCGTTGTTTTCTTCTCGGTGGTAGAATTGACAACCTGTCAATTTCTCTTATTTCACCTGGAGTTCACAAAGCGGCCAAGTTTCAGTTTTCACGTAACTACCATAGCAACGTATCTCTGTCGTAATGGTCATCATGGAAGTTACGTAAAAACAGGCTCCACGGCCTTGCTAAAATGATTACGTTCCAAGAAACTTAAACATCGGATCAAAATGGTCGGGGTCACAAGTATACGAAAACAACTTTGACAGAGCCGGAAATGTCCTCGGTATGTTGCAGGTTGTTCTGTTAGATACTTATATGGATTAGATTACTGTTGAAGCAATTCCTTGAAATTTCTTTAAAACAAATTTATCTTATTGATTGTCATTTTTATTTTTACAATATGAAAAAATCCGCTGATAACAATCCTGTAGCTTTCACAAGCAACAAAAAGCCTAAAATGTACTCATACGTCCGGGCAATTTGAATTTAGTCTGGTCTTAGCTGCCTAAGTTTTACTGGCTTTGCCGAAAATTTTCATTTCAAAGTCAATCATTTATTTTTTCGAGGTACTTCAAACTCCTCTTGACAATCAGAATTGTTTCATAAAGTTTGGCAGTCCATGCCACGTGAATACAAATACATGTACATCAGAAACGTTTAGGATATAGGGCACAAAATGTAGGATTGCCCCGGGAGGTTGAAAACCAGAGTAGGCCTACAATATAAGCTGCCAGATATATTGAAAATCTTGTTGACATGAAATTGATCGTAGTTATTATCAGAAATTGTAGAAATAGGAGTTTTCCTCATATATTACTTCTGGAAATGTGCATTAAGCTAGTTGTTTTAACCAACAAAAAAACTCGAAAATGTGTACCATAGTATAACTAAAATGCCTGTTATTTCTACTCTTCGATAAGAATAGCCGATGCTTTCAAAATTATTTTTAAAAATATCCACATTTTGCCGCTCATGCAACTTTAATGTATATTTTATACAGTGTAATCTTATATTCCGAGCAATATTTAGCCACTTCCTTAAGACTGGCTTGGGGCTGTCAAGATATGATTATCACCTTATTTCATAAGGTTATGTACACGAAGTGTTCATCCTCTGGGTTAGAGTGATCGTCTCTCAGTCCCACACAGACCTCGGTGGTCCAGTGGGTTAGAGTGATCGTTCCTCAGTCCCACACAGACCTCGGTGGTCCAGTGGGTTAGAGTGATCGTTCCTCAGTCCCACACAGACCTCGGTGGTCCAGTGGGTTAGAGTGATCGTCTCTCAGTCCCACACAGACCTCGGTGGTCCAGTGGGTTAGAGTGATCGTTCCTCAGTCCCACACAGACCTCGGTGGTCCAGTGGGTTAGAGTGAACGTTCCTCAGTCCCACACAGACCTTCCATCGATGCGGCGCGAGTTCAAATCACACTCAGACCAAATAAAAATTGAAACATTTCTGAGTGGATTCTCATTCGGTCGCAGAAGGTCGATTATTTCCTTTGGGCAATGAGTATGTTTTCCTCCCCCAATAAACATGACAACGCCGCCATATAAGTGAAATAATCTTAAGTGCAGCATAAACCATCAATCAATACATCAATCAACCAATCTGTCCATGTGACCTTGAGTGTGTTACCTGTTCATCACGTCTGAAGACCCTAAGGTTAAAGAATAACATTAAATCCATTCAACTTATTAGTTTAATACCTATGGGGAATTTACCCCAAGACTGCCTGTTTCATTTTCACTCATTTTAAGTCCAAAGTAGACTGCCATTTCTCGGGTGTATACTGCTGTGTAATACGTTCAAGCAACCCTTCACACTTTGTTATATACAAGAGCCTCCCTATTAAGAAACGCATTTGGGGGTAAACTTAAAAGTATGTACTTGTTTTTTTCTTCAGAAGTAGCATTGGGCACATGACATTTGTGCCGAGTACATGATATTGTAAGTACTATTATTGTACAATAACTATTATATAGAAAAGGAGTAAATATGACGGCAATTCTTCACAGTATACGGAAATAACGCCGATAACTGAAGGCATTTGTATTTCATTGTTGGGAATAGAAAAAAGGCATACCGCATTTGACAATAAGACCAACTAAGCTATCCTAGGTAAGAATAGCAATCAACTTTTCATTATGTTTCAAACTTATAGATTATGATATTTCAATTGAAATAGATTCATCTCTGAATCCATCAACATTTTAATTGTTATAAACACTAATCCGTGGGGAATATTATTTGAAAGATTTGTATGAGTTTTTCTAAACATTGTTTTCAAACCCCAAAGGAATGTGTGTCGCGATGACAGAAATGTGTGCAGAATTAACAATATATTTTGATTTATACATGATGGAATAAAAGTGGGTGTTATCGACACCTTAATAATAATAATAATAATAATAATAGTCTATATTTTAACTCGATGGCCACAATAGGCAATGAAGCCTCTTTTCATGAGTTTCAAAGAGTAATTAATAAATCTCATTCGTCGATGGTATCTTTAACAGGCACCAGAGAGCTTCTCTGATTGTGTCCAATCTCTGTTTCATCAGCGTTCCTGTTTCCTCCAGGTCGCAACGGTACCTCCTGCCACAGCGCGGGATCTCGTGTTTCACGAGATCTTACAGATGAACCGTGACTACGGTAACCACACTCGTACGCCCTCAAAGATGAGCTGCTGTAATTACTGTGGATACTGGAATGATGACGTGATAGTGACGTCACAGTTGAGAATGTAGCTGTGTCGTATCGATTAACCGTTCGTTTTTGACAAGTCAGTGCCATTTTGAATGCTTTACGGAACTTGGTGGACACCATGTTGTAAATTATTGGATTAACGCAACTGTTAAAATAAAACATGACACGGGCGAAATAAATCAAATTAAGGTAGCCTTCGAGACCGAGTTTCTCAACATCTGAGCTATCTGCAAAAGCTAGCCAGGTAGTAACAGCCCTCCAAGGCAGGGAGCAAGTAAGAAACAAGACAACAACAGCCAATAATAGAACTACAACTTGTCGCCGACTAGTTAATGTTGCCATGGCCCTCTTATCGACTCGCATCTCGGGACAGATGGCATCACGGAACAACTTTCTACTGATCAATGTATAAAGGACTGCCAGCACGATCAAAGGGATAAAGAAGAAGAGTACCATCAGTATGAGTATGTAAGTCCTTCGTAAACTGGTCTGAAGAGGTTGTCGACACACTTTAATTGGAGTTCCGTTCATGTAGCGTGAATCTTTGAACATGGCGATGGTAAAAAAGGGTATGGAGGCGGACAGAGCCACGATCCACACAGCAACAATAAGTTTAACTGTCCGAGAAAGAGTACAAATATACTGTGCTTTTAACGGCTGACAAATGGCGAAATATCTCTCATAACTAATGACGAGGATTGTCAGTGCGGAGGCGTGGGCCACTGAGTGTTCCAAGAAAGGCACTAGTTTACCTGAAAGTGAATAAAAATATACTATTATTAATATACATTATACTGACGTCAACATTATGAAGTTAACTATAAGCTGGAGTAATAGTTGGGGTGTTCATATAAAAATAATAAATCTTAAGTCAAACGTTAAAGACTAACTTGATAATTCAACTATTTTGTGCAATCTTTTTTAATGATTAAAGTGGCATGAGCTGCCAAAAATTAAGATATTTTCATGAAATCAGGTTTCCAAGAGAAAGGCAGAATTTGCAGTTCATTCAAAAACTGCACCAGTCTATACTTTGTTTAGATACCGACAGGAGGCTGGCCATTTGGCTTCTTAAGTATCAGGCGATGTGGCTGATCTTTCTCAAGAAGTTTCCACATGCTTGTCCCCTGTCTACCCCCGGGTTTATTCGTATCTTAAAGTGGCACGGGCTGCCAAAATTCATACTTTTTTCATAATTTTTGATCGGCATGACAGTAAGAGGCTTTGGAGGCCATCAAAAAACTAAATGATTGGCGTTGGAATGGGGAAAATCCACGCGGAATAGTGTTCGAAAAGTAAACAAAATTTAAATAACCGGGACGACCATTCATTCATTCTAAGCCAAAGTTAGTTCAAAACAATACTTTCTCGTAAATTATGGAGACTAGAATCACAAAAAAATCTTCTGAATTATACGTCTTGAGAAAGATAGCCGATAATATCAACATTCTGTTTTTAAGTCAAAATATCAACATTTTGGCAGCTCATGCCTCTTTAAACCCTGTTTTGGTCAGATGACTGGACTTGTTTTGAATGTGATGTTATAATATATACATAAAGACATTTTTTAGGCATACCAAACCCTTCTTATATCCACTTAACTGGATCAATGATATAAAACGTTATACAAACACATGCTTTAAATTTACATTAATAGACTTCATGCAATTTCTCATATTTTTTATGATGTTTATTTTCGTTTTGACAGACTTTATACACCCAGTCAATTGAATAGCCCAAAAGAGCTAGAGTTTGTTTTTATTTTACTTGTGCGTCGACTTAAAATAAAGATTGTCTCATTTTAATGTACTTCAACTCTAGCTAAGCTAAGTATGTGGAGAATGAATGATTGGACAGTGATTGGCCAATGTCAATCTCAGGACCGTTAATTAAGCATCTCATAGAATCAATTGGTCTAGCAGAAAATAAAATGCCATAGGCGAAAAGCTCACTTGCAAGACGGATGTTCCGGTTTAGAGGAAATCCATTCTTGTATCTTTATGAGAGGCGCTTCAGCGAATTCCTCGGCTCGTCGTTTGTTGGCAGTTCAAATCAATGCAAAATAATGTTAAAATTAAGGATTAAGAGTGACGGTTCCTAACTGTGGAAAAAGAAGAAAACAGTCTTTTTTAATGTAATTTTTTTTTGTATTTTCTTGACGGGTGTTCCTTTAGATAACAGTTAATAACGGTGGCTTATTAGTGCTGTGATTTGGTTTTCAAATTTTGTATTTTGCTTTTTTTAATTTCATATTTCGTTTTCTTAATTTTAACTTGGTCAAAACATTTCAACTGCGGTTAAAATATTTTACCGCTTTGGAAATATTTTGACCGTAGTTGACAAGTGCCGTGATTTAGGTTTCTAATTTTATTTTCACCCTGGTTGAAATTATGTTGAAATATTTAATTTGTAAAGAATGTACATGCATTTTGACCCCGGGTAAGGAAATAACTTGTACACATATATAATTGTGGAGCTGGTCGGTCTGATGGAGCTGGTGGAGCTGGTCGGTCTGGTGGAGCTGGTCGGTCTGGTGGAGTTGGTGGAGCTGGTCGGTCTGGTGGAGCTGGTCGGTCTGGTGGAGCTGGTCGGTCTGGTGGAGCTGGTCGGTCTGGTGGAGCTGGTCGGTCTGGTGGAGCTGGTCGGTTTGGTGGAGCTGGTCGGTCTGGTGGAGCTGGTCGGTCTGGTGGAGCTGGTCGGTCTGGTGGAGCTGGTCGGTCTGGTGGAGCTGGTCGGTCTGGTGGAGCTGGTCGGTCTGGTGGGGCTGGTCGGTCTGGTGGGGCTGGTCGGTTTGGTGGAGCTGGTCGGTCTGGTCGGTCTGGTGGAGCTGGTCGGTCTGGTGGAGCTGGTCGGTCTGGTCGGTCTGGTGGAGCTGGTCGGTCTGGTGGAGCTGGTCGGTCTGGTGGAGCTGGTCGGTCTGGTGGAGCTGGTCGGTTTGGTGGAGCTGGTCGGTCTGGTGGGGCTGGTCGGTTTGGTGGAGCTGGTCGGTTTGGTGGAGCTGGTCGGTCTGGTGGAGCTGGTCGGTCTGGTGGAGCTGGTCGGTCTGGTGGAGCTGGTCGGTCTGGTGGAGCTGGTCGGTCTGGTGGAGCTGGTCGGTTTGGTGGAGCTGGTCGGTCTGGTGGGGCTGGTCGGTCTGGTGGGGCTGGTCGGTTTGGTGGAGCTGGTCGGTCTGGTCGGTCTGGTGGAGCTGGTCGGTCTGGTCGGTCTGGTGGAGCTGGTCGGTCTGGTGGAGCTGGTCGGTCTGGTGGAGCTGGTCGGTCTGGTGGAGCTGGTCGGTCTGGTGGAGCTGGTCGGTTTGGTGGAGCTGGTCGGTCTGGTGGGGCTGGTCGGTTTGGTGGAGCTGGTCGGTCTGGTGGGGCTGGTCGGTTTGGTGGAGCTGGTCGGTCTAGTGGAGCTGGACAGGAAGTCCAATCACGCTTGTACATTCTTAACAAAGCCTATGACTGCTAAACCTAACGATATAACGAAATTGCGATATGTATGCTATAACTCCCCCAAACAATAAAGCGACAATGGTGCATGTTAACAATCGCTAACCAATAAGTCTTTCACTGATGCAATCAGTATACGGTTTCCCGACTTACAAAAACTGCATGGAAGATTTAGTGAAACTCTGTATTGTATTTATTCACCAACATAAGAGATACATCAGTTATACATAGGAGATACATCGATTGAGTTGGCGGGAATAAAGCCATAAAGACTTGTTATCTATCTTAGCAAAATTAGAGATGGGCGAGCCTAAGTTTTAAAAAAATAATACATTTGATGTTTTTAGAAATGTAACATATTGCAGATATGTTAAACTGCAGGACATTTTTAAATATAAAACTCAGAGAACAGAGTAAAAAGAAAAGTCTGATATTGGAGAGGATAATCTTTCAATTTGGATTTAAATAATGAGTGAGAGTTTACGATTTTTAAAGAAGGGGGGATGTTGTTCCATTCCCGAGGGCCCATGTATTTTAACGAGGAGGTGGCAGAGGTTGTACTGGCAAACGGTCGGTGAAGGTTTAAATGATGGTTTCTGATTGGGTATTAATGGTGAAAGGGTGAAGTACTTTCTAAACGTGAATGGCAAGGTAGTTAGGCCCTGAATCCATTTTATGAGCAATAACTTAAGGAGAGCACTTGTTAATCAGATCAAGGCGTTGCATTTTAAGCCGGTCGAGGATAGGTTGCGTATGGTCTAGTCTTTTAGATAATCATAGTGTTCTAACGGTGCGTTTTTGCAAAAAAAATAAGGACTTAAAGTGGCATGAGCTGCCAAAATTCACACTTTTTTCATATTTTCTGATCGTCACGGCAGTAAGAGGCTTTGAAGGCCATCGAAAAACTAACTGATTGCGCTGAAATGAGGACAATCCATCCACCGAAAATGTGTTCGAAAAGTAAACAAAATTTAAATAACCGGGACGACCATTCATTCATTCTAAGCCAAAGTTAGTTCAAAACAATACTTTATCGTACATTTTCGAGACTAGAATCACTAAAAAGCTTCTGATATATACGTCTTGAGAAAAATAGCCAATAATTTCAACATTCTGTTTTAACGTCAAATTATCAACATTTTGGCAGCTCATGCCACTTAAAGGTGAGATGGGTACGTGTTACCATAGAGAATATTGGCATTTTTATTCCTTTTTGATCTGCACCCGTGTAATTCATTTTTTTGGTATATTCTACATTTTTAAAAAGAAACTGATTAATTAAACTTGATTGATTAATTAATACTGAAAATATTTTGGGTCTGTAATGAGATGTGAAAACATGTCAAATGGCAATGTTATATGTTATTGTCTGTAACTTAAAAGAATTAGGAAAGATATATGGCGAGTCAAAACATTAACATTGCCTCTCAGGACTGATCGAAGTTTAGGTCATATTTTGTGAAATAGAACACTTTACAACTACAGCAGTGTTTTATGACTTAAAACTTGTTTGAAGCACATTTATTAGGTTGAGAGTTTTGTTTTCATCACCTGAAAATGTGTCTTTTAGGACGATTTCAGCATAATTTTTACAAAAAAGGAATATCTTTATATTGTTTGGGGGCACTTGTAATTTACATTTTTATCTATAAAATGTCCCCAGTAAGTAAGTGATTATTTGTCTTAAAAATAAAATATATGACTTATTTTGAATATATTTTATTGTTTTTTTTTTGTAGTAATGATGTGATAGTAATTAAATGATAAGGATTGATTTCAATATTTCAAACGCGGTGAAAACCTTTCCACCGCGGTGAGAACCTTTCCACCGCGGTGAGAACCTTCCCATCGCGGTGAAAAGGTTTCCACCGCGGTGGAAATATTTCCCTTGTGATTTGACAGTTTACGTGGTTTTTCGACTTTCTCTGCAAATCGTTTTACTTTTAAAGGCATGACTCTTATGATACACGCTTGACTTTCTTCGACATACAGAGCCTCTCTTCTCTAAACCAAGTTTGCACTAAAATGTTGTTAAAGACCGAAAATACTGGAAATGTCAAAGCTCCACCCCTGGCACTAATTGGGCTCTGTAAATAAGCCTATTGTTAAATCATCGGTGCATCACGTAATATGTCGTTGTCCAAAATAGCCCGTAGCTGGAGCCTGTTTCACAAAGTAGCGTAGCCTAAGTTTTTACGTAACTGTCATAGTAGCATATCTCTACAGTATGGGTTGCTGTGACAGTTACGTAAAAACGTGCGCTACACCGCTTTGTGAAACAGGCTCCTGGTTTGTTCATCGGACTATAATTTAATTTACAATGTGTTTAAGACAAATACTTCAATTTGATTGGCTAATCTGCTGTCGTTCTCAATCCGATGAACGAACCAGCTACGGCTTCCAATTCCTGCAGATTTTGTACAGGAGGCTCTAGGGTTTAAATGTTCCTGTCCACCCTATCCCAAATGTGCTCTAAGAGATTCAAATCCGCGCAGTTACCCCTTCAACAGATCAGACCTCTCACTGGAGGGTTGAGACGCAGACTGGAAGCTAATGGAGGCTATTCGCGCTATTGACCTTCTGCTCTAGGGATGTGTTCTACACACTCAACGAGACATTTTTTACTTCAATATCTTCGCCCTGTGAAGCCTGTGAACTCTGAAGCTTCGTATTTACAAGCATCTTTAATTTTGTTAAAATACACTTTTGATTTGGCTAACGATATTCTGAATAAATTGCATAGCTTATTGTCATTAATGGTGATTTCTTATCGCCAGAATGTTGCCCTTTTTAATCACAATCGTTTCTGCGACACCAGTGTGCCAACAATCTCCCTACACCAGTGATTTTATTGGTCGGTGCAGATTTTCCAGGGGGTTGTTGAACGTTTTTCTTTGTGTATATGGACACAACATACTGACTTTGGACGTAATGACTTTTGCGACCAAAAATCATAGATATACGGTTTGGTACCGATGGAAAGGAAACTTGGCTGCGTCCGTATTTTTTTTATCTTTCCTTTCCCTCTCCTTCAAGAAAGGCAAATATTCGGAAACCATGGGCCCTTTTATTATTAGAACACTCTTCGGAACGCTTCTCTGGTAATCTAGAGTCCCCTAATCATCTCAACATGAACAACAGTCCCATTTGTAACACATATAAGCTTTCAAATAGAAAATTGACTGTAACAGACCGCTGGTCATAACGTTTGGAAATTGAGTTAATAAGGCAAAAGTACATATGGAAGAATGATAGGTTTATTATCTGACTGGGTGTAATACTCTGGTCCACAGAGATTGATCATTATCCTCTCGAAACGTGTAGTTTACAATAAGGCCATCTTAGGCAGTCTGTAAACGGGTTATTCTGTCTGCCCAATTACAAGCCTGTCCTAATTACGGTTTCTGTTCACTTAATGTGTTCACTGAGAATATACCAAGCAATGTATTGAGCGAAAAGGATGGAAATCAACCTTCTCCAATAACATGCGTAAAATGTACGATACGCTCTGTTCCATAGTCTGACAATTACTGGGGTAAATACACACATATACCACAACCTTGTTAGAAAGCAACATATATATATATATTAGAGTATCCACGGACAAAATTCACTGGACCGAAGATACAGCAAATTGCTTGTATACCCACTGGCTTCAGACACTAGATTTAAACTAAATTTGGGACAGGGCATGCGCCACCCTACTTTCGGCTTAGGAAGTAATATTGTTAATATTAGTAACGAGGAACTCACTGCTGATGATATATCTCTTTCATTTGTGCCTTGCCCAAGATCATTATCTAATAGGGACTTTTCTATTAGTAAATTAGTGCATGTTATGGAGTACTCCAGAATTCTTAGTCTGGCTGATATCTACCGAGATTTCAGTGGGGTACGCAATCCGCTTACTTAATGAAAAACAGTGTCGCTATTTGGAATCTGATCATAACTCTAAAACAGGGTCTTCTATATTCTTCCGAAAATTCACAAACCCATTGAAAAATGGCCCAAGCCTACAATGCCCCCTGGGCGTCCTATTATCTCAGATTGTGGCAGTGAAAGTTATAGAATATCAGAGCTAATGGATTACTATCTAAAACCTATAGCGAATCGGCATTCTAGCTTTATCAAAAATACGGATGATATATTGGCCAAATTGTCTGAGAAATCCATCCCACAAGATGTGATTTTTGTTACTCTGGATGTGGAGTCTTTTTATACAAACATTGGCATAGATTTGGGTCTTAAATTCATAAAATCAGCATTCCAAAGATATCCTGACCACCGTCGTCCGGATAAAGACATTTTAGAATTGCTTGAACTTAGCTTAAAAGGTAACGATTTTGAATTCAATGGGGAGATCTTTCAGCAAATTAAAGGGTGTGCTATGGGGAATGTTTTAGTCTCAACTTTGCCTCTATTTTTATGACTGAGTGGGAGAGTGATATTCTTCACAACTGTCACAAACAACCTTTTATTTACCTTCGGTATCTGGATGACATTTTTATCATTTGGCAGCATACGTTGGAAGACCTTCATATTTTTATTGATACTCTTAATTCTCACATTTAATTGTAACTCAAGCATTAAGTTACAGCCTACTATTGGTCACACTTCTGAGGATTTTTTGGATGTAACTATTTACAAATTTCATACATACTGGGTCATACTACTGGGTATCTAGATTACAAAGTATTCTTCAAACCTACTGACAAGCATGCTGTTACATGCTGGGTCATACCATCCTCCTCACACTTCCAAGGGAGTCATTAAGTCTCAGATTTTTAGATTCTATAGAAACTGTATTTCTTTAGATTTTTTTAACCAGGCTTGCTCTGTTCTTTTTAAAGCTCTTCTCTCTAAGGGGTATTCTATTAGATTATTCCGAAGGATCAAGTCTAACACATTAAGACAAATCACGTTTCCCCCTTCAGCCCCCGATACGCTTGCCTCCCCCTTTACGAGTGTGAAAATGGTTATCCTTGAACACAACTCCATGTCTCCGTCGATCGGGCCTAAGTCAACATTATAAACTAACTATTCAAAACATTAAACGTATTAATTGAAATATTGTAACTTTTGTTAACGGGATAGAACAAGCCATTAGAGCTTTATTCCCGCCACATTCTCTATTGGTTGTACATAAATCCTTGTGTAATTTTTTGAGTGGTTAATAAATGAAATGAAATAAAGTTCAACTAATCAAAACACAAGTTTGCATTCTCAGCGTAGGGATAATACGTTCGTTTTCCTGTTATGTAATAACTTGAAGACATCCTTGTCAGATTACAAGGGATTGGCAGTATAACACACAACTATGCGAGTCGGTAGCCAATCATGTTATGGTTTACATACAACGGACTGCATTTATGCAAAATAGTATGATTTTATTTTCCCACGATCACGTCATAGCTACTTCCATATAAGGAAAGCCTTTGGATGTACATGACATACTTCTTGATATAAAGAAACTACTTCGTATGCTTGCTTCCGTTTTTCTGACAAATCACGATTGAATACTAATATAGCATAGCCGTATTTACTCCTAAATTAAAACGATGACACTTTCTGTATCAATAATTAAACACGGAATAATTGAAACTTTCAATCAATCTACCCAAACTGGCGTTTCGCAGCTTTCTCGAAGAAGATGCATTGACCTAGTTATCGTAATTAGTTTATCTCTTTATTCCTAAGATTTCGTGAGCAACAAAACTGTTTGATTTTAGAGACCTTTCTTGTGTAGCGTAATAAATACAGTCTCCATGTCAACGCAATAAAGCGGTCTGACCTCATTAGAATCCAGAGCGGTTGGCTGGATTGAAAGATGTGATGTGGAGCTGCATTTCAGAATTAAATATAGTATTTTTGTGTATTGGAAGAAAAAGATTAACCAACTCGAGTGCGTTTGTTACAATGAATATCACTCTCATCTATTAATTTCCAAAGTCACTCGCCAGAGGCTCGTGAATTTGAAAATGAATAGACTCGAGTGATATTCGTCGTAACAAACGGGCTCTCGTTAGTTAACCTGTATATACATACCACAGCCTTGTTAGAAAATAGCATTAATATACCGCAGCCTTGTTAGAAAATAGCATATATACTCTCCCAAAAAAGAAACGCAACATCCAATTTTTTTTTCAAACATGAATTTTTCCAAAATGTGCGTGATTGACACATGACAACAGGATCATGTTATAATGTAAATGTCCGATGATTGAATTTAAGCCCCTGATAGTGGCTGTTGATCACACGTGACTTTCGGGTCAGCCTTTGTGTAACACTACACGAGGAAGGCGTAGGGAAAACGTAGGGCAGTTGCACGTGCGAATCACGTCTTATCTTTATGCGGGTTTAATGGGTATAAAAGACACACAGCCGTTCAACTGAATTCAGTCGTTAAATTGTTTCACGAAGTTGCTACAATATACCAAGACTAGACGCTGTTACAGTTATTGCCTTATCAACATGCATGTTTAGTGTAGTAAGGGGCGACAACTGGGTTGGCGGGAAGGTGCTGGTCAAGGGGACGCTAAGGGTCAGTCATATTTTTAACGTGTACGTGTGAGGACCTCTTGTAATGCTGTAGCCTAAATAAGAACTTTTATCTATCGTCATCAAGTGTGTTGTGTTGGCTTATTTAGTAACAAGAGTGATCATTGGCAGCAGAGCGAAATGGCTAACAGAAATTACAAGAACCCACCTTTATTAGGAAGTGATACAGTGTATGAAACTTGGAAAAATGAGATCGCCGTTTGGAGGCTAGTGACTGACCTTGATAAAACTCGCCAGGCTTTAGCTGTGACTCTTACACTCACCGATCAAGCTCGAGCAAAGGCATTGGAACTTGACGTGAGTAAATTGAATTCTGAGGATGGGATGGATATATTATTAGAGGCTCTTGATTCATTATTTTTAAAAGACAGTGTTGATCTAGCTTATGAAGCTTATAAACATTTTGATAACTTTCGAAAATTACCAAATATGTCAATGGCTGATTTTATCCTGGAGTATGAACAAAGATACACAAAATGTAAAAAATATGACATGCCTTTACCCGATGCTGTCCTTTGTTTTAAAATGTTGGAGTCCGCCAATTTATCATCCCAAGAGCGCCAACTGGCTTTGACGGCATCTACCGATCTGAAGTTTACATGTATGAAATCAGCTTTGAAAAGAATTTTTAGCGATTATCCTCAGTCTGTGTCAAATAATGATTCTTTTCAAGCTTTTAAACAGGAGGCTGCATTCATAACTCAACGTGACCATAGTCACAAGGTTAGGGCCAGACAATGGCAACAACAAGATGGTACCCCCAGAGGAACCAACCCTCTGAACCGGTATGGCAAACGGACCAAATGTGCTGTCTGTGAATCTGTTTTTCATTGGGCTAAAGATTGTGAGCATCGTAAGAAGCAAGGCAAGGATGTGCATGTACTAACGTCTGAATGTATGACTGAACAGGAACACTGTAATTTAACAACATTTACCAAAGAAGACCCATCAGGTAACTCTGTACTAATGACAGAATCTTTCAAATGTGCAGTTATAGATACAGCTTGCTCTAGAACAGTTTGTGGAAAACAATGGCTTGACAATTTCATTGACTGTTTAAATCCAGAAGATAAATCTATTGTTAAAATAAATCCAAGTTCAAAGCCCTTTAAATTTGGTGATGGGGCCCTTGTTAAGTCATTTCAAAATGTAATCATTCCAGCACAGATAGGACATACTACCTGCTCAATAAATGTTGAGGTGGTACAGGGTAATCTCCCTTTACTTCTAAGCAAATCCTCTTTGAAAAGGGCGGGTACTGTATTGGATATCAAACAAGATAAAGTAATCATGTTTAATGAGCAAGTTGAACTTCACTTTACTTCCAGTGGCCATTACTGCATCAATATTCTACCAGACTGTGTTGTAAATACGGAAACTGACACTCTTACAGAAAATTATGTATTGATAATTGAAGATAATATGGAGCCTAAAGAAAAAGTAAAAATCTTAACTAAACTCCATAAACAGTTTGGACATGCTTCAGCTGACAGGTTGAAGATGTTAATCGAGAGTGCCAGTGAATGTAGTTCAGACACCTTTAAACTATTGAACAGTGTAGTAGAAAAATGTGACTTGTGCCTAAAATTTAAAAAACAGTCTCCCAGACCTGTTGTAGGCTTACCTCTAGCATCTGATTTTAATGAAACTGTTGCTGTAGATTTACACCAGCTAGACCATAATACTTGGTACTTACATATAATTGACTTATTTACTCGTTTCAGTGCTGGTTCCATTATGAAAAATAAGCTGTCAAATGTGTTTGTAAAAAAATTTATTCAGAACTGGATTGGAATTCATGGAGCCCCTCAAAAATTATTTAGTGACAATGGCGGTGAGTTCAACAGTGGTGAGGTAAGAGATATGTGTGAACATTTTAATATTGAAGTCAAAACTACAGCAGCAATGAGTCCTTGGAGTAATGGATTGATTGAACGCCATAACCATACATTGACTGAAATCCTCAATAAATTGAAAAAAGAGCAAAATTGTGATTGGGAAACGGCTTTGGCTTGGGCGCTTATGGCAAAGAACAGTTTATGTAGTATCCATGGTTATAGCGCCTATCAACTAGTATTTGGTAGGAATCCAAATTTACCATCCATTTTCTCAAATAAATCCCCTGCAATGGAAAATACACCTTTAAGCACCACAGTTGCTATGCATATTTCCTCCATGCATGCCGCCAGGAAAGCATTTATTCAAAGTGAAAACTCAGAGAGAATTCGCAGAGCGTTAAAGCGACAAGTAAGGCCCTTTTCAGGAATGTACATGACTGGGGACAAAGTGTATTATAAACGCCCTGACAGCGAAGAATGGAAAGGACCTGCAAAAGTGATAGGGCAAGACGGGGCAATAATTTTTGCTCGACATGGGGGTATAGTAATCAGAGTTCATCAGTGTCGTCTTCGCAAAATCGAAGAAACGAAAACACTTACCTCTGAAATTACAGAAAACAATGATCATGTAGCATTGAATGACAAATGTAATAGTAAAAATGAATTTTTAGACATGTCAGATGAAGACTTAACAGACAATGAAAATGAAATAAAATCACAAGACCAGAATGAAAAGACCAATCAGAATATTTCCCAAAAATGTAAAGTCAAAAAGTTATCATTTAAACCTGGACAAATAATTGAATACATTAATTCAGAAACAGGTGACAACGTATCAGCCAAAGTTTTGAGTAGATCAGGAAAAGTTACTGGACAGAAACGCAATTGGTTCAATTTAGAGTATTTGACTCCTGATTTGGTAAAAGGAATAAAACAATCTGTTGATCTTGGTTTGGTTGATGGATTACAAACAATATCTGATGACACGCAAAGTAGTCCACAAGCTGAAACTGTTGTAAATGAACATGATAACGATGAACACGAGGAAAGTATAATGATAACTGAAATTGACTGGCAAGATGCTAAACAAAAAGAGCTAGAAAGTTGGAAAACAAATGATGTTTATGATGAAATAAATAATGAAGGACAGAGGTGCGTTTCTACCAGATGGATTTATACTTTGAAAGAGACTGATCAGGGAAGTGTTAGGAAGGCTAGACTAGTAGCGAGAGGTTTTGAAGACGTTAATAAAGAAAACATACAAACAGACTCTCCGACATGCTCAAGGGAAGCTTTAAAACTTATTTTAGCTTTAATAGCTTTAAAACAGTGGACACCACAATCAATGGACATTAAGACCGCGTTTCTCCAAGGTTTACCTATGGACAGAGCAGTGTTTATTAGACCTCCTAAAGAAGCATGTTCCGATAAAAACAAACTTTGGAAACTAAAAAAGTGTGTATATGGACTGAGTGATGCTTCTTTGAGTTGGTATAAAAAGGTTAAATCAGTGATGCTTGAAACAGGGGCAAATGTTTCGAAAGTGGACCCAGCGGTATTCTACTGGCGCAGTGCTGACAATAATTTAAAGGGAATACTGGCCAGTCACGTGGACGATTTTATCTGGAGTGGCACGGATGAATTTGAAGAAGAAGTCATAAACGAAGTCAGGAAAAAATTGAAAGTAGGAAAGGAAACTAACAAAGCATTTCGATATATAGGCATGGAGTTAAAATGTGTAGGCAATCAAATTCATCTACATCAGAATAATTATGTAGAGAGTCTCAAACCCATTCAACTTGATAAATCTAGACTCAGTCAGAAACATCTAACATTGACCCAGGAAGAAGCTAAACTGCTACGTTCTAAGGTAGGCCAACTTTTATGGATAGGTCATCAAAGTAGACCTGACATTTTATTTGATGTTACCCAATTAGCCACGAAAACAAAATGTGGCTGTATAAGTGATATTGTGGAAGCAAACAAAATTGTAAGGAAAGTACTATCTGATCGGGTGACTTTGAAATTTTTACCTCTCAATGAAGACGACTTACACCTTGTTGTTTACAGCGATGCTTCATTTGGAAATTTAATAGATGGAGGAACACAAGGTGGGCATTTCATAGCACTGTCTAACAGCAAAGGAGTGTTCTCCCCTCTATGCTGGAGTTCCAAGAAAATACGTAGAGTGGTAAGAAGTACTTTATCAGGAGAGACATTGTCTATGGCTGATGCTATAGATTCAGCTATGTTTTTATCCACATTGTATGTTGAATTGACCTGTGGTAAGCCTGACCCGTCGTTGCTTCCTATGATATGTGTGACTGATTGTAAGTCATTGCACGATGCCTTGAACTCTACCAAAACCGTTACAGAGAAACGACTCAGGCTAGAAATTAGTGGTATTAAAGAGCTCGTAGAAAAGACTCAAATTAAACAAGTAGTATGGTCTGTGAGTGGCAATCAATTAGCTGACTGTCTAACTAAACGAGGAGCATCTTCCATTGTTTTAAGTCAAGTTTTAGATTCTGGGGTTTTACCATGAGTTTAAAACTACATTTTTTTCAAATATTGTGTATATAATCTGTTTAACAACAACAAAACGTTTTAGTATTATATTTATAGATGTTTATTTATAGCCATTTTTACATCCCATGTCTTTGTAATTGTAAATGTTTATTAGTTTATTAATTTCTCAGTTTTTATAATAAAAAAAAATTAGTATTATATTTATATATGTTTATTAATAGCCATTTTTATATCACATGTCTTTGTAATTGTAAATGTATATTAGTTTATTTATTTATCAGTTTTTATAAAAATTAAAAAAAGTTAGTTACATTTTTTTCTTAGAAAAGAGAGGGAGATTGTTACAGTTATTGCCTTATCAACATGCATGTTTAGTGTAGTAAGGGGCGACAACTGGGTTGGCGGGAAGGTGCTGGTCAAGGGGACGCTAAGGGTCAGTCATATTTTTAACGTGTACGTGTGAGGACCTCTTGTAATGCTGTAGCCTAAATAAGAACTTTTATCTATCGTCATCAAGTGTGTTGTGTTGGCTTATTTAGTAACAAGAGTGATCAGACGCAGCTACCCGGAACGTCGTCATTGGTCGTCTCCTGGCCGGCGAATCACAGAATGCAGTCGCTAGACTTTATAATGTTCACCGGAGCACGATTTCCAGACTGTTGCAACGGTACCAGCAATCCGGTTCAACAGCTGATCGTCAACGTTTTGGCCGACCTAGGATCACATCAGCCGCCCAAGATCGCTACATCCGGTTACTTCACCTGCGAAACCGGACCAAAACAGCAACAGAAACAGCATCAAATATCCCAGGTCTCCGTCGAATATCGGCACAGACAGTCAGAAACCGTCTCCGTCAAAACGGCTTACGCGCCAGACGTCCTTACTTTGGCGTAGTACTGAGACGCCAGCATCGACTTGCAAGGGTCCGATGGTGCAACAGGTTAAGGGAATGGAATCTGCGAAACTGGAGGCGAGTCTGGTTCAGCGATGAATCAAGATTTCAGTTGCAGAGAGGAGATGGTCGTACACGAGTTTACAGACGCCGGAATGAGAGGTTCGCAAGGAACTGCGTCCTTGAGGTCGACACTTTCGGCGCATGAAGTGTGATGGTGTGGGGTGCCATATCCTGTGCCCGAAAAACTCAACTGGCGCACATTCCCGGCAACCTTAACGCCGTTCGATACACAGATGAGGTTTTGACACCACATATGCTGCCCGTAATGGACCACCGTAGGGAAATTTTACAGCACGACAACACTCGGCCGCACACAGCTCGTGCTACTGTTGAATTTCTAGCCAACCAGAACGTAACAGTGCTCCCCTGGCCGTCCAAATCACCAGATTTGAACCCAATAGAACATTTGTGGGATGATTTGGATAGACGCGTGCGCAGTCGTCATCCAGCGCCGCAAACTCTGCAAGAACTGCAGCAGGCTCTTGAGCAAGAATGGAGGAGAATTCCGGAAAACCTTATTCGTCGATTGATAGTGTCTATGCCGAGACGGGTCCGTGCTGTGTTACAGGTTAATGGTGGGCACAACATATATTGACGTTGCAGTGACGCCATCTGAGCGCTATGAACTTTAATGTGATAAAGTTTTTACATATGAATGAACTTTAAAGTGTGAACAACCAGTCTGCCAAATTTCAGTGTAATATGATGCTTATTTCTGTATTAAAAATTATGTTGAAAATTCATATTTTGAAGACAAAAATTGGATGTTGCGTTTCTTTTTTGGGAGAATAGGCATATTTATATACCACAGCCTTGTTAGAAAATCACATATATATATACCACAGCCATGTTAGAAAATCACATATATATATACCACAGCCATGTTAGAAAATCTCATATATATACCACAGCCATGTTAGAAAATCTCATATGTATACCCCAGCCATGTTAGAAAATCACATATATATATATACCACAGCCTTGTTAGAAAAACATATGCCGTCTCCAGCAATGCGCATGAAACTCTTCAGTTCAACTATATATTAAAGTGGCATGAGCTGCCGAAATTCACACTTTTGCATAATTTCTGATCGTCACGACAGTAAGAGGCTTTGAAGGCCATCGAAAAACTAAACGATTGGCGTTGGAATGAGGAAAATCCATACAGTATGTGGCTTGTACGAACCGAAAATGTGTTCGAAAAGTAAACAAAATTTAAATAACCGGGACGACCATTCATTCATTCTAAGGCAAAGTTAGTTTAAAACAATACCTTATCGTACATTTTCCAGACTAGAAGCACTGAAAAGCTTGTGAATTATACGTCTTGAGAAAAATAGCCAATAATTTCAACGTTCTGTTTTAACGTCAAAATATCAACATTTTGGCAGCTCATGCCCCTTTAAGCCGATAGTGGGAAATTCGGGGCAATAGCCTCTGTGCCTTCAGAAAATGTGATAGTCTTGCAATTGAGCAATACACACGAAGTGCTATATATGTATTTATGGACACTAAAACACACGGACACAGGGAAAATCTTCTTGTCTAAAATAACCATGGAGACAAGTTTCTAATTGTGTTAAAAAGAGGTATATCATTTAGACCTTTATACCCCATCATAAGTGCTATATATGTAGATATGTCTCGGTAGTCTAGTGGGTTAGAGTGGTCGTCCCTCAGTCCTACACAGACCTTCCATCGATGCGGCGCGGGTTCGAATGCCACTCAGACCAAACAAAAATTGATTTTTCACTCTGTCGCCGTGTGTCGAAGAGTTTCCAGATAATCGGCGAAGGTCATGGATTTCCTCCGGGCAATGAACCCGGTCTCCTCGCGCAATAAACTTAACGCCGTCATATAATTGAAATAATCGTGAATGCTGAGTAAAACGCCAATCAATCAATCAATCCGGTATTGTGTCAGACCACACCGTACCTAATATTTCGAACCACATTCTTTATCGATATGTAAACAGCACTAAACAAACCCGTCTTCTAAATCAACAACGTATCTTAGCTTTAAAGAAAACCTTGACTTCGAGTCCAATCTAAACTATTGTAGAACCTGGAAACATCGGCAAGCATTCTTGTTATGTGTATAAGTTGTAAATCAGAGAATTGTATGTCATTTCGCCTGACCGAACATTACGCCCCGATTTTATTCGACTGACTGTGAAAGATTAGTTATCCCTGATGTGTTTAGAGTATCTGACTGTGAATGATTAGTTATCCCTGATGTGTTTAGAGTATCTGACTGTGAAGGATTAGTTATCCCTGATGTGTTTAGAGTATCTGACTGTGAAGGATTATTTATCCCTGGTGTGTTTAGAGTATCTGACTGTGAAGGATTAGTTATCCCTGGTGTGTTTAGAGTATCTGACTGTGAAGGATTAGTTATCCCTGATGTGTTTAGAGTATCTGACTGTGAAGGATTAGTTATCTCTGATGTGTTTAGCGTATCTGACTGTGAAGGATTAGTTATCCCTGATGTGTTTAGAGTATCTGACTGTGAAGGATTATTTATCCCTGATGTGTTTAGAGTATCTGACTGTGAAGGATTAGTTATCCCTGATGTGTTTAGAGTATCTGACTGTGAAGGATTAGTTATCCCTGATGTGTTTACAGTATCTGACTGTGAAGGATTAGTTATCCCTGGTGTGTTTAGAGTATCTGACTGTGAAGGATTAGTTATCCCTGATGTGTTTAGCGTGTCTGACTGTGAAGGATTAGTTATCCCTGATGTGTTTAGAGTATCTGACTGTGAAGGATTAGTTATCACTGATGTGTTTAGAGTATCTGACTGTGAAGGATTAGTTATCTCTGATGTGTTTAGCGTATCTGACTGTGAAGGATTAGTTATCCCTGATGTGTTTAGAGTATCTGACTGTGAAGGATTAGTTATCCTTGATGTGTTTAGAGTATCTGACTGCGAAGGATTAGTTATCATTGATGTGTTTAGCGTATCTGACTGTGAAGGATTAGTTATCCCTGATGTGTTTAGCGTATCTGACTGTGAAGGATTAGTTATCCCTGATGTGTTTAGAGTATCTGGCTGTGAAGAATTAGTTATCCTTGATGTGTTTAGAGTATCTGACTGCGAAGGATTAGTTATCATTGATGTGTTTAGCGTATCTGACTGTGAAGGATTAGTTATCCCTGATGTGTTTAGCGTATCTGACTGTTAAAGATTAGTTATCCCTGATGTGTTTAGAGTATCTGACTGTTAAAGATTAGTTATCCCTGATGTGTTTAGCGTATCTGACTGTGAAGGATTAGTTATCCCTGATGTGTTTAGCGTATCTGACTGTGAAGAATTACTTATCATTGATGTGTTTAGAGTATCTGACTGTGAAGGATTAGTTATCCCTGATGTGTTTAGAGTATCTGGCTGTGAAGGATTAGTTATCCCTTATGTGTTTAGCGTATCTGACTGTGAAGGATTAGTTATCCCTGGTGTGTTTAGAGTATCTGACTGTGAAGGATTATTTATCCTTGATGTGTTTAGAGTATCTGACTGTGAAGGATTAGTTATCCTTGATGTGTTTAGAGTATCTGACTGTGAAGGATTAAATATCATTGATGTGTTTAGCGTATCTGACTGTGAAGGATTAGTTATCCCTGATGTGTTTAGCGTATCTGACTGTGAAGGATTAGTTATCCCTGGTGTGTTTAGAGTATCTGACTGTGAAGGATTAGTTATCCTTGATGTGTTTAGAGTATCTGGCTGTGAAGGATTAAATATCATTGATGTGTTTAGCGTATCTGACTGTGAAGGATTAGTTATCCCTGATGTGTTTAGCGTATCTGACTGTGAAGGATTAGTTATCCCTGGTGTGTTTAGAGTATCTGACTGTGAAGGATTAGTTATCCCTGGTGTGTTTAGCGTATCTGACTGTGAAGGATTAGTTATCCCTGATGTGTTTAGCGTATCTGACTGTGAAGAATTACTTATCATTGATGTGTTTAGAGTATCTGACTGTGAAGGAGTAGTTATCCCTGATGTGTTTAGCGTATCTGACTGTGAAGGATTAGTTATCCTTGATGTGTTTAGAGTATCTGACTGTGAAGGATTAAATATCATTGATGTGTTTAGCGTATCTGACTGTGAAGGATTAGTTATCCCTGATGTGTTTAGCGTATCTGACTGTGAAGGATTAGTTATCCCTGGTGTGTTTAGAGTATCTGACTGTGAAGGATTAGTTATCCCTGATGTGTTTAGAGTATCTGACTGTTAAAGATTAGTTATCCCTGATGTGTTTAGCGTATCTGACTGTGAAGGATTAGTTATCCCTGATGTGTTTAGCGTATCTGACTGTGAAGAATTACTTATCATTGATGTGTTTAGAGTATCTGACTGTGAAGGAGTAGTTATCCCTGATGTGTTTAGCGTATCTGACTGTGAAGGATTAGTTATCCCTGATGTGTTTAGAGTATCTGGCTGTGAAGGATTAGTTATCCCTGATGTGTTTAGAGTATCTGGCTGTGAAGGATTAGTTATCCTTGATGTGTTTAGAGTATCTGACTGTGAAGGATTAGTTATCCTTGATGTGTTTAGAGTATCTGACTGTGAAGGATTAAATATCATTGATGTGTTTAGCGTATCTGACTGTGAAGGATTAGTTATCCCTGATGTGTTTAGAGTATCTGACTGTGAAGGATTAGTTATCCTTGATGTGTTTAGAGTGGCTAAGTGTGAAGGATTAGTTATCCCTGATGTGTTTAGAGTGGATAAGTGTGAAGGATTAGTTATCCCTTATGTGTTTAGAGTATCTGACTGTGAAGGATTAGTTATCCCTGATGTGTTTAGAGTATCTAACTGTGAAAGATTAGTTATCCCTGATGTGTTTAGAGTATCTGACTGTGAAGGATTAGTTATCATTGATGTGTTTAGCGTATCTGACTGTGAAGGATTAGTTATCCCTGATGTGTTTAGCGTATCTGACTGTTAAAGATTAGTTATCATTGATGTGTTTAGCGTATCTGACTTTGAATGATTAGTTATCCCTGATGTGTTTAGAGTATCTGACTGTGAAGGATTAGTTATCCCTGATGTGTTTAGAGTATCTGACTGTGAAGGATTAGTTATCCCTGATGTGTTTAGCGTATCTGGCTGTGAAGGATTAGTTATCCCTGATGTGTTTAGAGTATCTGACTGTTAAAGATTAGTTATCCCTGATGTGTTTAGCGTATCTGACTGTGGAGGATTAGTTATCCCTGATGTGTTTAGAGTATCTGACTGTGAAGGATTAGTTATCCCTGATGTGTTTAGAGTATCTGACTGTGAAGGATTAGTTATCCCTGATGTGTTTAGAGTACCTGACTGTGAAGGATTAGTTATCCCTGATGCATTTAGAGTATGTGACTGTGAAGGATTAGTTATCCCTGATGTGTTTAGAGTATCTGACTGTTAAAGATTAGTTATCCCTGGTGTGTTTAGCGTATCTGACTGTGGAGGATTAGTTATCCCTGATGTGTTTAGAGTATCTGACTGTTAAAGATTAGTTATCATTGATGTGTTTAGCGTATCTGACTTTGAATGATTAGTTATCCCTGATGTGTTTAGCGTATCTGACTGTGAAGGATTAGTTATCCCTGATGTGTTTAGAGTATCTGACTGTGAAGGATTAGTTATCCCTGATGTGTTTAGCGTATCTGGCTGTGACGGATTAGTTATCCCTGATGTGTTTAGAGTATCTGACTGTGAAGGATTAGTTATCCCTGATGTGTTTAGAGTATCTGACTGTTAAAGATTAGTTATCCCTTATGTGTTTAGCGTATCTGACTGTGGAGGATTAGTTATCCCTGATGTGTTTAGAGTATGTGACTGTGAAGGATTAGTTATCTCTGATGTGTTTAGAGTATCTGACTGTTAAAGATTAGTTATCCCTGATGTGTTTAGCGTATCTGACTGTGGAGGATTAGTTATCCCTGATGCATTTAGAGTATGTGACTGTGAAGGATTAGTTATCCCTGATGTGTTTAGCGTATCTGACTGTGGAGGATTAGTTATCCCTGATGCATTTAGAGTATGTGACTGTGAAGGATTAGTTATCCCTGATGCATTTAGAGTATGTGACTGTGAAGGATTAGTTATCCCTGATGTGTTTAGAGTATCTGACTGTTAAAGATTAGTTATCCCTGATGTGTTTAGCGTATCTGACTGTGGAGGATTAGTTATCCCTGATGTGTTTAGCGTATCTGACTGTGAAGGATTAGTTGTCCCTGATGTGTTTAGCGTATCTGGCTGTGAAGGATTAGTTATCCCTGATGTGTTTAGCGTATCTGGCTGTGAAGGATTAGTTATCCCTGATGTGTTTAGAGTATCTGACTGTTAAAGACTAGTTATCCCTGATGTGTTTAGCGTATCTGACTGTGGAGGATTAGTTATCCCTGATGTGTTTAGCGTATCTGACTGTGGAGGATTAGTTATCCCTGATGTGTTTAGAGTATCTGACTGTGAAGGATTAGTTATCCCTGATGTGTTTAGAGTACCTGACTGTGAAGGATTAGTTATCCCTGATGCATTTAGAGTATCTGACTGTGAAGGATTAGTTATCCCTGATGTGTTTAGAGTATCTGACTGTTAAAGATTAGTTATCCCTGATGTGTTTAGCGTATCTGACTGTGGAGGATTAGTTATCCCTGATGTGTTTAGCGTATCTGACTGTGAAGGATTAGTTGTCCCTGATGTGTTTAGCGTATCTGGCTGTGAAGGATTAGTTATCCCTGATGTGTTTAGCGTATCTGGCTGTGAAGGATTAGTTATCCCTGATGTGTTTAGAGTATCTGACTGTTAAAGATTAGTTATCCCTGATGTGTTTAGCGTATCTGACTGTGGAGGATTAGTTATCCCTGATGTGTTTAGCGTATCTGACTGTGGAGGATTAGTTATCCCTGATGTGTTTAGAGTATCTGACTGTGAAGGATTAGTTATCCCTGATGTGTTTAGCGTATCTGACTGTGAAGGATTAGTTATCCCTGATGTGTTTAGAGTATCTGACTGTGAAGGATTAGTTATCCCTGATGTGTTTAGCGTATCTGACTGTGGAGGATTAGTTATCCCTGATGTGTTTAGCGTATCTGACTGTTAAAGATTAGTTATCATTGATGTGTTTAGCGTATCTGACTTTGAATGATTAGTTATCCCTGATGTGTTTAGAGTATCTGACTGTGAAGGATTAGTTATCCTTGATGTGTTTAGAGTATCTGACTGTGAAGGATTAGTTATCCCTGATGTGTTTAGCGTATCTGGCTGTGAAGGATTAGTTATCCCTGATGTGTTTAGAGTATCTGACTGTTAAAGATTAGTTATCCCTGATGTGTTTAGCGTATCTGACTGTGGAGGATTAGTTATCCCTGATGCATTTAGAGTATGTGACTGTGAAGGATTAGTTATCCCTGATGTGTTTAGCGTATCTGACTGTGGAGGATTAGTTATCCCTGATGCATTTAGAGTATGTGACTGTGAAGGATTAGTTATCCCTGATGCATTTAGAGTATGTGACTGTGAAGGATTAGTTATCCCTGATGTGTTTAGAGTATCTGACTGTTAAAGATTAGTTATCCCTGATGTGTTTAGCGTATCTGACTGTGGAGGATTAGTTATCCCTGATGCATTTAGAGTATGTGACTGTGAAGGATTAGTTATCCCTGATGTGTTTAGCGTATCTGACTGTGGAGGATTAGTTATCCCTGATGCATTTAGAGTATGTGACTGTGAAGGATTAGTTATCCCTGATGTGTTTAGAGTATCTGACTGTTAAAGATTAGTTATCCCTGATGTGTTTAGCGTATCTGACTGTGGAGGATTAGTTATCCCTGATGTGTTTAGCGTATCTGACTGTGAAGGATTAGTTGTCCCTGATGTGTTTAGCGTATCTGACTGTGAAGGATTAGTTATCATTGATGTGTTTAGCGTATCTGACTGTGAAGGATTAGTTATCCCTGATGTGTTTAGAGTATCTGGCTGTGAAGGATTAGTTATACCTGATTGTTTAGAGTGGCTAAGTGTGAAGGATTAGTTATCCCTGATGTGTTTAGAGTGGCTAAGTGTGAAGGATTAGTTATCCCTGATGTGTTTAGTGTATCTGACTGTGAAGGTTTAGTTATGCCTGATTAGCAACCTTTAATCGCCACAACTACTATCAAATGGATTCATTATTTCGATGTTTAATTGAGAACCTCAACTAGAAATGTCATCAGTTACCTCCGTGACAAAAAGTAATTAATCACTCAACATAATTGTCGGGTTTCTAGATACAAATTGAGTTATTGAGAAAATGTGACTGTCACTATCTATGGACACTAGCAGTAAATGACTTTGTAACTCATCCGTTTGAATTATTACTTTCAAGAAACACGTTTTTTCTCAAGTATTTCTATGGATAGTGCTTTGCCAGTTTTAGAAAACAGGTCTCCGTTTTAATGAAGCCTAAAAAATAAATTAACGTGTAGAAAGTAATTTGTATCCTATTACAGGGAACTGAAATAAAACCTCGCGTCAAGTTCCCCTACTGATAACCTTCAACTAAAACCCAATCCTCTCGCCGACTTTCCAATCCTATCTCTGGTATACTAGTTACTTGCATAAAATCCTGAACCTTCAGTATAGAAATAATGTTAGGAAGATTGTATTCCATAGTTTAGTTCCGGCTAATTGCCAAATCAAGAAAAAGAATTGAAAGTCGCATTCGAACTTTGCATTGAAACCAAATGGTCGAGATAATAAGACTGATGCTGGCACACTTTGTACAGTAATAAAACTTTCGGATTGGAAAAGTAATGCTAACCTTAAAACAGCGTTCCACGTTAGGTTTCCCTGTATTTAGCGTGTGTCTGGTAATACAGGTCCACAGTATATCGGCTGATAACTAAAATTTCCATTAAGATGGAGAAAGTGCACGATAAAGTAACTAGTATACTAGCCATCATTGGTATAAAACCCGTGCCTTTCTACATGTAACTATAGACACCTGCCAAATTTATAATTAGTCCTATCTGAAGGAAGAAACACAATTACTCACAGAAATAAAGTGTAAAGTGAACATCTTTGGCCATAACGCCCATTGCCGTTTTTTTATTTTTTATTTATTTTTTTTTTGGGGGGGGGGGCGTTTTCTTGCTCCGCGATTTTTTTTTTCGACATCCCACAAAAATGAAAAGCTAAATTGAAAGCTCTTTGGTCAAGAAAACGCCTATACAGATACAGCTGTATATCTCTAGAGATATTGCCGTCTTTCGCAATTTCTGGCTTAAGCGTATATGGCCGCCTTATCCGTCTTCCATACATGTACATATTTGGCAACCACGAGGTATAAGGTGATTCCGATGATACATGGTCGAGACGAAGTTCTTGGGAAATATCCAAAAGTGCTTCATTCAAGTATTTCACCCCATAGAAACCAATTGTTTTATGTACGATGTATAATAAAGAGGTCATAAATAATATATCCAATATTGACATTAATTGCACTCGCCGCCATTGGACCGAAACCCCAAATCAGACAGGACGTTCATACCAACGCCGTCTTGTGCAATAAGTATCCATATATATGGATGGATTGATTGATTGATGTTTTACGCCACACTCGAGGTTATTTCACTTATATGGCGGCGTTGCTGGGTTTAGTGGGGAGGAAAGCAGGCTCATTGCTCGGAGAAATCCCCGACCTTCGGCGAGTACCTGTTGATATTTTGAGTTTGAAGTAAAGGGAACTTTAGAGTTATATAGAGCTGATATTCTCTGTGAGAGTACAGATAACTAATTAATATATAATGTCTTGGTGAAGCGTAAATCTGTATGGCGTTGGTCACTCAGTGTTGATAATCTCTGTTTAACATTTTATCCACAGTTATGCATTGATATGGGTAAAGTATCTACTTAAAGGCACACTTGCCGCGAAAATCACGAATATTGTTTACATTAAAAAAGAAAGACCGTTTTCTGTATTTTTCCCAGACAAAATAAGTTAGGAACTTTCTCTTTTTACCAAAATTTAAAAGTTTGGACGTCACTTTGTATTTTTAATTTGAATTTGAAAATTTGAATTGTTTCGTACCCGGAACGTAAACAAACCACACTGCCCCCTATTGGCGATTTTATGTTTCAGTCGAGTGAGTGAACTAACGGCACAGTGTAGTTTTACGTAGGCCTATTTATCTGAGAAATACAGACTGACGATCGGTTAACAGCGACTGGAAAAGCCTGCTGATGCTTGTTTGAGTGTAAACCACAGATAAAATGGCCTGAAATGAGGGTAATCCAACACGAAAGTTGACCGACACTGATCGTTGTTGTAATCAGGCTTCGATTCTTCGTTTGTTTTTCACCCTATTTCTACATTCTAAAGCTAACTAGACATGTTTTATGTGTCCTATGTTTAAGTTTAGTGGTATTAGTCGTACTAAGCTCATGCAAATTGGTTTTCTTAGCAAATTTAAACAGGCTACGGCGGCAAGTGGGCCTTTAAAAGAAACAGTTCTTATTATATAAAACCATGGGTCCGTTCTTCATTAAGCTGATGTAATTTGCATTTGTTGCAAACATAAGTTAAACTATATAAAGGTATGTCTGGTGGTAGTCCTGCGTGTAGGCTAAGGTCATGTGTTACTTTAAGTCGTGTTGCAAAAATCTAATAAAGGATATCTATAGCTATCTTTAGCAAAGACCTCACGTCATAACGTAGCAATATAATATTAACCAAATGGGTGTGAGTAACGGGAGGGGGGGGGGATTTCTTGCAACTCCTCCAAACAAGATAATCGCGTGAAAATCTCACTCAGATTTCTTTGGACTGAGATGGATTTAAACTCATCGATGGATAGACTAATAATCGGGTCAAAGGATTGATATACATGTCTGAGATATCACGTGTAAGTTATTAATCTTGAACGATATTATTAAATATAGTTCCTTATTAAACACACGAATCTGATTGTAGGCCTAGTACAACAGAACTTAACCACCCGTGACACCATGTAACTCTTATTAAATTTCCTGGACTAATTCAAAAGTAATTTTAGAATGATAAAAAAATGTTGGTTATAGAGTGTGGCCCCCTGCAGCGTATTGATTCCTGTACAACGCTTTAAGACTGTGTGAACTTCAACTTTTCTTCATACATTAGGCCAAAAAAAAAAATACCTGTGTTTCCGTCTTCCGACCGACTCAAACAAATTTACGCCGAGTCAAAAGTTTTTAGACGGCTGTTATTAGTGTTAAAAAAAAAAAAAAAAAAAGTCCGGCGAACGCGTTTTACGTTTGTACTTTTAAGTTGTAGTACCATCGGTAAATAGTTGAGAGCGTTTTCCTGGAGTTGCGAGTAGGGCCAAGAGAATAGAGCCAAGCGAGAAGGGCCAGTGCTACAGATAAGGCCCGTACACGCGTAAATACGGCGGGAAAATTGCACAATACGGACAAGAAAAGAAAACTAACCGTAATAATACTGCCTGAAACGGTAAATACGGGTATATTGCAAATATGGCCAGTACAACAGAAAAAATAAATAGGAAAATCTGGTTTAAAAAGAATATGTTATTGTTTGTAGTTGTTGTCCATCATAAAGTGTTCAATTTTCTTAAAACCTGAGGCTGAAGAACGTGAAATATGTCACCTCCAAGGAATATCTAGAATGGAGATCATTCATTGGTTGACTTTTGACCTAATTGACCAAGCTTTGCGAAAATGGAGATCAATGATTGGTTGAAATTTTCTATTTGACAAAAGTTAACTCCCCTTTGCTATTTATAGCATTTTTTGTCCTGAGTTGTGAGGGTCCGATGGTTAACACATTTCTGTTATGTTTTCATCGAAAACACACATTCACAACTTGATTTATACATTATTGTTTACACTTTTACTTTTTGGTGTTGAAACTTCTAATAAAACAAGTCAAACTAGACCTTAAAAGTACTAAATCTTCAACACTGAACATACACCTTTTCTGGCTTATGCAGTGGTGTAGCCCTACAACTAAGGCTACATGACAAGGTTGTGTATATAGTATACATCGTATTCGGCATCGTGTCAAAGTTGACGTGAAAGTTGAACACATGAACATTTTGGCACTATCTAATTTAATCAGCTAGATATTATATCTATATTATATATTTTATTAACTTAATAAATATAATGTAAAAAATAAAAAGAAGTCCATGCGTAGAAACTACAATAAAAAATAAATTTCTATAAATAATATTTTTATTTTTTATTTCAGTTACTTGCATGTACATTCACATTCATTAATGTGTATATTCCATACCATTGATTGATTGATGTTTAACGCCGCATTCAAGATTATTTCACTTATATGGCGGGTACAGTACTGGCTGGAGAAAATAATTATCTGGAGCACTGAGTAGGGCCATTTTAATCAGTACGACAAATCACACAGTAAGAACATGCCTTAAGTGTCCTCTGTATATATTCCAAAATAGTTCATTTTCGGTTTTTTTTTTCTTTATCAGTGAAGCATCTCTGATTTTGTTTCATAAATCGCATTCTTCTCTGATAGGTATAGATAAAAAATTATGACTGTTAAAGAAACTAAATATGGAAAATGGTATGTTTTATACATGTAAGAGTATTTCATTCATTCGCCCAGTTTCATACATGTATCTCTTGTGCCGAAGAAAAAAAAAAAAGAAAAAGAAAAAAAAAAAAAAAACCCTACCTACCTACCCTATTTTTTTTAGGCCTGCAAGCGGAAACACAGGTATTTTTTTTTTGGCCTTATACGATATCTTCTGTCTCACCGAGCCAAACGGTTGTTTTATTGACTTCGACGGTTTCTTTTGTAATATATTTTTCACTCTTTTTGGCTCGATCTTAAAAATAATTCTGAAGGGATTTCATTGAAATTACGTTGCAGATTTTCATAATGACATCTGGAAATATGATGCATTCAAAATACAAGATCCATACTTACACATAAACTCTCCTAGATACCAGTAATCACGGGCATGAAGTTCCATCACAGCCGACGGCATACAAAACACAATGACCAGTAAATCAGCCAAACTCAGGTTCATGAGGAAAAAGTTGGTAGAATTCCGCATGTCTTTATTTTTCCATATAACGACGGCCACCAGTAAGTTACCAACGATGCCCACGACAAACTCAAACAAACAGAAAGCCGATGTTAGTATAAGAATGTATAGCGGCGGGTGAGGAGTTATGGTCGGGGAGTTAGCCTGGGGAAAATCCCAGGAATTATTCTCCCGAACCATCGTCATATTCAGCCCTTCTTCTAACAACATATTGCCACTTTCTTATCCTTTCTGACAATATTTAAAGCTTCAACTTCAAGGGTTTATAGAAGTGAGATAGTGAAGATAGATGTCCATCAGTATGTGTCGGCTTGACACCTTTCAAGGATCGATGTGTACACCAGCCGTCAGAGAGCACCCGATCTGGTAGATAGTCTGATGACGACTGATCCTGCACGTTCCACTTTCCCTCTAAGTTAACGGCTTCTCAAGGGACAATCGACATTCGTCTTACCCGGTGACGTTGTACAGACAAATAGAACCATTTGAAGATTTAACTGTAAAATTGCGGAAGCTAGAGGGAAGACCAAAAACGCAACGATTAATTGAGGTCTGAATCTATTGAAGAATAGAAATCAAACGAGAACATAGAATACCCATAAGTGTTTCCAGTGGCTATGATGCATTTTAGAAGACTTTAAAAGGCAGGATAAGATTGCAGTTTCTTGGGTTAATTAAAGACCAAAGAGATTTTCAAATTCGTTTGAGACAAGCCATGCTCTGTATCTTTCTACTCCTGGTAAAATTGGGCATAATTGGTTAGTATTTATTAGAGACGTTAATAAGGATTCGTGTGTTGTGTTCCTAATCTCTCTACAGATGCATCTCCTGACAGGTCTATTTCAATTTCGATGTTGATTAAGTTGCATTAACAAAATGAGATAAATTTTTAAATATTTCTAACATTTATCGAAAAAAGAAATCACAGTGCATACCCTATTCGTTCAATTGCTATATTCCACTCCCTGTTGTTTGTATGATTTGCCCGTGTTCTGTTTGAGTGGGGTTTTTTTCAATTTGTTTTTATTTGTCTATCACGTACACAAGAAGTGGGTTTTGAAGTAAATCGTTAAACCTCCTGACTGACACACCTGCTGTGTAATTTAGAAGCTTAAATCAAATCACTGATAATTTTATTCCAATATACTCGACCTAGCTTTTAGTTTGTGAGATTTATGTCATTGCGCCGATATGATTATGAATTGTTCTACAATATTAAATACGTCAGCTTCCTATAGTTATGTCAATTTAGGTAATAATAAGATTGTTCTGAAATTTCTAATGGTCTATAAAAAGGGCGTCGCAGTCAGTTAAAAGGATGAGAAATTTCTAGAAATGTATACCGCTTAACTTCGATAACAACCACCAAAGTGCCTAAACCATGCCATGTTAATTGCCGCAAGGTAATACAACAAAGCAAAAGTTTTTTTCTTTTCAGTGGCTGATCGGTGTCTCCGTTGTCTCCGCTTTAAGATGACGTGATGTTACATCAGCTATTTGACGTATTTTAATGGCATATTTTACACCTCTCTGATGTATGACGTTAAATATACGGCCGTTCTCACCATGTGATTTGTAGAATGCGACTGTGGAATGCACCCAAATCTAACAGTGAGAACACACAAATCGAACAGCGAGAACACCCAAATCGAATGTGATTTGGTTGCTTTCGACGACTTGCAGGCGAGTTGAATGGAATAGGCACGGTTTATTTCTGCCGATAAGTTGTATGCACTGTAACCGTTTACCGTCAATTCTACAGTAGAATATTTTAAAATTAACGGTAAATTGCCGTTTTATACTTCAGTGGAAGCTTTACGGTCGTGTACCGTAAAATAACTTTGAGACAGAGTTGTCGTTTCCGAGCTAACGAGATCTGATCTCCTCGGTTGTTTCCGTGAAGGATTCGTCCAAAATACGTCATTGCGGATCAAAGGAAGCGAAAAAAACGGAAGTGCGCATGCTCACACCGAAGCGCTAGTAAGGCATGGAAATGTGGCCATCATTCTTTCATATTCGAAGTTAGTGTAGTGGTTAAAGGATTCGGTTATTGCTAGTGCGCATATAGTTCTGCGCAGCTCCTGTATGGGAGGTTAGAGCTTCGAATCCCGCCGTAGGCGATTTGTCATTATAGGCTAAGATAGTTAATTTAAAGGGGCATGAGCTGCCAAAATGTTGATATTTTGGCGTTAACACAGAATGTTGAAATTATTGGCTATTTTTCTCAAGACGTATAATTCAGAAGCTTTTTAGTGCTTATAGTCTCGAAAATGTACGATAAAGTATTGTTTTGATCTAACTTTGGCTTAGAATGAATGAATGGTCGTCCCGGTTATTTAAATTTTGTTTACATTTCGAACACGTTTTCGGTTCGTACAGGCCACATACTGTATGGATTTTCTTCATTCCAACGCCAATCATTTAGTTTTTCGATGGCCTTTAAAGCCTCTTACTGTCGCGACGATCAGAAATGATGAAAAAAGTGTGAATTTCGGCAGCTCATGCCCCTTTAACATAGCTGTATTTGAAAGCGTAGATTGAGATACCTGCCCTAAGTGAGAATTTTCTCAAATTTTTTCAAATAAATATATGTTTGTCAACTTGAAGAAGTAGTCAGTTTTACTATTTCGTTGGGGGTACATAACATTTGAAAATCTACATTAACAGATCCATGCTGGGGTTGACGATTTAAAGTCCTGTATTTCTTAGCCTGCTGATTTCATAATGTGTTTTCACATTCACTGATTAGGAATGTGGCTAGTTCATTTTACGGTCTACCCTTATTTTTACGGTAGAAAGTTGGCAGCCCAGCTGCCAGTATTCTATCGTTAAATTTACGGGTTACATTTTACAGTGTGGTTTTATCAAATCAAGACCTTTTGTAATCATTTTCAGTTATCTGCCCCTGTCGTATGCTATGTGGGATAGCTAGCTCTCCGATGGCAGAGCTTATTTTCTCAAATTGGTCATTTTATTGCACAAATAACTGCTGGAATATTTGCAATAGAGGCATGGGTGACAAAACGCAATCGCCGGGTCAACAACAACATTCCTACAATAGTCGCGTTCCACAAACGGGGAACACTCTTTCAAGTTGCATGCAACTTTATGTCCTTTATGTCCCAAACATGGCGACAAACCTGAAATGGGAAGATGGAATCTTCAGCAGGACTGACATCCATTAAAATCAGTCCATTTTGTAATCCAATAGGGCTATAAATTTATTCAAAACACACTATATTTTAGTCCAGGTAGCCACAAAAGATACCTATCCTCCTAAACACGTCTTTGGCAGACTATAAAAAAGTTAACAGAATTTACGCACATATCATTGCCCAAACTATGCTCTTATGGAGAGTGGTGTAAATGTGAGGGCTACACAGAGCTTAGTTAAATTACATTTGGTGTAAATGTGAGGGCTACACAGGGCTTAGTTATATTACATTTGGTGTATTGTGAGAGCTACACAGAGCTTAGTTATATTACATTTGGTGTAAATGTGAGGGCTACACAGAGCTTAGTTAAATTACATTTGGTGTAAATGTGAGGGCTACACAGGGCTTAGTTATATTACATTTGGTGTAAATGTGAGGGCTACACAGGGCTTAGTTATATTACATTTGGTGTAAATGTGAGGGCTACACAGGGCTTAGTTATATTACATTTGGTGTAAATGTGAGGGCTACACAGGGCTTAGTTATATTACATTTGATGTAAATGTGAGGGCTACACAGGGCTTAGTTATATTACATTTGGTGTAAATGTGAGGGCTACACAGAGCTTAGTTATATTACATTTGGTGTAAATGTGAGGGCTACACAGGGCTTAGTTATATTACATTTGGTGTAAATGTGAGGGCTACACAGAGCTTAGTTATATTACATTTGGTGTAAATGTGAGGGCTACACAGAGCTTAGTTAAATTACATTTGGTGTAAATGTACGAGCTACTCAGGGCTTAGTTATATTACATTTGGTGTAAATGTGAGGGCTACACAGGGCTTAGTTATATTACATTTGGTGTAAATGTGAGGGCTACACAGGGCTTAGTTATATTACATTTGGTGTAAATGTGAGGGCTACACAGGGCTTAGTTATATTACATTTGGTGTAAATGTGAGAGCTACACAGGGCTTAGTTATATTACATTTGGTGTAAATGTGAGGGCTACACAGGGCTTAGTTATATTACATTTGGTGTAAATGTGAGGGCTACACAGGGCTTAGTTATATTACATTTGGTGTAAATGTGAGGGCTACACAGGGCTTAGTTATATTACATTTGGTGTAAATGTGAGAGCTACACAGGGCTTAGTTATATTACATTTGGTGTAAATGTGAGGGCTACACAGGGCTTAGTTATATTACATTTGGTGTAAATGTGAGGGCTACACAGGGCTTAGTTATATTACATTTGATGTAAATGTGAGGGCTACACAGGGCTTAGTTATATTGCATTTGGTGTAAATGTAAGGGCTACACAGGGCTTAGTTATATTACATTTGGTGTAAATGTGAGGGCTGCACAGGGCTTAGTTATATTACATTTGGTGTAAATGTGAGGGCTACACAGGACTTAGTTATATTACATTTGGTGTAAATGTGAGGGCTACACAGGGCTTAGTTATATTACATTTGGTGTAAATGTGAGGGCTACACAGGGCTTAGTTATATTACATTTGGTGTAAATGTGAGGGCTACACAGGGCTTAGTTATATTACATTTGGTGTAAATGTGAGGGCTACACAGGGCTTAGTTATATTACATTTGGTGTAAATGTGAGGGCTACACAGAGATTAGTTATATTACATTTGGTGTAAATGTGAGGGCTACACAGGGCTTAGTTATATTACATTTGGTGTAAATGTGAGAGCTACTCAGAGCTTAGTTATATTACATTTGGTGTAAATGTGAGGGCTACACAGGGCTTACAGTAGTTATATTACATTTAGTGTAAATGTGAGGGCTACACAGGGCTTAGTTATATTACATTTGGTGTAAATGTGAGGGCTACACAGGGCTTAGTTATATTACATTTGGTGTAAATGTGAGAGCTACAGTACCGTCGGCGAAAGCAGGCAAATGCCAATGCAGTAAATTCGCATGAATTATCCTGAATTCACGTAAATTCTCACAGCTGGATGAGACTTAGTAAGCGGAGGGTAATATCAAATTTTGCAAGTAGTTCGGGCCGCCCGGTGAGATGAGTATTTATTAGCGTGTCAGCTCCCGTCGTGACAGTAAACAGATTATCGCCGGAGCCAGTCCATTCACTCCAACTGTCAACTAAATCGGTTTGTTGTACAAGATGACAAGATGTATTTAATCTCTTCAAGAAAAACATTATTTTTGTACAGATTTGTGTCAATTTACAATGTTTTTCAAAGCTTCTGTTCACCCGCTGTAATTTGTTGTTGTTGTTTTGTGTCAACAATGTGTAAATGAGGTCCGCATGGAAAACAAGACAGTGAACTCCGAAACTTTACGATGCATTAGAAAAAGAATTTAATAAAGAAAAACGTGTCTGATTCAACAGTTTACCAATTATTCTCATAAAATGTAAAGAAAGGAATGTCATCAAAATAATTAACAGATAAACCGTGCAAGCAGTTTTTCTTATGCCTGACATCCCACATACTTTACGGAGCAGGACCAGGGACGCTTTGTTTTATCGAGCAACGTAGGCAATGTTTTAACTCAACTTAAATATATACTACCTTTACGTTGATGTTCTGATATGTATTGGTCGATAAACATACCCAAATAATGTCAGATTATAAATTACTTAGGTAAAATATTTACCTTTTAATGGTGAATTGGCTATTTTGCCAAGTGAGTACCGTATGGTTGGTATTTCTCTGGGCAAGTAGACCTACGGTAATGGAAGGTGACCTTTAGAGACCCTATTTGTTGTTGCGAAACCCCAATATTTTATTTAACGGTCGATATTTTACAAACCCTTAGCATTGCGATTAATATATTTCCTTCTCACTGCACATTTTGATGGATGGACAATTAATTTCAGTACCGACATGAATATAGTATTTTTTATATCACCGATAGGTCTAAGACTTTCTATATTTATTATGAGATTCAAGAGTATTACATGTAGTTGTCTGGTTTATTCACCTCTGTCACTCATGCGAGCAGAGTTCAGTTCGTATATTTACAGTTTCTTAAGTGCAGGGTTTCAATCGTTTTCTAAAATAGGCCCTACAGTGACTCGAAAGTTCATCCGAAAATGAAACTATTCAGACACTAAGAAAGAAAGCCTGGTAAATAACAAATAATTCACTGAATGTGGATAAACTAAAAATCAGTCTAAATAATTTGCTGTGCAGGAATTATTTGTTTGATTGTGTACAATGTTAGGTTTGGGTGGGTTGACTGTACTACATGTCTAATGTCAGTCGGTCAGTGAGTAATGCTCTAAAAAGTCAACTAGCAAGAAGGTTGAGTTATTTGTGACAATTTATTCATTTCTTTTTATTTGTTTGTTTTTCTTAGGTCAATGTCTGAGGTGGCATATCGTGCACATCAGAATGATGGACATGGAAGTGTACCAAAATATCGTGGGCAGACAACTACTGCAGGAGTACTGACATATTGACCTTTCGTTTGTTTGTTCCATATTTTCCATTTAATCTTCTCCAATTTAACAATATTTGGTTGTATTTCCAGTCCTCATGGAAGACAAACAGGAGCAACTAATTCTTGAAATACGTACCTCTGGAGGAGTCTAAACCTGCAGATTGTAGAAGCTGTAACGATGGCTGTAGCCAGCTGTGGAAAAGAGTCTGGATTTAAACAAAATATAACACCATGATTTTTGTATCTATTGTTTATTGATATAAACTTAAATCAAATAACCATTTGAAGACTGTACATACTAGTGTTTTATCAAATAAATATATGTATACATTACGAGGCGTGGCGTATATTAAATGCCGACCTTGTAATAATGAGGAAACCAGGAACAGTAAGTATTTTGATTTGATGTGAAAATCAACAACTTCAGTGAAAAGAATGCTAATATATGAAGAGGAATGAATTATGGTAGGTATAAGCTGTTGAGACTCCAGGATTAACACGAGGTATAAGCCCATAAATACCCCCGCCCCCTCCCCTCCAACATAATTGAGCGGCTTCTTGATAACACAACCTGTTGAGAAAAACACAAAAGATTATCATTTGATTTTCTGACGTTTAACTTCACATGGGTTATTTGAAAGATTCAGAACTGTTACATCAACTTTCTCCCGGATTCCTTCCACATTAGTTTATCGTAATTTACTTTTTAAATAAATGCTGTGTTATAAACTTGCTCAATCGTCAAAATAAGAATTTAAATTCGGGCGAAGGCCTAGGATGAAAAGATGTTTACGCTAAAACAGTTGTTATAGAAACACCAGCAGAGATATTTCCTTTATTTCTGTAAGTCACAACAGCAAAAGGGCGAACGCCTACCTTTTTAGCGAGTTTCTTCCTCTTATTAGGCCGATAAAGTCCGAGTCGCCATTCCAGATCAGTTTGTTTCTACAACTTGTATTTAGGTCAGAATAAAAAAAACACTCGTATAAAACAGATAAATGATAATGGTCATTCAAAGACTAAACGGAAAGAAAACATATATTTTATTTTCATATTGTCCTATAGACATTGCTAAAATTCATTGATTGACTTGTTGAGTTGTCTAAACCGTATGCATTTATTTCATATTCACGCATTTAAAAAACAAACCAAAAGAAAAACACGTCTTTGAGTGTCAATATAACAGATGTTCACAGTCTGAGTTCAAACTACAGGAGGTTGATTGGAGAACAGTAAAGCAAAATCTAAAGATCGTCACCACTCTGCTGATATTAGTTATGGCAATTATACATAACCAGCAGCCTTTCTATAACCACCGTTGCTTGATTGACCTTCAGGAATTATTTTTGAGAAATGTGAGTACTGATTTAACAACATAAATGTAAGAGGGTATTCATACAGTCGCATGCTATGATTATTCAAGGGGTGAAGGTAACTCTAGCGCCAACCGCAGGGGTTGACTTGTGTTCAGTAATCAAGTGACACGCTCTGCTGGAATCCATTGAAGCACCGCCGTCTGCCTGTCCCAGGGTACAGTAACTGCGCATTTTACGATGGTTTGCTAAGTAACAAAAATAACATCAAGGTTAACATTTCAAATCAAATGTTGTTCAAAGTATAACAAGAAGTAGATAATCACTATCGGGTAACTTTTACAGCGACAAAAACTTAAAATAAAGCTTACAGAACACATTTCATACGGGACTACGTTCATTAGCGGACTCCTGTTAAGGCGTGAATAGGCCCTTTTCAATTCTCGCGAAACGGATCGAGGGCCGTCCGTCGAGTCTTTTCGCATGAAATTTGCCTGCTTTCGCCGACGGTACTGTACACAGGGCTTAGTTATATTACATTTGGTGTAAATGTGAGAGCTACACAGGGCTTAGTTATATTACATTTGGTGTAAATGTGAGGGCTACACAGGGCTTAGTTAAATTACATTTGGTGTAAATGTGAGAGCTACACAGGGCTTAGTTATATTACATTTGGTGTAAATGTGAGGGCTACACAGAGCTTAGTTATATTACATTTGGTGTATTGTGAGAGCTACACAGGGCTTAGTTATATTACATTTGGTGTAAATGTGAGAGCTACACAGGGCTTAGTTAAATTACATTTGGTGTAAATGTGAGAGCTACACAGGGCTTAGTTATATTACATTTGGTGTAAATGTGAGAGCTACACAGGGCTTAGTTATATTACATTTGGTGTAAATGTGAGGGCTACACAGAGCTTAGTTAAATTACATTTGGTGTAAATGTGAGGGCTACACAGGGCTTAGTTATATTACATTTGGTGTAAATGTGAGGGCTACACAGGGCTTAGTTATATAACATTTGGTGTAAATGTGAGGGCTACACAGAGCTTAGTTATATTACATTTGGTGTAAATGTGAGGGCTACACAGAGCTTAGTTATATTACATTTGGTGTTAATGTGAGGGCTACACAGGGCTTAGTTATATTACATTTGGTGTAAACGTGAGGGCTACACAGGGCTTAGTTATATTACATTTGGTGTAAATGTGAGGGCTACACAGGGCTTACAGTAGTTATATTACATTTGGTGTAAATGTGAGGGCTACACAGAGCTTAGTTATATTACATTTGGTGTAAATGTGAGGGCTACACAGGGCTTAGTTATATTACATTTGGTGTAAATGTGAGAGCTACTCAGAGCTTAGTTATATTACATTTATTGTTTTCTTTAAGGGTCCATTCTAAGTATCATCAAGCTCATAATGTGTTAGATTTTGAATGAGATTAAAGCAATATGTTGCTACTGATAGGTATCCGTACACAGTTTTGTTAGGGACTGAAGAAGTGCATGAGAGTTTTAGTGCATTTTTTAGTCTTTTTTTTTTCCTGCGCCCGTGCAATTTATTTTCTGGGTATATTCTGCCTTTTTGAAAGGAAACTGTCTGAATTTAAAACTAAAAACAATTTTGAATGTACAATAAGAACAGGTTAGTTGGATTGAGAACTGAAAGTTGGGTGTGCTTCGGTCTTTTGGCAGGTGACTTTTGAGTTTTGTGAAAAAGACCCCTGTCCTGTGTTTTTGTCTCTATCTAAAATGTTATCACCTATAACTATATAATCTTTTCTAACAAAAGACTTTCGAGGAGCTGCTTAAACACCCACCAAATCATTTGACTCAACGAAAAGAGGAAAGGTGAGTCAAAACATTAACGTTACCACAAATGGGAAACGAAATAGTGTATTAAATCCCCTGATTAGAATGAAACACATATTTTGTAAAATAGAACACTTTGCAACTAAAGCACTGTTTTATGGCTTTGAATTTATTAAAACACCAGCTTAAAATGTATCTTTTCGGTCAATTTCAACCAAATAATTACAAAAAAAGATTTCTTGGTATTTTTCTGGCAATGTAATTTGCATGTTTATGAAATTTACCTTGTAAGTAAATGCTCTATGTCATTATGGTATTTATGTTTTTCTGCAATTACAAGTCATACATTCGGCACGTATTCTTCATTACACTTTAGACACAGAGTACTACTCCTATCTTTTTTTAGAATTTGAGCATTACTGGGCTGTTTTATAGGTATTGGTGTTTTCATTGATTTTACATTCAATTAATTGCCCACATATGAGAAACATAATCTTTTTTTTTTATTATTTCACACTTTGTGTAGACCACATCCCTAGAGCAGAAGGTGAATAGAGCGTATAGCCTCCATTTTCATCCCTCCAGTGAGACGTCGGATCTGTTGAAGAGGTAACTGCGCGGATTGGAATCCTTTAGAGCACATTTGGAATAGGATGGGCAGAAACATTCAAGCCCTAGAGTCTCCTGTACAAAATCTGCAGGAATTGGAAGTCGCATTACATCGGTAATGGCGGCAACCCGGATAGTTATAGGTAATGCAAATTAAAGAGAGTTGCTGGGAGAGGATCAGATATAAAAGATCTAATATTTGGATTGATGGGTATTAATGTCACGCCAATGGTTTATCTCATACTCTTGATCATCTGTTAAAGACTTAGACTGACACACACAACTCGTCAAACTATACTGGATTAAAATGCATATTTTCTATCATTTGAAGATTGAAATGGCTCGGGATTTGATTTGCCCAATTGGTTGGTCCAGGAAGAGAGCACTCATTGGAAACTGGTAAATCTGGTCCAGGAAGAGAGCACTCATTGGAAACTGGTAAATCTGGTCCATGAAGAGAGCACTCATTGGAAACTGGTAAATCTGGTCCATGAAGAGAGCACTCATTGGAAACTGGTAAATCTGGTCCAGGAAGAGAGCACTCATTGGAAACTGGTAAATCTGGTCCATGAAGAGAGCACTCATTGGAAACTGGTAAATCTGGTCCATGAAGAGAGCACTCATTGGAAACTGGTAAATCTGGTCCAGGAAGAGAGCACTCATTGGAAACTGGTAAATCTGGTCCAGAGCGTGAAGAGTCTAAAATATCAGCCATTGTCAAAGTATACATTGGAAAGGATGATCGCATGAATGGAAAAGGGTTATTAAATACTCTTAACATCCGACTAACATATCTACAATAAAAAAGAATTGGACACGCGATAGACGCAATAAATACAAACATTCTGCATAATATTACATATTGCTCTGTGTTGTAATTGATGGCTTTATATTATCAAGTAGAAGCTGGAATAGTAAGTGATACACATAGTTGGTGATTTAAGTTGGAAGTAACAGGTTAGGTTACAGTGTAAAAAATGTTTGTAGAACTACAAGAAAAACTTTTGCATTTCATCACAGGAGAATCTGCTATAAACGTTTTACCCCTGGGTGTGATGTTATTATATTGGCTCTCGTGTAAATTTACGTAAACACATATACAGAGATTTGTAAGAGTACCTATAAGTAGTGTTGTTTTACATGTCACTCTGTAACACATTTCGGTAATTTTACTCTTTTTAGTTAAAGTGACATGAGCTGCCAAAATGTTGATATATTGACGTTAAAACAGAATGTTGAAATTATTGGCTATTTTTCTCAAGATTTTTAGCTTCAAAAGCTTTTTAGTGCTTCTAATCTCGAAAATGAACGATAAAGAATTGTTTTGAACTAACTTTGGCTTAGAATGAATGAATGGTCGTCCCGGTTATTAAAATTTTGTTTACTTTTCGAACATGTTTTCGGTTCGTACGAGCCACATACTGTACGGATTTTCCTCATTCCAGCGCCAATCATTTAGTTTTTCGATGGCGTTCAAAGCCTCTTACTGTTGTGACGATCAGAAATTATGAAAAAGGTGTGAATTTTGGCAGCTCATGTCACTTTAATTTACAAATCTATACATCAATCTTGGTAGATTAACGGAGAAGATACTTGTATTTAAGGACAGAAGAAAGCAGGAAGTCCAGTAAATCCACTGTTTCACTGTAAATCTACTTACACCACATTGTAAATTTACATATTCACACAGATGTATGAAATCTACAACAAATTTTACTTGTCCTACGATTGCCTGCTAACTTTGCTGTAAAATTACAACTACATTTTTTACAGTGTAGATATACAATGTACAGGAAGGTAATTATTGTAATGGCAACGTATCGCCTTCTTAAAGCAGAGTTATTGGTCAACAATTAAAAGACTGGAATGGTGACTGTATTTGCTTACATTGGGAGGATATTTTGCTTAGATATTTTGTATACCTCAAATATCTTGTATTTATACATGATAGACATTGTGATAAGTACTCTAACTAAATTAATATAGGATAGGCGTGCTGGAATAATTATTCAAAATAAATTGATATACATGTAAAATAGGCCTACTGAGCTGACTATTCAAAGTAAATTTAAATAGGATAGACCTTTTGTGGTAACTTTTCAAACTAAATTTATGTAGGATAGGCGTACTTGAATAACTATTTAGACTAAATTTATATAGAATAGGATTTCTTGAATAACTATTTATTGGATAGGCGTACTGGAATGACCATTCATACTGAATATACGATAGGAGTACTGTTAGCCTAATAACTATTCAAAAACAATTTATGTATATTTAATGATCACTTAAACACACGGGCACAGGGAAAAACAATTTATGCATGATAGGCATATTGTGGTAAGTATTAAAACTGTGTTTTAAATAAATTCTATTTGCCCAAGTGTGAAATCAGTTTTAATATTCGGGTCTGCAGGTCTGGAAATAAATCACTGTCTGAGAAATGTGTGAGGAAAACAGTTAAAGGAATTTATGATCACCTTTGAGAACCAAATGCTGCTGTTTAAGAAAGAGAGTTAGAGAGTTAATCCTTAGGGTAGGTTCCGTCTCCTCATTTCCTTAAAGTTTGCGTGTCTTTGTAATATATCTCTTCGAGCAATAGGCCAACACAATGGCAGCATTTCTTCTTCAATGCCAACCTCTGTAAACAAGAAAACTGTGTGTGAATAAATAGGATCATGTATGAAATAAACCCCAAGAACCCATCACTCTACACAGCATTTCATCTCTTAGAATTCGATGTGTTTTCTTATTCTTTAGTCAGTAGCTGTCCAATCCGGGAAATGTAAGCAGCGGTAGTTGGTTTACCACTTCCTGGATATCTTTCAGACATGTGATACCGCCAAAGAAATGGCATTGACCCCAAGACCGTTGAATCATGCAATGTTATTAATGGTAACGGACATCTAGCTCTATTAATATGAAAGTGAACGAATGGTATAAAAACTCTGTTTGCAGCTATGGACAAGAAACACTGATAGGCCCTATACGTCTTTTCGAGTAAACGTAGGCGTTTCTAAACCTTTTTATCCGAAATAAGATGTTAACTAAATTCCAGGGTAACAGAATCAGATTTCAACCGTACATCCAGAGACAATAGCATTGTAGTGTTAATGTCACACACTGGTTTTCTAGTTTATTGTGGATTTTGTTGCTATATAAGCTAGGATAAACATAGTCCGGGTTTGTGACTGTTTATTGAGAAGTTCTCCTGACGGAATCAAAGATTTTCAACACGACTTTTGTCCAAGATTATCATTCCAGTGTTCGTTACTTGTCCAATTAATAAATATTTCACTCCAAAATTGAGTGTTATTGTACGAAAATAGAATTTACTGGTTGGAGAGAAAGTAGTTTGATTTGAATACGGAAAAAATTAAGACCCCTGACGGAATCACAAAATTTCCGTTACTGAATTGCGGATGGAAAATTTTCACAAAATTGAAGTAATATCATCCACTAATTATGGTTACTGGTTATTGATTGAAACTGAAAAGACAATGTATGTGAGATAAAATCTATTTACTGTATAGGGCCTATATTGTTATCTATGGACTTACACTGCTGCTGTAGAGAGACCCCTGATACCATAGTTAACACGATAAGAAAAACAATGTACATTAGAGTCAGAACTAACTTTTGTGCACTTGAAGAAGCTTGTAGAATTCTGGAGCACGATTAACTTGATGCACAATTCACGTGCATTCAAGACGGTGGTGACATGCCCTATCCCCCTGCTCCTCTATGTATGGACATGCAAGGCTTTTCTTATAGGCTACATGTATAAGACAATGGAAAGGTCTAAATGATATGCCCCCATTTTTTAACACAATTAGAAACTTGTCTCCATGGTTATTTTAGCCATTAAGATATTCACTGTGTCCGTGTGTTTTAGTGTTCATAAATATAAGAAAATGAACTTACCGAGTATGAAATAGGTATCTTTGCAGAATATCAAGAACATAAATATACAGTAGTTGTGGAAAATAACAACAGTTTCATTATATAAAGATAAATGTATAATCACCTCATATATATATACAGTGTAAAACAAGGTAGGCGGTATTTTCCCTTCAAATGTCTCCATGTCATCTACACAATTTAAGCTCCCACTAGACTACCAGTAAAACGGACGCATTCTCGGTAATAGCTGTTGCAACGAGTTTTGTCACAACGTTAGAATTTTATTCCAACTCACGAGATTTGTTACAATGTAGACGAGTTTTGTGACAAAAGGTTACGAATTTTGTCACAAGAGCGCCAGCTTTTGTTACATGTCCTAAGTTTTGTTCCAACACTGACGAGTTTTGTTACAAAAGCAATGCTACGCGTTTTGATACAAACCGGCAACGGCTTTTGTAACAATTTTAATAGGACACGAGTTTTGATATAAAGACAGCTTTTGTCCTAAAATGTCAGAAGTAGGCAATTTGATAGTGGCTGAAAGCTCCGAAAACGATGAGACATAAAGATGGGCACGAATACGACAACAACGGTGAGACAGGACATAAAGATGGGTGCGAATGCGACAACAACGGTGAGACAGGAGATAAAGATGGGTGCGAATACGACAACAACGGTGAGACAGGACATAAAGATGGGTGCGAATGCGACAACAACGGTGAGACAGGACATAAAGATGGGTGCGAATGGGACAACAACGGTGAGACAGGACATAAAGATGGGTGCGAATACGACAACAACGGTGAGACAGGAGATAAAGATGGGCACGAATGCGACAACAACGGTGAGACAGGATATACAGATGGGTGCGAATACGACAACAACGCTGAGACAGGACATAAAGATGGGTGCGAATACGACAACAACGGTGAGACAGGAGATAAAGATGGGTGCGAATGCGACAACAACGGTGAGACAGGACATAAAGATGGGCACGAATACGACAACAACGGTGAGACAGGACATAAAGATGGGTGCGAATGCGACAACAACGATTAGACAGGAGATAAAGATGGGCACGAATGCGACAACAACGGTGAGACAGGACATAAAGATGGGCACGAATACGACAACAACGGTGAGACAGGATATAAAGATGGGTGCGAATACGACAACAACGGTGAGACAGGACATAAAGATGGGTGCGAATACGACAACAACAGTGAGACAGGACGGAAAGATAGCTACGAATACGACAACAACAGTGAGACAGGACATAAAGATGGGCACGAATGCGACAACAACGGTGAGACAGGACATAAAGATGGGCACGAATACGACAACAACGGTGAGACAGGATATAAAGATGGGGGCGAATACGACAACAACGGTGAGACAGGACATAAAGATGGGCACGAATACGACAACAACGGTGAGACAGGAGATAAAGATGGGTGCGAATACGACAACAACGGTGAGACAGGACATAAAGATGGGTGCGAATACGACAACAGCGGTGAGACATGAGATAAAGATGGGTGCGAATGCGACAACAACGGTGAGACAGGACATAAAGATGGGTGCGAATACGACAACAACGGTGAGACAGGACATAAAGATGGGTGCGAATACGACAACAACGGTGAGACTAAAGATGGGTACGAATACGACAACAACGGTGAGACAGGACAGAAAGATGGGTGCGAATACGACAACAACGGTGAGACAGGAGATAAAGATGGGTGCGAATGCGACAACAACGGTGAGACTAAAGATGGGTACGAATACGACAACAACGGTGAGACAGGACAGAAAGATGGGCACGAATACGACAACAACGGTGAGACTAAAGATGGGTACGAATGCGACAACAACGGTGAGACAGGACAGAAAGATGGGCACGAATACGACAACAACGGTGAGACAGGACAGAAAGATGGGCACGAATACGACAACAACGGTGAGACTAAAGATGGGTACGAATGCGACAACAACGGTGAGACAGGACATAAAGATGGGTGCGAATACGACAACAACGGTGAGACTAAAGATGGGTACGAATACGACAACAACGGTGAGACAGGACATAAAGATGGGTGCGAATACGACAACAACGGTGAGACAGGAGATAAAGATGGGTGCGAATACGACAACAACGGTGAGACAGGAGATAAAGATGGGTGCGAATGCGACAACAACGGTGAGACTAAAGATGGGTACGAATACGACAACAACGGTGAGACAGGACAGAAAGATGGGCACGAATACGACAACAACGGTGAGACTAAAGATGGGTACGAATACGACAACAACGGTGAGACAGGACAGAAAGATGGACGCGAATACGACAACAACGGTGAGACAGGACATAAAGATGGGTGCGAATGCGACAACAACCGTGAGACAGGAGATAAAGATGGGTGCGAATGCGACAACAACGGTGAGACAGGAGATAAAGATGGGTGCGAATACGACAACAACGGTGAGACAGGAGATAAAGATGGGTGCGAATACGACAACAGCGGTGAGACAGGAGATAAAGATGGGTGCGAATGCGACAACAGCGGTGAGACAGGACAGAAAGATGGGCACGAATACGACAACAAGGGTGAGACAGGACATAAAGATGGGTGCGAATGCGACAACAACCGTGAGACAGGACATAAAGATGGGCACGAATAAAACAACGGTGAGACAGGACATAAAGATGGGTGCGAATGCGACAACAACCGTGAGACAGGACACAAAGATGGGCACGAATACGACAACAACGGTGAGACAGGAGATAAAGATGGGTGCGAATGCGACAACAACCGTGAGACAGGAGATAAAGATGGGTGCGAATGCGACAACAACGGTGAGACAGGACATAAAGATGGGCACGAATACGACAACAACGGTGAGACAGGACATAAAGATGGGGGCGAATACGACAACAACGGTGAGACAGGACATAAAGATGGGAACGAATACGACAACAACGGTGAGTCAGGAGATAAAGATGGGGGCGAATACAACAACAACGGTGAGACAGGACATAAAGATGGGCACGAATACGACAACAACGGTGAGACAGGAGATAAAGATGGGTGCGAATACGACAACAACGGTGAGACAGGACATAAAGATGGGTGCGAATACGACAACAACGGTGAGACAGGACATAAAGATGGGTGCGAATACGACAACGGCGGTGAGACAGGAGATAAAGATGGGTGCGAATGCGACAACAACGATGAGACAGGAGATAAAGATGGGTGCGAATGCGACAACAACGGTGAGACAGGACATAAAGATGGGCACGAATACGACAACAACGGTGAGACAGGACATAAAGATGGGTGCGAATGCGACAACAACCGTGAGACAGGAGATAAAGATGGGTGCGAATACGACAACAACGGTGAGACAGGACATAAAGATGGGCACGAATACGACAACAACGGTGAGACAGGACATAAAGATGGGGGCGAATACGACAACAACGGTGAGACAGGACATAAAGATGGGCACGAATACGACAACAACGGTGAGTCAGGAGATAAAGATGGCGGCGAATACGACAACAACGGTGAGACAGGACATAAAGATGGGCACGAATACGACAACAACGGTGAGACAGGAGATAAAGATGGGTGCGAATACGACAACAACGGTGAGACGGGACATAAAGATGGGTGCGAATACGACAACAACGGTGAGACAGGAGATAAAGATGGGTGCGAATACGACAAAAACGGTGAGACAGGACATAAGGATGGGTGCGAATACGACAGCAACGGTGAGACAGGAGATAAAGATGGGCACGAATGCGACAACAACGGTGAGACAGGAGATAACGATGGGTGCGAATACGACAACAACGGTGAGACAGGACATAAAGATGGGCACGAATACGACAACAACGGTGAGACTAAAGATGGGTACGAATACGACAACAGCGGTGAGACAGGACATAAAGATAGGTGCGAATACGACAACAACGGTGAGACAGGAGATAAAGATTGGTGCGAATACGACAACAACGGTGAGACAGGAGATAAAGATGGGTGCGAATGCGACAACAACGGTGAGACTAAAGATGGGTACGAATATGACAACAACGGTGAGACAGGACAGAAAGATGGGCACGAATATGACAACAACGGTGAGACTAAAGATGGGTACGAATACGACAACAACGGTGAGACAGGACAGAAAGATGGGCACGAATACGACAACAACGGTGAGACAGGACATAAAGATGGGTGCGAATGCGACAACAACGGTGAGACAGGAGATAAAGATGGGTGCGAATACGACAACAACGGTGAGACAGGACATAAAGATGGGCACGAATACGACAACAACGGTGAGACAGGACATAAAGATGGGTGCGAATGCGACAACAACCGTGAGACAGGAGATAAAGATGGGTGCGAATACGACAACAACGGTGAGACAGGACATAAAGATGGGCACGAATACGACAACAACGGTGAGACAGGACATAAAGATGGGGGCGAATACGACAACAACGGTGAGACAGGACATAAAGATGGGCACGAATACGACAACAACGGTGAGTCAGGAGATAAAGATAGCGGCGAATACGACAACAACGGTGAGACAGGACATAAAGATGGGCACGAATACGACAACAACGGTGAGACAGGAGATAAAGATGGGTGCGAATACGACAACAACGGTGAGACAGGACATAAAGATGGGTGCGAATACGACAACAACCGTGAGACAGGAGATAAAGATGGGTGCGAATACGACAAAAACGGTGAGACATGACATAAGGATGGGTGCGAATACGACAGCAACGGTGAGACAGGAGATAAAGATGGGCACGAATGCGACAACAACGGTGAGACAGGAGATAAAGATGGGTGCGAATACGACAACAACGGTGAGACAGGACATAAAGATGGGCACGAATACGACAACAACGGTGAGACTAAAGATGGGTACGAATACGACAACAGCGGTGAGACAGGACATAAAGATGGGTGCGAATACGACAACAACGGTGAGACAGGAGATAAAGATTGGTGCGAATACGACAACAACGGTGAGACAGGAGATAAAGATGGGTGCGAATGCGACAACAACGGTGAGACTAAAGATGGGTACGAATATGACAACAACGGTGAGACAGGACAGAAAGATGGGCACGAATATGACAACAACGGTGAGACTAAAGATGGGTACGAATACGACAACAACGGTGAGACAGGACAGAAAGATGGGCACGAATACGACAACAACGGTGAGACAGGACATAAAGATGGGTGCGAATGCGACAACAACGGTGAGACAGGAGATAAAGATGGGTGCGAATACGACAACAACGGTGAGACAGGACATAAAGATGGGCACGAATACGACAACAACGGTGAGACAGGGCATAAAGATGGGTGCGAATGCGACAACAACCGTGAGACAGGACATAAAGATGGGCACGAATAAAACAACGGTGAGACAGGACATAAAGATGGGTGCGAATGCGACAACAACCGTGAGACAGGACATAAAGATGGGCACGAATACGACAACAACGGTGAGACAGGACAGAAAGATGGGTGCGAATGCGACAACAACCGTGAGACAGGAGATAAAGATGGCGGCGAATACGACAACAACGGTGAGACAGGACATAAAGATGGGTGCGAATACGACAACAACGGTGAGACAGGAGATAAAGATGGGTGCGAATACGACAACAACGGTGAGACAGGACATAAAGATGGGTGCGAATACGACAACAACGGTGAGACAGGACATAAAGATGGGTGCGAATACGACAACGACGGTGAGACAGGAGATAAAGATGGGTGCGAATGCGACAACAACGATGAGACAGGAGATAAAGATGGGTGCGAATGCGACAACAACGGTGAGACAGGACATAAAGATGGGCACGAATACGACAACAACGGTGAGACAGGACATAAAGATGGGTGCGAATGCGACAACAACCGTGAGACAGGAGATAAAGATGGGTGCGAATACGACAACAACGGTGAGACAGGACATAAAGATGGGCACGCATACGACAACAACGGTGAGACAGGACATAAAGATGGGTGCGAATGCGACAACAACGATGAGACAGGAGATAAAGATGGGTGCGAATGCGACAACAACCGTGAGACAGGAGATAAAGATGGGTGCGAATACGACAACAACGGTGAGACAGGACATAAAGATGGGCACGAATACGACAACAACGGTGAGACAGGACATAAAGATGGGGGCGAATACGACAACAACGGTGAGACAGGACATAAAGATGGGCACGAATACGACAACAACGGTGAGTCAGGAGATAAAGATGGCGGCGAATACGACAACAACGGTGAGACAGGACATAAAGATGGGTGCGAATACGACAAAAACGGTGAGACAGGACATAAGGATGGGTGCGAATACGACAGCAACGGTGAGACAGGAGATAAAGATGGGCACGAATGCGACAACAACGGTGAGACAGGAGATAAAGATGGGTGCGAATACGACAACAACGGTGAGACAGGACATAAAGATGGGCACGAATACGACAACAACGGTGAGACTAAAGATGGGTACGAATACGACAACAGCGGTGAGACAGGACATAAAGATGGGTGCGAATACGACAACAACGTTGAGACAGGAGATAAAGATTGGTGCGAATACGACAACAACGGTGAGACAGGAGATAAAGATGGGTGCGAATGCGACAACAACGGTGAGACTAAAGATGGGTACGAATATGACAACAACGGTGAGACAGGACAGAAAGATGGGCACGAATATGACAACAACGGTGAGACTAAAGATGGGTACGAATACGACAACAACGGTGAGACAGGACAGAAAGATGGGCACGAATACGACAACAACGGTGAGACAGGACATAAAGATGGGTGCGAATGCGACAACAACGGTGAGACAGGAGATAAAGATGGGTGCGAATACGACAACAACGGTGAGACAGGACATAAAGATGGGCACGAATACGACAACAACGGTGAGACAGGACATAAAGATGGGTGCGAATGCGACAACAACCGTGAGACAGGAGATAAAGATGGGTGCGAATACGACAACAACGGTGAGACAGGACATAAAGATGGGCACGCATACGACAACAACGGTGAGACAGGACATAAAGATGGGTGCGAATGCGACAACAACGATGAGACAGGAGATAAAGATGGGTGCGAATGCGACAACAACCGTGAGACAGGAGATAAAGATGGGTGCGAATACGACAACAACGGTGAGACAGGACATAAAGATGGGCACGAATACGACGACAACGGTGAGACAGGACATAAAGATGGGGGCGAATACGACAACAACGGTGAGACATGACATAAAGATGGGCACGAATACGACAACAACGGTGAGTCAGGAGATAAAGATGCCGGCGAATACGACAACAACGGTGAGACAGGACATAAAGATGGGCACGAATACGACAACAACGGTGAGACAGGAGATAAAGATGGGTGCGAATACGACAACAACGGTGAGACAGGACATAAAGATGGGTGCGAATACGACAACAACCGTGAGACAGGAGATAAAGATGGGTGCGAATACGACAAAAACGGTGAGACAGGACATAAGGATGGGTGCGAATACGACAGCAACGGTGAGACAGGAGATAAAGATGGGCACGAATGCGACAACAACGGTGAGACAGGAGATAAAGATGGGTGCGAATACGACAACAACGGTGAGACAGGACATAAAGATGGGCACGAATACGACAACAACGGTGAGACTAAAGATGGGTACGAATACGACAACAGCGGTGAGACAAGACATAAAGATGGGTGCGAATACGACAACAACGGTGAGACAGGAGATAAAGATTGGTGCGAATACGACAACAACGGTGAGACAGGAGATAAAGATGGGTGCGAATGCGACAACAACGGTGAGACTAAAGATGGGTACGAATATGACAACAACGGTGAGACAGGACAGAAAGATGGGCACGAATATGACAACAACGGTGAGACTAAAGATGGGTACGAATACGACAACAACGGTGAGACAGGACAGAAAGATGGGCACGAATACGACAACAACGGTGAGACAGGACATAAAGATGGGTGCGAATGCGACAACAACGGTGAGACAGGAGATAAAGATGGGTGCGAATACGACAACAACGGTGAGACAGGACATAAAGATGGGCACGAATACGACAACAACGGTGAGACAGGACATAAAGATGGGTGCGAATGCGACAACAACCGTGAGACAGGAGATAAAGATGGGTGCGAATACGACAACAACGGTGAGACAGGACATAAAGATGGGCACGAATACGACAACAACGGTGAGACAGGACATTAAGATAGGGGCGAATACGACAACAACGGTGAGACAGGACATAAAGATGGGCACGAATACGACAACAACGGTGAGTCAGGAGATAAAGATGGCGGCGAATACGACAACAACGGTGAGACAGGACATAAAGATGGGCACGAATACGACAACAACGGTGAGACAGGAGATAAAGATGGGTGCCAATACGACAACAACGGTGAGACAGGACATAAAGATGGGTGCGAATACGACAACAACCGTGAGACAGGAGATAAAGATGGGTGCGAATACGACAAAAACGGTGAGACATGACATAAGGATGGGTGCGAATACAACAGCAACGGTGAGACAGGAGATAAAGATGGGCACGAATGCGACAACAACGGTGAGACAGGAGATAAAGATGGGTGCGAATACGACAACAACGGTGAAACAGGACATAAAGATGGGCACGAATACGACAACAACGGTGAGACTAAAGATGGGTACGAATACGACAACAGCGGTGAGACAGGACATAAAGATGGGTGCGAATACGACAACAACGGTGAGACAGGAGATAAAGATTGGTGCGAATACGACAACAACGGTGAGACAGGAGATAAAGATGGGTGCGAATGCGACAACAACGGTGAGACTAAAGATGGGTACGAATATGACAACAACGGTGAGACAGGACAGAAAGATGGGCACGAATATGACAACAACGGTGAGACTAAAGATGGGTACGAATACGACAACAACGGTGAGACAGGACATAAAGATGGGTGCGAATGCGACAACAACGGTGAGACAGGAGATAAAGATGGGTGCGAATACGACAACAACGGTGAGACAGGACATAAAGATGGGCACGAATACGACAACAACGGTGAGACAGGGCATAAAGATGGGTGCGAATGCGACAACAACCGTGAGACAGGACATAAAGATGGGCACGAATAAAACAACGGTGAGACAGGACATAAAGATGGGTGCGAATGCGACAACAACCGTGAGACAGGACATAAAGATGGGCACGAATACGACAACAACGGTGAGACAGGAGATAAAGATGGGTGCGAATGCGACAACAACCGTGAGACAGGAGATAAAGATGGCGGCGAATACGACAACAACGGTGAGACAGGACATAAAGATGGGTGCGAATACGACAACAACGGTGAGACAGGAGATAAAGATGGGTGCGAATACGACAACAACGGTGAGACAGGACATAAAGATGGGTGCGAATACGACAACAACGGTGAGACAGGACATAAAGATGGGCACGAATACGACAACAACGGTGAGACAGGACATAAAGATGGGTGCGAATGCGACAACAACCGTGAGACAGGAGATAAAGATGGGTGCGAATACGACAACAACGGTGAGACAGGACATAAAGATGGGCACGCATACGACAACAACGATGAGACAGGACATAAAGATGGGTGCGAATACGACAACAACGATGAGACAGGAGATAAAGATGGGTGCGAATGCGACAACAACCGTGAGACAGGAGATAAAGATGGGTGCGAATACGACAACAACGGTGAGACAGGACATAAAGATGGGCACGAATACGACAACAACGGTGAGACAGGACATAAAGATGGGGGCGAATACGACAACAACGGTGAGACATGACATAAAGATGGGCACGAATACGACAACAACGGTGAGTCAGGAGATAAAGATGGCGGCGAATACGACAACAACGGTGAGACAGGACATAAAGATGGGCACGAATACGACAACAACGGTGAGACAGGAGATAAAGATGGGTGCGAATACGACAACAACGGTGAGACAGGACATAAAGATGGGTGCGAATACGACAACAACCGTGAGACAGGAGATAAAGATGGGTGCGAATACGACAAAAACGGTGAGACAGGACATAAGGATGGGTGCGAATACGACAGCAACGGTGAGACAGGAGATAAAGATGGGCACGAATGCGACAACAACGGTGAGACAGGAGATAAAGATGGGTGCGAATACGACAACAACGGTGAGACAGGACATAAAGATGGGCACGAATACGACAACAACGGTGAGACTAAAGATGGGTACGAATACGACAACAGCGGTGAGACAGGACATAAAGATGGGTGCGAATACGACAACAACGGTGAGACAGGAGATAAAGATTGGTGCGAATACGACAACAACGGTGAGACAGGAGATAAAGATGGGTGCGAATGCGACAACAACGGTGAGACTAAAGATGGGTATGAATATGACAACAACGGTGAGACAGGACAGAAAGATGGGCACGAATACGACAACAACGGTGAGACTAAAGATGGGTACGAATACGACAACAACGGTGAGACAGGACAGAAAGATGGGCACGAATACGACAACAACGGTGAGACAGGACATAAAGATGGGTGCGAATGCGACAACAACGGTGAGATAGGAGATAAAGATGGGTGCGAATACGACAACAACGGTGAGACAGGACATAAAGATGGGCACGAATACGACAACAACGGTGAGACAGGGCATAAAGATGGGTGCGAATGCGACAACAACCGTGAGACAGGACATAAAGATGGGCACGAATAAAACAACGGTGAGACAGGACATAAAGATGGGTGCGAATGCGACAACAACGGTGAGACAGGACATAAAGATGGGCACGAATACGACAACAACGGTGAGACAGGACATAAAGATGGGTGCGAATGCGACAACAACGGTGAGACAGGAGATAAAGATGGGTGCGAATACGACTACAACGGTGAGACAGGACATAAAGATGGGCACGAATACGACAACAACGGTGAGACAGGGCATAAAGATGGGTGCGAATGCGACAACAACCGTGAGACAGGACATAAAGATGGGCACGAATAAAACAACGGTGAGACAGGACATAAAGATGGGTGCGAATGCGACAACAACCGTGAGACAGGACATAAAGATTGGCACGAATACGACAACAACGGTGAGACAGGAGATAAAGATGGGTGCGAATGCGACAACAACCGTGAGACAGGAGATAAAGATGGCGGCGAATACGACAACAACGGTGAGACAGGACATAAAGATGGGTGCGAATACGACAACAACGGTGAGACAGGAGATAAAGATGGGCACGAATACGACAACAACGGTGAGACTAAAGATGGGTACGAATACGACAACAGCGGTGAGACAGGACATAAAGATGGGCACGAATACGACAACAACGGTGAGACTAAAGATGGGTACGAATACGACAACAGCGGTGAGACAGGACATAAAGATGGGTGCGAATACGACAACAACGGTGAGACAGGAGATAAAGATTGGTGCGAATACGACAACAACGGTGAGACAGGAGATAAAGATGGGTGCGAATGCGACAACAACGGTGAGACTAAAGATGGGTACGAATATGACAACAACGGTGAGACAGGACAGAAAGATGGGCACGAATATGACAACAACGGTGAGACTAAAGATGGGTACGAATACGACAACAACGGTGAGACAGGACAGAAAGATGGGCACGAATACGACAACAACGGTGAGACAGGACATAAAGATGGGTGCGAATGCGACAACAACGGTGAGACAGGAGATAAAGATGGGTGCGAATACGACAACAACGGTGAGACAGGACATAAAGATGGGCACGAATACGACAACAACGGTGAGACAGGACATAAAGATGGGTGCGAATGCGACAACAACCGTGAGACAGGAGATAAAGATGGGTGCGAATACGACAACAACGGTGAGACAGGACATAAAGATGGGCACGAATACGACAACAACGGTGAGACAGGACATAAAGATGGGGGCGAATACGACAACAACGGTGAGACAGGACATAAAGATGGGCACGAATACGACAACAACGGTGAGTCAGGAGATAAAGATGGCGGCGAATACGACAACAACGGTGAGACAGGACATAAAGATGGGCACGAATACGACAACAACGGTGAGACAGGAGATAAAGATGGGTGCCAATACGACAACAACGGTGAGACAGGACATAAAGATGGGTGCGAATACGACAACAACCGTGAGACAGGAGATAAAGATGGGTGCGAATACGACAAAAACGGTGAGACATGACATAAGGATGGGTGCGAATACGACAGCAACGGTGAGACAGGAGATAAAGATGGGCACGAATGCGACAACAACGGTGAGACAGGAGATAAAGATGGGTGCGAATACGACAACAACGGTGAGACAGGACATAAAGATGGGCACGAATACGACAACAACGGTGAGACTAAAGATGGGTACGAATACGACAACAGCGGTGAGACAGGACATAAAGATGGGTGCGAATACGACAACAACGGTGAGACAGGAGATAAAGATTGGTGCGAATACGACAACAACGGTGAGACAGGAGATAAAGATGGGTGCGAATGCGACAACAACGGTGAGACTAAAGATGGGTACGAATATGACAACAACGGTGAGACAGGACAGAAAGATGGGCACGAATATGACAACAACGGTGAGACTAAAGATGGGTACGAATACGACAACAACGGTGAGACAGGACATAAAGATGGGTGCGAATGCGACAACAACGGTGAGACAGGAGATAAAGATGGGTGCGAATACGACAACAACGGTGAGACAGGACATAAAGATGGGCACGAATACGACAACAACGGTGAGACAGGGCATAAAGATGGGTGCGAATGCGACAACAACCGTGAGACAGGACATAAAGATGGGCACGAATAAAACAACGGTGAGACAGGACATAAAGATGGGTGCGAATGCGACAACAACCGTGAGACAGGACATAAAGATGGGCACGAATACGACAACAACGGTGAGACAGGAGATAAAGATGGGTGCGAATGCGACAACAACCGTGAGACAGGAGATAAAGATGGCGGCGAATACGACAACAACGGTGAGACAGGACATAAAGATGGGTGCGAATACGACAACAACGGTGAGACAGGAGATAAAGATGGGTGCGAATACGACAACAACGGTGAGACAGGACATAAAGATGGGTGCGAATACGACAACAACGGTGAGACAGGACATAAAGATGGGCACGAATACGACAACAACGGTGAGACAGGACATAAAGATGGGTGCGAATGCGACAACAACCGTGAGACAGGAGATAAAGATGGGTGCGAATACGACAACAACGGTGAGACAGGACATAAAGATGGGCACGCATACGACAACAACGGTGAGACAGGACATAAAGATGGGTGCGAATGCGACAACAACGATGAGACAGGAGATAAAGATGGGTGCGAATGCGACAACAACCGTGAGACAGGAGATAAAGATGGGTGCGAATACGACAACAACGGTGAGACAGGACATAAAGATGGGCACGAATACGACGACAACGGTGAGACAGGACATAAAGATGGGGGCGAATACGACAACAACGGTGAGACATGACATAAAGATGGGCACGAATACGACAACAACGGTGAGTCAGGAGATAAAGATGGCGGCGAATACGACAACAACGGTGAGACAGGACATAAAGATGGGCACGAATACGACAACAACGGTGAGACAAGAGATAAAGATGGGTGCGAATACGACAACAACGGTGAGACAGGACATAAAGATGGGTGCGAATACGACAACAACCGTGAGACAGGAGATAAAGATGGGCACGAATGCGACAACAACGGTGAGACAGGAGATAAAGATGGGTGCGAATACGACAACAACGGTGAGACAGGACATAAAGATGGGCACGAATACGACAACAACGGTGAGACTAAAGATGGGTACGAATACGACAACAGCGGTGAGACAGGACATAAAGATGGGTGCGAATACGACAACAACGGTGAGACAGGAGATAAAGATTGGTGCGAATACGACAACAACGGTGAGACAGGAGATAAAGATGGGTGCGAATGCGACAACAACGGTGAGACTAAAGATGGGTACGAATATGACAACAACGGTGAGACAGGACAGAAAGATGGGCACGAATACGACAACAACGGTGAGACTAAAGATGGGTACGAATACGACAACAACGGTGAGACAGGACAGAAAGATGGGCACGAATACGACAACAACGGTGAGACAGGACATAAAGATGGGTGCGAATGCGACAACAACGGTGAGATAGGAGATAAAGATGGCGGCGAATACGACAACAACGGTGAGACAGGACATAAAGATGGGCACGAATACGACAACAACGGTGAGACAGGAGATAAAGATGGGTGCCAATACGACAACAACGGTGAGACAGGACATAAAGATGGGTGCGAATACGACAACAACCGTGAGACAGGAGATAAAGATGGGTGCGAATACGACAAAAACGGTGAGACATGACATAAGGATGGGTGCGAATACGACAGCAACGGTGAGACAGGAGATAAAGATGGGCACGAATGCGACAACAACGGTGAGACAGGAGATAAAGATGGGTGCGAATACGACAACAACGGTGAGACAGGACATAAAGATGGGCACGAATACGACAACAACGGTGATACTAAAGATGGGTACGAATACGACAACAGCGGTGAGACAGGACATAAAGATGGGTGCGAATACGACAACAACGGTGAGACAGGAGATAAAGATTGGTGCGAATACGACAACAACGGTGAGACAGGAGATAAAGATGGGTGCGAATGCGACAACAACGGTGAGACTAAAGATGGGTACGAATATGACAACAACGGTGAGACAGGACAGAAAGATGGGCACGAATATGACAACAACGGTGAGACTAAAGATGGGTACGAATACGACAACAACGGTGAGACAGGACATAAAGATGGGTGCGAATGCGACAACAACGGTGAGACAGGAGATAAAGATGGGTGCGAATACGACAACAACGGTGAGACAGGACATAAAGATGGGCACGAATACGACAACAACGGTGAGACAGGGCATAAAGATGGGTGCGAATGCGACAACAACCGTGAGACAGGACATAAAGATGGGCACGAATAAAACAACGGTGAGACAGGACATAAAGATGGGTGCGAATGCGACAACAACCGTGAGACAGGACATAAAGATGGGCACGAATACGACAACAACGGTGAGACAGGAGATAAAGATGGGTGCGAATGCGACAACAACCGTGAGACAGGAGATAAAGATGGCGGCGAATACGACAACAACGGTGAGACAGGACATAAAGATGGGTGCGAATACGACAACAACGGTGAGACAGGAGATAAAGATGGGTGCGAATACGACAACAACGGTGAGACAGGACATAAAGATGGGTGCGAATACGACAACAACGGTGAGACAGGACATAAAGATGGGCACGAATACGACAACAACGGTGAGACAGGACATAAAGATGGGTGCGAAAGCGACAACAACCGTGAGACAGGAGATAAAGATGGGTGCGAATACGACAACAACGGTGAGACAGGACATAAAGATGGGCACGCATACGACAACAACGGTGAGACAGGACATAAAGATGGGTGCGAATGCGACAACAACGATGAGACAGGAGATAAAGATGGGTGCGAATGCGACAACAACCGTGAGACAGGAGATAAAGATGGGTGCGAATACGACAACAACGGTGAGACAGGACATAAAGATGGGCACGAATACGACGACAACGGTGAGACAGGACATAAAGATGGGGGCGAATACGACAACAACGGTGAGACATGACATAAAGATGGGCACGAATACGACAACAACGGTGAGTCAGGAGATAAAGATGGCGGCGAATACGACAACAACGGTGAGACAGGACATAAAGATGGGCACGAATACGACAACAACGGTGAGACAGGAGATAAAGATGGGTGCGAATACGACAACAACGGTGAGACAGGACATAAAGATGGGTGCGAATACGACAACAACCGTGAGACAGGAGATAAAGATGGGTGCGAATACGACAAAAACGGTGAGACAGGACATAAGGATGGGTGCGAATACGACAGCAACGGTGAGACAGGAGATAAAGATGGGCACGAATGCGACAACAACGGTGAGACAGGAGATAAAGATGGGTGCGAATACGACAACAACGGTGAGACAGGACATAAAGATGGGCACGAATACGACAACAACGGTGAGACTAAAGATGGGTACGAATACGACAACAGCGGTGAGACAGGACATAAAGATGGGTGCGAATACGACAACAACGGTGAGACAGGAGATAAAGATTGGTGCGAATACGACAACAACGGTGAGACAGGAGATAAAGATGGGTGCGAATGCGACAACAACGGTGAGACTAAAGATGGGTACGAATATGACAACAACGGTGAGACAGGACAGAAAGATGGGCACGAATACGACAACAACGGTGAGACTAAAGATGGGTACGAATACGACAACAACGGTGAGACAGGACAGAAAGATGGGCACGAATACGACAACAACGGTGAGACAGGACATAAAGATGGGTGCGAATGCGACAAGAATGGTGAGATAGGAGATAAAGATGGGTGCGAATACGACAACAACGGTGAGACAGGACATAAAGATGGGCACGAATACGACAACAACGGTGAGACAGGGCATAAAGATGGGTGCGAAAGCGACAACAACCGTGAGACAGGACATAAAGATGGGCACGAATAAAACAACGGTGAGACAGGACATAAAGATGGGTGCGAATGCGACAACAACCGTGAGACAGGACATAAAGATGGGCACGAATACGACAACAACGGTGAGACAGGACATAAAGATGGGTGCGAATGCGACAACAACGGTGAGACAGGAGATAAAGATGGGTGCGAATACGACTACAACGGTGAGACAGGACATAAAGATGGGCACGAATACGACAACAACGGTGAGACAGGGCATAAAGATGGGTGCGAATGCGACAACAACCGTGAGACAGGACATAAAGATGGGCACGAATAAAACAACGGTGAGACAGGACATAAAGATGGGTGCGAATGCGACAACAACCGTGAGACAGGACATAAAGATTGGCACGAATACGACAACAACGGTGAGACAGGAGATAAAGATGGGTGCGAATGCGACAACAACCGTGAGACAGGAGATAAAGATGGCGGCGAATACGACAACAACGGTGAGACAGGACATAAAGATGGGTGCGAATACGACAACAACGGTGAGACAGGAGATAAAGATGGGCACGAATACGACAACAACGGTGAGACTAAAGATGGGTACGAATACGACAACAGCGGTGAGACAGGACATAAAGATAGGTGCGAATACGACAACAACGGTGAGACAGGAGATAAAGATTGGTGCGAATACGACAACAACGGTGAGACAGGAGATAAAGATGGGTGCGAATGCGACAACAACGGTGAGACTAAAGATGGGTACGAATATGACAACAACGGTGAGACAGGACAGAAAGATGGGCACGAATATGACAACAACGGTGAGACTAAAGATGGGTACGAATACGACAACAACGGTGAGACAGGACAGAAAGATGGGCACGAATACGACAACAACGGTGAGACAGGACATAAAGATGGGTGCGAATGCGACAACAACGGTGAGACAGGAGATAAAGATGGGTGCGAATACGACAACAACGGTGAGACAGGACATAAAGATGGGCACGAATACGACAACAACGGTGAGACAGGACATAAAGATGGGTGCGAATGCGACAACAACCGTGAGACAGGAGATAAAGATGGGTGCGAATACGACAACAACGGTGAGACAGGACATAAAGATGGGCACGAATACGACAACAACGGTGAGACAGGACATAAAGATGGGGGCGAATACGACAACAACGGTGAGACAGGACATAAAGATGGGCACGAATACGACAACAACGGTGAGTCAGGAGATAAAAATGGCGGCGAATACGACAACAACGGTGAGACAGGACATAAAGATGGGCACGAATACGACAACAACGGTGAGACAGGAGATAAAGATGGGTGCGAATACGACAACAACGGTGAGACAGGACATAAAGATGGGTGCGAATACGACAACAACCGTGAGACAGGAGATAAAGATGGGTGCGAATACGACAAAAACGGTGAGACATGACATAAGGATGGGTGCGAATACGACAGCAACGGTGAGACAGGAGATAAAGATGGGCACGAATGCGACAACAACGGTGAGACAGGAGATAAAGATGGGTGCGAATACGACAACAACGGTGAGACAGGACATAAAGATGGGCACGAATACGACAACAACGGTGAGACTAAAGATGGGTACGAATACGACAACAGCGGTGAGACAGGACATAAAGATGGGTGCGAATACGACAACAACGGTGAGACAGGAGATAAAGATTGGTGCGAATACGACAACAACGGTGAGACAGGAGATAAAGATGGGTGCGAATGCGACAACAACGGTGAGACTAAAGATGGGTACGAATATGACAACAACGGTGAGACAGGACAGAAAGATGGGCACGAATATGACAACAACGGTGAGACTAAAGATGGGTACGAATACGACAACAACGGTGAGACAGGACAGAAAGATGGGCACGAATACGACAACAACGGTGAGACAGGACATAAAGATGGGTGCGAATGCGACAACAACGGTGAGACAGGAGATAAAGATGGGTGCGAATACGACAACAACGGTGAGACAGGACATAAAGATGGGCACGAATACGACAACAACGGTGAGACAGGACATAAAGATGGGTGCGAATGCGACAACAACCGTGAGACAGGAGATAAAGATGGGTGCGAATACGACAACAACGGTGAGACAGGACATAAAGATGGGCACGAATACGACAACAACGGTGAGACAGGACATAAAGATGGGGGCGAATACGACAACAACGGTGAGACAGGACATAAAGATGGGCACGAATACGACAACAACGGTGAGTCAGGAGATAAAGATGGCGGCGAATACGACAACAACGGTGAGACAGGACATAAAGATGGGCACGAATACGACAACAACGGTGAGACAGGAGATAAAGATGGGTGCCAATACGACAACAACGGTGAGACAGGACATAAAGATGGGTGCGAATACGACAACAACCGTGAGACAGGAGATAAAGATGGGTGCGAATACGACAAAAACGGTGAGATATGACATAAGGATGGGTGCGAATACGACAGCAACGGTGAGACAGGAGATAAAGATGGGCACGAATGCGACAACAACGGTGAGACAGGAGATAAAGATGGGTGCGAATACGACAACAACGGTGAGACAGGACATAAAGATGGGCACGAATACGACAACAACGGTGAGACTAAAGATGGGTACGAATACGACAACAGCGGTGAGACAGGACATAAAGATGGGTGCGAATACGACAACAACGGTGAGACAGGAGATAAAGATTGGTGCGAATACGACAACAACGGTGAGACAGGAGATAAAGATGGGTGCGAATGCGACAACAACGGTGAGACTAAAGATGGGTACGAATATGACAACAACGGTGAGACAGGACAGAAAGATGGGCACGAATATGACAACAACGGTGAGACTAAAGATGGGTACGAATACGACAACAACGGTGAGACAGGACATAAAGATGGGTGCGAATGCGACAACAACGGTGAGACAGGAGATAAAGATGGGTGCGAATACGACAACAACGGTGAGACAGGACATAAAGATGGGCACGAATACGACAACAACGGTGAGACAGGGCATAAAGATGGGTGCGAATGCGACAACAACCGTGAGACAGGACATAAAGATGGGCACGAATAAAACAACGGTGAGACAGGACATAAAGATGGGTGCGAATGCGACAACAACCGTGAGACAGGACATAAAGATGGGCACGAATACGACAACAACGGTGAGACAGGAGATAAAGATGGGTGCGAATGCGACAACAACCGTGAGACAGGAGATAAAGATGGCGGCGAATACGACAACAACGGTGAGACAGGACATAAAGATGGGTGCGAATACGACAACAACGTTGAGACAGGAGATAAAGATGGGTGCGAATACGACAACAACGGTGAGACAGGACATAAAGATGGGTGCGAATACGACAACAACGGTGAGACAGGACATAAAGATGGGCACGAATACGACAACAACGGTGAGACAGGACATAAAGATGGGTGCGAATGCGACAACAACCGTGAGACAGGAGATAAAGATGGGTGCGAATACGACAACAACGGTGAGACAGGACATAAAGATGGGCACGCATACGACAACAACGGTGAGACAGGACATAAAGATGGGTGCGAATGCGACAACAACGATGAGACAGGAGATAAAGATGGGTGCGAATGCGACAACAACCGTGAGACAGGAGATAAAGATGGGTGCGAATACGACAACAACGGTGAGACAGGACATAAAGATGGGCACGAATACGACGACAACGGTGAGACAGGACATAAAGATGGGGGCGAATACGACAACAACGGTGAGACATGACATAAAGATGGGCACGAATACGACAACAACGGTGAGTCAGGAGATAAAGATGGCGGCGAATACGACAACAACGGTGAGACAGGACATAAAGATGGGCACGAATACGACAACAACGGTGAGACAGGAGATAAAGATGGGTGCGAATACGACAACAACGGTGAGACAGGACATAAAGATGGGTGCGAATACGACAACAACCGTGAGACAGGAGATAAAGATGGGTGCGAATACGACAAAAACGGTGAGACAGGACATAAGGATGGGTGCGAATACGACAGCAACGGTGAGACAGGAGATAAAGATGGGCACGAATGCGACAACAACGGTGAGACAGGAGATAAAGATGGGTGCGAATACGACAACAACGGTGAGACAGGACATAAAGATGGGCACGAATACGACAACAACGGTGAGACTAAAGATGGGTACGAATACGACAACAGCGGTGAGACAGGACATAAAGATGGGTGCGAATACGACAACAACGGTGAGACAGGAGATAAAGATTGGTGCGAATACGACAACAACGGTGAGACAGGAGATAAAGATGGGTGCGAATGCGACAACAACGGTGAGACTAAAGATGGGTACGAATATGACAACAACGGTGAGACAGGACAGAAAGATGGGCACGAATACGACAACAACGGTGAGACTAAAGATGGGTACGAATACGACAACAACGGTGAGACAGGACAGAAAGATGGGCACGAATACGACAACAACGGTGAGACAGGACATAAAGATGGGTGCGAATGCGACAACAACGGTGAGATAGGAGATAAAGATGGCGGCGAATACGACAACAACGGTGAGACAGGACATAAAGATGGGCACGAATACGACAACAACGGTGAGACAGGAGATAAAGATGGGTGCCAATACGACAACAACGGTGAGACAGGACATAAAGATGGGTGCGAATACGACAACAACCGTGAGACAGGAGATAAAGATGGGTGCGAATACGACAAAAACGGTGAGACATGACATAAGGATGGGTGCGAATACGACAGCAACGGTGAGACAGGAGATAAAGATGGGCACGAATGCGACAACAACGGTGAGACAGGAGATAAAGATGGGTGCGAATACGACAACAACGGTGAGACAGGACATAAAGATGGGCACGAATACGACAACAACGGTGAGACTAAAGATGGGTACGAATACGACAACAGCGGTGAGACAGGACATAAAGATGGGTGCGAATACGACAACAACGGTGAGACAGGAGATAAAGATTGGTGCGAATACGACAACAACGGTGAGACAGGAGATAAAGATGGGTGCGAATGCGACAACAACGGTGAGACTAAAGATGGGTACGAATATGACAACAACGGTGAGACAGGACAGAAAGATGGGCACGAATATGACAACAACGGTGAGACTAAAGATGGGTACGAATACGACAACAACGGTGAGACAGGACATAAAGATGGGTGCGAATACGACAACAACGGTGAGACAGGAGATAAAGATGGGTGCGAATACGACAACAACGGTGAGACAGGACATAAAGATGGGCACGAATACGACAACAACGGTGAGACAGGGCATAAAGATGGGTGCGAATGCGACAACAACCGTGAGACAGGACATAAAGATGGGCACGAATAAAACAACGGTGAGACAGGACATAAAGATGGGTGCGAATGCGACAACAACCGTGAGACAGGACATAAAGATGGGCACGAATACGACAACAACGGTGAGACAGGAGATAAAGATGGGTGCGAATGCGACAACAACCGTGAGACAGGAGATAAAGATGGCGGCGAATACGACAACAACGGTGAGACAGGACATAAAGATGGGTGCGAATACGACAACAACGGTGAGACAGGAGATAAAGATGGGTGCGAATACGACAACAACGGTGAGACAGGAGATAAAGATGGGTGCGAATACGACAACAACGGTGAGACAGGACATAAAGATGGGCACGAATACGACAACAACGGTGAGACAGGACATAAAGATGGGTGCGAATGCGACAACAACCGTGAGACAGGAGATAAAGATGGGTGCGAATACGACAACAACGGTGAGACAGGACATAAAGATGGGCACGCATACGACAACAACGGTGAGACAGGACATAAAGATGGGTGCGAATGCGACAACAACGATGAGACAGGAGATAAAGATGGGTGCGAATGCGACAACAACCGTGAGACAGGAGATAAAGATGGGTGCGAATACGACAACAACGGTGAGACAGGACATAAAGATGGGCACGAATACGACGACAACGGTGAGACAGGACATAAAGATGGGGGCGAATACGACAACAACGGTGAGACATGACATAAAGATGGGCACGAATACGACAACAACGGTGAGTCAGGAGATAAAGATGGCGGCGAATACGACAACAACGGTGAGACAGGACATAAAGATGGGCACGAATACGACAACAACGGTGAGACAGGAGATAAAGATGGGTGCGAATACGACAACAACGGTGAGACAGGACATAAAGATGGGTGCGAATACGACAACAACCGTGAGACAGGAGATAAAGATGGGTGCGAATACGACAAAAACGGTGAGACAGGACATAAGGATGGGTGCGAATACGACAGCAACGGTGAGACAGGAGATAAAGATGGGCACGAATGCGACAACAACGGTGAGACAGGAGATAAAGATGGGTGCGAATACGACAACAACGGTGAGACAGGACATAAAGATGGGCACGAATACGACAACAACGGTGAGACTAAAGATGGGTACGAATACGACAACAGCGGTGAGACAGGACATAAAGATGGGTGCGAATACGACAACAACGGTGAGACAGGAGATAAAGATTGGTGCGAATACGACAACAACGGTGAGACAGGAGATAAAGATGGGTGCGAATGCGACAACAACGGTGAGACTAAAGATGGGTACGAATATGACAACAACGGTGAGACAGGACAGAAAGATGGGCACGAATACGACAACAACGGTGAGACTAAAGATGGGTACGAATACGACAACAACGGTGAGACAGGACAGAAAGATGGGCACGAATACGACAACAACGGTGAGACAGGACATAAAGATGGGTGCGAATGCGACAAGAACGGTGAGATAGGAGATAAAGATGGGTGCGAATACGACAACAACGGTGAGACAGGACATAAAGATGGGCACGAATACGACAACAACGGTGAGACAGGGCATAAAGATGGGTGCGAAAGCGACAACAACCGTGAGACAGGACATAAAGATGGGCACGAATAAAACAACGGTGAGACAGGACATAAAGATGGGTGCGAATGCGACAACAACCGTGAGACAGGACATAAAGATGGGCACGAATACGACAACAACGGTGAGACAGGACATAAAGATGGGTGCGAATGCGACAACAACGGTGAGACAGGAGATAAAGATGGGTGCGAATACGACTACAACGGTGAGACAGGACATAAAGATGGGCACGAATACGACAACAACGGTGAGACAGGGCATAAAGATGGGTGCGAATGCGACAACAACCGTGAGACAGGACATAAAGATGGGCACGAATAAAACAACGGTGAGACAGGACATAAAGATGGGTGCGAATGCGACAACAACCGTGAGACAGGACATAAAGATTGGCACGAATACGACAACAACGGTGAGACAGGAGATAAAGATGGGTGCGAATGCGACAACAACCGTGAGACAGGAGATAAAGATGGCGGCGAATACGACAACAACGGTGAGACAGGACATAAAGATGGGTGCGAATACGACAACAACGGTGAGACAGAAGATAAAGATGGGCACGAATACGACAACAACGGTGAGACTAAAGATGGGTACGAATACGACAACAGCGGTGAGACAGGACATAAAGATAGGTGCGAATACGACAACAACGGTGAGACAGGAGATAAAGATTGGTGCGAATACGACAACAACGGTGAGACAGGAGATAAAGATGGGTGCGAATGCGACAACAACGGTGAGACTAAAGATGGGTACGAATATGACAACAACGGTGAGACAGGACAGAAAGATGGGCACGAATATGACAACAACGGTGAGACTAAAGATGGGTACGAATACGACAACAACGGTGAGACAGGACAGAAAGATGGGCACGAATACGACAACAACGGTGAGACAGGACATAAAGATGGGTGCGAATGCGACAACAACGGTGAGACAGGAGATAAAGATGGGTGCGAATACGACAACAACGGTGAGACAGGACATAAAGATGGGCACGAATACGACAACAACGGTGAGACAGGACATAAAGATGGGGGCGAATACGACAACAACGGTGAGACAGGACATAAAGATGGGCACGAATACGACAACAACGGTGAGTCAGGAGATAAAAATGGCGGCGAATACGACAACAACGGTGAGACAGGACATAAAGATGGGCACGAATACGACAACAACGGTGAGACAGGAGATAAAGATGGGTGCGAATACGACAACAACGGTGAGACAGGACATAAAGATGGGTGCGAATACGACAACAACCGTGAGACAGGAGATAAAGATGGGTGCGAATACGACAAAAACGGTGAGACATGACATAAGGATGGGTGCGAATACGACAGCAACGGTGAGACAGGAGATAAAGATGGGCACGAATGCGACAACAACGGTGAGACAGGAGATAAAGATGGGTGCGAATACGACAACAACGGTGAGACAGGACATAAAGATGGGCACGAATACGACAACAACGGTGAGACTAAAGATGGGTACGAATACGACAACAGCGGTGAGACAGGACATAAAGATGGGTGCGAATACGACAACAACGGTGAGACAGGAGATAAAGATTGGTGCGAATACGACAACAACGGTGAGACAGGAGATAAAGATGGGTGCGAATGCGACAACAACGGTGAGACTAAAGATGGGTACGAATATGACAACAACGGTGAGACAGGACAGAAAGATGGGCACGAATATGACAACAACGGTGAGACTAAAGATGGGTACGAATACGACAACAACGGTGAGACAGGACAGAAAGATGGGCACGAATACGACAACAACGGTGAGACAGGACATAAAGATGGGTGCGAATGCGACAACAACGGTGAGACAGGAGATAAAGATGGGTGCGAATACGACAACAACGGTGAGACAGGACATAAAGATGGGCACGAATACGACAACAACGGTGAGACAGGGCATAAAGATGGGTGCGAATGGGACAACAACCGTGAGACAGGACATAAAGATGGGCACGAATAAAACAACGGTGAGACAGGACATAAAGATGGGTGCGAATGCGACAACAACCGTGAGACAGGACATAAAGATGGGCACGAATACGACAACAACGGTGAGACAGGAGATAAAGATGGGTGCGAATGCGACAACAACCGTGAGACAGGAGATAAAGATGGCGGCGAATACGACAACAACGGTGAGACAGGACATAAAGATGGGTGCGAATACGACAACAACGGTGAGACAGGAGATAAAGATGGGTGCGAATACGACAACAACGGTGAGACAGGACATAAAGATGGGTGCGAATACGACAACAACGGTGAGACAGGACATAAAGATGGGTGCGAATACGACAACGACGGTGAGACAGGAGATAAAGATGGGTGCGAATGCGACAACAACGATGAGACAGGAGATAAAGATGGGTGCGAATGCGACAACAACGGTGAGACAGGACATAAAGATGGGCACGAATACGACAACAACGGTGAGACAGGACATAAAGATGGGTGCGAATGCGACAACAACCGTGAGACAGGAGATAAAGATGGGTGCGAATACGACAACAACGGTGAGACAGGACATAAAGATGGGCACGCATACGACAACAACGGTGAGACAGGACATAAAGATGGGTGCGAATGCGACAACAACGATGAGACAGGAGATAAAGATGGGTGCGAATGCGACAACAACCGTGAGACAGGAGATAAAGATGGGTGCGAATACGACAACAACGGTGAGACAGGACATAAAGATGGGCACGAATACGACAACAACGGTGAGTCAGGAGATAAAGATGGCGGCGAATACGACAACAACGGTGAGACAGGACATAAAGATGGGTGCGAATACGACAAAAACGGTGAGACAGGACATAAAGATGGGCACGAATACGACAATAACGGTGAGTCAGGAGATAAAGATGGCGGCGAATACGACAACAACGGTGAGACAGGACATAAAGATGGGTGCGAATACGACAAAAACGGTGAGACAGGACATAAGGATGGGTGCGAATACGACAGCAACGGTGAGACAGGAGATAAAGATGGGCACGAATGCGACAACAACGGTGAGACAGGAGATAAAGATGGGTGCGAATACGACAACAACGGTGAGACAGGACATAAAGATGGGCACGAATACGACAACAACGGTGAGACTAAAGATGGGTACGAATACGACAACAGCGGTGAGACAGGACATAAAGATGGGTGCGAATACGACAACAACGGTGAGACAGGAGATAAAGATTGGTGCGAATACGACAACAACGGTGAGACAGGAGATAAAGATGGGTGCGAATGCGACAACAACGGTGAGACTAAAGATGGGTACGAATATGACAACAACGGTGAGACAGGACAGAAAGATGGGCACGAATATGACAACAACGGTGAGACTAAAGATGGGTACGAATACGACAACAACGGTGAGACAGGACAGAAAGATGGGCACGAATACGACAACAACGGTGAGACAGGACATAAAGATGGGTGCGAATGCGACAACAACGGTGAGACAGGAGATAAAGATGGGTGCGAATACGACAACAACGGTGAGACAGGACATAAAGATGGGCACGAATACGACAACAACGGTGAGACAGGACATAAAGATGGGTGCGAATGCGACAACAACCGTGAGACAGGAGATAAAGATGGGTGCGAATACGACAACAACGGTGAGACAGGACATAAAGATGGGCACGAATACGACAACAACGGTGAGACAGGACATAAAGATGGGGGCGAATACGACAACAACGGTGAGACAGGACATAAAGATGGGCACGAATACGACAACAACGGTGAGTCAGGAGATAAAGATGGCGGCGAATACGACAACAACGGTGAGACAGGACATAAAGATGGGCACGAATACGACAACAACGGTGAGACAGGAGATAAAGATGGGTGCCAATACGACAACAACGGTGAGACAGGACATAAAGATGGGTGCGAATACGACAACAACCGTGAGACAGGAGATAAAGATGGGTGCGAATACGACAAAAACGGTGAGACATGACATAAGGATGGGTGCGAATACGACAGCAACGGTGAGACAGGAGATAAAGATGGGCACGAATGCGACAACAACGGTGAGACAGGAGATAAAGATGGGTGCGAATACGACAACAACGGTGAGACAGGACATAAAGATGGGCACGAATACGACAACAACGGTGAGACTAAAGATGGGTACGAATACGACAACAGCGGTGAGACAGGACATAAAGATGGGTGCGAATACGACAACAACGGTGAGACAGGAGATAAAGATTGGTGCGAATACGACAACAACGGTGAGACAGGAGATAAAGATGGGTGCGAATGCGACAACAACGGTGAGACTAAAGATGGGTACGAATATGACAACAACGGTGAGACAGGACAGAAAGATGGGCACGAATATGACAACAACGGTGAGACTAAAGATGGGTACGAATACGACAACAACGGTGAGACAGGACAGAAAGATGGGCACGAATACGACAACAACGGTGAGACAGGACATAAAGATGGGTGCGAATGCGACAACAACGGTGAGACAGGAGATAAAGATGGGTGCGAATACGACAACAACAGTGAGACAGGACATAAAGATGGGCACGAATACGACAACAACGGTGAGACAGGACATAAAGATGGGTGCGAATGCGACAACAACCGTGAGACAGGAGATAAAGATGGGTGCGAATACGACAACAACGGTGAGACAGGACATAAAGATGGGCACGAATACGACAACAACGGTGAGACAGGACATAAAGATGGGGGCGAATACGACAACAACGGTGAGACAGGACATAAAGATGGGCACGAATACGACAACAACGGTGAGTCAGGAGATAAAAATGGCGGCGAATACGACAACAACGGTGAGACAGGACATAAAGATGGGCACGAATACGACAACAACGGTGAGACAGGAGATAAAGATGGGTGCGAATACGACAACAACGGTGAGACAGGACATAAAGATGGGTGCGAATACGACAACAACCGTGAGACAGGAGATAAAGATGGGTGCGAATACGACAAAAACGGTGAGACATGACATAAGGATGGGTGCGAATACGACAGCAACGGTGAGACAGGAGATAAAGATGGGCACGAATGCGACAACAACGGTGAGACAGGAGATAAAGATGGGTGCGAATACGACAACAACGGTGAGACAGGACATAAAGATGGGCACGAATACGACAACAACGGTGAGACTAAAGATGGGTACGAATACGACAACAGCGGTGAGACAGGACATAAAGATGGGTGCGAATACGACAACAACGGTGAGACAGGAGATAAAGATTGGTGCGAATACGACAACAACGGTGAGACAGGAGATAAAGATGGGTGCGAATGCGACAACAACGGTGAGACTAAAGATGGGTACGAATATGACAACAACGGTGAGACAGGACAGAAAGATGGGCACGAATATGACAACAACGGTGAGACTAAAGATGGGTACGAATACGACAACAACGGTGAGACAGGACAGAAAGATGGGCACGAATACGACAACAACGGTGAGACAGGACATAAAGATGGGTGCGAATGCGACAACAACGGTGAGACAGGAGATAAAGATGGGTGCGAATACGACAACAACGGTGAGACAGGACATAAAGATGGGCACGAATACGACAACAACGGTGAGACAGGGCATAAAGATGGGTGCGAATGGGACAACAACCGTGAGACAGGACATAAAGATGGGCACGAATAAAACAACGGTGAGACAGGACATAAAGATGGGTGCGAATGCGACAACAACCGTGAGACAGGACATAAAGATGGGCACGAATACGACAACAACGGTGAGACAGGAGATAAAGATGGGTGCGAATGCGACAACAACCGTGAGACAGGAGATAAAGATGGCGGCGAATACGACAACAACGGTGAGACAGGACATAAAGATGGGTGCGAATACGACAACAACGGTGAGACAGGAGATAAAGATGGGTGCGAATACGACAACAACGGTGAGACAGGACATAAAGATGGGTGCGAATACGACAACAACAGTGAGACAGGACATAAAGATGGGTGCGAATACGACAACGACGGTGAGACAGGAGATAAAGATGGGTGCGAATGCGACAACAACGATGAGACAGGAGATAAAGATGGGTGCGAATACGACAACAACGGTGAGACAGGACATAAAGATGGGCACGAATACGACAACAACGGTGAGACAGGACATAAAGATGGGTGCGAATGCGACAACAACCGTGAGACAGGAGATAAAGATGGGTGCGAATACGACAACAACGGTGAGACAGGACATAAAGATGGGCACGCATACGACAACAACGGTGAGACAGGACATAAAGATGGGTGCGAATGCGACAACAACGATGAGACAGGAGATAAAGATGGGTGCGAATGCGACAACAACCGTGAGACAGGAGATAAAGATGGGTGCGAATACGACAACAACGGTGAGACAGGACATAAAGATGGGCACGAATACGACAACAACGGTGAGTCAGGAGATAAAGATGGCGGCGAATACGACAACAACGGTGAGACAGGACATAAAGATGGGTGCGAATACGACAAAAACGGTGAGACAGGACATAAAGATGGGCACGAATACGACAACAACGGTGAGTCAGGAGATAAAGATGGCGGCGAATACGACAACAACGGTGAGAAAGGACATAAAGATGGGTGCGAATACGACAAAAACGGTGAGACAGGACATAAGGATGGGTGCGAATACGACAGCAACGGTGAGACAGGAGATAAAGATGGGCACGAATGCGACAACAACGGTGAGACAGGAGATAAAGATGGGTGCGAATACGACAACAACGGTGAGACAGGACATAAAGATGGGCACGAATACGACAACAACGGTGAGACTAAAGATGGGTACGAATACGACAACAGCGGTGAGACAGGACATAAAGATGGGTGCGAATACGACAACAACGGTGAGACAGGAGATAAAGATTGGTGCGAATACGACAACAACGGTGAGACAGGAGATAAAGATGGGTGCGAATGCGACAACAACGGTGAGACTAAAGATGGGTACGAATATGACAACAACGGTGAGACAGGACAGAAAGATGGGCACGAATATGACAACAACGGTGAGACTAAAGATGGGTACGAATACGACAACAACGGTGAGACAGGACAGAAAGATGGGCACGAATACGACAACAACGGTGAGACAGGACATAAAGATGGGTGCGAATGCGACAACAACGGTGAGACAGGAGATAAAGATGGGTGCGAATACGACAACAACGGTGAGACAGGACATAAAGATGGGCACGAATACGACAACAACGGTGAGACAGGACATAAAGATGGGTGCGAATGCGACAACAACCGTGAGACAGGAGATAAAGATGGGTGCGAATACGACAACAACGGTGAGACAGGACATAAAGATGGGCACGAATACGACAACAACGGTGAGACAGGACATAAAGATGGGGGCGAATACGACAACAACGGTGAGACAGGACATAAAGATGGGCACGAATACGACAACAACGGTGAGTCAGGAGATAAAGATGGCGGCGAATACGACAACAACGGTGAGACAGGACATAAAGATGGGCACGAATACGACAACAACGGTGAGACAGGAGATAAAGATGGGTGCCAATACGACAACAACGGTGAGACAGGACATAAAGATGGGTGCGAATACGACAACAACCGTGAGACAGGAGATAAAGATGGGTGCGAATACGACAAAAACGGTGAGACATGACATAAGGATGGGTGCGAATACGACAGCAACGGTGAGACAGGAGATAAAGATGGGCACGAATGCGACAACAACGGTGAGACAGGAGATAAAGATGGGTGCGAATACGACAACAACGGTGAGACAGGACATAAAGATGGGCACGAATACGACAACAACGGTGAGACTAAAGATGGGTACGAATACGACAACAGCGGTGAGACAGGACATAAAGATGGGTGCGAATACGACAACAACGGTGAGACAAGAGATAAAGATTGGTGCGAATACGACAACAACGGTGAGACAGGAGATAAAGATGGGTGCGAATGCGACAACAACGGTGAGACTAAAGATGGGTACGAATATGACAACAACGGTGAGACAGGACAGAAAGATGGGCACGAATATGACAACAACGGTGAGACTAAAGATGGGTACGAATACGACAACAACGGTGAGACAGGACATAAAGATGGGTGCGAATGCGACAACAACGGTGAGACAGGAGATAAAGATGGGTGCGAATACGACAACAACGGTGAGACAGGACATAAAGATGGGCACGAATACGACAACAACGGTGAGACAGGGCATAAAGATGGGTGCGAATGCGACAACAACCGTGAGACAGGACATAAAGATGGGCACGAATAAAACAACGGTGAGACAGGACATAAAGATGGGTGCGAATGCGACAACAACCGTGAGACAGGACATAAAGATGGGCACGAATACGACAACAACGGTGAGACAGGAGATAAAGATGGGTGCGAATGCGACAACAACCGTGAGACAGGAGATAAAGATGGCGGCGAATACGACAACAACGGTGAGACAGGACATAAAGATGGGTGCGAATACGACAACAACGGTGAGACAGGAGATAAAGATGGGTGCGAATACGACAACAACGGTGAGACAGGACATAAAGATGGGTGCGAATACGACAACAACGGTGAGACAGGACATAAAGATGGGTGCGAATACGACAACGACGGTGAGACAGGAGATAAAGATGGGTGCGAATGCGACAACAACGATGAGACAGGAGATAAAGATGGGTGCGAATGCGACAACAACGGTGAGACAGGACATAAAGATGGGCACGAATACGACAACAACGGTGAGACAGGACATAAAGATGGGTGCGAATGCGACAACAACCGTGAGACAGGAGATAAAGATGGGTGCGAATACGACAACAACGGTGAGACAGGACATAAAGATGGGCACGCATACGACAACAACGGTGAGACAGGACATAAAGATGGGTGCGAATGCGACAACAACGATGAGACAGGAGATAAAGATGGGTGCGAATGCGACAACAACCGTGAGACAGGAGATAAAGATGGGTGCGAATACGACAACAACGGTGAGACAGGACATAAAGATGGGCACGAATACGACAACAACGGTGAGACAGGACATAAAGATGGGGGCGAATACGACAACAACGGTGAGACATGACATAAAGATGGGCACGAATACGACAACAACGGTGAGTCAGGAGATAAAGATGGCGGCGAATACGACAACAACGGTGAGACAGGACATAAAGATGGGCACGAATACGACAACAACGGTGAGACAGGAGATAAAGATGGGTGCGAATACGACAACAACGGTGAGACAGGACATAAAGATGGGTGCGAATACGACAACAACCGTGAGACAGGAGATAAAGATGGGTGCGAATACGACAAAAACGGTGAGACAGGACATAAGGATGGGTGCGAATACGACAGCAACGGTGAGACAGGAGATAAAGATGGGCACGAATGCGACAACAACGGTGAGACAGGAGATAAAGATGGGTGCGAATACGACAACAACGGTGAGACAGGACATAAAGATGGGCACGAATACGACAACAACGGTGAGACTAAAGATGGGTACGAATACGACAACAGCGGTGAGACAGGACATAAAGATGGGTGCGAATACGACAACAACGGTGAGACAGGAGATAAAGATTGGTGCGAATACGACAACAACGGTGAGACAGGAGATAAAGATGGGTGCGAATGCGACAACAACGGTGAGACTAAAGATGGGTACGAATATGACAACAACGGTGAGACAGGACAGAAAGATGGGCACGAATACGACAACAACGGTGAGACTAAAGATGGGTACGAATACGACAACAACGGTGAGACAGGACAGAAAGATGGGCACGAATACGACAACAACGGTGAGACAGGACATAAAGATGGGTGCGAATGCGACAACAACGGTGAGATAGGAGATAAAGATGGGTGCGAATACGATAACAACGGTGAGACAGGACATAAAGATGGGCACGAATACGACAACAACGGTGAGACAGGGCATAAAGATGGGTGCGAATGCGACAACAACCGTGAGACAGGACATAAAGATGGGCACGAATAAAACAACGGTGAGACAGGACATAAAGATGGGTGCGAATGCGACAACAACCGTGAGACAGGACATAAAGATGGGCACGAATACGACAACAACGGTGAGACAGGACATAAAGATGGGTGCGAATGCGACAACAACGGTAAGACAGGAGATAAAGATGGGTGCGAATACGACTACAACGGTGAGACAGGACATAAAGATGGGCACGAATACGACAACAACGGTGAGACAAGGCATAAAGATGGGTGCGAATGCGACAACAACCGTGAGACAGGACATAAAGATGGGCACGAATAAAACAACGGTGAGACAGGACATAAAGATGGGTGCGAATGCGACAACAACCGTGAGACAGGACATAAAGATTGGCACGAATACGACAACAACGGTGAGACAGGAGATAAAGATGGGTGCGAATGCGACAACAACCGTGAGACAGGAGATAAAGATGGCGGCGAATACGACAACAACGGTGAGACAGGACATAAAGATGGGTGCGAATACGACAACAACGGTGAGACAGGAGATAAAGATGGGTGCGAATACGACAACAACGGTGAGACAGGACATAAAGATGGGTGCGAATACGACAACAACGGTGAGACAGGACATAAAGATGGGTGCGTATACGACAACGACGGTGAGACAGGAGATAAAGATGGGTGCGAATGCGACAACAACGATGAGACAGGAGATAAAGATGGGTGCGAATGCGACAACAACGGTGAGACAGGACATAAAGATGGGCACGAATACGACAACAACGGTGAGACAGGACATAAAGATGGGTGCGAATGCGACAACAACCGTGAGACAGGAGATAAAGATGGGTGCGAATACGACAACAACGGTGAGACAGGACATAAAGATGGGCACGCATACGACAACAACTGTGAGACAGGACATAAAGATGGGGGCGAATACGACAACAACGGTGAGACAGGACATAAAGATGGGCACGAATACGACAACAACGGTGAGTCAGGAGATAAAGATGGGGGCGAATACGACAACAACGGTGAGACAGGACATAAAGATGGGCACGAATACGACAACAACGGTGAGACAGGAGATAAAGATGGGTGCAAATACGACAACAACGGTGAGACAGGACATAAAGATGGGTGCGAATACGACAACAACCGTGAGACAGGAGATAAAGATGGGTGCGAATACGACAACAACGGTGAGACAGGACATAAAATGGGTGCGAATACGACAACAACGGTGAGACAGGAGATAAAGATGGGCACGAATGCGACAACAACGGTGAGACAGGACATAAAGATGGGCACGAATACGACAACAACGGTGAGACAGGACATAAAGATGGGCACGAATACGACAACAACGGTGAGTCAGGAGATAAAGATGGGGGCGAATACGACAACAACGGTGAGACAGGACATAAAGATGGGCACGAATACGACAACAACGGTGAGACAGGGCATAAAGATGGGTGCGAATGCGACAACAACCGTGAGACAGGACATAAAGATGGGCACGAATACAACAACGGTGAGACAGGACATAAAGATGGGTGCGAATGCGAAAACAACCGTGAGACAGGACATAAAGATGGGCACGAATACGACAACAACGGTGAGACAGGAGATAAAGATGGGTGCGAATGCGACAACAACCGTGAGACAGGAGATAAAGATGGCGGCGAATACGACAACAACGGTGAGACAGGACATAAAGATGGGTGCGAATACGACAACAACGGTGAGACAGGAGATAAAGATGGGTGCGAATACGACACCAACGGTGAGACAGGACATAAAGATGGGTGCGAATACGACAACAACGGTGAGACAGGACATAAAGATGGGTGCGAATACGACAACGACGGTGAGACAGGAGATAAAGATGGGTGCGAATGCGACAACAACGATGAGACAGGAGATAAAGATGGGTGCGAATGCGACAACAACGGTGAGACAGGACATAAAGATGGGCACGAATACGACAACAACGGTGAGACAGGACATAAAGATGGGTGCGAATGCGACAACAACCGTGAGACAGGAGATAAAGATGGGTGCGAATACGACAACAACGGTGAGACAGGACATAAAGATGGGCACGCATACGACAACAACGGTGAGAGAGGACATAAAGATGGGGGCGAATACGACAACAACGGTGAGACAGGACATAAAGATGGGCACGAATACGACAACAACGGTGAGTCAGGAGATAAAGATGGCGGCGAATACGACAACAACGGTGAGACAGGACATAAAGATGGGCACGAATACGACAACAACGGTGAGACAGGAGATAAAGATGGGTGCGAATACGACAACAACGGTGAGACAGGACATAAAGATGGGTGCGAATACGACAACAACCGTGAGACAGGAGATAAAGATGGGTGCGAATACGACAAAAACGGTGAAACAGGACATAAGGATGGGTGCGAATACGACAGCAACGGTGAGACAGGAGATAAAGATGGGCACGAATGCGACAACAACGGTGAGACAGGAGATAAAGATGGGTGCGAATACGACAACAACGGTGAGACAGGACATAAAGATGGGCACGAATACGACAACAACGGTGAGACTAAAGATGGGTACGAATACGACAACAGCGGTGAGACAGGACATAAAGATGGGTGCGAATACGACAACAACGGTGAGACAGGAGATAAAGATTGGTGCGAATACGACAACAACGGTGAGACAGGAGATAAAGATGGGTGCGAATGCGACAACAACGGTGAGACTAAAGATGGGTACGAATATGACAACAACGGTGAGACAGGACAGAAAGATGGGCACGAATATGACAACAACGGTGAGACTAAAGATGGGTACGAATACGACAACAACGGTGAGACAGGACAGAAAGATGGGCACGAATACGACAACAACGGTGAGACAGGACATAAAGATGGGTGCGAATGCGACAACAACGGTGAGACAGGAGATAAAGATGGGTGCGAATACGACAACAACGGTGAGACAGGACATAAAGATGGGCACGAATACGACAACAACGGTGACACAGGGCATAAAGATGGGTGCGAATGCGACAACAACCGTGAGACAGGACATAAAGATGGGCACGAATAAAACAACGGTGAGACAGGACATAAAGATGGGTGCGAATGCGACAACAACCGTGAGACAGGACATAAAGATGGGCACGAATACGACAACAACGGTGAGACAGGAGATAAAGATGGGTGCGAATGCGACAACAACCGTGAGACAGGAGATAAAGATGGCGGCGAATACGACAACAACGGTGAGACAGGACATAAAGATGGGTGCGAATACGACAACAACGGTGAGACAGGAGATAAAGATGGGTGCGAATACGACAACAACGGTGAGACAGGACATAAAGATGGGTGCGAATACGACAACAACGGTGAGACAGGACATAAAGATGGGTGCGAATACGACAACGACGGTGAGACAGGAGATAAAGATGGGTGCGAATGCGACAACAACGATGAGACAGGAGATAAAGATGGGTGCGAATGCGACAACAACGGTGAGACAGGACATAAAGATGGGCACGAATACGACAAAAACGGTGAGACAGGGCATAAAGATGGGTGCGAATGCGACAACAACCGTGAGACAGGAGATAAAGATGGGTGCGAATACGACAACAACGGTGAGACAGGACATAAAGATGGGCACGCATACGACAACAACGGTGAGACAGGACATAAAGATGGGTGCGAATGCGACAACAACCGTGAGACAGGAGATAAAGATGGGTGCGAATACGACAACAACGGTGAGACAGGACATAAAGATGGGCACGAATACGACAACAACGGTGAGACAGGACATAAAGATGGGGGCGAATACGACAACAACGGTGAGACAGGACATAATGATGGGCACGAATACGACAACAACGGTGAGTCAGGAGATAAAGATGGCGGCGAATACGACAACAACGGTGAGACAGGACATAAAGATGGGCACGAATACGACAACAACGGTGAGACAGGAGATAAAGATGGGTGCGAATACGACAACAACCGTGAGACAGGAGATAAAGATGGGTGCGAATACGACAAAAACGGTGAGACAGGACATAAGGATGGGTGCGAATACGACAGCAACGGTGAGACAGGAGATAAAGATGGGTACGAATGCGACAACAACGGTGAGACAGGAGATAAAGATGGGTGCGAATACGACAACAACGGTGAGACAGGACATAAAGATGGGCACGAATACGACAACAACGGTGAGACTAAAGATGGGTACGAATACGACAACAGCGGTGAGACAGGACATAAAGATCGGTGCGAATACGACAACAACGGTGAGACAGGAGATAAAGATTGGTGCGAATACGACAACAACGGTGAGACAGGAGATAAAGATGGGTGCGAATGCGACAACAACGGTGAGACTAAAGATGGGTACGAATATGACAACAACGGTGAGACAGGACAGAAAGATGGGCACGAATACGACAACAACGGTGAGACTAAAGATGGGTACGAATACGACAACAACGGTGAGACAGGACAGAAAGATGGGCACGAATACGACAACAACCGTGAGACAGGAGATAAAGATGGGTGCGAATACGACAACAACGGTGAGACAGGACATAAAGATGGGTCCGAATACGACAACAACGGTGAGACAGGACATAAAGATGGGCACGAATACGACAACAACGGTGAGACAGGACATAAAGATGGGCACGAATACGACAACAACGGTGAGTCAGGAGATAAAGATGCGGGCGAATACGACAACAACGGTGAGACAGGACATAAAGATGGGCACGAATACGACAACAACGGTGAGACAGGAGATAAAGATGGGTGCGAATACGACAACAACGGTGAGACAGGACATAAAGATGGGTGCGAATACGACAACAACCGTGAGACAGGAGATAAAGATGGGTGCGAATACGACAACAACGGTGAGACAGGACATAAAGATGGGTGCGAATACGACAACAACGGTGAGACAGGACATAAAGATGGGCACGAATACGACAACAACGGTGAGACAGGACATAAAGATGGGCACGAATACGACAACAACGGTGAGTCAGGAGATAAAGATGGGGGCGAATACGACAACAACGGTGAGACAGGACATAAAGATGGGCACGAATACGACAACAACGGTGAGACAGGAGATAAAGATGGGTGCGAATACGACAACAACGGTGAGACAGGACATAAAGATGGGTGCGAATACGACAACAACCGTGAGACAGGAGATAAAGATGGGTGCGAATACGACAACAACGGTGAGACAGGACATAAAGATGGGTGCGAATACGACAACAACGGTGAGACAGGAGATAAAGATGGGCACGAATGCGACAACAACGGTGAGACAGGACATAAAGATGGGCACGAATACGACAACAACGGTGAGACAGGACATAAAGATGGGGGCGAAATTCATACGACAACAACGGTGAGACAGGACATAAAGATGGGCACGAATACGACAACAACGGTGAGTCAGGAGATAAAGATGGGGGCGAATACGACAACAACGGTGAGACAGGACATAAAGATGGGCACGAATACGACAACAACGGTGAGACAGGAGATAAAGATGGGTGCGAATACGACAACAACGGTGAGACAGGACATAAAGATGGGTGCGAATACGACAACAACGGTGAGACAGGAGATAAAGATGGGTGCGAATGCGACAACAACGATGAGACAGGAGATAAAGATGGGTGCGAATACGACAACAACGGTGAGACAGGACATAAAGATGGGCACGAATACGACAACAACGGTGAGACTAAAGATGGGTACGAAATGTATGAAGACGAGGACTGGGGTTCTTGTTTATTTACAGCATATAAACAATTTAAGGCCAATCCACATATCATACATCCTGCAAGAGAAACTTGCTGTAAGTGATGTTGGTCCTAGTTCGTGTCTGACTTGCGATTGATACGTATGGCTGGATCTTTTGTTTGACGTGATATTTTATTTTCGCAATTCATACCTTCTCCTTTCTGAGTAAATAATACGTTAGAAAGCGTAAACTAATTTGCTAATGTAGGCCTAAACAGTTTTCGAAATTTTGTGAGCTGCCAAAATTTTTATATTTTTCCGTTAAAACAGAAACTCAAAATTAATGGCTATTTTTCCAAACAAATACCACGTGTTTCTGTATTTCACTTATAACGAAGAAGTTATGAAGTTACCATTTTCGCCGAAAATCAGATCTTTTGTTTGACGTAATATTTTATTTTCGCAGTTCATACCTTCCCCTTTCTGAGTAAAAAATACGTCTAATTTTAGATTGGACTGTATCCCTTACATACGAAAGCCCGGAGAGCTCATTCGAATTTCGAGTTTCAAAATTTGAAATTCGAAATTAGGAAATTGATTTTCAATCTGACTTTGTAAACTGTGCCGCCATTGATAGTTGAAACACGCGTGCATAACATATCTGGATCGCTATTGCACCATCTCTTAGTAATGACGGCATTCCAGGCAAATCAAATACCACGTGACCTCCATTCCACTCATATAGTTCATTGTGAAAAGAGTGTTTGAGATCTAGACGGCTTTCTTAAATGTGACGATTTCGCTCATGTTCAAATTTCCAATTTCAATATTTGAAATTCGAAACTCGCCTTCCAATTTCGAATTTCAATATTTGACATTCGAAACTCACCTACCAATTTCGAATTTCGAATTCAATATTTGAAATTCGAAATTCGAAACTCACCTTCCAATTTCGAATTTCAAAATGTGAAACTGGGTTTCAAAAAATTGAAATTCAATAATCTACCAGTGCATGCACATTTAGTGTTAACAATAATTTGTTTGGTGAAAACTAATTTAAAAGGTGTCAGTGATTGTTTAATTAACTAAGTGTGAATATTGAGTTTCGAAATCAAGAAATGTGAATTCGGAATTCGAATGAGCTCTCTGGGCTCTCGTACTTACATCATGGTCTATCGTTATTACCAGTGAACTATGTGTGTGGAATGGACACGTCTCATTGGCTGGTCTACATCGGACTATGTAACGTGCGCCGCCATTGATAGTTGAAGAGCTCGCGCGCATAACAGGTCTGAGTCGAAATTGCACCATCTCTTAATGGCAGCATTCGATGCACATTAAATACCACGTGACATCCATTCCACGCATATAGTTCATTGGTTATTACCTCCCCTGAACCACAAGATTGTTGTGTTCATTTGGCGGAGTGGGTCCGTAACTTTTAGTTCACTCTTAATCTTATATTACTTTTTATATGGCGTAAGTTTGACTTCGCGTATAATTGCTACCATATCAAATCGCATCTGCTAACAATTTTACACAAAAAATGTGATGCGAGTGACTAATCACTAATCACCTCTGTTTACACTCTCGAAAACTTAAGTTGTTGTTGTTTCATTCACAACAGAGTGTATTGCTACTGCTAGTACATTAGTCCGCAATATGTTGAGGGGATTGAAGTTATTCTGATACGCCCAAACGGACTTCTTCAATACCACGTCAACATAGGTAGTTACGGCTTTTAAATGAATTATTTGGAAGGACTTCGGATTTCCTAGCCGCACTCGTGTGTCTCTATCCTGTTTTACTTACTTAGCCAGTCAGGTAGAGCCACACATTAAACCGCTATTATAAGGGTGAGATAACTCATGTAACCTCATTGGGCCAATTTTTATGCTATGCTTTACAAAGAGCGATTTAACAGTTTAACAACTGGTTCAGTGAAAAGAGGAATGTTTCAAAGATATATAAGGCGGTACCCGGTAATAGCTGAAAGGTAATTGAGAGTAAGGATAGTTAAGACTTAGCTTAAATCTGAAATCCGAAGTCCTTCCAAATGATTCATTTAAAAGCCTTAACTACGGATTTCCTAGTCTTAACTATCCTTAGGCTTAATCTCAAACATTCCTCTTTTCACTGAACCAGTTGATTTCTTCGAAATCCGTTGTTAAAGCTGTTAAATCGCTCTTTGTAAAGCATGGCATAAAAATTGGCCTAATGAGGTTACACGAGTTATCTCACCCTTATAATGGCTGTTTAATGTGTGGCTCTACCTGACAGGCAAGTAAGTAAAACAGGATAGAGACACACGAGTGCGGCTACAACATAGGGTGTATTTGAAAAATCTAAGAGTTGCTCTCAGAATTTTTAAAAAATGACAATTCGCTTTCATTACTCGCCTAAAACTTTGTCAGAAAGCTTCTTTGATAATCCCTTCGTAGAGCTAAACCATTGCCCTATTCCTTACACATGCAGTTATTTGATCAAATCTGATATTTATTTGCAGTAGACAGCACAGACACAAAATGCAGAAACTAATGTAAATATGGAGATTTAAAGGCACACTCCCTGCTAAAATCCATAATATTAATAATATTTACAGTATAAAAACAACAACAAATGGTCTTCTGTATTTTTCTTGAAATATTGTTTAATGACTGGCTGTGTCCACTATAACATGGCCCTAGGGATGTCAATGTGGTTGACATCCCTAATGGCCCGTAGAAAAATTTATATGGCCCTGTTCGTGTACATGTAGGTCTTTGTTATGTTTAATAGTAATCTCAAGTAGATACACACACGTGAAATGATTATACTATCTGTTATAAAGGTAGATGATGTTTAAGGGAGATTTACTTAACAAAACTAAAGGTTAAGTAACAAGTGCGAAGTGTCAATCTCTGATTCTCTTATCCCCACATGGAAACCCTTTGGAGTGCGTTAAAAAACTCATTCTTGTTTTTCTTGACATTTTTTAGATGCCATATCAATTGATATGTTGAGGAAGGCAGACAATGGTAAAAGAACTGAGGGACATATGCTTAGGTTGTATCCAGACTAGCCTCCAGTTTATTCCACAGGTACACACATACCTGCCTGTCGTTTATAAAGAACTACTTATTCAACGACTCGCTCAACATAACCAACTCACTGATTCTTACCTGCGGCACATCACATATAATTTATTTGTTCCTTCCCTAAAACGAATTAACCTGTATAAATGTGACCAGGTGACAGACAAAGTTCTTCATTTACTTTCATCAAGTGGCTGTAAACTGAACAATCTTCACATACAGAAATGTATTAAAGTGACAGGTAAGTATTCTATGATCATATAGATTTGTGCGGAAATGTTAATCATATCCCTGTCTTTGACCAATGCTAACAAAACATCCATAAGACAAAATAGTATTTATATAATCAAATACAACACTATCACCTACTGTACTCATAGACTGATCCAGAGACATTTTGATACCTGTATACAGGTATGGGCGCCCAAACTCACAAGCAAAAAATCCGCCCAAATTCTTAAAACCAACCGATTTTAATGTCAAAATAGCATTTAATGTTGAATTTTGGGCCAGAGATGTTGTTTTTTCTTATTGTTGGAACATTTTGAACCGAAATGGTATGCCCAAATTTTCCCTGGATCAGTCCCTGGTACTACACATACAATGTAACACCATTATCACCTGTTCTGGTTGGGATATGTGAAATTGTTTAGGCCTTATAAGATGAAAATGTATAAAAATGTTTATTTTTTAATTCTGAATGTTTTGAAGTACATGTACATACATGTACATTGTATATCAGATCTTACTGTCTATTAAAGCACCTATTGATTGCTGAATTTTCAATATTGCAAGGATTTGTTCTATTTTTAAGATAAAGGCGTTTTGAATGTAACTCAAGATCAAGACGAGTTGGTGACCCTTACATTACATAGTCTACCCAAGCTTACTTCCAAAGGACTTGTCAAAGTTATCTCCCCTTGTTTGGAAAATTTAAATCTACAAGGATGTTCAGCTGTGACAGGAGAAGGTCAGTATGTTTGTAATGCTGAGCTCTTGACCACTTGCTGCTACATTATTTGCATAGGTAGCATTATTTGAGTGGTTGTGGGGGGGGGGGGGGGGTGTGGAAATTAAAGGATTGTTATTCAAAATTGTGCGTGGAAGAGTTGCAAGGTACTTGCTGGAGGTCGGGTTTTTTACCCTCCAGCCTTTCAGGCTAAAGGATATTGTAATGGGCATGTACGTCTGGTCGGCCGGCCGGACGTCTGTCAACAATTATTAATCCGGGCTGTATCTTCGTTACTATTCAACTGACAGCTTTGATACTCACAGTGAATATTCCTAGGATACCAAAGAGGTGCACTGTCATGTTTATTCCGCGTTATACGATTCTGTTGCAGAGTTATGGCCCTTTGAAATTTTGACGTTAATTTTTTGTCCAGGCTGTATCTCCCTTACTATTCAACTGACAGCATTGATACTCACAGTGAATTTTCCTAGTATACAAAAGATGTGCACTGTCATGTTTATTCCGCGTTATACGATTCTGTTGCAGAGTTATGGTATTTACTATTGTCAAGTATTATGTTACCCTGACAGGAGTATTTACTATTGTCAAGTATTATGTTACCCTGACAGGTGTATTTACTATTGTCAAGTATTATGTTACCCTGACAGGTGTATTTACTATTGTCAAGTAGTATGTTACCCTGACAGGTGTATTTACTATTGTCAAGTATTATGTTACCCTGGCAGGTGTATTTACTATTGTCAAGTATTATGTTACCCTGACAGGTGTATTTACTATTGTCAAGTATTATGTTACCCTGACATGAGTATTTACTATTGTCAAGTATTATGTTACCCTCACAGGTGTATTTACTATTGTCAAGTATTATGTTACCCTGACATGAGTATTTACTATTGTCAAGTATTATGTTACCCTCACAGGTGTATTTACTATTGTCAAGTATTATGTTACCCTGACAGGTGTATTTACTATTGTCAAGTATTATGTTACCCTGACAGGTGTATTTATTATTGTCAAGTAGTATGTTACCCTGACAGGTGTATTTACTATTGTCAAGTATTATGTTACCCTGACAGGTGTATTTACTATTGTCAAGTATTATGTTACCCTGACAGGTGTATTTACTATTGTCAAGTATTATGTTACCCTGACAGGTGTATTTACTATTGTCAAGTATTATGTTACCCTGACAGGTGTATTTACTATTGTCAAGTATTATGTTACCCTGACAGGTGTATTGACTATTGTCAAGTATTATGTTACCCTAACAGGAGTATTTACTATTGTCAAGTATTATGTTACCCTAACAGGAGTATTTACTATTGTCAAGTATTATGTTACCCTGACAGGTGTATTTACTATTGTCATGTATTATGTTACCCTGACAGGTGTATTTACTATTGTCAAGTATTATGTTACCCTGACAGGTGTATTTACTATTGTCAAGTATTATGTTACCCTGACAGGTGTATTTACTATTGTCAAGTATTATGTTACCCTAACAGGAGTATTTACTATTGTCAAGTATTATGTTACCCTGACAGGTGTATTTACTATTGTCAAGTATTATGTTACCCTGGCAGGTGTATTTACTATTGTCAAGTATTATGCTACCCTGACATGTGTATTTACTATTGTCAAGTATTATGTTACCCTGACAGGGGTATTTACTATTGTCAAGTATTATGTTACCCTGACATGTGTATTTACTATTGTCAAGTATTATGTTACCCTGACAGGTGTATTTACTATTGTCAAGTATTATGTTACCCTGACAGGTGTATTTACTATTGTCAAGTATTATGTTACCCTGACAGGTGTATTTACTATTGTCAAGTATTATGTTACCTTGACAGGAGTATTCAACCCTCGCAATTCAGATTTTTACCACGGCAATAAAGAAGAAAAAATTGCTGTGGTGAAATCACTGTTGCCGTGGAAAATTGACTTTTCCGCGGCAATTTTTTTTTCTTTTTTGCCGTGGTAAAAATCTGAATTGCGAGTGAATTTTTATCCAAACAATTCTCTCTACTCTTTTAAGTTACGGTATTTAAAGCGGCAAATAGCAAAAACTGACATCTAAAATGTGCATTGACAAAAGAAAAAATGTCAAACACTGTTCAACAAAGATTGATTATCATGGAAGCCAGCATAGAGAAAACGCTAACTTTGTCTTACGTCTGACTGTGAAAGGCCATAATTCTTGAATTTCTTTCCTCATAAAATCCACATGAAATATCTTGTTTTAATTTGCATGGAAATAATTCGTTGTTAAATATATATTCCTGGTGATTAGTCACTTCACTCGGCAAAGCATTTCTTTTTCAAATCATTCTCTAAATCCTATCGTAAAGCCGTAAAGGTTATAGCCATCGTTTGTGTAATACTGCATAGTTCAAAACCCATACAGACACGTGCATAGCTGATCAACAAAGCCTGGTTGAGTCAGTCTATAACCTTTCTGTGGGGTGAAGTTTTGAATGTTTCTATTTACAAGTATGATCGGCAAGAAATGTATTTATTATTTTGTTACAACCTCTTCAAATCTTTTTTTTTTTAAACAAAAATTAGAACCTCTTTAAATCGATTTTTTTAAAATAAAAACTAAAATTCTCTATTTCTTGAACAACAGTAAACTTGTACATGAGGGCAACACCCCTATAAATTTTGAATAGGGTTTACCCAGTAAGACATAACTGACAGTTGGAGACATTCCGGAGCCAGAGTCCTGCAGAGCTGTAGACAATTTAGACCAATGAGAAGTCAGAGTGCTAATTGGAGAGTTGAACTTTGTTCCATATTGTCACTTCACAAAGGCCAATGTATTCAGTATAGAGCTACATCATTCACGTGCATGTTTCCTTGGCTTTATTGTGGCCAGATTAAATACAAACCAATGAGTGGTTTCTATTAGATAGTCCTTGAAGAAAAGGTAAAACTATTACTAATTAAAATCTCCATACATATATTCTAGTGACCCAGCAGCTTTTCCCAAGATGTATATATTTTTTTCTCTGCAGCATTTTTGATTGCCGTGGAAAAGCAGTTTTAACGCGGCAATCTCTACGGCATTGTCGATTGTCGCGGTGAATTGCGAGGGTTGAGTATTTACTATTGTCAAGTTACTCAAGTACATGTATTATATTACCCTGACAGGAGTATTTACTATTGTCAAGTATTATGCTACCCTGACAGGTGTATTTGCTATTGTCAAGTATTATGTTACCCTGACATGAGTATTTACTATTGTCAAGTATTATGTTACCCTGACAGGTGTATTTACTATTGTCAAGTATTATGTTACCCTGACAGGTGTATTTACTATTGTCAAGTGTAATGTTACCCTGACAGGTGTATTTACTATTGTCAAGTATTATGTTACCCTGACATGAGTATTTGCTATTGTCAAGTATTATGTTACCCTGACATGAGTATTTACTATTGTCAAGTATTATGTTACCCTGACAGGTGTATTTACTATTGTCAAGTATTATGTTACCCTGACAGGTGTATTTACTATTGTCAAGTATTATGCTACCCTGACAGGTGTATTTACTATTGTCAAGTATTATGCTACCCTGACAGGTGTATTTACTATTGTCAAGTATAATGTTACCCTGACAGGTGTATTTACTATTGTCAAGTATTATGTTACCCTGACAGGAGTATTTACTATTGTCAAGTATTATGCTACCCTGACAGGTGTATTTACTATTGTCAAGTATTATGTTACCCTGACAGGAGTATTTACTATTGTCAAGTATTATGTTACCCTAACAGGCGTATTTACTATTGTCAACTGTAATGTTACCCTGACAGGTGTATTTACTATTGTCAAGTATTATATTACCCTGACAGGAGTATTTACTATAGGGAGCGGGAGTCACATGACAATTCCACACATTTCCTGTCACCGGCGTTGTCATTACGCATGTGGGAAGCCTTTTGTCGTTCGAATATGACGCTCATTTCTGACGTTTTGGAACAAAAAATGCCAATCGAACTGAAATCGTCATAAAAAAACGTCACCTGTCACCGGATATCGCGAAATCTCTCGGTAGACTCCCAGGCCCTATTGTCAAGTATTATGTTACCCTGGCAGGTGTATTTACTATTGTCAACTGTAATGTTACCCTGACAGGTGTATTTACTATTGTCAACTGTAATGTTACCCTGACAGGTGTATTTACTATTGCCAAGTATTATGTTACCCTGACAGGTGTATTAACTATTGTCAAGTTAGTTATTATGTTACCCTGACAGGTGTATCAACTTTTGTCAAGCATAATGTTACCCTGGTAGGCGTATTTACTATTGTCAAGTATTATGTTACCCTGGTAGGCGTATTTACTATTGTCAAGTATTATGTTACCCTGGTAGGCGTATTTACTATTGTCAAGTATTATGTTACCCTGGTAGGCGTATTTACTATTGTCAAGTATTATGTTACCCTGGTAGACGTATTTACTATAATTGTGAAGTTTAATGTTACCCTGGTAGGCGTATTTACTATAATTGTGAAGTTTAATGTTTATCTTGGCAGGTGTTTTAAAGGTTGTGCTTGCAAATCCTGGAATAAAAGTTCTAAAACTGAAAGGCATCCAGCAGTTAGATGACTCTATATTCCCAGTCATAGCTAAGGAATTGGGTCAGGATCTGGTATGATATATATTTTTTTAATTTCTCACAAATTCTATATCTGTTTTAAATGGTTGCATGGTTACCTTGACTAAGGTATTTGGGAGGGGCTTGGGTATTTGAAGGCTGTATTTATTAGAATATTAGAGGGGCTTAAATAATTGGGATAGGCTGAAGTAATTGGGAGGGGCTGAAGTAATTGGGAGGGGCTGAAGTAATTGGGATGGGCTTATATATTTGGGAGGGGCTTAAATAATTACATTGTGTAGGATGGGCTTAAATAATTGGGAGGGGCTAAAGTAATTGGGAGGGGCTGAAGTAATTGGGAGGGGCTGAAGTAATTGGGAGGGGCTTAAATAATTAGGATGGGCTTAAATAATTGGGAGGGGCTGAAGTAATTGGGAGGGGCTGAAGTAATTGGGAGGGGCTTAAATAATTAGGAGGGGCTTAACTAATTGGGAGGGGCTGAAGTAATTGGGAAAGCTGTAGTCATTAGAATGGACTTGGGTAATCCGGAGGGGCTAGAACAATTGGAAGGGGTTTGGGTAATAGTGAGGGCTGAAATAATTGGAAACAGCTTGGGTAATTGGGAAGGGCTGAAGTAATTTGGAGGGGCTGGGGTGATTGGGTAGGCTGAAGTAATTGGAAGGGGTTTGGGTAATTGGGAGCGCTGGAGTAATTGGAATGGGTTTGGGTAATTGGGAGGGCTGGAGTAATTGGAAAGGGTTTGGGTAATTGGGAGGGTTTGGGTAATTGGGAGGGCTGGAGTAATTGGAAGGGGTTTGGGTAGTTAGAAGGGGTTTTGGGTAATTGGCATGGCTGGAGTAATTGGAAGGGGTTTGGGTAATTGGGTAGGCTGAAGTAATTGGAATGGGTTTGGGTAATTGGCAGGGCTGGAGTAATTGGAAGGGGTTTGGGTAACTGGGAGGGCTGGAGTAATTGGAAGGGTTTGGGTAATTGGCAGGGCTGGAGGAATTGGAAAGGGTTTGGGTAATTGGCAGGGCTGGAGTAATTGGAAGGGGTTTGGGTAATTGGGAGGGCTGGAGTAATTGAAAGGGGTTTGGGTAATTGGCAGGGCTGGAGTGATTAGAAAGGGTTTGGGTAATTGGAAGAGCTAGAGTAATTGGAAGGGGTTTGGGTAATTGGCAGGGCTGGAGTAATTGGAAAGGGTTTTGGTAATTGGCAGGGCTGGAGTAATTTGAAAGGGTTTGGGTAATTGGGAGGGCTGGAGTAATTGGAAGGGGTTTGGGTAATTGGGAGGGCTGTAGTAATTGGAAGTGCCAGAGTAATTGGAATGGGTTTGGGTAATTGGGAGGGCTGGAGTAATCGGAAGGGGTTTGGTTAATTGGAAGGGGTTTGGGTGATTGGCAGGGCTGGAGTAATTGGAAGGGGTTTGGGTAATTGGAAGGGGTTTGGGTGATTGGCAGGGCTGGAGTAATTGGAATGGGTTTGGGTAATTGGCAGGGCTGGAGTGATTGGAAGGGGTTTGGGTAATTGGAAGAGCTAGAGTAATTGGAAGGGGTTTGGGTAATTGGCAGGGCTGGAGTAATTGAAAGGGGTTTGGGTAATTGGCAGGGCTGGAGTGATTGGAAGGGGTTTGGGTAATTGGAAGAGCTAGAGTAATTGGAAGGGGTTTGGGTAATTGGCAGGGCTGGAGTAATTGGAAAGGGTTTTGGTAATTGGCAGGGCTGGAGTAATTTGAAAGGGTTTGGGTAATTGGGAGGGCTGGAGTAATTGGAAGGGGTTTGGGTAATTGGGAGGGCTGTAGTAATTGGAAGTGCCAGAGTAATTGGAATGGGTTTGGGTAATTGGGAGGGCTGGAGTAATCGGAAGGGGTTTGGGTAATTGGAAGGGGTTTGGGTGATTGGCAGGGCTGGAGTAATTGGAAGGGGTTTGGGTAATTGGAAGGGGTTTGGGTGATTGGCAGGGCTGGAGTAATTGGAATGGGTTTGGGTAATTGGCAGGGCTGCAGTAATTGGAAAAGGCTTGGGTAATTTGGTAGTCTGTAGGCTGGAGTAATAAGCACCTTTCGGGTTTGGTGGAAGTCCCATGAGATCTTTCGACAACCGACTGTTCTATTAACATTAGTGCTTATGGAGGCCGGCTGTAACCCTGTTGTTTTGTCTGTGATTCTCAGCTTACAATCTATACTTTTTACAAAATTCTTTTTCTGAGACATATCAAGATATATATAAAGCCATTCGATACTTTTTTTATCGACAACACAAAAATAGCACGTAGTTGTGTTTTTACCATTGGTTTTTGCGATATAACAAGAAAGCAACTGATACCTTGTTTTGTGTTTCACAAAAAAATCTAGATTTTAGAAATGATTTAGAAAAAAAAGAATTAAAGACAAAACCACACGATAAACGTTGATCACCATAAACACTAAGGTTAAACGGCTAGTCAGTGAAAGTTATACCTCTAAACTCCTATTTCGCATGATCTCACGGGGTTTTAGCAAATTGCGAAAGTGGCTTATTGGAAGGGGTTTGGGTAATTTGGAGGGCTGGAGTATTTGGAAAGGGCTGTAGTAATTGGGAAGGCTGTAGGCATTGGGATGGGCTTTGATAATTGGGATGGGCTTTGATAATTGGGATGGGCTTTGATAATTGGGATGGGCTTGGATAATTGGGATGGGCTTGGATAATTGGGATGGGCTTTGATAATTGGGATGGGCTTGGATAATTAGAAGGGGCTGGAGTAATTTAGAGGGCTGGAGTAATTGGCTCTGCTGAAGTAAGTAATAGATCAGTGATCATGTCTACACCTTCTCATTATGTATATGACAGTAAAATGTGTGCAGGGTTTAAAGATGTAATTTTCCTCAGAAACGCAATTCCCTTATAACTGATACTAAGTAACAAAATGAGTTTGATATAATGTTCAGATTTCAAGTTGATATCATTAACATAAATAATTTGTGCTCTTAGTGTTTTCCAATGCTATAATGACTATTTTATAACAAGAGTGACATCATAATTTCTTCAAACCTGATGGGTCGCGGGTTCGAATCCCACTCAGTCCAAAAATTGGAAAATTTTCTGACTGGGTTTTCACTCGAACAACCTATGTGGGATGGTTGCCAGTTACCAGCTGAAGGTCGTGGGTTTCCTCCGGGCATAGAGCCTGGTTTCCTCCCACACTAAAACTGGCAACGCCGCCATATAAGTGAAATAATCTTGAGCGCGCCGTAAAACACCAAACAATCAATCAATCAATCTTCAAACCTGATAGGTTAAATGTCATTGAAATGTCTTTGAATCACTCCTCATCATCACATCCTACAATTAGTGGCCATAGGTCATGTATCATTCATTTTCCATGTCCACTTACATTTAACTTTACGGCTTAACATACATTTTTTTATACATCTTGTTGAAAAATAGTCCTGATGGCATTTAATAACAAATCAGCTTCTAAATAACTGAGTAACTACATCTGTAATGTAATCATTCAGAAAGTGTTCATTTAAAGCATAATTTGGAATTGACAATTTGCCTGGGTCCACTTTTACGAAGCCCCCTTAAGCTAAGGACACCTTAATTTTCCCCTTAGGAAGAACTTAAGACGTTCATGCTATTTTACGAAACCCCCTTAACTTTAAGATCACCTTAACTTTAAGATAATTTTTATTAAAGGGTACCTCAAAGGCACACTTAACGTCTCCTTAAGTCATTTTTTAGCTTATAAACATAAGCACAATTGTTATTTTGGGATGAAACAGCGAGGATACTTTTGAAATCGTATGAAGAAGCTCTTCTGATTTAATACGACATTCAAAATTCAATGACAGTGCATTTTACTATTTGACCATATTTGAGCTCATGAGTTACTCCCCTTTGTGGAGTTCTTATGCAATGTACTAAAATCACAACAGGCTTTATCGGAAGAAAGTTTGTTGCTGTCCTATCCTTCAAACAGTGTTCGTTGGGAAAATAACTAAAAGAAAGGTTTGTTCCAAGACTTAAAATCTAAAAAAAACCTTGTGATCTGCTAGGAAACATCGGTATCTAAGGAGTTTCCCTCCTCCACTTGAGGAGAGTTCCCTCTTAAGTTATCGCTACGGGGAAAATCTTAAGATGGGGTTAAGAGGGTTTCGTAAAAGTGGCGTAGGTCCATCTTAAAATTTCCCTTAAGGTTTATCCTTAGCCACTAAGATCACCTTAACTAAGGAGGCTTCGTAAAACTGGGCCCTGTTTATTATACCCCCCGCAACGAAGTTAGGGGGGGTATACTGGAATCGGCTTGTCCGTCCGTCTGTCCGTCTGTAGACACAATTTTGTCCGGACTACTCCTCCTAAGATTTTGCTTTGATTTCAATGAAATTTCACAAATATGTTACTAATGGTATGTAGATGTGCATGCCCAACTTACAGGATGATATTTCCTTTTTTCACATTTTTATGACGTTTTTGACTTATAGGACTTTGCCATTTTTGTTTGTCCGGACTACTCCTCCTAAGATTTTGCTTTGATTTCAATGAAATTTCACAAATATGTTTCCAATGGTATGTAGATGTGCATGCCCAACTTACAGGATGATATTTCCTTTTTTCACATTTTTATGACGTTTTTGACTTTTAGGACTTTGCCATTTTTGGGGTCTCATTCCATATGAAGACAGGGTTATCGTGTTATCGCCCCTCCCTCCTCCCTACCTTCCCCCCTCCCCCCCCCCCCCTTCTACTGCCATGAAGTGTGTATGTACGCTCATACATCCGTCCAATCGTTGTTCCCTCTGTCTGTCTGTCCGTCCGTCCATAGACACAGTTTTGTCCAAAATACTCCTCCAATGGGTCTCATTCCATATGAAAACAGGGTTATCATGTTATCGCCCCTCCCTCCCTCCTCCCTACCTCCTCCCCCCCCCCCCCCCCCCCCCCTTCTGCTGGCATAAAGTTTGTATGTACACACATACATCTGTCTGATCGTTGTGCCCTCCGTCCGTAGACGCAATTTTGTCCAAAATACTCCTCCCAGATGTTGGTTCTTTTTGAATGAAACTTGACAAATGTTACCAATGATATGAAGTTGTCCATGTCCTACTTGCAAGGAGATATTTTTACATATTTATGACATTTTGGACTCATTTTGACATTTCTCTGTTCTGCCATTTGTCTGTTCATACATTTGTTTGTAGACACAATTTTGTCCCATTGTACAGTTGTACGGTAGTTGCTGTGCTTGTCATATAAGCCTGCATGTTTCATTATTGTGCTTGTGGCACTCTTGATAGCCTACTTCCTCGTAGTGAGTGCTGGTAACATGATCAGCAAGCAGCCTCATAGTCTACTTTCTTGTTGTCGATGCTAACTAAACATGACCAGCAAGGAGTATTTTGCATGATATTTTGTCTTACTCCATCATTTGTCACAGACGTAGCATTAAATCATGCCCAATTCATGTGTCTCCTCCTATTGGTGCTGTTTCTCCATCTTTATCATACATGTGCATATACATATCATCCTATGTGCATATTGTTGTACTCTATAAAGCTTGCTTATCATGGCTAAGGGGCTATCCTTCCCCGCTTCTCCGTCTTGCTTACAGTTGCAGTTACAAAAAGATGACCATGCAGAGTTCGTAAATTTGCTATGCTGTTCAATCATTCTCCTAGACTTACATTAACATAGTTTTTTACCCCACGGGCAAATTTTGCCCGAAGGGTATTGTCGTTGCCTCCGTCGTCCGTCTGTCCATTGGTCCTTGTAAACACATTATCTAAAAAAGTCTTTAACTTACAACTTTGAAACTTCACATATTTGTTTAATACAGCAGGTACAAGAAGCCTATTGAAAATCAACGCGCTCGGGTGTTTTTTTCAAGAGTTATGCCCCTTACATTGCCGACTTTTCTTGCAGAGCAGGGGGTATCTCAGTTATGTCTAGTTAATTAATGTTAATTACCAGATTCATTTCTAAATGTTGTCTTTGATACATGTATGTCAGATAAATTGTCTCACTCAAATTAAAAGATTGCATTTAAATGATCTGTCTGTAGATGCAATCTTGTCTGGATTACTGACATTTGTGCATTCAAAATTTGTTGCCCAATTTTCAGAGTTATTGCCCTTGAATAACATTTTTCTGATTAAACCTCTTACTTTCAGAACAGTTTGAGTTATTCCTGGTGTGGGTTGTTTTTTTTCTTAGATATATCACCTAATATTGGTGAACTTTGTTTATAAATTTACTGACTTTTTTTTCAGGAAAGCCTTGATGTCAGCCTGCTGACAATGAGTGATGTTAGTTTGGGAGAGTTAGGAATACATTGTCCAAATTTACAAAGGTTTGTTAACATATTGACACGTATACAAGTGCTTCAAGTTTTATTAGCCCTCAGTTCAATATCAGTTGTATATACACATGTAGGTTCAACTTAGGGCAGCTGTGTATTCAATCCCCAAGCCATCATAAATGGAAGTATAATTTATAATAGTTTTACAAATTTCATGAAATATGTGATGAAGAGAGTAGCTGCCCCTGAAAGCTCATACATAATAAATGTACACCGCCATGTACAATATTCTCATCTTGTGTAACTATTTTAGAATTAAACATTAATTGTATTATGTTTTAATTATTTTTTTTTCTAACAGACTTAATGCTCATGGATGTAATCGTATATCTGGGAAAGGACTAATAGGTGTAAGTAGTACCTCATAATATCCCCTTCATACACTCAATCCTCACTTTCATCATCAAATATATATACTACAGCTCATTAGCTAGATTAAAGGCCCACTTGGTATGTTGAACATTTGTTAAGAAAATCAATTTACAAGAGATTACTACCACTAAAACCACTAAAATTATAACATGCAAGTACCTGATAAATCTAATTTTCAATTTCGAATTAAAAATAGTAAATGATGCCCAAACTTTCTAACGTTCCTAACTTCTTCTGTCTGGGAAAAATACAGAAAACCGCCCACTGTTTTATATGTAAACAGTATTCTGGATTTTCACGGCAAGTGTGCCTTTAAGTACAGGAACAGGGAAACAAAATTACAATGCCAGCCTACAGGATGTCATTAGTCACAACATTTGAGGGTTTTTTAACTTACCCCTACACATTTACTAATTTTTTTTCATAATTGACCTAAAGCAAAGGGTTGAAGGTGACACACGACACAAAGGGGCAAGGACTGTTATGTTTTGGTGTTTTTAATTTGAGATTTGATTTGCCATGTATCAGTGGTATCAATCATGAGCATATCAACAAGCACCTTGTATCACCCCACAGCTATGTCGTCTACATGAGCATATCAACAAGCACCTTGTATCACCCCACAGCTATGTCGTCTATATGAGCATATCAACAAGCACCTTGTATCACCCCACAGCTATGTCGTCTACATGAGCATATCAACAAGCACCTTGTATCACCCCACAGCTATGTCGTCTACATGAGCATATCAACAAGCACCTTGTATCACCCCACAGTTATGTCATCTACATGAGCATATCAACAAGCACCTTGTATCACCCCACAGCTATGTCGTCTACATGAGCATATCAACAAGCACCTTATATCACCCCACAGCTATGTCGTCTACATGAGCATATCAACAAGCACCTTGTATCACCCCACAGTTATGTCGTCTATATGAGCATATGAACAAGCTCCTTGTATCACACCACAGCTATGTCGTCTATATGAGCATATCAACAAGCTCCTTTTTTCACCCCACAGTTATGTCGTCTACATTAGCATATCAACAAGCACCTTGTATCACCCCACAGTTATGTCGTCTATATGAGCATATCAACAAGCACCTTGTATCACCCCACAGCTATGTCGTCTACATGAGCATATGAACAAGCACCTTGTATCACCCCACAGTTATGTCATCTACATGAGCATATGAACAAGCTCCTTGTATCACCCCACAGTTATGTCGTCTATATGAGCATATGAACAAGCTCCTTGTATCACACCACAGCTATGTCGTCTATATGAGCATATCAACAAGCTCCTTTTTTCACCCCACAGTTATGTCGTCTACATTAGCATATCAACAAGCACCTTGTATCACCCCACAGTTATGTCGTCTATATGAGCATATCAACAAGCACCTTGTATCACCCCACAGCTATGTCGTCTACATGAGCATATGAACAAGCACCTTGTATCACCCCACAGTTATGTCATCTACATGAGCATATGAACAAGCTCCTTGTATCACCCCACAGTTATGTCGTCTACATTAGCATATCAACAAGCACATTGTATCACCCCACAGCTATGTCATCTATATGAGCATATGAACAAGCACCTTGTATCACCCCACATTTATGTCGTCTATATGAGCATATGAACAAGCTCCTTGTATCACCCCACAGTTATTTCGTCTACATGAGCATATGAACAAGCACCTTATATCACCCCACAGTTATGTCGTCTATATGAGCATATGAACAAGCACCCTGTATCACCCCACAGTTATGTCGTCTATATGAGCATATGAACAAGCACCTTATATCACCCCACAGCTATGTCGTCTACATGAGCATATGAACAAGCTCCTTGTATCACCCCACAGCTGTGTCGTCTAAATGAGCATATCAACAAGCACCTTGTATCACCCCACAGCTGTGTCGTCTATATGAGCATATGAACAAGCTCCTTGTATCACCCCACAGCTGTGTCGTCTATATGAGCATATGAACAAGCTCCTTGTATCACCCCACATTTATGTCGTCTATATGGGCATATGAACAAGCACCTTATATCACCCCACAGCTATGTCGTCTACATGAGCATATCAACAAGCTCCGTGTATCACCCCACAGTTATGTCGTCTATATGAGCATATCAACAAGCACCTTATATCACCCCACAGTTATGTCGTCTACATGAGCATATCAACAAGCACCTTGTATCACCCCACAGCTATGTCGTCTACATGAGCATATGAACAAGCACCTTATATCACCCCACAGCTATGTCGTCTACATGAGCATATCAACAAGCACCTTATATCACCCCACAGCTATGTCGTCTACATGAGCATATCAACAAGCACCTTATATCACCCCACAGCTATGTGGTCTATATGAGCATATCAACAAGCACCTTATATCACCCCACAGCTATGTGGTCTATATGAGCATATCAACAAGCACCTTGTATCACACCACAGCTATGTCGTCTACATGATCATATGAACAAGCACCTTGTATCACCCCGAAGCTATGTCGTCTATATGAGCATATGAACAAGCACCTTGCATCACCCCACAGTTATGTCGTCTATATGAGCATATCAACAAGCACCTTGTATCACCCCACAGTTATGTCATCTACATGAGCATATCAACAAGCACCTTGTATCACCCCACAGTTATGTCATCTACATGAGCATATCAACAAGCACCTTGTATCACCCCACAGCTATGTCGTCTACATGAGCATATGAACAAGCACCTTGTATCACCCCGAAGCTATGTCGTCTATATGAGCATATGAACAAGCACCCTGTATCACCCCACATTTATGTCGTCTACATGAGCATATCAACAAGCACCTTGTATCACCCCACAGCTATGTCGTCTACATGAGCATATGAACAAGCTCCTTGTATCACCCCACAGCTATGTCATCTATATGACCATATGAACAAGCACCTTGTATCACTCCACAGTTATGTCGTCTACATGAGCATATGAACAAGCTCCTTGTATCACCCCACAGCTATGTCGTCTATATGAGCATATCAACAAGCACCTTATATCACACCACAGCTATGTCGTCTACATGAGCATATCAACAAGCTCCTTGTATCACCCCATAGCTATGTCGTCTACATCAGCATATCAACAAGCACCTTGTATCACCCCACAGTTATGTCATCTACATGAGCATATGAACAAGCACCTTGTATCACCCCACAGTTATGTCATCTACATGAGCATATGAACAAGCACCTTGTATCACCCCACAGTTATGTCATCTACATGAGCATATGAACAAGCACCTTGTATCACCCCACAGTTATGTCGTCTACATTAGCATATCAACAAGCACATTGTATCACCCCACAGCTATGTCATCTACATGAGCATATGAACAAGCACCTTGTATCACCCCACAGTTATGTCGTCTACATTAGCATATCAACAAGCACCTTGTATCACCCCACAGTTATGTCGTCTACATGAGCATATCAACAAGCTCCTTGTATCACCCCACAGCTATGTCGTCTACATGAGCATATCAACAAGCACCTTGTATCACCCCACAGTTATGTCGTCTACATTAGCATATCAACAAGCACCTTGTATCACCCCACAGTTATGTCGTCTATATGAGCATATCAACAAGCACCTTGTATCACCCCACAGTTATGTCATCTACATGAGCATATCAACAAGCTCCTTGTATCACCCCACAGCTATGTCGTCTACATGAGCATATGAACAAGCACCTTATATCACCCCACAGTTATGTCGTCTATATGAGCATATGAACAAGCTCCTTGTATCACCCCACATTTATGTCGTCTATATGAGCATATGAACAAGCACCTTATATCACCCCACAGTTATGTCGTCTATATGAGCATATGAACAAGCACCTTATATCACCCCACAGCTATGTCGTCTAAATTAGTGCTATCCCAGGGGTGTATACAGTTTCTAGATTTGTCCAACTGTAATCGTCTGAGTGTACATTTTCTGTTCCTCAGCTCTCCCAGGGGTGTATACAGTTAAAGTCTCTAGATTTGTCCTACTGTAACCGTCTGGGTGTACATTTTCTGTTCCTCAGCTCTCCCAGGGGTGTATACAGTTAAAGTCTCTAGATTTGTCCTACTGTAATCGTTTGGGTGTACATTTTCTGTTTCTCAGCTCTCCCAAGGGTGTATACAGTTAAAGTCGCTAGATTTGTCCTACTGTAACCGTCTGAGTGTACATTTTCTGTTTCTCAGCTCTCCCAGGGGTGTATACAGTTAAAGTCTCTAGATTTGTCCTACTGTAACCGTCTGGGTGTACATTTTCTGTTTCTCAGCTCTCCCAGGGGTGTATACAGTTAAAGTCTCTAGATTTGTCCTACTGTAACCGTCTGGGTGTACATTTTCTGTTTCTCAGCTCTCCCATGGGTGTATACAGTTAAAGTCTCTAGATTTGCCCTACTATAATCGTCTGAGTGTACATTTTCTGTTCCTCAGCTGTCCCAGGGGTGTATACAGTTAAAGTCGCTAGATTTGCCCTACTATAACCGTCTGAGTGTACATTTTCTGTTCCTTCAGCTCTCCCAGGGGTGTATACAGTTAAAGTCACTAGATTTGTCCTACTGTAATCGTCTGAGTGTACATTTTCTGTTCCTCAGCTCTCCCAGGGGTGTATACAGTTAAAGTCTCTAGATTTGTCCTACTGTAACCGTCTGAGTGTACATTTTCTGTTTCTCAGCTCTCCCAGGGGTGTATACAGTTAAAGTCTCTAGATTTGCCCTACTATAATCGTCTGAGTGTACATTTTCTGTTCCTCAGCTCTCCCAGGGGTGTATACAGTTAAAGTCTCTAGATTTGTCCTACTGTAACCGTCTGGGTGTACATTTTCTGTTCCTCAGCTCTCCCAGGGGTGTATACAGTTAAAGTCTCTAGATTTGTCCTACTGTAATCGTCTGGGTGTACATTTTCTGTTCCTCAGCTCTCCCAGGGGTGTATACAGTTAAAGTCTCTAGATTTGTCCTACTGTAACCGTCTGAGTGTACATTTTCTGTTTCTCAGCTCTCCCAGGGGTGTATACAGTTAAAGTCTCTAGATTTGTCCTACTGTAACCGTCTGAGTGTACATTTTCTGTTTCTCAGCTCTCCCAGGGGTGTATACAGTTAAAGTCTCTAGATTTGTCCTACTGTAACCGTCTGGGTGTACATTTTCTGTTCCTCAGCTCTCCCAGGGGTGTATACAGTTAAAGTCTCTAGATTTGTCCTACTGTAATCGTTTGGGTGTACATTTTCTGTTCCTCAGCTCTCCCAGGGGTGTATACAGTTAAAGTCTCTAGATTTGTCCTACTGTAACCGTCTGGGTGTACATTTTCTGTTCCTCAGCTCTCCCAGAGGTGTATACAGTTAAAGTCTCTAGATTTGTCCTACTGTAATCGTCTGAGTGTACATTTTCTGTTCCTCAGCTCTCCCAGGGGTGTATACAGTTAAAGTCGCTAGATTTGTCCTACTGTAATCGTCTGAGTGTACATTTTCTGTTCCTCAGCTCTCCCAGAGGTGTATACAGTTAAAGTCTCTAGATTTGTCCTACTGTAATCGTTTGGGTGTACATTTTCTGTTCCTCAGCTCTCCCAGGGGTGTATACAGTTAAAGTCTCTAGATTTGTCCTACTGTAACCGTTTGGGTGTACATTTTCTGTTCCTTCAGCTCTCCCAGGGGTGTATACAGTTAAAGTCACTAGATTTGTCCTACTGTAACCGTCTGAGTGTACATTTTCTGTTTCTCAGCTCTCCCAAGGGTGTATACAGTTAAAGTCGCTAGATTTGTCCTACTGTAACCGTCTGAGTGTACATTTTCTGTTTCTCAGCTCTCCCAAGGGTGTATACAGTTAAAGTCTCTAGATTTGTCCTACTGTAATCGTTTGGGTGTACATTTTCTGTTCCTTCAGCTCTCCCAGGGGTGTATACAGTTAAAGTCACTAGATTTGTCCTACTGTAACCGTCTGAGTGTACATTTTCTGTTTCTCAGCTCTCCCAAGGGTGTATACAGTTAAAGTCGCTAGATTTGTCCTACTGTAACCGTCTGAGTGTACATTTTCTGTTTCTCAGCTCTCCCAAGGGTGTATACAGTTAAAGTCACTAGATTTGTCCTACTGTAACCGTCTGGGTGTACATTTTCTGTTTCTCAGCTCTCCCAAGGGTGTATACAGTTAAAGTCACTAGATTTGTCCTACTATAACCGTCTGGGTGTACATTTTCTGTTCCTCAGCTCTCCCAAGGGTGTATACAGTTAAAGTCGCTAGATTTGTCCTACTGTAATCGTCTGAGTGTACATTTTCTGTTTCTCAGCTCTCCCAAGGGTGTATACAGTTAAAGTCACTAGATTTGTCCTACTATAACCGTCTGGGTGTACATTTTCTGTTCCTCAGCTCTCCCAAGGGTGTATACAGTTAAAGTCGCTAGATTTGTCCTACTGTAATCGTCTGAGTGTACATCCTGATTCCGAGGCCCTGTGGACACTTCCTACAACTCTGACAGATCTATCATTATGTGGTATCCTTGTGGATGATGAAGGGCTGTTTGTGGAATGTATCATACGTCTTAGATCTATCAAAGCTGTCAAGTTATCAGGTGTAGCAGCATTAAATGATCAGACACTCACCAAGGTAAGTCATCCACCCTTTACCTGATGATACAGTACGTCAATTATGACATCCATTAGTTCAACTGATTAGTTTAACATAATACACAAGTACTGTTCTTTTGGCGTTGAATATACTAACATCAGGAATGATGATTTGATAAATGCAGAAATTTATATTATACAGTGCTTTTTAAGTTAACAGTATTCATGCCATTACAATATTATCACCACAAACTAAGCCTCCTTATTTATATTCACATATGTGTTCAGTAATTACATATGAGAGATCATAATATAACCTTTATTAAAACAGACTTTCACCCAATCCGGCATTAAGACTTTAACCATCCCAGGTTTCGCTCTGCATATAATTTTTTTCTGATACCGGTATACATAATTTTTGGATAGACCATGTGTCTCGTACCAAAATTAGATTGTGGTCTCAATATTTGTGGCGACCAAAACAGTCACTCAGCCTTTGGGCATTCAGGAACTATTGCCTGGATTTTAACTTTTTGTTCAATTATAACTAGCTTAGTACACACTGTGTCTCCACCAAATGTAAACTGTGGTGACCAAAACATTAACCCAGCCTTTGGGTATTCAGTAACTTTAGAACTATTGCCTGGATTTTAACTTTTTGTTCAATTATAACTAGCTTAGTACACACTGTGTCTCCACCAAATGTAAATTGTGGAGACCAAAACATTAACCCAGCCTTTGGGTATTCAGTAACTTTAGAACTATTGCATGGATTTAATATTTTGTTTCAGTTTTACCTGGCTTTCTGAATCTTGCCCATGCTTAGCTTATATTATTGTGTATTTTATGTAAGCTTTCCGAACTGGTACTAATTTAATAGACTCAATAGTAGAGTAAGTATCCTAGTCATCAATTAGGATGACAGTTTTTCTAGTTTAAGTTTATAATTGTCAGTAGTATCACAATGTTTTTTTTTCCATTCTCTTCTGTAGATTTGTGAAAAGATTGGTGGTAATTTACGTGAGCTAGATGTGAGTGGAAGTGTACGTTTGAATCTGACTGATGAAGGTATTAAGGCAGTCTGTCAGTATTGTGTACGTATAGAAGTCCTCTCTCTCAGTTTGTTGGAGAACATCACCGGAGATAGTCTACTTCCATTATTCTCTGATACAAATCGTACACCACTTATACGGAAACTACTGCTGAGTTGTCGCAAGGTTTGTTCCCTCAGTATTTAAATGAACTGATCAGAATTGAAAAGGATAGAGATTTATTTCAGTATTATTGTATGTTTTATAGTGATTGCAAATTTGATTGATTTCCAACCATGATTTAATGTAATATGCCGACCATAATGAATTATTTTATATGATAACAAATTCCTTTCGGCTCTATAACTTTCAGAGTTTTGATCTTTCTTATGATCAGACTATTCTGTCATCACCTGTTCTAAAATATGTTGACCATAATGAATTATTTTATAGGATAACAAATTCCTTTCGGCTCTCTTACTTTCAGATCTCCCTTATGATCAGACTATTCTGTTATCACCTGTTCTAAAATATGTTGGCCATGATAATGAATTTTGCAATGTACCTTTCTGCCCTAAAACTTTGATGATCTGATCTGATTTGTCAGAGTACATGTATATATACACCATGATAATTTCAGTTATTGTCCTATGTTTCTTCAAATTGTCAAATTTTTGCCAAGACTTCTGGGTAGATGGTGTGTCATCAACGATTTATGACATCTTCGGTTGTATAATACGGCATCTATATTGCAGTATGTAATAGTCTATTTTAGTTCATACTGACGTCTTAAGTTTTAACCTAATCTTGACAAGTTTTGAGAGTATATGCCCAAAGTGTAGGTCTTGTGTCGGGAGCCATTTAGTACATCTCAGGTTGCATAATACAGGATCTATATACGATTGTTTAATATTCTGTTTAATATCTTGGTTCCCCATAACTTGAAGAGTTTTGATCTGATACATTGAAATCACCATGTCTGTCTGTCTGTCCGTCCGTTTGAAGACACAATCTTGTCCGTTCGTCTACTTCTACGTCTACAGTTTTCATGCAAGGTCAATGAAATTGTGTGTAAAAGTTGCCCAGGTGTGTGGTGTGCCAATTGTGCATTCAGAAATTGTCATACAATTGTTTCCAGAATGTTTGCCCTTGAATAACTTTATTTCAAAGTTGTTTGGCTACTTATTGTAGTTTTGATGATAGAACTATGAAGTTATGTGTATATGTTCCCCATAGTGTGCATTTGAAATTTGTCATGTGATTATTGCCCTTCAATAACTTTTGTCAGGTAAAATTCACACATGGGTTTGTACAGACCATTACTTTTGTAGTTTTAATGCTAAATTAGTCCGGGCTCCCAACTAATAACTATTTTTTTTATACTGATGGCCGTATTTTGGAGTCAGGGATTATTGCAATCAAAAAGCCGAAGTAGACTGTCCGCTTCTGAATGGGCATGTTTGTGATCAGATTTTGACAGTAAATAACAATATAACAACTTGAGTAGGTTATAGTGTTATTTCACTGTCTAAATCAGACCTCATACTGTCCTCTCAGAAGTCTACTCTGGCTTTTTGATTTCAATGAACCCTGACTCATCAGAATAGAAAACCCGGACTAATGCTAAATGAATGAAATTTTGTATACATGCTGACCATTGTGAGCAGTTGTAAAGTTTGTACGGAATTTTTCTTTAGATTATATCCAGAGTTATCGCCCTTGAATAACTTTTTAAAGAGAGCTTAACAATGTAGTGCTAGTGGTATTTATTCTTGCAGAACAGTTATATATTTTTCTGACTGTATGTATCATGGTTAGAAAATGCTTTGTAGACTACATGTACCTTGTGTTAACTATCATTGACTTGGAATATATTTAGTGATCAAATTGTGGAAACAAATGGCATCTGCTGCTAATTCTAACTCCTGTTCAACAACATGTCCATACAAATACATAGATTAGAATAAAAAGTGATATCAATATATCCCCTTCTGTTTTCAGATGAATGTTGATGTTCTGAGACAAGTGGTATTAAACTGCTGTAATCTTTCTCTATTGGATCTCTCTGGATTAAAGTGTGTTCAAGATGATTTACTATTTTCATTGGCTGAAAATGCACCAGACTTAACCCACATAGGATTAAAGGGGTGTAGACAGGTATGATAACAGATAAACAAATGGTCTGCAGGACCTAATCTAGCCTGATTTTGAACCCCATATATGAGGTTTGGGCCTCTGCAGTTTGGGCACCCCAACCAGGGTATGAGATGGTGGTTTAAAGTAGGAGTTCTCTCCATGTAGCCTTTGGGGGTCCAAGTCGTACTAGGGGTGCCCAAACTTTTGCCCTAGATAATGCCCTGGTCTGTTTCAAATGGTCACTCTGACTTTGTGTTATCATTGCTTTAGTTGTTGATGTAAATATCTTGTAGAAATATTCAAATATCTGTTTAATGTGCAAAATTCACACTTGTTTTTCCATAAATTTTAATTATCAATTTGAAAAGTTCAAATCCATAATGTTAAATACAGTTAATGGCCTTTATAAACTACAATAGTGTTCGGCAAGTAACCAATTTAAATAACCATGACAATTCAATTGAGGCCTGAGTTACTTTTAAACATTAACAATAATGTACATTCAACTATACATGTACACAAAGAAAAAAGTTAAGCACCCCACCCCTGGAAAGTCTGCACAGACCGATAAAATCATCAGTATAGGGAGATTGTTGGCTAACTGGTCTTACATAAACGATTGTGATCATAAAGGGCAACATTCTGGCAATAAGAAATCAACATTAATGGCAATAAGCTATACAATTTATTCAGGATATCGTTAGCCAAATCAAAAGTGTATTTTAACAAAATAAAAACATGGGTGTTTAGTATGAAACTTCAGAGTCCATCTGGCTTCACAGGGCGAGAATGTAGATTTGGTACAGGGGGCTCTAGGGCTTGAATGTCCCTGCCGATCCTATCCCAAATATGCTTTAAAGGATTCAAATCCGGTTGTTACAGCTTCATTTTAGAAGTAGGCTATTACTGCTCGGGAACGATGAGGTCTGGCATTGTCATCCATGTACACAGGTCTTCAGCCTAATGGGTGGTTCTCAAAATGATGCACGACAACTGGTTGCAGGACCTCCCGAATGTACCGGTCACCTGTGAGGTTTCTTCTTATAGTGATCAAGTCCAGTTTGCAGTCGTGAAAGATACACCCCCAAACCAGAGCCCCCTCCGTAAGGAACATATGGATGGATGTTCTTGGGTCGTGCTAAACACCAACGTATCCGTTGATGGCGATCTGACAATTGGGGGAGTTTGATGACTTTCTTTGCCTTCAGGCCTGCGGCTTTCAATCAGTTTCTCATGGCTCTTGTGGACAGACGCCGGTTGGGTAGCCATTGCCGCTTCATATATTAATCCCTCAATATGAACACCAATGACATCAGCTATGTTGATCCCTCTATATGAACACCAATGACATCAGCTATGTTGATCCCTGAATATGAACACCAATGACATCAGCTATGTTGATCCCTCAATATGAACACCAATGACATCAGCTATGATGATCCCTCTATATGAACACCAATGACATCAGCTATGTTGATCCCTCAATATGAACACCAATGACATCAGCTATGTTGATCCCTCAATATGAACACCAATGACATCAGCTATGTTGATCCCTCTATATGAACACCAATGACATCAGCTATGTTGATCCCTCAATATGAACACCAATGACATCAGCTATGTTGATCCCTCAATATGAACACCAATGACATCAGCTATGATGATCCCTCTATATGAACACCAATGACATCAGCTATGTTGATCCCTCAATATGAACACCAATGACATCAGCTATGTTGATCCCTCTATATGAACACCAATGACATCAGCTATGTTGATCCCTCAATATGAACACCAATGACATCAGCTATGTTGATCCCTCAATATGAACACCAATGACATCAGCTATATTGATCCCTCAATATGAACACCAATGACATCAGCTATGATGATCCCTCAATATGAACACCAATGACATCAGCTATGTTGATCCCTCTATATGAACACCAATGACATCAGCTATGTTGATCCCTCAATATGAACACCAATGACATCAGCTATGTTGATCCCTCAATATGAACACCAATGCCATAGCTATGTTGATCCCTCAATATGAACACCAATGACATCAGCTATGTTGATCCCTCAATATGAACACCAATGACATCAGTTATGTTGATCCATCAATATGAACACCAATGACATCAGCTATGATGATCCCTCAATATGAACACCAATGACATCAGCTATGTTGATCCCTCAATATGAACACAAATGACATAGCTATGTTGATCCCTCAATATGAACACCAATGACATCAGCTATATTGATCCCTCAATATGAACACCAATGACATCAGCTATGATGATCCCTCAATATGAACACCAATGACATCAGCTATGTTGATCCCTCAATATGAACACCAATGACATGAGCTATGATGATCCCTCTATATGAACACCAATGACATCAGCTATGTTGATCCCTCAATATGAACACCAATGACATCAGCTATGATGATCCCTCAATATGAACACCAATGACATCAGCTATGATGATCCCTCAATATGAACACCAATGACATCAGCTATGTTGATCCCTCAATATGAACACCAATGACATCAGCTATGATGATCCCTCAATATGAACACCAATGACATCAGCTATGTTGATCCCTCAATATGAACACCAATGACATCAGCTATGATGATCCCTCAATATGAACACCAATGACATCAGCTATGTTGATCCCTCAATATGAACACCAATGACATCAGCTATATTGATCCCTCAATATGAACACCAATGACATCAGCTATGATGATCCCTCTATATGAACACCAATGACATGAGCTATGATGATCCCTCTATATGAACACCAATGACATCAGCTATGTTGATCCCTCAATATGAACACCAATGACATGAGCTATGATGATCCCTCTATATGAACACCAATGACATCAGCTATGTTGATCCCTCAATATGAACACCAATGACATCAGCTATGATGATCCCTCAATACGAACACCAATGACATCAGCTATGATGATCCCTCAATATGAACACCAATGACATCAGCTATGTTGATCCCTCAATATGAACACCAATGACATCAGCTATGATGATCCCTCAATATGAACACCAATGACATCAGCTATGTTGATCCCTCAATATGAACACCAATGACATCAGTAATGTTGATCCCTCAATATGAACACCAATGACATCAGCTATGATGATCCCTCAATATGAACACCAATGACATCAGCTATGATGATCCCTCAATATGAACACCAATGACATCAGCTATGTTGATCCCTCAATATGAACACCAATGACATCAGTTATGTTGATCCCTCAATATGAACACCAATGACATAGCTATGTTGATCCCTCAATATGAACACCAATGACATCAGCTATATTGATCCCTCAATATGAACACCAATGACATCAGCTATGATGATCCCTCTATATGAACACCAATGACATCAGCTATGTTGATCCCTCAATATGAACACCAATGACATCAGCTATGATGATCCCTCAATATGAACACCAATGACATCAGCTATGATGATCCCTCAATATGAACACCAATGACATCAGCTATGTTGATCCCTCAATATGAACACCAATGACATCAGCTATGATGATCCCTCAATATGAACACCAATGACATCAGCTATGTTGATCCCTCAATATGAACACCAATGACATCAGCTATGATGATCCCTCAATATGAACACCAATGACATCAGCTATGTTGATCCCTCAATATGAACACCAATGACATCAGTTATGTTGATCCCTCAATATGAACACCAAGGACATCAGCTATGTTGATCCCTCAATATGAACACCAATGACATCAGTTATGTTGATCCCTCAATATGAACACCAATGACATCAGCTATGATGATCCCTCAATATGAACACCAATGACATCAGCTATGATGATCCCTCAATATGAACACCAATGACATCAGCTATGATGATCCCTCAATATGAACACCAATGACATCAGTAATGTTGATCCCTGAATATGAACACCAATGACATCAGCTATGTTGATCCCTGAATATGAACACCAATGACATCAGCTATGATGATCCCTCAATATGAACACCAATGACATCAGCTATGTTGATCCCTGAATATGAACACCAATGACATCAGTAATGTTGATCCCTGAATATGAACACCAATGACATCAGCTATGTTTTATGCATATACTCCAAGCCTAGTAATTTGAACTTTGGAAAATCATGTCCCAGTAACCAGTTTAGAATCTGAAAACATGTTTACTCTGAAAAAACATTTGTTCGACTGGACTTTTCATAATTGTTTCTTGGGTCCAGCAAGTCTCACGTGAAGTTGCATCTTTCAAAACATTTGCCCTAATGGTCTGCTTTGATATGGTATGGCATTACAGATGAACATGCCTCCCTACTCAAGAAAAAGCCTTTTGTGGATTTCTGCTGGTGTTTCCATATATACATTTGAGTTTGATAATATTATCTGATAAATCTTTCAATTTTGTATAAAAATGTTTTGAGGGACTACTGGAATATATGGATAATTTACTGAATTATTTCAAATTTTAATCTTAATTTGGTTTTTGTTAATGGAGATTATATAGTGTTTGTTTATGAATATTCTAGGTGACTGATTTTGGGATCTGTGAATTAGCCCGACGCTGTGCATTAGTCAGTGTGGTCCTCTCAGGTGTTCATAATACAACAGATAAGAGCATATTTGCTCTGGCTAACAGTTGCAGTGGTCTAGAAGAGATATACCTGAATGGCTGTTATCGTGTTACATCTGCGGCTGTTCGCTATCTTCAGGTCAGTCTTTCCACATCATACGACAAAACAGTTTGGGAGGGACATTGGTATTGGTAGCAGCCTCAAGTTTGTGGGGTGTTATTTAAAATTTCTACAGAAATGTGGCAGTATGTTGACTTGGTACTATTGTTACCATGGAAACAGTCACAGTTTTGTGTAAACATTTATCTTATTACTTATGTATATTTTTAATTTCCTAATATTTCCAAGACTGCTTTATAGAAGATGATTATATTTCCAGGACAGCTTTATATGACATGATTTATTATTCCAGCCCTTATATTTCCAGGACAGCTTTATATGACATGATTTATAATTCCAGTCCTTATAAATCCAGGACTGTGTTATAGAACGTGATTTATAAATCCAGCCCTTATATTTCCAGGACTGTTGTATAGGACATGTGTCTGTTGGCCATGTTGTTCCAAATGCAGACCCTGCTCAAGTGATGGCCAAAAACTTGGATACTGGTGAATTTTGTAGAGCTGACCTCCTTACATGAGAGGTAGAGCTGACCTCCTTACATGAGAAGCCAAGAACATGGATACTGGTGAATTTTGTAGAGCTGACCTCCTTACATGAGAAGCCAAGAACTTGGATACTGGTGAATTTTGTAGAGCTGACCTCCTTACATGAGAGGCCAAGAACTTGGATACTGGTGAATTTTGTAGAGCTGACCTCCTTACATGAGAGGCCAAGAACTTGGATACTGGTGAATTTTGTAGAGCTGACCTCCTTACATGAGAGGCCAAGAACTTGGATACTGGTGAATTTTGTAGAGCTGACCTCCTTACATGAGAAGCCAAGAACTTGGATACTGGTGAATTTTGTAGAGCTGACCTCCTTACATGAGAAGCCAATAACTTGGATACTGGTGAATTTTGTAGAGCTGACCTCCTTACATGAGAGGCCAAGAACTTGGATACTGGTGAATTTTGTAGAGCTGACCTCCTTACATGAGAAGCCAAGAACTTGGATACTGGTGAATTTTGTAGAGCTGACCTCCTTACATGAGAAGCCAAGAACTTGGATACTGGTGAATTTTGTAGAGCTGACCTCCTTACATGAGAAGCCAAGAACTTGGATACTGGTGAATTTTGTAGAGCTGACCTCCTTACATGAGAAGCCAAGAACTTGGATACTGGTGAATTTTGTAGAGCTGACCTCCTTACATGAGAAGCCAAAAACTTGGATACTGGTGAATTTTGTAGAGCTGACCTCCTTACATGAGAAGCCAAGAACTTGGATACTGGTGAATTTTGTAGAGCTGACCTCCTTACATGAGAGGCCAAGAACTTGGATACTGGTGAATTTTGTAGAGCTGACCTCCTTACATGAGAAGCCAAGAACTTGGATACTGGTGAATTTTGTAGAGCTGACCTCCTTACATGAGAAGCCAAAAACTTGGATACTGGTGAATTTTGTAGAGCTGACCTCCTTACATGAGAAGCCAAGAACTTGGATACTGGTGAATTTTGTAGAGCTGACCTCCTTACATGAGAAGCCAAGAACTTGGATACTGGTGAATTTTGTAGAGCTGACCTCCTTACATGAGAAGCCAAGAACTTGGATACTGGTGAATTTTGTAGAGCTGACCTCCTTACATGAGAGGCCAAGAACTTGGATACTGGTGAATTTTGTAGAGCTGACCTCCTTACATGAGAAGCCAAGAACTTGGATACTGGTGAATTTTGTAGAGCTGACCTCCTTACATGAGAAGCCAAGAACTTGGATACTGGTGAATTTTGTAGAGCTGACCTCCTTACATGAGAAGCCAAGAACTTGGATACTGGTGAATTTTGTAGAGCTGACCTCCTTACATGAGAAGCCAAGAACTTGGATACTGGTGAATTTTGTAGAGCTGACCTCCTTACATGAGAAGCCAAAAACTTGGATACTGGTGAATTTTGTAGAGCTGACCTCCTTACATGAGAGGCCAAGAACTTGGATACTGGTGAATTTTGTAGAGCTGACCTCCTTACATGAGAAGCCAGGAACATCTTTACACAGATGATTGTCATGGTTAAGCATAGGACTTCATTCAAAACAGTCCAAGGGTCTCAGTATAACAGCATTAGTCATAATAAAGGGTTTGATGTATAGACTTTACAGGCAGCTGTATACATACTTTTTATCTAAAGAAACAAACCATTTTTTTAAAGAAGCTTGTCATGTGTATGTATTTAACTTTCATTAATCTTATCATTCATTAACTTTCCAGATTTTTACATTCTGGGATTTTAAAAAACATTTTTTTAATACAATTTTAAAGAGAAAAGAGCTGCCAAAATGGAAAAAAAGCTTTTCAGTGCTTCTAGTCTCGAGACTGTACGATTAAATTTAGTTTTGAACTAACTTAAGCTTATAATGTATGAACATTCTTCCTTGTTATTTAAAGTCAGTGTACTGTTTGAATACTATTTTGATTCATAAAGGTCACAGACTTTATGGATTTTTCTCATTCCAATTTCAAGCATTTTAAAGACTCCTACGGTCGTGACAATCCAATTTATAAAAAAGTGTGAATTTTGGCAGCTAATGCAACTTTTATGCAGGTCTTCAAATTGAGACTTTTGTCCTACTTTCCACACTAATTATGTGGGGCTTGTAACAAATGGTTTACATTTGATAGTTATGGTGTAGTTACAATGTATATTGTGAATGTTAACATCATTACAATCATAAATCTGGGATGAGCTCACCAAATAATCTGTCATTCTACAATTATCAATGTTTGTATAGTGGATCTACAGTACATGTACTTCATAAAATACCAATAAATCTTTGTACATTGTCACAAACTGGTTGTGAAACATTTATAAAATATAAAACGGGGTCTAGGTCTACGAAAGCCTTCCATTGATGGGCTGCGAGTTTGATTCCTTTCAGAGTGTGTTTTTCACTTTAGCCAGGTACTTGCCAAAGGTCCGAGTTTCCTCCCCAACAAAGCCTGGCAACATCCTCAAACAAGTGAAATAATCATGATTGCACCGTAAAGCATCTATCAATCAAATGTAACAATATAGACTGTTCATGAACTTAATGTAATAGAGTTTATTCAGAAGAATGTTGTGTAATGAATGACATGTACCAGAGAATGTCTTTATTAACGAGAAATACAGACTTTCTCTGTGTATAAACATTGATTACACCAGACATTTATCATTCCAACATTTGCATGCCTCTGCATTTCATATAACAATAATTTCACATGATTAAATCAGCGCAGAAAGACTTAGTGTTTTCTTGCTTATCTAAAAAGGTTTTGGGGTGTTACATCCTATATGAAGTTACATACATTAGGGTGAGCCCAGGTATCTTATATTTGGCCACTGCCCCTTTTCAGCCTTCAACTTACTTTCTAGATATTATCGTCTTTCATTAGAAATCATTCTAGGGCTTCAAAAGCCATGTGTTTTTTTTTTGGATTTTCTGATGAGGTTAAATGTATTCAGTATGAAGTGGGTCATTTTGTTGTCTGAGCTATTCACAAACAGTGATAGTTGCCAGGTTTTGGATAATGCGACTAGCAGCTCTATAAGTCATTGTCCGTCTGTCGGACAGTCTGCAGCATCAAATATCAACATAAGCAGGATAACTCAAGTATCTATTCAGATACGATTTTCAAATTTTGCATACAGCATCATATGACCATAAAGCAGGTTCCTATATAAAATTACATAATTCCTAAATAAATTCTGTTTTTTATCAACAAATAGTCAGATATCAACGTTACCAACATATCTCCAGTATGGATTCAGATTCGGTTTCCAAATATTCCTATTATAAACGAATGCTCAGATCACTTTGGCACATATTAAATGAATAAGAAGGGATAGCTTACTTAATAAGAGTTTAAGAAACTCATAATACGCCCACAAGGGTAAAGTCATTGTAGGACACTATCTTTATATGCAATATTAAAGACAGACTTTAAACAGAATTTAGCCTGGAAGAATCTTTCAGTCACCTGAAAAAGACTGGGGCTCGGTGAATTTTAGTATTTGACACATTGCCTACCTATAAGCTGCCACCTATCTGAAAACTGTACCAAAGCTACTCACAAAAGTGTCTACACTACATGTAGGCATACAACAATTTCATTTCATTACGGTTAAACAATAGAAAGGTGCTTCGCAACTCATTTGGCCACCATGGTTATCAAAAAGTTTTTAGATACAATTAAACTCTACTGTAAAACCACAGACCGATAAACAGTCGTTTCCTCAATTACTGAATGCCAAAAGGCTGGGTGACTTTTTTTTGTCACCACAAATATCCAGAACTCCATTTAATTTTGGTTCACGACACACCATTTACTCATAGGCTTGTTATAACTGAAAAAAATAATAATCCATACAGTAAGTACCGAGTCACTCGATGACAAAAGGCTGGTGACTGTTCTGGTCGCCACAAATATCGAGACCCCAATTTAATTTTGGTATATAACACATCCTCTAACCATAAGCTTCATATATCAGAAGAAAAAAATGTATAATTCATACAATAACAATTACTCAATGCTAAAAGGCTGGTGAATGTTTTGGTCGCCAGAAATATCAAGATCCAAATTTAATTTTGGTACAGGACACATCTGCTCATAAGCTAGTTTTAACTGAAGTTTTTTTTAAAATCCATCCAATAGTTCTTGAGTTACTGAATACCAAAAGAGTAGGGGGCGGTTTTGATGGGAAAATTACCCCCATTTGCTTTTGGTACGCCACACACCGTCTACCTGTAAGCTACATATATCAGAAGAAGAAAAAAATTCAGATTTAAAGTTATGGAGCGGACATGAACAGCATTATACACCGCCTTTAAGAGCGGGCATATAAAAAACCTAGAATTTCCTTTGGCGTAGTCTTTTAGAAACGACAGTTAAGATTGAACATGAAAAAGGGTTTTGTATCAAATCTTTTTGACATTATACTCATTATGCATCAAACACCAAGAAAGATGTATTGCAAAATTTGACCATTCCCAAAATTTGTTCTTAAATCTTTACTCACAACAGAAGTCAAGTACAGTCTACAAATATAGTGCTAGTCTTTGGGTATCAGCTAATGCGATTATTCAATTACAAGATTGGGATTATTAAATCTTTTCACTCGGATGATTGTGTTTTATACCACACTTAAGATTATTTGTATACATGCGTGTACATTGTAAATATGTTGGATCAAACCATTTATTTTGTTTTCTTGGTGTGCCTGTGAATAAATTTGAGTATATGTGAGAGTGAAAGGAGAGCCTCAGGGAAGATCAATATGTCTTTCTATTGACAGCTTGTCAACCCTCAGAAAATAAAGATTATTATTATTATTTCAGAGATATGTTGGGGGAGGGGGGGGGGGGGGAACCTTTGACTTTCAGCTATAACTGACAGAAGTCCACTTGAGGCAAAAATTAGACTAATCTTGTGATTAATCCATTTGTTTGCTGAATTATTTGGTAACAAAGACATCAATCAATCCAAAGTGGAAGATATACGGATTCCAACAACACAATAACTAAAATAACATTCAAAACTAACCATTGTTTATTATGTCAAATGAAAACATTTTTTCCTAAAAAAACTCAATCATCAAGCAGATTGTCAAGGCTGTGCAGATGTACATGTATGTGCTGAGCTACCTGCCTACAGTACCCTGAAGCTTTGTTTAAGAAGTGCCCAGGTCTCCTGAGGCGTGAAGGGTACTGTTGACTACAATGGTAAGCTCATATGACAATAGAATTTTTTTCACTTTTGCAGCCCAAGGGCAAAATTAAGGCACAATATATCATATATGATGGAATATAAATTTGTTCACTTTAGTAGTCCAAGGCCTAACTGAAGTTACATAGGACAGGTATAGAAGTAATAGAACCTAACACTAGCATTGTATCCATAATTGTTCAATAATGTTAATGGTCAGTATTGATGGGCCAGGTATAATTCTGATGGTTATTGGTCATGTAACTATCATATCCAAAATTGATTGGTAATACAGGTTTAAAGTAATTGTTCACAGGGGTTCCAGTATCTAATGTTGTAGGATGTTGGAAGTGATTGCTCTTCACTTCAGCTGGAATTCTTTCAGAAGTTTGATTTGGGCTGGATGTGATTTTCAGCATATCAGTTGTATACTCCTGTGAATCTTTTCCATGTACTCTCTTCAGATGACTGCGGATGTTATCACACCTAGCACTGACTTTACCACACATAGGACAGGAGTAACCAGAACCCTCCCCATGTATTGTCTTTCTGTGTTTACCAAGGTCACCTTTAGAAGAATACAGCTTCTTACACATTGGACATTCATATTTTTTCTGTTCTGAGTGTCTCTTCTGGTGAGCAGACAAGCGAGATTTCGTCTTGAATCGTTTTTCACAAAATAAACAGGGAAACAAATTGAGTGTATTATGTATGGGTAAATGTGAATATAAAGAGTAGTATGTTTTAAATGATTTCCCACAGGTGCTACAAGTATAGTCCTTGGTATCTGAATGGACAGCAGCATGCATTTTTAGATTACACTTGTACATAAAAGTGTTTCCACATATATCACACATAAATCTTGAACTAGGAGTGGTGTGACGTCGCTGATGACTTTTCAACAGGAATTCAGTTTTATAGAACTTCCCACACACATCACACTTCCAATCTCTACTTTCAACATGGGTCCCTTCATGATATTTGAGACCAAGTACATTGAAAAAGCCTTTTCCACAAACAGAACAAGTGTATTGCTTAGACATACGTGTGTGGATCTTTTCATGTACTTTCAATGAATTTGCATAGCCAAATCTCTTTCCACATACTGAGCAGCAATAGTTGCGTATCTCAGAATGCATCACTTTGATATGCTCATTAAGATGGGTAGAAGTTAAATATGTCTTCTCACAATACTGACATTTGTTAGGACGAACTCCAGAATGCTTCAGCTTATGAAGCTTCAAACTGTGATGAAATTTAAATGTCCTCTCACATTGATTACACTTAAATGGCTGAGTATCTCCATGTTCCCCTCTCTTATGGTGATACAATGATCCCGGACTGTTAAACTCACGTTCACAGGTTGGACATTTATACTTGATGAGCTCATGAACAGATTTGATGTGGCGATCTAGGGTCATTTTACAGCTGAGTATTTTATCACACTTACAACAAGGCAGTCCACCTTGCCCATGAACAGCCTTTTGGTGAGCCAGCAATTTTCTTAAATTAGTTATTACAAAATCACACTTGGAGCAGCGATACTCCTTCAACTTTTTGATTGGCTTCTTTGAAGTTGTCCGTTTCTTATACTTCAGTCTTTTTCGACCTTTCTTTGGTATTATTTCTTTAGCTTCTTCTTCTTCCCAACTGTCCTGGTCGTCTGGGGTGAAATCTTCGTCATTGTTCCATTCCTCAAGTTTTATCTGGTTACCATGTGGAATTGTAGACGCTGGTTTGACTATCTCTGCAATACAGAATCACAACTTTACTATAGAAGGATAATCATCCAGGAACACAACATCAACCTTGCGATGTAGACAAAAATAAGTTAAGGTAAGTTAACATTACTAATGAGAAATAATTAAGGCATCACCACAAAGTAAGTTCCTTTTAACAAAACGAGCTTTCAACACCTAAGCCGGTGTCTTTATTAAGTTAGCATTAGTTATGCTTCTAAACTTTATATTGTTCAACAAACTTTGGATTTAAAACAGAACATAGGAAATCCAAAATTATCTAAAATTGTGATCAAAAAGCATTCATAGAACAATATTTACCCAAATCTCGAATCAATTTCCTGGATAATTTACTTTTTCTGCGTTTTGCTCCATGTATTCTTTCATCTCTATCATCTGATGGTGAGTGTGACACAGGTGATTTCCTAGAGACAGGGGCATTTTTACCATCAGGCTTGGTTCTGTCTAATAAATAACAACAAATTCTATTAAAAAAACAACAATGTACTTGAAATTTTTATTTTTGCAAATGAGAATGTGCTGCGTGTGCTGAATAAGTTGATCAGAAGGTATCAATGTTTGGCCCACAGCTATAGACCCTCTCGTCTCAAGGATTGATGTTTGCACAATAGTCTCAGTGTACGGCAAAATGACGGTACATTGAGTTTTGGGATCAATATGACTTTGAAATCAAGCTCATTTTGCATGTGATGCAATGTGATAGATGCATGTTACTGTGCCTGCAACAATGCCATACAAATTGAATGCCGTGAAAAACATCTTCTAAACCGAAAGGGTCTTCATTTGATACCTATTGTAAATGACTGCTCATAAAGATTTATCTATTCTAAGAACTGACATTGAAAAGAAATAGTGTTTTAATTAATCGGTAGGCACTGAACCGATCATGATTAACCTATTACCCCTTTCAACCCTAATCACCCCTTTAGCTATACCTGCCCTGGTCATTTTTACTCCTCCACACAGATCTGTCTAGTGAAGAGTTCGTACAAACAATGTCGACTGCAATTACCTATCAAACCTAACAAGGAGAGATTACAACAAGTAGGCTATGTGATTTTCGCACAAGCTTTAGAAATTCCATCAAAGTCTCTTGGAAACAAATGTTTATTTTGTTTGGGTTTTTTTTTCAATTTATATGACCAGCCTCTGCACGTGTCTAGAATTTTAAGACAACTTTGTTTTTAATTAACTGCTTCAAATTGTTAACAATTTTCAATACAGTTGGCAATGCAAATAATAAACCTTGTTGGTAGATCGCCCTTAATGACGCTAATGACATTGAAAAGAAAAACAGATCAATAATGGGTCACCTGTTTCAGAGCTTATTTTCTTTTGGGTGACGTCGTTGTTAGCTTGTTCTCCTACGATGAACTCATTGACATCATACGTCCCAACGTCTATGGAATCTATGCTGAAAGCGATCTGTCCAGTCAGATGAATAGAGTGATTACATTTTAATCTGTTGTTACAAAATTCTCGAAGACATTTGATAAGGTCAGTATGTAGACTGCTGCTGGCTGGTTTGACATCTTCAATACTTTTATGTTCTTCAGATTCCTCAGGAAAACTGTAAAACACAAAGGTTAAATTCTTCAGCAAAACTTTACAGTTCCTTGAAAACCAAAATATGTCAGATAGCACACAATAAATGTGGCCCATACAAATGAGCGAATTCGTTCTATTTTCATTAGTAGAACTCTTCAACTTGGAGGTGCAATTTGGTGGTATTATTTAGATAGACTCGTTCTCGTTGTAATGCACATGAATAAAAACAATGAAAGAGATCTAATTTACAGATAATTTTGTTAAGTTCAAATGAATTAGTTGGACCTTTATATTGTAATGTTTACTATCTTAAATAATATTTTGATCTTATGGCCTGTCTACAGTTTCTTGTACAATTCCTCATTCATTAAACACAAAGCCAGTCCCAGACCACACAAGAATGGGAAAATACTTCCTTCTTTTTCAAGAGAGTGCAAGAAAGGGAGTAACTTTTCCTCGATGGAATTATAATGTACTATTGTTTACATTTTTCATAATATACACAAAGAAATAAATTAAGTTAAGTTAAGCCAAATCAAAAGTGTATTTTAACTAAATAAAAAGATGCTTGTAAGTATGAAACTTCAGAGTCCATCTGGCTTCACAGGGCGAACATAATGAAGTAAAAATGTCACTTTGAATGTGTAGAACACATCCTTAGAGCAGAAGGTCAATAGCGTGTATAGCCTCCATTAGCTTCCAACCTGCGTCCCACCCCTCCAGTGAGACGTCGGATTGGTTGAAGGGGTAACTGCGCGGATTTGAATCCTTTAGAGCACATTTGGGATAGGATGGGCAGAAACATTCAAGCCCTAGAGCCTCCTGAAAGCTGCATTACATCAGTATTGGCTGCAGTATATGTCTGATAAATAGAGGTCCTACATGGGTGAATGCTACAGAAGTGGGTAGTGAAAGCTTAAATAATATTTATGTCTCTGATAAACTGGGAATAGCCAGCCTTCTTAAATTTAAAATCAGCTGCAAAGACATCAAAAATGTCATTGAACCCTCCATCAGGGTGAAAAATGTTGTCAGTGACAATCTTAACACCTCCCTATTATGTGTGCAAAATTACTCCTCTCCTTCGTGTTGAAATTTGAGAGAAGTATTTTCCAAGATCAACAAATATTAAAGCAGTGTTGATGAATCTTATGAGAAGACGCCGTGTCGCAAACCTTATGAGAAGACGCTGTGTTGCAAACCTTATGAGAAGACGCTGTGTCGCAAACCTTATGAGTAGACACTGTGTCGCAAACCTTATGAGTAGACGCTGTGTCGCAAACCGTATGAGAAGACACTGTGTCGCAAACCGTATGAGAAGATGCTGTGTCGCAAACGTTATGAGAAGATGCTGTGTCGCAAACCTTATGAGAAGACACTGTGTCACGAACCTTATGAAAAGACGCTGTGTCGCAAAACCTTATGAGAACACGTTGTGTCGCAAACCTTGAGAGAACACTCTGTGTCGCAAACATTATTGGAAGACGCTATGTCCCGAACCTTATGAGTAGACAGACAATGTGTCGCAAACCTTATGAGAAGACAGACACTGTGTCGCAAACCTTATGAGTAGAGAGACACTGTGTCGCAAACCTTATGAGTAGACGCTGTGTTGCAAACCTTATGAGAAAATGCCGTTGCAAACCTCATAAGAAGACGCTGTCACAAACCTTATGAGAAGACGCTGTGTCGCAAACCTTATAAGAAGACGCTGTCACAAACCTTATGAGAAGACACTGTGTCGCAAACCTAATGGGAAGACGCTGTCGCAAACCTTATGAGAAGACACTGTGTCGCAAACCTTATGAGAAGACGCTGTGTCGCAAAACCTTATGAGAACACGTTGTGTCGCAAACCTTGAGAGAACACTCTGTGTCGCAAACATTATTGGAAGACGCTGTGTCGCAAACCTTATGGGAAGACAGACACTGTGTCGCAAACCTTATGGGAAGACAGACACTGTGTCGCAAACCTTATGAGAAGACGCTGTGTTGCAAACATTATGAGAAGACACTGTCGCAAACCTCATGAGAAGACGCTGTGTCGCAAACATTATGAGAAGACGCTGTGTCGCAAACCTTATGAGAAGAAACTGTCGCAAACCTCATGAGAAGACGCTGTGTCGCAAACATTATGAGAAGACGCTGTGTCGCAAACATTATGAGAAGACGCTGTGTCAAACACCTTATGAGAAGACACTGTTGCAAACCTCATGGGAAGACGCTGTGTCGCAAACATTATGAGAAGACGCTGTGTCGCAAACCTTATGTGAAGACGCTGTGTCACATACCTTATGAGAAGACACTGTCGCAAACCTCATGGGAAGACGCTGTGTCACGAACCTTATCAGTAGACAGACACTGTGTCGCAAACCTTATCAGTAGACAGACGCTGTGTCACGAACCTTATCAGTAGACAGACACTGTGTCGCAAACCTTATCAGTAGACAGACACTGTGTCGCAAACCTTATCAGTAGACAGACACTGTGTCGCAAACCTTATCAGTAGACAGACACTGTGTCGCAAACCTTATCAGTAGACAGACACTGTGTCGCAAACCTTATCAGTAGACAGACGCGGTGTCGCAAACCTTATCAGTAGACAGACGCTGTGTCGCAAACCTTATCAGTAGACAGACGCTGTGTCGCAAACCTTATGAGTAGACAGACACTGTGTCGCAAACCTTATAAGATGCTGTGTCGCAAACCTTATGAGAAGACGCTGTGTTGCAAACATTATGAGAAGACGCTGTGTCACGAACCTTATGAGTAGACAGACACTGTGTTGCAAACCTCATGATTACACGCTGTGTCACAAACCTTATGATTAGACGCTGTGTCGCAAACCTTATGATTAGACGCTGTGTCGCAAACCTTATGAGAAAATGAGAATTAGGGACAAATTATCTGCCAATAATGAGAAGTATAATATATACATTATAAGTGAAAGCTAAAAATCATTTTCCTGAAAACTTTCTTTAGGAACAGTTTGGCAAGAAAAATTTTTAATATAAATATGGTTTTGGTGCCATTGCAATGGAGACTTACCAAGCTTTCACTGTAGTCTACATGTATTGACTAGTTACATTTCTTTCCTTCACCTTTAAAGTGGCATGAGCTGTCAAAATGTTGATATTTTGACGTTGACACAGAATGTTGAATATATCGGCTATTTTACTGCAGACGTATAATTCAGAAACTTTTTAGTGCTTCTAGTCTCGAGAATGTAGTCGATAAAGTGTTGTTTTGAACTCACTCTGGCTTAGAATGAATGAATGGTCGTCCCGGTTATTTAAATTTTGTTTACTTTTCGAACACTAGGCCTATTCCGGTTTGTATAGGTCACATACCGTATGGATTTTTCTCATTCAAACGGCAATCATTTAGTTTTTCGATGACCTTCAAAGCCTTTTGCTGTCGTGACAATCAGAAATTATGAAAAAAGTGTGAAGTTTAGCAGCTCATGCCTTTTTAAGAAACTACATAAAATAATGTCTTAACTATAAACAAGGGTTTTTGAGTACATAAAACATTACATTCAGAGTTCGGCATTTGTAGGTGACATCTTTTTTTTTTTTGTGACAGAAACTGATTTATAACATCTTTCGAGACTGATGTGAAGGCCGGGCCATTGCTTACCTTGTCGGAACATACAAACATGTATATGTGAAAGAGTTGCCAGGTGCTAGCCAAAGGTCGAAAGTTTCTTCCGGGCCACTTTCCTCCACCACTAAACCTGGCAAAGCCACCATATTTAAGTGAAATAATCTTGCATGAGGCATAATTTTTAACATCAATCAATCAATAGAAATTGAAAACTTTGCCTAGTGTGTCACCCCATAACATACTTCAAGTTAAGGGAGGGAGGGGGAGGTGGAGAAAATGATCATGTGACCTGGGTTTCAACGTTGACAGTGCTACCCTCAGCTGACCCTGTTGTCTGATACCAAGTTACCGGACGGGGCAGATCAATGGCTGGTCCATCAAGCTTCATTAATGCGTGCTGTGGCGAGCTAAATTTTTCATAATGGCAAATTGGGAACAAGAAACGATTATTTACAGACGTGGCCTAGCTAGGTTAAACTGCAACATTTTACATGTAGCACTTAGGCCTATAACTTATAAGTTATAGACTCATATTACCGGTACCTAGGCTAAGTTACTGTACCAATGTTTAAAATCTCTTAAACGCAAAGGGTACTATATTCAAAAAAGGGAAACTTACTTCGAACCAGAACCTTTTTTTGACAAATTCTCGGCTATGTTCTCAGAAGTCGCCATTTCCACCGACAGATGGCGCTGCTGTATGTATAACAGTATATTACAGGGCAATTTATATCGGATTTATATAGGGATATTTTTTTCAGCTGTTTTGAAACTTCAAACGTAGTGTTTAGACGAACGGGACAAGCTGGCTCATATGTTACTATTACTAGTCCACAATAACTGAATAAGTTGAGTGAAATGAAGTTATTCTGACGCGCCCACTGAATGAATGTACTTATTTCTATCAAAAGCCCGGTACCTGCTACCTCTCTAGGGCTACGGCGTAGGGCCTACCTTTGAGGAAGCCGATACAGTGGCCGCACCAGAATAACCTAACATACTGCAGACTAGGCTGTTGTACATGGATTCACGGACTCATAGTCCGGCAACCCCCGTTAAAACCTCTATACACGACTTTATTATGAGCTCTTTCAGATTTAAAAACAGTATGTACAGTGTATGTACTACATGTAGGACCAGGGGAGATAACTGTTTTGGGAGCTTTCACTCATATTTTTACTCATTGTAGGCCGACATCATGTTCAGGCCTACCCTTTTATCTCATTTTTTTATACTATGTTACGAGACAAAATAACAACCGAAGAAATAACAAAAGACTAGCAGATTTTATGCACAAATTTTGATTTATATAAAATAAATAGAATAACGTATTTTATAGGTGTCATATTACACAAACAGTCGAAAGAAATATCAAAATGACTAATACTTTTACAAACTAGAACACCCTGGTAAAGCCACATAATAGAATCTAGGAAACAAACTGGTAAACTCTTGGCCCTGGTATAGGAATTCAACGATAAAATAAACGACTGTACCAGAAACCGAAATTTGAAATTTCAAATCATATCCTACCAACAAGTAACAATCAATGAAATTATCTGAATTGGAGACTAACGGACAGACATACAGTTACAATACACCAAAACGTGACAAATAACTAATGTCTCCAACAATAGGGATCAACAACCTATAGCCTAAATAAAAGTTAATCAAATTCTTCCCAGTGGTTCAGGAGATATCTTGCAGTCAAACAGCATTAATGCAAATGGCAGCAGGTCAAAGTTTCATTTTCATTCCTTTCCCATTTGCGGTAATGTTAATGTCTGCTCTCACAGCACCATCCCTAACTTTCGTTGAACAAAATCCTTCGATGGAGGCCTTGAACAGTCATTTGGCAGTATTTTAAGCACAATTTTTTCATACTCTGAAGGTAGAAATTTTGAGACACGAGTAGAATTTGCTGATAGGGGTCTCTTTGCACATGTAAACAGACCAAAGCACCCCCAACTACCAGATCTCCATCCACCTGAACTGGTCCCATTCCACTTCTAAAATCATTTCCAGACAGTAACTCAACCCCTGTCCTTTCATAAAAACTACAAAAATGCCCAGAAAAAAAATGCAGGGGGCCAGGAAAAAATAATAATAAAAAAACGCACAAAAAAATCTGGAACTTCTTAAAATCCGGAAGTCAGAAACTGTGACCTGTATCCAAATATCCGAATTGAAGGCTAAAGGAAGAGCGGACAGGCGCATAGCCACGAAAAACTTGATCAAAAGCAAATGTCCAAAGCAATGAACTATAGACGTGGGATGGAGGTCACGTAACGTTTGAGTTCCAGCGAGCGAAGCCATTAATAAGAGTTGATTTGGAAATTTCAATCCAAGATCGTGGCCATCACGCGCGCACATCTTGTATTAATTGCGGTGCTTTTTGGAACTTCAGATACGAACGAGCCAGTGAGACGTGTCCTTTACGCGTATATAATTCCATGGCCCCAAGCAATAAAGTTACAAATACAATTTCATAAAATTCCGACCAGCGGCTTAAGCAAACAAGCAGCAACCAATAACAAGAGACCAGTGAACTGATCTTGGCGACCACCATCAGAAAGTGATGCTGCTTGTAAACGGAGCGCAAACTTGATATGTGAAATTGATTTCTTCCGTTGGTGGCTGGCTGGACAAGAACAAAGTTTCTTTGGTAGAAAGTGGTGTAATCTGAAAACTCTAAACCAAATTTCCTAAATGATTGGTCAATGCCAAAATGGATTTGAGAAAGTAAGATCCTATAACGACAAATAATATATAACTGCAGAGGATGTTCGATTTCAATTTACTAAGATTGAAATGAAGGATGCTTCGAACTCCTGATAAAGTGTACATCTTCCTTCGAAATATATTTGTCCAACATCAAAATCGATACAACCTTAACCGCATCTCATGAAGATGCGTGCGAACAATGATTTGTCTCAAGAAACCGTAGTGTTTATTATTTTACTTCCGACACCAAATTTGACGCTAATAATATATATATATATATTATAAATATTAGATCGAGGGGTAGGGGAGAGCACTCCGTGTGCCAGTGTCTCAACCATTTACTTAGTCCGGGTTTCTGACTCCAAAATGACTATTTTGTATATTGACGGCCGTATTTTGGAGTCCGGGTTCACTGCAATCAAAAAGCCGGAGTTGGCTGCCCGCTCAGAAGCGGGCAGTATGTGGTCCGATTTAGACAAAGAAATAGCAATGTAACTTACTCAGATCGTGTCTAAACGGTCATAATCACGTTAATGGATAAGTTCGCTACCTACCAGTGCCTGATATGGACGCGCAAGATCGGCCAGTAAACTTTATTCTTCCCCTGAATTCACTTTTGCCTTCTCCAGTCTCAAACTCTCCGCCATTGATGACGTAACACTGTTTAGCGATTTTTCAGTTTTTAAACGTTAAATTCATTTTACAAAAGGCTAAATTATTAATGAATGTCGTGCTGACACTATTTGAGTTAGTTATGTTGTTATTTACCGTCTAAATCTGACCGCAAACTGCCCGATCAGAAACGTGCCGGCTACTCCGACTTTTTTATTGCTATGAGCCCTGACTCCAAAATACGACCGTCAGTACAAAAAAAAGTAATTTTGGAGTCAGAAACCCGGACTACCATTTACTTTTTGAAACATTGCTACGTTCCGTAGCGTTCGGCCCTTCTGGTCTCACATTAGGCCTAACACTATTTTACCGTGTACATGTAGGCTACATGTAGGCTATACTTGCACACAGGCTAGTCAGTGATATCGCTTGTTTGAGTCCTGTACACCATTAAAATTTACAAAATCCAAAACGATTGTGCACATGTTACTAAGATGCATTTTGTGTTTGTTTAGAAATCAAAAGATAGCCTAATGTATATCTGTCAAAAATAGCCCGTTAAAAGTGAAGAATGGGCGACATGACGAAAGTCAGTTTAAAAATTAATAGCAAAAAATGTCCCGATTCGTTCAGAAATTAGTGTAAAAAAAACTTCATGCACCATTTGATACAAATATAGGATTGAATAAAAACATTGAAGTTTACTTTATTAGTAAATAACATCTACAGTTGCGATGCCATTTGCTTTACACAGGGGCCTATCTGCCTGAACGCAAATTCGATCGGCAAAGTAGCGATTCTACGTTGCCGTGTATTTCATTTCCTTTTGAAACATTCCTTTCTTTCAAGCTCGAAAAAAGACAATTATGGATCTTCTTAAGTGTCTTAGAGAACATTCTCCTTCAAAAATATTAATTATTGTTACATTTTTGGAAAGAATTTAGGTGTTTAAAATCCAAATTCGAGGAGGCCATTTTACTGACCTCGAACAAGCCGTGGTGACCGGCAACACGCATAGATAGACTATTTCTTATAGTCGCCCTTGGAAACCTGAAAGAAGTCGATTTTTAATAGGGTTCATCGTGTATATCTACTGCACCCTAAGCCTTGTTTACCTAACAGTCTGCAAAATAATGTCCAAATATGAAAGACCAGATAATGGTTTACAAAATACATTACCACTCATTGGTCGAGGAACCCTGAAATGGATACAGCCAGCCTTTCCTCACATAAGTGCCCGTTTAACAAGGCAGACAGCTCTGCCCACCCTTCCAAAGACCTCCTTCATCGACGTGATTTATACGCTCCTATTTAACACCAAACTTCTCAAGGATTACAGACCAAATACAAATTTCTGAGTGGATATTTCACTCGGCCGCAGTACGTGGAAGAGTTACCAGGTACTCGCCAAAGGTCGGGAGTTTCCTCCGGGCAATGAGCCCTGTTCCCCCCCCCCCCCCCCCCCCCCACCACCCAACTAAACCGGCGTTGCCACATAAGTCAAACAATCTTGAGTGCGGCGTAAAACATCAATCTATCTCAAGGATTAATTCGTATGTTTAAAGATCCATTTTTCGTAACAGTTGCGAAATTATGTTGAGGAAAACGAATATGTTGATTAACGAATAATTGCCTTCGTAGATGACACTATACCTGTAGTTACACATGTCCCCAAAAACAATCTCAAGTAAGGTCTCATTAAATAGCATCTATTTAGTATACATATATATTGCAAAATTTGGTAAGAGTAAACGCTGCGTTTTAAGTTTTGCTATGGATTGATTGATGTTTAACGCCGCCTTTAAGAGTATTTCACTTATATGGCGGCGTTACCAGGTTTAGTGGGTGAGGAAACTGAGCTCTTTGGCCGGAGGAAATCCACGACCTTCGGCGAGTACCTGGCAACTCTTCCATATAAGGCGAACGAGTAAAAAATCAGATCAGAAATTTTTCAGTTTTCATTTGGTCTGAGTGGGATTCGAACCCGCGGCGCAGCGATGGAAGACCTGTGTAGGCCTGATAGACAGTCACTCTAACCGAGTGAGCCACAGAGGCCCACTGGAAAAGACTGTTATGAACGAAGGTCATTAGTCCGAAATATCTGCGATGATGATGTAAGACATTTTCTGACAGATAGGCCATCATCATGATCATGATGGCCTATAGATCTGTCAGGAAATGTCTAACATCATCATCGCAGATATTTCGGACTAGGAGGGCATAGGGGGCGCCACCTGTGATCACAAAAAACAAAATCCCAAGCGAGGTCTCATGCGATGGAAGCGATGGTCTCATGCGATGGAAGATGAAATTTGGAGAAATTGAAGGATGCGTTTCCAAGTTATGTTCTTGAAACGAAAAAAGCGTTCTTTTTTTAATCAATTACACTCGCTAGCTGTCGAGTCGCTCGATCATGACCCAAAAACAATCCCAAGCGAGGTCTCCTGGTTTAGGAGCGATATACAAAATTTGCTAAAAATTGAACGATGCGTTTTCAAGTTAAACTCCGGAAACTATTGTGTTAGGTACGGATGAACAGCTAAAACCAGTATAACACACTTAATACTCACATGAATTCCACATAGCGTCCACAGATTTTTAATCACCGGAAAAGCCTGATTATTGATGAAATAAACAATAGTTTCTGGTTATACCAGATTCGTCGTAATGCAATTGTGCACAGTTTGCGAGGGTTGCATAGGCTCCGGAAACTCTGTAGGCCTACTAGGCAAAGTCCTAGATAGTTGAAGGTGTGCGTTCTAGCTAAGGGTACGAGACTTTTGGGCAGAATACAAAGGGTGTCAGGAAGTACATATGATTTAGAACAAAATATTTGAATGACATAAATAGAAAACAAAAATCATAAATGCTAAAATCATCCATACAGTTATTAATTATTTCTTTATATATGTATAAACCACATTTTGTTAAACACAATTCTCCAAGTATCACTGATTATGGCTGGAAATTAAAACTAAGCCTATTGTGTCTCTGTTCTTTTAATTGTGACAGGAACACCTTCAATAATCTCCTAAGAGGATTGGAGAGTGTTCGTTGTCCGGCTACCTGGTTAGTGGCAACAATCAAAATAGCCAGCCAGGTAATCCTTGGGGGTTCCACTCAGTCCAATGAGAGAAATTCAAACATTTCTGATTGGGTTCCAACAATTTTAGGTGGATTCTCAGAACTAATATAATTTAAAACGACTTAACAGTTTCCTTTTTTGTTTTGAGGAAAGAAAAAATGTATACAACATTTTGACATCTCATTTACTTGGACAAGTATCCAAAAGTTTGAGCAATATTTATATATCCACGGAAAGATGGTCTTCTAGCTAGGTTTGTTCCATTGAAGGATCCTCTTTGGGTTAAGTTTATACCCACAGAGTATCACATTCAGGCTAGTTTATTCCCACAGGGGATCACATTCAGGTTAAGTTTATTCCCACATGCGATCACATTCAGACTAAGTTTATTCACACATGGGATCACATTTAGGCTAAGTTTATTCCCACAGGGTATCACATTCAGGCTAGTTTATTCCCACAGGGGATACCATTCAGGCTAGTTTATTCCCACAGAGTATCACATTCAAGCTAAGTTTATTCCCACAGGGTATCACATTCAGGCTAGTTTATTCCCACATGGTATCACATTCAGGCTAGTTTATTCTCACAGAGTATCACATTCAGGCTAGTTTATTCCCACAGGGGATCACATTCAGGCTAAGTTTATTCCCACAGGGGATCACATTCAGGCTAAGTTTATTCCCACAGGGTATCACATTCAGGCTAGTTTATTCCCACAGGGGATCACATTCAGGCTAAGTTTATTCCCACAGAGGATCACATTCAGGCTAAGTTTATTCCCACAGGGGATCACATTCAGGCTAAGTTTATTCCCACAGGGGATCACATTCAGGCTAAGTTTATTCACACAGGGGATCACATTCAGGCTAAGTTTATTCCCACAGGGGATCACATTCAGGCTAAGTTTATTCCCACAGGGGATCACATTCAGGCTAAGTTTATTCCCACAGGGGATCACATTCAGGCTAAGTTTATTCCCACAGGGGATCACATTCAGGCTAGTTTATTCCCACAGAGGATACCATTCAGGCTAAGTTTATTCCCACAGAGTATCACATTCAGGCTAAGTTTATTCCCACATGGGATCACATTCAGGCTAGTTTATTCCCACAGAGGATCACATTCAGGCTAAGTTTATTCCTACAGAGTATCACATTCAAGCTAAGTTTATTCCCACAGAGGATCACATTCAAGCTAAGTTTATTCCCACAGAGTATCACATTCAGGCTAAGTTTATTCCCACAGGGGATCACATCCAGGCTAAGTTTATTCCCACAGAGGATCACATTCAAGCTAAGTTTATTCCCACAGGGGATCACATTCAGGCTAAGTTTATTCCCACAGGGGATCACATTCAGGCTAAGTTTATTCCCACAGAGTATCACATTCAGGCTAAGTTTATTCCCACAGGGTATCACATTCAGGCTAGTTTATTCCCACAGAGGATACCATTCAGGCTAGTTTATTCCCACAGAGGATCACATTCAGGCTAGTTTATTCCCACATGGGATCACATTCAGGCTAGTTTATTCCCACAGAGGATCACATTCAGGCTAGTTTATTCCCACAGAGGATCACATTCAGGCTAAGTTTATTCCTACAGAGTATCACATTCAAGCTAAGTTTATTCCCACAGAGGATCACATTCAAGCTAAGTTTATTCCCACAGAGTATCACATTCAGGCTAAGTTTATTCCCACAGGGGATCACATCCAGGCTAAGTTTATTCCCACAGAGGATCACATTCAAGCTAAGTTTATTCCCACAGGGGATCACATTCAGGCTAAGTTTATTCCCACAGGGGATCACATTCAGGCTAAGTTTATTCCCACAGAGTATCACATTCAGGCTAAGTTTATTCCCACAGGGTATCACATTCAGGCTAGTTTATTCCCACAGGGGAATGGCAAATCTGGTTGCCCATGCCAGGGTACAATTGCTCAGATTTATCATAAATGTTTTTAAGCAAATGAAAGTAACTTGCTCCAAAACTTTTCCAGTCTTGCTTGCCCGCAAGTCAAATCACTTAAGTTAATCGTCAAGCTAAATTTATTTTAATCATTTGAGTTTCTGATTTCTGAGATAAATTGTGATTTGACCAAATTTGTGTGTAGGGATCAGGCCTACAATCCTCAACTGCTGATTTTATAGCACTGTTTATAGGGTAATCAATATCTTTCATTTTTTATTTCTAGCATCAGATATTTCATAGCCAGGATAAATAGTTCATTTCCTTGATAAGTTTAATTTTTTCTGATAGAAGATTTAACCCACTCCTCTGTATTTCGATTACTACAGTGCAGTTTCTCCTTGCGGTGTAGGATGTAGTAATCCACTGTCAGGAGCAGAGTCCCATATAATTTTCTGAACCTCTCTAAATTTGGGATGTTTAGCATCTTGACAGAGAGACAAGATTGCACTTTCACTGGTAGTCAAGAAAGCTCCAACCTCTCTCATTCTCTGGAAGGCATACATTCTGAAAGTAGAAAGACAGCCACAACATGAGAACAGAAGATTGTTCATCAGAATTTATAAAAACTTAGCTCATCATAAATGGGCGAAAATAAAGTTGAATAGCTTACCTGTCCACCATACTTCTTGAAGAGCATGCATCTACCAAGACATGTACATCATAGTCTTCCTCAATCAAATCCAGCACTGTCTGAGTCACACATACATGAGCCTCTATCCCACATAGGATCACAGATTTAATATCTGCACTCAAACAAAATAAACACTCTCAAACAGAAACTCAGAACACAAATTTGTTTTACGAATGCATGTTACTCACTACTAAAACCATCAGCCTTAAAATCAAGATAATAATATAAAGGTAAACCCATGTAAGAGGCAGTGCAATTTAGCCTTGAAAATGAGCTATCTTCCTCAATGAATAGAGGCATAATTTGTATCAATTCCCATGCATTTAAAATTTAAAGCCAACTGGTTACCTTTCAGTTTTGATAAATGTTCTTTGACATCTGGCACAAGCATGGAAAACCGGGTTTTAGGGAATACTTTCAGTTGACTTACATCTAATTCAGACACTGTCGGACCTAAACCTGAAATCAAGGAGAAAAGTATCTCAGAGGTTTATGATTGTTCTGGCTTTTGTTCCCTCGCCATGTAGCATTCTGCATGTTTTTTTTAAAATTCTAAGCAAATGAAATTATTCGATAATTCTTCATTGAAAAGGTTATATTTAATTTCAACAAGAAAAGTACATGTATGTTAGAATTCATAACCATGTACCGGGTACCAGTCAAGATAATTGTGCTGACAGTGGGAAACTTGGAATCAATTCTACAGATTGGAATGCTATACTCCTAAAATATCCAAGCTCTTGTAATAATAGAGTGTTAAGTCGAGAACCAATGAATACAAGCCAATTTTGCATTAAAAACTTTCCCACGGTTACTCCGCCCACATTGGTTCACCTGGTATTCTTTACCATTCCCGGCAGCTCATGCCACTTTAACTTTTGAGACTCACATTTGCTTTTTAACTTTTATGATCAAATAGTACCTTGTACCAACATTTGATGACATCACCGACCTGCCTACTAAAAGATCGAATTGAATGTGTGTAAAGTTTGGGCAGGTTGCGTTGCTTAAATTAAGACAAATGGAGAGAAAACATGTTGTTTTTCTCCGAATTTACATGTTTCAATATGGCAGGTCCACCAACTCTGTTGGTCACCCATTACCAATATAATTTGGCCACAGAGTTTGGAGATCTCTAACTAAGTTAGGGTTAGCCTTAGTTACAGCTTTTAAATGAAATATGTCGAAAGTATTCGCGTTACAGATTGAAGCTAAGTCTTAACTATCCTTAATCTCACTTACCTTTCAGCTATTACCTCCTGTTATACCTTTGAAACATTCCTCTTTTCACTGAACCCGTTAATTTCTTCGAATTCCGTTGTTAAACTGTTAAATCCCTCAATTTAAAAACCGGTGTCAAAAATTTGTCCGTCAGATTTCAAACTCTCCTCGAACAACGACAACATATCACATGATTCGGGTTTTCCCGGTACTTTTCCAAGTAACGTGACCTTTTTTCGGAGGGCTTCCCAATGAATTGTATGCGTGGAATGGAGGTCACGTGGTATTTGATATGCATCGAATGCCGCCATTACTAGGAAATGATGCGACTTCTATACAGGTCTGTTATCCACGCGCGCTTCAACTATCAATGGCGGCACATTTTACTAAGTCAGATCAAACCAGCCAATGAGACGTGTCCATTCCCCGCATATAGTTCATTGGGGCTTCCCCATCGAGATCTTAAAATAACTGGCCTTTGCACACGACACGAATCCTCGCATCCCGTGACTCCTTGCTTTTGAACAGCCTGTCGATCGAGCCAACGGATATAATGGTGGTCTAATGTGTGGCCCTACCTGACCGGCAAAGTAAGTAAAACCAGGATAGAGTCACACAAGTGCGGCTAGGTTAGCCTAGGCTGTCCTTAAAAATTGTTTGTTTCGCATAACCTGCCCGCCCCTACCAAAAACTCAGAAGCTTTTATCCACATTCTGCTCAATTTTTTTTTTCTTTCAAACAATGAATACAAAATGAATAGAATTGCTACAGTAACATGAAAATTTTGTTCTGAAGCTGTATGCCTGTTTCTGTGACCCTATTTATTAGGATTAAGATTTAATTCCTTGGGATAATCAGATCTACACACCGTATAAAAAATTGGAAAATATATATAAAAAAAAAAAAGCTTAGTTACCAACCTACCCAAACTTTACAGAGACGGTCGGGTTACGCGAAACAAACTTATTTTTAAGGACAGCCCTATTGTTTGCCAACTGACCTTTTTCGATTACCTGAACTTCTTTACCCTTACCAAATGTTTTGATAATCCCTTCGTACAGCTAAATCATCACCTGTGGTCTTACAGTTACACAACCTCAGTAATACGTACCTTTTGGATATTGCTCGGTGACGATAACTGGCATGTCTAAAACATTAGAAGTGTCCAGTAACCGTTTGGCGGTGGCGATGATTTGGGGATAGTACTGGATGGTGGGACGAAATTTCTCTTGCATGTCACACAGAAACAAACTGGAGTTTTCCAACGCCAACTTTCCAAGACGCCGTGAAGCCATAGTGATATTTTCAAGTGTATTTATAACCTTTACAAAACTATGTCCATAGGTGATCCCTGCACAGCGATAAGAAGACAACGTACCCTACTTTCACGCAACTTCACAAGCCCTGTAGCAGACGAAAAACAGCTGTATAGCCGTTCAATCGTAATCATATTTCGACTTTTCTTTTCTCATGTGTATTCCTTAATGAACAGTCCTCATTAAAATAATTACTTTGACGTAAATCATTTTATTTCAAAGCTCGTACTGCTTTTGATGTGTCGTTTTGAATGAAACGGTGATGTATATACGAAACTGCTTCTTCTAGCTTTACTTAAGATCACGTGACGATCACTTGTCAGTGCAGTTCGAAAACGTAGGCCTGACTGTTATTGGAAAGGATGACAGTCTGTTTCGATCATTTAGAATCTCTCTACAACACAATATCAGGAACTCTAATTTTTTAATTTTTATATAGTGACTATTTAGACATACTCTAATTTCCAAAGCGCTGTCACTGTTAGTGTTAGTTACTGATAGTACCGGTACTGTGATACTGGGCTACTTGTTTACTTTTCGCTTCTTGACCATATGTAGCCTTGTAGGCCTACAGTACATAGCCACTATAGGCCTACAGTTACACCACTTATACTATACTATAGCACCAAAATTTTGTGATTTTAACTCTTAACATGAATTCCATGATTTTGCCACTCTTTCTGATTACACTAACATGTGTATTTGTTAAAGCCAAAATGTCTACAAAGCTTTTGCAAGTTGTCATAGTGGGTGGAAATGGGGACTTGGCCAAAAAATATCTCTGGCAAGGTTTTTTTAATTTGTTTCAAGTGAAAAGAGAAAGTGTTACATTTAGACTTTATGGTGCTTCAAGAGGACTGTCTGAAGTAGAGGGCCCAAAGCTTGTGACCATTCTGAATGAAAACTTGAAATGCTTTCAACCTCATGATGAAATCTGTGAAGACTCTAAAACCAAATTTATTAACCTCACCAGCTATTTCCAGTTAAAAACTGAAGAAAATTATCAAGATCTTGGTCGTGAACTGAACACAATTACTAAAAACTTCACAGGAAAAGAAATTGGTCGAGTATTTTACTTGTCTTTACCTCCAAATGCATATGCCTCAGTAAGTGGATTCATTCACCACAACTGTCGAGGCACTGAAAATTCCACATGGATGAAAGTGATTTTAGAGAAACCATTTGGACACAATAAAAAGACAGCAGAGACCATGATGGATTCAATGATGAAGGAGTTCTCTGAAGAGGAGATATATAGAGTGGACCACTATTTAGGAAAAGCTGTGGTTAAACAGGTGTTACCATTCAGGTAATTCAGTCAGTTGTACACAGAGTGCATTGATATGAGCCACAAGATCAGATCTTTTGATAGAACCTTTAAAACTCCCTCTAACAAGGCAATTTTATAACTGGGCTTATTTACAGCCAAGGCTATGATTGACGCAATAACATTTAACTTGCTCGACATGGGATTGCTAAATGTACCACATAATCAAAAGATGTAAATTTTAGATTCCCGTGTAAGGCTCCTTTTAGAAATAACTGAAGTGATGACACTGTTTGAATGGGTTCAGATGTGATCAAAAGAATAAGAAATTGCTGGTGCTTTACACAAAAATATTCTTTAAATGTTGGATTCCATGTATTTTCTTCTCAGACTGATTTAATTGACCTTATTTTAGCTGAGTTATGCATTTCGATAACTACATGTAGCTTGTTAGTTTTTGTTAAAGTTGGCATGGAAGTGACACCAATGAACTATATGCGTGGAATGGAGGTCACGTGGTATTTGATGTGCATCGAAAGGCGCCATTACTAGGAGATGATGCAATAGTGATCCGGATCTGTTATGCACACGCTCTTTAACTATCAGATCCAAACCAGCCAATGAGACGTGTCCATTCCATGCATATAGTTCCTTGAGTGACACCTCATACAGTTACTTTGTAATGTGTATATTTTGTTGTCATCTCATCTGTTTGACCACATGAGATGATTAGTTAGAACCCCCAACAGATCATGAGTTTTCTCCCTCTATCCACCTGTCCTGGTTTGTCTCCATGAGTGCCATGAGCTGCTACATATTCAAACAGAAATAGATAATTGTTGGTCATTTTATCAAGAAGTACAAAATAAGAGTTTTATTTGCTGCTGATATAGTACACTAACAGGGATATACATTAGGCGTCCTAATACCCTTAAACACACTCCTACATGTACATCTCGACTACTTGAATTGTGTCCATCAATATTTTTTTTTTCAATCAGAAACTATGAAAACAGTGTGAATTTTGGCAGCTCATGGCAATTTAATAGGAATCCATAGAAGAACAATTAATGATTTATCTTTATGATTTTTTTTAATAGGAATTTAAATAGGGAGTCGTTGGAACCTTTACTCAACAATAAGCATGTAGACAGAGTGGAAATCTCAATGCTTGAAACTGTGGCAGTCAAAGGTAAGTAATATTACAGGATTATTATAGAAATCCTCCAAAGGTAGTAAGTAACTCAGTCTGTAGTGATAGTCCCTCAGTCTAACACAGGCCTTCTACCTATGCATCACAGGTTTGAATCTAACTCACACCGAATGAAATTGAAAATTTTCTAAGTGGATTTTCACTTGATTGATGTATGTGGAAGAGTTGTCAGGTACTGGCCGAAGGTTGACGGTTTCCTATGTCAAAAGAGGATTTTTGCCACAAACATAAGAATGTAGAAGGTTGCCACAAACATAAGAATGTAGAAGGTTGCCACAAACATAAGAATTTAGAGCGTTGCCACAAACATAAGAATATAGAGGGCTGCCACAAACATAAGAATTTAGAGCGTTGCCACAAACATAAAAATGTAGAAGGTTGCCACAAACATAAGAATATAGAGGGCTGCCACAAACATAAGAATTTAGAGCGTTGCCACAAACATAAGAATTTAGAGCGTTGCCTCAAACATAAGAATGTAGAAGGTTGTCGCAAACATAAGATTGTAGAGGGTTACCACAAACATAAGAATGTAAAGCGTTGCCTCAAACATAAAAATGTAGAAGGTTGCCACAAACATAAGAATGTAGAGGGTTGCCACAAACATAAGAATTTAGAGGGTTACCACACACATAAGAATGTAGAGGGTTACCACAAACATAAGAATGTAGAGGCTTACCACAAACATAAGAATGTAGAGGGTTGCCATGAACATAAGAATGTAGAGGGTTGCCACAAGCATAAGAATTTAGAGGGTTACCACAAACATAAGAATGTAGAAGGTTGCCACAAACATAAGAATGTAGAGGGTTACCACAGACATAAGAATGTAAAGCGTTGCCACAAACATAAGAATGTAGAGGGTTGCCGCAAACATAAGATTGTAGAGGGTTACCACAAACATAAGAATGTAAAGCGTTGCCTCAAACATAAAAATGTAGAAGGTTGCCACAAACATAAGAATGTAGAGGGTTGCCACAAACATAAGAATTTAGAGGGTTACCACACACATAAGAATGTAGAGGGTTACCACAAACATAAGAATGTAGAGGCTTACCACAAACATAAGAATGTAGAGGGTTGCCATGAACATAAGAATGTAGAGGGTTGCCACAAGCATAAGAATTTAGAGGGTTACCACAAACATAAGAATGTAGAAGGTTGCCACAAACATAAGAATGTAGAGGGTTACCACAGACATAAGAATGTAAAGCGTTGCCACAAACATAAGAATGTAGAGGGTTGCCACAAACATTAGAATGTAGAAGGTTGCCACAAACATAAGAATGTAGAAGGTTGCCACAAACATAAGGATGTAGAGGGTTGCCACAAATATAAGAATGTAGAGGGTTGCCATGAACATAAGAATGTAGAGGGTTGCCACAAGCATAAGAATTTAGAGGGTTACCACAAACATAAGAATGTAGAGGGTTGCCATGAACATAAGAATGTAGAGGGTTGCCATGAACATAAGAATGTAGAGGGTTGCCACAAACATAAGAATGTAGAGGGTTGCCACAAACATAATAATCTAGCCTTTAGTCACAAACAAAATAATATAGACGTTTTTCACAATCAAAAGAATGTAGACGTTTTTCACAAACAAAAGTTTCACCAATGGGTCGCGGGTTCGAATCCCACTCAGTCCCCAAAAATTGGAAAATTTTCTGACTGGGTTTTCACTCGCACGACCTATGTGGGATGGTTGCCAGTTACCAACAGAAGGTCGTGGGTTTCCTCCGGGCAGAGAGCCCGGTTTCCTCCAACAATAAAACTGGCAACGCAGCCATATAAGTGAAATAATCTTGAGCGCGGTGTAAAACACCAATCAATCAATCACAAACAAAAGAATGTAGAGGTTTTTCTCAAACAAAAGAACAAAAGAATTTGGAAATTTGTCATAAACAAGAGAATTGAGAGGTTTGCTACAAACAATATATGTAGAGGTTTACCATAAACAATATGTAGAGGTTTGCTACAAACAATATGTAGAGGTTTGCCACCAAAAAGTCTAAAAAGCATAGCCATTTAACGAAAGACTGCAACTCAAATTTTTGAATAACAACTTAACTTTGAAGAGGCATTACCATATTTGTAAGGCTGCGCGAATTTTAAACAGTAGTTCTCAATTTTTAGACCACCATGATCTCATGGTGGTCTTATCAAATCGAAATTCGTCCGTCGTCCGGTGTCCGTCGTCCGGTGTCCGTCGTCCGGTGTCCGTCGTCCGGTGTCTGTAAACTTTTCTTGTGATAGCGATTTCAAGAGACCTACTGGTCGGATCTTCATCAAATTTGATAGACATGTTCCTCTATTTTGTTTGCTCATTTGCATATTAAAATGGCCGTTGGCGGCCATTTTGTGATTTTTACCTACATAGTTTGTGATCGCGGAATCTAGAAAACCACCAGGCCGATCTTGATGAAATGTTTTTCTGTTGGTTCCTCATATGGTCTAGCTGTGCAACATCTATTTTTCTGGGCTCATTTGCATATTATAATGGCCGCTAGGCAACCATTTTGTTTTTCTATTTTTTATCACTTTTCTCTCTTGTGATCGCGATTACAAGAGAATCGCTTGTCGGATCTTCTTTAAATTTCACACGCACGTTCCTCCTATGGTCTAGTTGTGCAACATTTATTTATTTTGCTCTTTTGAATATATCAAAATCGCCGCTGGGCGACCATTTTGTTTTTCTTCTTTTTATCACTTTTCTCCTAAAGTAATTAGAGGATCTTTGTGAAACTTTGTACGCAGGGTAACCATATGGCCTTGTTGCGTACTATGTATTTTTTTGCTCATTTGCATATTGAAATGGCCGCTGGGCGACCATTTTGTTTTTCTTCTTTTTGTCACTTTTCTCGTAAAGTAATGAGAGGATCTTCATGAAACTTTGTACTCAGATTAACCCTATGGCCTCGTTGCGTACTATGTACTTTTTTGCTCATTTGCATATTTAAAATGGCGACCACTGGCCATTTTTTGTTATCACTGTTCCTAAAGTAATGAGAGAATCTTCGTAAAAGTTTGTTCGCCGCTGGGCGACCATTTTGTTTTTCTTCTATTTGTCACTTTTCTCGTAAAGTAAAGAAAGGTTAGGATTTTCGTAAACTAATTTACGCATGTTAGCCCTATGGCCTCGTTGCGCACTATGCACTTTTTTGGTCAGTTGCATATTTAAAATGGCGACCACTGGCCATTTTTTGTTATCACTGTTCCTAAAGTAATGAGAGGATCTTCGTAAAAGTTTGTTCGCAGGTTAACCGTATGGCCTCGTTGCGCATTATGCTCATTTGCATATTCAAAATTGCAGCCGGTAGCTATTTCTGTGATTTCTACCTACATAGTTTGTGATCGCGGAATCAAGAAAACTACCAGGCGGATCTTGATGAATTGTGTCGCTTCCTCATAAGGTCAAGTTACGCAACATGTATTTTTTTCGTCGTAGATGTTTTCATTTAACACATTCCGTACCGCTGTCGTCATATGGCGTTAGAGTGCTAGCCTGCTTCATTACCGAAGACATCGTATGGCGAAAGCAGAAAAGTCGGCTAAAACCCCACTGACGCCGTATGGTTATCTTTTCTTACAACTTCAACTAATTTTGAAAATGAACAAATAAAATCACATGTTGCATCTGTTGGTTGCTTTGTGTTTTGTTTTTCCAATCTTCGAATACGGTAAAAGGGGTTTAATTTACTTTAAAGTACGCGTAATTCAATGACAGCTTCCAACTTTGTCCAAGTTAGAACGGACATTTCAAGCATACGTATATAACAAGAAAATGTTAAATTTGACTATAAAAGCTTGTGGAATTCCTTATATTTACAGCTTCAGATCTTAATATATATTTTTCTTGTCTTCAATATACTGATAGTGAGTGAGATATTTAAATATCTGTGATTAAAAAGTGCTGAAATCTGGTGGTGAAATTAGTTTGCTAGTGCGAGTTCCCGCTGCCAATCATGCGGCCCCTACCAGGCATTTTAAAAAGCTTATCAAGCATGACCCAATTACCTCCGAGCCTGATGACGTCACATAGAATTACGCAAAGCTTTCTGGGTAAAATATACCTCAGTTCGCCATTTTGTTTATTGGTACTTAACAAAAGGTGTTACTTTTTTGGATAACATTGATGACATAACCTGTTTTTATCCACACATTTTTTCTGGTAACTTTACGCCTTTTACGTCTTCTCTTCGATACAGTATTATTTCTTCCGCCATACTTTAAAATTATTTTAACATCCCTCAATCCCCCGAAATGCTTTGCCCGTAATTTCCAAGTGACGTCATCAAGCAATCGGTCAATTAAAGACAAATAAGCTATTTTTGGCACCGAGGATGTTATTTGGAATTTCGGAGTCCAGAGTAGTGATAAAAGTCATGTATCGGAGCTTTTTTAAACCTCAGAGTGAAATTGCAATGCTTGGGTCATTTTAAAACGTATAAAAATCGACTGCTTTCAGATCTCCAAGGGCGACTATAAGAAATAGTTTATCTATGCCTGTTGCGGGGCGCCACGGCTTGTTCGAAGTCGGTAAAATGGCGTTCTCGAATTTGGATTTTAAACGCCTAAATTCTTTCCAAGAATGTAACAATAATATATATTTTTAAAAGAGAGTGTTCCACACTTAAGAAAATCCATATTGTATTTTTCTGAGTTTGAAAGGAAGGAATATTTCAAAATGAAATGAAATACACGGCAACGTACGATAACTATTTTCCCGATCGAACTTTCATTCAGGTACAGCAACTGACAAGTGTAAATGTTATTTACCAATAAAGTAAACTTAAATGTTTTTATTCAATCTTATATTAATACCAAAATGTGCCTGAAGATATTGTTTTATAAGAGTACACTAATTTCTGAAAAATTGCCATTAATTTTTAAACTGACTTTCGTCATGTTTCAATTTTTACTCATCAGACGAGTGATAAGCCCATTCTGCACTTTTCACGGGCTATTTTTGACAGATATACATTATCTTTTGATTTGTAAACAAACACTAACTGCATCTTAGTAACATGTGTACAATCGTTTTGGATTTTGTAAATTTTAGTTGTGCACAGGACTCAAACAAGCGATATCACTGACTGGCCTGTGTGCAAGCACATGTAGCTCCGGTAAGTAGCGTTAATGTGAGGCCTCCTTGAAGAAAGTTGGTTTTGAGTTTTCAGATAACAGGCACTTTCTACCGAAGAAACTTTGTTCTTGTCCAGCCAGCCACCAACTGAAGAAATAAATTTCACATATTAAATTTGCGATCCGTTTACAAGCAGCCTCACTTTCTGATAGTGTTGTATGGTGGTCGCCAAGATCAGTTCACTGATCTCTTGTTTTTGTTAGTTGTTGACATTTTTTTTTTATCTTGGCAAGTCAGTTATCAGGAATCGGTGGACATATCGTAGTAATATTTTTTCTTATACATTTGTAAAAATTTCATTTCAGGACGAGTAGAATTCTACGACCAATATGGTGTTATTTGTGATGTCTTACAGAATCATATGATGGAGATGTTAACACTGGTGGCCATGGATTTACCACAAAATATCTCAAACTCTTCGGACACCAAGAATAAAAAACTGAAGTTCTTGAAACAGATTACACGTGTCAAAAGGCAGTCAATTTTAACCGGACAATATTCTTCTTATATCACTGACAGCATAGAGGAAACTGGCAGACAGAATTTCTCCAGCCTTACACCAACATATGCTGCATCTGTGCTGTTTGTTAACAATCCAAAATGGAAAGGTGTTCCATTTATTCTAGTTTCTGGAAAAAAGCTAAAGGAAAGGACCAGTTATATCCGAATTATTTTCAAAACCAACATTTACCAAACTGCCAACAGTGGGCCATTTTCTATGGAAAGTGGATGTGTTCGGCAAATTGTATTTCATGTTGAACACGGATCCAAATCGACACCGGGAATATTTCTCAGCAAATCCCTCCAAAACATGAAAATGCCAGACAGTATTATTGAAGAGGAAATTGAATTATCTGATGTAGTGTACCAGCAGCCAGCCAAATCCTTATCCTTCTATAAAGTCAAACCTGCACTGGATGCTTATAGTTCCATTATAGTCGATATTGTGGCTGGAAAACATGAAAACTTTGTTGGGTCCCAGCATTTATTGGCTTTATGGGATATCTGGTCAGATGTGCTAAACTCAAAAGCAATGGCCAAACCTCGTATTTATGATCATAAAAACGACTACAAAGAGCTAGATTTTGTACTTTCTGGCCAGAGCTTGAAATATGTTGTCCCACTAAATGAGCCAATTTTTGAAAATTATGAAACATTTCAGCCATCCAGTCAATACACATCTCCGCTTCATAATGCCGCTAAGCCTTCCGAGTTTTTAGGTGGAAAGTTGTTTATAAATGATACTAAATCAGTAATTGTGACTCTAGCTGAAATGATCAAGAAGCGTGTGCAAGAGGCAGTGGGTGACAGAGGGATAGCACATCTTGCTTTATCAGGAGGGAACAGTCCAAAAAAACTCTTCCATGCACTAGCTGAAATGGAACCAGAAATGGATTGGCGTTGGACCCATATCTGGTTAGTAGACGAGCGATGTGTATATCTTAACAGTGAAGAATCTAACTTCAATAGCCTTCAGGAAAACTTGCTCAATTTCATCAGCATTCCATATACTAACATTCATCCTATCCCTGTTGTTATTGCGGGAAAGGTGTGTTCCCCTGTTGACAGGGCTGACCAATTGTACGAGGACACTATCAAATTCCATGTGAAGGATGGTCAGTTTGATGTTGTCGTGTTGGGGTTAGGCGAGGACGGTCATACAGCTTCTCTATTCCCCAACCAATCATCACTTTTAGAACAGCAGCATCTTAGTGTATTTTCTCTCTCTTCTAACGCAGAAAACTCTCGAATAACATTAACATATCATGCAATCAACTCTGCTAGAAGTGTGAACATTCTTGTTACGGGAAAACACAAACACTCTATCCTCCATGAAATTCAGTCTTCACGGGCAGATGGAAATACGTTTCCTATTTTAGGTGTAAAGCCATATCTTGGCAATATCAGTTGGTATATTGATGACCACGCGTTTTGGGGTTGATTGTTCACTGTTTATATTAAAGTGGCATGAGCTGCAAAAATTCACACTTTTTTCATAATTTCTGGTCGTCACGACAGTAAGAGGCTTCGAATACCATCGAACAACTAAATGATTGGCGTTGGAATGAGGCAAATCCATAAAGTATACAGCCTATACGAACCGAAAAAGGTTGGCCACCCTGGCGGAGTTGCCAGGTTTAGTGGGGGAGAAACCCCCGACCTTTGCCAAGTACCTCGAGTAACCGAGTGAAAAATCCACTCATTTGGTCTGAGTGGGATTTGAACCCGCCCCGCATCGATGGATTGATTGTTTGGTGATTTACGCCGCGCTCAAGATTATTTCACTTATATGGCGGCGTTGCCAGTTTTATTGTGGGAGGAAACCGGGCTCTATGCCCGGAGGAAACCCACGACCTTCCGTTGGTAACTGGCAACCACGCATCGATGAAAGATCTGTGTTGGACTGAGGGACGATCGCTCTAACCCATGCACTGGACCACCGAGGCCCTCGAGAAATTCGATAATTTGAGGATAACTAGAGATGATGAAGTTGTGTAAATTATTATAAGCATCATGTGATGTCAAAAGCAACTGCAACATAGAATGTCAATGTGCCATATCGCCCCCCAATAGTATGCCTCCATTATCAGCTAGCAGAGCGATTGTTTGTGCCGCTGACTGGATTTGTTTTCATTAGAATTCGGTAAAATCGTTTACATTTCAGATTCTCTGGACTTCTGAACAACAAGAATTTATTTATAGACGCTAAAGCACACGGACACAGGGAAAATCTTCTTGACCAAAATAACCATGGAAACATGTTCCCCTAGTGTTAATAAAAGGGGAATGTCATATAGACAATAAACGTTGTAATAAACCAAAACCTATGACATTTGATTAGGTTGAAGACAGACAGGAGTTTGTCTTTACTCATTAAATATTCTTTCTGAAATACTTTGTTATATGTTGACAAAGTTGTCGGGTCTTCAGTTATAGCAAGAAGTCGGGTTAACTGAATTTAAGCAAAATATGTAATTATGTCTTGTCCAACATATGTTGGGGAGACATACTGTGGTTGTGCTGTCTGTCGTCTGTCGTCCGTCAACTTGGGGTTGTCTGCAAGATACCAGAACCACTTCGCAGAATTTAATGAAATTTTTATTACAGCTTATTTGTGAGGACTTTAAGAGTTGATCAAGTTTTGGCACCTGTATGCCGGTCCGATCTTTCGTGGGCCTCCGTCAGACAGTGATTCATAGAAATCAAAAGTTGACAAACCAAAAATTTAGTTTTTTATGAGGCCAAATTGAAAAAATTTACCGGTCATTTTAGAGCCATAGTTTAAAGAAAAAATGTTTACAAGCCCAATTGCATTTTGTGTTCGATCTAGTATTTTTACCCAAAAAGATATCTCCAGAACCAGTGGGAGGAATTTGATGAAATTTTAATTACAGCTTATTGGTGAGGATGTTCAGAGTTGATCAAGTTTTGGCGCATGTACACTCGTCCAATCTTCAGTTAGCCTCAAAATCGGATATTTTCATTGGTTGTTGCTTGTCTACAAGATATATCCAGAACCACTTCTAATATGTTTGGAATGCTGATTTTATGGATATCAATGTTTGTATGTTTTTGAACACTAAAACTCACGGACACAGGGAAAAGCATCTTGTGTAAAATAACCAGGGAGACAAGTTTTTTATTGTGTTAAAAAGGGGCATATCATTTAGACCGTTATACCCAATCATAAGTTGTTATAATAAACCACAACCTATAATATTTCATAAGGTTGATGACAGGCAGGAGTTTGACCTTAGTCAGTAGAATTACCTGGAAAAATAATTTGCCAACAAATCATCAAAATGCCTAAAAGCAATACTGCTTTTTACTAAGATAGTCTTTTTTTTTCAAGCGAACGAAGAATTATATTGCAATTTTCAGACCTGGTTTCCTTATCAAGTTTTGGTAATAAAGGGTTGTTCAGCTTCCGTTCTACCATCTCAATATAATCCTGTCTAGACATACATGTAATAATTATTGTCGAGCAGGTTTTATAACGATATATGTTTTGATTTCCCCTTAGCTTACTTAAAGCAAGACGTTCTGAATTAGTAACGGTTATGTTGGTTTCTAGGATTAGCTAAATATTTGTATACGTAGACTTCAAATCTATAGAGGAACTAAAATCACATCACGTGGAATGGTTTTCTCGGATATTTTGGCCAACAAATCATCAGTATTTTTCATAAAGCTAGGATGCCGATTCTTTATAGGCTTTAGGTAGTAATCAATTAGGTATGATACTCTATAACTTTCACAACCACAATCCGAGATAAAAGGATGCTCTGGGACATTGAAGGCCATTTTTCAGTCGGTTTGTAAAGCTAGGATGCCGATTCTTTATAGGCTTTAGGTAGTAATCAATTAGGTATGATACTCTATAACTTTCACAACCACAATCCGAGATAAAAGGATGCTCTGGGACATTGAAGGCCATTTTTCAGTCGGTTTGTGAGTTTTCTGAAGAATATATAGAAGACTTCGACTGGTCGCAGTCGGTCTGTTTGGTGCAGAGAATATTCAGTACTCGACGTTTGCACACAGACGGGCATATCGAACATTCAGTACTCGACGTTTGCAAACAGACGGGCATATCGAACTTTCAGTACTCGACGATTGCAAACAGACGGGCGTATCGAACATTCATGCAGTACTCTACGTTTGCAGACAGAGGGGCATATCGGACTTTCAGTATTCGACGTTTGCACACAAGCGGACAAATCGAACTTTCAGTACTCGACGTTTGCACATAAGCGGGCAAATCGAACTTTCAGTACTCGACGGTTGCACACAGACGGGCAAATCGAACATTCAATATTTGGAGTTTGCACACAAAGCGGGCTAACAGAACTTTCAGTACTCGACGTTTGCACACAGACGGGCATATCGAACATTCAGTACTTGGAGTTTGCACACAGGCGGGCAAACAAAACTTTCAGTACTCGACGTATGCACACAGCCGGGCAAATTGAACATTCAGCACTCGTTTTAACACAGGCGGGCAAATCGTAGTCCAGAATCATCGTGTCACAGACAAGATTTCTCGGGTATAGGGCCAACGTACGAAACTGGATCCTTTGCTTTTAATAGACACCCTTTAAGCAGATCCCAGTGTTAGTCGGCTTTGTATATGTCGGCCATGCATTGAAGTTCATGTATAAGATTATAATTTTAAAATTTATTTTAGTCAAGATTTCCGCTTTGCCCGCATGATTTAGTATTCATAAATCTAAGATATATAGACGTGTATAGCGACCAGAACATCATACTCTTCGTGTCTTTGTGTTCTTATTTTCGCACAGAAGTTTCTACACTTTCGTTTTGTACGGCCACTTCTAATTTGTATCGGGACTTTTTTTAGTAAAAAAATACAATCCATTTTCTGGTGTAAGAATCTTGTCTTGCACTACAATAAAGCCAACACAATTCTCTCTTTGATATATGGATAATATCTGTCGATACTCACTTGGGACTGAACTAGATTTTATTCAGGAACCAATTTGTGTTTTTAATACGTGTCGGTTTCAATATGTTCCTTTAAATAGACAGATTATTGCTTGAAACACACAATAAATGCACAGTTGTGTACAGGAAAACAGAATTTTTGTTCCTGTGTCTACCAGGTTATATTTTTCGAACTGCTCTACAAGATTCCACTATTGGCTGATGTAGCATAATGCATCACAAATCCTCTTAGATATGCCCTCCATGAATTAGATTAGATTCTTCAGTCATTACTATAGGGCTTGTGAAAGGTCAAAAGAACCCGTTTTTGTTTTCCATCAACCAAAATTGCCTTGTTAACTGTTGAAGATATAATAATAGTTTTATAAGTTTTGATAATTTGAAAAGCAAAATCTTTTCAATGTTTTATGACAGTCTATTGAACACGAACTTGATTTCATGGTTCAAACTAGATTATATTGTTTATAGCACAGCGTGTATTTTCATTGCTAATGATACATTGGCTACATACAATCTGGTCCTAAAACTGTGTTTAAACAGATATAACCCATCGAAGAGATTTTAACGCGCGTGGAGTCACTATTATGATTACAAATAAACATGGGGTATACATATCCCTTATTTATCTGAACTGATTGTTGTTCCGAGTGTGCTAACCCATTTATTGGGGTTAAAAGGGGTGGAATTCGCTGATTATAACCCACTGGTAAAACCAATTAGCCCCGCCAATATTACTAAAAAGGTGTCGTGTAGAGATGTTATTGCCTACTTATAAGATACACGATGTTGTCAATTTGATCATAGTAACCCTCTTGCAGAGTGCTTCTGGCGGTAGAATAGAGCCGGTTTACAGGTCATTATATAGCCAGGAAGACAGAGGGATGAGACATGGCCGCAAGCATCCGTCTCCAACACACGTTACCTCGGTATAATGAACTCACACATAGGCGCTACTATAGGCAATCAGAAATCTGGATTCAGAAAATACAGAAATCGTAAAACTTACCAACTGGATAGTATAAAACACAAGATTTTGACAAACTCAGTTGTGGACAACTAACCGTTTTATTTTGAATCGCGAACATTGTTTATATGCTTATTTTTAGATTGGGTTTTAAATGAAGCCACAACAGAGCACACCCGGTATGATCATTTACCCCCCCCCCCCACTCTACCCCAACTCCCTACTCACACACTATCTGTTGCATTTTACTTTAATTTAAAGAGGTAATAACGACGTATATATATGCTTATGGTAGTTAGAATACAGACCTATAAGAGGATTGCATATGGCGCGGATATATTAACAATCCCCAAAACAGCAAATTAATTATAAACCAGCTGTGCTTTGCTCGTCGAATAGAAGCTAACAAGCGATTTTGACTTTGTTATAGGCAATGTTATAAAAGCAGAGAGGTGTTTCTAAGCTCTAGTGGATTCTCTAATGTTGAGATGCCTCCAAAAATTAAAACAGAATGTTTCATTTATTCATCAGCGGTCAACAAAGTTCAGACATTCGTTTGGGAAATGTTTTATCAAAATATAACTATTTAAACCCATCCTGGTTTAACAAACTGACGTCAATAGTCTTTATTGTGTGCATTGTAGCTGCAACTGAAATATATAATGAAACTGCACTAGTACATTGTTTGCGATGCGTAACCCATAATGCAGTTATGAAAACGATCTGTATTTGCAAACCAAACTGTCGTCCATTCTATTTCTTTGATAGGCCAAGTACACAGTCCTTGTATGTTGTAAATGATGGATCAAACAAACACTTATATGTCAGCTCTGGTCCGAAAACTTCCCCACAATATTCACACGTCTTGGAGAACTTCTCCATTGTCTGCCCGGGGGGTGGGGCCCTATTGGACGATAAAATATGAAATAATATTAATCTACAACAGACAACATAAAAACGTTTCACACGTGCAAAACAATTTGGTCAACATTCTCTCTTTACCAGGTAGACCACGTAGACCACATTTCCTGAACCGTTCCTCTGTAATTTCCAGAAACTTACAGCATTCGTAAAGAAGTACACAGGCTTTGTCGTGATTTAAATTTACCTTGGTTTTAGTGAGAGACCTTGTAAGTGGATCAATTGGGTTTATAATATTTAATGGCGTGCCATAATTCAAGAATTTTGTATTTGTATTTCTATTCAATAACTTTAATGTTTTGTTCTGCTTCCTGTCGACTTTAATATAGGAAATAGTTCAAGCAGTAAAAGTTTATCCTAAAAACATATAAAATGATACAGCTTAAGGTTTCGTCATCTTTTATTTTAATTCTTTTGGATAAAACACTGTTGATTTAGGGCCGAAGTTTTCGATTGTCATTTTATTGTTTCATTGATGTTTGACGCCACAAGCAACATTTGTATATGGGAAGTGGGTGGAAGGAGAAAAACAGGGTATAGCATTGAAGGTTATCTGATAGTTATTTAGACCTTATTGAATATCATTTGGCTCTTATTGTCTGTCACTAGGGCATATTGGCTGTTAATTAGACCTTATTGACTGTCATTTTAGACCTTATTGACTGTCATTTTAGACCTTATTGACTGTCATTTAGACCTTATAATGACTGTCATTATAGACCTTATTACTATTCACCATAGGCAATTCATTGTCATTTTGATCTCCCTCATTGGCATTTATTTTAAGGCCAGTTCAAACTGTGCGATTTATGGTACCAACTTGCAGGATGCGATTAAAATAGATGCTTTTAGTTGGTTGATACGATTTGTCAACCAATCAAATGCATCCATTTGAATCGCATGCTACAAGTCGGTACTACAAATCGCACAGTAAGAACAAACCTTTATTGACTTGCTGGGTCATTAGGAGTAGGTTGATTGTTTGGTGTTTTACGCCACCTTCAAGATTATTTCACTAATATGGCGGTGTTGCCAGTTTTATTGTGGGAGGAAACCCACGTGGTAACTGGCAAACATCCCACATAGGTCGCTAGAGTTTTTTGGGGGACTGAGTGGGATTCGAACCCGCGACCATTTAGACTAGAGAGATTCTAAGGCAAAGAGAAATTGTGCCCCTTTTTCGTGAAATTGAAATATCTGGAAATTGGTGAAGAACACAAATAATGAATTCCATAAAAAAAACTGTTCATTTTAATATATAGTACTGGTCTTACCTGATGTGTCTCTGTAGAAGTTTACTGGCAAATATCTGACTGATACATACCACACATAAGAAGGTCACTAATGCTGTTGTGGAATGTGGCTTCATCTGTAATAGACGAATGATTTATGACAGTTTAACATTCTCCTAAGCAGATTAAGTAGCCTTACATGGAGGAAGGATAGTGTATTGACAGTTTTATTAGGATTCATGGAGCAGAACTTTTCCCGACTCACCAAGACCAAGTATCATAGTCTGTATTGAGAACCTAGACAATGACAATGTAATAAATTCCTAAGATTCTCTTTTGTTCTGAAAACGAGGGGAAAAGTCTCTTAGTCCATTCCATCGGAAGAGTTATACGTTCTACATGTTAACGACAGTCACCACAAAGATACATGTTAACGACAGTCACCACAAAAATACATCGACCTGGCCGAGAAAACACAAGAGAGACCTTTCCCAATCTGGGGCCTGTTTCACAAAGCGGCGTAGATGTATTTTTGCGTTACTTTCCTACTAACGTATCTCTACAGTATGGGTTGCTATGGCAGTTACGTGAAAACTTACGCTTCGCCGCTTTGTGAAACAGGGCCCTGAACAGTAAAAACTAAGGGCGCTTATTTAGAACACATTTCGTGAGGACATAATAATTGCCAGGTTTAGTGTTCTTCAGGACGGATACTTATTCCCGCTTGTGTAATAACTTATTAACGGTAAGAGTAGTAGCATGAACACGTCATTCTGCTATATGTATATTGGGATGAACACACCAACCCTGACATCCATAATTTTCAAAATTCACGTAATATGATATGGAAAATCATTATTTTGTCAACTCAGATGGGTTTACACATATATTGGATGGATTAGTTACAGTCTTTACATATAGAAGAAGTGCCAAACATTATGTTTTTGCTCAAATTTAATTTTTGGGTACAAGATTATTTATAATACATATTTGACAGTGTATTTATTATAATGTCAAATTTATATTCTGGTGAATAAAATCAATCAATGACATGACTATATATGCTTTTGTTCCTAGATGTGGCTATCGTTACATAATTATTTATGGTAAACCTCTACTAACCAGCTTCCAAAATATGATAGTTTTTTTTCATAAATATTGATTTTCCACGGGCAAGTTTTTTGTCCTTACGTTGAGTTTATCTTGAAGTGGCATGAGCTGTCAAAATGTGGATGTTTTTCCAGTAAAACAATATTTTGATATTAATAGTTATTTTTCTTAAAGAGTACACATTAGAAGCTTTTTCGTGCTACTATATTCGTGAGAATATATGAACTTAATACTAGTAACACTATTTCGATTCGTACAGGCCACAGATTTCCCTTATTCCAACGTCAATCATTTAGTTTTTTTCGATCAACTTATTTTATTAAAGTTGCATGAGCTGCCAAAATTCACACTTTTTTTTATAATTTCTGATCGTCCCGACAGTACGAGGCTTTGATGGCCATCGAAAAACTAAATGATTGGCGCTGGAATGAGGGAAATCTAATAAGTCTATGGCGTATACGAACCGAAATAATGTCCAAAAAGTAAACAAAATTTAAATAACCGGGACCATTCATTGATTCTAAGCCAAAGTTGGTTCAAAACAATACTTTATCGTTCATTCTCGAGACTAAAAAGCTTCTGAATTATACGTCTTGAGAAAAATAGCCAATAATTTCAACATTCTGTTTTAACGTCAAAATATCTACAGTTTGGCAGCTCATGCCACTTTAAATACCAGAATACCCACTGGTAAGTACCGTATGACGAGAAAGTTTGTTATCCTTGGGGGAACGAGAATGTAATGATTTAGAAATTCATTATCCTTTCCCATTTATTGTAATTCATGTTTTGTGCTACATTTCTTCGGGTCAAAAAGCCCGGTTTCCTACCCACAAAACTTGACATTGCCACCATATAAGTGCAATAATCTTGAGCGAAAATCATCAATCAAACAAAAACCTCGGTGCTGGCAATAGTTCATGTTATACCTTTTCGCTCTGTTCAAAACTCGGAATACATATCCTCTCACTAAACCGTATTTGTTTCCAATTAATTTTGTTTTCACGAATGCCCTCTGCGTTCTTTTCAATGATTGTGTCTGTGTTGTGGACGTTATTACCAAGAAGGTATATCGGTATAAGCTATTGGCTCGCAGAATTACATAATCTCTTAACTATATTGTAAGTTTACATTCATTACTTTTCCATGAAGTGGAATGGACATTTTATTATATAGGAGAGTATAAACACGCATTAACCAGGGTATCACTGAGTTTAGTTCGATCCAGCATACAGGCACATCCCCGTCTATCAAATGTCACTCAACCCCTCATGTCATGATTAAGCAGGAAATCGTTTATCCTTATTGCAACTAGCTTTTCAATGATCTTACTAAAACAGGGTAAGACCGATATTCTGCAGTAATAGGTTAACCCTTAACGTAACTAAAACACAATTTATGTTAATAAACCCAAAGAAAACGAACAGGGCTAAAGAAATAAGGGTTGTCCTTAATAAGATTAATCTGAAACAGACTAACTCGTATAAATTTCTAGGTGTTTTTTTCAATGATAGATTAAATTGGCAAACTCATATTCACGAAATTAGTAAGAAGATCACCAGAAACATAGGCGTCCTGAATCACTTAAAGCAATGTCTAAACAAAAAGAGCCTATTCATACTTTATTATTCTTTCATTTTTCCCTATATGAATTATTGTAATGTTGTCTGGGGGAAGACTTTTCCAACCCATTTAAGACCTATTGAATTGTTACAAAAAAGAGCAGTTAGGATCATCTCTATGGCCCATAAATATGCCCATACCGCACCACTATTTAAGAAATTAAATATTCTCCCTCTAGATAAGCTAAATTGCTCTCACCTGTTGAGAATGGCTCATGTTTTTATTCACCGTATAGCCCAACTACCCCTAAAGATGCAGGCATTATTTACCCGATTATCTACAGTCCATCGTTATCCAACAAGAAATGTGGACCTAAACTTATATCGTCCAATATATCGCTCAACCCACTCCTTTTACTTTGTCCGTTCGTCCGTTCCCCAAAACTGGAATACACTCCCCCGAAACCTAAAACAACTTATATCGCCATCCATGTTCAAATCACATCTGAAAATCCACCTCTTGAAAGATTTATAGCACATGTAATTATTATAGAACCTGCAGGTTACAAAAACAGTAGAAGCCTCGCTGATAGTAAAAGAAAAATAATTCCTTAGTTCTTTCCAAATAACTCACCTTTTTCTTTATACAATGAGAAGACTACTTTATTTATTTCCTACAATGTTAACATTACAATTAATTTTATAATGGGATAAAACAAGCCCCCTGGGGTTTTCATCCCGCCAGATATTTTTTCTGAATGTTTCATGTTAAATGTCATTTATGTTAAATGTTCTGTATATATCCTTGTTAAAACTGGTGAATAAAATGAAATGAAATATAGGAGAGTATAAACACGCATTAACCAGAGTATCACTGAGTTTAGTTCGATCCAGCATACAGGCACATCCCCGTCTATCAAATGTCACTTCATATGCTCTCTGCTGCAACACGTATACTTGTATAATAGAATCCCATATGATAAAACCAATGCGTACGGTCAACCTATAGAAAGCGCCTGGTCACTTACATGTAATCCACTTTAAAGTGGCATGAGCTGCCAATATTCACACTTTTTTCATAATTTCTGATCGTCACGACAGCAAGAGGTTTTGAAGACCATCGAATAACTAAATGATTGGCGTTGGAATGAGGAAAATCCATACAGTATGTGGCCTGTACGAACCGAAAACGTGTTCGAAAAGTAAACAAAATTTATATAACCGGGACGACCATTCATTCATTCTAAGCCAAAGTTAGTTCAAAACAATACTTTATCGTACATTTTAGATACTAGAAGTATTAAAAAGCTTCTGAATTATACAACTTGAGAAAAATAGCTAATAATTTCAACATTCTGTTTAAACGTCAAAATATCAACACTCATGCCACTTTCAGCTTGATTTTGGGTACAAATCAATTAAATTCTTAATTCGCACAATAAACCAGTTTTGATTTTTTAACATTATACGTTGCAATGTGCAAAAAACAATCAAGAATAGTAGGCCTACTTATATAGCACCACATATAGCGCAACAAACAGATCTATGGTCATCATATTGTTTTTAACTAGTTCTCATTTGAACCTGTAAATTAATGACCATAATAAAAAATGGTTTTCAAGAAATCCGTTAATTACCGGTCATTATACACAGTTTTGTTCCATGTGGATCAATCTACTCTCTATGCTGTTTTTGTGGCAATATACATCCTTATGTTGAAGGGTATTTATGTTACAAACTCACACGCACATGGTATTTATGTTACAAACTGGCACGCTTTTCTCTGAATTGTAATTAGTTCTCTTCACTGAGAATGAAGCAGCCTTAAATCACAAGTGAGATTCTTTGGGGACAAGTAATCGCCTTACCTAGACACAATCTTCACGGCCCAATAAATAGGTATTGAAAATAGTTATGCCTGAAATAAATCCTTTACGACTTAGAGGACTAATCATTTAGGAGGCATCTTCGTGGTAAATTAATAAACGCAACCTTCAAGCTGTGAAAAATAAACAATAGCTGACTAACATTATCCTCAAAAACACCATCATATCGGCTGTCACTCAATGTACGTGGGAAATCGTACATGTGGGTCCCCTCCCTTTTCAAGAGGAAAAATATAAATCCAAATATAAGTAGAACCTCATTTGTTTCGGCTAAGCTGAAATTACAATTAATATGTCCTGAATACGGCCAATAGAGAAGGAACTGTGACCTCTTACTGTAATTAAGTTATACGTTTTACAATGCTGAAATCTGAACAGAAAAGGCAATTTCTCAAAAATTCCAATACCATATGTCTTTATGCATTTAGTCAACGATCTTCATGTGTATACTGATCTGAACCCTAGCATGTTGCTTAGTCAGTTAAAACAAAGACAAGGGGTCCCTCTCTTTAATAAAGTTGTTTGTCTAATTCCCAGCGAATAGCTAACCGATAGACCAAAATAAGGCCTACAGGTAGACTGGATAATTACTTCCTTTACAACAAGGACACATTACGACAATTTGAACAACACACTTCAGAACACCCTACGTCTTCGCAATCCATTTCAGACAGTCAACTACCATGCACCCTCAATGCTACAGCCAATTGTTCCCTACGTCTTCGCAATCCATTTCAGACAGTAAACTACCATGCACCCTCAATGCTACAGCCAATTGTTCCCTACGTCTTCGCAATCCATTTCAGATAGTCAACTACCATGCACCCTCAATGGTACAGCCAATTGTTCCCTACGTCTTCGCAATCCATTTCAGATAGTCAATTACCATGCACCCCCAATGCTACAGCCAATTGTTCCCTACGTCTTCACAATCCATTTCAGATAGTCAATTACCATGCACCCCCAATGCTACAGCCAATTGTTCCCTACGTCTTCACAATCCATTTCAGACAGTCAATTACCATGCACCCCCAATGCTACAGCCAATTGTTCCCTACGTCTTCACAAACAATTTCAGATAGTCAATTACCATGCACCCCCAATGCTACAGCCAATTGTTCCCTACGTCTTCACAATCCATTTCAGATAGTCAATTACCATGCACCCCCAATGCTACAGCCAATTGTTCCCTACGTCTTCACAATCCATTTCAGATAGTCAATTACCATGCACCCCCAATGCTACAGCCAATTGTTCCCTACGTCTTCACAATCCATTTCAGACAGTCAATTACCATGCACCCCCAATGCTACAGCCAATTGTTCACTACGTCTTCACAATCCATTTCAGATAGTCAATTACCATGCACCCCCAATGCTACAGCCAATTGTTCCCTACGTCTTCACAATCCATTTCAGATAGTCAATTACCATGCACCCCCAATGCTACAGCCAATTGTTCCCTACGTCTTCACAATCCATTTCAGATAGTCAATTACCATGCACCCCCAATGCTACAGCCAATTGTTCCCTACGTCTTCACAATCCATTTCAGATAGTCAATTACCATGCACCCCCAATGCTACAGCCAATTGTTCCCTACGTCTTCACAATCCATTTCAGACAGTCAATTACCATGCACCCCCAATGCTACAGCCAATTGTTCCCTACGTCTTCACAATCCATTTCAGATAGTCAATTACCATGCACCCACAATGCTACAGCCAATTTTTCCCTACGTCTTCACAATCCATTTCAGATAGTCAATTACCATGCAGCCCCAATGCTACAGCCAATTGTTCCCTACGTCTTCACAATCCATTTCAGATAGTCAATTACCATGCACCCCCAATGCTACAGCCAATTGTTCCCTACGTCTTCACAATCCATTTCAGACAGTCAATTACCATGCACCCCCAATGCTACAGCCAATTGTTCCCTACGTCTTCACAATCCATTTCAGATAGTCAATTACCATGCACCCCCAATGCTACAGCCAATTGTTCCCTACGTCTTCGCAATCCATTTCAGACAGTCAACTACCATGCACCCTCAATGCTACAGCCAATTGTTCCCTACGTCTTCGCAATCCATTTCAGATAGTCAACTACCATGCACCCTCAATGCTACAGCCAATTGTTCCCTACGTCTTCGCAATCCATTTCTGACAGTCAACTACCACGCACCCTCAATGCTACAGCCAATTGTTCCCTACGTCTTCGCAATCCATTTCTGACAGTCAACTACCACGCACCCTCAATGCTACAGCCAATTGTTCCCTACGTCTTCGCAATCCATTTCAGATAGTCAACTACCATGCACCCTCAATGCTACAGCCAATTGTTCCCTACGTCTTCGCAATCCATTTCAGACAGTCAACTACCATGCGCCCTCAATGCTACAGCCAATTGTTCCCTACGTCTTCACAATCCATTTCTGACAGCCAATTACCATGCACCCTCAATGCTACAGCCAATTGTTCCCTACGTCTTCACAATCCATTTCTGACAGTCAACTACCATGCACCCTCAATGCTACAGCCAATTGTTCCCTACGTCTTCGCAATCCATTTCAGATAGTCAACTACCCTGTACCCTCAATGCTACAGCCAATTGTTCCCTACGTCTTCGCAATCCATTTCAGATAGTCAACTACCCTGTACCCTCAATGCTACAGCCAATTGTTCCCTACGTCTTCGCAATCCATTTCTGACAGTCAACTACCACGCACCCTCAATGCTACAGCCAATTGTTCCCTACGTCTTCGCAATCCATTTCAGATAGTCAACTACCATGCACCCTCAATGCTACAGCCAATTGTTCCCTACGTCTTCACAATCCATTTTAAATTGAGTTTAACTAAACATGCTTTTTGTATAAAGGAATTGTTTGATTTCCACCTTATTTTCTACAAATTGCACCCCCCCCCCCCCCCCCCCCAAAAAAAAAGAAGGTAGAAACCGTACTATAGATATGATCGTAATACAATTTGAGAGTGATTCCTGTCAAATATGTGCGATCGTATTCTTATTTTTCGAAAGTGATGTCTTTTATGAACATCAGCAAATAATACCATTGAAGCCAAATCAGTCTTTCACTTAAAAGTTTGAAACTAAATGTACTTATTTCATGCGACAAATACAAAGAGCATGTTGGAAATACGTGCAGCGGGATGATTTCAAAGCAAGTGTTTCACTCAGCCTATCATCATGTGTGCGAAATGTAGGCCCCCTAACCCAATAACCCGTAGCTATGTACTTTCAATCCTTTTGGCCTGAAGCTACACCTAAATCTGAACCTCCTTCTAATGACACCCAATTTTCTGACTTCTTTTTTAACGAAAAAATAGCATTATTTGTGAAACTCATGCCCCATTAAAAAAGAGAGAGACGACTTTCTATCTGAATATACGCCTCACATTTGGAAGTTTTCATCATTGCTATAGTCTCATAAATGTGCGCTAAAATAATACTAAGAAGTTATAGAAAATCTAAAAGGCGACCCAGTTGGTTTAATTTCGATTGCAGTTTCGGTTTGCCAGTATGTAAACTGTGGGCTTGTTAGATTCCCCCTCTTAATGTCAGCTTTTCATTATTACTAGAAATCAGAATTATTTAAGGTAGTTTTTAGAGTTAACAAAAAAATCTTACGAGTTTATGGTTTCAAATAATTTAGTTCCTCAGTGAAAAGCATTATGGAACTAAATGAACTTTGATTTCTAAATCTTACCTTTCCTTTATTCTGAGGTGAAGATATTTCCGCTGTACTGTTATTGGCACTCCTATAATTCCTGATAAAAAGAAAAATGAAGAAAATCAATAACCAGTATAGTCAGACTAACGAAGATAATCTGAAGGAATTTGAATACTTAGTTAAAGTAATACAACTGCCTTTTGGATAGTCACAAAAATACAATTTAATATCCGGGCTGAATAACAATATCTATGATGAAATCGGCACAGAATATTACACTAAGCAGAGCGGAGCTTACCTGAGGAAGTGAACGATATGAAGCAGTACTTGTCTGCCAGTTTTATAGACTGTTCCCTCCCTCCTTAGGGAGACACAACCCCATGATTAATTATCTCTTAATAAGCCCCCATCGCCGCCCAACTTGGAAGTAAAGCTTCCGTCACTAATCGCATTGGCTTTTGCGTGCAGTATAGTTGAGTAGAAGTAGTAACGGTTTGTTCACGCTACCCGCCAATCAGCTGTCCGGATTTTCCCTCACAGACAGTTCAACATAAGAGTCCATTTGGAATCCAAGAATTATTATGAAGTGAGAGGATGGGCCTCAACTTGTCCATATCCGTTTCTTCTCTGATTTCTTTCCAAAACGGCTTCGATGGAATAGCCGCTGCTGAATTCTCTAGTGAGTCGACCATCAGGGACATTTCACTGATGGGATCTGTCAGACATTCTTAAAGCAATAAGAACCGACAAGAGACATGTTAACCTTAAAACTAAACATTAATATCGACCTCAAACATCCATCCCCTTTTTTAAAAAGCATCTAGTCGACACAAGCCGATTTTGAGACTTTTAAGCCAATTTCTGCATATTTTGTGAGAGTAAAAAAATCTGAAGAAAACTCTTTACACTGAAGCAAACCAAAGTATGTACTAGTTTGATTGCTCTAGAAACAGCAACATCTGACTAAAACATATTCTTTGTCCCTATTTGACTATCAACCTATCTTTTACATAATAGTTATTTTTGCAATAAAGTTGTAACGTTAGTGGATTGTCACACATTCAATCTTCCAACGATAGCAGATTGAATAAAGGGACTACTTTGAGAAAACAAATTAGGTAAAATTTTACATTATAGAATAGATTTTAATTACCCTATTTTTGTTGTAATGACGACGGGGCCTCCGTGGCTCAGTGAGTAGAGCGTTGGACGCTCAATCCGAACAACCTTCCACAAATGGATCGCGGGTTCGAATCCCACTCAGTCCAAAAAAAATTGGAAAATATTCTGACTGGGTTTTCACTCGAACGACCTATGTGGGAAGGTTGCCAGTTACCAACGGAAGGTCGTGGGTTACTCCGGGCATACAGCACCGTTTCCTCCCACAATAAAACTGGAAACGCCGCCATATAAGTTAAATAATCTTGAGTGCGGCGTAAAACACCAAACAATCAATCAATCAATGTAATGACGAAGATTACTATATTAGACAGTTGTCCAAGACACAGCACATGCAGATTTGTCATGGATTCCATTCATTGTAGTATTTAGTGCGCAGGAAAAAAAAACTATCAATCAATCAATCAAATCCAGTAATTTGGCATTCTTTTATATCCACCATACGGTTTTATTATTTCTTCTTTAATTAACATATTTGAATTTTATATAAATTTTACAAGAAAACTTTTACAAGAAAGTTGTCCGAGTGCTGATGATCAGATGATAGGCTTAGAACTTCAGAGATAAGATTTTTTTTATATAGCCGAATTCCAGGACTGATTAAATGTGAAATACGATACCCCCTATCCTGAATGGTTGAACGTTAACTTCGATACCCTCTATCCTCAATGGTTGGACGTTAAATGCGATACCCCCTATCCTCAATGGTTGGACGTTAAATGTAATACCCTCTATCCTCAATGGTTGGACGTTAAATGTAATACCCTCTATCCTCAATGGTTGGACGTTAAATGCGATACCCCCTATCCTCAATGGTTGGACGTTAAATGCGATACCCTCTATCCACAATGGTTGGACGTTAAATGCGATATCCCCTATCCTCAATGGTTGGACGTTAAATACGATACCCTCTATCCTTAATGGTTGGACGTTAGCTTCGATACCCTCTATCCTGAATGGTTGGACGTTAGCTTCGATACCCTCTATCCTCAATGGTTGAACGTTAGTTTCGATACCCTCTATCCTCAATGGTTGAACGTTAGCTTCGATACCCTCTATCCTGAATGGTTGGACGTTAAATGCGATACCCCCTATCCTCCATGGTTGGACGTTAAATGCGATACCCCCTATCCACAATGGTTGAACGTTAGCTTCGATACCCCCTATCCTCAATGGTTGAACGTTAGCTTCGATACCCTCTATCCTCAATGGTTGAACGTTAGCTTCGATACCCTCTATCCTCAATGGTTGGACGTTAGCTTCGATACCCTCTATCCTCAATGGTTGGAAGTTAAATGCGATACCCCCTATCGTTAATGGTTGGACGTTAAATGCGATACCCCCTATCGTTAATGGTTGGACGTTACATGCGATATCCCCTATTCTCAATGGATCGACTTTAAATGCGATACCCGGTATCCTGAATGGTTGAAAATTGAATGCGATACCCTCTAATCTCAATGGTTGGACGTTAGCTTCGATACCCTCTATCCTCAATGGTTGGACGTTAAATGCGATATCCCCTATCCTCAATGGTTTAACGTTAACATCGATACCCCCTATCCACAATGGTTGGACGTTAAATGCGATACCCTCTATCCTCAATGGTTTAACGTTAAATGCGATACCCGATATCCTCAATGGTTGGACGTTAAATGCGATACCCCCTATCGTCAATGGTTGGACGTTAAATGCGATACCCTCTATCCTCAATGGTTTAACGTTAAATGCGATACCCGATATCCTGAATGGTTGGACGTTAAATGCGATACCCTCTATCCACAATGGCTGGACGTTAAATGCGATACCCCTATCCATAATGGTTGGATGTTAAATGCGATACCCCCTATCCACAATGGTTGGACGTTAAATGCGATACCCCCTATCCTCAATAGTTGAACGTTAAATGCGATACCTGATATCCTCAATGGTTGGACGTTAAATGCGATACCCTCTATCCTCAATGGTTGGATGTTAAATGCGATACCCCCTATCCAAAATGGTTGAACGTTAAATGCGATACCCGATATCCTGAATGGCTGGACGTTAAATGCGATACCCTCTATCCTCAATGGTTGAACGTTAAATGCGATACCCGATATCCTGAATGGTTGGACGTTAAATGCGATACCCTATATCCTCAATAGTTGAACGTTAAATGCGATACCCGATATCCTCAATGGTTGGATGTTAAATGCGATACCCTCTATCCTCAATGGTTGAACGTTAAATGCGATACCCTCTATCATCAATAGTTGGATGTTAAATGCGATACCCTCTATCCTCAATGGTTGGACGTTAAATGTGATACCCTCTATCCTCAATGGTTGAACGTTAAATGCGATACCCTCTATCCCCAATGGTTGGACGTTAAATGCGATACCCTCTATCCTCAATGGTTGGACGTTAAATGCGATACCCTATATCCTCAATGGTTGGATGTTAAATGCGATACCCTCTATCCTCAATGGTTGGACGTTAAATGCGATACCCTCTATCCTCAATGGTTGGACGTTAAATGCGATATCCCCTATCCTCAATGGTAGAACGTTAAATGCGATACCCTCTATCCTCAATGGTTGGACGTTAAATGCGATACCCTCTATCCTCAATGGTTTAACGTTAAATGCGATACCCTCTATCCTCAATGGTTGGACGTTAAATGTAATACCCTCTATCCTCCATGGTTGGACGTTAAATGCGATATCCCCTATCCTCAATAGTTGGACGTTAAATGCGATACCCTCTATCCTCAATGGTTGGACGTTAAATGTAATACCCTCTATCCTCAATGGTTGGACGTTAAATGCGATACCCTCTATCCTCAATGGTTGTACGTGAAATGCGATACCCTCTATCCTCAATGGTTGAACGTTAACTGCGATACCCGGTATCCTTAATAGTTGAACGTTAAAGGTTAAATGTAAATATTTCATTGAAATCTGGAATCGAATTGCTCCTACATTACCTTTATGCACGTGGCTGTAAGCCAAGCACAAACCTAGCTGTAAATTCTTGAAATCCGAGAATCGAAATGAATACATGATTTATCTTCCCTTGATCTTTGACGTCACTAGAGATTTGTTTCCGGCGCGCTTCCACTTCGTAACGTATGACTAGGAGTACTAACGAGCTTTACAAGCAACGACTCTTTACACTTTCGTTCGGAGATGCCCTTCTGCACTGTCTTAAACTGCAGGAATACTTACCGGATCATTTCCCGAAAGATGAAAAGGTTAGGAAAATATGGTTAGTGAAGATAAAGCGGGCGGATTTTATCCCAACTCAACATTCCAGCGTCTACTTCGCGTGATGCGTTATTGGCGTTATTGGCTCATGGCGTGGAAAATCGTGGTTGTCGGTTGATGAGGAGCAATTTTCGGCCTTTACGGAACTAAATTTGTTCGTCAAAACTTCACCATCGTCCATGGTAAACAACAGGAAACCGATAGACTCCTTGAATGTAAACAACTCTATTGACGTCACCCGAGATTGCTAACAGCGTCAAATTCGGGGGAAGATAAGTCATGTATGGCTTTTAACATTGATTGTTTTGTGGCCCAAAATTCCATGTTTTTTGGAGCTCAATAAAAAAATTGAATTATCAGTAAAACTTTATTTTTGTACTCCTAAGTTATTAACAGGAACCCTCTAAATCATTTTTAAACAATAAACTCGGTTTTAACCCCATTATATTTAATACCCGGTATCCCTAATGGTTGAACATTAAATGCGATACCCTATATCCTGAATGGCTGAACGTTAAATTACAAACTGCGCACCCAGGCCCGGGTGAGAATCGATCTAAAAATCAGGGTTATCGTCCCATCGCTCTACCAACTGAGCTTCTAGGCCCGGGTGAGAATCGATCTAAAAAAATCAGGGTAATCGTCCCAACGCTCTGCCAACTGATCTTCCAGGCCCGGGTGAGAATCGATCTAAAAAAATCAGGGTAATCGTCCCAACGCTCTGCCAACTGAGCTTCTAGGCCCGGGTGAGAATCGATCTAAAAAAATCAGGGTAATCGTCCCAACGCTCTGCCAACTGAGCTTCCAGGCCCGGGTGAGAATCGATCTAAAAAAATCAGGGTTATCGTCCCAACGCTCTACCAACTGAGCTTCCAGGCCCGGGTGAGAATCGATCTAAAAACCAGGGTTATCGTCCCAACGCTCTACCAACTGAGCTTCCAGGCCCGGGTGAGAATCGATCTAAAAACCAGGGTTATCGTCCCAACGCTCTACCAACTGAGCTTCTAGGCCCGGGTGAGAATCGATCTAAAAACCAGGGTTATCGTCCCAACGCTCTACCAACTGAGCTTCTAGGCCCCGGTGAGAACCGATCTAAAAACCAGGGTTATCGTCCCAACGCTCTACCAACTGAGCTTCTAGGCCCAGGTGAGAATTGATCTAAACATCAGGGTTATCGTCCCAACGCTCTACAAACTGAGCTTCCAGGCCCGGGTGAGAATCTAACTAAAAACTGTGATTTTTTTGTCCCCAAAGATTCAAAATTCCCATGGTTCACGTGTTCGACGGTTCCATAGTCCGAAGGGTAGATACTATAGACAGTCCGAACGTCCCCCTATGGACTATGCAACTAATATATTGACTAACAGCGCAGTTGATGAGCACTGAGCAAGTTCTATGGTCAGCTTGATAATCGCTGAATATTTTTTTTCATTTCATTGTCTACATATAGCAAATTACACGGTGAAGCATCAGACGGTAAACCATAGGAGTATGTATGGCGCCAACATAAGGTGTTGGACTAGTGAACCTTTCGACTAGTGAACCTTTGGACTAGCAAACCTTTGGGCTAGTGAACATTCGGATTAATGAACCTTTTTTTCGAACTAGTAAAATAGAATAGAATTTATTTCTTTCGCGACGTCATGTAGACTTCGCTCAATACACTCAACCCATGACATTTTTGTGAACTAATCGAATAAAGAACAGCTGATTAAACTCAGTTTTAAGTAAACAAGCTGCTCTGGATGGTGATCAATTCGTTATATGACGCCCTTGCGTGGGTATACGGGTAGATATTTGGTGTCTGACATATATTTTTCCTCGGCTTCGCCTCGGGAAAATATTAATGTCAGACACCAAATATCTACCCGTATACCCACGCAAGGGCGTCATATAACTAATAATATTATTAGATTAGTATTTGCCTGAGCAGACCACTATAAACATTTCTACATGTTTTAGCTGGGAGCCTAGGCCTATATGAGACGCATTTTTTCGGTTGACTCATATAGATCAAAACACCCAGTTTCTGTTTTTCATCCAATTAAAATTAATCTCGGTTGTGCTAGAGTTAGTGCTTACATAGCAATAGTTTTGTATCTGGGTTATTTGAATATTGGATTGAAACTAACGCAGGTTTATTGAGCATACTTTATGCTTCCAATCAATGTCTGATGAAAGATTTGTGTGTTTTTTATTGTTTTTTGTTCAACCAATTTTGGAAATACCACAGTTTGGCTGAGAATACGTAAGCCTAAAACTGTCAAAATGGCGGCACCCATGTTGAATTGTGTGTAGCGTGAAACCGTTGATCTACTTGAAAATGGAAAGGAAAAGCTTTAACGAGATTAAGTTAATTAGCCGCAGATCAAAACAATTACCGCAAATGGGAAAATGAAACTGTATCCTGTAACCTATAATGATATATCAAAAGTCAAATGCTTGACTCTTCTTCCCGTATACTAAAACTGAGTTTCGGATTTGAACACATAGATGATTATTCCATGTCCTCTAAACATAAAAATGCGTCGTAACAGTTATTTTTAGAGCCAATGTCTCTATTAGAATTTAAAAGCACATGTATAAAACTTTTTACTGTGGGGAGAAAATTTGAGGTATACGATTCAGGTGCTTTGAGTGTTTGGGTGGTCGTGGACTCTGCTATTGATATCGTCCAAACCGCATTACATGTTTTGGCTTTAATTTCTAGTCTAACCGATTAGGTTTGTTTCTAGGCACATCGCTTGTAATAAACTAACAGACAGGTGTTTTAGTCAGTAATTTTTTTCTGAAATACTTTTTAATATATTGACCAAGTAGTACTGATCTTCAGCTTTGGCCAGAAGTCGGGTAAACGGAAAAAATCTGACAATGGGAAAAGAAAGTGAAAATATGTAATTTAGTTCCTAGGTACAAGAAAGACAAGGGGGTTTAGTCCTGACTAATGTACATTTCAAATCTCTCAAGCTTTTTTTACAAGCAATGACTTGCCTATGGCTCAGAGGTTGAGCCATTTTATACTGAAGTAGTTTCTTTGTTTTCTTCTTTACACGTGATAACATACACGATGTTACAGGAGTCACTATTTGAAATTTGATGCGGGATTGTTCTCCTAAAAGAGTTCCGCGATCTAGCAAGTATACATGGAGTTTACATCGCATCTGAAGGCAGGTCGCCGATGTACCGTAGAGAACGTAGGGCGGCAATGATACATCAGCGAAGGAGAAGCAAGCGTGTCGGAAGCTAACGGGGGGGGGGGGGGGTTAATTTGTCTTAATGTGTCACATTTGATCCTTCGGGGTAACATAACAGAATACCCCCCTGGGGAGAAGAGCCATACATGAACAAAAGAGGCCTGATTAAAAAAATCTAAAGAACTAGAGTTTCTATCGAATCTAAACACCTTAGATTTAATGAATCCCTTGAAAGTGTTGGGGGAATGATATGACCTATTATGTAGCAGCTGATGCGTGTCAATATATTTGAAGAATACTTTGTAATCTAGATACCAAGTCGTTTGATATTTATAACCCTTGTAAAAAGTTGCAAAGTATGTATCCCCCACTCAGCTATAAAAATGAAAGCAAAGTTATGACTAAAGCGTTTTCCCATAGCACATCCTTTAATTTGCTGGAAGATGTCCTCCATTGAATTCAAAATCATTGCCTTTTAAGTTCCAACAAGTTTAAAATGTTTTTGTCCGAACGACGGTGGTCAGGATATCTTTGGATTGGGGTACACATGGAATTCCTTTGTTGAGTAGAGACATATCATTAGTAGTAAGTTCGTCGTTATTAAGACTACCAATATAACTACATAAGCCGAAAGTAGGGTGGCATATGCCCTGTCCCAAATTTAATTTAAATCAAGTGTCTGAGGCCAGTGGGTATACAAACAATTTGCTGTATCTTCGGTTCAGTGAATCTTGTCACTTGATACTTTAAATATTTTCTGTTTTACCATAACTATCTTTATCTTGTAAGCATACAAGTTTAATAGATTCAGGTAGATGACTGGATCTCTAGTAGATGAGCTTCCTAACAGCTGCCATCATATTGCGCATCTGATGTAACGAAATGCCTGGCTCAGTAGTTGTCTTGTTATTGACACCAATATTCATGATACTTTTCTCAGGTTTAGGACCTTAATACTTTTGATTTAAAGTCCGAAAGGAATAGAAAGTGACACCAGGAAAACATTCTACCTTCATATCAGAGTGGGGGTCAATTTAGAGGAGGTGTGCCGAAATTTCCAAAACTTAGAATTAACGAAGTTATTCCGAGGGTTGCGCTGAACCCTCTGAGGGGATCACTTTGTATCTGAATATGATCTCATACGGAAGAAGGGTTTTTAATACGTAGTTATCTCAACTATTAGTACTGGAAGGGGTCCAAATAAGGCCCAAGCGTGTATACTATTAGTTATATAACGCTCTTGCGTGGGTATGCGGGTAGATATTTGGTGTCTGACACGAATAGTTTTGCGAGGCGAAGCACATGGAACAGGCTTGATAAAATCGTCCTATTGTTCAGTGTTATGTGAACCAAGACGGAACTGTTCTACACGATTGGGAATCGTCCTATTGTTCAGTGTTATGTGAACCAAAACAGAACTGTTCTACACGATTGGGAATCGCCCGACTGTTCAATGTTATGTTAACCAAGACGGAACTGTTCTACGCGATTGGGAATCGTCCGATTGTTCAATGTTATGTGAACCAAGACGGACCAAGACGGAACTGTTTTACACGATTGGGAATCGTCCGATTGTTCAGTGTTATGTGAACCAAAACAGAACTGTTCTACACGATTGGGAATCGCCCGACTGTTCAATGTTATGTGAACCAAGACGGAACTGTTCTACACGATTGGGAATCGCCCGACTGTTCGATGTTATGTGAACCAAGACGGAACTGTTCTACACGATTGGGAATCGTCCGATTGTTTAATGTTATGTGAACCAAGACGAAACTGTTCTACATGATTGGGAATCGTCCTATTGTTCATTGCTATGTGAACCAAGACGGAACTGTTCTACACGATTGGAAATCGTCCGATTGTTCAATGTTATGTGAACCAAAATGGAACTGTTCTACACGATTGGGAATCGCCCGATTGTTCAATGTTATGTGAACCAAAATGGAACTGTTCTACACGATTGGGAATCGCCCGATTGTTCAATGTTATGTGAACCAAGATGGAACTGTTCTACACGATTGGGAATCGTCCGATTGTTCAATGTTATGTGAACCAAAATGGAACTGTTCTACACGATTGGGAATCGCCCGATTGTTCATTGTTATGTGAACCAAGACGGAACTGTTCTACACGAATGGGAATCGCCCGACTGTTCAATGTTATGTGAACAAAGACAGAACTGTTCTACACGATTGGGAATCGCCCGACTGTTCAATGTTATGTGAACCAAGATGGAACTGTTCTACACGATTGGGAGTCCTCCAATTGTTCAGTGTTATGTGAACAAAGACGGAACTGTTCTACACGATTGGGAATCGCCCGATTGTTCAGTGTTATGTGAACCAAGACGGAACTGTTCTACAGGATTGGGAATCGTCCGATTGTTCAATGTTATGTGAACCAAGACGAACCAAGATGGAACTGTTCTACACGATTGGGAATCCTCCATTTGTTCAGTGTTATGTGAACCAAGACGGAACTGTTCTACACGATTGGTAATCGTCCTATTGTTCAACGTTATGTGAACCAAGACGGAACTGTTCTACACGATTGGGAATCCTCCTATTGTTCATTGTTATGTGAACCAAGACAGAACTGTTCTACACGATTGGGAATCGTCCTATTGTTCAGTGTTATAAGACGGAACTGTTCTACATGATTGGGAATCGTCCTATTGTTCAGTGTTATAAGACGGAACTGTTCTACAGGATTGGGAATCGTCCTATTGTTCAGTGTTATAAGACGGAACTGTTCTAAACGATTGGGAATCCTCCTATTGTTCAGTGTTATAAGACAGAACTGTTCTAAACGATTGGGAATCCTCCTATTGTTCAGTGTTATAAGACAGAACTGTTCTAAACGATTGGGAATCCTCCTATTGTTCAGTGTTATAAGACAGAACTGTTCTAAACGATTGGGAATCCTCCTATTGTTCAGTGTTATAAGACAGAACTGTTCTACAGGATTCCGGGGTTCAGGGCTGCTCCTGATAGTTCTGGGAATGTGAATTAGACTTTTTCGAAGATGACTTTAATTTCCCTGTCACTGGTAGTAGAGCAATAGTTTCGCAGTAATTTGATATCTCTAAGAATGGAGGTTCCCATGTTTGTTGACCCCCCCCCCCCCCCCCACACACACACAAAAAAAACCCACCTCAAAAATGAATTTAAGTTGATGTGTTGCTATTTGAAAAGTTAGTTACTGTGTAATAACGCTCGTCTAACAAAATGTTCTAAAATGTCTTATCGCTCTGTCACTTACTTGTTATGTTACAACCGTTTTCACTGTGTAAGAATTGTTCAGTGTTTTCGACATTAATGATGGGATTGAGTGCTAAGCCAGTGATTATCTCCGTATTTAAGCTGAGTTCATTTGAGAGGATTGTATGTCAAACGGTGTTTACCCCAGCAGGTTATCCGATATAATGATGAGGGTTGTGTAAAGATGACGGGATCAATGACAGCACGGAGGTGGAAGAAACTTGTCAAGCCCTCGGCACTTCAATTTGTAACTACTGTCATCTCTAACACATTCATTTCCTCTTCCATGAAAGGGCTATATACGCGAACCAACTGGTGACACAAATAAAAATAAATTCATTAAGCCGGCATCGCAAACTTTTAATAGAAAAAAGGTAAGTTGCCTTGTTGGGTGTTTGAGAGATATATTCACGGTGTGTAAAGACGTGACATTTTCCTCCTGAGATAACCAACGACATCTGTTAACTTGCACATGTTTGTCGACAATAAACAGTGTCGTAAAGACACTGCTGATTTCATTACATCGTCAATACGTTGTTCCTCTAACTTATAAGCACCCTATTAGCGCACATTGTCACAATTTGTTTACCAGTCATACATATAACCGCCCAGAATCCAACTTCGTTAATCCATCCATAAAAAATATACATTTCCCAATCCGTCATTTTCCAACCCACTCAACGACGATTTTCTTCTAATATTCGTGTTTCTAAATGAAATATCACTTAAATAAAAGAGTAGTATTACAGGTTTTACAAGGCACTTGAACAAGACTTCGATAAGACTATTTCCGGAATTTGATATGCTATGGTTTATTGTTTTCCGAAGAAGGCAGTTGACAGAAGAGATAATATACTTATAAAGTGTAGCTATTGAGATAAGTCTCCACAGCAAACAATAATCAATCAGTATACGGAGTGGGAGACAGTTGTTTTTTATGTAACATTTGAATGATCATCAGTGAAATGTTTAATAGCCCCCTGAAATCTCTCTCACAGTCACGTTATCTTCTACTTTATAATCTATATCACCATCACGGTCATATCTACCATTACAAATCCTGTAGTTTTGGCTTAAAACTCCCTTCCTTGCGATTAATTTGACAAGCTGGAAAAGCAGGATGTCATAATATGTTTGACAAATGTAAGGCTAAAGCAGCTACAAGACGCATTGAACAGTTTCAGCAAATTTACCTTGAAATTGCCAATAAATGTAAAAACTTGCTCAATATCACGATTATTAAAAGCAACACTCGGCAATTTTCGTTCCTGTGGATGGAATTCCGTAGAGGGTTCAACCATTTCTGGAAATGTTTCTATGTCAATGTGAGCTTTATTCCCACCACTCCAGTATTGCTTTCTCTTGTAAAATGTGCTTATGTTATAAGTGGTCAATAAACAAACAAACAAACAACGTATATCCCCAATCAAACAATTCAGAACAGACCCAGTATCGGCACAGTAGGGGATCGACTAGGGTTTGTTGCAAATGTTCGATTTCGCATATACTTTTACTTCTTAGGGGTTGAATTGTACTATTGGAGTTATAATAATATGTTATCAAAAACCTTCAATATAACGAATTCATGTTGCACATCATTACAAACGTGACATCATCTGGCTCAAAGAGTTGATGATACGCAATAGGACAGTTGATCATACCCAACAGGTGAGTTGATCATACCCTAGAGAAGAGTTGATCATACCCTACAGGTGAGTTGATCATACCCTACAGGAGAGTTGATCATACCCTACAGGAGAGTTGATCATACCCTACAGGTGAGTTGATCATACCCTACAGGTGAGTTGATCATACCCTACAGGAGAGTTGATCATATCCTACAGGAGAGTTGATCATACCCTACAGGAGAGTTGATCATACCCTACAGGAGAGTTGATCATACCCAACAGGAGAGTTGATCATACCCTACAGGAGAGTTGATCATACCCTACAGGAGAGTTGACCATACCCTACAGGAGAGTTGATCATACCTTACAGGAGATTTGATCATACCTTACAGGAGAGTTGATCATATCCTACAGGAGAGTTGATCATATCTTACAGGAGAGTTGATCATACCCTACAGGTGAGTTGATCATATCCTACAGGAGAGTTGATCATACCCTACAGGAGATTTGATCATACCTTACAGGAGAATTGATCATATCCTACAGGAGAGTTAATCATACCATACAGGTGAGTTGATCATACCCTACAGGAGAGTTGATCATACCCTACAGGAGAGTTGATCATATCCTACAGGAGAGTTGATCATACCTTACAGGACAGTTGATCATACACTAAAGGAGAGTTGATCATACCCTATAGGAGAGTTGATCATATCTTACAGGAGAGTTGATCATATCCTACAGGAGAGTTAATCATACCCTACAGGTGAGTTGATCATACCCTACAGGAGAGTTGATCATACCCTACAGGAGAGTTGATCATATCCTACAGGAGAGTTGATCATACCTTACAGGACAGTTGATCATACACTAAAGGAGAGTTGATCATACCCTACAGGAGAGTTGATCATATCCTACAGGAGATTTGATCATACCCTACAGGAGATTTGATCATACCTTACAGGAGAGTTGATCATATCCTACAGGAGAGTTGATCATATCCTACAGGAGATTTGATCATACCTTACAGGAGAGTTGATCATATCCCACAGGCGAGTTGATCATACCCTACAGATGAGCTGATCATACCCTACAGGAGAGTTGATCATACCCTACAGGAGAGTTGATCATACCCTACAGGAGAGTTGATCATACCCAACAGGAGAGTTGATCATACCCTACAGGAAAGTTGATCATACCCTACAGGAGAGTTGATCATACCCTACAGGAAAGTTGATCATACCCTACAGGAGAGTTGATCATACCCTACAGGAGAGTTGATTACACCCTACAGGAGAGTTGATCATATCCTACAGGAGAGTTAATCATACCCTACAGATGAGTTGATCATACCCTACAGGAGAGTTGATCATACCCTACAGGAGAGTTGATCATATCCTACAGGAGAGTTGATCATACCTTACAGGACAGTTGATCATACACTAAAGGAGAGTTGATCATACCCTACAGGAGAGTTGATCACATCCTACAGGAGAGTTGATCATACCCTACAGGAGATTTGATCATAACTTACAGGAGAGTTGATCATATCCTACAGGAGAGTTGATCATATCCTACAGGAGATTTGATCATACCTTACAGGAGAATTGATCATATCCTACAGGAGAGTTGATCATACCCTACAGGAGAGTTGCTTATACCCTACAGGTGAGTTGATCATACCCTACAGGTGAGTTGATCATACCCTACAGGAGAGTTGATCATACCCTACAGGAGAGTTGATCATACCCAAAAGGAGAGTTGATCATACCCTACAGGAGAGTTGATCATACCCTACAGGAGAGTTGATCATACCCTACAGGAGAGTTGATTACACCCTACAGGAGAGTTGATCATATCCTACAGGAGAGTTGATCATATCCTACAGGAGAGTTGGTCATATTCTACAGGAGAGTTGATCATACCCTAATGAAAGTTGATCATACCCTAATGAGAGTTGATCATATCCTACAGGAGAGTTGATCACATCCTACAGGAGAGTTGATCATACCCTACAGGAGAGTTGATCATACCCTACAGGAGAGTTGATCATACCCTACAGGAGAGTTGATCATACCCTAATGAGAGCTGATCATATCCTACAGGAGAGTTGATCATATCCTACAGGAGAGTTTATCATATCTTACAGGAGAGTTGATCATACCCTACAGGTGAGTTGATCATATCCTACAGGAGAGTTGATCATACCCTACAGGAGATTTGATCATACCTTACAGGAGAATTGATCATATCCTACAGGAGAGTTGATCATATCCAATGGGAGAGTTTATTACACCTTACAGGAGAGTTGATCATACCCCACAGGAGAGTTGATCATACCCTACAGGAGAGTTGATCATACCCTACAGGAGAGTTGATCATACCCCACAGGAGAGTTGATCATACCCTACAGGAGAGTTGATCATAATCACAGGAGAGTTGATCATACCCTATAGGAGAGTGGATCATACCCTACATGACAGTGGATCATACCATACAGGAGAGTTGACCATACCCTACATGAGAGTTGATCATACCCTACATGAGAGTTGATCATACCCTACAGGAGAGTTGTTCATACCGTACAGCTAGGAGAGTTGATCATACCCTACAGGAGAGTTCATCACACCCTACAGGAGAGTTGATCATACCCTATAGGAGAGTTTATTACACCCTACAGGAGAGTTGATCATACCCTACAGGAGAGTTGATCATACCCTACAGGAGAGTTGATCACACCCTACAGGAGAGTTGATCATACCCTATAGGAGAGTTTATTACACCCTACAGGAGAGTTGATCATACCCAACAGGTGAGTTGATCATACCCTACAGGAGAGTTGATCATACCCTACAGGAGAGTTGACCATACCCTACAGGAGAGTTGATCATAACCTACAGGAGAGTTGATCATACCCAACAGGAGAGTTGATCATCCCCTACAGGAGAGTTGATCATACCCTACAGGAGAGTTTACCATACCCAAGAGGAGAGTTGATCATACCCTAATGGAGAGTTGATCATACCCAACAGGTGAGTTGATCATACCCTACAGGAGAGTTGATCATACCCTACAGGAGAGTTGATCATACCCTACAGGAGAGTTGATCATACCCAACAGGTGAGTTGATCATACCCTACAGGAGAGTTGATCATACCCCACAGGGGAGTTGATCATACCCTACAGGAGAGTTGATCATACCCTACAGGAGAGTTGATCATACCCCACAGGAGAGTAGATCATACCCTACAGGAGAGTTGATCATACCCCACAGGAGAGTTGATCATACCCTATAGGAGAGTTGATCATACCCTACATGACAGTTGATCATACCCTACATGAGAGTTGATCATACCCTACATGAGAGTTGATCATACCCTACAGGAGAGTTGTTCATACCGTACAGGAGAGTTGATCATACCCTACAGGAGAGTTCATCACACCCTACAGGAGAGTTGATCATACCCTATAGGAGAGTTTATTACACCCTACAGGAGAGTTGATCATACCCTACAGGAGAGTTGATCATACCCTACAGAAAAGTTGATCACACCCTACAGGAGAGTTGATCATACCCTATAGGAGAGTTTATTACACCCTACAGGAGAGTTGATCATACCCAACAGGTGAGTTGATCATACCCTACAGGAGAGTTGATCATACCCTACAGGAGAGTTGACCATACCCTACAGGAGAGTTGATCATAACCTACAGGAGAGTTGATCATACCCAACAGGAGAGTTAATCATCCCCTACAGGAGAGTTGATCATACCCTACAGAAGAGTTTACCATACCCAAGAGGAGAGTTGATGATACCCTAATGGAGAGTTGATCATACCCAACAGGTGAGTTGATCATACCCTACAGGAGAGTTGATCATACCCTACAGGAGAGTTGATCATACCCTACAGGAGAGTTGACCATACCCTACAGGAGAGTTGACCATACCCAACAGGAGAGTTGATCTCACCCTACAGGAGAGTTGATCATACCCTACAGGTGAGTTGATCATACCCTACAGGAGAGTTGATCATACCCTATAGGAGAGTTGATCATACCCTATAGCAAAGTTGATCATACCCAACAGGAGAGTTGATCTTATTCTACAGGAGAGTTGATCACACCCTACAGGAGAGTTAATCATACCCTACAAGTGAGTTGATCATACCCTACAGGTGAGTTGATCAAACCCAACAGGAGAGTTGATCATACCCAACAGGAGAGTTGATCATACCCTACTGGAGAGTTGACCATACCCTACAGGAGAGTTGATCATAACCTACAGGAGAGTTGATCATACCCAACAGGAGAGTTGATCATCCCCTACAGGAGAGTTGATCATACCCTACAGGAGAGTTAACCATACCCAAGAGGAGAGTTGGTCATACCCTAATGGAGAGTTGATCATACCTAACAGGTGAGTTGATCATACCCTACAGGAGAGTTGATCATACCCTACAGGAGAGTTGATCATACCCTACAGGAGAGTTGATCATACCCAACAGGTGAGTGGATCATACCCTACAGGAGAGTTGATCATACCCCACAGGAGAGTTGATCATACCCTACAGGAGAGTTGATCATACCTTACAGGAGAGTTGATCATACCCCACAGGAGAGTTGATCATACCCTACAGGAGAGTTGATCATACCCCACAGGAGAGTTGATCATACCCTATAGGAGAGTTGATCATACCCTAGATGACAATTGATCGTACCCTACAGGAGAGTTGATCATACCCTACAGGAGAGTTGACCATACCCTACAGGAGAGTTGACCATACCCAACAGTAGAGTTGATCACACCCTACAGGAGAGTTGATCATACCCTACAGGTGAGTTGATCATACCCTACAGGAGAGTTGATCATACCCCACAGGAGAGTTGATCATACCCTACAGGAGAGTTGATCATACCCTACATGAGAGTTGATCATACCCTACATGAGAGTAGATCATACCCTACAGGAGAGTTGTTCATACCGTACAGGAGAGTTGATCATACCCTACAGGAGAGTTCATCACACCCTACAGGAGAGTTGATCATACCCTATATGAGAGTTTATTACACCCTACAGGAGAGTTGATCATACCCTACAGGAGAGTTGATCATACTCAACAGGAGAGTTGATCATACCTTAGAGGAGAGTTGATCATACCCTACAGGAGAGTTGATCATATCCAACAGGAGAGTTGATCATACCCAACAGGTGAGTTGATCATACCCTACAGGAGAGTTGATCATACCCTACAGGAGATTTGACCATACCCTACAGGAGAGTTGATCATAACCTACAGGAGAGTTGATCATACCCAACAGGAGAGTTGCTCATCCCCTACAGGAGAGTTGATCATACCCTACAGGAGAGTTTACCATACCCAAGAGGAGAGTTGATCATACCCTAATGGAGAGTTGATCATACCCAACAGGTGAGTTGATCATACCCTACAGGAGAGTTGATCATACCGTACATGAGAGTTGATCATACCCTACATGAGAGTTGATCATACCCCAATGGAGAGCTGATCATACCCAACAGGAGAGTTGGTTACACCCTACAGGAGAGTTGATCATACCCTATAGGAGAGTTGACCATACCCTACATGAGAGTTGATCATATCCTACAGAAGAGTTTATCATACCTTACAGCAGAGTTGATCATACCCAACAGGAGAGTTGATTACACCCTACAGGAGAGTTGATCATACCCCACAGGAGAGTTGATCATATTCTACAGGAGAGTTGATCATATGTTACAGAAGAGTTGATCATACCCTATAGGAGAGTTGATCATACCCTACAGGTGAGTTGATCATATTCTACAAGAGAATTGATCATATCCTACAGGAGAGTTGATCATACCCTACAGAAGAGTTGATCATACCGTACAGGAGAGTTGATCATACCCTACAGGAAAGTTGATCATACCCTATAGGAGAGTTGATCATACCCAACAGGAGAGTTGATCATATTCTACAGGAGAGTTGATCATACCCTACAGGAGAGTTGATCATACCCTATAGGAGAGTTTATTACACCCTACAGGAGAGTTGATCATACCCTACAGGAGAGTTGATCATACCCTACAGGAGAGTTGATCACACCCTACAGGAGAGTTGATCATACCCTATAGGAGAGTTTATTACACCCTACAGGAGAGTTGATCATACCCAACAGGTGAGTTGATCATACCCTACAGGAGAGTTGATCATACCCTTCAGGAGAGTTGACCATACCCTACAGGAGAGTTGATTATAACCTACAGGAGAGTTGATCATACCCAACAGGAGAGTTGCTCATCCCCTACAGGAGAGTTGATCATACCCTACAGGAGAGTTTACCATACCCAAGAGGAGAGTTGATCATACCCTAATGGAGAGTTGATCATACCCAACAGGTGAGTTGATCATACCCTACAGGAGAGTTGATCATACCCTACAGGAGAGTTGATCATACCCTACAGGAGAGTTGACCATACCCTACAGGAGAGTTGACCATACCCAACAGGAGAGTTGATCACACCCTACAGGAGAGTTGATCATACCCTACAGGTGAGTTGATCATACCCTACAGGAGAGTTGATCATACCCTATAGGAGAGTTGATCATACCCTATAGCAAAGTTGATCATACCCAACAGGAGAGTTGATCTTATTCTACAGGAGAGTTGATCACACCCTACAGGAGAGTTGATCATACCCTACAAGTGAGTTGATCATACCCTACAGGTGAGTTGATCAAACCCAACAGGAGAGTTGATCATACCCAACAGGAGAGTTGATCATACCCTACAGGAGAGTTTATTATACCGTACAGGAGAGTTGATCATACCTTACAGGAGAGTTGATCATACCCTATAGGAGAGTTAATCATACCCTATAGGACAGTTGATCATACCCCACATGAGAGTTGATTACATCCTACAGGAGAGTTGATCACACCCTACAGGAGAGTTGTTCATACCATACAGGAGAGTTGATTACACCTTACAGGAGAGTTGATCATACCCTACAGGAGAGTTGATCATATTCTACAGGAGAGTTGATCATATGTTACAGAAGAGTTGATCATACCCTACAGGAGAGTTGATCATACCCTGTATGAGAGTTGATCATACCCCACATGAGAGTTGATTACATCCTACCGAAGAGTTGATCATACCGTACATGAGAGTTGATCATACCCTACATGAGAGTTGATCATACCCCAATGGAGAGCTGATCATACCCAACAGGAGAGTTGGTTACACCCTACAGGAGAGTTGATCATACCCTATAGGAGAGTTGACCATACCCTACATGAGAGTTGATCATACACTACAGGAGAGTTGATCATACCCTACAGGAGAGTTGATCATATCCTACCGAAGACTTTATCATACCCTACAGGAGAGTTGATCATACCCAACAGGAGAGTTGATTACACCCTACAGGAGAGTTGATCATACCCCACAGGAGAGTTGATCATATTCTACAGGAGAGTTGATCATATGTTACAGAAGAGTTGATCATACCCTATAGGAGAGTTGATCATACCCTACAGGTGAGTTGATCATATTCTACAAGAGAATTGATCATATCCTACAGGAGAGTTGATCATACCCTACAGAAGAGTTGATCATACCGTACAGGAGAGTTGATCATACCCTACAGGAAAGTTGATCATACCCTATAGGAGAGTTGATCATACCCAACAGGAGAGTTGATCATATTCTACAGGAGAGTTGATCATACCCTACAGGAGAGTTGATCATACCCTACAGGAGAGTTGATTTCACCCTACAGGAGAGTTGATCATACCCTATAGGAGAGTTGATCATACCCTACAGGAGAGTTGATCATATCCTACAGGAGAGTTGATCATATCCTACAGGAGAGTTGATCATACCCTACAGGAGAGTTGATCATACCGTACAGGAGAGTTGATCATAACCCACAGGAGAGTTGATCATATTCTACAGGAGAGTTGATTATACCTTAGAGGAGAGTTGATCATACCTACAGGAGAGTTGATCATACTCAACAGGAGAGTTGATCATACCTTAGAGGAGAGTTGATCATACCCTACAGGAGAGTTGATCATATCCAACAGGAGAGTTGATCATACCCTACAGGAGAGTTGATCATACCCTACAGGAGAGTTGATTCCACCCTTCAGGAGAGTTGATCATACCCTATAGGAGAGTTGATCATACCCTACAGGTGAGTTGATCATACCGTACAGGAGAGTTGATCATACCCTACAGGATAGTTGATCATACCGTACAGGAGAGTTGATCATACCCTACAGGAAAGTTGATCATACCCTATAGGAGAGTTGATCATACCCAACAGGAGAGTTGATCATATTCTACAGGAGAGTTGATCATACCCTACAGGAGAGTTGATCATACCCTACAGGAGAGTTGATTTCACCCTACATGAGAGTTGATCATACCCTATAGGAGAGTTGATCATACCCTACAGGAGAGTTGATCATATCCTACAGGAGAGTTGATCATACCCTACAGGAGAGTTGATCATACCCTACAGGAGAGTTGATCACACCTTAAAGGAGAGTTGACCATATCCAAGAGGAGAGTTGATCATACCCAACAGGTGAGTTGATCACACCCTACAGGAGAGTTGATCATACCCAACAGGAGAGTTGATCATATCCTACAGGAGAGTTGATCATACCCAACAGGAGAGTTGATCATATCCTACAGGAGAGTTGATCATACCCTATAGGAGAGTTGATCATACCCTACAGGAGAGTTGATCATACCCTACAGGAGAGTTGATCATACCCAACAGGAGAGTTGATCATACCCAACAGGAGAGTTGATCACACCCTACAGGAGAGTTGATCATATCCTACAGGAGAGTTGATTACACCTTACAGGAGAGTTGATCATACCCTACAGGAGAGTTGATCATACCCAACAAGAGAGTTGATCATATCCTACAGGAGAGTTGAGCATACCCTACAGGAGAGTTGATTACACCTTACAGGAGAGTTGATCATACCCTACAGGAGAGTTGATCATACCCTACAGGAGAGTTGATCATACCCTACAGGAGAGTTGATCATACCCTACAGGAGAGTTGATCATACCCTACAGGAGAGTTGATCATACCCCACAGGAGAGTTGATCATACCCTATAGGAGAGTTGATCATACCCTACATGAGAGTTGATCATACCATACAGGAGAGTTGACCATACCCTACATGAGAGTTGATCATACCCTACATGAGAGTTGATCATACCCTACAGGAGAGTTGTTCATACCGTACAGGAGAGTTGATCATACCCTACAGGAGAGTTCATCACACCCTACAGGAGAGTTGATCATACCCTATAGGAGAGTTTATTACACCCTACAGGAGAGTTGATCATACCCTACAGGAGAGTTGATCATACCCTACAGGAGAGTTGATCACACCCTACAGGAGAGTTGATCATACCCTATAGGAGAGTTTATTACACCCTACAGGAGAGTTGATCATACCCAACAGGTGAGTTGATCATACCCTACACGAGAGTTGATCATACCCTACAGGAGAGTTGACCATACCCTACAGGAGAGTTGATCGTAACCTACAGGTGAGTTGATCATATTCTACAAGAGAATTGATCATATCCTACAGGAGAGTTGATCATACCCTACAGGAGAGTTGATCATACCCTACAGGAAAGTTGATCATACCCTATAGGAGAGTTGATCATACCCAACAGGAGAGTTGATCATATTCTACAGGAGAGTTGATCATACCCTACAGGAGAGTTGATCATACCCTACAGGAGAGTTGATTTCACCCTACAGGAGAGTTGATCATACCCTATAGGAGAGTTGATCATACCCTACAGGAGAGTTGATCATATCCTACAGGAGAGTTGATCATATCCTACAGGAGAGTTGATCATACCCTACCGGAGAGTTGATCATACCGTACAGGAGAGTTGATCATACCCCACAGGAGAGTTGATCATATTCTACAGGAGAGTTGATTATACCTTAGAGGAGAGTTGATCATACCTACAGGAGAGTTGATCATACTCAACAGGAGAGTTGATCATACCTTAGAGGAGAGTTGATCATACCCTACAGGAGAGTTGATCATATCCAACAGGAGAGTTGATCATACCCTACAGGAGAGTTGATCATACCCTACAGGAGAGTTGATTTCACCCTTCAGGAGAGTTGATCATACCCTATAGGAGAGTTGATCATACCCTACAGGAGAGTTAATCATACCGTACAGGAGAGTTGATCATACCCCACAGGAGAGTTGATCATATTCTACAGGAGAGTTGATTATACCTTAGAGGAGAGTTGATCATACCCTACAGGAGAGTTGATCATACTCAACAGGAGAGTGGATCATACCTTAGAGGAGAGTTGATCATACCCTACAGCAGAGTTGATCATACCCTACATGAGAGTTGATCATACCCTACAGGAGAGTTGATCACACCCTACAGGAGAGTTGATCATACCCTACAGGAGAGTTGCTTATACCCTACAGGAGAGTTGACCATACCCAAGAGGAGAGTTGATTACACCTTACAGGAGAGTTGATCATACCCTACAGGAGAGTTGATCATAACCTATAGGAGAGTTGATCATACCCTACAGGAGAGTTTATCATACCCTACAGGAGAGTTGATCATAGCCCAACAGAAGAGTTGATCATACCCAACAGGAGAGTTGATCACACCCTACAGGAGAGTTGATCATACCCTACAGGAGAGTTGATTACACCTTACAGGAGAGTTGATCATACCCTACAGGAGAGTTGATCATACCCAACAAGAGAGTTGATCATATCCTACAGGAGAGTTGATCATATCCTACAGGAGAGTTGATTACACCTTACAGGAGAGTTGATCATACCCTACAGGAGAGTTGATCATACCCTACAGGAGAGTTGATCATACCCTACATGAGAGTTGATCATACTCTACAGGAGAGTTGTTCATACCGTACAGGAGAGTTGATCATACCCTACAGGAGAGTTCATCACACCCTACAGGAGAGTTGATCATACCCTATAGGAGAGTTTATTACACCCTACAGGAGAGTTGATCATACCCTACAGGAGAGTTGATCATACCCTACAGGAGAGTTGATCACACCCTACAGGAGAGTTGATCATACCCTATAGGAGAGTTTATTACACCCTACAGGAGAGTTGATCATACCCAACAGGTGAGTTGATCATACCCTACAGGAGAGTTGATCATACCCTACAGGAGAGTTGACCATACCCTACAGGAGAGTTGATCATAACCTACAGGAGAGTTGATTATACCCAACAGGAGAGTTGATCATACCCTACAGGAGACTTGATCATACCTTGCAGGAGAGTTGATCATCCCCTACAGGAGAGTTGATCATACCCTACAGGAGAGTTTACCATACCCAAGAGGAGAGTTGATCATACCCTAATGGAGAGTTGATCATACCCTAATGGAGAGTTGATCATACCCTACAGGAGAGTTGATCATACCCTACAGGAGAGTTGATCATACCCTACAGGTGAGTTGATCATACCATACAGGAGAGTTGATCATACCCTACAGGAGAGTTAATCATACCCTATAGCAGAGTTGATCATACCCTACAGGAGAGTTGATCTTATTCTACAGGAGAGTTGATCACACCCTACAGGAGAGTTGATCATACCCTACAGGTGAGTTGATCATACCCTACAGGTGAGTTGATCATACCCAACAGGAGAGTTGATCATACCCAACAGGAGAGTTGATCATACCCTACAGGAGAGTTTATTATACCGTACAGGAGAGTTGATCATACCTTGCAGGGGAGTTGATCATACCCTATAGGAGAGTTAATCATACCCTATAGGACAGTTGATCATACCTCACATGAGAGTTGATTACATCCTACAGGAGAGTTGATCACACCCTACAGGAGAGTTGTTCATACCGTACAGGAGAGTAGATCATACCCTACAGGAGAGTTGATCATACCCTAATGGAGAGTTGATCATACCCTACAGGAGAGTTGATCATATCCTACAGGAGAGTTGACCATACCCTACAGGAGAGCTGATCATACCATACAGGAGAGTTGATTACACCTTACAGGAGAGTTGATCATACCCTACAGGAGAGTTGATCATACCCTATAGGAGAGTTGATCATACCCTACAGGAGAGTTGATCATACCCTACAGGAGAGTTGATCATACCCTATAGGAGAGTTGATCATACCCCACATGAGAGTTGATTACATCCTACAGGAGAGTTGATCATACCCAACAGGAGAGTTGATCATACCCAACAGGAGAGTTGATCACACCCTACAGGAGAGTTGATCATATCCTACAGGAGAGTTGATTACACCTTACAGGAGAGTTGATCATACCCTACAGGAGAGTTGATCATACCCAACAAGAGAGTTGATCATATCCTACAGGAGAGTTGATCATATCCTACAGGAGAGTTGATTACACCTTACAGGAGAGTTGATCATACCCTACAGGAGAGTTGATCATACCCTACAGGAGAGTTGATCATACCCTACAGGAGAGTTGATCATACCCTACAGGAGAGTTGATCATACCCTACAGGAGAGTTGATCATACCCCACAGGAGAGTTGATCATACCCTATAGGAGAGTTGATCATACCCTACATGAGAGTTGATCATACCATACAGGAGAGTTGATCATACCCTACCGGAGAGTTGATCATACCGTACAGGAGAGTTGATCATACCCCACAGGAGAGTTGATCATATTCTACAGGAGAGTTGATTATACCTTAGAGGAGAGTTGATCATACCTACAGGAGAGTTGATCATACTCAACAGGAGAGTTGATCATACCTTAGAGGAGAGTTGATCATACCCTACAGGAGAGTTGATCATATCCAACAGGAGAGTTGATCATACCCTACAGGAGAGTTGATCATACCCTACAGGAGAGTTGATTTCACCCTTCAGGAGAGTTGATCATACCCTATAGGAGAGTTGATCATACCTTACAGGAGAGTTAATCATACCGTACAGGAGAGTTGATCATACCCCACAGGAGAGTTGATCATATTCTACAGGAGAGTTGATTATACCTTAGAGGAGAGTTGATCATACCCTACAGGAGAGTTGATCATACTCAACAGGAGAGTGGATCATACCTTAGAGGAGAGTTGATCATACCCTACAGCAGAGTTGATCATACCCTACATGAGAGTTGATCATACCCTACAGGAGAGTTGATCACACCCTACAGGAGAGTTGATCATACCCTACAGGAGAGTTGCTTATACCCTACAGGAGAGTTGACCATACCCAAGAGGAGAGTTGATTACACCTTACAGGAGAGTTGATCATACCCTACAGGAGAGTTGATCATAACCTATAGGAGAGTTGATCATACCCTACAGGAGAGTTTATCATACCCTACAGGAGAGTTGATCATAGCCCAACAGAAGAGTTGATCATACCCAACAGGAGAGTTGATCACACCCTACAGGAGAGTTGATCATACCCTACAGGAGAGTTGATTACACCTTACAGGAGAGTTGATCATACCCTACAGGAGAGTTGATCATACCCAACAAGAGAGTTGATCATATCCTACAGGAGAGTTGATCATATCCTACAGGAGAGTTGATTACACCTTACAGGAGAGTTGATCATACCCTACAGGAGAGTTGATCATACCCTACAGGAGAGTTGATCATACCCTACATGAGAGTTGATCATACTCTACAGGAGAGTTGTTCATACCGTACAGGAGAGTTGATCATACCCTACAGGAGAGTTCATCACACCCTACAGGAGAGTTGATCATACCCTATAGGAGAGTTTATTACACCCTACAGGAGAGTTGATCATACCCTACAGGAGAGTTGATCATACCCTACAGGAGAGTTGATCACACCCTACAGGAGAGTTGATCATACCCTATAGGAGAGTTTATTACACCCTACAGGAGAGTTGATCATACCCAACAGGTGAGTTGATCATACCCTACAGGAGAGTTGATCATACCCTACAGGAGAGTTGACCATACCCTACAGGAGAGTTGATCATAACCTACAGGAGAGTTGATTATACCCAACAGGAGAGTTGATCATACCCTACAGGAGACTTGATCATACCCTACAGGAGAGTTGATCATCCCCTACAGGAGAGTTGATCATACCCTACAGGAGAGTTTACCATACCCAAGAGGAGAGTTGATCATACCCTAATGGAGAGTTGATCATACCCTAATGGAGAGTTGATCATACCCTACAGGAGAGTTGATCATACCCTACAGGAGAGTTGATCATACCCTACAGGTGAGTTGATCATACCATACAGGAGAGTTGATCATACCCTACAGGAGAGTTAATCATACCCTATAGCAGAGTTGATCATACCCTACAGGAGAGTTGATCTTATTCTACAGGAGAGTTGATCACACCCTACAGGAGAGTTGATCATACCCTACAGGTGAGTTGATCATACCCTACAGGTGAGTTGATCATACCCAACAGGAGAGTTGATCATACCCAACAGGAGAGTTGATCATACCCTACAGGAGAGTTTATTATACCGTACAGGAGAGTTGATCATACCTTGCAGGGGAGTTGATCATACCCTATAGGAGAGTTAATCATACCCTATAGGACAGTTGATCATACCCCACATGAGAGTTGATTACATCCTACAGGAGAGTTGATCACACCCTACAGGAGAGTTGTTCATACCGTACAGGAGAGTAGATCATACCCTACAGGAGAGTTGATCATACCCTAATGGAGAGTTGATCATACCCTACAGGAGAGTTGATCATATCCTACAGGAGAGTTGACCATACCCTACAGGAGAGCTGATCATACCATACAGGAGAGTTGATTACACCTTACAGGAGAGTTGATCATACCCTACAGGAGAGTTGATCATACCCTATAGGAGAGTTGATCATACCCTACAGGAGAGTTGATCATACCCTACAGGAGAGTTGATCATACCCTATAGGAGAGTTGATCATACCCCACATGAGAGTTGATTACATCCTACAGGAGAGTTGATCATACCCAACAGGAGAGTTGATCATACCCAACAGGAGAGTTGATCACACCCTATAGGAGAGTTGATCATATCCTACAGGAGAGTTGATTACACCTTACAGGAGAGTTGATCATACCCTACAGGAGAGTTGATCATACCCAACAAGAGAGTTGATCATATCCTACAGGAGAGTTGATCATATCCTACAGGAGAGTTGATTACACCTTACAGGAGAGTTGATCATATCCTACAGGAGAGTTGATCATACCCTACAGGAGAGTTGATCATACCCTACAGGAGAGTTGATCATACCCTACAGGAGAGTTGATCATACCCTACAGGAGAGTTGATCATACCCCACAGGAGAGTTGATCATACCCTATAGGAGAGTTGATCATACCCTACATGAGAGTTGATCATACCATACAGGAGAGTTGACCATACCCTACATGAGAGTTGATCATACCCTACATGAGAGTTGATCATACCCTACAGGAGAGTTGTTCATACCGTACAGGAGAGTTGATCATACCCTACAGGAGAGTTCATCACACCCTACAGGAGAGTTGATCATACCCTATAGGAGAGTTTATTACACCCTACAGGAGAGTTGATCATACCCTACAGGAGAGTTGATCATACCCTACAGGAGAGTTGATCACACCCTACAGGAGAGTTGATCATACCCTATAGGAGAGTTTATTACACCCTACAGGAGAGTTGATCATACCCAACAGGTGAGTTGATCATACCCTACACGAGAGTTGATCATACCCTACAGGAGAGTTGACCATACCCTACAGGAGAGTTGATCATAACCTACAGGTGAGTTGATCATATTCTACAAGAGAATTGATCATATCCTACAGGAGAGTTGATCATACCCTACAGGAGAGTTGATCATACCCTACAGGAAAGTTGATCATACCATATAGGAGAGTTGATCATACCCAACAGGAGAGTTGATCATATTCTACAGGAGAGTTGATCATACCCTACAGGAGAGTTGATCATACCCTACAGGAGAGTTGATTTCACCCTACAGGAGAGTTGATCATACCCTATAGGAGAGTTGATCATACCCTACAGGAGAGTTGATCATATCCTACAGGAGAGTTGATCATATCCTACAGGAGAGTTGATCATACCCTACCGGAGAGTTGATCATACCGTACAGGAGAGTTGATCATACCCCACAGGAGAGTTGATCATATTCTACAGGAGAGTTGATTATACCTTAGAGGAGAGTTGATCATACCTACAGGAGAGTTGATCATACTCAACAGGAGAGTTGATCATACCTTAGAGGAGAGTTGATCATACCCTACAGGAGAGTTGATCATATCCAACAGGAGAGTTGATCATACCCTACAGGAGAGTTGATCATACCCTACAGGAGAGTTGATTTCACCCTTCAGGAGAGTTGATCATACCCTATAGGAGAGTTGATCATACCCTACAGGAGAGTTAATCATACCGTACAGGAGAGTTGATCATACCCCACAGGAGAGTTGATCATATTCTACAGGAGAGTTGATTATACCTTAGAGGAGAGTTGATCATACCCTACAGGAGAGTTGATCATACTCAACAGGAGAGTGGATCATACCTTAGAGGAGAGTTGATCATACCCTACAGCAGAGTTGATCATACCCTACATGAGAGTTGATCATACCCTACAGGAGAGTTGATCACACCCTACAGGAGAGTTGATCATACCCTACAGGAGAGTTGCTTACACCCTACAGGAGAGTTGACCATACCCAAGAGGAGAGTTGATTACACCTTACAGGAGAGTTGATCATACCCTACAGGAGAGTTGATCATAACCTATAGGAGAGTTGATCATACCCTACAGGAGAGTTTATCATACCCTACAGGAGAGTTGATCATACCCAACAGAAGAGTTGATCATACCCAACAGGAGAGTTGATCACACCCTACAGGAGAGTTGATCATACCCTACAGGAGAGTTGATTACACCTTACAGGAGAGTTGATCATACCCTACAGGAGAGTTGATCATACCCAACAAGAGAGTTGATCATATCCTACAGGAGAGTTGATCATATCCTACAGGAGAGTTGATTACACCTTACAGGAGAGTTGATCATACCCTACAGGAGAGTTGATCATACCCTACAGGAGAGTTGATCATACCCTACATGAGAGTTGATCATACCCTACAGGAGAGTTGTTCATACCGTACAGGAGAGTTGATCATACCCTACAGGAGAGTTCATCACACCCTACAGGAGAGTTGATCATACCCTATAGGAGAGTTTATTACACCCTACAGGAGAGTTGATCATACCCTACAGGAGAGTTGATCATACCCTACAGGAGAGTTGATCACACCCTACAGGAGAGTTGATCATACCCTATAGGAGAGTTTATTACACCCTACAGGAGAGTTGATCATACCCAACAGGTGAGTTGATCATACCCTACAGGAGAGTTGATCATACCCTACAGGAGAGTTGACCATACCCTACAGGAGAGTTGATCATAACCTACAGGAGAGTTGATTATACCCAACAGGAGAGTTGATCATACCCTACAGGAGACTTGATCATACCCTACAGGAGAGTTGATCATCCCCTACAGGAGAGTTGATCATACCCTACAGGAGAGTTTACCATACCCAAGAGGAGAGTTGATCATACCCTAATGGAGAGTTGATCATACCCTAATGGAGAGTTGATCATACCCTACAGGAGAGTTGATCATACCCTACAGGAGAGTTGATCATACCCTACAGGTGAGTTGATCATACCATACAGGAGAGTTGATCATACCCTACAGGAGAGTTAATCATACCCTATAGCAGAGTTGATCATACCCTACAGGAGAGTTGATCTTATTCTACAGGAGAGTTGATCACACCCTACAGGAGAGTTGATCATACCCTACAGGTGAGTTGATCATACCCTACAGGTGAGTTGATCATACCCAACAGGAGAGTTGATCATACCCAACAGGAGAGTTGATCATACCCTACAGGAGAGTTTATTATACCGTACAGGAGAGTTGATCATACCTTGCAGGGGAGTTGATCATACCCTATAGGAGAGTTAATCATACCCTATAGGACAGTTGATCATACCCCACATGAGAGTTGATTACATCCTACAGGAGAGTTGATCACACCCTACAGGAGAGTTGTTCATACCGTACAGGAGAGTAGATCATACCCTACAGGAGAGTTGATCATACCCTAATGGAGAGTTGATCATACCCTACAGGAGAGTTGATCATATCCTACAGGAGAGTTGACCATACCCTATAGGAGAGCTGATCATACCATACAGGAGAGTTGATTACACCTTACAGGAGAGTTGATCATACCCTACAGGAGAGTTGATCATACCCTATAGGAGAGTTGATCATACCCTACAGGAGAGTTGATCATACCCTACAGGAGAGTTGATCATACCCTATAGGAGAGTTGATCATACCCCACATGAGAGTTGATTACATCCTACAGGAGAGTTGATCATACCCAACAGGTGAGTTGATCACACCCTACAGGAGAGTTGATCATACCCTACAGGAGAGTTGACCATATCCTACAGGAGAGTTGATCATACCCTACAGGAGAGTTGATTACACCTTACAGGAGAGTTGATCATACCCTACAGGGGAGATGATCATACCCAACAGGAGAGTTGATCATACCCAACAGGAGAGTTGATCATATCCTACAGGAGAGTTGATCATACCCTACAGGAGAGTTGATCATACCCTATAGGAGAGTTGATCATACCCTACAGGTGAGTTGATCATACCTTACAGGAGAGTTGATCATACCCTACAGGAGAGTTGATCATACCCTACAGGAGAGTTGATCATACCCTACAGGAGAGTTGATCATACCCTACAGGAGAGTTGATCATACCCTATAGGAGAGTTGATCATACCCTACAGGAGAGTTGATCATACCGTACAGGAGAGTTGATCATACCCCACAGGAGAGTTGATCATATTCTACAGGAGAGTTGATTATACCTTAAAGGAGAGTTGATCATACCCTACAGGAGAGTTGATCATACTCAACAGGAGAGTTGATCATACCTTAGAGGAGAGTTGATCATACCCTACAGGAGAGTTGATCATACCCTACAGGAGAGTTGATCATACCCTACAGGAGAGTTGATCATACCCTACAGGAGAGTTGATCACACCTTAAAGGAGAGTTGACCATACCCAAGAGGAGAGTTGATCATACCCAACAGGTGAGTTGATCACACCCTACAGGAGAGTTGATCATACCCAACAGGAGAGTTGATCATATCCTACAGGAGAGTTGATCATACCCAACAGGAGAGTTGATCATATCCTACAGGAGAGTTGATCATACCCTATAGGAGAGTTGATCATACCCTACAGGAGAGTTGATCATACCCTACAGGAGAGTTGATCATACCCAACAGGAGAGTTGATCATACCCAACAGGAGAGTTGATCACACCCTACAGGAGAGTTGATCATATCCTACAGGAGAGTTGATTACACCTTACAGGAGAGTTGATCATACCCTACAGGAGAGTTGATCATACCCAACAAGAGAGTTGATCATATCCTACAGGAGAGTTGATCATATCCTACAGGAGAGTTGATTACACCTTACAGGAGAGTTGATCATACCCTACAGGAGAGTTGATCATACCCTACAGGAGAGTTGATCATACCCTACAGGAGAGTTGATCATACCCCACAGGAGAGTTGATCATACCCTACAGGAGAGTTGATCATACCCCACAGGAGAGTTGATCATACCCTATAGGAGAGTTGATCATACCCTACATGAGAGTTGATCATACCATACAGGAGAGTTGACCATACCCTACATGAGAGTTGATCATACCCTACATGAGAGTTGATCATACCCTACAGGAGAGTTGTTCATACCGTACAGGAGAGTTGATCATACCCTACAGGAGAGTTCATCACACCCTACAGGAGAGTTGATCATACCCTATAGGAGAGTTTATTACACCCTACAGGAGAGTTGATCATACCCTACAGGAGAGTTGATCATACCCTACAGGAGAGTTGATCACACCCTACAGGAGAGTTGATCATACCCTATAGGAGAGTTTATTACACCCTACAGGAGAGTTGATCATACCCAACAGGTGAGTTGATCATACCCTACACGAGAGTTGATCATACCCTACAGGAGAGTTGACCATACCCTACAGGAGAGTTGATCATAACCTACAGGAGAGTTGATCATACCCAACAGGAGAGTTGATCATACCCTACAGGAGACTTGATCATACCCTACAGGAGAGTTGATCATCCCCTACAGGAGAGTTGATCATACCCTACAGGAGAGTTTACCATACCCAAGAGGAGAGTTGATCATACCCTAATGGAGAGTTGATCATACCCAACAGGTGAGTTGATCATACCCTACAGGAGAGTTGATCATACCCTACAGGAGAGTTGACCATACCCTACAGGAGAGTTGACCATACCCAACAGGAGAGTTGATCATACCCTACAGGAGAGTTGACCATATCCTACAGGAGAGTTGATCATACCCTACAGGAGAGTTGATTACACCTTACAGGAGAGTTGATCATACCCTACAGGGGAGTTGATCATACCCAACAGGAGAGTTGATCATACCGTACAGGTGAGTTGATCATACCCTACAGAAGAGCTGATCATACCTACAGGAGAGTTGATCATACCCTACAGGAGAGTTGATCATACCGTACAGGTGAGTTGATCATACCCTACAGGAGAGTTGATCATACCTACAGGAGAGTTGATCATACCCTACAGGAGAGTTGATCATACCCAACAGGAGAGTTGATCATACCCTACCGGAGAGTTCATCACACCCTACAGGAGAGTTGATCATATCCTACAGGAGAGTTGATCACATCCTACAGGAGAGTTGATTACACCCTACAGGTGAGTTGATCATACCGTACAGGTGAGTTGATTATACCCTACAGAAGAGCTGATCATACCCTACAGGAGAGTTTATCAAGCCCTACAACCGCCCCCCCCCCCCCCCCCCCCCCTAGATGTCAACAATGACTTCACGGCACTAAACTAATGAATTTATGTACAGAAGAAATGCTTTGAAATCTCATTATGCGGAGTTTGTACAGTATAAGTCCTTAAGAAAATTGTATATTAAATAGGATGTATTGTCTTAAACCTGACATGTATCCTGTAATCAACGCAAATCTCTAATTACTCTATCGCCATTTTGTTACTCTCGGTACCGCCAAACTAAGGTTCTTTTTTAGGCAAAAATCTTCAGTTCACTATGCGCAAATCGTCAAGATATGGCATGAAAAGTTCTCCGGCGAGATATCGATTGCGACGGTATTGAATATAGTTAGCTCCCTTGAAACGGATTCTTTTTTTTTTTTTTTTTGGACAAGCAGTCATTATTCCTTTACAACCAGCTGAGTGCATGAGATTCTCTTTGCTTGCTTTTTTTTTGAAACATTAGTTCTTTTTTTCAATGATTTGGCTCTCGGTGTGACATGCGAAATGTTTTGGTATACACGACAGGTGTTTCTTACGTTTAAGTATAGTTACGTGGATATGAGTAGGCATTGGCCTACTGCTTGACCAATGAACTAGGCCTATATACGTGGAATGAAGGTCAATCGACGCTTGAGTTCCAACGAGCGCCGCCTTTAATATGAGTTTATTTAGTGATTTCAATCCAAGATGGTGGACGCCGCCCGCGCGCCAATCTTGTAGTAATGGCGATGATTTTAGATCTCCTGGAGCCTGTTTCACAAAGCGGCGTAGCGTAAGTTTTCACGTAACTGCCATAGCAACCCATACTGTAGAGATAGGTTAGTATGAAAGTTACGCCAAAAATACATCTACATACATCTACGCCGCCTTGTGAAACAGGCTCCAGATCCAAACCAGCCAATGATACGTTTCCATTCCACGTATATAGTTCGAGGTGCGTGACATCTCAACTACAAGGGAATATATAGCCTACACGAAAAGCGATCCTACGCGAACTCTGAGCCTTTCGACCAATGAAATAAGTTGAAATTTCTCTGAAAAGTGATAATGGTGACGATTAGTCTCTATGACACGAGACATTTACAAGACGAAAGAAACAAGGATGGAGGATATGAATAATTTATGAATAAAATAATAACAAAGCACCATTCTCTTGGTCGAAATAGAGAGAGACACGAAATGGACAGGGTATTAATAAGCGGAGGGTTGATGAAGACGTACAGCAAGCCAGGAGGTCCAATCGATGGAAGCGGCTGTGGTTAACACTGGTATCAAACATTCAACATTGGTCTTTTCATTTCTTACTTAGACCATATTGACAGTCCTTATAAGTTTGGTAGGTCGGATCATACAGGCACTTATATGTGTATTCAAATCCAAAGACATCCCCGCAATATTCGCATGTGGTGACAAACTTTTCCAGATTTTCTCCTGGTGGTAATTTGGGAGGAGGAATTCTGAAAGAGACAACGGAATTGAATCAATATGCTAATTATATATTACTTTAAATTACAATTAAATTACAATTGGCCTCTCCGTCAGCGTAACCTACTCAGTTCAAACGTTGGAAACGATTAGGTAAGCTTCTAGAAATAACTCTGTAACATCACAAAGCTATTGCTGTGGGTTGGTCTAAACACGTGGCGCTGGCATAGAGGTCAATTCATGTATACTGGTTAAACCAAACTTTTATAGATTGAGACTTTCCAATTTAATTATGAATTAAATTGATATAACTACCCTGTTTCATCTTCTTGGATTGGAAGATCCAATATCTAATGGCCAACAGTTGAATTATCCCCTCGTTAAAAGGGACTTATTGAACAACAGCATAATTAAAACGTCATTTTGTGCGTCTATTCTGATCCTAGCGTCAGTCTAGTACTATGCGTCCAACGAAGCTTTCCTACCCAGCATGATATTTGATTATTGTCTCACGGTCTGTCATGTTGGAAAATCTATGTTTCTCAGATCAATAAAGTCGCCCGTATTAAACAATGAACCCAAGCTTCAACATGCCTCTTGACTAATTGTCGAGATCTGAAAAGGGGCGTCATGTGCCAACCATTTATCAGTTATCAATTTTGCAAAAACTGTAATGAGAGGAAAGGTTTTAATTAGAACTGGGCACTAGGCAATCAGGTCGTTGTGGTACCCATGAACAACAATGTCCATTGAAATACAATCAGGTCGTTGTGGTACCCATTACCAACAATGTCCATTGACATACAATCAGGTCGTTGTCGTACCCATTAACAACAATGCCCATTGACATACAATCAGGTCGTTGTGGTACCCGTGAACAACAATGTCCATTGACATACAATCAGGTCGTTGTGGTACCCATGAACAACAATGTCCATTGACAAACAATCAGGTCGTTGTGGTACCCATTAACAACAATGTCCATTGACATACAATCAGGTCGTTGTGGTACCCATTAACAACAATGCCCATTGACATACAATCAGGTCGTTGTGGTACCCATTAACAACAATGTCCATTGACATACAATCAGGTCGTTGTGGTACCCATTAACAACAATGTCCATTGACATACAATCAGGTCGTTGTGGTACCCATTAACAACAATGTCCATTGACATACAATCAGGTCGTTGTGATACCCATTAACAACAATGTCCATTGACATACAATCAGTTCGTTGCGGTACCCATTAACAACAATGTCCATTGACATACAGTCAGGTCGTTGTCGTACCCATAAACAACAATGTCCATTGAACAACTTAAGTGCCAAACATAATGATGTCCAAGAAACCACCGTCCATCATTTATTGAACATGAACATGATGTAGCGTCATGTCTTGTCATGAGCTGTCAAAATCGTTGTCATAATTTTCATAATGTCCGATTATCAGGAAACTGTTTAGAGCTCATTGAAAACCCGGGTTAATTGATTAATTGAGATTTCGCACTGGTCATACCTGAACACTAAGGTACTAACCCAACAGTGATATAGACTTCGTGGGAAAACTGAATGAGGATTTAATTAATTTTCTCTTTTAATGCTTTAATTAATATTTTCATAAATTAAAATATCACTTCCAATATGGCAAATACTCTGGGATGTGACGATCAAATAAGACATTTGGCATAGCCCAGATTTCTGGACAAGCGCAAAGTAAGAGCATTTCTCTGATATACGAATCTCGGCAATAAATACACAAAGAAAACAGTAACCCCCCCCCCCCCCCTGGAAAGTCTGCACCGACCGATAAAAACATTGTTGGCAAACTGATGTTGCAGAAACGATTGTGATCATAAAGGGCAACATTCTGGCGATAAGAAATCGCCATTAATGGCAATATGCTATACAATTTATTCAGGATATCGTTAGCCAAATCAAAAGTGTATTATAACAAAATAAAAAGATGCTATTAAGTATGAAACTTCAGAGTCGACCTGGCTTCACAGGCGAACATATTGAAGTAAAAATGTCACTTTGAGTGTGCAGAACACATCCCTAGAGCAGAAGGTCAATAGCGCGTATAGCCTCCATTAGCTTCCAGCCTGCGTTTCATCCCTCCAGTAAGACGTCGGATCTGTTGAAGGGGTAACTGCACGGATTTGAAACCTTTAGAGCACATTTGGGATAGGATGGGCAGAAACATTCAAGCCCTAGAGCCTCCTGTTCCTTATCTGCAGGAATTGGAAGTGGCATTACATTGGCATTGGCGGCAGTTACCCCTTCAACAGAATTTTTCTTCAATATGTTCGCCCTGTGAAGCCAGATGGACTCTGAAGTTTCATACCTACAAGCATCTTTTTATTTTGTTAAAATACACTTTTGATTTGGCTAACGATATCCTGAATAAATTGTTTTGCTTATTGCCACTAATGGCGATTCCTTATCGCCAGAATGTTGCCCTTTATGATCACAATTGTTTCTGCAACATCAGTTTGCTAACAATCTCCCTACACCAATGATTTTATCGGTCGGTGCAGACTTTTAACCAATGGATATTTTATTAACTTTGATAACTCCAAGATAAGTAACAAATTATTATTCTGGCATCTGCCTTTAAATTCTTATTCGTACCACTCTACCTATCCCGCCACTGGCCACCTGTCATGTTGTCCGGGTTTCTGACTCCAAAATGACTATTTTTTATACATCTCCAAAATACGGCCGTTAGTATAAAAGAATAGTCATTTTGGAGTCAGAAACCCGGACTACCTGTCATGCATTTTTGTCATGTATAAATGATAGCACAGAAAGTAAACATTTTTATTTTCATTAAACAATATTGATAGACTGTAGAAAGTTCGATAAAACTCTCGAATGACCAATCGATATTTGTGTCAACTCTTATTGATCTAGTTTTGCTAGTATTCCAATCACAGCTCTTCTATTTGCATGAGCTGGCAATATTCACACTGTTTTCACAAATTGTGATTGTTCGGACAATGTTATGTTAACCGAAAAACTTCACGATCGACGTTGGTACGACAAAAATCCATGCAGTCTTAGGAAACCGAAACATGCAGTCTCCGAAAAGTAAGCAAATTAAATAACTGGAACAAACGGTATTATTAGCCGAATTGGGGTCATAAGACTTCTTTAACGTACATTGTTGAAACTATAAACACTAAAATGCTCCTGAATTGTACATCGTGAGAAAAATAGCCAAAAATTTAAACATTCTGTTTTAAGGGAAAATGATCCGTATTTTGGCAGTTCATGTCTCCTTAGAGAAAGGAGTCATTGGGGTTACACTTACTTTGGTGTTGTCCGAATGAGTTTATATCCTTGACTTCCTTGTGTTAACACATACAGTATTACACAGACGCACCATAACATATGAACTGATCTCCCCTAAAATCATAACGATAATACCTTCAAAAACACATGTACCCATCTATGACTGTCTTGGAAAAACGAGTGCAACAATCATGGGTAGGTTGAACTATTATACTGAACAATGGTAGACGGTATTCAATAAAGTGCTATGGTTATTAAGTTATAAATGGTAGACGGTATTCAATAAAGTGCTGGGGTTATTGAGTTATAAATGGTAGACGGTATTCGATAAAGTGCTGGGGTTATTAAGTTATATTTTCTTTTGCCCTGATGGAAAAGATGAAGATTGTGAACAGATGTCTGCTAACATCTGCTTTAAGGGGAATTGTTAGTGGACTGGAGGTGATAAAAGATCCCCACTAACTTATGCTGAAGGGAGAATTACCAGAAGCAGATGTAAAAGTAAGTAAGCACTATTGTGTTACCCTAAAGATACATTATATATATTATCTTACACTTAATTTGATAGTAAACTGTATATTACATTTCTGGCTTTATCGTGATTTTATCTAATACTAATTAAGGTTAAACAGAAACAACAACTTTTCTTTGAAAAATGCCGTCTTAGGTTTTTGTATATCTATGGACACTGAACTCAACCTGGCCCGGATTTATTTCCACGGGTCATCAGTGTCGGTTATAACAGTGTCGGTTATAACAGTGTCGGTTATAACAGTGTCGGTTATAATTACTAATTCAGCAATTTCCCCGATGATGATTGTAGCTAAGACACACGGGCACAGGGAAAATCTGGACTACAATAACCTGGAGAAAAGTTTCTAATTGTGTTTAAAATAGAGAGTATTCCATTTGAACTTTTTTGCACGATGGCCAAGACTGATAAGTCAATTTTACGGAATTTTCACATTAAATCCTTACTTAGTTTAAATATCATGCGTTCAAATTCATAGACCTACATCATTGTTCTGATATTACTTAGAGACTGGGAGAGGTGTACTTACCATATTGTCTCTGGACGTCGCCTTTCAATGTTATTAGGTGAGAAGACAAAGATGTTAAAACGACCCGGCTTTATATCTTAGGGAGCTGATGGTCATGGTGTAGAAATTAATCAGGTAATAACTAAATCAGTATTTATGTATCCAGAGACCACGCCTACAGCAGTATTTAACTGATTTTAATTTCCTCTTTACCAGATGGTCATAAGTGAGGCCGAGTTATCCGATGTTGTATTCTCTTATCATGAGTTATATATATAGCGCAGATATTCAAAACTACTTTGTCTTTCAATAGACAAGAAAATTATCTCCGGACATTTATCTTCAGCTAAAACATTAAAATAACATGAAATCATCAACACACGATACCTCTTTCCTACATCATCTAACCTTCTTATGCTTTTTATTCAATATAACCTGTCATGGACATTTTTGTTTATAGCTAGATATAAATTTAAACAAATCTTTTAGAAGTTACGTAACTCTTAGAAGGTTTTAAAAATATCGGTTAACACACTCGCTGGCTAGATTGTCTCTGCGATGTAAAATATTGTTTTAAAAATGCCTAAATTAATTCAATTAATGGCAGCGATTATTCGATTCAATATTTCGTTTACAAATGTGTTTCCTTGATCTTATATAAGGTTAGGTCTATAATTTTGTACAGCCCTAAAATACTTAAATTTTGGTAAATTTCCGGAACGTTTGTAGACCTCAGAATGAATTTCATATTATATTGTTCTGTCTGTTAGAGTTTCCAAAGGATTTTAACCTCACTCAACATGAAAACACAACCATAAAAGGGAAAGGATTTTGATTGATTGATTGTTTGGTGTTTTACGCCGCGCTCAAGATTATTTCACTTATATGGCGGCGTTGCCAGTTTTATTGCGGGAGGAAACTGGGCTCTATGCCCTGAGGAAACCCACGACCTTCCGCTGGTAACTGGCAACCATCCCGCATAAGTCGTTCGAATGAAAACCGAGTCAGAAAATTTTCCAATTTTTTTGGACCGAGTGGGATTCGAACCCGCGACCCATTGGTGGAAGGCTGTTCGGATTGAGCGTCCAACGCTCTACCTACTGAGCCACGGAGGCCCCAGAAAGAATTTTGAGAATGGCGTTCTAAAAGAAAATAATGAAGGCATCACCAGGAAGATGTAATTTCGATGTAATTCTTACATCGTTATCAAAGTCATTGACTTTGATAACGATGTAAGAACTACATCGAAACGTCGTCACCCAATAAACCAAGAAGTTGTTATCCATAAGTAATTTGTCACCTTATTGTAACCTTTCAACTTCTAAATGCCATTGAAAGATTAGATATACGTAGTTTACCGAACATCCCCGACTTTAGCTTCTTTTCATCTTCTTTTTAATGCCATAGTTTAAACAGCATCCCAAACCCCGTTTGCCATCTTTTTAATATTATAGTTTACAGAAGATTCCAAACCCCGTTTGCCATCTTTTTAATATCATAGTTTACAGAACATCCCAAACCCCGTTTGACATCTTTTTAATACCATAGTTTACAGAACATTCCAAACCCCGTTTGACATATTTATAATACCATAGTTTACAGAACATTCCAATCCCCATTTGACATCTTTATAATATCAAAGTTTACAGAACATTCCAAACCCCGTTTCCAATCTTTTTAATATCATAAACTCTCCCAAAAACAAAGGGAACATCCAATTTTTGTTCTTCAAAATATGAATTTTCAACATCATTTTTAATACAGAAATAAGCATCACATCACACTGAAATTTGGCAGACTGGTTGTTCAGACGTTAAAGTTCATTCACATGTAAAAATTTATCACATTAAAGTTCATAGCGCTCAGATAACATCACTGCAACTTCAATATCTGGTGTGCCCATCATTAACCTGTAACACAGCACGGACCCGTCTCGGCATAGACACAATCAATCGACAAATACGGTTTTGCGGAATTCTCCTCTATCCTTGCTCAAGAGCCTGCTGCAGTTCTTGTAGAGTTTGCGGCGCTGGATGATGACTGCGCACGCGTCTATCCAAATCATCCCACAAATGTTCTATTGGGTTCAAATCTGGTGATTTGGACGGCCAGGGGAGCACTGTTACGTTCTGGTTGGCTAGAAATTCAACAGTAGCACGAGCTGTGTGCGGCCGAGCGTTGTCGTGCTGACAAATTTCCCTAAGGAGGTCCATTACAGGCAGCATATGTGGTGTCAAAACCTCATCTGTGTATCGAAGGGCGTTAAGGTTACCGGGAATGTGCACCAGTTGAGTTTTTCGAGCACAGGATATGGCAACCCACACCATCACACTTCCCCCGCCGAAATTGTCGACCTCAAGGACGCAGTTCCTTGCAAACCTCTCATTCCGGCGTCTGTAAACTCGTGTACGACCATCTTCAATCTTGATTTATCGCTGAAACAGACTCGCCTCCTGTTTCGCAGATTCCAGTCCCTTAACCTGTTGCACCATCGGGCCCTTGCAACGCGATGCTGGCGTCTCAGTACTACGCCAAAGTAAGGACGTCTGGCGCGTAAGCCGTTTTGACGGAGACGGTTTCTGACTGTCTGTGCCGATATTCGACGGAGACCTGGGATATTTGATGCTGTTTCTGCTGTTGTTTTGATCCGGTTTCGCAGGTGAAGTAACCGGATGTAGCGATCTTGGGGTGCTGATGTGATCCTAGGTCGGCCAGAACGTTGACGATCAGCTGTTGAACCGGATTGCTTGTGCCGTTGCAACAGTCTGGAAATCGTGCTCCGGTGAACATTATAAAGTCTAGTGACTGCATTCTGTGATTCGCCGGCCAGGAGACGACCAATGACGACGTTCCGGGTAGCTGCGTCTAGTCTTGGCATATTGTAGCAACTCCGTGAAACAATTTAACGACTAAATTCAATTGAACGGCTGTGTGTCTTTTATACCCATTAGACCCGCATAAAGATATCAAATATTTAAGATTTAATATCATAGTTTACAGAACACCCAAAACCCGGTTTGACATCTTTTTAATATCATAGTTTACAGAACACCCCAAACCCCGTTTTACCTTCTTTTTAATATCATAGTTTACAGAACATCCCAAACCCTCTTTGACATCTTTTTAATATCATAGTTTACAGAACAACCCAAACCCCGTTTGACATCTTTTTAATATCATAGTTTACAGAACATTCCAAACCCGGTTTGACATCTTTTTAATGCCATAGTTTACAGAACAACCCAAACCCTCTTTGACATCTTTTTAATATCATAGTTTACAGAACATTCCAAACCCGGTTTGACATCTTTTTAATGCCATAGTTTACAGAACATCCCAGACCCGGTTTTGCTTCCTTTTTAATGCCATAGATTACAGAACATCCCAGACCCGGTTTTGCTTCCTTTTTAATCCCATAGTTTACAGAACATCCCAGACCCCGTTTTACCTGCCTGTCAATACTCCACTTTAAAGTACATTTCTCGCCAATTGATATGTAGGAGTACACGGAAAGTGTAATGGATGTTTTTTCGATAGAAAGAATACAGTCATCTATATATACATTTGTGTGTACATTTTCTGCCCCGAAGCATAAATCTGTGTGGGATACTGTGGTCATCAATTTATGACTTATTTAGTTTGTAAAACCAATCAAACACAAACATTTTAACTGGCACTATATTAGTTCGCTTTACTTCATTTAACAAGAATGCTGCGCGTGTTGTTCTCGGGTCTGTGCGTAATTCTTTATACATCTGGTGACAAAATAGAATAAGATTTGCCTTCACAAAGTCGTGTAAGGCCACTGTAAGTCTCATGAGATTTTGTATTGGTTACCTGGCGGGTCTGGGTGAGCTCTTTAAAAGCCATGAACTCACAGATTACGAGGGGACAGAGAGGCGGCCAGCCGACGAGGATCACAAACAACAACATAAAAGTACAAGGACAAGTGAGTCCTGCTGACTTATATCTTGGTGTCCTCAGTTAGTGTCGAGGAAGCTCTCCCTGTCTTGAATTTGACCCCATCATGCCCTTTGAACAAACGTTGGTCCTGGTACCGTATTATCAACCACAGGCACGATGGGGTCAATTAATCTAATACATCGTTTAAGAAATGGTCGACCTGGACCGAACCTGTTTTTTCCTATATCCACATAGATATTCATCAGTTCATTAAACAACAAACAACACCAAAAAACTACAGTGGACCCTGCGGTTGGTAATACCAGCACCAACGTTTGTTCAACTCCACTGCAGTTAATGAAACTAGAAGATCACACAGCATGCAAGTAAAATTTTGACATGGGATGGCACGACGCTGCGGAATGATTACCTAGTCCATTTCCAGCACCATGCTGCAATATATAGTTGACAAGGATTCAATGCTATCGCACAGCAGGTTCTCGTGAACCTAAAAGCTGGGCCTGGGAATGTTGATTACAGACGACTTTTGGCGCTTGAAAAACATTTTTGACCCCGAATCAGCTGGGCATTTATAAATGCCAACTGTCGGCTAGGTTTAGAGCTAGCACAAGTGTTGACACATCCGACACAAAGGGTATACCTAAATGCCAGCGAGTAAATTCAAGATAATTTGGCAAGAGAACAATTTGTACATGTTATTGTAGGTACGGCAAACTTGACAACGTTCTTTGGAATCAGCTGTACTAGTCGCCGTTGAGATAGAGGCATTAAGACAGCTCAACGGCGTCGGTTACTACCAGCTGTAAAGACAACGCTTACTGAGCATGACATGGAAACGGAGTGCTCGAATGTTAATTTACTGCTTAAAGGCATAAAGGGTATCCTTAGGAAAGTATTATCTGAAACTAAACCTTCCGGATCAAGATGCGGTCAGTCCCATGTAGCGAATCATGTAACGAACGAGCAACGAGACAATAAATGTCGGGGTTGTGTCGATCAGGGTAATTTTAAAGGATTTTGTCCAAATAGGAGGTTACAGCGTAACAGGGTGTCACAACAGAGCCCTATTAAACCACCACGAATACGGAAGGCGAATTCATCTGAGGCTGGAGTGTACCTCCCCGCACGTATCGGGGCCTGAAACGTTTGGTGCTACATAGACACCGGGGCGACTGGCTCAATCCTTAGCCAGGTGGTATACAATTGATTACCGGATGCAGTAAGACCATCGTTGAAAGACCTACCATTTTTTAGCTTGATAATGGCGGACGGAAGTGATGAGACATGAGACGTTGTCCTGAATATACGCGTCCTTAGATTCAATGTCCGGGTCCAGTTGATACAGTATCTAATGTCGGGATATTGGCAAATCGACATCGCTTTAAAAGAAAAATGTTAGAAAGCATTTGCAAGTAGAAAGGGGTTATTTCAATCCATAGTAATGCCGCTGGGGCTGTGCAATGCACCATTGACATTTAAAAGATTATTTCAGGCGGTTCTGGTGGAATTGCGTGACGAGACTTGTATATTATATGTTATTAATCGAGTGTTTTCGTATTGCCTTGGTATTGGCCTGAGGGTGGCCGTATTGGCCCGAGGCCGCAGGCCGAGGGTCAATGTAGTCTTAAAAAGTAGTCAATGTAGTCTTAAAAAAATGTTCCACAATGCAAACTAACATCGGTGCTCTGGTACGGGTTCAAATTTTGCGAGATCGGGTGGCATAGACAGGCTAAGGAAAATCTAGAAGAAGGTGGAGCACGGAAAAGAACGAATCTCGACGAGGCGTCTCAACACTAACTTAGTACGAAATACAATATTTCACGGTCGCCATTTCCTGCTCGTTGACATCCGTCAGACACCCTTCTAGATTCTGCGAGTCTCAATGAGTTTCGATCGACGCCATTACCCTTCATCCAGTAAATCTACCTGGAGAATTCCATTAAATAAAGCCAACAAGATGTACAAGCAGATATCAAGTGAATATGGTGATGAAGATGAACAAGGTTTCAAGAAATAATATCAAAGTGTCAAAGACGGTGTGGTGAAATTAATTTCACTACTCACAGCCACTGTGGTAAAATTAACTTGAGTACTTCTATCGCTGTGGCGAAATTAACTTCAGTACTCACAGACGCTGTGGCGAAATTAACTTCAGTACTCACAGACGCTGTGGCGAAATTAACTTCAGTACTCAGAGACGCTGTGGCGAAATTAACTTCGGTAGTCAAAGACGGTGTGGTGAAATTAATTTCACTACTCACAGGCACTGTGGTAAAATTTACTTCAGTACTTCTATCGCTGTGGCGAAATTAACTTCAGTACTCACAGACGCTGTGGCGAAATTAACTTCAGTACTCACAGACGCTGTGGCGAAATTAACTTCAGTACTCAGAGACGCTGTGGTAAAATTAACTTCAGTACTCCTATCGCTGTGGAGCAATTAACTTCAGTTCTCCTATCGCTGTGGAGCAATTAACTTCAGTACTCACAGACGCTGTCGAGCAATTAACTTCAGTTCTCCTATCGCTGTCGAGCAAGCAATTAACTTCAGTACTCCTATCGCTGTCGAGCAAGCAATTAACTTCAGTACTCCTATCGCTGTCGAGCAAGCAATTAACTTCAGTACTCCTATCGCTGTGGGGCAATTAACTTCAGTACTTTTATCGCTGTCGAGCAATTAAATTCAGTACTCCTATCGCTGTCGAGCAATTAAATTCAGTACTCCTATCGCTGTCGAGCAATTAACTTCAATACTCCTACCGCTGTCGAGCAATTAACTTCAGTACTCCTATCGCTGTCGAGCAATTAACTTCAGTTCTCCTATCGCTGTGGAGCAATTAACTTCAGTACTCAAAGACGCTGTCGAGCAATTAACTTCAGTTCTCCTATCGCTGTGGAGCAAGCAATTAACTTCAGTACTCCTATCGCTATGGGGCAATTAACTTCAGTACTTCTATCGCTGTCGAGCAATTAAATTCAGTACTCCTATCGCTGTCGAGCAATTAACTTCAATACTCCTACCGCTGTGGAGCAATTAACTTCAGTACTCAAAGACGCTGTCGAGCAATTAACTTCAGTACTCACAGACGCTGTCGAGCAATTAACTTCAGTACTCCTATCGCTGTGGCGAAATTAACTTCATTACTCCTATCGCTGTGGGGCAATTAACTTCAGTACTTCTATCGCTGTCGAGCAATTAAATTCAGTACTCCTATCGCTGTCGAGCAATTAAATTCAGTACTCCTATCGCTGTCGAGCAATTAACTTCAGTACTCCTATCGCTGTCGAGCAATTAAATTCAGTACTCCTATCGCTGTCGAGCAATTAAATTCAGTACTCCTATCGCTGTCGAGCAATTAAATTCAGTACTCCTATCGCTGTCGAGCAATTAACTTCAATACTCCTATCGCTGTCGAGCAATTAACTTCAGTACTCCTATCGCTGTCGAGCAATTAACTTCAGTTCTCCTATCGCTGTGGAGCAATTAACTGCAGTACTCACAGACGTTGTAAAATTAACTTCAGTATTCACAGACGCTGTGGTAAAATTAACTTCAGTACTCACAGACGCTGTGGTAAAATTAACTTCCGTACTCACACACGCTGTGGTAAAATTAACTTAAATACTCACAGACGCAGTGGTAAAATTAACTTCAGTACTCAGACGCTGTGGTAAAATTAACTTCAGTACTCACAGACGCTGTGGTAAAATTAAATTCAGTACTCCTATCGCTGTAAAGCAATTAACTGCAGTAGTCAAAGACGGTGTGGTGAAATAATTTTAAGTACTCACAGACGCTGTAGTGAACTTAACTTCAGTAGTCACAGACGTTGTAAAATTAACTTCAGTTCTCCTATCTCTTTGAAGCAATTAACTGCAGTAGTCAAAGACGGTGTGGGGAAATAATTTTAAGTACTCACAGACGCTGTAGTGAAATTAAAAATTATAAAAAAAACTAATGCGTAAAATCGCCAGTCCCTAAAAAACTCAGTTACGGCACTGGGCCTTTAAATATTCCTATAGCTCTAATATTGGTTAGTCGTGTTGTTAAAACGATCAGTTTATTTCAATGGATTGCTAGACTGATAAAGTAAAATATTTCCACCAAATGCACAGGACAATTCTATACAAAGTTATTTTGGATACAAGGATACGACGCCATCCTGAACGCCATCATTTGTCAAATCATGTCTTTTTTCTATGTTTGTCAGGGAAAGACATCGCCCAGTGAAGGCAATATTATATGAAATATTTTATCAAATATTTTTAATATTATTAATAATGGGCAGCGCCGGCTGATTCAAACAGACATTCATTCTTTAAGCGACTTCGCTAAAATAGTCCAAAACTCCATACATTATTCTTTTTTTTTTACACTCTACATCTAAACAGTTTTCTTTATTTTTTCATCGGGTCTTCTCGTTTTAAATCTTCATTTATTTTTCTTCTTCGTGAAAACAAAAGTTGAAAGTCTTTATGGGAGTAAAACCCGACTTGTCCACTCTTGCACATAGGGCGAAATAGTGAAAACCTCACTCAGAAATGTTCAATTCTCCCTGTAGGATAAATCAAGACATTACAGTAATCATTATTTTCGATAGTGTTGTTTTTTTTTTATTAGCTCTTGTCTGAGGATCTTTTAGTTTAAAATTCAGACGTGGGTGGAATCGGGAAATCCGAATCTTCGTTGATCTATTCTGTGTGGGTATTGACGTGGTGGCTGTCATATTGCATTCAGTTAGTAGTGTCAATTCCATGACCTCTATGTATGAGGACTATAGTGACCAGTATGAAAGAATATACACACCCACGTCTTTCATGACGATTTTCACCCAACAAATAGAATCATATGAGAGATGAGAAAGTTGAAGGGAAAAAGCATTGCAGATATGGATTATTTCTCGCCATTAAATAGTTTGATGGAAAAGTCCGTTTGATCTTAGGTCGTCAATGACGTAAATAAATATTTTATAAACACTCAATAGTCGAATAAAGGCAGTATCTATCCAGATTGACATAAAACAATGTGTGTTAAAGTCCTGCTAACGAACTGTTGTATATTGGTGGGTGTTTGTCTTCTCATTGCTTCACACGTTAATGGTCTGGAATATCTCAGCCGACATATACGGTAAGGTTATCTCTTACTTTTCTACATATTCGGGTGATTTTCAGTGTAGTCATTATTTAAGGTAACATACTCGTATCACACTCTGTGATTTAGGTACCTTCTGACACGGTGCAGGCCATTCTAAACAAACGGACCAAAAAACATGGAACGAGCACTTAAAGGCACACTTGCCGCGAAAATCAGGAATATTGTTTACATTAAAAAAGGAAGACCGTATTCTGTGTTTTTCCCAGACAATATAAGTTAGGAACTTTCTATTTTTACCAAAATTTAAAAGTTTGGACGTCACTTTGTATTTTTAATTTGAATTTGAAAATTTGAATTGTTACGTACCCGCAACGTAAACAAACCGATCTGCCCCCTATTGGCGATTTTATGTTTCAGTCGAGTGAGTGAACTAACGGCCCAGTGTAATTTTACGTAGGCCTATTTATCTGAGAAATACAGACTGACGATCGGTTAACAGCGACTGGAAAAGCCTGCTGATAATTGTTTGAATGTAAACCACAGATACAAAGGCCTGAAAGAGTGTAATCCAACACGAAAGTTGACCGACACTGATCGTTGTTGTTGTAATCAGGCTTCGATTCTTCGTTTGTTTTTCACCCCATTTTTACAGTCTAAAGCTAACTAGACATGTTTTATGTGTCCTATGTTTAAGTTTAGTGGTATTAGTCGTAGTAAGCTCATGTAAATTGGTTTTCTTAGCCAATTTAAACAGGCTACGGCGGCAAGTGTGCCTTTAAGGTTAATCAATATGATCACATGGACTAAAGTTACCCAGATATCTACCCATTCGATGTCTGTCTGTTTTATTTTACAACATGCGCTTTACTGAACTTCTATAAACAAGCACTTTTTGAGGATTTTAGCTTAACTGTTATTGTTTCTCATTTGTGTAAGTTGCAAAATCATACACTATGATTACCGTATAAAAAGTGTAGACCTTCCAAGACAATTCGGATCAAAACTCTCTTCCTGAGGATCTCTGTTCAGTTTTAATACAACCAATCAACGTATATTTTTGTCATGAAACAAGTTCATTAATGACATGCTAAAAATCCTCCCCCAAGTAGTTTGTTTATGGTAATTAATTATTTTCCGAAGGCAGTGGGAACAGCCGAGGTTTGACCCGAATGCGGTGCGCCTTATTTTCTTTAAAATATCATGCTATTTCTGTGTAAAAACTATTAAAAAGCGTGTAAAACTTCAAGGTTTTGAATGATTGATGATGGGTGGCACTCAAGATTATTTCACTTACCGGTGTATTAGCGTTGTTGCCAGGTTTAGTGGGGACGGAAACCGGGTTGTATACCCGGAAGAACTCCCAAAGCACCTCTTCCACATCTAGGGTCATCGAGTGAAAAACAGGATGTTTGTCTTTTGGACACATTCGAACCCACAACAATTATGGAAGGCTATTCATCGCTCTGCGCACGGAGACCTCTTTTGGTTTTGAAGAAATATAACAATACCAAAATCAAAATATGATGCTTCGCAGACTTTTGTAGAGCGGAAATTAGAGTGGGAAACCCCTGCAGTCTATTAAACCACTGTATCTACTGCTGAAGTATCATTTTTTTTAAATAAAATAACTAAATAACCGGTTTGTTTGCTTTCTTTCAGATCGCCTCCCCCTGGTCACAGCATGGATAAATTCGCCAAGACTTGTGAATACTGCGGTGATGTCTTCGGACCCTCCTACACATATAGGTGTTTATTTGATCCTACTTTTGATACGTTTAGAAACTGTATGGTGGGACTTTCCCGGAGATGAAGCATTTCACCTGCGATAGACTTTACCATCTCATCGACTAACCTCCTCCTAGAGAGCCTCACCCTCATGTACTAATGTATTTCTTTCATCGAAAACTAATTGTAACTCCTTTAGCTCCGCAGAACAAAGTAACATTGAAGTTCTTATATACCATTCGGGAAAACTGTCCTATTTAACGTGAATTCTATTGGATAAAATGGCGGTCAAAACTAGCCTTTACGTGAAACACGCTATACTTATTTTACCGAAATATATATTTGTTTATTTTTTTTATTTCCATGAAATTAGCTATGATTGGTTGCTTGTACACTCATAAGTTATCAATATTGTTACGCAATAAATTCATATGGCATATACTGCGCTACAATTGTTCACATCAAACCAAAACTGTAGAAGTTATACCTGGGACTACAATTGGAGGGATTGGAAACACATTTGTATTCAGCCGGCTCAGCAGTTTGGCTCAAAGACCCGGTGAGGGCATTCCAGTCCGCCGCGAGAATAGCCCAAAACCGTGGTGTTTATTTCGATTCATTCCGGACATTACGGATATATGGGCCACGCATAGTATTTTTTAGTTAGCAACAGAAAACAATTGCAATTTTGACATTTCGATCTCCGAGTTATGAAACGCAAAACTGAGTTAAACAAGTTTTTGAACTGGCATGGTTTAGATTTGGAGCGGCTCTTAGCTAACTCTGACGTTGAAGAAGATCAAGACACGTTTAAATAAAAAAAACACGGGCTTCGGCTATTCTCGGGGCTGATCGGAATGCCCTTATGAAGAATAGCGACCAATTATAGCGAGACGAACAATAGCGAGGCAAACTGCTGTGAGCAGACTGGTTGTAATACAAAGGCGTTAACAATTGAATCCCAGGTAAAACGTAAAAATGTAATATTACATAATAAACCTGGCGTAGAATGACCTCACCACAAGCGAGTTGGAAACTTGGAGATGTCTAACTCCGCCATTTTCAGTGATTTATGGTGTAAACAAAACTGTCGTCAGATCACAGGTATCCTGTATGGACACGATATGCTGAAAACATTTGTGTCTAGGTTATATTATATTGCATAATAAAAACAATCCATAAAACCGAACGTCTCACAATTTTCTTTCAACCCACAGTGAAAACTACGGCACTGTGGAAGGGACATGGAACAAGCAAATTAAATCTGACTGGAAGAGCCCCTTCTGACTGGTAAATCACTGACCAATGAAAGGAGTGGATATAAACTAAAGGTGTCAAAAAGCTGAACTTTGATTGGCTGGTTATTACGGGGTCCCAACTAACATCACGGACCCTGACTTAATTCGCCAATCAAAGTGCGTTTTAGAAAAAGAGCTTATCGAAAATGGTACTGACAACTAACATTCTTTTACGACAACAAACTTCTTTAATTTACGTGATTCGTTTATACATATGTAAACAATGTCAACATAAATCTCTCAATGGCACCTAGAAGTTAAACGGAATGATTTTCAGAACGATGTAAAAACTACGTCGAAACATCGTCACACAATAAACCAAGAAGTTGTTATCCATAAGTAATTCTTCACCTTTTAATATAAACATAGCGTAAGCCAAATTCAAAATATGCAGCACTTAAAGGATTTATGAACAGCTTTTTGAAATATGCTCTAATTTGCGTTAGGTGTGTTGTAGAACATGTACTTTAAAAGTCTGACCAAAAAGAAATTTAAATTTCGGTCGCAGGACATACAAAATTCAAGCTACGTTTACCGATCTACAATGCTTACGAAAGTTAATTATCTCAGAGACTTATGACGTCAAACACGACCTCCGTTGTGTACGTACCCTCACAGCGATGACGTAATAAACGATTTCTGTCGTCTCAGTACGTCTTCGTGGCAGTTTGTACACATCGAAGGTCGTGTATGACGTCATTTTTCCGAGCAGTTACGAAAAATACGGAAAATATGCATATTTCCTCCCCGTTCGTTTTTTGACTACCAGGGAACTAACGCGAAGGTTGTTTCGTTTCAACTAATAATTTTCAAATATATATTTAGTCAATAAACAAGCACAAACCAGCTTTTAATCTTGTTCATATATCCTTTAAAGACTCTCTGGGAGAAATCCATAATGCAAACGGGCATGCAAAGGCTTACTGGGGATTGCATTGTCAGCATTATACCATATACCGTAAGCGAATAGCGACTTAGTAAATGGTAATGCATGCTTGCAATCAAGGAGATATACGGGACTTTTGCTTGCAATGCTGTTGTGATTGATTGTACGCCGCGCTCAAGATTATTTCACTTATATGGCGGCGTTACCAGTTTTATTGTGAGAGGAAAGCGGGCTCAGTGCCCGGAGGAAACCCACGACCTTCCGCTGGTAACTGGCAAACCATCCACATAGGTCGTTCGAGTGAAAACCCAGTCAGAAAATTTTCCAATTTTTTTGGACTGAGTGGGATTCGAACCCTCGACCCATTGGTGGAAGGCTGTTCGGATTGAGCGTCCAACGCTCTACCTACTGAGCCACATAGGCCCCCGCAATGCTATTGTGAGGCCAGGGGCATTTTAATTGTTTAAATTAGCCAAGGGTTGTACTCTCGGACACGGCGGATTTTTTATCGGCGTGCCTTCCTTAGAAGGAAAACAAAATTATTTTCCCGACGCACAATGCACATCCAAAAGGCAGGTCGGAAAAAATATGTTTTTTTTTACTTCGAGTGAGATTTAATATTTTTCTTTATTTCCCTTCAACGGTTCCGATGGGTCGCGGGTTCGAATCCCACTCAGTCCAAAACATTGGAAAATTTTCTGACTGGGTTTTTACTCGAACGACCTATGGGAGATGGTTGCCAGTTACCAACGGACGGTCGTGGGTTTCCTCCGGGCATAGAGCGCGGTTTCCTCCCACAGTAAAACTGGCAACGCCGCCATATAAGTGATATAATCTTGACCGCGGCGTAAAACACTAAACAATCAATCAACGGTTCCGTAGAAAACACAATATACCTGCTTTTAGCCATTGTATTAATACTGTGCCGTCACTATGTGAGGCGTGGCTTAATTTAATTCAACCAATCAATAGGCTACCGTGTAGCAGTCAGTCTCCAGCAGACGGTCGAGTCATTCATTGCTCTTCATTCCACCAAGCACATAGCTATGAACAGGCATCAGTACACAATTAATTTTCCATTTGCCATAATGTTAACGTTTGGCTCTGTCACTCGGTTAGAAACATTCGCCCAGCTAAAAGCCCTGGTGGAAACTCGGAACCACCCTAGAGAAGTCTGCAGTTAAAATCTTGACAGACCAATAAGGGAGAAATCTCAAGATTTTCACTTCCGAAGGGGACAGGGGTGCAGACGACACAAGTCACATTGTTGTCAGGGGCCCAATCACCCCCACGTCAGACAGCTCAATCCGCCACTTTTATTCAATCTTCACCTTTCATATATTTTTTTAGACAAACTACTACTTCATTGAGTCACATGGATACTCAAAAAAGTAGTCCTGGCTTATTGGAAGTCCCACTAACAATGCCCAAAGATATCAACCGAAATCTAGGAACAATCCTAATAGTGGACTTGCGCCAACAGAACTTTGTTTACCAGTGCTACCACGCCGTAAGTAGATGCCCCATAAACAAAATGTTTGCATCTTTTCTTGAACTACTTTCAATTAATAGTTAAAGCATTATCTATATATTACATTCTCCCAAAGTTTAATCGACCATTTAGTCCTTAACTACATACAAATATGCAATCTCTATCTGCCATAATGTTAATTCAACAAGTTAAATCCGACTCGTTATCTATATTCTGACATTTGCTGGTCGTCGGAATTTAACATCTCCGACACCTTTTCTGTAATGCTGTTTTGGACAAATATGAAACTTTACCTTAAGTCAGGATTTTCGTTTCTTAAGATTCCTGTGTTGATGACAACGTACTTCATAGTTTTCGAGTGGTTTTTATCGGTAAAATTCCGAAATATTTGTTGTTTTGTTACAGACAATTTCAAATTGTGTCTTTCAAAAAAACAACGGCTACAAACACAACGAACCGTTTAACCAAAAGGGGGGTAATTGTCTTGTTCAGTCTCGCGATGGCTGCACACTTTCAAGCTATCCGATAAATCCCTGAAGCTGGCGATAGCACGTGGCTGACAAAAATGCAAAATGACAGATTTTTTGATTTTTTATTTTATCAAATAAGCAGATAATTTTACTTTTACATTCTTTCAACACAACCTCAACCTCCTACGAATATTGGGGTCGCTGAAGTCAACCATGGCAACCGATCTCGATCATGCGCAAAGATATTTTCATCCCATTGGACTTTCGTCGGTTCAGTGCATTACTAGTTAAACAATGACGGATAGTGAATTCCGTTCTGACGACATAATGAAAATCCGATTATTGAACAAGGAGGCGGGTAAGGAATTCACTTTGGTGAATTACCATAATGTTAACCACATCGCTTGCAGATATCTCAAAATTCAACCGTAACTATAAACATCCTCTTTATGTAATGCAATGCTTATTTCGGATAACACGTTTTACTATCGCTAATTAGCGTGTAATTTCTTTAACATGTTTGTGCCTTTCGATCTCGGCACAATCTTCACTCGCTGTCTTAACTAGACAATTCTTTATTTGTTAATCTAGTCTATCAATGTTTTGTATACTGTTCGTATTGTTTCCTTAAAGGGGCATGAGCTGCCAAAATGTTGATATTTTGAAGTTAAAACAGAATGCTGAAATTATTGGCTATTTTTCTCAAGAGGTAGAATTCAGAAGCTTTTTAATGCTTCTAGTCTCGAAAATGTACGATTAAGTATTGTTTTAAACTAACTTTGGCTTAGAATGAATGAATGGTCGTCCCGGTTATTTAAATTTTGTTTACTTTTGAACACGTTTTCGGTTCATACAGGCCACATACTGTATGGATTTTTCTCATTCCAACGCCAATCATTTAGTTTTTCGATAGCCTTCAAAGCCTCTTACTGTCGTGACGATCAGAAGTTATGAAAAAACTGTGAATTTTGGCAGCTCATGCCCCTTTAACAGGAATTTACCCTTTCAAGAGAACCTCAGTTGTGTAAAATAAACAGTATTAAATCATCACCTTCTTCGATTGACATTAATTCTGTTGAGGTTCGGGGTAAACGGGACTGTTAGATCCCCTCCGAGGGTGAATGCAGTACAGTAAATTCGGCGTGTCAGACCAACTGACAACATTGTTCAACATTGTAACAAAACACGGATACAAAGAAAACAGTATTGTTACGGGCATGAGACCAACGTCAAAATAACACGCGTTACCACGACAACGGTTCTCCCATACAGCAAACTGAACCCTATTTCTCTGCTATCTTTTTAACATGGAACAACCTAAACCAGTGGAAGAAGACTCGTCTGAAAGGCCTACAAGGCACAGACATTTAACTGAAAAAGGAAAAGAGAATTTAGAACATCTTCGAAATGAACATTTACATAAACTAAATGACAATTGGAAAGAAATAGAAAATTTACTTTCAAGTTTCCACCAAATCTCCCATGGAGACATTACATCATACAAAACACTGGAAAAATCAATCAATTTAAAGTACAGAGAATACAGAAAGCTTAAAGGGGCATGAGCTGCCAAAATGTTGATATTTTGACGTTAAAACAGAATGCTGAAATTATTGGCTATTTTTATCAAGAGGTAGAATTCAGAAGCTTTTTAATGCTTCAAGTCCCGAAAATGTACGATAAAGTACTGTTTTAAACTAACTTTGGCTTAGAATGAATGAATGGTCGTCCCGGTTATTTAAATTTTGTTTAGTTTTGAACACGTTTTCGGTTCATACAGGCCACATACTGTATGGATTTTTCTCATTCCAACGCCAATCATTTAGTTTTTCGATAGCCTTCAAAGCCTCTTACGGTCGTGACGATCAGAAGTTATGAAAAAACTGTGAATTTTGGCCGCTCATGCCCCTTTAACTCTAATTATAAAGAATTTTTGAGGAGACATGGTGAAACAGAGGAAGATTTAAAAACAAATGAGCCAATCCTTTCTAAACGTGAGGATACATTACAACAAACTTTGGACAATATACATGAAATAATTTCTGAAACATCACAATCATCATCAAAACGTTCATCCATACACGGAAGTAAATCCATCGCCTCGCGGATGTCAAATAGAAGCTCCGTTATAACTCAGAAATTGGCAGAGGCCGAGGCCGCCCGGTTGAAAGTTGAGTTTGCCAAAAAGGAAACTGAACTGAAAAAGAAACAGGCACATGCAGAATTAAACAAAGCCATGCTGGATGCTGAAATTGATCTTCTAAGGCAAGAAAAGGAAGCCGCCGCAATGGAAGCTGAGGTCAGAGTGCTACAATCCGCCAACAGTGGCAGTTCCAATTCTGCTACAAATCACATCAATATTGGTCTGCCACAAGAAAGTCCAACTGACAGAACAAAACAATACGTCGAAAAACACTCAACATCCCTTACCATAGAAAATCAGCATGACATACAATTAAATGGTAAATCAGGAACACAACAGCAATACACGCCACCACCCGACAAAATTGCACCTGTACATTTAAACCCTTCAGCTCATCCATTCATACCACGTGACCAATCAGCACCAAATAATCACCCCAACGCCTCTTTAGTTGCATCAGAGCTCACTCGATTTCTCCTCAAAAAGGATCTTCTCCTGTCACGACTCACTCGATTTAATGATCAACCGGAAAACTATGCTATGTGGAAATCTAGCTTCAAGATTATTATGCATGACCTAGAGGTGACAGAAAGTGAAGAGCTTGACTTATTGGTGAAATGGCTTGGACCAGAATCGTCAAGAACTGCCATAAGCCTTCGGACATCAAATGTCTCCAATCCTCTACGTGGACTTCAACGTGCCTGGGAACGCGCTCGACGAACGATTTGGCAGCCCGGAGAGGGTAGAGGCCGCTCTCAAACTTAAACTTTCAAGTTTCCCCAAGTTGTCCAACAGGGACTACAGAAAGTTATATGAACTCTCAGATATTATTGCAGAAATTGAGTCCGTAAAAGAAGACCCAAAGTACAGCTCAGTGTTCGCCTATCTTGACTCTTCTTCTGGAATTAAACCAATCATCAGCAAGTTACCCTACGGTATACAGGAAAAATGGGCCTCCGATGCTATCCACTTTAAACGACGCAACAACGTCTGTTTTCCGCCATTTTCCTTCTTTGCTAATTTCATTCGAGATGTAAGCCTTTTCAAAAATGACCCGAGCTTTCTATACGACAGTCTACAGATGTCTCAACCAAAGAGAGAAATGCCATTTCAACGGACAAAACCGTTGAATATTTTATGCTCAAAGACGGATGTTCAAAATGGCCGCCAGTCTTCACCACATATCACAAACCCTAAAACTCATTGTCCCATACACAAGTCGAAACACACTCTCAATCAATGTAGAGGGTTTCGATTTAAACCAATCCAAGATCGTAGAAAACTGCTTAAAGACCTAGGTATTTGTTACAGATGCTGTGAGGCTGACGATCATATGGCAGATAAGTGCAATGCAAATATTCTTTGTAAAGCCTGTGGGAGTAGCAAACATCCTACTGCCCTACACCAAACACAAGCCAACATTCATGAATCTCCCAACAAGCACGGCGGGGAGAAACCTGAGCAGCCAGTTTACACTAAATGTACCCAAGTCTGTGGACAAACCTTTGGAGGTAAATCCTGTGGGAAAACTATCCTTGTAAAAGTCTACCATAAAGATAACCCTGAAAATTCCATTCAAACATATGCCATATTGGACGATCAAAGCAATACTACTCTGGCTAGTCCCGAACTATTTGATGCTCTTAACATACATACAGACACAATAACATACACCTTGTCATCTTGTGCTGGTTTGGTGAACACTACAGGAAAACAAGCTATAGGATTAATGGTAGAAAATACCGATGGTTCCTTTAAGTTACAGCTACCTACAGTTATTGAATGTGCACAAATACCAGACATACGAGAAGAAATACCTACCCCGGAAGTCGCCTTGCATCACACTCACCTGAGAGACATTGCTCGTTTTATTCCACCCATTCAAAGTGACACACCCATCTTATTACTTATTGGTAGGGATGCCCCCGAGCTTCACCACGTTTTAGAACAACGGACTGGCGCACACAATGCACCATACGCTCAGCTGCTGCCATTAGGGTGGACAATCATAGGTGAATCATGTCTTGGAAATTTCCATCGACCAAAGCTCATCAACACTAACAAAACCCATATGCTTACCAACGGCCGCCCTTCCATCTGTGAACCCTGTCCAAACAATTTCATTGTGAAACCTACATTCTCCATTGATCTCTTAAGATGTCAAACTGACAACTTGGGAGATTCTGTGTTCACCACTACGAAAGACGATGAGAAACTGGGTCATTCTATCGACGACAAACGGTTCCTTGATATTATGGACAAAAACTTTCAGAAGGGCCCAGATGGAAAATGGGTCGCACCTCTTCCGTTTCGCTCTCCAAGACAGCGTCTGCCCAACAACAGACCCCAAGCTGTCAAACGTGCCAAAACTCTCCACAACAGTTAGCTGAAATCAGATACTAAAAGAGAACATTTCATTTCCTTCATGCAAGGCATCTTGGACAAAGGTCACGCTGAAATCGCCCCACCGCTGGACAAAGGTCAAGAGTGTTGGTATCTCCCGATATTTGGCGTTTACCATCCTAGAAAGCCCAATCAAATAAGAGCTGTCTTTGATTCTTCAGCAGCATTTGATGGTTTATCACTCAACAACGTCCTCCTTACTGGTCCCGATCTAACAAATAACCTCTTAGGGATACTCGTCCGGTTCCGCAAGGAACAGATTGCTGTCTCAGCCGACATAGAGCAAATGTTTTACAGCTTTCAAGTACCAGCACACCATAGAGACTTTCTCCGATTTTTATGGTATAAAAACAATGACCTTGAACAAGAACTCGTCGAGTATCGGATGTGTGTACATGTGTTCGGTAACTCTCCATCGCCTGCCGTAGCTGCATATGGCCTCAGGAAATCTGTCCAGCAAACGGACGTCAGTGAAGATGTACAACATTTCGTCTCCAATAACTTTTATGTAGATGATGCCTTAATTTCTCTGCCAACTACCTCACAAGCAATTGATCTTCTTCAAAGGACTAAACAAGCTCTTGACACGGGAGGAAAACTCAGGTTACACAAATTTGCATCTAATAGCTCTGAAGTCATGAGCGCCTTTCCCCAACACGACCTTGCCAAAGAAATTAAAGACATCGACCTACATTCTCAAAATCTACCTCTCCAACGAAGTCTTGGTGTGACATGGGATCTTCATGGCGACTTTTTTACGTTCCAAGTTTCTACGGAAAGCAAACCTTTCACAAGAAGAGGAATTCTTTCGACAGTAAACAGCCTCTACGATCCTTTAGGTTTTGCATCCCCAGTCACCATCAAAGGGAAGATATTACTAAGGGAACTCATGGCATCCACCAAGTCCTGGGACGAACCCTTGGATGACGAGTATCAAGACCTGTGGGAAACTTGGAGATTATCTTTGAATGATCTGGAAACACTGAAAATACCTAGACCCTACACCAGCATCTCTCTTCAGGAAATAGCCAAAACAGAAATCCACATATTTTCAGACGCCTCTGAAAAGGCCATAGCTGCTGTAGCATATCTTAGAACAGAAGATTCCCAACACAACACAACATTTTCCTTCATTCTTGGCAAAGCTAAAATAGCACCATCGCACTGTCACACAATACCTCGCCTGGAACTCTGCGCAGCTGTGCTGGCAGTAGAGATATCCAATGTCATCAACGACCAGCTTGACATACAAGTTAACCTGACACGTTTTCACACAGACAGCAAAGTCGTCCTTGGCTACATCAATAACGATTCAAGGCGCTTTTACATTTACGTTAGTAACAGGGTTGCAAAAATACGTAAATGGACCAATCCAGAACAGTGGGAATATGTCCCTTCTCATCTCAATCCAGCTGACCAAGCCACCAGATCACTTTCAGCCAAGCAATTAGGACAAAGCATGTGGCTCTCTGGACCCCCTCAAACTCCAACAGTTGAAACTCAAAACCCCTCACCTGATCCTGTATATCCTTTACAACTTCCCGACGACGACAAAGAAATTCGACCACAAGCCACAGTTTTAGCCACTGGCACCAGTCTCCACTCAGAGTTAGTCCACAAATTCAGCAGGTCTTCTGACTGGAACAGGTTGGTAAAGTCGATCGCTCTCCTCCGTCACATCGCTAAAAGTTGTAAATCGAAGACTGAAGATTGCAAAGGCTGGCACATTTGCAAACACTATTTGGAGCCTGACAATATTTCTAGCACAGAGACTTTCATCCTGCAACATTTGCAACAACACGCCTTTGCAACAGAAATAGCATGCATCAAGCATAACAAACCTCTTCCGAGAAACAGCCACATAAACGACCTTAATCCTACAATCGATACTAACGGACTTCTTGTTGTCGGCGGACGACTTAACAAAGCTGACTTACCTCTACAAGAGAAGAATCCTCTCATCATACCAGGTCGTCACCACGTTGCCACTCTGCTTGTTCGCCACTGCCACGAGCAGGTTCAACATCAAGGCCGCACCTTCACAGAGGGAGCAGTTAGATCATCTGGTTATTGGATAATCGGTGGCAAACGTTTAATCTCATCTGTCCTCCACAAATGTGTCAAATGTAGGAAACTACGTGGTAAGCAACAACATCAACAGATGGCGGATCTTCCTGATAGCCGCTTACAAGTAGCACCTCCTTTCTCTTATGTTAGTGTCGACACTTTCGGCCCTTGGTCGATAGTCACACGTAAAACTAGAGGCGGGCAAGCATGCAGCAAACGATGGGCTGTGCTGTTCACTTGCATGTCAACCCGTGCCATCCATATTGAAGTCGTCGAAGAACTCAGTTCGTCATCCTTCATAAACGCCCTTAGACGCTTCTATGCTCTTAGAGGACATGTGAAAGAGTTTAGGTCCGATCGCGGGACCAATTTTGTTGGATCTACAGATCTTTTGAACATAGAGGCCGTTAATATTGAAGATACACCTGTGAAGAACTTTCTCAACAGCAACAAAACCAGATGGTTATTCAACCCACCTCATGCATCCCACATGGGAGGAGCATGGGAAAGACTTATTGGTGTCACCCGCAAAATTCTAGATTCACTGCTTACTACCCCACAGAAACATTTAACTCACGAAGTTCTTAGTACCTTTATGGCAGAAGTGTGCGCCATAGTGAACTCTCGTCCAATCACGCCTGTTTCGACAGATCCAGAAAATCCTTCGATCTTGTCCCCTGCTATTCTTCTGACTCAAAAAACCTTCCAGACTTCAACCTGCGACTTTCAATCCCTTGATCTTAAAGACATGTACAGGGCACAATGGAAGAGAGTGCAAGCTTTAGCTGAAATGTTTTGGAACAGATGGAGAAGAGAGTATTTACATAATCTCCAAAGCAGGCGTAAGTGGAAAGACAATCAACCTAATGTAAAAGCAGGAGACCTAGTTCTTATGAAAGACAAGGAATTGAACAGAATAGAATGGCCCATGGGAGTTATCAAGCGTGTTTTCACTAGCAGTGACACTAAAGTTAGGTCTGTTGAAGTCAAAATTATCAAGAATGGTGTTGGAACCGTATATACACGTCCCATTTCCGAACTTGTGCTTCTCATCTCCGACTAGTGTCTGCAATACTTGGAACTTTAATGATTGAACTCTTTAAATGAACTTTTTTCGTTTTTCATTCATACTGACTTTCACTTAAAAATTATTATTACCCATGTTGTTCAAATATTCTTTTTGTTTTGTGATGTCAAGAAAGACATCAGACGGGGAGTGTGCCGTCACTATGTGAGGCGTGGCTTAAATTAATTCAACCAATCAATAGGCTACCGTGTAGCAGTCAGTCTCCAGCAGACGGTCGAGTCATTCATTGCTCTTCATTCCACCAAGCACATAGCTATGAACAGAACTTTGTTTACCAGTGCTACCACGCCGTAAGTAGATGCCCCATAAACAAAATGTTTGCATCTTTTCTTGAACTACTTTCAATTAATAGTTAAAGCATTATCTATATATTACATTCTCCCAAAGTTTAATCGACCATTTAGTCCTTAACTACATACAAATATGCAATCTCTATCTGCCATAATGTTAACCACATCGCTTGCAGATATCTCAAAATTCAACCGTAACTATAAACATCCTATTTATGTAATGCAATGCTTATTTCGGATAACACGTTTTACTATCGCTAATTAGCGTGTAATTTCTTTAACATGTTTGTGCCTTTCGATCTCGGCACAATCTTCACTCGCTGTCTTAACTAGACAATTCTTTATTTGTTAATCTAGTCTATCAATGTTTTGTATACTGTTCGTATTGTTTCCTTAACAGGAATTTACCCTTTCAAGAGAACCTCAGTTGTGTAAAATAAACAGTATTAAATCATCACCTTCTTCGATTGACATTAATTCTGTTGAGGTTCGGGGTAAACGGGACTGTTAGATCCCCTCCGAGGGTGAATGCAGTACAAATACACTAAACCATTCTGGCACCCCAAAATGCACCGATCGAACAATTTATGACGCCATTAGGTATATTCAATATGCCTGCCAAATTATGCTACACTGAGTTTTAAACACGTGTATGACGAAAGAAGTTTTGGGACAGAAGAAACTCTTAATTCAATATGTCCGCCGTATGACGTAACTGAAGATGACAAAAATAATTCGCAAAAAATCTGAACATAAGGTATATAATCTGGACCAATTGTTGAGATCGTATCAAATACAATGGCGTGTGTGATATACGATGGTGTGTGATATACGATGGTGTGTGTGATATACGATGGTGTGTGTGATATACGATGGTGTGTGTGATATACGATGGTGTGTGTGATATACCATGCTCTGGCTGGTACACAATGGTGTGGATACTACAAAATGGTGTTGGTGGTACACAACGGTGTGTGTGGTACACAGTGATTTGGATGGTACACAATGGTGTGGGTGGTACCCAATGCTGTGGGTGGTACACAATGGTGTGTGTGGTACACACAGGTATGGATGGTACACAATGGTATGGATGGTACACAATGGTATGGATGGTACACAATGGTATGGATGGTATACAATGCTGTGGATAGTACACAATGGTGTGGGTGGTACACGACGGTGTGGATTGTACACAGTGGTATGGGTGGTACACAATGGTGTGGGTGGTACACAATGGTGTGTGTGGTACACAACGGTATGGATGGTACACAATGGTGTGGATGGTATACAATGCTGTGGGTGGTACACAATGCTGTGGATAGTACACAATGGTGTGGGTGGTACACGACGGTGTGGATTGTACACAATGGTGTGGGTGGTACACGACGGTGTGGATTGTACACAATGGTATGGGTGGTACACACTGGTGTGGGTGGTACACAATGGTGTGTGTGGTACACACAGGTATGGATGGTACATAATGGTGTGGATGGTATACAATGCTGTGGGTGGTATACAATGCTGTGGATAGTACACAATGGTGTGGGTGGTACACGACGGTGTGGATTGTACACAGTGGTATGGGTGGTACACAATGGTGTGGGTGGTACACAATGGTGTGTGTGGTACACAACGGTATGGATGGTACACAATGGTGTGGATGGTATACAATGCTGTGGGTGGTACACAATGCTGTGGATAGTACACAATGGTGTGGGTGGTACACGACGGTGTGGATTGTACACAATGGTGTGGGTGGTACACGACGGTGTGGATTGTACACAATGGTATGGGTGGTACACACTGGTGTGGGTGGTACACAATGGTGTGTGTGGTACACACAGGTATAGATGGTACATAATGGTGTGGATGGTATACAATGCTGTGGGTGGTATACAATGCTGTGGATAGTACACAATGGTGTGGGTGGTACACAATGGTGTGGGTGGTACACAATGTTGTGGGTGGTATACAATGCTGTGGATAGTACACAATGGTGTGGGTGGTACACAATGGTGTGGGTGGTACACAATGCTGTGGGTGGTATACAATGCTGTGGATAGTACACAATGGTGTGGGTGGTACACAATGATGTGGGTGGTACACAATGGTGTGGGTGGTACACAATGGTGTGGATGGTATACAATGCTGTGGGTGGTGCACAATGCTGTGGATAGTACACAATGGTATGGGTGGTACACAATGGTGTGGGTGGTACACACTGGTGTGGGTGGTACACAATGGTGTGGGTGGTACACAATGGTGTGTGTGGTACACAACGGTATGGATGGTACACAATGGTGTGGATGGTATACAATGCTGTGGGTGGTACACAATGCTGTGGATAGTACACAATGGTATGGGTGGTACACAATGGTGTGGGTGGTACACAACGGTGTGGATTGTACACAATGGTATGGGTGGTACACAATGGTATGTGTGGTACACACAGGTATGGATGGTACACAATGGTGTGGGTGGTACACAATGCTGTGGATAGTACACAATGGTGTGGGTGGTACACGACGGTGTGGATTGTACACAATGGTATGGGTGGTACACACTGGTGTGGGTGGTACACAATGGTGTGTGTGGTACACACAGGTATGGATGGTACATAATGGTGTGGATGGTATACAATGCTGTGGGTGGTATACAATGCTGTGGATAGTACACAATGGTGTGGGTGGTACACGACGGTGTGGATTGTACACAGTGGTATGGGTGGTACACAATGGTATGGGTGGTACACAATGGTGTGGGTGGTACACAATGGTGTGTGTGGTTCACAACGGTATGGATGGTACACAATGGTGTGGATGGTATACAATGCTGTGGGTGGTACACAATGCTGTGGATAGTACACAATGCTGTGGATAGTACACAATGGTATGGGTGGTACACAATGGTGTGTGTGGTACACAACGGTATGGATGGTACACAATGGTGTGGATGGTATACAATGCTGTGGATGGTATACAATGCTGTGGATAGTACACAATGGTATGGGTGGTACACAATGGTGAGGCTGGTACACAACGGTGTGGGTGGTAGACAAATGTGTTTGTGGTAAACAATGGTATCAGTGGTATACCATGATGTAAGTGTTACACCCAGGTGTTGGTGGTATACACATGTGTTGATGGTAACCTCCGTAATACTATCTACGGCGTTTGCGCGACTTAATTACCGTCGAGCATGATGACGTCACATAGATTTACGCAAAGCTTTTTGGGTAAACTATGTACCTCAGTTCGCCATTTTGTTTACCTGTACTTAGCAAGACGTCACTTCTTTAGAAAACATTGGTCACATGAAGTGTTTTTATCCACGCATTTTTCGGTTTTCTTTGCAACTGTCATGTCTTCTTCTCAATACAGTATTATTCCTTTCGTCATTTTTAAAAACTGATGTAAACATCCCTCAATCCCGCGAAATGGTTTGTGCGTAAAATCCAAGTGACGTCATCAAGCAATCGGTCAATTCCAGAATTCGTTCTCGGGGTTTATCCGCCAGAGAAATGTGGTTACAACGTGACCACTTTACTAACGCAAAACTAACTTCCTATAACTGGTGCACGGCTTTTAGCCAAACAACCAGAACTGACAAGCACCCATATAGTGGCACCAAGATGATAGCAATGATGCTTGTATCATGGCTGCGGTGTTTTTCTTTTGATGAGCAGTCCGATACCCAGTGGACAGAGAGTGGGCGGGGCCTAAGCGTTGAATAACTTCCCGATTTTCGAAGTTGTTGTATGGTACTCGACTGGGTATCAGAGAGTAAACACGGGCTAGTTGATTGACAACGTCAATCACTAATACCATGATACAAGCACGTTATTGAATGGCTCCCTCGAGTATGGAAGAAATTCTGAGAGGTGTGGCCTCGTGCATTCGCACTTGGCCACACCTCTCAGAATATCTTCCATACCCTCGGGAAGCCATTCAATAACTCTAACTAGTCCATGTTAACTTCATAATAATCTGTGATCTAAATTCATACCATTTGTTAAATGACAACAATTTCCAGAACAGGTTAAATCATGATTTATTTATTGTTTATTGTTTTGGGGCAGATCCCTTAAGGGCCACTTGGCTATATCGTGAAACAAATAAAGAATTAAACAATTACAACTTAGTGAGACAGTCTCCCAAAGCATCATTTCGACCAAACCCAAAGCTATCTGTCGGAGATCTGCATTACTTATACTATGTGATAAGAACACGCATAAAGCTCGCAATCGTTACCTTGTAGTCAGCATTGACGGGAAGTTAGTTGGCGTCCAACTCCGTTTAACGTCATATAGATTAAGAAAGAGCAAGTGTTACAAACTCCCCTCTGAGTCTCAAACAATTTCTACATCTCCGTACCCAAATAAAGGTCAGCTCGACGATTTATCAGACGAAGATGAATTGTATGCCAGAGGATAGAAAACTCAATGACGGCTATTTCTTTGTTCGCATGTTCCTGTAGCAGAACGGGTAACGTTTCTATTAGCTTTCCAGACCGAATAGCTGACTTTATTTTTAGTTTTCTTCCTTATAAAGTTGGTCTCATTTGAAATTTGAAATGCAGCCCCGTTATTCCTTGCCACAAAATAGAGAAGAACAAAATGAGGCATATCACGCCAGTATTGTATAGCTATTGTTGAAGCATCCATGGTGGGGCGCTGTTCCCGCTCGTCTTTTTCCGGTTATGTTCTACACAAGTGTTAAGTGTCTACTTGAGTAATTAATATAGCTCTTTCTCACAGTACCGATGTCTTCTGTCGTAGACTGATATGACAGTAAAGTTAACTATGCAACTCACCATCAACCTGGCTTGGGTTCATGGGCCGCCTATAGTTTCTAAAAGTTATCCTTCAAAAAAACTTCCGTTGATTTTCATGATTATTCATTCTGGCATGTTGAAGTATTCAGAAAAGCCATGCAGATGAAGAGACACGTTCTCAGAGATATCTTGTATATGACTTATCGACGATCGGCCAAATTTGATGCAGCTCCGAGGCCTTTCATGAACGAAGATATGTTGCGTGAAGGTTAAAGCAGGTTTAAAAAATATCATCGCAGTTACATCTCCATGTTACATGTAGCTCTTAAATCAGAGGCACCACGATCCTCAAGACCTTGTTATTGATTAATGGTCTGTTGGGATGTATATGTCAGAAAGAATCCCATGCCCAAAAATACGACTGCTGCTGACAAATGTTAAAATCTGAAGTCTCGGACTCGGATTTCCTGTTGAGTCTTTTAGAGACAAAATCTCAACAAAGAATGGTGTATATAGTTTGTACTCTATTTAAGAGTTCTCTATTTCTGCAATATCGTAGCGACACACGTACATGTATGTCTATTTACATTTGCTGCCCGCGTGATTTCAATTTTGATAGAAAAGTTATAAAGACCGTGTTATATTGTGTACCGGTATATGAAGTACATGCAATTTTGGTTATCCTGGCATACATAGATCGGGCTGTATAGTATAGGCGATTGGACGGCGATTGAGTTACACTCCAATTTGACCGCATTTTGGATATCGTCCCATGAACACCTTTCGGGTTTTGTCGAATTCCCACAAGATCACGCGAGACAAGTGTTTAGGGGCATAACTCTAAAATCAGAAGTTAACCTAGTCCTAAAGGCCAGATTTACCCTCTAAAGGCCTATGGTTGACATTTTTATCAGAAATGTCCATTGGAATGAGGTTGGAGAGTTCATATAGGAGGTCAATTGATCATGTGACTTTTAAGTTTTCAACAAAACAACACCATGGAATTTTATCTGGCATTTGCTCGCATCTGCGTGCTTTTCTATTATTATCTTACACTTAGCTAGAGCTATTGTTAGTTACATCGTACATTTAAACGCTAGCAACCAGTGGAAAAGCCCCGTGGAACCTATCACAGTGGCCAGTTCAAAGTGAATCGGATCGACTGGGGACGTCGCCATTTTGCCAGTTTTCGTCCAAATGGGACTATTTCGTGAAATTGACGTTACTAGTTTAACGTTTTCTTAAATTCAAAATATAAATTCACGTGCAGCGTGATGTCACGATTTTTATATTTATCTGATAGCTTTTAAAAATGTTACCCTAGATCGCACGCGAAAATCTCTGCGCTATGTCCGGTAGTCGTACGAGGTCTATCTTAGCCACGTCTAAAGGAGATCTCGAGAGAATACGATTGGGGTATAACTTTCACCGATCGGCTGTCCGATTAACATTATAGTGCTTACGGAGATCGACTGTTGCCCTGTTGTTTCATCTGTGATTCTTAGTTTACAATCCATATTATTACCAAAGTTCTTTTTGGGAGACATATCGAGATATATACAAAGCCATCAGATACTTAGTGTCCATAAATATATGTGATATAAATGTTCTTATTGACTGTCAACTGTTAAAAACGCAATTACTAGCTTCCGATATATCTTGGTGTGTTTCACCAAAAAAATCGGATGAAAGAAATGATTCAGAAATAAATGATCAAAAACAAAACGACACGGTAACCGCTGGTCACCATGAACGCTAATGTTAAATGAACAATATGTCAGTGAGAGTTAAGATAACGTCGCAAGGGAAGTAATTCGTGAATACTTCGTCCAGTGAATTTCAACATGTAAATGCCGCTCTCTACTGACGATCTAACATGAGTTTATTTCGCAGAATGTTCTAGCATAAGGCAAGAAAGCATATTTGTTTATTGTATCCTCAGAATTGGCATGTTTTATTAACTGACAATTCCATTTCCAATAAGATCGACCGTAATCAGTATCGAATGATCTGTCCTAAATCCGGGCTTTATTTGACTATCATTAAACAAACCAAAAATCATCTTGATGTCAAAAAGTCGGGTTTGTTCCCTTGGCGTTGTATAATCAACAAAATGTACTCATGCAACCCGACTATATGAATTATGTCCGTTATTTACATACATCTTCGGCTTGCACGGTTACCAACTTTATATTTATTCAAACATCAATCATTTACTTGTTCAATGTACTTCAAACACTGACATGGGTCGCGGGTTCGAATCCCACTCAATCAATCGATCAAACACTGACAATCTATAGAATTGTAGCAGCTCATACCACTTTGAAGAATGACTTAAGAAAAAGAAGCGTAATAACTGTATTCACTTTTTACAGTATGTCATACAATACACCATTAATTTACACCAGCAATTATCGAAACATTCAGTCCCCATTTTAGCACCAAATTAATCAAACAAGGGGGCAACTGAATAAAGCATTTACATATCGGACATCTCTTAATATATAACGATAATCAGCTCTCCTAATGTCTTTACTTGCCTGAGCTTTAGAAAACTACACACACACGGCTATCATGTAGGCGTATAACAGAAATGATAAAAGAGAGCTTGTTGTTTAAGTGGTTGATGAATCATCACTTGGTGGGGCACCTTTCCGGTGTTTCCGTCTGGAGGACTTCCTTCTGGCAAATTAAACAAATAAGTATATCATTTTAACACCTGCAAATTTGCAATATTGCAATGAGTTATCAAACAATCGTGTTCTCTTGATAATGTAAGCGGTCTTTGTGGAATGGTAGCCAGGTAGTAGATCGAGGGTTTTCTCTGGTCAAACAATCCCCGCTGATCGGGGATTTCCTACGGTCAAACAATCCCCGCTGATCGGGGATTTCCTACGGTCAAACAATCCCCGCCGGTCGGGGGTTTCCTCTGGTCAAACAATCCCCGCCGGTCGGGGGTTTCCTACGGTCAAACAGTCCCCACAGACTAGTCCTTGCAACGCCGCCCTTTAAATGAAATAACCTTGACGCTTCTTGGGTGCGATGGAAAATGCAATCAATCCTAATTTACGATATCGGACCATCTAGAACAACTGCATGGTCAGAGATTGATCTGACAGAAAGACTCGCACAGGGGGCACGGTCTGCTTCCGTACGGGAACCCTCAACGTGTTGTCTTTATCTAAGTCAAATACAAGACTTTTATAAAACCGGATCTATGTTATGTCCAGTGAGAGACTCTGCAGCACGTTGTAATCGTTTTCAGAACAATGTTTTCAAAGATGAGATTAGCAAACGAAAGTCGCCTTTAACACAGATACTGAAAGTCATTTTTAAAAATATTACTAGAACAAATTTGCATACCCAGATCGTCGACGGGATTTTTTCCGGTTACCATCACGACCTTTTCTCTTGGATTGTTTATCACTTTCTCCCGATTTTCTGTCCTTGGCATTTCGCTTTCTACCAGATCGTCTTCCATTTCGTGCACGGCGTCGATTCTTTCCTCGCTTGGCCCAGTTCTAAAAAAATGCATTGCTTTATTCTGACGCATTAGCTTATAGACATGTCAGAAATTCACAAATCACACACACGTCCCATTACACTATATTTAGGGAATTGACGCATTTTGACCCAAAGGTCACCATAAACAGCGCCCTCTCTCTGTTGGTCAGAAAACTGTCAGTGCTCATTTTTTGCAAACCAAGACGCAATATTTGTTGCGCCAATAGAGAGCACTTGTTTGCAAAAAGGAAATGACCTGTTGGATTCTGTAACTCCCGGCAATAAACATAATAGTTCAAAACAGAAAGAAATGTAGGCCTATACTGTAGCACTATACTCTATGTGACCAAGTATGTCCTGGTTTACCAGACTTGATGACAGACGTTAAAAAACCGATCTGATAAATTGCAAAATCATAAATTGTGCCAGTTGTATTTACCTTTACACGTCTTTCCCACTTCTTACGCCATGGAACGGCTAACGAATTTTCTAAAAACAACAATTTGTTGTTTTGCTGATCCTCATAGCCAACAATCAGATATTCTCTGTCAGTGCTCAATTCTGGACATACACATGTAGTATTGGACCACAGGTCCACAGCAATGCCTGCCTGTATAGGTATCTTCCCGGATACAAGCACATTGAGGGTTTGAATACGGCTAACCCAGTACCCTCCGGTCTGTACACTGTGAAGAAGCTTTCCTTGTATGGCTAAACATAGAAAGTAATCAAATACATCGTTACCTAGGGTTGTTTCTATTTGAGGTTATAGAAAGCAAGGATTTGACCAAGGTGTTTGTATTAAAGTAAACCAAAGTCATAACGAAAATCGAGGTATGTTTTGATATTTCGGTTTGATGTACAGAGTTCACATATTATGTTTATGATGTGCATACGCTGCAAAAATGTTGATATTTTGAGGTAAAAACAGAATGTTGAAATTATCGGCTATTTTTCTCAAAACGTATAGTTCAGAAGCTTTTTAGTGCTTCCAGTCTCGATAATGCACGATAAAGTATTGTGTTGAACTAACTTTGGCTTAGAATGAATGAATGGTCGTTCCGGTTATTTAAATTTTGTTTACTTTTCGAACACTATTTGGGTTCGTATAGGTCACATGCTGTATGCAATTTCCTCAATCCAACGCTAGTCATTTAGTTTTTCGATGGCCTTCAAAGCCTCTTACTGTCGCGACGATCAGAAATTATGAAAAAAGTTTGAATTTTGTCAGCTCATGCCACTTTAAGAAAAAGATAGCGTCAATATATTACTTAAAAGCAGTTAAAGTGGCATTTAGAAGTTCAGTATATAAAGAGTAGAACACATTACTTATGGATAGCAAACCTCTTGCACACAGTTACATCACTGGACGTAAACTAAGTTTTAAAGCTAGGCCGAATTATGAATGGAGAGGAGATTATTGTTTTAATTGTACACCATACCGTTAGAGGGGGGAATTATAACCAACCCGGATCACTAAACAGCACGTGGTTGTCGCGTGAATGAAGTCTTCTTTGATACATATATTAAGCGTTCGCCTCACTCCTGTATCATTTCCTTTGTTAGTTATTTGCTGGTCAAGATAGCAGTAAAAGGATCAACAGACTTTTCAAAGCCCCGCAGTCACTTGACGCGATGAAGGATTCCGCCGTTGTCAAACTGTCCAGCTTTGGGGAAATTCTCGGACCAACTGCGGATCATGTCACTCATGTGACATGTCAATGAACAAGGAGAGTTTGAAATCTGTCAGGCCAATTTTAACGCTGTTTTTGTTTTCCGAAAAGGTATTTAAAACAAAATTCGAAAAAATTAACGGGTAAAATGAAAAGATAAATCTTACAAGCAGGAAGAAATTTCAAATCGGGTTGAAATCTGAAACCCGAAGTCGTTCCAAATATTTCTTTTGAAAACCGCAGCTACTTAGCTTTTGCAAATACTAAAGTACGAACAGATCTCCTTTTTATGTGCGTATTTAAATTTATTTTATTTAAAAACTAACCGAATTGGTACCCATTTTTCCTGTAAACTTTCCTTGAGGGTCTTTCCTTCTTTTTACACTGACAATCTGTAAATTAAAAAATCAATAACTTTTATAATCTGTATAACATTTCAATAGCATATAGTATTGAATCGTACACATGTAGGCCTGTATAATTCTAGACAAACCAATAGATTGAGGTAGTATTTTCAGAGGAATGTACACCATTGGTGATATTTTTCTTACGATTTAACAATAAATGTACACCATGAGCGATGTTTTTCTACGATTTAACAAAAAATGTACACCATGGGTGATATATTTCTAAGATTTAACAATAAATGTACACCATGAGTGATATTTTTCTTACGATTTAACACTAAATGTACACCATGGGTGATATTTTTCTACGATTTAACACTAAATGTACACCATGGGTGATATTTTTCTTACGAATTAACACTAAATGTACACCATGGGTGGCATTTTTCTACGATTTAACAATAATTGTACACCATGACCGATATCTTTCTTACGATTTAACAATAAATGTACACCATGAGCGATATTTTTCTACGATTTGACAATAAATGTACACCATGAGCGATATTTTTCTACGATTTAACAATAAATGTACACCATGAGCGATATTTTTCTACGATTTAACAAAAAATGTACACCATGACCGATATTTTTCTACTATTTAACAATAAATGTACACCATGACCGATATTTTTCTACGATTTAACAATAAATGTACACCATGAGCGATATTTTTCTACGATTTAACAAAAAATGTACACCATGACCGATATTTTTCTACTATTTAACAATAAATGTACACCATGACCGATATTTTTCTACGATTTAACAATAAATGTACACCATGACCGATATTTTTCTACGATTTAACAATAAATGTACACCATCAGCGATATTTTTCTACGATTTAACAATAAATGTACACCATGGGTGATATTTTTCTTAGGATTTAACAATAAATGTACACCATGAGTGATATTTTTCTTAGGATTTAACAATAAATGTTCACCATGAGTGATATTTTTCTTAGGATTTAACAATAAATGTTCACCATGAGCGATATTTTTCTTAGGATTTAACAATAAATGTACACCATGGGTGATATTTTTCTTAGGATTTAACAATAAATGTACACCATGAGTGATATTTTTCTTAGGATTTAACAATAAATGTTCACCATGAGCGATATTTTTCTTACGATTTAACAATAAATGTACACCATGGGCCATCTTTCTCTACGATTTAACAATAAATATACACAATGAGCGATATTTTTCTGACGATTTAAAAATAAAAGTACACTATGAGTGATATTTTTCACACAGTTTAACAATAAATATACACCATGAGCGATATTTTTCTGCGACGTAACAATAAATGTACACCATGGACGATATTTTTCTACAATTTAACAATAAGTCTACATTATGAGTGATAAGTGTTCTGAGTGAAGGTCAGGGGCTATAGATTGCCAGAGAAGTGTTCTGAGTGAAGGTCAGGGGCTATAGATTGCCAGAGAAGTGTTTTGAGTGAAGGTCAGGGGCTATAGATTGCCAGAGAAGTGTTTTGAGTGAAGGTCAGGGGCTATAGATTGCCAGAGAAGTGTTTTGAGTGAAGGTCAGGGGCTATAGATTGCCAGAGAAGTGTTCTGAGTGAAGGTCAGGGGCTATAGATTGCCAGAGAAGTGTTTTGAGTGAAGGTCAGGGGCTATAGATTGCCAGAGAAGTGTTTTGAGTGAAGGTCAGGGGCTATAGATTGCCAGAGAAGTGTTTTGAGTGAAGGTCAGGGGCTATAGATTGCCAGAGAAGTGTTCTGAGTGAAGGTCAGGGGCTATAGATTGCCAGAGAAGTGTTTTGAGTGAAGGTCAGGGGCTATAGATTGCCAGAGAAGTGTTTTGAGTGAAGGTCAGGGGATATAGATTGCCAGAGAAGTGTTTTGAGTGAAGGTCAGGGGCTATAGATTGCCAGAGAAGTGTTCTGAGTGAAGGTCAGGGGATATAGATTGCCAGAGAAGTGTTTTGAGTGAAGGTCAGGGGATATAGATTGCCAGAGAAGTGTTTTGAGTGAAGGTCAGGGGCTATAGATTGCCAGAGAAGTGTTCTGAGTGAAGGTCAGGGGCTATAGATTGCCAGAGAAGTGTTTTGAGTGAAGGTCAGGGGCTATAGATTGCCAGAGAAGTGTTTTGAGTGAAGGTCAGGGGATATAGATTGCCAGAGAAGTGTTTTGAGTGAAGGTCAGGGGCTATAGATTGCCAGAGAAGTGTTCTGAGTGAAGGTCAGGGGCTATAGATTGCCAGAGAAGTGTTCTGAGTGAAGGTCAGGGGATATAGATTGCCAGAGAAGTGTTTTGAGTGAAGGTCAGGGGATATAGATTGCCAGAGAAGTGTTTTGAGTGAAGGTCAGGGGCTATAGATTGCCAGAGAAGTGTTCTGAGTGAAGGTCAGGGGATATAGATTGCCAGAGAAGTGTTTTGAGTGAAGGTCAGGGGATATAGATTGCCAGAGAAGTGTTTTGAGTGAAGGTCAGGGGCTATAGATTGCCAGAGAAGTGTTTTGAGTGGTCAGGGGCTATAGATTGCCAGAGAAGTGTTCTGAGTGAAGGTCAGGGGATATAGATTGCCAGAGAAGTGTTTTGAGTGAAGGTCAGGGGCTATAGATTGCCAGAGAAGTGTTTTGAGTGAAGGTCAGGGGCTATAGATTGTCGGAGATGTGTTTTGAGTGAAGGTCAGGGGCTATAGATTGCCAGAGAAGTGTTCTGAGTGAAGGTCAGGGGCTATAGATTGCCAGAGAAGTGTTTTGAGTGAAGGTCAGGGGCTATAGATTGCCAGAGAAGTGTTTTGAGTGAAGGTCAGGGGATATAGATTGCCAGAGAAGTGTTTTGAGTGAAGGTCAGGGGCTATAGATTGCCAGAGAAGTGTTCTGAGTGAAGGTCAGGGGATATAGATTGCCAGAGAAGTGTTTTGAGTGAAGGTCAGGGGATATAGATTGCCAGAGAAGTGTTTTGAGTGAAGGTCAGGGGCTATAGATTGCCAGAGAAGTGTTTTGAGTGAAGGTCAGGGGCTATAGATTGCCAGAGAAATGTTCTGAGTGAAGGTCAGGGGCTATAGATTGCCAGAGAAGCGTTCTGAGTGAAGGTCAGGGGCTATAGATTGCCAGAGAAGTGTTCTGAGTGAAGGTCAGGGGCTATAGATTGCCAGAGAAGTGTTTTGAGTGAAGGTCAGGGGCTATAGATTGCCAGAGAAGTGTTTTGAGTGAAGGTCAGGGACTGTAGATTGCCAGAGAAGTGTTTTGAGTGAAGGTCAGGGGCTATAGATTGCCAGAGAAATGTTTTGAGAGAAGGTCAGGGGCTATAGATTGCCAGAGAAGTGTTTTGAGTGAAGGTCAGGGACTGTAGATTGCCAGAGAAGTGTTCTGAGTGAAGGTCAGGGGCTATAGATTGCCAGAGAAGTGTTTTGAGTGAAGGTCAGGGGCTATAGATTGCCAGAGAAGTGTTTTGAGTGAAGGTCAGGGGCTATAGATTGCCAGAGAAGTGTTTTGAGTGAAGGTCAGGGGCTATAGATTGCCAGAGAAGTGTTTTGAGTGACGGTCAGGGGCTATAATAATAATAATAATAATAATAATAATAATAATAATAATAATCTTTATTTCAACTCGATGGCCTTATAGGTTATATGCCTCTTTTCGTAAGGGTCGAGGGCTATAATAATATTAACAATATGTACAGAAAAACAACAAAGTATTAAAAATAAAAGAAAAAGCAAGAACAATAAAAAAAAAAATAATAAATAAATAAAAAAAAAAAAAAAAAAAAAAAAATAAAAGAAAAAAAAAAAAAAAATAAAAATAAAAAAAAAAAAAAAAATCAGTGAAGAAGAAAAGTGGGTGTATTTATATACGTAGCTGTTACGGTGAACTGATACCGTCTAAATACTTTTGAAAATAGAATTTATGACATGCCCTTTTAAAACCTGGAATTGTGATGATTTTTCGTGTTGACTCAGGAAGATCGTTATATAAACTAGGTCCTGTAACTCTGAATGATTTCCGTAAAAGATCAGTTCGAGCAAATGGTATTTTATAAGTCTTCTGAGTAGTTGACCGAAGGCTCTTTTCAGATTGATATGGGCTAAGGAGTTGTGACATATGGGGAGGGGCTAGACCGTATCTGATTTTGTGTACTAATACGACTGTATTGAATTTAAAACGATAACAAAGAGGATACCATTTCAATTCCTTGAACATAACAGCCGAGGGTGTGTCCGATTGGTAACCCAAGATCAGACGCATGGATCTTTTTAACAGAGATTCTAAGCGTGACATGTCTCTCACATTTCCATTTCCCCAAACAGTTAGACAATAATCAAAATGTGGCAAGATAAAAGCATTGTAAAATTTAATTCTGGCTGGTATTGGGAGGAACTGTTTAATTCTGGAGAGTAAGTATAGCTTACACTTAACTTTCTTAACTACGCTTTCCGTTTGAAGCGTCCAATGGAGATCATTCTGAATGTTAATTCCAAGCAACTTTTCGTGTGTTACGTTGCCAAGCGTATTTTCTCCAATTTTTATATTGAGATCTTTTGAGGGTAGATGTTGTCGTTTTTGGTTAGAGGTCAACAACATACATTTGGTCTTCTCAGTATTAAGGCACATTTTATTCTCAGTGCACCAGTTATGGATTGAATTCAAATCAGCATTCAGACTGGTCTCCAATTGGACAGCTGACTTACCAGACGAACTTAAGGTGGCATCGTCAGCGAATAATTCAATATCGCTATGGTTACAGTGTAAAGGTAAATCATTTATATACAGTAAAAATAACAAAGGACCCAGGATAGAACCTTGGGGTACGCCAACAGACGCAGAAGAGGCTAAAGACATTGCGCCATTAAAACAAACAATCTGCTGTCTATTTGTTAAATAAGATTTAAAAAAGTGATAAGAAATTCCACTTATACCATAGAAAGATAATTTCTTCAGCAAGATATCATGATTAACTAAGTCAAAGGCTTTTCTCAAGTCTAAAAGTACGACCCCGACAAGGTCTTTCTCATCTATGCTACTACTCCATTTATCAATTAAAGTCGTGAGGGCCGTTTGACACGAGTGGAAAGTTCGAAATCCCGATTGCTTTCCGTAAATAAGATCATGTTCATGCAAATAGTTTGATAAATGGTTATGAACATGCCGTTCAATAATTTTTGATAAAGCTGGTAAGACACTTACTGGGCGATAGTTGCCGGGATTATGGCGATCTCCGCTTTTGTGTAATGGAGTAACTTTTGCCTTTTTCCAAATATTTGGAAAGGTTCCTCTCTCTATAAATCGATTAAAGATGTATGCCAGGCTAGGTGAGATGATATCAGCAGATAATATTAAGAACTTATTGTGGATACCATCTAAACCAGGAGCTTTAGACTCATTTAATTGATTTAAAAAAGATTTCACAAAGCTTGGAGATATGCGTGGTAGCACAAATGGATTTTCATGTAAGTTTTTAGATTTAAGATAATCTTTCAATTTCATTAAGGATTTATCCGTGATAGTATTAGTAGTATCTACAAATTTGTTAACTACAGAGGAAAACCAGTTGTTAAAACCGTTCGAAATGTCAACATTATTATAAAGAAGCTGGTCATTGATGTTAAGATAGGGAACGTTTTGTTTTACTTTATCAGGTGCAAGCTCTTTCAAGTGCTTCCAAAAATGGGATGTCACAGTCTTTGCATTTTGAAGACGTTCCTGATAGTAATTACATTTAGCTTTGAATATCAAAGTTTTTACCCTGTTTCTCCAGATTTTAAACTGTCCAAAGAATTTCTTTTTGTTGGTTTTGTCCCGTTGACTCATGGCTTCAGAAATTTCTGTTGTCCACCAATCAGGCCGTCGTCTGTGAGACACACGCTTTTGTTTTAAAGGAGCATGTTGGTCTACGACTCCACTGAAAAGGTACAGCCACGCATCGAGGCTATCTTCCGGGTCATCAAAAGCTTCGACCACGGACCATGGTTGGTGGCGCAGGTCGTCAAGAAAAGAGGATTCGTTAAAATTCTTAAAACATCTGTATTTAATACAGCCCGGCGATTTTTTCTCAAGCTGTGCCCGTCTCGTTACACATATTGGGTTATGGTCACTGATAGAATAATCAGACACAAACGATTGAGAAATGTTCTCCTTGTTAGAGACAAAGACGTGATCTATGAGGCTATCGTTGTTGGACGTCACACGGGTTGGCTGATCAATTAATTGAGTTAGCTCATATTCGTCTTCCATGAAATCTTTCCATTCTTTCGATTTGGTGTCATCTTTGAGTAAGTCAATATTAAAGTCACCGAGAACTAAATATTCTTTCCTTTCTGAACAAATTTTGTTCAGCGTAGCGGCCAAACAGTTCCTCCATGAATATATGTCTATGTCTGGTGGTCTGTATAGAAATAGAATAATCAGTGGTTTAGAGTTTTTGATGCGCGTTTCTAGAGCAAGCAGTTCCAGATCTTCTAGTTCCAAATCAGCTCTGTGGGTAAATGGAACACTGTCTATAATATACGCCGCTAACCCTCCACCGTGATCTTTGGCGCCCTTTACACTATCCCTATCCCTCCTGATCAGGGTATAGCCTGGTATATGTAGTTGTTGATCTGTGAAACGGTCGCTTAGCCAAGTTTCTGACAAGCCAAATATAGATATCGGTGAAGGGGCACTCAGTATAGTCACTTTGATATCGTCAAGTTTGTTACATAATGAACGAGTGTTCAAATGAACTATTTTTAGACCTTTCCTTACAAAGCCCGAGAAAGGGTGGCCTTTGTCTGCTTCATTGATAGTTATTACACAGCCGTCTTTGCTATTGTTTTCAGGTGTCACTGGTACGCAATTCTTACATGTCCATATACTGTCGTCCCTCCAACTGTCCACTAATTCATGAATCGTATCCAAAACACTGCATATGGCCATTGTAATCATATATTTCATTATAACACTCACCACAGGGACCTGGATTTAGTTGGATATCTCCAGAGAGCAACAGTATAATAACACAATAATACTCCGTAAATGGCTTGTTTGGCTGTTTGGTATATGAACCCTTGACTGTGGTCGTTGTTGCAATGGGTAACTTCGTGAGAAGTATTTGGTGACCAAACTTATGGTTCACATTGTCATATATCTTTGTCAAAAAGGACCCAATTGGGTCTAGCTGAGGTTTATCTATGGAATTGTCACAAACATTGAGCTTACCAACACATGCACACAATGAAAGCAACAGGAATAACATAGAGCATAATCGTTCAAACAGTCCGATCGCCGCCATGTTGAAAAAAAAAAAAAAAAAAAAAAAAAAATTGCCAGAGAAGTGTTTTGAGTGGTCAGGGGCTATAGATTGCCAGAGAAGTGTTTTGAGTGAAGGTCAGGGGCTATCGATTGCCAGAGAAGTGTTTTGAGTGAAGGTCAGGGGCTATAGATTGCCAGAGAAGTGTTTTGAGTGAAGGTCAGGGGCTATAGATTGCCAGAGAAGTGTCCTGAGTGAAGGTCAGGGGCTATAGATTGCCAGAGAAGTGTCCTGAGTGAAGGTCAGGGGCTATAGATTGCCAGAGAAGTGTTTTGAGTGAAGGTCAGGGGCTATAGATTGCCAGAGAAGTGTTTTGAGTGAAGGTCAGGGGCTATAGATTGCCAGAGAAGTGTTCTGAGTGAAGGTCAGGGGCTATAGATTGCCAGAGAAGTGTTTTGAGCGACGGTCAGGGGCTATAGATTGCCAGAGAAGTGTTTTGAGTGAAGGTCAGGGGATATAGATTGCCAGAGAAGTGTTTTGAGTGAAGGTCAGGGACTGTAGATTGCCAGAGAAGTGTTTTGAGTGAAGGTCAGGGGCTATAGATTGCCAGAGAAGTGTTTTGAGTGAAGGTCAGGGGCTATAGATTGTCGGAGATGTGTTTTGAGCGACGGTCAGGGGCTATAGATTGCCAGAGAAGTGTTTTGAGTGAAGGTCAGGGGCTATAGATTGCCAGAGAAGTGTTCTGAGTGAAGGTCAGGGGCTATAGATTGCCAGAGAAGTGTTCTGAGTGAAGGTCAGGGGCTATAGATTGCCAGAGAAGTGTTTTGAGTGAAGGTCAGGGGCTATAGATTGCCAGAGAAGTGTTTTGAGTGAAGGTCAGGGGCTATAGATTGCCAGAGAAGTGTTCTGAGTGAAGGTCAGGGGCTATAGATTGCCAGAGAAGTGTTTTGAGTGAAGGTCAGGGGCTATAGATTGCCAGAGAAGTGTTCTGAGTGAAGGTCAGGGGCTATAGATTGCCAGAGAAGTGTTTTGAGTGAAGGTCAGGGGCTATAGATTGCCAGAGAAGTGTTTTGAGTGAAGGTCAGGGGCTATAGATTGCCAGAGAAGTGTTCTGAGTGAAGGTCAGGGGCTATAGATTGCCAGAGAAGTGTTCTGAGTGAAGGTCAGGGGCTATAGATTGCCAGAGAAGTGTTCTGAGTGAAGGTCAGGGGCTATAGATTGCCAGAGAAGTGTTCTGAGTGAAGGTCAGGGGCTATAGATTGCCAGAGAAGTGTTCTGAGTGAAGGTCAGGGGCTATAGATTGCCAGAGAAGTGTTCTGAGTGAAGGTCAGGGGATATAGATTGCCAGAGAAGTGTTTTGAGCGACGGTCAGGGGCTATAGATTGCCAGAGAAGTGTTCTGAGTGAAGGTCATGGGCTATAGATTGCCAGAGAAGTGTTTTGAGTGAAGGTCAGGGGCTATAGATTGCCAGAGAAGTGTTTTGAGCGACGGTCAGGGGCTATAGATTGCCAGAGAAGTGTTCTGAGTGAAGGTCAGGGGATATAGATTGCCAGAGAAGTGTTTTGAGTGAAGGTCAGGGGCTATAGATTGCCAGAGAAGTGTTCTGAGTGAAGGTCAGGGGCTATAGATTGCCAGAGAAGTGTTTTGAGTGAAGGTCAGGGGCTATAGATTGCCAGAGAAGTGTTTTGAGAGAAGGTCAGGGGCTATAGATTGCCAGAGAAGTGTTCTGAGTGAAGGTCAGGGGCTATAGATTGCCAGAGAAGTGTTCTGAGTGAAGGTCAGGGGCTATAGATTGCCAGAGAAGTGTTCTGAGTGAAGGTCAGGGGCTATAGATTGCCAGAGAAGTGTTCTGAGTGAAGGTCAGGGGCTATAGATTGCCAGAGAAGTGTTCTGAGTGAAGGTCAGGGGATATAGATTGCCAGAGAAGTGTTTTGAGTGAAGGTCAGGGGATATAGATTGCCAGAGAAGTGTTTTGAGTGAAGGTCAGGGGCTATAGATTGCCAGAGAAGTGTTCTGAGTGAAGGTCAGGGGATATAGATTGCCAGAGAAGTGTTTTGAGTGAAGGTCAGGGGATATAGATTGCCAGAGAAGTGTTTTGAGTGAAGGTCAGGGGCTATAGATTGCCAGAGAAGTGTTCTGAGTGAAGGTCAGGGGCTATAGATTGCCAGAGAAGTGTTCTGAGTGAAGGTCAGGGGCTATAGATTGCCAGAGAAGTGTTTTGAGGGAAGGTCAGGGGCTATAGATTGCCAGAGAAGTGTTTTGAGGGAAGGTCAGGGGCTATAGATTGCCAGAGAAGTGTTTTGAGTGGTCAGGGGCTATAGATTGCCAGAGAAGTGTTCTGAGTGAAGGTGAGGGGCTATAGATTGCCAGAGAAGTGTTTTGAGCGACGGTCAGGGGCTATAGATTGCCAGAGAAGTGTTCTGAGTGAAGGTCAGGGGCTATAGATTGCCAGAGAAGTGTTTTGAGTGAAGGTCAGGGGCTATAGATTGCCAGAGAAGTGTTTTGAGTGAAGGTCAGGGGCTACAGATTGCCAGAGAAGTGTTTTGAGTGAAGGTCAGGGGCTATAGATTGCCAGAGAAGTGTTTTGAGTGAAGGTCAGGGGCTATAGATTGCCAGAGAAGTGTTTTGAGTGAAGGTCAGGGGCTATAGATTGCCAGAGAAGTGTTTTGAGTGAAGGTCAGGGGCTATAGATTGCCAGAGAAGTGTTTTGAGTGAAGGTCAGGGGCTACAGATTGCCAGAGAAGTGTTTTGAGTGAAGGTCAGGGGCTATAGATTGCCAGAGAAGTGTTTTGAGTGAAGGTCAGGGGCTATAGATGGCCAGAGAAGTATTCTGAGTGAAGGTCAGGGGCTATAGATTGCCAGAGAAGTGTTCTGAGTGAAGGTCAGGGGCTATAGATTGCCAGAGAAGTGTTCTGAGTGAAGGTCAGGGGCTATAGATTGTCAGAGAAGTGTTTTGAGTGAAGGTCAGGGGCTATAGATTGCCAGAGAAGTGTTCTGAGTGAAGGTCAGGGGCTATAGATTGCCAGAGAAGTGTTCTGAGTGAAGGTCAGGGGCTATAGATTGCCAGAGAAGTGTTCTGAGTGAAGGTCAGGGGCTATAGATTGCCAGAGAAGTGTTCTGAGTGAAGGTCAGGGGCTATAGATTGCCAGAGAAGTGTTCTGAGTGAAGGTCAGGGGATATAGATTGCCAGAGAAGTGTTCTGAGTGAAGGTCAGAGAAGTGTTTTGAGTGAAGGTCAGGGGATATAGATTGCCAGAGAAGTGTTTTGAGTGAAGGTCAGGGGCTATAGATTGCCAGAGAAGTGTTTTGAGTGAAGGTCAGGGGCTATAGTGAAGGTCAGGGGCTATAGATTGCCAGAGAAGTGTTTTGAGTGAAGGTCAGGGGCTATAGATTGCCAGAGAAGTATTCTGAGTGAAGGTCAGGGGCTATAGATTGCCAGAGAAGTGTTTTGAGAGAAGGTCAGGGGCTATAGATTGCCAGAGAAGTGTTTTGAGTGAAGGTCAGGGGCTATAGTGAAGGTCAGGGGCTATAGATTGCCAGAGAAGTGTTTTGAGTGAAGGTCAGGGGCTATAGATTGCCAGAGAAGTATTCTGAGTGAAGGTCAGGGGCTATAGATTGCCAGAGAAGTGTTTTGAGAGAAGGTCAGGGGATATAGATTGTCAGAGAAGTGTTTTGAGAGAAGGTCAGGGGCTATAGATTGCCAGAGAAGTGTTCTGAGTGAAGGTCAGGGGCTATAGATTGCCAGAGAAGTGTTTTGAGGGAAGGTCAGGGGCTATAGATTGCCAGAGAAGTTGACTGTAAAATCTGTATGTTCCAGAGCTGCCGTATGACATTTCGGAAGTATGTGTAGGGGGTGACTATCTCAAAACAATGGGCGAGGATCCAGAGGCCACCAAGACCCCGGAAAGTCAGGGACTCTAGATTGCCTTGGGAGAGTTATGAGAATGTTCTACAAGTAAAATTGCTCATGATTTGCGAAATTTGCTTTCGCTAATTCTCAACAAATGACAGTAAAATCCTTTAAGTTCCCAAGTTACAGATGGAATTGAAGGGATATCCCAGCCCAATACGCGAGGCCGGGTGCCGAAGTACGCTAAATTGCCAGAAAAAAGGGCTTTCTGGAAATAAAATTGCCCATGATTTCCGGATTTTGCTTTCCTTAATTCTTAAATCAAATGGCAATAAAAAATCGATATGTTCCAACAGTGATAGAAATGGCCTCATAACAGTTTTGAAACTAAACCCTTAAGCAGTTTACAGCCTAATCTCTGAGATGGGGGTAGGACTGATGGATGGATACAGGGCAGTTTACCGCCTAATCTCTGAGATGGGGGTAGGACTGATGGATGGATACAGGGCAGTTTACAGCCTAATCTCTGAGATGGGGGTAGGACTGATGGATGGATACAGGGCAGTTTACCGCCTAATCTCTGAGATGGGGGTAGGACTGATGGATGGATACAGGGCAGTTTACAGCCTAATCTCTGAGATGGGGGTAGGACTGATGAATGGATACAGGGCAGTTTACAGCCTAATCTCTGAGATGGGGGTAGGACTGATGGATGGATACAGGGCAGTTTACAGCCTAATCTCCGAGATGGGGGTAGGACTGATGGATGGATACAGGGCAGTTTACAGCCTAATCTCTGAGATGGGGGTACGACTGATGGATGGATACAGGGCAGTTTACAGCCTAATCTCTGAGATGGGTGTAGGACTGATGGATGGATACAGGGCAGTTTACAGCCTAATCTCTGAGATGGGGGTAGGACTGATGGATGGATACAGGGCAGTTTACAACCTAATCTCTGAGATGGGGGTAGGACTGATGGATGGATACAGGGCAGTTTACAGCCTAATCTCTGAGATGGGGGTAGGACTGATGGATGGATACAGGGCAGTTTACAGCCTAATCTCTGAGATGGGGGTAGGACTGATGGATGGATACAGGGCAGTTTACAGCCTAATCTCCGAGATGGGGGTAGGACTGATGGATGATCGATACAGTGCAGTTTACAGCCTAATCTCTGAGATGGGGGTAGGACTGATGGATGATCGATACAGTGCAGTTTACAGCCTAATCTCTGAGATGGGGGTAAGACTGATGGGTGGATACAGGGCAGTTTACAGCCTAATCTCTGAGATGGGGGTAGGACTGATGGATGATCGATACAGTGCAGTTTACAGCCTAATCTCCGAGATGGGGGTAGGACTGATGGATGGATACAGGGCAGTTTACAGCCTAATCTCTGAGATGGGGGTAGGACTGATGAATAGATACAGGGCAGTTTACAGCCTAATCTCTGAGATGGGGGTAAGACTGATGGATGGATACAGGGCAGTTTATAGCCTAATCTCTGAGATGGGGGTAGGACTGATGGATGGATACAGGGCAGTTTACAGCCTAATCTCCGAGATGGGGGTAGGACTGATGGATGGATACAGGGCAGTTTACAGCCTAATCTCTGAGATGGGTGTAGGACTGATGAATGGATACAGGGCAGTTTACAGCCTAATCTCTGAGATGGGGGTAGGACTGATGGATGATCGATACAGTGCAGTTTACAGCCTAATCTCCGAGATGGGGGTAAGACTGATGGATGGATACAGGGCAGTTTACAGCCTAATCTCTGAGATGGGGGTAGGACTGATGGATGATCGATACAGTGCAGTTTACAGCCTAATCTCTGAGATGGGGGTAGGACTGATGGATGGATACAGGGCAGTTTACAGCCTAATCTCCGAGATGGGGGTGGGACTGATGGATGGATACAGTGCAGTTTACAGCCTAATCTCTGAGATGGGGGTAGGACTGATGAATGGATACAGGGCAGTTTACAGCCTAATCTCTGAGATGGGGGTAGGACTGATGAATGGATACAGGGCAGTTTACAGCCTAATCTCTGAGATGGGGGTAGGACTGCTGGATGGATACAGGGCAGTTTACAGCCTAATCTCTGAGATGGGGGTAAGACTGATGGATGGATACAGGGCAGTTTATAGCCTAATCTCTGAGATGGGGGTAGGACTGATGAATGGATACAGGGCAGTTTACAGCCTAATCTCTGAGATGGGGGTAGGACTGATGGATGGATACAGGGCAGTTTACAGTCTAATCTCTGAGATGGGGGTAGGACTGATGGATGGATACAGGGCAGTTTACAGCCTAATCTCTGAGATGGGGGTAGGGCTGATGGATGGATACAGGGCAGTTTACAGCCTAATCTCTGAGATGGGGGTAGGACTGATGGATGGATACAGGGCAGTTTACAGCTTAATCTCTGAGATGGGGGCACGACTGATGGATGGATACAGGGCAGTTTACAGCCTAATCTCTGAGATGGGGGTAGGACTGACGAATGGATACAGGGCAGTTTACAGCCTAATCTCTGAGATGGGTGTAGGACTGATGAATGGATACAGGGCAGTTTACAGCCTAATCTCTGAGATGGGGGTAGGACTGATGGATGGATACAGGGCAGTTTACAGTCTAATCTCTGAGATGGGGGTAGGACTGATGGATGGATACAGGGCAGTTTACAGCCTAATCTCTGAGATGGGGGTAGGACTGATAGATGGATACAGGGCAGTTTACAACAGAGATGGGGGGTAGAACTGATGGATGGATACAGGGCAGTTTACAGCCTAATCTCTGAGATGGGGGTAGGACTGATGAATGGATACAGGGCAGTTTACAGTCTAATCTCCGAGATGTAGGGTAGGACTGATGGATGGATGGATACAGGGCAGTTTACAGCCTAGTCTCTGAGATGGGTGTAGGACTGATGAATGGATACAGGGCAGTTTACAGCCTAATCTCTGAGATGGGGGTAGGACTGATGGATGGATACAGGGCAGTTTACAGCCTAATCTCTGAGATGGGGGTAGGACTGATGGATGGATACAGGGCAGTTTACAGCCTAATCTCTGAGATGGGGGTAGGACTGATGGATGGATACAGGGCAGTTTACAGCCTAATCTCTGAGATGGGGGTAGGACTGATGGATGGATACAGGGCAGTTTACAGCCTAATCTCTGAGATGGGGGTAGGACTGATGGATGGAAACAGGGCAGTTTACAGTCTAATCTCTGAGATGGGGGTAGGACTGATGGATGGATACAGGGCAGTTTATAACCTAATCTCTGAGATGGGGGTAGGACTGATGGATGGATACAGGGCAGTTTACAGCCTAATCTCCGAGATGGGGGATGGTGTCAAACAAAAATCTTATCTGTCTACACTTACAACCAGGTTTCTGAAAAATGTATTGTCCGCTTATGTCAGTAATCTACTATCTTTGCTTTATCATATGGGTAATAAAACTGAAGTAAAGAGCCCGTAAAACTGAGAAATAAGTATAATTTTAAAACTTTTTGTGGCCATCATAGCTCTCACTAAACTATCCAAGGAAGCCCACAGTCTACAAATGTACATCTGTACACACTCTGAAAGAGGACGGAGAAATTAAGAAGCAAAAGGGTATACCCAGTTCTGTTGGTGTATTATACAATAAATGATGTAACAATTCGTGAAAAACCATCTGTTTATATGATTTATAGTGTGTGAACGAATTGAAAACATCGGATCATACTTGTGAAAGGAGAGAAAGAGTAAATATGACATAGTCCAATATGAATTATATAAATAGTTTACAGCACACATACTGTCCATAAAGTACACAACCTGAAAGAAATGCCTAGATTGCTTAAAACTGTAGAAGTTATCGAGCAAAAGGGAATTTGACATAACCCAATATGGTTGCTGTATTGTGCAACAGGTAGTGTCACAAACGAATTTTGACACACCGTCTGTTAATATGGTATGTAATGTAAAAGAATTGAAAAGATCGGATCATATTTGTTAATGTTATGAAGAGAGAGTAAATATAACATAATCCAATAAAGTTGCAATGTTACGCAATGTATGATGTAGCAAACCAACTGTACATAAGGTATGTAAATTTGAAAGAATTGTCCAGACCACATCAAGGAAATATTACATAATCCAATATAGGCCTAGCTGCCATATTATGTTCAGCAATGTCAAAAATATTTCGGGAAAAATTCTCAAAAAATAATTTCCAGATAGAATCAAACTTTGGATTTTATTTAGCGGGAAAGCGGACAGCCGGAATGCCGAACGGACAGAAGAGATACCATGATACCCGCCTTTCAAGCTGGACGTATAAAAATGTAGAAGCCGAAAAATCTGGGCTCGGTCGATTTTGTTTTTGTTCAAATCTAGGATGCAAACGTCAGGGAGTGTATGTTAGATTCTCAACACCATAGAGAGCGATTTTGCGAGCTAAAATGTATCTACTGATTAAACTGTGGCGATTATATAACACGACGTACAAGACGTCTTTGAAATCAATATGTCTGCCAGACAGCATGGCACAGACATAAAACTCCAAGTCATAAACAAATCATTCATTACACATTCGCTTCGTTCAATTTTCTCTACCCTGCCAGTTTTGCACAAAAGTGTTTATTTTAAACAACTGTCGTGAACGTTCCACAATTGTTTACAGAAAGAAATGTGCGTTGAAAAAGAGTTAACTCAGTCAGCCGAAAGGTGTCAGTTTACCCCTACCATGCAAGCATTTGATTACATAGTTCTATATCATTTACCAGTAGTAGTCTGTGTACTGATTTACCTCCTATATATAGCTAGTCTATAGACCATGTATGATTCTTACCTTTCGATGATGAACTGACATTTGGATGCTCTTTATCTCCTGTTTGTCCTCCTCTTCGTTTATCTGTAGTATATATCAACATAGAGAACTGAACATTATACACAGATTGTGTCGTTTTGAGGGGTTTTACTCGATAAATCACTTGTTTGGCATAACAGAAATGGCAGTATAGGATGCTTATGGCCATGTAAAGTCGGTCTCAGTGCCATCCACTTTTTTAAGTCCGACTTCACTTTTAACATGCGTCCGATGTAGAACAGTTGCCAAATGCCGCCCAGAGTGTGTGTCCCTCTGTGTGGCGGGGATGGGGAGGGGGTCATTTGGGCAGAAAGTTCTTTTAATCTTTGCAACGCCGACATCAAAGTTTAATAACTTCGCGTATGACGTATAAAATCAATAAATCGGTTTTATTGCCCATGTTGTGCTATTGCGATATAAAATACTTCAGTGTAATATATAGTGACCTATACCCGTTAGTTCGTCATGTTTCTGTCAACGATAGGCCTACATACGAGGATTACAGCGCGGGATTTCTACCCGTTTATATCTAGGTTCGTTTCTTGTATAACTTAACTCAATAAAATTAAGTAGCACGAACAGATGGATATCCAATATAGTACATTAGAATGCTTTGCCTGATGGTGACTTATAAGACGTTGGCAGAGGACTCCCACTTTTGGTTGATTCTTTGTCACCATCCATCATCACAATGAGGAGTGAAATGGAGAGGGACAGTGAGGAGTGAAATGGAGAGGGACAGTGGGGAGTGAAATGGAGAGGCACAATGAGGAGGGAAATGGAGAGTCACAATGAGGAGGGAAATGGAGAGTCACAATGAGGAGTGAAATGGAGAGTCACAATGAGGAGGGAAATGGAGAGTCACATTGAGGAGTGAAATGGAGAGTCACAATGAGGAGGGAAATGGAGAGTCACAGTGAGGAATGGAATGGAGAGTCACAATGAGGAGGGAAATGGAGAGTCACAATGAGGAGGGAAATGGAGAGCCACAATGAGGAGTGAAATGGAGAGTCACAATGAGGAGTGAAATGGAGAGTCACAATGAGGAGGGAAATGGAGAGTCACAATGAGGAGGGAAATGGAGAGTCACAATGAGGAGTGAAATGGAGAGTCACAATGAGGAGTGAAATGGAGAGTCACAATGAGGAGGTAAATGGAGAGTCACAATGAGGAGGGAAATGGAGAATCACAATGAGGAGTAGAATGGAGAGTCACAATGAGGAGGGAAATGGAGAGTCACAATGAGGAGTGGAATGGAGAGTCACAATGAGGAGGGAAATGGAGAGTCACAATGAGGAGGGAAATGGAGAGTCACAATGAGGAGTGGTGAATGGAATTTCTCACCTTGTTCTCAATATTCCACTCCACATTCTGATTTTCCACTCCCCACCTGGTATGTCCCATTTTTTACAAACTGTCATAGTCATGGTCAGGAGGGGGTCGTTAAAGATGTGACAGCCAGCCGATTGGACGTGAACATCAAGGAAAACCGATGATCAGGTATTATAGACAAACAATAAAATGAGACATATATATTTTTCGGTTGGAATGCTGTCTGGATGTACATCGATATACAAATTAAGTTGCATGCTATAGATTTTATTAAATTGAACTTACCATCAGGGAGGGTGGAAACAATGGCTTCGGGAGACACACAGACACCCCGATCGTATAATGGCAGTTCCTTACAATCCAAACCCTTGGGCCAAGAAACATTGTATTTGTTCATAATTGGTTCACAGCCAGCACGTGCTTGTTCACAGACCCCTTTGCACGGAGGAATAGCATCGGAGTGAAACTCATAAGTACATATCGGGGCATACATAGCACATAGAAAAAATAATAATACGTTACTACAGTTCTGATCTAGAAGCTCTTCAAATTGCTCAATAGCTAAAATGGCATTTTCTTGGGTACTATGATGTAATAGATTTGGCATCCTTGTCATGTTATAGGGCATACGTTTACACATTGGAATTCTAACCACTTCACATCCATAACTTACCACTGCCAACACAACTACAATCCAATACAATTTATCCAACTTCATTTTGATCGCCATTAAAACATTTCATTAATACTGTACACCCCATCACGAGAATGCAACCCAATCCATACACTGGAACTTATTTCGAGAAACCATAACTAGTTAACCACACTTTTGATTTCGGTTAAGATGACATGCCAGGAAACATGTTCACTTTTTTTCACACAGTTAACAAGAGTTTTAAGTTCCAATAATTCTGCTGTGCAGATCAGGTGGTGAAGTAGCCAGCGAGACTTAGTCAGACAGACTGAAATCATATATCGTTACCGCAACTGCGCACCTACTTCCTAAAGCCGAATAACTGTAGAAAAGACTTGAAGAATAAAACACTTGTTTAGAAAGGAGACGAATGTTGCTGATTTATTTATGATATCCACCTAGATCAGCTGGCAGGGCGACCCGCCCCAATGAAAACCAGATCCAATGAAATTACAGCCTTTCTACGTTTTTTTTAAAATACACAGATCATCCACCGATTAGCGTTCAAAGGTTTCCCAGGAATAAACTTAAAATTACAGACCTAGAATCACTTAAACAGCTGTCATCTGTATTTAGAAACTGTTTTTGACGCAACTCTGTATTACAGCAGTTAGTGACAATGCACTGGAATTGGACGGAGTCGAACAGGCAGTTAATGATGTCAGACTGATCTTAGTGTTATCCTTTGTACACAAAACGCCCATCCGAAGCTGTAAATATGGCTGCATGAATGGAGAGTGTTCCGCCGCCGTAAAAGGTTAAACTTTTTAACGATGGGTTGAGATTGAAGAGAATGAGGTGAAGTGACGGGCAACTCAATCTGACAGGCGTACTTACATAACACTCTATCTTAAATCTCGCTCGTCTCTTTCAACAATGTCATTTGAAAATAACCGACTTTTTTCTCATTTACGACTCATTAGACAATTTGTCCAAACTGCCAAAATTAGGCAGTCTATTTAATTACTGTCAAGTGTCGTCTGGGTTTAGATAAAGATAATCTGTTTTGTCGTTCACATGAAGTTTATGACATATAACATGTCATAAGTTTACGAGTGAGTAAAGCTTTTGTAGATATGAGACTTTCGAATAAAAAGTGACTGGTGGGACGTCATGTGTCATAACGTATCACAGTAACTTATTTTTCTGGAGTAAACAGTATAATTAACTGCGCGTATCAACATTACACGACCGAGTGGCGTTAAACTAGAAGCAATGCTTTGCGTTTTAGGCAGTAACGGCATGTCACCGACTTGATCAGTGATAATTGGTCTGTTAACAGGCTTGGGTGAAAGTAATTTCGTGCTATCTGTGGAGTGGAGCACCTGACATACAGACAAAAACTGTCCGGCCAGTATTTATCTACCGTCTCAATGAAACTCGCTAAGTACGGTCTAGTTTACATGGTGTCAGTGAAAGAAAGTGACACTTTAACTGTCTACAGCCGCCAGGCAACATTTATCATACAGTCTTGGCATGACAGTGACAGGCGACAGAACAAAAAAATCCAGTCGCGACCTTAGGAGGGTGATCTTCAATAAAACTGCAGAGGGGAGACGGGGTTTTTCCCCACAATGTAATATAAGTGAGGCCGGATTTGCAATGCTCGGATAATTTGACATGGTTTAGCATGATATAACTAAAATAAACATCTTTGTTATTTCTCGGGAAACCCGTCAAACATAACACCTTCAACAATAGAACCAGAGGTGAATATCAAACCTAAATCTATATATAGAAAACATGCAATAAAATGCTGTTTTGTAGCTTTTTCGCAATTGTAATACGTCCCAGATTATAACAGAACAATACTTAAGAGTAAAATAGCTCGACGTCTGACCCAACGGGCCAGTCATTGCTATAAAAAGAACAAGAGTTTGAAATCTACGAGTCAGTGCTATATAATACATTCTCTTGTCTTTCTTCTACCTTGAACCAAATTACATATTTTAATTTCTGTTTGTCCGACTTGTTTCCAATGAAAAATCACGGGTTTTAGTTTCTTACAACCTATGTTTGGGTATAACGGTCTAAATGACATATAACCCCCTCCCCCCACCCACCCCTATTTAACACAATTAAATAGAAAGCTGGTCTCCATGATTGTTTTAGTGAAAAAGACTTCCCCTGAGCCCGTGTGGTTTTAAATATATTGAAGAACTAGAGTATATTGTGGGTATAGTGTGTATATATTATATTGGAAAGTCGTATTGGCCCAAATACCTTTTTTCTCCGAAACGGCTGAACCGATTACATACACGGATATTTAGTTGGTGTGGACGAGGCTATGAAGCTGTGCGAGATCATTCCTCATCTCCATGCTATAGAAGTATATTGGCAGCCATATTGGCTAATATTAAAATCTTTTTACCTAAACATAATACCAGAAGAATGAGTGAAAATCGTATACATGCACAGTGTAATTCCAATAAACACTTTGATAGATCTAATAAAACTATGTTTTCAGAGTTAAATACTCCTCCTTTATTTATACAAAGTTTTAAGGGCGTACATTAAGTCCCTTGACCTTGGCGCAATTTAATATTTTTGGAACATTCAAATGGCGACATCATACAGGTCTAATAGTACAGAGAGGACATCCATGTGTTTAAATGTACACAGACAAGATGAACACTTGCCACCGTAGTCTTTCTGACAGAATATAGTAAAGACAACAAATTTACACGAGTGTACTACAAGTAAAATCTCCAAAATTAAACATGGGGAACAATATACATGTTCAGTTAGGTTCTAAGTGTCTGAAAAGTGAATGGTGGTATAAAATCACACACAGAATCCAAGTCCGATTACAGCAATTTCAGGCCTTGTTGTCTCTCGTTTACACTCTAAAAATCATAAGTTTAATTAGTTAGTGTCTTTTAGAAAGCGAGTATATCCGTATTCTCGTTATTTTTTGGGATTACGCTTGCAAAAATGGCAGAAATTCTCCCCCCCCCCCCCCCCAAAAGGTTACAGGATACAGTTTCATTTACCATTTGCGGCAATGTTAACGTTTTGATTTGTGGCTAGTTATCTAAATCTCGTTACGGTTTTTCCTTTCCATTTTCAAATAGATCAACACATGAGATATACCGGACAACCAATTCAAGTTGACGTAAAGCACATACAAAAATCTTCAACCAGACATCGATTGAAGGCTTAAAGTATGTACAGTAGACCTGATTAGTTTCAATCAAATATTGAAACAAGATATCAGTGAACTAATCTTGGCGACCACCATAGAACACCATCAGAAAGTGAGGCTGATTGTAAACGGAACGCAAACTTGATATGTGAAATTGATTTCTTCAGTTGGACGCTGGCTGGACAAGAACAAAGTTTCTTTGGTAAAAAGTGGCTGTAATCTGAAAACTCCAAACCAACTTTCCTAAATGATTGATCAATGCCAAAATGGATTTGAGAAAGTAAGAACCTATAACGACAAATAATATAACTGATCAAGAGGATGTTCAATTTCAATTTACTAAGATTGAAATGAAGGATGCTTCGAACTCCTGATAAAGTGTACATCTTCCTTCGAAATATATTTGTGTAACATTAAAACCGATACAACCTTGACCGAATCTACGTACAAGTAGCCTCTTTCATAAAGTACTAGTTTTCATAAAGCAATGAACAATTGTATTGTGTAATATCATAGTTTTTACGTCAAAACTAAGTATAACTTTTACACAATCACAAGAAGCATTGTCGGCTCACACTCGGCAGGTTCTATAAGATCATATAGCCGTGATTGTATGGCGGAGGCTGCAATGTTGAAGCTAGTCCTGAATTGAAAATAGAATTGCAGCATTGCCACATCCAATATACAGAGACGCAAAACACGCCGATTGGATTCGGCAATGCGTGCAATGGTCGATTGAAACTGGAATCTGCCATGAAGATGCGTGCGAACAATGATTTATCTCAAGAAACCGTATTGTTTATTATTTACTTCCGACACCAAATTTGACGCTAATAATAAATATACATATATCATGGAGGGGTAGGGGAGAGCACTCCGTGTGCCAGTGTCCCAACCATTTATTTTTTTGAAACATGGCGACGTTCCGTAGCGTTCGGCCCTTCTGGTCTCACATTAACGTAATTGTAGTAAACAATGGTCTAACCGCTGGGAGCGGTTCGGACCTTGTAGAATGGACGCCATTTTGTCTTAGTTACAGGCCGGGTGATACTGGAGCATCGGCCCCTATTTTGAATTTTCCTTCGAAAAAATTGTTTACCGATGCAATAAATGCCTTAAAATGAATGACCAACCTTTTCTGTCTTAGTATCCATTCCCCTTTTGTCGAACTATAGGCTTGGGTTGTTGCATTCCATCGATATCGAAAGTGGGTTGGAACATTTTCCCGCGAACAGGCGGCCATATTGCCTGTGGAATCATGGTTAATTTTCGCAAATTTAAAAATGGCTTCCTCCCGTAGCGTTCCGCCCTTCGGGCGTCACAATAGTCAATAACGCTACATACCGGAGCTAACATTAACGCTACTTACCATGTACTTGCACACGTACAGTCCAGTCAGTGATATCGCTTGTTTGAGTCCTGTACACCATTAAAATTTACAAAATCCAAAATGATTGTGCACATGTTACTAAGACGCATTTAGTGTTTGTTTACAAATCAAAAGATTATGTAGGCCCTATACTAGGCCTATCTGTCAAAAATAGCCCGTGAAAAGTGAAGAATGGGCGACGTATCACGACACTAGTCTGATGAGTAAAAATTTAAACATGACTAAAGTCAGTTTAAAATTGAATGGCGAAAAATTCCCGATTCGTTCAGAAATTACTGAACTCTTATAAAAAAATCTTCATGGACGATTTGATAAATATAGGATTGAATAAAAACATTTACTTTATTCGTAAATAAAATTTACAGTTGCTGTAGGTCTACATAGCTGCCTGAACGCAAATTCGATCGGCAAAATAGTGATTCTACGTTGCGGTGTATTTTATTTCATTTTGAAATATTCCTTTCTTTCAAGCTCGGATAAAGACAATATAGATCTTCTTTTAAGTGTCTTAGGGAAAACTCTCCTTCAAAAATATTTATTATTGTTACATTTTTGGAAAGGAATTAGGTGTTTAAAATCCAAATTCGAGAAGGCCATTTTACTAACCTCGAACAGGCCGTGGTGGCCAGCAACAGGCATAGATAGACTATTTCTTATAGTCGCCCTTGGAAACCTGGAAGGAGTCGATTTTTAAAATGACCCGAGGATTGCAATTTCACTCTGAGGTTTAATAAAGCTCCGATAAATGTCCTTTTTCACTACGCTGGACTCCGAAACTGCAAATAACGTCCACAGTGCCAATAGAACTTATTTGTCTTTAAAGTGGCATGAGCTGCCAAAATGTTGATATTTTGACGTTAAAACAGAATATTGAAATTATTGGCTATTTTTCTCAAGCTTTTTAGTGTTTCTAGTCTCATAAATGTACGATAAAGTATTGTTTTGAACTAACTTTGGCTTAGAATGAATAAATGGTCGTCCCGGTTATTAAAATTTTGTTTACTTTTCGAACACGTTTCGGTTTGTACAGGCCACATACTGTATGGATTTTCCTCATTCCAACGCCAATCATTTAGTTTTTCGATGGCCTTCAAAGCCTCTTAATGTTGTGACAATCACAAATTATGAAAAAAGTGTGAATTTTAGCAGGTGCATTTTTCACTTGATCACCAGAATGAGTGCTAGCCAAAAGTCAGGAGTTTCCTCTGAGAAAAGAGCCTAGCTTACATCTCCCACTAAGCCTGGCAACGCTGCCACATAAGTGAATATTACTAAGTGTATCAATCAATCCATTAACTTAGTCATTATTTAATATAAAAGCTCACAGTGATTAATTAACAATAGGAAAACAATATCTGTAGAATTGACATGATAATATTCAATAGGATTCAATAGGCTTCTATTCTAGGTATTAGTCAGTTGACAATAGTGAGTTAAAATATATGGCTGGTATGGGATCTTCGACAACATCAATAAGTTACATGTACATTTAATTACCAGGACCTTGAAAGTCACTTTAATTTAAAAAGAAATAATTTAGTGCTTTTCTACTGGATGGTTTTGATGTGACTTTGGACCAGTTGTCCTGGAAGTTTGAATCTGTTGTCTAGGATCTGTTGACCGAAGTTGATGTTTACGCCGCACTCGTTATTATTTCACATTGCCAGGTTTAGCGTGGGAGGGCACCCCCGACCATCGGTAAGTACTTGGGATGTTTTCCAAATAGGGCGATCAAGTGAAAAGTGCACTAAGAAACTGTTCGATTTTATTTTATCTGAGTGGGAATCGACAGAAGAAACAGGTCCCAGCTGTAGCATTCATATAGTGTAAAAACCTCTGCAAAGACATAAATATGGTGCTCTTTTTACGATAGTTTCTTGTGATGTTCTGGGGGATGTAGACAAATGATGAGACCAAGTAAAACAGGGATACTAGAGATGATGAACAGTACACTGAATGCTCCAGTCCACTGGTAGTGAGTAGCAATCCAACTCAGAGGAAGCCCTGATAACACCATACCAACTACAATAAAATAAGACATTATATTCAAATATGCTGATATGGAACTATATGAAGATCATAGAGGAAAACCTGATTGATTCTTATTAAACAATGGTAAGTTTGAGGAGGTACTAACCTTTGCCAGGAGTAGCTGCTATAATATCAACAGTTCCTGAACCATAATCCACTAACAATGGTAAGTTTGAGGAGGTACTTACCATTGGCAGGAGTAGCTGCTATAATATCAACAGTTCCTGAACCATAATCCACTAACAATGGTAAGTTTGAGGAGGTACTTACCATTGGCAGGAGCAGCTGCTATAATATCAACAGTTCCTGAACCATAATCCACTAACAATGATAAGTTTGAGGAGGTACTAACCTTTGTCAGGACAAGCTGTTATAATATCAACAGTTCCTGAACCATAATCCACTAACAATGGTAAGTTTGAGGAGGTACTTACCTTTGCCAGGAGCAGCTGCTATAATATCAACAGTTCCTGAACATAATCCACTAACAATGGTAAGTTTGAGGAGGTACTTACCTTTGCCAGGACCAGCTGCTATAATATCAACAGTTCCTGAACCATAATCCACTAACAATGGTAAGTTTGAGGAGGTACTTACCATTGGCAGGAGTAGCTGCTATAATATTAACAGTTCCTGAACCATAATCCACTAACAATGGTAAGTTTGAGGAGGTACTTACCTTTGTCAGGACCAGCTGCTATAATATCAACAGTTCCTGAACCATAATCCACTAACAATGGTAAGTTTGAGGAGGTACTTACCTTTGTCAGGACCAGCTGCTATAATATCAACAGTTCCTGAACCATAATCCACTAACAATGGTAAGTTTGAGGAGGTACTAACCTTTGCCAGGAGTAGCTGCTATAATATCAACAGTTCCTGAACCATAATCCACTAACAATGGTAAGTTTGAGGAGGTACTAACCTTTGCCAGGAGTAGCTGCTATAATATCAACAGTTCCTGAACCATAATCCACTAACAATGGTAAGTTTGAGGAGGTACTAACCTTTGCCAGGAGTAGCTGCTATAATATCAACAGTTCCTGAACCATAATCCACTAACAATGGTAAGTTTGAGGAGGTACTTACCTTTGCCAGGACCAGCTGCTATAATATCAACAGTTCCTGAACCATAATCCACTAACAATGGTAAGTTTGAGGAGGTACTTACCTTTGCCAGGAGCAGCTGCTATAATATCAACAGTTCCTGAACCATAATCCACTAACAATGGTAAGTTTGAGGAGGTACTTACCTTTGCCAGGAGCAGCTGCTATAATATCAACAGTTCCTGAACATAATCCACTAACAATGGTAAGTTTGAGGAGGTACTTACCTTTGCCAGGACCAGCTGCTATAATATCAACAGTTCCTGAACCATAATCCACTAACAATGGTAAGTTTGAGGAGGTACTTACCTTTGCCAGGAGCAGCTGCTATAATCCACTAACAATGGTAAGTTTGAGGAGGTACTTACCTTTGCCAGGACCAGCTGCTATAATATCAACCGTTCCTGAACCATAATCCACTAACAATGGTAAGTTTGAGGAGGTACTAACCATTGGCAGAAGCTGCTGCTATAATATCAACAGTTCCTGAACCATAATCCACTGACAATGGTTAGTTTGAGGAGGTACTTACCATTGGCAGAAGTAGCTGCTATAATATCAACAGTTCCTGAACCATAATCCACTGTCAATGGTAAGTTTTGAGGAGGTACTAATCTTTGCCAGGAGTAGCGGCTATAATATCAAGTTCCTGAACCATAATCCACTAACAATGGTAAGTTTGAGGAGGTACTTACCTTTGCCAGGACCAGCTGCTATAATATCAACAGTTCCTGGACCATAATCCACTGACAATGGTAAGTTTGAGGAGGTACTAACCTTTGCCAGGAGCAGCTGCTATAATATCAACAGTTCCTGAACCATAATCCACTAACAATGGTAAGTTTGAGGAGGTTCTAACCATTGGCAGAAGCTGCTGCTATAATATCAACAGTTCCTGAACCATAATCCACTAACAATGGTAAGCTTGAGGTACTAACCTTTGGCAGAAGCAGCTGCTATAATATCAACAGTTCCTGAACCATAATCCACTAACAACGGTAAGTTTGAGGAGGTACTTACTATTGGCAGAAGCTGCTGCTATACTATGAGCTGTTCCGGACAGATGTGATGGGGCAGACTCCACAGCCATAACGCCATATAATGCAATAGGACCATAAAGACTAAATCCAAGAATTAGACCAAGCACACTCAATAATACCTAAAGAGAAAATTACACAATACTGTTAATTATTTTATGCATCTTTCTCGTCTGCAAAATGGAGGACTATATGGACTACCTATCCTATGCATACAATGGCCCACTGTATAATTGATTTATTGGATACCGATAATATTTGGTATTACCCCACTAAGGGTTAAAATGGGACATACAAAGTAGATCATAAATTGTACGAGAAATCTTGAAAAGGCTTAATACAAATGGCCCATTTTGATTTTGTGCACAGTTTTGAAAAATCTCTCAAAAATCCGAAAAAACTGTTGGAATTAACCACATGTAGTATACCGAAAGTATTTTCCTTTTTCTTTAACTAATTTATACAAATCAATACATCTTTAGAATTTATTCCTAAAACCAAAATCATCCCACTTGGTCAGTGAATATTTGATTACCTGGGAAACATTTGTAGAAACAATGGTGAGTAGAAACAGGAGACAAAGGGAGGTAATACAGCAGCTGACTAAAATCACAGCTATACGTCCCACAATAGATCCATAACCTAGCTGTTGAAAACACAATAAGGGCCATATGAAGAAGCTGCAGAGTTAGGAATCAAATAGAAGATAAAGTTGTTCTGTAAGTCTGATCTTAGAAACAAGCTGATCAGAGATATAACATATATATCAGTTGTTCTGTAAGTCTGACCTTAGAAACAAGCTGATCAGAGATATAACATATATATCAGGTGTTCTGTAAGTCTGACTTTAGAAACAAGCTGATCAGAGATATAACATATATATCAGTTGTTCTGTAAGTCTGACCTTAGAAACAGGCTGATCAGAGATATAACATATATATCAGGTGTTCTGTAAGTCTGACCTTAGAAACAAGCTGATCAGAGATATAACATATATATCAGTTGTTCTGTAAGTCTGACCTTAGAAACAAGCTGATCAGAGATATAACATATCAGTTGTTCTGTAAGTCTGACCTTAGAAACAAGCTGATCAGAGATATAACATATATATCAGTTGTTCTGTAAGTCTGACCTTAGAAACAAGCTGATCAGAGATATAACATATATATCAGTTGTTCTGTAAGTCTGACCTTAGAAACAAGCTGATCAGAGATATAACATATCAGTTGTTCTGTAAGTCTGACCTTAGAAACAAGCTGATCAGAGATATAACATATATATCAGTTGTTCTGTTAGTCTGACCTTAGAAACAAGCTGATCAGAGATATAACATATCAGTTGTTCTGTAAGTCTGACCTTAGAAACAAGCTGATCAGAGATATAACATATATATCAGGTGTTCTGTAAGTCTGACCTTAGAAACAAGCTGATCAGAGATATAACATATATATCAGGTGTTCTGTAAGTCTGACTTTAGAAACAAGCGGATCAGAGATATAACATATATATCAGGTGTTCTGTAAGTCTGACCTGAGAAACAAGCTGATCAGAGAAATAACATATATATCAGTTGTTCTGTAAGTCTGGGCTTAGAAACAGGCTGATCAGAGATATAACATATATATCAGGTGTTCTGTAAGTCTGACTTTAGAAACAGGCTGATCAGAGAAATAACATATATATCAGGTGTTCTGTAAGTCTGACCTTAGAAACAAGCTGATCAGAGATATAACATATATATCAGGTGTTCTGTAAGTCTGACCTTAGAAACAAGCTGATCAGAGATATAACATATATATCAGGTGTTCTGTAAGTCTGACTTTAGAAACAGGCTGATCAGAGATATAACATATATATCAGGTGTTCTGTAAGTCTGATCTTAGAAACAAGCTGATCAGAGATATAACATATATATCAGTTGTTCTGTAATTCTGACCTTAGAAACAAGCTGATCAGAGATATAACATATATATCAGTTGTTCTGTAAGTCTGACCTTAGAAACAGGCTGATCAGAGATATAACATATCAGTTGTTCTGTAAGTCTGGCCTTAGAAACAGGCTGATCAGAGATATAACATATATATCAGTTGTTCTGTAAGTCTGACCTTAGAAACAAGCTGACCAGAGATATAACATATATATCAGTTGTTCTGACCTTAGAAACAAGCTGATCAGAGATATAACATATATATCAGTTGTTCTGTAAGTCTGATCTTAGAAACAAGCTGATCAGAGATATAACATATCAGTTGTTCTGTAAGTCTGACCTTAGAAACAAGCTGATCAGAGAAATAACATATATATCAGTTGTTCTGTAAGTCTGACCTTAGAAACAAGCTGATCAGAGATATAACATATCAGTTGTTCTGTAAGTCTGACCTTAGAAACAAGCTGATCAGATATATAACATATATATCAGTTGTTCTGTAAGTCTGATCTTAGAAACAAGCTGATCAGAGATATAACATATATATCAGTTGTTCTGTAAGTCTGATCTTAGAAACAAGCTGATCAGAGATATAACATATATATCAGTTGTTCTGTAAGTCTGACCTTAGAAACAAGCTGATCAGAGATATAACATATATATCAGTTGTTTTGTAAGTCTGATCTTAGAAACAAGCTGATCAGAGATATAACATATATATCAGTTGTTTTGTAAGTCTGATCTTAGAAACAAGCTGATCAGAGATATAACATATATATCAGTTGTTCTGTAAGTCTGACCTTAGAAACAAGCTGATCAGAGATAGAACATATATATCAGTTGTTTTGTAAGTCTGATCTTAGAAACAAGCTGATCAGAGATATAACATATATATCAGTTGTTCTGTTAGTCTGACCTTAGAAACAAGCTGATCAGAGATAGAACATATATATCAGTTGTTCTGTAAGTCTGACCTTAGAAACAAGCTGATCAGAGATAGAACATAAATATCAGTTGTTCTGTAAGTCTGACCTTAGAAACAAGCTGATCAGAGATATAGCCAGCAGTTATTGAGCCAATTATTCCACCAACTTCCTGAAAGCTTGTAAAACTGCTGCCTGAAAATAAAGAACAAAAAACAATTTGCATTCATCTATTTAAGACAAGTTATAAAACTGAGAATATTTAACTTGGTCCTTTGAATGAAATATCAAATATAAATACAAACTATACATACAAATATTTTACAGAAACATTTTGAATACTGAATAATAAAATGTAATTATCGATTGTGTAAAAAGTGTATATTCAATATTTACATGTGTATATATTTTTGAACACTAAAACACAGTAACTTTACAATCCATACAACACTTTACAATCCATACAACACTTTACAATCCAAACAACACTTTACAATCCATACAACACTTTACAATCCATACAACACTTTACAATCCAAACAACACTTTACAATCCATACAACACTTTACAATCCATACAACACTTTACAATCCAAACAACACTTTACAATCCATACAACACTTTACAATCCATACACCACTTTACAATCCATACAACACTTTACAATCCAAACAACACTTTACAATCCAAACAACACTTTACAATCCATACAACACTTTACAATCCAAACAACACTTTACAATCCATACAACACTTTACAATCCATACAACACTTTACAATCCATACAACACTTTACAATCCATACACCACTTTACAATCCAAACAACACTTTACAATCCATACAACACTTTACAATCCAAACAACACTTTACAATCCAAACAACACTTTACAATCGATACAACACTTTACAATCCATACACCACTTTACAATCCATACAACACTTTACAATCCATACAACACTTTACAATCCATACAACACTTTACAATCCAAACAACACTTTACAATCCAAACAACACTTTACAATCCATACAACACTTTACAATCCACACAACACTTTACAATCCATACAACACTTTACAATCCATACAACACTTTACAATCCATACAACACTTTACAATCCATACAACACTTTACAATCCATACAACACTTTACAATCCATACAACACTTTACAATCCATACAACACTTTACAATCCATACAACACTTTACAATCCATACAACACTTTACAATCCATACAACACTTTATAATCCATACAACACTTTACAATCCAAACAACACTTTACAATCCATACAACACTTTACAATCCATACAACACTTTACAATCCATACAACACTTTACAATCCATACAACACTTTACAATCCATACAACACTTTACAATCCATACAACACTTTACAATCCATACAACACTTTACAATCCATACAACACTTTACAATCCAAACAACACTTTACAATCCATACAACACTTTACAATCCATACAACACTTTACAATCCATACAACACTTTATAATCCATACAACACTTTACAATCCAAACAACACTTTACAATCCATACACCACTTTACAATCCATACAACACTTTACAATCCATTCAACACTTTACAATCCATACAACACTTTACAATCCATACAACACTTTACAATCATACACCACTTTACAATCCATACAACACTTTACAATCCATACAACACTTTACAATCCATACACCACTTTACAATCCAAACAACACTTTACAATCCATACAACACTTTACAATCCATACAACACTTTACAATCCATACAACACTTTACAATCCATACAACACTTTACAATCCATACAACACTTTACAATCCATACAACACTTTACAATCCATACAACACTTTACAATCAAACAACACTTTACAATCCATACACCACTTTACAATCCAAACAACACTTTACAATCCATACAACACTTTACAATCCATACACCACTTTACAATCCATACAACACTTTACAATCCATATAACACTTTACAATCCATACAACACTTTACAATCCATACAACACTTTACAATCCATACTACACTTTACAATCCATACAACACTTTACAATCCATACAACACTTTACAATCCAAACAACACTTTACAATCCAAACAACACTTTACAATCCATACAATACTTTACAATCCATACACCACTTTACAATCCATACAACATTTTACAATCCATACAACACTTTACAATCCATACAACACTTTACAATCCAAACAACACTTTACAATCCAAACAACACTTTACAATCCATACAACACTTTACAATCCATACACCACTTTACAATCCATACAACACTTTACAATCCATACAACACTTTACAATCCATACAACACTTTACAATCCATACAACACTTTACAATCCATACAACACTTTACAATCCAAACAACACTTTACAATCCATACAACACTTTACAATCCATACAACACTTTACAATCCATACAACGCTTTACAATCCAAACAACACTTTACAATCCATACAACACTTTACAATCCATACAACACTTTACAATCCATACAACACTTTACAATCCAAACAACACTTTACAATCCATACAACACTTTACAATCCAAACACCACTTTACAATCCATACAACACTTTACAATCCATACAACACTTTACAATCCATACAACACTTTACAATCCATACAACACTTTACAGTCCATACAACACTTTACAATCCAAACAACACTTTACAATCCATACAACACTTTACAATCCATACAACACTTTACAATCCATACAACACTTTACAATCCATACAACACTTTACAATCCATACAACACTTTATAATCCATACAACACTTTACAATCCATACAACACTTTACAATCCATACAACACTTTACAATCCATACACCACTTTACAATCCATACACCACTTTACAATCCATACACCACTTTACAATCCAAACAACACTTTACAATCCATACAACACTTTACAATCCATACAACACTTTGCAATCCAAACAACACTTTACAATCCATACACCACTTTACAATCCATACAACACTTTACAATCCATACAACACTTTACAATCCATACAACACTTTACAATCCATACAACACTTTATAATCCATACAACACTTTACAATCCATACAACACTTTACAATCCATACAACACTTTACAATCCATACACCACTTTACAATCCATACACCACTTTACAATCCATACAACACTTTACAATCCAAACAACACTTTACAATCCATACAACACTTTACAATCCATACAACACTTTGCAATCCAAACAACACTTTACAATCCATACACCACTTTACAATCCATACAACACTTTACAATCCATACAACACTTTACAATCCATACAACACTTTGCAATCCATACAACACTTTACAATCCATACAACACTTTACAATCCATACAACACTTTACAATCCAAACAACACTATACAATCCATACAACACTTTACAATCCATACAACACTTTACAATCCATACACCACTTTACAATCCATACAACACTTTACAATCCATACACCGCTTTACAATCCAAACAACACTTTACAATCCATACAACACTTTACAATCCATACAACACTTTACAATCCATACAACACTTTACAATCCATACAACACTTTGCAATCCAAACAACACTTTACAATCCATACACCACTTTACAATCCATACAACACTTTATAATCCATACAACACTTTACAATCCATACAACACTTTACAATCATACACCACTTTACAATCCATACAACACTTTACAATCCATACAACACTTTACAATCCATACACCACTTTACAATCCATACACCACTTTACAATCCAAACAACACTTTACAATCCATACAACACTTTACAATCCATACAACACTTTACAATCCATACAACACTTTACAATCCATACAACACTTTACAATCCATACAACACTTTACAATCCATACAACACTTTACAATCAAACAACACTTTACAATCCATACACCACTTTACAATCCAAACAACACTTTACAATCCATACAACACTTTACAATCCATACACCACTTTACAATCCATACAACACTTTACAATCCATATAACACTTTACAATCCATACAACACTTTACAATCCATACAACACTTTACAATCCATACTACACTTTACAATCCATACAACACTTTACAATCCATACAACACTTTACAATCCAAACAACACTTTACAATCCAAACAACACTTTACAATCCATACAATACTTTACAATCCATACACCACTTTACAATCCATACAACATTTTACAATCCATACAACACTTTAGGGAGTGTCCCCAAAAATCGTCTTTTATAATTCGCAAAAAACGATAGCAAAAAAACGCAGTCGACTAACACCTATCGTCTTTTGTGTTCAGGCTTGACTGCATAAATCGCGACGGGGGTCTTTTTCTGGTACGCAGTAATACACACCCAATCAGCAAAGTAAAAGTAATGCAGTAATTTGGTCAAAATATAGCGCAAACGGAAAACACTCGTTTCATGAGGATTAGCAACGGTATAAATGTTTAACGCTTGTAGTTGTTGTCTCATTCGCGTGCTGCCCCGTTTTTCGTAGGACGTATGCTAGCTCTGTCAACTAGAGTGTTTATTTTGTGTAAAGAAAGGGTGTAAAGAAACCAAACTATTGTTGACACGGTTCCATAATACCCGATCATTAGTACATTCTTTCCGATCAACAGACACTCTAGTAGCTTATCGTAAACCAGATGTCCCGCTGGATAATCTGCAGCTAACTAACTTACTGTCAAGCTGTCCTCTTGATTGCGATTCTTTATTCATTGTCTATTATTTGGTATTTTAATATTTGCAGAATATAAATGAGAAAATGTTATACCTTGAATACACAACGTCGGGGAGACGGCCTTCGCTGACGACAGTTATAGCTACCGTATTCACCCGTGTATAATACGCAGTTTTTTTCATGGAAAACCGGGTAAAAATAAGACCTGCGCATTATACACGGGCGTAGACTATCGCAGTTTTTTTTGTTGTTGCTGTTGTTGTTCTCGGAATAATGAACTGAGCGAAGTTGGACATGCGGTAGCCTACATACGGCCTCAAAGTTAAACTTGGTCCGCTAAATTAAACTTTCAACGAAATTAACTTTCCAGAAATATTCAACCATTTCAGTTTTGAAGGCAATTTCTTGTATTTTTTTTAAACATAATATACTCGACCAGACATGCTCTTATAATCGGCAAATCGTGTTCATATTGCTAACACTAACAGTATGGCGCCAGTCGGCTGAGTACATTTCAATGACAGATAGCAGAACGGATGTAGATTGGTTGATGGCCAGCCACTTAATAAACATTGCAATGATTATTGTACAAGGCAGCTAATCTGATTCGCTGTTTGGTGTAATGACTGTTCAATGACAGTGAGTGACGTTTCAGACTCCGCCTTATACATAAAACCAGAAGTAAATTCTGAAGTGGTGTATTGACGGCCATCGGCCGCGGACAACTTTTACGGTAGTTTTTCTTTAGCTGTAAACTTGTGGTGTCGTGACATTGAGGTGTATGTTAGACCGTGATTACAGAATTAAAAAAATATTGAAAGTATTATGGAATTTAGCCTTTATAAATGTATTCCCCGGCTGTGAAAGGGCTTCATTTTTTAATACTTCACTGACTGATGCTAGCAGAAATTACGAAAGAAAACTCATTGACTCCAAAACATAGGTATTAAATCATACATTTTGCTTATTAGCAAAAGAAGCCATTCCAAAGGTTATTTTAAAAAACAACCACTGTATATACAACGGTCATAAGATATCTATTAATGATCAGAAATGATCAGTTCATAGGTTGCCGGCTGTCTGCTTTACTAGGCTTCCCGGCGCAAGGCAGCTGTGTTCCCACGTGAGCCGTTGCATAATCTTATCTTGCTAATGCGTGTTATACACGGCTGTAGATGTTTTTTCGGGGATTGAGTTCGATTGTTTGGGGTGCGCATTATACATAGATTTCTCGGCTAGGATGAATACGGCTAACCACGAGGCACCCACACAGCGCACTACTTTTAATCCGAGACGGTCGCATGCTGTGCAAGCCGCGTTTCAAATTATCGTCTTTTGTATCGTCTTTTACACCATGCGTCTTAGGCTTCGTTTTTTTTAATCGTTTTTCTCGCAGAAAAAAAGATGATTATTGGAGACACTCCCTTACAATCCATACAACACTTTACAATCCAAACAACACTTTACAATCCAAACAACACTTTACAATCCATACAACACTTTACAATCCATACACCACTTTACAATCCATACAACACTTTACAATCCATACAACACTTTACAATCCATACAACACTTTACAATCCATACAACACTTTACAATCCATACAACACTTTACAATCCAAACAACACTTTACAATCCATACAACACTTTACAATCCATACAACACTTTACAATCCATACAACGCTTTACAATCCAAACAACACTTTACAATCCATACAACACTTTACAATCCATACAACACTTTACAATCCATACAACACTTTACAATCCAAACAACACTTTACAATCCATACAACACTTTACAATCCAAACACCACTTTACAATCCATACAACACTTTACAATCCATACAACACTTTACAATCCATACAACACTTTACAATCCATACAACACTTTACAGTCCATACAACACTTTACAATCCAAACAACACTTTACAATCCATACAACACTTTACAATCCATACAACACTTTACAATCCATACAACACTTTACAATCCATACAACACTTTACAATCCATACAACACTTTATAATCCATACAACACTTTACAATCCATACAACACTTTACAATCCATACAACACTTTACAATCCATACACCACTTTACAATCCATACACCACTTTACAATCCATACACCACTTTACAATCCAAACAACACTTTACAATCCATACAACACTTTACAATCCATACAACACTTTGCAATCCAAACAACACTTTACAATCCATACACCACTTTACAATCCATACAACACTTTACAATCCATACAACACTTTACAATCCATACAACACTTTACAATCCATACAACACTTTACAATCCATACAACACTTTATAATCCATACAACACTTTACAATCCATACAACACTTTACAATCCATACAACACTTTACAATCCATACACCACTTTACAATCCATACACCACTTTACAATCCATACACCACTTTACAATCCAAACAACACTTTACAATCCATACAACACTTTACAATCCATACAACACTTTGCAATCCAAACAACACTTTACAATCCATACACCACTTTACAATCCATACAACACTTTACAATCCATACAACACTTTACAATCCATACAACACTTTGCAATCCATACAACACTTTACAATCCATACAACACTTTACAATCCATACAACACTTTACAATCCAAACAACACTATACAATCCATACAAAACTTTACAATCCATACAACACTTTACAATCCATACACCACTTTACAATCCATACAACACTTTACAATCCATACACCACTTTACAATCCAAACAACACTTTACAATCCATACAACACTTTACAATCCATACAACACTTTACAATCCATACAACACTTTACAATCCATACAACACTTTGCAATCCAAACAACACTTTACAATCCATACACCACTTTACAATCCATACAACACTTTGCAATCCAAACAACACTTTACAATCCATACAACACTTTACAATCCATACAACACTTTGCAATCCAAACAACACTTTACAATCCATACACCACTTTACAATGCATACAACACTTTACAATCCATACAACACTTTACAATCCATACAACACTTTGCAATCCATACAACACTTTACAATCCATACAACACTTTACAGTCCAAACAACACTATACAATCCATACAACACTTTACAATCCATACACCACTTTACAATCCATACAACACTTTATAATCCATACAACACTTTACAATCCATACAACACTTTACAATCCATACAACACTTTACAATCCATACACCACTTTACAATCCATACAACACTTTACAATCCATACAACACTTTACAATCCAAACAACACTTTACAATCCATACAACACTTTACAATCCATACAACACTTTGCAATCCAAACAACACTTTACAATGCATACACCACTTTACAATCCATACAACACTTTACAATCCATACAACACTTTACAATCCATACAACACTTTGCAATCCATACAACACTTTACAATCCATACAACACTTTACAATCCAAACAACACTATACAATCCATACAACACTTTACAATCCATACAACACTTTACAATCCATACACCACTTTACAATCCATACAACACTTTACAATCCATACACCACTTTACAATCCAAACAACACTTTACAATCCATACAACACTTTACAATCCATACAACACTTTACAATCCATACAACACTTTACAATCCATACAACACTTTGCAATCCAAACAACACTTTACAATCCATACACCACTTTACAATCCATACAACACTTTGTAATCCAAACAACACTTTACAATCCATACAACACTTTACAATCCATACAACACTTTGCAATCCAAACAACACTTTACAATCCATACACCACTTTACAATCCATACAACACTTTACAATCCATACAACACTTTACAATCCATACAACACTTTGCAATCCATACAACACTTTACAATCCATACAACACTTTACAATCCAAACAACACTATACAATCCATACAACACTTTACAATCCATACAACACTTTACAATCCATACAACACTTTACAATCCATACAACACTTTGCAATCCAAACAACACTTTACAATCCAAACAACACTTTACAATCCATACAACACTTTACAATCTATACACCACTTTACAATCCATACACCACTTTACAATCCATACACCACTTTACAATCTATACAACACTTTACAATCTATACAACACTTTACAATCCAAACAACACTTTACAATCCAAACAACACTTTACAATCCAAACAACACTATACAACACTGTACAATCCAAACAACATTTTACAATCTATACTTTACAATCCATACAACACTTTACAATCCATACAACACTTTACAATCCATACAACACTTTACAATCCATACAACACTTTACAATCCATACAACACTTTACAATCCATACAACACTATACAATCCATACAACACTATACAATCCATACAACACTTTACCATCCAAACAACATTTTACCGAAAATCTAAGTCTTCAAAATTGAACTTAACAAAAATGCAAATCTTTGGGAATTGGAATTTGGAGTGAATGGTGACTGAAATTTGCATGAAGATATCTACGTCACAGTTTCTCTGCTGGTGACAGATGTTTACAGCTTTGTATTGTTGTCATGTGACATCAGATTCAAACTGGTCACTTACTTTTGATTTTATAGAATGTATTCTTATCCTGATTACAAGTATCTCTTTAAACCTAACCAAATACCTTATGAGAAACACTCACCTATAATGTGTGAATGGCCTAAGTCCTGTATTAAATAAAGATGTCCCCAATCCAAACAGGCTGAACGGATGCACATTGTCACCAGAAAACACACACAAAGCTTGAAAAAAAAGGGATTTAAAATGTCTGTAATTGCTACTTCATTTTTTGGTGAGCTGTCTTTTTTCTCATGGTCATGTGTCCCCTGGCTCGATGGTATGTCTTGTATCAAAATTAATGAAACTATGGAGAAGATGATGGCAACAAGACCTACAAAACAGATAATCGTATATACCTAAAGGATGTAACATGTTCATCATCAACTCATGTATACTTAAACTGACATCAACTGCCCAATGAAAATTGTCATCAATACCGATTGTTGAGACAACAACAGGGTTTGAAGTTCATCAAAAAGCTAAATTATTACCGTTGAAATAAGGATACTTAATAAGGAAATAACTGTTTTAATTAGGCGTTAAAAGAAAAAGGGATTTAATTTTGGATGAAGGTCTGCGGGTGAATCGTCTTAGAAAAATGTATAGTATCCACATAGACAGGGCTCATTTTCATTTAATAATTTAATAAATAACATGGGAATGGATGTTCTTGTTCACTTTGTTCCTACGATTAATAAACATGACAGAAGCAGGAAACGGTCATAAAACACTACAGCAAATCTATAAGACTGAATGTCTGAAAAGATTGATTGATTGGTATATTTTACACCCCACTCAAGATTATTTCCCCTTTAAGGCAGCGTTGCCAGGCAACTCTTCCACATGCAGCGACTGAGGGAAAAATCCACTCAGAAATTTTGTAATTTTGAATTAGTCTGTGATTCGAACCCGCGGTGCACAGATGGAAGTTCTATGAGGGAACTCAATGGACCACCGAGGCCCCCCTGCAAAGATTGACACGCTGCTCTGGAGCCTCAGCGTTCAGAGTCAAACTTCAGCAAAGCTGTGATAGTCCGGTTTGGAAATAAAACAAAAAGTGTATACCTGAGAGATACATAGCCATTCTCCAACCATAAACACTGACCAAGGAAGCTCCTAGCATTGGTCCCAAACTGCCGGCCACATTCATTGAGGTAGATAATGCACTCCAAAGTGTACCCAACTGACTGGCAGGGTAGCACTGAAAACACAGAGCATCTTATAAAGGAGAGCTAGATTAAATTACAGGTAAACTCTTTAGCCAAATGAGCTTTACAATAAAACATTGAAGATAAATATTAATTTGTTGTTGAAAGAAACACTTTCCAAAATAGCCTGACATTTGCTGAGAAAAAAATTAACATGAGCTTTAACATAAAATCATCAAAATCAAACATGGGACACCTTTTATAATTAAGCTTCATTTCAATTTTCTGAATGAGTACTTAATTTCCAATATGTGCCATACTCTGGAACGGTGTCGGAAATTCCAGTACGAAAATGCCTGACTGAAAAATATCACAGGTTGATATGTCAGCCTTGTCAGTATGTCAAATATCAGTGGGGCAAATGTCAGCATGTCAAATATCAGTGGGGCAAATGTCACCATCTCAAATATCAGTGGGGCAAATGTCAACATCTCAAATATCAGTGGGGCAAATGTCACCATCTCAAATATCAGTGGGGCAAATGTCACCATCTCAAATGTCACCATCTCAAATATCAGTGGGGCAAATATCAGCATGTCAAATATCAGTGGGGCAAGTGACCAAATTCAAACATATGAGGGACAAATGTCAGCATGCCAAATAACAGTGGGGCAAATGTCAGCATGTCAAATATCAGTGGGGCGAATGGCACCATCTCAAATATCAGTGGGGCGAATGACACCATCTCAAATATCAGTGGGGCGAATGACACCATCTCAAATACCAGTGGGTCAAATGTCAGCATGTCAAATATCAGTGGGGCAAATATCAGCATGTCAAATATCAGTGGGGCAAGTGACCAAATTCAAACATATGAGAGACAAATGTCAGCATGCCAAATAACAGTGGGGCAAATGTCAGCATGTCAAATATCAATGGGGCGAATGGCACCATCTCAAATATCAGTGGGGCGAATGACACCATCTCAAATATCAGTGGGGCAAATGTCAGCATGCCAAATACCAGTGGGGCAAATGAGAAAATTCAAACATATGAGGGGCAAATGTCAGCATGTCAAATGTCAGTGGAGCAAATGTCACCATCTCAAATATCAGTGGGGCAAATGTCACCATCTCAAATAACAGTGGGGCAAAGGTCACCATCTCAAATATCAGTGGGGCAAATGTCACCATTCCAAATGTCACTGGGGCAAATGACGAAATTCAAACATATGAGGGGCAAATGTCAGCAATGCAAATTTCAGTGGGGCAAACGACGAAATTCAAACATATGAGGGGCAAATGTCAGCAATGCAAATATCAGTGGGGCAAACGACGAAATTCAAACATATGAGGGGCAAATGTCAGCATGCCAAATGTCAGTGGGGCAAATTTCAGCATGTCAAATATCAGTGGGGCAAATGTCAGCATGCCAAATATCAGTGGGGCAAATGTCAGCATACCAAATATCAGTGGGGCAAATGTCAGCATGTCAAATATCAGTGGGGCAAATGTCAGCATGTCAAATATCAGTGGGGCAAATGTCCCCATCTCAAATATCAGTGGGGCAAATCTCAGCATGTCAAATATCAGTGGGGCAAATGTCAGCATGTCAAATATCAGTGGGGCAAATGTCAACATCTCAAATATCAGTGGGGCAAATGTCACCATCTCAAATATCAGTGGGGCAAATGTCACCATCTCAAATACCAGTGGGTCAAATGTCACCATCTCAAATATCAGTGGGGCAAATATCAGCATGTCAAATATCAGTGGGGCAAGTCACCAAATTCAAACATATGAGGGACAAATGTCAGCATGCCAAATAACAGTGGGGCAAATGTCAGCATGTCAAATATCAGTGGGGCAAATGGCACCATCTCAAATATCAGTGGGGCAAATGTCAGCATGTCAAATATCAGTGGGGCAAATGTCACCATCTCAAATATCAGTGGGGCAAATGTCACCATCTCAAATACCAGTGGGTCAAATGTCACCATCTCAAATATCAGTGGGGCAAATATCAGCATGTCAAATATCAGTGGGGCAAGTCACCAAATTCAAACATATGAGGGACAAATGTCAGCATGCCAAATAACAGTGGGGCAAATGTCAGCATGTCAAATATCAGTGGGGCAAATGGCACCATCTCAAATATCAGTGGGGCAAATGTCAGCATGTCAAATATCAGTGGGGCAAATGTCACCATCTCAAATATCAGTGGGGCAAATGTCAACATCTCAAATATCAGTGGGTCAAATGTCACCATCTCAAATATCAGTGGGGCAAATGTCACCATCTCAAATACCAGTGGGTCAAATGTCGGCATGTCAAATACAGTGGGGCAAATATCAGCATGTCAAATATCAGTGGGGCAAGTGACCAAATTCAAACATATGAGGGACAAATGTCAGCATGCCAAATAACAGTGGAGCAAATGTCGGCATGTCAAATATCAGTGGGGCAAATGGCACCATCTCAAATATCAGTGGGGCGAATGACACCATCTCAAATATCAGTGGGGCAAATGTCAGCATGCCAAATATCAGTGGGGCAATTGAGAAAATTCAAACATATGAGGGGCAAATTTTAGCATGTCAAATGTCAGTGGAGCAAATGTCACCATCTCAAATATCAGTGGGGCATATGTCACCATCTCAAATAACAGTGGGGCAAAGGTCACCATCTCAAATATCAGTGGGGCAAATGTCACCATTTCAAATGTCACTGGGGCAAATGACGAAATTCAAACATATGAGGGTCAAATGTCAGCAATGCAAATATCAGTGGGGCAAACGACGAAATTCAAACATATGAGGGGCAAATGTCAGCAATGCAAATATCAGTGGGGCAAACGACGAAATTCAAACATATGAGGGGCAAATGTCAGCATGCCAAATGTCAGTGGGGCAAATTTCAGCATGTCAAATATCAGTGGGGCAAATGTCAGCATGCCAAATATCAGTGGGGCAAATGTCAGCATGTCAAATATCAGTGGGGCAAATGTCAGCATGTCAAATATCAGTGGGGCAAATGTCAGCATGTCAAATATCAGTGGGGCAAATGTCAGCATGCCAAATATCAGTGGGGCAAATGTCACCATGTCAAATGTCAGTGGGGCAAATGTCCCCATCTCAAATATCAGTGGGGCAAATCTCAGCATGTCAAATATCAGTGGGGCAAATGTCACCATCTCAAATATCAGTGGGGCAAATGTCACCATCTCAAATATCAGTGGGGCAAATGTCAGCATGTCAAATGTCAGCATGTCAAATATCAGTGGGGCAAATCTCAGCATGTCAAATATCAGTGGGGCAAATGGCACCATCTCAAATATCAGTGGGGCGAATGACACCATCTCAAATATCAGTGGGGCAAATGTCAGCATGTCAAATATCAGTGGGGCTAATGTCACCATCTCAAATATCAGTGGGGCAAATCTCAGCATGTCAAATATCAGTGGGGCAAATGTCAGCATGTCAAATATCAGTGGGGCAAATGTCAGCATGTCAAATATCAGTGGGGCAAATGTCAGCATGTCAAATATCATTGGGGCAAATGTCAGCATGTCAAATATCAGTGGGGCAAATGTCAGCATGTCAAATATCAGTGGGGCAAATCTCAGCATGTCAAATATCAGTGGGGCAAATGTCAGCATGCCAAATATCAGTGGGGCAAATGTCAGCATGCCAAATATCAGTGGGGCAAATGTCAGCATGTCAAATATCAGTGGGGCTAATGTCACCATTTCAAATGTCACTGGGGCAAATGACAAAATTCAAACATATGAGGGGCAAATGTCAGCAATGCAAATATCAGTGGGGCAAACGACGAAATTCAAACATATGAGGGGCAAATGTCAGCAATGCAAATATCAGTTGGGCAAACGACGAAATTCAAACATATGAGGGGCAAATGTCAGCATGCCAAATGTCAGTGGGGCAAATTTCAGCATGCCAAATATCAGTGGGGCAAATGTCAGCATGCCAAATATCAGTGGGGCAAATGTCAGCATGTCAAATATCAGTGGGGCAAATGTCCCCATCTCAAATATCAGTGGGGCAAATCTCAGCATGTCAAATATCAGTGGGGCAAATGTCAGCATGTCAAATATCAGTGGGGCAAATGTCAACATCTCAAATATCAGTGGGGCAAAGCTCAGCATGTCAGCATGCCAAATATCAGTGGGGCAAATGTCAGCATGCCAAATATCAGTGGGGCAAATGTCAGCATGTCAAATATCAGTGGGGCAAATGTCAGCATGTCAAATATCAGTGGGACAAATGTCAGCCTGTCAAATATCAGTGGGGCAAATATCAGCATGTCAAATTTCAGTAGGGCAAATGTCACCATCTCAAATATCAGTGGGGCAAATGTCAGCATGTCAAATATCAGTGGCATAAATGTCAACATGACAAATATCACAGATGCAAATGTCATTATGTCAGCATGGTCTATTATCTTACATGTACTTCTATCAACTTTCTGGGATATTTGAATTTGATATGAATCATGATAATTCCCCCCTCTCATACCAGCATCTAGGATGTGCAGGATGAAAGGGATTCTTTCAGCATATTAAGGTCTTTGGAGCTTGAGGGGTCACACCCACCCTATTTGAAAGGTCACACCGTCCCCGGATACGGCTCTTCCAATAGCCACTTGTCTCGGGAAAAGACAGGGATTTATTGATTTGGGGCTGTGGAGGGAGGGAGGGACATGTGGAGTCTCTTATGTGCACACTAGTAATTGCCATGGTAAACAAATATGAAAAACTTACTAATTTGAGAAATTTTGCTGCTGCAGGCCAACCAGGACCCCCGGATAAACCATTTATAAACCAGACAGCAGTAAATATTCTGACATTATCGCTGTCTGAAATACAAAGCAATTCCGTTCTCTACATATTTACAATTCTAACACATGTGTGATTTCCTTACAAGTTGTGAGATAGGGTAAAAACTAGCATATACGCAAAGAGTGTTTGTGACGTCAACCGCTCTGACACTGAACGTAGTGAATGTCATCATTTTAAAATTTAGGAAATATGATGGAACATGACATCACTGGATGACGTCATCCCTGTCGCCATGCATGATAATGTTAATTAAGTGATGGCAAAATTTGAAAGGGAAATTGAATTAGTAAAGTATAAATATATCTTTCAACTTATCAAATCTGCTCATTGACAAAATAACGGAAGCCCATAAAACTGTTTAAAACTAGAACCCCTATAAGTTTTTACATATAAATTCATACATAAGATGATCTGGAAGAAACTATTCAACTATAACGTAGGGGTGGCCAATTTTTAGTTTTAAATTGAAAATAGAGTAAGCTACGAAAATTAAGCTTTCTTTAAACCTAATGTGTTAGAATAGAAACAATGCGTTGATTCTCTGTGCAGTGTATATACGCTGTGACAACTGCAAGAAATAACAGTTTAAGAAACTCATAATAAGCCTGCAAGGGTAAATTCATTGTAGTTCACTATCTTCCTAATATTAAAGACAGGCTTTAAACCAAATTTTGACTTGAAGAATATTTGGATCACCTACATGTATATAAGACTGAGGCTTGGTGATTTATCACTAAGTTCTAAGGAATCTATATCAGCCTGAAGCCAGACTGTCAGAATTTTTTAATTTGGTATTGACACATCGCCTACCTATAAACAACCTAATCTGAAAAATAGTTTACAAATTATGCAGCTGTAACTAATCTGGCACAGACAGACAGGCAGACAGACAGACGGAGGGACATCTGTGGTCATCAAAGCTACTCCCAAAAGTGTCTACACTACTTATATCTAAAAAAGAGTAGTTAAAGATATGAGGTGGACAAGAATCCAAGATGGACAGACATCCGTATACCAGTAGGCCTATACATTTGCTTAAAGAATGGGCGTATAAAAAGTAAATGCAGAGAATCAATCCATTATTTTTTAAATAATCAATTGACTACGGCACTTAGGCACAGTTATTTGCAACAATGGGAAGGTACCAGTACAGCCTGCTTTTCACATTTTGTAGGTTCTTATATAAAATCTGATAAACTTACAAGTAAATGCTATAGTAGAAAGTCCCGATGAGAATAATCCCATACAAAACATCCATTTGGGACTGAACTTGTCAACCAGTATTCCAGAGACAAATTTACCAAGGGTATAAGCCAGGGCTTGACTACTGACAATCAAACCTACAATACATTACAAAAAAACCTTGATCTTATTGTATATCATAAAAATGAAAACAAATATGAGAAAAGCCTTGATAAGTCTGCATCTAAAATAATATATTTATGATCACTAAAACACACGGGGACAGGGAAAATCTTCTTGTCTAAAATAACCAAGTTTCTAATTGTATTAAAAAGAGGTATATCATTTAGACATTTATACCCCATAAATTGTTGTAACAAATCAAACCTATGATATTTCATTAGGTTGACGACTGACAGGAGCTAAGCCTTAGTCAGTAGAATTTTCTGGAATCCTTTTGTAACACATTGACAATGGTTACGCATCTTAGGCTCATCTCATAGTAACATATCGTAATAAAACCGATGTCACTGTACCAGGCTAAGAAGAGCACTTATTTATGATAAGAAAATAAATGCTGAGCCAACAGGCGCACCTCAGGGTCTAAAGTTAAATAGCACCATGGCCAGAGACGAGAGCTATTCTTCAAACGAAAGGAATTGTGATTTTTCAGAACCCACAGATGAGTGAGTGAGTGGGTGCTTGCAATGCCAGGACAAAAACTTACATGTAGGCAAGGGTCCATAGGCTATCTATGTCTAGTTCCATTTACCGAACTTATGGTGATATTACATATACCAACGTTCAGTATACGAATTTGAAATACAAGGTGGAAATGATGCTTAAATTACAAGTCATGAAAATATTATTGTAACTCCTCGATATGGATGATTCCTACTTCAGACTTCTTTAAAACTCTTAAAAGATTATTCTTGTCCACTTTTATTACATGTAGCTATTCCAAAGGGCGTACACCTGGTCTTAAACAACAAACTGTCATTTCTTGGAGACTTTGCCGCCATTTTGCGTGACGTTCGAACTGGGCCAAACGATGCATGCCAAATAAATAAAATAAATAAAAATAAATAAAAGATGACAAGAATAATCTTTTATGGGTTCTAAAGAAGTCTGGGGTAGGAATTTTCCATACAGAGCAGTTACTATATTATTTTCATGGCTTGTAATTTCCGACAAAAGTGCGTCGGACTTTACCGACCAGCATTTCAGGATTTGTAGACTGAACGTTGGTATATGTAATATCACCATAAGTTCGGTAAATTGAACTAGTCTATGTCCAGAAGCTCTCGTGCACTGTATTAGTGTATTTGACCAAATCAGTTGAATTGAATAGTTAGTCCGAAGGCCGGCTGTTCTGAAGGTCCGTTAGTCCGAAGGCCCATTAGTCCGAAGGTCGTTCGGACCAATGGGCCTTCGGACTAACAGGCCTTCGGACAAACGGACCTTCGGAATAACGGGCCTTCGGACTGATGGGCCTTCGGACTACAGTACAGGACCTTCGGACTTCAATTAACAGAAAATCAGAGAAAAAGGATGTAATAAATTCTCCAAGTTATATTTTTCACAGAATGGAAAGGTTTGCGAAACGTTATCTTCAAAAGAAAAGAAATGCAACACCGGAACGTTTTGAGTTTCTTTTGTTTTATACCAAATTCTTCTATGTTGGTATTTTTTTTTTCTGTGTTGGTATACAATCTTCAGTATGGGAGGATAGAATTGTCTCCCCTTAGTCTGTAGTAATGTGAAAAGTTCGTTTTATCACCTAAATCACTTTTTCTTAATCCTTGTTTGTCGGCTATAGCTGCGGCAGAATAACTAAACGACTTCCTACAATAAACGTAGAATACATAACCAACATATAAGCAAATAAATAATGTTGTTTGTCGTCCGAGTGATTCGCCAACTGTCATCGTTCTTTTCTTTAGCAGTTTAGTCTGCTCTCCGCAGCGTAGCTGAAGCCGTACATCTGAGCGGAGATCCAAGATGTCAGCGCCCAGTAATCCACACATGTACATGGTGTAGCTGTATGTGTTTTTCGTGTTTGGAACGCTTTTAGCATCAATCACTGGCTGTTTGATTAGGTTTCGTGGATCCTGCCATGGTAGCCGACTATCACAGCACAATACACGTGGGTCCAGGGCCGCGTAAGCTATGCAAGCTCTACGGCCGCAACCCTAGGTGTACCGGTAGTTGAAGTTCTTCATTTCAAACTCTGTTGCCAAGATATTGATGATGGCAACAGAGTTTGAAGAACTTCAACTACCATAGGTGTTGAGTGGATTGAAGTACTGAAGAAGGTTGTGCGGCCTTATCAGAATAACTTCAATCCACTCAACATAATCATGATATTGCGGAGTGACCCTGGTGACTATCCTGCTATTGCCTCACCTGGGGATAATTTATTTCACCAAAACTGAAAAGTGAATACCTTACCCGCCTCCCTGTTTTCGAGGCATGAGCTGCCAAAATTCACCCTTTTAAAATAATTTCTGATGGTCACGACAGTAAGAGGCTTCGAAGGCCATCAAAAATCTGAATGATTGGCGTGGAATGAGGAAAATCCATACACTATGTGACCTATACGAACCGAAATAGTGTTCGAAAAGCAAACAAAATTTAGATAACCGTGACGACCATTCATTCATTCTAAGCCAAAGTTAGTTCAAAACAAGACTTTATCGTACATTCTCAAGACTAGAAGCCTTAAAAAGCTTCTGAGTTAAACGTCTTGAGAAAAATAGCCAATAATTACGGGTATCCGATCAGTTATCGTACAGAACCAATTATAGTACACCCAACACTTATGCGTCTTTAACCCAAGCGATCGGGTTTTCCCCTCGATGACAGCCAGCCTACCCTTCGAGGCTTCTGCTTGCAAAATGTCAACCTCCAAATATTAGTAGAACTTTTTATGAAGTTACATTTGTCAGGCGATGCAAGAATAGTCGCCTTTGGCTGTGTCGGGGAATTTTCGAACACGAAAGATGACGTCACAACAGCTTTCATGTTGGGTGTACGATAACTGATCCCTTCACTCTACAAAAACATGCAGACGAGCGGGTGAATGTCCGGTCCCTAAAAATTTATTTCAGAGTCTTGGGAGAAATTAAACTATCATAACAAAAGTCGGCTGAGCCCAGCTTCATTTCTGTGAAATTTCTTGTCAATGCAAACTCTGATGTAAATTTTAGCATTGAAAAACCGGCAAAAGTGTACGATAACTGATCGGATACCCGTACAACATTCTGTTTTAGCGTCAACATATCAAGATTTTGGCAGCTTATGCCACTTTAATAATCTGATATTCATTATGTCGTCGGACGACCAGCAAATATCAGAATGGAGATAACGAGTTGGATTTAACTTGTTGAATTAGGGCTAATTCTGCTAGTACTTGTCCGAGTATTCCTATTACTCTGTTGTAACTTGTGTACATAATAGTTTAATACACTAGTCTGTAGTACAGAATGGCAGGATAGTCACCTCGGTGTGGCTACTACGGCCGTAAAGCTCTATTCTAAATGCCATCATTGTAAATATCTGAACTCTATGAGTATGCCATTAATCGCATTATGATTTAATTAGTCTATACATGTATATGGCCAAAATATATTCCTATAGATGCTGTGCTGACCATGCAGTAGATTTGGTCATAGAGTTTGGGTGATTTCCAAAGAAGATGGCCGTAGTTCCTCTGCATAAAAACAAATATCCCGTTGATGGCATATATCGTCTTGTCTCAAATCATAATTGCAACTACAACTTCAATGCTGAGGCCATACTTCGAGCTGAGCCCTCGCTTCGCTGCAGTCAAACCGTTAAAAAATATAACATGCTTTCAAATTGAATCGGCCCTATTTGTAACACCGCTCAAAACTCGAGCCGTATTTTTAAAGGTTATTTTTATAAATCTGGCGGAAAGCAGCAATAATTCGTGAATATTTGCAAACAAGCTAAAGTGCTTTTTTCTTCAGTCAGAAAGATCATGAATGGGTGGGGGTTGGCTACAATCGCCTTGAAGAAGCTTTTCAATCATCATATTTCGAGGGGTATTTTTTTTTCAGTTAAAACACACTGCTTATTAAAGCCAACCTAATGCCAATGTCACGTGTACTACATAACTGTGATGTAATCGCAGACAAAAGCAATGTTGAGTCAAATTAGATGAAATTTTAAGCTCCATAGCTTGGGTAGTTTTGATTTTAATTCAAAAAACAAATCATTCCAAAGTTTTCATTTTGTTGGACCTTCCCTTAAAGGTTAGAGCTAGTCAAATTCATATAGTATGAAATCCATGGTGATACCTGCAATGTGATGATGTTGGGAGACAATGCAAAACTACTGCTGCCGTATGTGAAAGAGTTGCCAGGTAATCACCGAGGGTCGAAGGTTTCCTCTTTGCAAAAAGAGTCCAACTTCCTCCCCCACTCAGCATGGCAACGCCGCCTTATAAATGATATAATCTTGAGTATGGCGTAAAACATAAATCAATCAATCAATCCCATCAATCAAAAGTCAGTGTCATTCCACTCAGTTTACTGAAGTCGTAAAAAGTTCCGGAATCCCCTGATTTACAATATACCTGTACTTTTTACATGTATGTGTATCAGTACTTTTCTTATTTTAGCTATAGGTGAGCTGGCCTGATACCATAAGCTGTACAATCCTGGCAGGTTTAGATGATGATAAATTCCAGATCATGAGCAGGTTGAACACATCACTGTTACGTACATTCTGTTGCCATTTACAACGTGCAAACAGCAAATTGCAAAGACTGTTGCATGGATTTCCCCTGGAGAAACCGTGGGGGAAATTTAATCCTTACTATCCACTTCTAATGAATTCCTTGCATATTCATACAACAACCTCTGATCGATCATATGGAACAAAAATCCATGAAAAATATAACAATGCAGAAGATGAAGTATCTTCCAGTGAATCAACAGAAACTGATACAGTTTTAAAGATGAGATATGTATTTGTGACATGCTGTGATGAGTTTTGGGATGAAGTCCCTAATGGATTAACTTTTGATGTATGTTATATGGACTCTCACCCAGGAGCTGCCTATAGTACTTCTCTGCCGGTCATTGTTGGGGTACATGGTGCCCCTGGATCTCACCACCAACTCATCCCTCTTTTACAGTCATTTGTCTGTAAAGGTTATCGGGTTATCCTTCCTGACTTACCAGGTATTTAACAAACTTTATCCGTTGTTAACTTATTCATCAACTTTATATGCATGTAATTCTAAAGCTCAAGTCATTACTATGGAAGAAATTAATACCTGTAAGGGACAGAAAATATAATTTATCAATCAGTTTCGAGGTTAGGGGTTTTGAATGACTTTTTATCAATTTATCAGCTAATTGACTAAGAAAGTTATTATCCAAATTCAATCTTTGTTAGGGATATATCAGCAGATGGATCAAGTTCGTATTAGCCATAGGGCCAATGTAATTGCAGAATGCAACCTGTATTGGCCGAGTTCAGCTGTTAGTGTGACAGGCTTACAATGTAATTTCTTCGCTTACATTTCGACAATGATGATGCAATGCATTCGGCTTGATACATTTTTGAAAACCCAGCTACAGACTTGGTAAACTAACATTGAAACAAACATGGAAGGTCAAGAACATGTCATGTTGTGTAATTTACCTAAATGACTTAAACAGCTATTAATAAAAATATTATGAATGAAAAGTGTTCCCATTACCATAGCATTATCCATAGGATGGCCTCCGGCTATTACAACCACCCTCAGGCCTATACAAGCACTTTCCAGGAATAGTATTAGCTTTCAACAACAAAACAGATGAATAAGTCCTCAAATACTGCCCTATCAACAAATGGTTTAACCATTTTGAATTGAATGAGCTGCCTGTGACAGAGCCTTTCTATATTGGATGAGTTGCCTGTGACAGACCCTTTCTATATTGGATGAGTTGCCTGTGACAGACCCTTTCTATATTGGATGAGTTGCCTGTGACAGACCCTTTCTATATTGGATGAGTTGCCTGTGACAGACCCTTTCTATATTGGATGAGTTGCCTGTGACAGACCCTTTCTATATTGGATGAGTTGCCTGTGACAGACCCTTTCTATATTGGATGAGTTGCCTGTGACAGACCCTTTCTATATTTGCACCCTGTAGGGAGATGTGTAGTATTTGGTGAAAGTCCATTTGTCAGAATGGATAAATAAAAATTCTTATTTGGTTCAGTAACATTTCTTATATTTCAAAACCTGAAAATGAATAGTATCATCTTGCCCTGTATTTTCTGACTTACATGTACAATACATTCACTTACAGTGTCTGCATGAGCTGCCAAAATGTTAATATATTTCCATAAAAGCAGATTGTGGAAAGTATCTGTTTTTTTTCTCAAGGCATGCAGTTAGACTTAGAATGACCGAGCGGTTGTCTCAGTTATTTAAATTTTGTTTGGCCTTACTATTACAGCAGACTGTATGGATATTCCTCATTCCAATGTCAATCGTTTAATTTCTCGGTGACTTACAAAGCCTTTAACTATCTTGACAATCAGGAAAAAGTTTGTATTTTGGCAGCTCATACGACTTTAAGAATGAATTAAATGTCTTCATATTAATATGATCAGTTTTGGTGAATGTTTCAGGGTTTGGTTACACAAGAGGATTGGAATCTTCCCATGATGATTGCTACACTTACTCTCCTGAAGAGAATGCTAATCTGTTAGCTGGATTTCTTACTGTCCTTGGTATTCCAAGGTAAAGCTCTCTCAATAAACCGTAAGCTTGTTTTAAAATGAAATTCACAAGATGATTAGATCTTATAATTAATTGTGATGTGTGGTCTGATCTCACATACTTGTTGTCCAGTCAAAGAAGGTCCCCGGCTGTCAGGTGTGGTCTGACCTCACATATTTGTAGTCCAGTCAAAGATGGCCCAGACTGTGATGTGTGGTCTGACCTCACATACTTGTAGTTCAGTCAAAGATGGCCTGACTGTGATGTGTGGTCTGACCTCACATACTTGTAGTTCAGTCAAAGATGGCCCAGACTGTGATGTGTGGTCTAACCTCACATACTTGTAGTTCAGTCAAAGATGGCCTGACTGTGATGTGTGGTCTGACCTCACATACTTGTAGTTCAGTCAAAGATGGCCCGACTGTGATGTGTGGTCTGACCTCACATACTTGTAGTTCAGTCAAAGATGGCCCAGACTGTGATGTGTAGTCTGACCTCACATACTTGTAGTTCAGTCAAAGATGGCCCAGACTGTGATGTGTGGTCTAACCTCACATACTTGTAGTTCAGTCAAAGATGGCCTGACTGTGATGTGTGGTCTGACCTCACATACTTGTAGTTCAGTCAAAGATGGCCTGACTGTGATGTGTGGTCTGACCTCACATACTTGTAGTTCAGTCAAAGATGGCCTGACTGTGATGTGTGGTCTGACCTCACATACTTGTAGTTCAGTCAAAGATGGCCCAGACTGTGATGTGTGGTCTAACCTCACATACTTGTAGTTCAGTCAAAGATGGCCTGACTGTGATGTGTGGTCTGACCTCACATACTTGTAGTTCAGTCAAAGATGGCCTGACTGTGATGTGTGGTCTGACCTCACATACTTGTAGTTCAGTCAAAGATGGCCCAGACTGTGATGTGTGATCTGACCTCGCATACTTGAAGTCCAGTCAAAGATGGCCCAGACTGTGATGTATGATCTGACCTCATATACTTGTAGTTCAGTCAAAGATGGCCCAGACTGTGATGTGTGGTCTGACCTCACATACTTGTAGTCCAGTCAAAGATGGCCCAGACTGTGATGTGTGGTTTAACCTCACATACTTGTAGTCAAGTCAAAGATGGCCCGACTGATGTGTGGTATGACCTCACATACTTGTAGTCAAGTCAAAGATGGCCCGACTGTGATGTGTGGTTTAACCTCGCATACTTGTAGTCAAGTCAAAGATGGCCCGACTGTGATGTGTGGTTTAACCTCACATACTTGTAGTCAAGTCAAAGATGGCCCGACTGATGTGTGGTATGACCTCACATACTTGTAGTCAAGTCAAAGATGGCCCGACTGTGATGTGTGGTTTAACCTCGCATACTTGTAGTCAAGTCAAAGATGGCCCGACTGTGATGTGTGGTTTAACCTCACATACTTGTAGTCAAGTCAAAGATGGCCCGACTGTGATGTGTGGTTTAACCTCACATACTTGTAGTCAAGTCAAAGATGGTCCCTACTGTGATGTGCGGTCTAACCTCACATACTTGTAGTCAAGTCAAAGATGGCCCGACTGTGATGTGTGGTTTAACCTCACATACTTGTAGTTCAGTCAAAGATGGTGCCCTCAGGTGTGGTCTAACCTCGCATATGTTGGTTATAAAGTACAGACAACTGCTTCTCATTAGATCTACCATTATGAGGAATGTTCTGTAGCAATTTAAATCTAGGTTTTTGAATTTTCTTTTACCAGTGTGGATTTGGCTGTTGGTCATAGTGCTGGTTGTCAAACTATATTAGAATTGTGTTCGGAGTATAAAGGTGTAAAGTCAAGCTTCTTGGTTAATCCGACTGTCCATAAACCTTACAGGTTAGTCTTTATCGCATTCATTATCATAGCCAAACATCAATATATCGTGTCAGGGAAAAGGGTTTTCAATTGGATTTAAGTGAGAATTTACAGATGTGGGTAGAGTGCGACTTGCTAGTATCAGCATTGATTGAAGGCTTTATTACCAAGCTATCTACTGAGCTGCAGTGACTCCTTATGGACTGAGACACAGTGACTCCCCATGGACTGAGACACAGAGACTCCTTATGGACTGAGACACAGTGACTCCCCATGGACTGAGACACAGAGACTCCTTATGGACTGAGACACAGTGACTCCTTATGGACTGAGACACAGAGACTCCCCATGGACTGAGACACAGAGACTCCTTATGGACTGAGACACAGTGACTCCTCATGGACTGAGACACAGTGACTCCCCATGGACTGAGACACAGAGACTCCTTATGGACTGAGACACAGTGACTCCCCATGGACTGAGACACAGAGACTCCTTATGGACTGAGACACAGTGACTCCTCATGGACTGAGACACAGTGACTCCCCATGGACTGAGACACAGTGACTCCCCATGGACCGAGACACAGAGACTCCTTATGGACTGAGACACAGTGACTCCCCATGGACTGAGACACAGAGACTCCTTATGGACTGAGACACAGTGACTCCCCATGGACTGAGACACAGAGACTCCTTATGGACTGAGACACAGTGACTCCTCATGGACTGAGACACAGTGACTCCCCATGGACTGAGACACAGTGACTCCCCATGGACCGAGACACAGAGACTCCTTATGGACTGAGACACAGTGACTCCCCATGGACTGAGACACAGAGACTCCTTATGGACTGAGCCACAGTGACTCCTCATGGACTGAGACACAGTGACTCCTCATGGACCGAGACACAGAGACTCCTCATGGACTGAGACACAGAGACTCCTCATGGACTGAGACACAGAGACTCCTTATGGACTGAGCCACAGTGACTCCTCATGGACTGAGACACAGTGACTCCTCATGGACTGAGACACAGAGACTCCCCATGGACTGAGACACAGAGACTCCTCATGGACTGAGACACAGAGACTCCTCATGGACTGAGACACAGAGACTTCTCATGGACCGAGACACAGAGACTCCTTATGGACTGAGCCACAGTGACTCCCCATGGACTGAGACACAGAGACTCCTTATGGACTGAGACACAGAGACTCTTTATGGACCGAGACACAGAGACTCTTTATGGACCGAGACACAGAGACTCTTTATGGACCGAGACACAGAGACTCCTTATGGACTGAGACACAGAGACTCTTTATGGACCGAGACACAGAGACTCCTTATGGACTGAGCCACAGTGACTCCTCATGGACTGAGACACAGTGACTCCTCATGGACTGAGACACAGAGACTCCCCATGGACTGAGACACAGACTCCTCATGGACCGAGATACAGAGACTCCTCATGGACTGAGCCACAGTGACTCCTCATGGACTGAGCCAAAGATACTCCTCATGGACTGAGCCACAGACACTCCTTATGGACTGAGCCACAGACACTCCTTATGGACTGAGCCACAGACACTCCTTATGGACTGAGCCACAGACACTCCTTATGGACTGAGTGAGCCACAGAGATTTCCCTGTGGGCTGAGGCACTGAAGCTCCACATGGACTGAGCCAAAGAGATTTCCCTATGGACTGAGCCACAGAGACTCCTCGTGGACTGAGCCACAGAGAATTCCATATGGACTGAGCCACTGAAGCTCATGGATTGAGCCACAGAGATGTCCCTGTGGACTGAGCCTCTGAAGGTCCCCATGGACCTTGTAGTTTGAAGCACTTGTTGTTTTCCATATACTTTTCTCAAATAGCCAAAACTGTCTTTTCATGTAAACTATAAATATACACATTTGTCTCTCTCATTGACAAAAATATCTGTCATTTTAAAATTGTTTGACTGTGACTAACAGTAATCTAATCTGACTTCTCTTTTTTAGAGGTATTCAGCCTATTGGATTACTACAGAAGTTGAGTCAGGGTTGGGATGTTCCCATGTTAAGACCTTTAATCAAAGCCTTTGTTTATCTAGGGGCTCTTCCGATGGGCTTCTACAAAATACCACCTGTACATATCATCAACTCGATTAAAGCAACAGCTGACGTGGACTTTGAAAATGTTAGTATTTATTAATGTTTGACACTTACGTAAAAAACATTATTTATTTTAATTTACAGTAGGGGCCTACTCTATCGCAAAGCTGAAGAGAGTGAGACCAATTTTATCTGCAGGGTGTGCCACCAATGCTATCTGCAGTGTATGAGACCAATTTTATCTGCAGGGTGTGCCACCAATGCTATCTGCAGTGTATGAGACCAATTTTATCTGCAGGGTGTGCCACCAATGCTATCTGCAGTGTATGAGACCAATTTTATCTGCAGGGTGTGCCACCAATGCTATCTGCAGTGTATGAGACCAATGTTATCTGCATATTGTGACATCCATGTTATATGTATCTGCAAGCCAAGGGAGGACACTAATTTTATCTACATGTTGTAGCACCCATGTTATCTGTGCAGTGAGACAATTTTATTTGCAGGGTGTGATGCAAATGTAATTGGTATACTTATTTAGTTATTCTGTATACTCGCATATATGTTTTATTTTCTCTGTAGCGTACCCATTGTTAATTTAATTCTTTATTTATTTAGAGAGGATTAGCCTCAGCCAAAGGCTACGAGGGTTTCTCCTCAACATATAAAACAAATACAAGTAAATGGAATTTTAGGAAAACAATATTACTCATTTCAGGTATTCAGTTTGGTGTTAAACTCTATATCATAGTTTCTGTTTCATTTAGGTCATCCATAATATGACAAACTTAAAACATACAAACTTACCCAGCTGTGTGGTGTATTCTGAAAATGATCCTCGTATAGAAAAAGCTTCCTTTGAAGAATTTGTTGAGATGATGGGTGTACATAAGGACAGAGTGTGTACATATACCTCAGATACACCTTCACAAGGTGAGGCACTGTTTATACAAGTAATGATGATAATATACATCTTTTTAAGCCCATGGGATAACGGTCACAAGTAATGATAATAATACAGTTCTTTTTAAGCCCATTGGATAACTGTCAAAGATATTTCCCAAATACATTTTATCTGCAAAATAAAGATTTTACCAAAAATTGCATATTTTATTTTTTTTTCAGAGAGAGTGGATTACCCAGCGGCAGTATGTTTAATAGGAGGGGGCCATTATCCCATGAAGAAGTATTTCAATGTGTTAACAGTTGAACTTCAGAAACTCCTAGATTCTCTCAGATGACCTTTGGACTCAGTAGCTGTTTTATATTTATATCAAATTTTTCTTTGTTTGGTTTTTGTTATTTGCTGTTTATTTTGTGTGCTAAAAGTTTTGATTCTATAGGATTGCAATCCCAATATTATGTTATAAGGTAGTTTCATATCGTTATTGATGTTCTTCTTTAACTGGACATTTTACCCCAAATCAATGTTATGTAAATCAATCTGTTGAAGAGGCAACTTTTTGAGTGATTTGTTCAAGATTATTTAACTTGATATGGTGTCTTTCTGAGAGAGTGGACGAGTCCATTAGCCAATCAACAACGTACTTGTATCATGGTTGAAGAGACGTCAATCAAATCAATGTGACCGCGTTGGACATGTTGGTCATGTGTATGGAAAACTCACACCACTTATCTTAAAGTGGCATGAGCTGCCCAAATTCACACTTTTTTCATAATCTTTGATCGCCACGACAGTAATAGGCTTTGGAGGCCATCGAAAATCTAAATGATTGGCGTTTGAATGAGGAAAATCCATACATTATGTGGCCTGTACGAACCGAAAACGTGTTCGAAAAGTAAAGAGAATAAAAAAACCCGGGACGACCATTCATTCATTCTAAGCCAAAGTTAGTTCAAAACAATACTTTATAGTTCATTCTCGAGACTAGAAGCACTAAAAAGCATCTGAATTATACGTCTTGAGAAAAATAGCCAATAATTTCAACATTCTGTTTTAACGTAAAAATATCAACATTTTGGCAGCTCATGCCCCTTTAAATAGCTATGGATCCCAATAAGTGTAACACTGTGAAAAACATAAATTACCTAACAATTTATTCTTTCTTTCAAAATGAAGTTACATAAATACAAAATGTACAATTAAGACAAGAATATCCAGTACCCTAGACAAGCTTTAGTTTTACATAACATTGTATCACAGATAATAACAATAATATATATCAATCAACAAAACGTATACACTATAGTTTAACAAGGACGGAATTATAGTGATCAGACCAATAAAAATATAGAATTTAAAAAAAAATGGATAAATGTTTCCATAAATTCTATAAAATTAAAAAGAAATGATAGAAACTAAGAATTTTAAAATCCTAATATAATCTAAAAAACTGTTTTTTATGACGTGTTACAAATATCTTCAACATGTTGAAACAGAATTTAATTTCACTATTTATATGTGTTCTTGAATATGGTATATGTTAACTTTTTACACATGTTTTTAGAATAAAGTGAACATGTTCTAATAAGAGAGAGTGGCTGATTTAAATCATTGTCCTATAACTTATAATATTATTTAAGTTGAATGGTGAAATCGTCACATTGTTCAGGGGAAGAAAACCCTTGATCTTTCACACCGTTTAATCATTCCACGAACCTGAATTGTGTGATAGATTGATGTTTTACGCCACACTCAAGATTTTTTAATTAAATGGAGGCATTGCCAGGTTCAGTGGGGGAGGAAACTGGGCTCATTGCCTGGAGGGAACCCCCCACCTTTGGCAAGTACCTGGCAACTCTTCCACTCTATGGAAGGTCTGTGTAGGACTGAGGGACAATCACTCTTACCAACCGGACCCCCATGGCCCATTGACTTGTATGAAAAGCTCGTCAGAAGACCCAGTGAACTTTGAATCCATGGTACATCAATGCCAGACTGACCTCCATAGGTCATGCATTTCTCATTAGTTTTAAAATCTTGATCTTAAAGAAAAATCAGGGGCTGGTTCTCATAGGGATAGAAATTATTAACGCACATCTACAGGATTTCAATCTAATGCTGTGCTTATGATAACATTAGACGCCCAATTTCCTGACAGTTCATTCTATCTTCTTTACACTTAGGTAAACAATTCTGTAAGCTCTATAAATATGTGTATAAATCTGGACATATAACACCCTGTAAAAGCTCACTATACCTAGATAGCACAACAATACCAACTTCATTTATGTGTAAAAATCTATAAGGCTTATCAATAACTTAATATCATAGGACCTTAGATTCATGGTTTAAACCTTGCCAGTTCACATATCCTGCATATAACAGATATGATGAACACTATTTTTGTCGAGGTTATATTTATTGTCTAATTTACAAAATCCATAAAACTCAACCAAGTTCTTTTTAACACACTTTTCTCACAATACAGCACCCATCACATTCTTAGCCATGTTAAAAACAATAGTATCACCACGGATATCCCATAATGCATTGGTGACATCATTAGGCAATCGGTCTATTGACATATATTGTTACTGAGCTCATTTGGCATCAGTGACAGTATCAGTGTGTGTAATTCACTTGACACTTCCTATTAATGTTGTCTATGAAACTGAAGCAGCAATCCTTGGGGGTGTGTCCAGTCTAGATTGGCTGTGTGCAGAGGATGGGCGTGGCAGGCCTGATGCCGATGTTGGACGAGGGAGAGCAAGCTCGGGTGGTCCGAATGGATCAACCTGTACAGAGAACATGGAAAGTTAAAAACATTAACTGAAAGTATATGTCAAGCTTATAACAGAATATACATTGAGAGACTTGGGCTCAAAGTGGTGTCTTTTGTTAATCTCATTCTCAGAAATGCTATAGGTTGATTTATAGATTTTGATGGCCAGTCAAATGGGAATTCAGTGAAAAGCATACTTGCTTAAAGATAAGATATTTGATTAAGCATGTAACTATATATCATCAATTCAGAAGTTTTAACACTACTTCAGTGTGGTAGTAACAAATTGTCCTTGATCCTCACTTCCTCAGAAAAATAGCCAATAATTTCCTATTTCTGTTTTCATGAAAGAAAATACAATACTTGCATGTGTTGAGAATAAAAAAAAAAACATAAGACTTAATGTTATTCAAATAACTAATGTGCCTAAGATAAAAACCAAATTGCCTCCTAACCACCAAAAAAAGGAAATTATCGCCCATCTTTCTAGATATTATCTAACTCAAGCCAGTGTGTTGCGATGAATATCACCCAAGTGCTATCCATTGTAACACATTGGCACAAGTTGGATAATCTTTTTCTCACACTACAAAAAAAAATAAGGAGTTTATTTAAAAACGCAGCTCAATTGGAAAAAAATATGTGATGACTTTATTTCCAAGAATGGCAGATGGTTGCCAGTTACCACCGGAAGGTCGTGGGTTTCCTACTGGCATAGAACCCGGTTTCCTCACACAATAAAACGGGCAACCGCCATATAAGTGAAATAATCTTGAGCGCAGCATAAAACATCAATCAATCCAAGAATGGCTGTCTGAAGAAGGACTACATTGTGACATTAGAAATGACATCACCATGGACAACATCCCGTTCACGATATGACTGCTGATAGACGCTTCATCTTAACATCTTATTGCCTGATCACGAAATTCTTTAGTGACGTCAGTTTTGAAAGTTCATGAGGTGATAGCGTTACTTAGGCCGTAGTTTCACACATTGATTATGAGAAAAATAACACACTGCGTTAGAGTGAAACAATCGGGGGTGTAGTGTGAGAAGAGAAAAATAACACTGCGTTAGAGTGAAACAATCGGGGGTGTAGTGTGAGAAGAGAAAAATAACACACTGCGTTAGAGTGAAACAATCGGGGGTGTAGTGTGAGAAGAGAAAAATAACACACTGCGTTAGAGTGAAACAATCGGGGGTGTAGTGTGAGAAGAGAAAAATAACACACTGCATGAGAGTGAAACAATCGGGGGTGTAGTGTGAGAAGAGAAAAATAACACACTGCGTGAGAGTGAAACAATCGGGGGTGTAGTGTGAGAAGAGAAAAATAACACACTGCGTGAGAGTGAAACAATCGGGGGTGTAGTGTGAGAAGAGAAAAATAACACACTGTGTGAGAGTGAAACAATCGGGGGTGTAGTGTGAGAAGAGAAAAATAACACACTGCGTGAGAGTGAAACAATCGGGGGTGTAGTGTGAGAAGAGAAAAATAACACACTGCGTGAGAGTGAAACAATCGGGGGTGTAGTGTGAGAAGAGAAAAATAACACACTGCGTGAGAGTGAAACAATCGGGGGTGTAGTGTGAGAAGAGAAAAATAACACACTGCGTGAGAGTGAAACAATCGGGGGTGTAGTGTGAGAACATAAATGAATGTACATATTCAAAAGCAATGGTTATAGATTGATGTTGAGAAAAAGATTAATCGTTATGGTACAGTGAGCTTACATTGATTTGTGGTTTCTGTGCTGTATCAACATGATAATCTGTAGCCTCTGGACCATACTGCTTCCGAGCACGAGACCAGTTAGCCTTCACCTCTACATCCTGTCTGATTGCTGGAGGCTGTTTCAGACTACGCCCTAATGAAGCACACAATACTTGGTCTTTCTCAATTTCATCAAAGGATGTCACCTGGGAACAAACAAAGTATTTTTGGAGAAAAGTTCTCTCCCTTGACAGGGTCCTATCATTCCCACCATGATTGGGGCCTATCATTCCTCCCATGACAGGACCTAACATTCCTCCCTTGACTTGGACCTAACATTCCTCCCTTGACAGGGACCTATCATTCATCCCTTGACTGGGGCCTATCATCCCTCCCATGACAGGACCTATCATTCCACCCTTGACTGGGGCCTATCATTCGTCCATTGACTGGGGCATATCATCCCTCCCTTGACAGGGACCTATCATTCCTCCCTTGACAGGGGCCTATCATTCCTGTCTTGACAGGGGCCTATCATTCCTCCCTTGACAGGGGCCTATCATTCCTCCCTTGACAGGGACCTATCATTCCTCCCTTGACTGGGGCCTATCATCCCTCCCATGACAGGACCTAACATTCCTCCCTTGACTTGGACCTATCATTCCTCCCTTGACTGGGGCCTATCATTCCTCCCTTGACTGGGGCCTATCATCCCTCCCATGACAGGACCTATCATTCCACCCTTGACTGGGGCCTATCATTCGTCCTTTGACAGGGACCTATAATTCCTCCCTTGACAGGGGCCTACATGTATCATTCCTCTCTTGACAGGGGCCTATCATTTCTCCCTTGACAGGGGCCTATCATTCCTCCCTTGACAGGGACCTATCATTCCTCCCTTGACAGGGGCCTATCATTCCTCCCTTGACAGGGGCATATCATCCCTCCCTTGACAGGGACCTATAATTCCTCCCTTGACAGGGGCCTACATGTATCATTCCTCTCTTGACAGGGGCCTATCATTTCTCCCTTGACAGGGGCCTATCATTCCTCCCTTGACAGGGACCTATCATTCCTCCCTTGACAGGGGCCTATCATTCCTCCCTTGACAGGGACCTATCATTCCTCCCTTGACAGGGACCTATAATTCCTCCCTTGACAGGGGCCTACATGTATCATTCCTCTCTTGACTGGGGCCTATCATTCCTCCCTTGACAGGGGCCTATCATTCCTCCCTTGACAGGGGCCTACATGTATCATTCCTCTCTTGACAGGGGCCTATCATTCCTCCCTTGACAGGGGCCTAACATTCCTCCCTTGACAGGGACCTATAATTCCTCCCTTGACAGGGGCCTACATGTATCATTCCTCTCTTGACAGGGGCCTATCATTCCTCCCTTGACTGGGGCCTATCATTCCTCCCTTGACAGGGGCCTATCATTCCTCCCTTGACAGGGGCCTATCATTCCTCCCTTGACAGATGCCTATAATTCCTCCCTTGACAGGGTCCTATCATTCCTCCCTTGACAGGGGCCTATCATTCCTCCCTTGACAGGGGCCTATCATTCCTCCCTTGACAGGGACCTATCATTCCTCCCTTGCCAGGGGCCTATCATTCCTCCCTGGACAGGGACCTATCATTCCTCCCTTGACAGGGACCTATCATTCCTCCCTTGACAGGGACCTATCATTCCTCCCTTGACAGGGACCTATCATTCCTCCCTTGCCAGGGACCTATCATTCCTCCCTTGCCAGGGGCCTATCATTCCTCCCTTGACTGGGGCCTATCATCCCTCCCTTGACAGGGGCCTATCATTCCTCCCTTGAGAGGGACCTATCATTCCTCCCTTGACAGAGGTCGATCATTCCTCCCTTGACAGGGACCTATCATTCCTGTCTTGACAGGGCCTATCATTACTCCCTAGACAGGACCTATCATTCCTCCCTTGCCAGGGGCCTATCATTCCTCCCTTGAGAGGGACCTATCATTCCTCCCTTGACAGGGGTCGATCATTCCTCCCTTGACAGGGACCTATCATTCCTGTCTTGACAGGGCCTATCATTACTCCCTAGACAGGACCTATCATTCCTCCCTTGACAGGGGGCTATCATTCCTCCCTTGACAGGGACCTATCATTCCTCCCTAGACAGGACCTATCATTCCTCCCTTGACAGGGACCTATCATTCCTCCCTTGACAGGGACCTATCATTCCTCCCTTGACAGGGACCTATCATTCCTGTCTTGACAGGGACCTATCATTCCTCCCTTGACAGGGACCTATCATTTCTCCCTTGACAGGGACCTATCATCCCTCCCTTGACAGGGGCCTATCATTCCTCCCTTGAGAGGGACCTATCATTCCTCCCATGACAGGGACCTATCATTCCTCCCTTGACTGGAGCCTATCATTCCTCCCTTGACTGGAGCCTATCATTCCTCCCTTGAGAGGGGCCTATCATTCCTCCCATGACAGGGCCTATCATTCCTCCCTTGAGAGGGGCCTATCATTCCTCCCATGACAGGGACCTAACATTCCTCCCTTGACAGGGACCTAACATTCCTCCCTTGACAGGGACCTATCATTCCTCCCTTGACAGGGACCTATCATTCCTCGTATGTTTACTTTAACAACCACATTATCAGATAATCTTACAAGTTTTCCATCTGTTGTGAGGAAATATTTGAATTTCTTCCACGGACTGAGTTTGGATCTAGCCTGGTCCAGCAGTTCCTGCAGATCTTCTCCCCAAATAAACATAGCATGGTCTATAGACTCTCCGTTTGCAAATACCAGTACTCGTTTCTGTGGATCAAGAGCATAACATAATTTATAGTTATTCCACTCAGTGTCATAGTTTGTTGTTAAGTTTCTGATCAAAACCATTTACTTTACCATGTCTCCATTTATTATATTCTGGAATTAATCTAAAATTAAGTCATTCAGCAATGTTTATACAAACCCTGCACTACTGTAAAACTTACCATGTTTGGCTGCTTGTATAACCTTCTAGATGTGTCAACATTCAATGTGTTCAAACTGACAGCCTTTTGGGTGGCTTTCACTTCTGTTAAATGATTCTATAAACAGAGGTAATTATTGATGTTAGTCATAACAGTTTACTCAATACAAACATTTGCAGAAAACTTCTTTCTGTGAGATAAATCCATCTTATGGTACAATCTCAGTCACAGCCGTATGAGAAGTCTGTCATACAACAGAAAACCCCATTTTCCCCCCGACATCTATTGTACAATTTCACAGCCTTATGAGAAGTCTGCATTACAACAGAAAATCACATCTTATGGTACAATCTCACAGCCTTATGAGAAGTCTGTAATACAACAGAAAATCACATCTTATTGTACAATCTCACAGCCTTATGAGAAGTCTGTCATACAACAGAAAACCCCATTTTCCCCCCGACATCTATTGTACAATTTCACAGCCTTATAATAAGTCTGCATTACAACAGAAAATCACATCGTATGGTACAATCTCACAGCCTTATGATAAGTCTGTAATACAACAGAAAATCACATCGTATGGTACAATTTCACAGCCTTATGATAAGTCTGTAATACAACAGAAAGACCCATCGTATGGTACAATCTCACAGCCTTATGGTAAGTCTGTAATACAACAGAAAGACCCATCTTATGGTACAATCTCACAGCCTGATGAGAAGTCTGTAATACAACAGAAAACCCCATTTTCCCTCGACATCTATTGTACAATAGTGGTAATCAAACTAACCTGTAATTTATCCACAGCTTCATGTTTATTTTGTTCATCCACACCCTGCTCCTGCCAATGTCCTTCCAGCACGACTGGCTTTGTTGTGTCTCTTGTACTTTTATACTCCCCAGGCCTTTGTTCACCAAAACGCCGACCTACAAATAGTTAACATTAGGCTTCTTATTTAGAAAGGTTAAAATTACCTTGTCTGCGGATTTCAACCAATTGGTCAGTTTATGTGGGTAGATAACCTTGACCTTCCATTGGTGTCTGGCAACTAGATAAAGTCCAACACATATTCCATGTGGTATTGAAAGTAGTTGTAATAAATACAGTTCAGTATCTACAATGATTAGTGAATGGTGATTTTACAAAAGCAAAATCAACAAAGATTAGTACAAACCTTTCATCTGTCGAAGAATATGTTTTTCAATGTCTAGTTCTAAAGATACAGCTGATCGGAAAGCCCTCTGTTTCTTTCGACTTTCTGTCTTAGATTCCACAACTGAAAACAACAGAATAACAAGATGTTAGTTTGATGGTTTCTCATGAATCATAAAGCAGGCCTCAAATATCCAGAATATTGTTTACGTCAATAAACAGCAGACTGTTTTCTGTATTATTCCTTGACAGAAAAGTTAGAAAATTTTTATTTTTACCAAAATTGGACTGTATTTAATGTGTCTGTCCATACTGACCTTCTGGTGAAATAAATGGCTTCCCTGAAGAGGCCCAGATCTCAATAGGATATCGTAGTATTATATCTAGTCCTGGTAGTGGGACTTCTCTCAGAATCTCATCAGCTCCTGCAAAACAGTCAACTAAATCAACACAAAACTACTATATAAATATATCAATAGGACATATTTTGATTTGTGTGACCAAATTAAGTCGGCTGGGCGAGTCAGTTAGTCCTACACACGCCTTCCATCAATGGGTGGTGGGTTTGAACCCCAATCGGTCTAAAATTAACAAAAATGAACAAATGTCTATGTAATGTGGAACGGTTGCCGGGTTGATGTATCCATCAAAGATCAGAGATTTAGATAAAAAGCCCTACCCAACTTAATCTGGCAATGCCACCTTCTATATGAGCCGTCTGAATATCTTATCCATACAAGCCTTCTGGTACTCACTATTACGCACCTATCACTGAATACTGAAACAGCCCCATATAGAGCTGGGGTCGGTTCCACAAAGCGTGTTTTATGTTTAAGTGAGGCTTAAATGTGTCGTGTCGCACAGGAATTTAATTTGTGACATTGCTTAGATAAGTCAGACAGGCTAAATGCACTTTTGTGTAATTGGCCCCAGATGTATAAAGGAACAATGATTGGCCATAGTTGTGAAGTTGTGAGAGAGTTAAGTATGTAAATTACCTGACTCGTTTGTTTTCTCTTCCTCAGATGGTTCCAACTCATTCAAATCCTTTCCTCCACCTACACACAACAGCAAAATATAGTCATGAGCCAGTTTAAAATTGTACAGACCAGCAACAATTAATCCATTTAAATCCATCTACATTTGTATAAAGTTTCAGCCACCTAAAAATGTTAAATTTTAATCCTTTTTTTTATAAGTGCAGTGGTGCTGATGTTGACTTTTGGGAGGAAGGATCACACAACAGGTTGTTCAACAGGAGAGAGGGGATATTATGATGCTCAGGTCAACAAAAAGGGGAAAGGATCACACAACAGGTTGATCAACAGGAGAGAGGGGATATTATGATGCTCAGGTCAACAAAAAGGGGAAAGGATCACACAACAGGTTGATCAACAGGAGAGAGGGGATATTATGATGCTCAGGTCAACAAAAAGGGGAAAGGATCACACAACAGGTTGATCAACAGGAGAGAAGGGACATTATGATGCTCAGGTCAACAAAAAGGGGAAAGGATCACACAACAGGTTGTTCAACAGGAGAGAGGGGATATTATGATGCTCAGGTCAACAAAAAGGGGAAAGGATCACACAACAGGTTGTTCAACAGGAGAGAGGGGATATTATGATGCTCAGGTCAACAAAAAGGGGAAAGGATCACACAACAGGTTGATCAACAGGAGAGAGGGGGGGTATTATGATGCTGAGGTCAACAGGATGGGGGAGGGGGGGGGGGGGTCACACAACAGGTTGTTCAACAGGAGAGAGGGGATGCAACAAACCGGTGGAAAGATCACACAACAGATCTTTCAATGGCATTTAGAAGTTGGAAGGTTACAATAAGGTCAAGAATTACTTATGGATAACAACTTCTTGGTTTATTGGGTGACGACGTTTCGATGTAGTTCTTACATCGTTATCAAAGTCAATGTTGAAAGTCAATCATTGACTTTGATAACGATGTAAGAACTACATCGAAACGTCGTCACCCAATAAACCAAGAAGTTGTTATCCATAAGTAATTCTTGACCTTATCACACAACAGGTTGATCAACAGGACTATATGTGCAAATGAGGCAAGGCTACATGTTTCACTGAAGGTGTATAACTTTGCAGTGCAGATGAGACAAGGCTACATGTTTCACTGGAGGTGTATAACTTTGCAGTGCAGATGAGGCAAAGCTACATGTTTCACTGGAGGTGTATAACTTTGCAGTGTAGATGAGGCAAGGCAACATGTTTCACTGGAGGTGTATAACTTTGCAGTGTAGATGAGGCAATGCTACATGTTTCACTGGAGGTGTATAACTTTGCAGTGTAGATGAGGCAATGCTACATGTTTCACTGGAGGTGTATAACTTTGCAGTGTAGATGAGGCAAAGTTACATGTTTCACTGGAGGTGTGTAACTTTGCAGTGCAATTGAGGCATGGTTACATGTTTCACTGGAGGTGTATAACTTTGCAGTGCAGATGAGGCAATGCTACATGTTTCACTGGAGGTGTATAACTTTGCAGTGTAGATGAGGCAAAGTTACATGTTTCACTGGAGGTGTATAACTTTGCAGTGTAGATGAGGCAATGCTACATGTTTCACTGGAGGTGTATAACTTTGCAGTGTAGATGAGGCAATGCTACATGTTTCACTGGAGGTGTATAACTTTGCAGTGCAGATGAGGCAATGCTACATGTTTCACTGGAGGTGTATAACTTTGCAGTGTAGATGAGGCAAGGCAACATGTTTCACTGGAGGTGTATAACTTTGCAGTGTAGATGAGACAAGGCTACATGTTTCACTGGAGGTGTATAACTTTGCAGTGTAGATGAGACAAGGCTACATGTTTCACTGGAGGTGGGTAACTTTGCAGTGTAGATGAGACAAGGCTACATGTTTCACTGGAGGTGTATAACTTTGCAGTGTAGATGAGACAAGGCTACATGTTTCACTGGAGGTGTATAACTTTGCAGTGTAGATGAGACAAGGCTACATGTTTCACTGGAGGTGTATAACTTTGCAGTGTAGATGAGGCAATGCTACATGTTTCACTGGAGGTGTATAACTTTGCAGTGTAGATGAGACAAGGCTACATGTTTCACTGGAGGTGTATAACTTTGCAGTGCAGATGAGGCAATGCTACATGTTTCACTGGAGGTGTATAACTTTGCAGTGCAGATGAGGCAAAGTTACATGTTTCACTGGAGGTGTATAACTTTGCAGTGTAGATGAGACAAGGCTACATGTTTCACTGGAGGTGGGTAACTTTGCAGTGCAGATGAGGCAATGTTACATGTTTCACTGGAGGTGTATAACTTTGCAGTGCAGATGAGGCAATGCTACATGTTTCACTGGAGGTGTATAACTTTGCAGTGCAGATGAGGCAAAGTTACATGTTTCACTGGAGGTGTATAACTTTGCAGTGTAGATGAGACAAGGCTACATGTTTCACTGGAGGTGGGTAACTTTGCAGTGCAGATGAGGCAAAGTTACATGTTTCACTGGAGGTGTATAACTTTGCAGTGTAGATGAGACAAGGCTACATGTTTCACTGGAGGTGTATAACTTTGCAGTGTAGATGAGACAAGGCTACATGTTTCACTGGAGGTGTATAACTTTGCAGTGTAGATGAGACAAGGCTACATGTTTCACTGGAGGTGTATAACTTTGCAGTGTAGATGAGGCAAGGCTACATGTTTCACTGGAGGTGTATAACTTTGCAGTGTAGATGAGACAAGGCTACATGTTTCACTGGAGGTGTATAACTTTGCAGTGTAGATGAGGCAAGGCTACATGTTTCACTGGAGGTGTATAACTTTGCAGTGTAGATGAGACAAGGCTACATGTTTCACTGGAGGTGTATAACTTTGCAGTGTAGATGAGGCAAGGCTACATGTTTCACTGGAGGTGTATAACTTTGCAGTGTAGATGAGACAAGGCTACATGTTTCACTGGAGGTGTATAACTTTGCAGTGCAGATGAGGCAATGCTACATGTTTCACTGGAGGTGTATAACTTTGCAGTGTAGATGAGGCAAAGTTACATGTTTCACTGGAGGTGTGTAACTTTGCAGTGCAATTGAGGCATGGTTACATGTTTCACTGGAGGTGTATAACTTTGCAGTGCAGATGAGGCAATGCTACATGTTTCACTGGAGGTGTATAACTTTGCAGTGTAGATGAGGCAAAGTTACATGTTTCACTGGAGGTGTATAACTTTGCAGTGTAGATGAGGCAATGCTACATGTTTCACTGGAGGTGTATAACTTTGCAGTGTAGATGAGGCAATGCTACATGTTTCACTGGAGGTGTATAACTTTGCAGTGCAGATGAGGCAATGCTACATGTTTCACTGGAGGTGTATAACTTTGCAGTGTAGATGAGGCAAGGCAACATGTTTCACTGGAGGTGTATAACTTTGCAGTGTAGATGAGACAAGGCTACATGTTTCACTGGAGGTGTATAACTTTGCAGTGTAGATGAGACAAGGCTACATGTTTCACTGGAGGTGGGTAACTTTGCAGTGTAGATGAGACAAGGCTACATGTTTCACTGGAGGTGTATAACTTTGCAGTGTAGATGAGACAAGGCTACATGTTTCACTGGAGGTGTATAACTTTGCAGTGTAGATGAGACAAGGCTACATGTTTCACTGGAGGTGTATAACTTTGCAGTGTAGATGAGGCAATGCTACATGTTTCACTGGAGGTGTATAACTTTGCAGTGTAGATGAGACAAGGCTACATGTTTCACTGGAGGTGTATAACTTTGCAGTGCAGATGAGGCAATGCTACATGTTTCACTGGAGGTGTATAACTTTGCAGTGCAGATGAGGCAAAGTTACATGTTTCACTGGAGGTGTATAACTTTGCAGTGTAGATGAGACAAGGCTACATGTTTCACTGGAGGTGGGTAACTTTGCAGTGCAGATGAGGCAATGTTACATGTTTCACTGGAGGTGTATAACTTTGCAGTGCAGATGAGGCAATGCTACATGTTTCACTGGAGGTGTATAACTTTGCAGTGCAGATGAGGCAAAGTTACATGTTTCACTGGAGGTGTATAACTTTGCAGTGTAGATGAGACAAGGCTACATGTTTCACTGGAGGTGGGTAACTTTGCAGTGCAGATGAGGCAAAGTTACATGTTTCACTGGAGGTGTATAACTTTGCAGTGTAGATGAGACAAGGCTACATGTTTCACTGGAGGTGTATAACTTTGCAGTGTAGATGAGACAAGGCTACATGTTTCACTGGAGGTGTATAACTTTGCAGTGTAGATGAGACAAGGCTACATGTTTCACTGGAGGTGTATAACTTTGCAGTGTAGATGAGGCAAGGCTACATGTTTCACTGGAGGTGTATAACTTTGCAGTGTAGATGAGACAAGGCTACATGTTTCACTGGAGGTGTATAACTTTGCAGTGTAGATGAGGCAAGGCTACATGTTTCACTGGAGGTGTATAACTTTGCAGTGTAGATGAGACAAGGCTACATGTTTCACTGGAGGTGTATAACTTTGCAGTGTAGATGAGACAAGGCTACATGTTTCACTGGAGGTGTATAACTTTGCAGTGTAGATGAGGCAAAGTTACATGTTTCACTGGAGGTGTATAACTTTGCAGTGTAGATGAGGCAATGCTACATGTTTCACTGGAGGTGTATAACTTTGCAGTGTAGATGAGGCAATGCTACATGTTTCACTGGAGGTGTATAACTTTGCAGTGCAGATGAGGCAATGCTACATGTTTCACTGGAGGTGTATAACTTTGCAGTGTAGATGAGGCAAGGCTACATGTTTCACTGGAGGTGTATAACTTTGCAGTGTAGATGAGACAAGGCTACATGTTTCACTGGAGGTGTATAACTTTGCAGTGTAGATGAGGCAAGGCTACATGTTTCACTGGAGGTGTATAACTTTGCAGTGTAGATGAGGCAAGGCTACATGTTTCACTGGAGGTGGGTAACTTTGCAGTGCAGATGAGGCAATGCTACATGTTTCACTGGAGGTGTATAACTTTGCAGTGTAGATGAGGCAAAGTTACATGTTTCACTGGAGGTGTATAACTTTGCAGTGTAGATGAGACAAGGTTACATCTTTCACTGGAGGTGTATAACTTTGCAGTGTAGATGAGACAAGGTTATATGTTTCACTGGAGGTGTATAACTTTGCAGTGCAGATGAGGCAATGCTACATGTTTCACTGGAGGTGTATAACTTTGCAGTGTAGATGAGACAAGGTTATATGTTTCACTGGAGGTGTATAACTTTGCAGTGTAGATGAGACAAGGTTACATCTTTCACTGGAGGTGTATAACTTTGCAGTGCAGATGAGACAAAGTTACATGTTTCACTGGAGGTGTATAACTTTGCAGTGCAGATGAGAAAAAGTTACATGTTTCACTGGAGGTGTATAACTTTGCAGTGCAGATGAGAAAAAGTTACATGTTTCACTGGAGGTGTATAACTTTGCAGTGTAGATGAGAAAAAGTTACATGTTTCACTGGAGGTGTATAACTTTGCAGTGCAGATGAGAAAAAGTTACATGTTTCACTGGAGGTGTATAACTTTGCAGTGTAGATGAGACAAGGCTACATGTTTCACTGGAGGTGTATAACTTTGCAGTGTAGATGAGACAAGGCTACATGTTTCACTGAAGGTGTATAACTTTGCAGTGTAGATGAGGCAAAGTTACATGTTTCACTGAAGGTGTATAACTTTGCAGTGTAGATGAGGCAAAGTTACATGTTTCACTGAAGGTGTATAACTTTGCAGTGTAGATGAGACAAGGCTACATGTTTCACTGGAGGTGTATAACTTTGCAGTGTAGATGAGACAAGGTTATATGTTCCATAGGAGGTTAGACCAAGCAGCAGACAGTATTTTATCCACTGACCATTATCCTCCTGATCCTTTTCTTCCAACTCCTGCTCCTCTTCCTCTTCAACTAATCCCTCCTGTGTCTTAGATTTGAGAATTCTGTCTACCTGGGAGACCATAGCTGACTTATAGTTCTCCACTGCCCATTCTATAAGATCATCCATATCCAGTACAAGAGTGCCATCCTCTGTATACAGTCTGGAGGCAGCAGAGGACATTCCCAGTCTGTGGGTACATTGGCCCAGTATCTGAGAAAAATCACATACACACCTAGTTATTCATTTTAATGATCGATAAAAAAATAAACATTTTACTATTTATTCAACTTTCTCATGTTGGATAGGTTAATTATGAACAGTAGAAACTCTTTATGTCACAGACTTGGAAATTGTGAACTGCTTCCCATTGGTTATCATAACCATATTGTAATGGTGACTGCATTAGACTGCATAAGCACCCCTTTTGTCACCACCACCACCACCAACCCCACCACCACCCACAACCCCACCACCAACCCCAACCCCACCACTATCACCAGCTCCGACCCCACACCAACCCAACCCCACCACCACCAACCCCACCACCACCAACCCCACCACCACCAACCCCACCACCACCAACCCCACCACCACCAACCCCACCACCACCAACCCCACCACCACCAACCCCACCACCACCAACCCCACCACCTCTTCCCCCCCACCCCCTCCTCTTTCAATTAACTTCCTTTTACTCACCCCTTCAATACTTGAACCGATGATGACCTCGCCGGAATTAAGTCGACCTTCTCCGTTCTTATAAGCCAGTATTCTGATTGGACGTACAGATTTAGCCGCTGATATTTCTCTGGCAATTTTCCTCACACTGTTTTCTTTCTTTAGACTTTCCAGTACATCTTCCCATACTCCTAAAGTGCGTTCAGCTTCATGACGTGATAAATCCACCTTCCCATTTAACACACGAAAACTTCCAATCTGCTTCAACTTCAACTTTTTTGCTAGAAAATGTCACAAATTACAATAAACATGTTATAGAAGTTGCTTAGACAAGAAAAGAAGAGTATCATTTTCCCTCATTATCTATCACCTTAGACTAAAAACAATCATGTATTATAACGGTTTACCTTGTCCCATAGCACATGAAAAACTCTTTTCTGAAGTAAGTTTCTCCACCTTCCATCTACCCCTCAATGCCCGAGCACATGATGTACACACACGTATCTTACGAGTTTCATGCTCGGAATAACCCACTGATGGCACATACACAATATAGCCCTGGAAAAAAAGACAGACTCAATTATATCATATCTTCAGCAAGTAGTCGTGAAAACATTTTGTTGGATGAAGGTATAACTACTAAATGAAGCAGATTTGTTATAAGGCACTTACAGGTTGATTGAGGGAGGAGAAGCCAGCCACTGTATATGTACACACATCCACTTTGTTTGCAGCTGTAATCTCTAGATAATGGGAGTAAAACAGGAGACATAGGGATCATTGACAGTTACATGTAGTCTCAAAATAAGCACAAAGCAATCAGGAATAAGTATCAAAGTGGCACAGCTTTTTTACAAAATTCTGTCATTTCAAACACTTAAAATTGTACAAGACAGACTTTCAGGGATAATATGTTTGAATGGTTACAATAGATTGACAAAAGATGGAGGCAATGATTTAAGGGGTGAAAACCCTGCACTGTATTTTGCTTGAATTTTAAATCATTTAGTAGATCTACAGGGAAAATGTTGTTAGATATTTGAAGAAGAAGTAGTAACCTTTATCCAGTTCATTTGTGTTAAAGGCAGCTATAAAGCCTGTATCAGCATCATATTTCCACAACTGATTAGCACGGCCATATTGACTGCTCTGACGTCTCTGAAGTGTTACAGGACAGCCCACAAGGCTAACGGGATTTTGACCGTCCACAGTTGATGATCGGGGAAGGTTTACTGTCAACACTAGCTGTTGGTTAGCTTTAAATCGGATGATACTACAATAGAAAAGCAGCACATTTAACATTACAGAGAGCTTTATTTTCATGGTAAACTTACTGTTTCTTACAGTTTACTTGTTTTACAGAGATATTTATTTTCATGGTAAACTCATGGTTTCATACAGTTTACTTGTTTTACAGAGATATTTATTTTCATGGTAAACTCATGGTTTCATACAGTTTAATTGTTTTACAGAGACATTTATTTTCATGGTAAACTCATTTTTTCATACAGTTTAATTGTTTTACAGAGATATTTATTTTCATGGTAAACTCACTGTTTCATACAGTTTACTTGTTTTACAGAGATATTTATTTTCATGGTAAACTCATGGTTTCATACAGTTTAATTGTTTTACAGAGACATTTATTTTCATGGTAAACTCATTTTTTCATACAGTTTAATTGTTTTACAGAGATATTTATTTTCATGGTAAACTCATTTTTTCATACAGTTTACTTGTTTTACAGAGATATTTATTTTCATGGTAAACTCATGGTTTCATACAGTTTAATTGTTTTACAGAGAGCTTTATTTTCATGGTAAACTTACTGTTTCTTACAGTTTACTTGTTTTACAGAGATATTTATTTTCATGGTAAACTCATGGTTTCATACAGTTTACTTGTTTTACAGAGATATTTATTTTCATGGTAAACTCATGGTTTCATACAGTTTAATTGTTTTACAGAGACATTTATTTTCATGGTAAACTCATTTTTTCATACAGTTTAATTGTTTTACAGAGATATTTATTTTCATGGTAAACTCACTGTTTCATACAGTTTACTTGTTTTACAGAGATATTTATTTTCATGGTAAACTCATGGTTTCATACAGTTTAATTGTTTTACAGAGACATTTATTTTCATGGTAAACTCATTTTTTCATACAGTTTACTTGTTTTACAGAGATATTTATTTTCATGGTAAACTCATTTTTTCATACAGTTTACTTGTTTTACAGAGATATTTATTTTCATGGTAAACTCATGGTTTCATACAGTTTACTTGTTTTACAGAGATATTTATTTTCATGGTAAACTCATTTTTTCATACAGTTTACTTGTTTTACAGAGATATTTATTTTCATGGTAAACTCATGGTTTCATACAGTTTACTTGTTTTACAGAGATAATTATTTTTCTGATAAATTTACTATTTCGTAGTTTGCTTGTTTTAGACACCGCTCTAAAATGGTGCATAGTGCCCACAAGCAGCTTTACAAAAAGTGTATAATGCCAACAAAGCTCTGTACAAATGGTGTATAGTGCCCACAAAGCTCTGTACAAATGGTGTATAGTGCCCACAAAGCTCTGTACAAATGGTGTATAATGCCCACAAAGCTCTGTACAAATGGTGTATAGTGCCCACAAAGCTCTGTACAACTGGTGCATAATGCCCACAAAGCTCTGTACAAATGGTGTATAGTGCCAACAAAGCTCTGTACAAATGGTGTATAGTGCCCACAAACTGCTGTACAAATGGTGTATAGTGCCCACAAAGGCACAAACTGCTGTACAAATGGTGTATAATGCCCACAAACTGCTGTACAAATACGTATAGTGCCCACAAACTGCTGCACAAATACGTATAGTGCCCACAAACTGCTGTGTAGTGTCCACAGACCGGCTGTATAAATGACGTATAGTGGCCATAAACTGCTGTACCTATGACGTATAGTGGCCATAAACTGCTGTACCTATGACGTATAGTGGCCATAAACTGCTGTACCTATGACGTATAGTGGCCATAAACTGCTGTACCTATGACGTATAGTGGCCATAAACTGCTGTACCTATGACGTATAGTGGCCATAAACTGCTGTACAAATGGTGTATATTACCCACAAATGGTGTAATGTGCCCCAAAAATGCAGTACAAATGGTTTCTAGTGCCCCCAAACCGATGTAAAAATGATGTGTAGGGCCCACAAATGGTGCTGAGTGCTCGCAAATGATGTATAGTGCCCACAAACTGCAGTAAAAATATTAATTATTTCAAAATCTAACAAAGCTCGTTTAGTCCAACCCATGAGTCCGAGCAATGAATATGTGAGGAAATGACACATTTACAAGTGCCTTACCCATCATCCTTAAGAATCCATCTTTGTTGAATATCATCGGGGCGTTTTTTCACCAAGACCACTTGGTTAGACCTTCCATCCTGATCTATAACCCCAAGTACCAGATCAGGGTTAGCCAAACACACAATATATCCGTCTTGAAGCTCAAACTTCTGTAGGGAACCTCGTGGCTGGCGAGGGGAAGATTTAGGCCTGAAACAAAAGAGGATTCTGTCAGTAAACTGAGGAGATGAGAGTTGTTAATATAACCATGATTCACCATAAATGGTATCGATTATCTCCCTTGATTCGGCAGAACGAACTATTTGAAAATTTCAGTTTAAACAAAAGGCCCGCCAAGGCCCACCACCCATCTGCCTGCGCACACAAACACCCCCAGTTTGGTGCACTCCTGATCTTAACCTACAGCAATGCCAAGAATAGTATTGCTTAAGCCTCAAATAGTGACTGAACTCACTTAAATTTCTCATACATATGCTTGTCAGTGTAGTTTTCAGCCTCTGGATCTTCATTGTTAAAATCTCCCCCAGCATTCATCAGGCGTTCCCACGGCCATTTTAACTGATTCAGTCGATCTTCTGACTTTTTATGTGCTCTCTGATGAGCTGTCAAACTAAAATATTTGAAGAACAATGGTTTAATATCATTTATAAGAATATATCAAAACTTAATTACAGAGTGACATATTGCTTGTGGTTTTAGGCTGTTATCAAACTAATGAACTATTACCATATCAAAGCCAAAATAACAGCTTTTCAAACAAGTTGAATAAATAGAGAATCTCACACTTGTGGTTCTTTGATATGAAACGAGTGCAGAATTGTACCAATTGTCGCCCCGTCTCGTCTCAACTGCAACCTACATATTGAATTTGTCCCACATATTGACGGTTGCAATTTTTAAATTGAGACAGTTGACTTAAAATTGATATAACTAATAATCTTTCTTGATCTTATATGTCAGTGAAGTCTATTTGTACCATAGTACTGGCCCATTTGAGAGAATTGAAAGTGTAATACGATATGGCTTTATGTCTGCGAATAACAACACAGTTATGTGATAACACAGTTATAAAGCATGAATAACCAGCTGTTCCTGCTATAAGTGTGATGTTTGACAAACAGAAAACTAATCCAAGTTATAAAACAGAATACCCTTACTCAGCATAGGTAGAATCACCCTCTCCATTATGTTCAAGTTCATTATTGAAGCTTTCAAAGAGAGTGGCTGGGTTAGAGGATTCAGTCTCTGATTGCTCACAATTCCATCTTCTGTTGATTATTACCCGAGAATTGACTGACACACACTCCACTTCCAAAGTCAAATCTATCAACAAATGCACAATTATTAAACTAGTTAAATTTTTAAACTTTATTTTAAAATGTCTAGATAAACAAAGATATCAAATTAGTACAATTGCACATATATATTCAGTCAATCATATATATATATTTAACACCTCTTGTCTAAAATAACCACGGAGACAAGTTTCTTATTGTGTTAAAAAGGGGCATACCATTTAGACGTTTATACACAATCATAAGTTTGTTATAATAGGCCACAACCCATGATATTTCATTAGGTTGACAACAGGCAGGAGTCAATCATATATAACGTTAATCAGATGGATGGGTTGAGAAATGATGGGGTATCTCATATATATAGATGGGTTAGACATGGATGGGTTGAGAAATGATGGGATATCTCATATATATAGATGGGTTAGAGATGGATGGGTTGAGAAATGATGGGATATCTCATATATATAGATGGGTTAGACATGGATAGGTTGAGAAATGATGAGATATCTCATATATATAGATGGGTTAGACATGGATAGGTTGAGAAATGATGGGGTATCTCATATATATAGATGGGTTAGAGATGGATGGGTTGAGAAATGATGAGATATCTCATATATATAGATGGGTTAGAGATGGATGGGTTGAGAAATGATGGGGTATCTCATATATATAGATGGGTTAGAGATGGATAGGTTGAGAAATGATGGGATATCTCATATATATAGATGGGTTAGAAATGGATGGGTTGAGAAATGATGGGGTATCTCATATATATAGATGGGTTAGAGATGGATGGGTTGAGAAATGATGGGGTATCTCATATATATAGATGGGTTAGAGATGGATGGGTTGAGAAATGATGAGATATCTCATATATATAGATGGGTTAGACATAGATGGGTTGAGAAATGATGGGATATCTCATATATATAGATGGGTTAGAGATGGATAGGTTGAGAAATGATGAGATATCTCATATATATAGATGGGTTAGACATGGATAGGTTGAGAAATGATGGGGTATCTCATATATATAGATGGGTTAGAGATGGATGGGTTGAGAAATGATGAGATATCTCATATATATAGATGGGTTAGAGATGGATGGGTTGAGAAATGATGGGGTATCTCATATATATAGATGGGTTAGACATGGATAGGTTGAGAAATGATGGGGTATCTCATATATATAGATGGGTTAGAGATGGATGGGTTGAGAAATGATGAGATATCTCATATATATAGATGGGTTAGAGATGGATGGGTTGAGAAATGATGGGGTATCTCATATATATATAGATGGGTTAGAGATGGATAGGTTGAGAAATGATGGGATATCTCATATATATAGATGGGTTAGAGATGGATGGGTTGAGCAATGATGAGATATCTCATATATATAGATGGGTTAGAGATGGATGGGTTGAGAAATGATGGGATATCTCATATATATAGATGGGTTAGAGATGGATAGGTTGAGAAATGATGGGGTATCTCATATATATAGATGGGTTAGAGATGGATGGGTTGAGAAATGATGGGGTATCTCATATATATAGATGGGTTAGAGATGGATGGGTTGAGAAATGATGGGGTATCTCATATATATAGATGGGTTAGAGATGGATGGGTTGAGAAATGATGGGATATCTCATATATATAGATGGGTTAGAGATGGATAGGTTGAGAAATGATGGGATATCTCATATATATAGATGGGTTGGAGATGGATGGGTTGAGAAATGATGGGATATCTCATATATATGGGTTAGACATGGATAGGTTGAGAAATGATGGGATATCTCATATATATAGATGGGTTAGAGATGGATAGGTTGAGAAATGATGGGATATCTCATATATATAGATGGGTTAGAGATGGATGGGTTGAGAAATGATGGGGTATCTCATATATATAGATGGGTTAGAGATGGATGGGTTGAGAAATGATGGGGTATCTCATATATATAGATGGGTTAGAGATGGATGGGTTGAGAAATGATGGGGTATCTCATATATATAGATGGGTTAGACATGGATGGGTTGAGAAATGATGGGGTATCTCATATATATAGATGGGTTAGAGATGGATGGGTTGAGAAATGATGGGATATCTCATATATTTTTTTTTTTTTTTTTTTTTTTTGCTTCGCAGCAGACTAGGCTGCGAGAGATATTTAAACGATACTACAACGCATCTACATGAAAGGACAAGGCCTGCTTATCTAAGTGCAACTAAAACCATGCAACCGGAAGATGGATTACTGGTATCTCTACCGGATGGACGAAGAACACATTTATACTTATTCTTTTACACTCAGATATTAAAAATAAACCCAGTATGTCCTGCACACGTTCCACATTACAGTTTTAAAATCAAATTCCCAGCCCGAAGCTCGGCAAGGATGTGACCTTTACACCAAGCGGTTTCAAACACATTTATTTTCCCGATGCGTTTAAAATGTTTAAAACGGCACATAACATGTAATGTTAAGTCTCTGCGCCAATGAAACTGCAGAGCTTTCCTATGGTCGAAGGGTTCGTCATGGGCCGCAACATAATTGCGATGCCGCCGGATAGTGCCCACAGCTAAAACAATGCACTCCCATATGACCTGCCTCCTTACTTTGGAGTCCTGTGGCAGTTCTCCCCACAAAAACCGAAACTGTGATAGAGCTACTTTTGTGTCCCCGACCAAGGAAAGAAGATTTCCAACATAACTCCACAGTTTTTTTGTCTCTGCACAGTGCAGAAACAGATGTTGGAAAGTCTCCCTATCCGATTTACACATCGGGCAAGTGTCGTCATCAGTGACGCCGGCTCGGACCAGATTCGGCCCCAACCACAAAACCCTATGCCACAAAAGCCATACACTTTCTCTAGCATAATTGTCGACCCGTGACTCGGCTAATTTTGAAAAACTGCCTTCCCATGATTCTGGGTGCTGTCCCTGCTCTTCCCACTTAGCGAGTGCGGCTACAGTAGGTGTTTGCTTTTGTAATAGGTAAGCATACCACCACCTCGAAGACAATGCTCCAAGACTGTTGCCCTTCACCGTGTAACAAACCTTTCCTTCAACGGGGGAGTCCGGAAGGTCCAACCATGCGGACGGAATTCCCTGTTGCAAGGCCAACAATTGCCGGTCTACACTACTGGGATATCTCATATATATATTTATATTTATATTTATTTATATATAGATGGGTTAGACATGGATAGGTTGAGAAATGATGGGATATCTCATATATATAGATGGGTTGAGCAATGATGAGATATCTCATATATATAGATGGGTTAGACATGGATGGGTTGAGAAATGATGGGGTATCTCATATATATAGATGGGTTAGACATAGATGGGTTGAGAAATGATGAGATATCTCATATATATAGATGGGTTAGAGATGGATAGGTTGAGAAATGATGGGATATCTCATATATATAGATGGGTTAGAGATGGATAGGTTGAGAAATGATGAGATATCTCATATATATAGATGGGTTAGACATGGATAGGTTGAGAAATGATGGGATATCTCATATATATAGATGGGTTAGAGATGGATAGGTTGAGAAATGATGGGATATCTCATATATATAGATGGGTTAGAGATGGATGGGTTGAGAAATGATGGGATATCTCATATATATAGATGGGTTAGACATAGATGGGTTGAGAAATGATGGGATATCTCATATATATAGATGGGTTAGAGATGGATGGGTTGAGAAATGATGGGATATCTCATATATATAGATGGGTTAGAGATGGATAGGTTGAGAAATGATGGGATATCTCATATATATAGATGGGTTAGAGATGGATGGGTTGAGAAATGATGGGGTATCTCATATATATAGATGGGTTAGAGATGGATGGGTTGAGAAATGATGGGATATCTCATATATATAGATGGGTTAGACATAGATGGGTTGAGAAATGATGGGATATCTCATATATATAGAGCTGATGAAGTGTATTTACCTTCAGGGTTCCTTAGTGCACAGTACTGTCTGATTTGTGTCACATCCTGGCTGAGTTGCGAGAGAACAAAATGTCGCTGTTGTTCAGACTTTGTAACACTGGGATCTGTCCAAGGTTCCCCACATGATGTGTAGACAATCTGATCACGGCTCAGATCAGAGAGATTGAAATGCTCATTACCTTTGTCATCAAACAACCTCCGGGCAGCAAAAGGAAGATCCAGCAGTGCTGTGCAACTTTCTAGAAACTGCAAATATGAGGAGACAAATTGTAACTGACAGTAGCCAGTATATCTATTTACAACTTCACAATTCTTTATCTACGATAAAGTATTGTTTTGAACTAACTTTGGCTTAGAATGAATGAATGGTCATCCCGGTTATTTAAATGTTGTTTACTTTTCGAACACTATTCCGGTTCGTACAGGCCACATACTGTACAGTGTTATGAAAAAAGTGTGAATTTTGGCAGCTCATGCCACTTTAAGTTTACCTCCAGTGTTCTGTAGATCATACAGCTTATATTCTTGAGTATTGTTTTACAATAGCTTATCTGAATATGATTCCCCTGTTACCATCAATACAGTTTTAAGTATAAAGAGAATATTACCATTGAGAACTCGAGCTCCCTGATAGACATGTTCTGACAGTGTAATACCATCTGGTCATCCTCCTCCCCTCCACCATCCTCTGTAGCCTCCTTCTGTTTAGTCTGTTGATCAGATCTACCACTATTCAACCACTACACAAATAAACACAATCATTTCAGCATATTTCAACTGTATCTTATCATATTTAAGTTCCTCAACAAAAAATATCATTTGTTCCTCAACAAAAAATATCATTTCACTCTAACAGTCCACCATGTGAGTCCACATTCTAACAGCATTATGTCATCAACTTTAGCATGTTGATATATAGACACTAATCTGGCGGTAACAGCTTTGTTTCTTTACAAGACTGTCTCCTGATTCAGTATATTTGTTACAAGTGAGTGGAAGTATTCCAATGTCAGACAAATCAAGTTTGTTTTATCTGAGTTCGAGCTGCATTAGCCGAGTTCAAGCTGTACTTGCCGAGTTCAAGCTGTATTAGCCGAATTCAAGCTGTATTAGCCGAGTTCAAGCTGTACTCGCCGAGTTCAAGCTGTATTAGCCGAGTTCAAGCTGCATTAGCCGAGTTCAAGCTGTATTAGCTGAGTGCAAGCTGTATTAGCCGAGTTTGAGCTGTATTAGCCGAGTTCAAGCTGTATTAGCCGAGTTCAAGCTGCATTAGCCGAGTTCAAGCTGTATTAGCAGGCTTCAAGCTGTACTAGCCGAGTTCAAGCTGCATTAGCCGAGTTCAAGCTGCATTAGCCGAGTTCAAGCTGTATTAGCTGAGTGCAAGCTGTATTAGCCGAGTTCGAGCTGTATTAGCCGAGTTCAAGCTGTATTAGCCGAGTTCAAGCTGTATTAGCCGAGTTCAAGCTGCATTAGCCGAGTTCAAGCTGTATTAGCAGACTTCAAGCTGTACTAGCCGAGTTCAAGCTGTATTAGCCGAGTTCAAGCTGCATTAGCCGAGTTCAAGCTGTATTAGCTGAGTGCAAGCTGTATTAGCTGAGTTCGAGCTGTATTAGCTGAGTTCGAGCTGTATTAGCCGAGTTCAAGCTGTATTAGCCGAGTTCAAGCTGCATTAGCCGAGTTCAAGCTGTATTAGCCGAGTTCAAGCTGTATTAGCCGAGTTCAAGCTGTATTAGCCCAGTTCAAGCTGCATTAGCCGAGTTCAAGCTGCATTAGCCGAGTTCAAACTGTATTAGCCAAGTTCAAGCTGTATTAGCCGAGTTCAAGCTGCATTAGCCGAGTTCAAGCTGCATTAGCCGAGTTCAAGCTGTATTAGCTGAGTGCAAGCTGTATTAGCCGAGTTCAAGCTGTATTAGCTGAATTCAAGCTGTATTAGCAGAGTTCAGCTAAATGAAGTTTGTAGTGGCTAAATGACCTTGCTCACAAAGTACTGGTATTTTCACAGTGATGCTGAAATGTGTTAGCCAAGCCTTGGTTGAACTTGGTATATGTTAAACAACCCAGCTGCAGCCCTCCGAAACTGAATGTTTAAACAAACATGAAATGTCGACAACACTTTGTGTGGTTTAACTTCCAGAAATAACTTTCACAATTAACTAAATAAAGATTTTATGAAGCAAGAGTTGTTACAATACCAAAACTCATGATGAATAGCATATATTAACTACATACAATAGATATAGAAAATACATTATCTTACATTTGTCACATTCGGACCAACTACCAACACAGCATTCTGGCGATCTTCTTCTCCATTTCGTAAAACCGCCAATCTCAGTGGTGTAGCTAAAACAGATATGAATAAATACTAATTTAAGTAATGGAGTAAAGTAATGGAGGAAACATGTTAACTGTCCAGCCACCAACGAGCATGACTTAAGCCTGGAGGAAACACGTTAACCGCCCAGCCACCAACGAGCATGACTTAAGCCTGGAGGAAACATGTTAACCGTCCAGCCACCAACGAGCATGACTTAAGCCTGGAGGAAACATGTTAACCGTCCAGCCACCAACGAGCATGACTTAAGCCTGGAGGAAACACGTTAACCGTCCAGCCACCAACGAGCATGACTTAAGCCTGGAGGAAACACGTTAACTGTCCAGCCACCAACGAGCATGACTTCAGCCTGGAGGAAACACGTTAACTGTCCAGCCACCAACAAGCATGACTTAAGCCTGGAGGAAACACGTTAACTGTCCAGCCACCAACGAGCATGACTTAAGCCTGGAGGAAACACGTTAACTGTCCAGCCACCAACGAGCATGACTTAAGCCTGGAGGAAACACGTTAACTGTCCAGCCACCAATGAGCATGATTTAAGCCTGGAGAAAACATGTTAACTGTCCAGCCACCAATGAGCATGATTTGAGCCTGGAGAAAACACGTTAACTGTCCAGCCACCAATGAGCATGATTTAAGCCTGGAGGAAACACGTTAACTGTCCAGCCACCAATGAGCATGATTTAAGCCTGGAGAAAACATGTTAACTGTCCAGCCACCAACGAGCATGACTTAAGCCTGGAGGAAACACGTTAACCGTCCAGCCACCAATGAGCATGACTTAAGCCTGGAGGGAACACATTAACTGTCCAGCCACCAACGAGCATGACTTAAGCCTGGAGGAAACATGTTAACTGTCCAGCCACCAATGAGCATGACTTAAGCCTGGAGGAAACATGTTAACTGTCCAGCCACCAACGAGCATGACTTAAGCCTGGAGGAAACATGTTAACTGTCCAGCCACCAATGAGCATGACTTAAGCCTGGAGGAAACACGTTAACCGTCCAGCCACCAATGAGCATGACTTAAGCCTGGAGGGAACACATTAACTGTCCAGCCACCAACGAGCATGACTTAAGCCTGGAGGAAACATGTTAACTGTCCAGCCACCAATGAGCATGACTTAAGCCTGGAGGAAACATGTTAACTGTCCAGCCACCAATGAGCATGACTTAAGCCTGGAGGAAACACGTTAACCGTCCAGCCACCAATGAGCATGACTTAAGCCTGGAGGGAACACGTTAACCGTCCAGCCACCAACAAGCATGACTTAAGCCTGGAGGAAACAGTTTTTGTCTTTTTTACATGTAAAGTTGATATATGTTTGGACTTACCCCCAGACAAGTTGGTCTTTTTCTCCACTTTTTTGGCTGGATTTGGTGCATTAACCATCAAAAATGACTCCAAAGGCCAGATGTAGTCCTAGATAAGAATAATGATTGGACATTTCCATCAATGTAAACTTTACCTGTGGCGAGGAGTTTAATTGACACCAACCCTTTCCATAAAGGTTTGAATAAAGTGTGCTGAATTCAGCTTACAGTTTGAAAGTTATAGTTTAATGTTAAATTAATGTACTGAGTCCAAGCAGTAATACAAGTAAAGTACTAAGTCCAAGCAGTAATTCAAGTAAAGTACTAAGTCCAAGTAGTAATACAAGTAAAGTACTAAGTCCAAGCAGTAATACAAGTAAAGTACTAAGTCCAAGCAGTAATTCAAGTAAAGTACTAAGTCCAAGTAGTAATACAAGTAAAGTACTAAGTCCAAGCAGTAATACAAGTAAAGTACTAAGTCCAAGTAGTAATACAAGTAAAGTACTAAGTCCAAGCAGTAATACAAGTAAAGTACTAAGTCCAAGCAGTAATACAAGTAAAGTACTAGTTGTAAAACATTCTGACCTCATTGATTTCTCCATTTTGTTTGACTGGCCATGAATAAGCTAACTTCTTCCACTCGGGGTTAGCCACATCTGTAAACTTCCACTGACCTATGCTGTCAAACTTCTCTTGTTTCAAAGCAAACCTTAACAAATTTAACACACACACAAATTTATAAATTTTTATACATCTTGAAATATACAAGGAAACAAAAAAAAATGATTTTTGAAGTGAACACCAAAGAAAGTTTTATACATTGCTATGCAATTTAACAATTTTGCAATTCAAGTTTTGGTGACATTGCCACTTAATTAAACATTTTCCTGTATGGCACATCAGGACATCAACCCTGAGTGTTTCCTCTATCATCATTAACCACCCAAATACTGAAATAGTAAAACACCCACCCCCAACTCAAGATTATTTCATTTATATGGCAAGTACCTGGCAACTCTCCCACACATGACAATCAAGAGAAAAATCCACTCAAAATTTGTTAAAGTTTTATTTGGTCTGAGTCGGATTCGGACCTGCACGGCATCGATGGGAGGACTTAGGGACTATCATTCTAACTGACTGAACCACCAAGACCCCAGGTGACATGTTATTTTATTAGAACAGAAATGTCGAAACTGTTTGTAGTTTTTATAAAAAAAGCATTAAATACAAATGTGAGAGCTTTCCGCTGATGCAATTCTTCAAGATGTTAAGTTAGTTTTTATTAACAATAAAAGCCGTAAAAATGCAATCCTACATGCAATAGGTTTTTATCTTATACTAGTATATTAACACACAATTTTACTTCATATGGGTTACTGGCTTTATTCATATTCTTTATTTCTACACATCCTTTACTCTTACAAGGTACTTCAAACACTCAATTTCTCTTGACAATCACAATTTATGAAAAAAGTCCAAATTTTGGAAGCTTATGTCACTTTAAAACTCAATTAACAAAATCATGAGATTGTTTCTCAGTTCCATGAAATATGGCATTTAAACATAGGGATGAGACATCTACCCATAAACCACGACCTATCTGTGGATAATAGGAAAAGCTTAAATTATACTATACATTCAGACTAAAATAACTTGTTTGGTTGGGATAGAACCGTGAGTATAACATTATTTAGTTCCAACCTCATCTATGGAGGAAAGGCCTCCGTCGCTCAGTAGGTAGAGCGTTAGATGTTCAACCCGAAAAGCCTTCCACCAATGGGTCGCGGGTTCAAATCCCACTCAGTCCCCCCAAAAAATTGGAAAATTTTCTGACTGGGTTTTCACTCGAACGACCTATGTGGGATGGTTGCCAGTTACCACGGAAGGTCGTGGGTTTCCTCCGGGCATAGAGCTCGGTTTCAATCAATCAATCAATCAATCTAAGGAGAAATTCTGCCATACTATATACCGCCTGGTACCATGATATAAACACTGATCAAATGTTAGCTAGACAGTCAACCAGATATTGAAAATGTAAAAAGTGGTTGTAATTACGTACCCAATGCGGACTTACAAAGTCAGTCCAATTTCAACAGAAAAACATTCTATTAAATGCAATGGACACTAGCATGCAACCTCTTGGTGGAGAACCACATAACGGCCATTATCTGCACAAACTGTGCAATTAACTCGCTATGTAACCCACCTGACATATGATCTGGCCCTGTGATGAGTGAACCTGTACTACATCTATATCGATGGAGACCTTGAGTTACGGATAACCATTTTAAAATAAATTTTAAAACACAAACCCACTGCACCTGTGTCATAACACGTGGACATAAGTGAAATTCTTTCAAAAATGATTAGCCATCTTGTACTTGTGTATTTGTTTTTATCCCGCCGGATCTTTTTTATCGTTATATCGAAGATATATATCTTGAACATGACAAGTGAGATTTACAGTGAGATAATATCTACTGACCTCTGAGATTCAGCATTCTTGCTGGGTAATCTATCAGTAAGTATAAGGACAACTTTATTGCCTGGCTTCATCCCTTCTATCTTCTCGTTTTCACTGATATAATTCACAGGTGTCTTCCCACCAAGGTAGGTTAAACATAAATCAGGATAGGCCTGCCAAGAAAAGCAAACAGTTAAAGATACATTCATTAGGGTAGGGGCCTCCGTGGCTCAGTAGGTAGAGCGTTGGAAGCTCAATTCGAAAAGCCTTCCACCAATGGGTCGCGCTTTCGAATCCCACTCAGTCCAAAAATTGGAAAGTTTTCCAACTGGGTTTTCACGAGAACGACTTATGTGGGATGGTTGCCAGTTACCAACAGAAGGTCATGGGTTTCCTTCGGGCATAGGGTCCGGTTTCCTCCCACAATAAAACGGGCAACGCCGACATATAAGTGAAATAATCTTGAGCTCGGCGTAAAACACCAAACAATCAATCTAAGGAGAAATTCTGCCATACTATATACTCCGGTTTTCTCCCACAATAAAACTGGCAACGCCGCCATTTAAGTGAAATAATCTTGAGCGCGGCGTAAAACACCAAACAATTGATCAATCAATCATTCCTCAAGACAGGCCTACCAAGAAAAGCAAATAGTGTTAAAACACTTTGTCTTCTAAACATTATGTCAGTCCAATTTCAGTGTAAATTTAAAACAGGAAACAAACTTACAGCTGAAGAAATAGTACCATCAGGATTGAAAATCCAGTGTTGAGAGGAACTGTCTGATAGCCTCCCTTGGATGAGTACAGGAATTCCCTCCAGGTGGCTCTCTGTTTCCTCATCTGCTTTATCATTTTCTGTGTGGTTATTAGTTCCTGCACTCTCAGAATTCTTCTTACCCTGCTTTACCTCCACACGAAACTCAGATACACCAAGACATAACTTAGGCAGGCTTTTACAATATATGTGCCCGGACTTCAATGAGAAAAGAAAACACGCACAGATATCATAGGTTTCAAGTTACTTTAGAAAGATGTATAAGCTAAAAAAACCACAATGAGAGGCATAATAAGATTATATATCCCTCAGACCCCACATTAAATTTGTTTATACATGTAAAGTGAGGATATGCTAAAAACAGGAAATCAACATCCTCACTGGATAAAGCCAAATGCGCACGGGTCAGCCACGGAAAGACAGCCACTTGTTTGGCCCACATTGAGTGATTCACCGTGACATTGTAGAACTCCAGTACATCATATTACATCAAGCAATCAAGCGAAGTGACATTGCATTAAAACATGTGAAGAAATGTTAGTTTTCATTGGATGGTCAACATCTTATCTTCTGTAAATCAAACATGCCAGATGTTTGGCTGACAGTCGCCCACTGTCGGCCGTGGTGACTGATAACCACTCCACATGAAGTAAATACAACACCATACATGGTACAAGTCCTATTTATTGCAAAATGCAATGTATTGAATTAAAAAAAAAACATATGTTTAATAGATACCTGTTCAGATTTACTTTTATTTTCGAACACATTCTATATATTTCTCCCAATATTAAAAACCTCTTACATTCTATATACTCCAACACTGTCAAAAAGGGCAATAACTATGGAAATAATTGAACAAATGCAAACTAAATACGGGATTTACATCTTCACATGGTAAGCAGTATGAACACAAAGTTCCACGAAAATCAAACGGATACCGTAGGGGAAGATGCGTTGACAAGAATATGATTAAAAACATTAGCTAATGAGAAGTCAAAAATAAGATTTCCAACTCACTTTCGAGAAGACAAAAATCTGTGACTCAGCTTGCCAGGAACAGTTGAGTACAGCCCCATTCCTATCATTTCTCTCCCCGGGTAGTTTTCTGGAAACGGCCAACTGGGGGAGAACAACTAAGCCAGGCTCAGTCTACAAAACAAATACATTTACAAGATGTGAGAACCACCCTTTATTGTAATGTACACAACTGACTACCAAGATGTGAGAACCACCCTTTATTGTAATGTACACAGCTGACTACCAAGATGTGAGAACCACCCTTTATTGTAATGTACACAGCTGACTACCAAGATGTGAGAACCACCCTTTATTGTAATGTACACAGCTGACTACCAAGATGTGAGAACCACCCTTTATTGTAATGTACACAGCTGACTACCAAGATGTGAGAACCACCCTTTATTGTAATGTACACAGCTGACTACCAAGATGTGAGAACCACCCTTTATTGTAATGTACACAGCTGACTACCAAGATGTGAGAACCACCCTTTATTGTAATGTACACAGCTGACTACCAAGATGTGAGAACCACCCTTTATTGTAATGTACACAGCTGACTACCAAGATGTGAGAACCACCCTTTATTGTAATGTACACAGCTGACTACCAAGATGTGAGAACCACCCTTTATTGTAATGTACACAGCTGACTACCAAGATGTGAGAACCACCCTTTATTGTAATGTACACAGCTGACTACCAAGATGTGAGAACCACCCTTTATTGTAATGTACACAGCTGACTACCAAGATGTGAGAACCACCCTTTATTGTAATGTACACAGCTGACTACCAAGATGTGAGAACCACCCTTTATTGTTATGTACACAGCTGACTACCAAAATGTGAGAACCACCCTATATTGTAATGTACAGCTGACTACCAAGATGTGAGAACCACCCGTTATTGTAATGTACACAGCTGACTACCAAGATGTGGGAACCACCCTTTATTGTAATGTACACAGCTGACTACCGTTTTAATCTCAGAGCAAAAATCTTAATTAGCTGTTACATACACATCACATCAAAAATATGTCATAACCAACAGCAGTTGAAGATAATGTTTTGTAATGGTACATGTACATTATGTTTTAGACATTGTGTATTTGTCAATATTATTACAAACTACATTAAAATGGAATATGAGCTGCCAAAATTCAGACTTTTAAGAGCGTTTGAAGTACCTTGAGAAAAGATTGACGCTAAAATCAAAGAGGTGTACCAGTAATGGAGAAAATTCAAACAGCTAGTAGATAGGAGTACAATTTAAAATGTTTGATGCATATAATAACTAGGTTCTAGGAAAATGTAAACTGATGTTACCTTATGCTGTAGATAATGTGTATTTGTCTCCAGTTCTTGATCAGCCAGTAAACTGTTGATATAGCTGATTTGCTCCGGAGATGTCATTTCCTTGAACTCATAATCTTGAGGAAAAGCCTCCAGACATTCCCAATGGCCTGGACTGAAAACAAACCACATGTTTTAAAACAAAGTACAGGATTGGTTCATTTGTACAATACACTCTGACACACTTTAGATTACCCTCTGACATACTTTACATTACCCTCTGACATACTTTACATTACCCTCTGACATACTTTACATTACCCTCTGACATACTTTACATTACCCTCTGACATACTTACATTACCCTCTGACATACTTTACATTAACCTCTGACATACTTTACATTACCCTCTGACATACTTTAGATTACCCTCTGACATACTTTACATTACCCTCTGACATACTTTACATTACCCTCTGACATACTTACATTACCCTCTGACATACTTTACATTAACCTCTGACATACTTTACATTACCCTCTGACATACTTTACATTACCCTCTGATATACTTTACATTACCCTCTGACATACTTTACATTACCCTCTGACATATTTTACATTACCCTCTGACATACTTTACATTAACCTCTGACAAACTTTACATTACCCTCTGACATACTTTACATTAACCTCTGACATACTTTACATTACCCTCTGACATATTTTACATTACACTCTGACATACTTTACATTACCCTCTGACATACTTTACATTACCCTCTGACATACTTTACATTAACCTCTGACATACTTTACATTACCCTCTGACATACTTTACATTACCCTCTGACATACTTTACATTACCCTCTGATATACTTTACATTACCCTCTGACATACTTTACATTACCCTCTGATATACTTTACATTACCCTCTGACATACTTTACATTACCCTCTGACATACTTTACATTACCCTCTGACATATTTTACATTACCCTCTGACACACTTACCCTCTGACATACTTTACATTACCCTCTGACAGACTTTACATTACCCTCTGACATACATTACATTAACCTCTGACATACTTTATATTACCCTCTGACATACTTTACATTACCCTCTGACATACTTTACATTACCCTCTGACATACATTACATTAACCTCTGACATACTTTACATTACCCTCTGACATACAGAACATTACCCTCTGACATACTTTACATTACCCTCTGACATACTTTACATTACCCTCTGACATACTTTACATTAACCTCGGACATACTTTACATTAACCTCTGACATACTTTACATTACCCTCTGACATACTTTAGATTACCCTCTGACATACTTTACATTACCCTCTGACATACTTTACATTACCCTCTGACATACTTTACATTACCCTCTGACATACTTTAGATTACCCTCTGACATACTTTACATTACCCTCTGACATACTTTACATTACCCTCTGACATACAGTACATTACCCTCTGACATACTTTACATTACCCTCTGACAGACTTTACATTACCCTCTGACATACTTTACATTACCCTCTGACATACATTACATTAACCTCTGACATACTTTACATTACCCTCTGACATACTTTACATTACCCTCTGACATACTTTACATTACCCTCTGACATACATTACATTACCCTCTGACATACATTACATTAACCTCTGACATACAGTACATTACCCTCTGACATACAGTACATTACCCTCTGACATACTTTACATTACCCTCTGACATACTTTACATTACCCTCTGACATACTTTACATTACCCTCTGACATACTTACATTACCCTCTGACATACTTTACATTACCCTCTGACATACTTTACATTACCCTCTGACATACTTTACATTACCCTCTGACATACTTTACATTACTCTCTGACATACTTTACATTACCCTCTGACATACATTACATTAACCTCTGACATACTTTACATTACCCTCTGACATACTTTACATTACCCTCTGACATACTTTACATTACCCTCTGACATACTTTACATTACCCTCTGACAGACTTTACATTACCCTCTGACATACTTTACATTACCCTCTGACATACTTTACATTACCCTCAGACATACTTTACATTACCCTCAGACATACTTTACATTACCCTCTGACATACTTTACATTACCCTCTGACATACATTACATTACCCTCTGACATACTTTACATTACCCTCTGACATACTTTACATTACCCTCTGACATACTTTACATTACCCTCTGACATACTTTACATTACCCTCTGACATACTTTGCATTACCCCTGACATACTTTACATTACCCTCTGACATACTTTACATTACCCTCTGGCATACATTACATTACCCTCTGACAGACTTTACATTACCCTCTGACATACTTTACATTACCCTCTGACACACTTTACATTACCCTCTGACATACTTTACATTACCCTCTGACATACTTTACATTATCCTCTGACATACTTTACATTACCCTCTGACATACTTTACATTACCCTCTGACATACTTTACATTACCCTCTGACATACTTTACATTACCCTCTGACATACTTTACATTACCCTCTGACATACTTTACATTACCCTCTGACATACTTTACATTACCCTCTGATATACTTTACATTACCCTCTGACATACTTTACATTACCCTCTGGCATACTTTACATTACCCTCTGACAGACTTTACATTACCCTCTGACATACTTTACATTACCCTCTGACAGACTTTACATTATCCTCTGACATACTTTACATTACCCTCTGACATACTTTACATTACCCTCTGACATACTTTACATTACCCTCTGACATACTTTACATTACCCTCTGACATACATTACATTAACCTCTGACATACTTTACATTACCCTCTGACATACATTACATTAACCTCTGACATACTTTACATTACCCTCTGACATACTTTACATTACCCTCTGACATACTTTCCATTGCCCTCTGACATACATTACATTAACCTCTGACATACTTTACATTAACCTCTGACATACTTTACATTACCCCCTGACATACTTTACATTACCCTCTGACATACTTTCCATTGCCCTCTGACATACATTACATTACCCTCTGACATACTTTACATTACCCTCTGACATACTTTCCATTGCCCTCTGACATATTTTTTTCTTTCTGCCCACTTTTCTTGACTTACTTTGCCCCATGGTGTAGTTTTCTTTATAATTGGATTTACCTTTATGTACCCTGTGTCTTATTTAATCTGGAACTTACTGTTCTTTGCCATCCAGAGGCTTGTCATTTCTGTCTACAAACTTGGACATAACAACCTGTTTCTCTCCAAGGTCATAACCCTCTACCAATCCAAACTGAACTTGTATACAGTAAGCTAGCAATAAACAACAGAAAATGGATTTTTTTACAATTATGTTAATTTGATCCACATGAAAAAAAGAAAATACTGAGGAAATATCAGTCAAATCATGGAAACTTTGTATTCTTTGTCATGAAACTTGCATCATCAAGTGAGATAAGCTGTCAAAAACAGTCAAATATATCAAATTATTCGTCATTATTGGCAAGAAGTATGAAATAAGAGCTTTCTTCATATATCAGCCTTGGATATGTACGTTAAGGCAGTTTTTATAAGACTCCAAAATGTACTCATACGTCACGGCTATTTTAATGTTGTCCGTTATTAGCACACAAATTCGGTTTGTACACAGGCTACATGGATATTTTTGATCTCAACTTCAATCTTCTCGTTTTTTTCGAGGTATACTTCAAACCCTCAATTTCTCGCAAGGATAAAAAATTATAAAAAAAATCCAAATTTTGGCAGCTTATGCCACTTTATATGTTTGTGGTAACTGATATCTATAATTTGAAAGCTTACTGAATGGAATGATAAATGGTTCCCCAAAGGACAGCCAGACTTCTTGCCCATAAGTCAGATCTCGAAGTTGTGTAATTTGCTTTCCTTGTTCATCAAACAGTTTCCTGGCAAGTGGTGTCATTTTAGGGTTTTGTGGATTTTTGGTACGTTGGCTGGCAGATAGTTCATCTAGCAACTGCAAATAACATATAACCCTCAAGATTATCAACAATTCAAGAAGATTTTTGTTTCAAAAGAAAACACAATGAATCACTAGCAGGTCCCCCACCAACAAAACATTTTGAAGGTTGTAGATGCAGAAATTTGTGTTTATCTGAGCATGCATACAAACATTGGAAATGTAATTAGTTGAAATTTATAGGGAGAAAAGATTTAAAACAGTAGGTAGATTTGAACAAGCTTAGTTTGTTCATGATATAACAAACATTAGGTCTCCATAGACCATAGAACATCAGCTAGGCTAAGGTACTTGCCATACTTAATCTTACTCCGTATCGGTACTACATGTAGGTTGAAGGAAATGGCTACAGAAAAAAACATACAGCCACCGTCCCGAGGGTCACAAATCTTGCATACCGTAATTTTTTTGGATGTATTACATACTTTAAGTACGAACTTCGATTAAACAAGTAAACAAACACATCTGTAACCTTCAAATACTCATCGACATGCCTAATGAAAAATTAACCAAGGTTTTTTCTAGTATGACACCTATGACCTGAGCTATATACATGTAGCTATGCTATACCATTCCCGAAAATCAAACTTGCCGAAAATCTCTCTAGTATGTATACCTTTATGCCAAAAAAATGCAAAGGCTGCTGAGTGTAACGGTACATAATATATCATATTCAGACAAACCCAATGGTTAGAACTCAATAACCTCTGTGACGTACAATTAAAGGTCGGACCATGGTCTCTAATATACATCAGTACCCCAAAAATGAAAGGGCTGAGTCTGACGGTTCCTATTCTATCATGTTCACATGCAGATACACTTCAGGCTTTGAACTCAATGACCTAAATGACCTACAAATTAAGGTCTGACATGCCCGAAAATCAAACTTGACCATGGTCTCTATCTCTAACATACATCTGTACACTAAAAATTGAAGGGCTGGGTATAATGGATCATCTTATTGTTCACCAACACACTTTCGGATTGAACTCAATGACCTAAGTGACCTACAAAGAAAGGTCGAACATTCCTGAAATTCAAACTTAACTGAGGTCTGTCTAATATACATTACACCTACATCCAAAAATAAGGTGGCTCAGTGTTCTGACTTATGGCGAGAGAAAAAAGACTTTCAAAAAAGCTTTCATACCTAAAACTGTATTATGTGCAAAAGTTGCCACTCGCAAGAACCAGGTTTTCTCCCCCTCTAAACCTGTGGGTGTAATAATCTTAAGTGCGACGGAAAACGTCAATCAATAAATCCTAAAAATCTCAAAACATATTTACCCTTTCCAGTATTTTCTCCGCATCCTTGTGAATACCTTTGACAGCCTCTCGTAAGTTAAAATAAAACACTTGGGGATTTTCACTCTGTCCATTTTCATACACCTAGACAAGTAACAATTATGTCCAGTTAATTTCAGACAGACATCTGATAAAATAGGGTGGGATGGATGTCTACCTGAGACAGGCACCTGATAAAATAGGGTGGGATGGATGTCTACCTGAGACAGGCACCTGATAAAATAGGGTGGAATGGATGTCTACCTGAGACAGACATCTGATAAAATAGGGTGGGATGGATGTCTACCTGAGACAGACATCTGATAAAATAAGATGGGATGGATGTCAACCTCAGACAGACATCTGATAAAATAGGATGGGATGGATGTCTACCTGAGACAGACATCTGATAAAATAGGGTGGGATGGATGTCTACCTGAGACAGGCACCTGATAAAATAGGGTGGGATGGATGTCTACCTGAGACAGACATTTGATAAAATAGGGTGGGATGGATGTCTACCTGAGACAGGCACCTGATAAAATAGGGTGGGATGGATGTCTACCTGAGACAGACACCTGATAAAATAGGGTGGGATGGATGTCTACCTGAGACAGACATCTGATAAAATAGGGTGGGATGGATGTCTACCTGAGACAGACATCTGATAAAATAGGGTGGGATGGATGTCTACCTGAGACAGACATCTGATAAAATAGGGTGGGATGTATGTCTCCCTGAGACAGGCACCTGATAAAATAGGGTGGGATGGATGTCTACCTGAGACAGGCACCTGGTAAAATAGGGTGGGATGGATGTCTATCTGAGACAGGCACCTGCTAAAACAGGGTGGGATGGATGTCTACCTGAGACAGGCACCTGATAAAATAGGGTGGGATGGATGTCTATCTGAGACAGGCATCTGATAAAATAGGGTGGGATGGATGTCTACCTGAGACTGGCACCTGATAAAATAGGGTGCGATGGATGTCTACCTGAGACAGGCACCTGATAAAATAGGGTGGGATAGATGTCTACCTGAGACAGGCACCTGATAAAATAGGGTGGGATGGATGTCTACCTGAGACAGGCATCTGATAAAATAGGGTAATCTAGGCCTGTGTGAGAATTCATGATAATAATCCGAATGTATATAATTGTCTTACCTTTAGTTTTAATCCTTTACTGCCGACCAATCTGTCTTCGACCTTCAGGGTTTTAATGTGCTTCATCCTATATTCACAGCCTGCAGTCTGCGTACATTCAAACAAAAGACATGTACACATCGTACATAAGAAAAAAAAATATCCTAGGGAAACAATATCTCTTCTAATTATATGAGAGTGGACACCAAAAGAGAAAACTAAATAAACCCACAAGCTCTGCCCCAAAATATATTTATGACTATCTTACTCCAAACTGTCATTGTGATTGGGTTTATTTCAGATTTTGTAATGCCTTAAATAGCAAATATGGAGGCATTTATGTGTACAATCTAACGGCACTAAATGAAAATAAAATGCAACATGAGAGCTTCAAATGTGTGACATGGAGATAGGCCAATGGCTATGCACGGCCTTCCTGTTACTATGGCAGTATACAGTACATCATTAAAGATGACCTTTCTTTCCATTCAAATCACAACTATTTATTGAAATCAAGCTGTGTCATTAACCCTCAAGGAACTGACATTGGCACATTTAATAACTATCTATTTAACATCATTCAATGTGTAAACACAACCCAACTATTCTACAACAGCCAATCACACTTTGGTAGTGATTACCACAACATGTTCTGAAATATATCTTCAAAATGCTACATTCCATAATTTACTCTCTACTGATAAGCCACTTTGAAACGTATTGACGAACACAGTGATAGCAACCGGATCAAAACGGGTATGGCAGCAAATCTGATTATAGCAAAAAAACGGAAGCTCATATTCAAAATATGGGTTCAGTAATTAACAATGTTTGCTCTTCTATTATTTCTTAAGTTCGAGGAATCAAAAAATTACCCATGAACAAGTATTCAAAATTAAAGAATTGTGAATTTTGAAGAAAAATAGTAAGCAGCAGTGACAGAAACCAGGGAATCAAATAGCTTCATGCACCATTCTATCAAAGAAAACAGACCAGCCAATCAAATTGCATCATTCATCATAAGCAGTGGGGGAAAAGTAACATTTTAAATGGAAATGTTCAATGCTACAAACCTCTTGTTCTCTGATCTGTGGTTCTAACTCATCAATATTAATCTGTAGGGTTTGGATGACATTCTCCAATTCTTCAATCTCATTGTCAGCCTGTTAGAAATATACAAACTACATTGTGGTACCTCAGTAATTGTCAGTCTGTATACAAACTACATTGTGGTACCTCAGTAATTGTCAGCCTGTTAGAGAATTATACAAACTACATTGTGGTACCTCAGTAATTGTCAGCCTGTTAGAATTATACAAACTACATTGTGGTACCTCAGTAATTGTCAGCCTATTAGAATTATACAAACTACATTGTGGTACCTCAGTAATTGTCAGTCTGTTAGAATTATACAAACTACACTGTGGTACCTCAGTAATTGTCAGCCTGTTAGAATTATACAAACTACATTGTGGTACCTCAGTAATTGTCAACCTGTTAGAATTATACAAACTACATTGTGGTACCTCAGTAATTGTCAGCCTATTAGAATTATACAAACTGCATTGTGGTACCTCAGTAATTGTCAGTCTGTTAGAATTATACAAACTACATTGTGGTACCTCAGTAATTGTCAGTCTGTTAGAATTATACAAACTACATTGTGGTACTTCAGTAATTGTCAGCCTATTAGAATTATACAAACTACATTGTGGTACCTCAGTAATTGTCAGTCTGTTAGAATTATACAAACTACATTGTGGTACTACAGTACTTGTCAGCCTGTTAAAATTATACAAACTACATTGTGGTACTTCAGTAATTGTCAGTCTGTTAGAGTTATACAAACTACATTGTGGTACTACAGTACTTGTCAGCCTGTTAGAATTATACAAACTACATTGTGGTACTACAGTACTTGTCAGCCTGTTAGAATTATACAAACTACATTGTAGTACCTCAGTAATTGTCAGCCTGTTAGAATTATACATAATACATTGTGGTACCTCAGTAATTGTCAGTCAGTTAGAATTATACAAACTACATTGTGGTACTACAGTACTTGTCAGCCTGTTAGAATTATACAAACTACATTGTGGTACCTCAGTAATTGTCAGCCTGTTAGAATTATACAAACTACACTGTGGTACCTCAGTAATTGTCAGTCTGTTAGAATTATACATACTACATTGTGGTACCTTAGTAATTGTCAGCCTGTTAGAATTATACATAATACATTGTGGTACCTTAGTAATTGTCAGCCTGTTAGAATTATACATACTACATTGTGGTACTTCAGTAATTGTCAACCTGTTAGAATTATACAAACTACATTGTGGTACTTCAGTAATTGTCAGCCTGTTTGAATTATACATAATACATTGTGGTACCTCAGTAATTGTCAGCCTGTTAGAGAATTATACAAACTACATTGTGGTACCTCAGTAAATGTCAGCCTGTTAGAGAATTATACATACTACATTGTGGTACTTCAGTAATTGTCAGCCTGTTAGAGAATTATACAAACTACATTGTGGTACTTCAGTAATTGTCAGCCTGTTAGAATTATACAAACTACATTGTGGTACTTCAGTAATTGTCTGCCTGTTAGAATTATACAAACTACATTGTGGTACTTCAGTATTTGTCAGCCTGTTAGAGAATTATACAAACTACATTGTGGTACTTCAGTAATTGTCAGCCTGTTAGAATTATACAAACTACATTGTGGTACTTCAGTAATTGTCTGCCTGTTAGAATTATACAAACTACATTGTGGTACTTCAATAATTGTCAGCCTGTTAGAATTATACATACCGCATTGTGGTACTTCAGTAACTGTCAGCCTGTTAGAATTATACAAACTACATTGTGGTACCTCAGTAATTGTCAGTCTGTTAGAATTATACAAACTACATTGTGGTACCTTAGTAATTGTCAGCCTGTTAGAATTATACATACCGCATTGTGGTACTTCAGTAATTGTCAGCCTGTTAGAATTATACAAACTACATTGTGGTACCTCAGTAATTGTCAGCCTGTTAAAATTATACAAACTACATTGTGGTACCTCAGTAATTGTCAGTCTGTTAGAATTATACAAACTACATTGTGGTACCTTCGTAATTGTCAGCCTGTTAGAATTATACAAACTACATTGTGGTACCTTAGTAATTGTCAGCCTGTTAGAATTATACAAACTACATTGTGGTACCTCAGTAATTGTCAGCCTGTTAGAATTATACATACTACATTGTGGTACCTCAGTAATTGTCAGCCTGTTAGAATTATACAAAATACATTGCGGTACCTCAGTAATTGTCAGCCTGTTAGAATTATACAAAATACATTGTGGTACCTCAGTAAGTGTCAGCCTGTTAGAATTATACAAACTACATTGTGGTACATCAGTAATTGTCAGTCTGTTAGAAAATTATACAAACTACATTGTGGTACCTCAGTAATTGTCAGCCTGTTAGAATTATACAAACTACATTGTGGTACATCAGTAATTGTCAGTCTGTTAGAAAATTATACAAACTACATTGTGGTACTTCAGTAATTGTCAGCCTGTTAGAATTATACAAACTACATTGTGGTACCTCAGTAATTGTCAGCCTGTTAGAATTATACAAACTACATTGTGGTACCTCAGTTATTGTCAGCCTGTTAGAATTATAAAAACTACATTGTCGTACCTCAGTAATTGTCAGCCTATTAGAATTATACAAACTACATTGTGGTACTACAGTACTTGTCAGCCTGTTAAAATTATACAAACTACATTGTGGTACTTCAGTAATTGTCAGTCTGTTAGAGTTATACAAACTACATTGTGGTACTACAGTACTTGTCAGCCTGTTAGAATTATACAAACTACATTGTGGTACTTCAGTAATTGTCAGCCTGTTAGAATTACACATACTACATTGTGGTACCTCAGTAATTGTCAGTCTGTTATTACAAACTACATTGTGGTACTACAGTACTTGTCAGCCTGTTAGAATTATACAAACTACATTGTGGTACTTCAGTAATTGTCAGCCTGTTAGAATTACACATACTACATTGTTGTACCTCAGTAATTGTCAGTCTGTTATTACAAACTACATTGTGGTACTACAATACTTGTCAGCCTGTTAGAATTATACAAACTACATTGTGGTACCTCAGTAATTGTCTGCCTGTTAGAATTATACAAACTACATTGTGGTACCTCAGTAATTGTCAGCCTGTTAGAATTATACAAACTACATTGTGGTACCTCAGTAATTGTCAGTCTGTATACAAACCACATTGTGGTACTTCAGTAATTGTCAGCCTGTTAGAATTATACAAACTACATTGTGGTACCTCAGTAATTGTCAGCCTGTTAGAATTATACAAATTACATTGTGGTACCTCAGTAATTGTCAGTCTGTTAGAATTATACAAACTACATTGTGGTACCTTAGTAATTGTCAGCCTGTTAGAATTATACAAACTACATTGTGGTACCTTAGTAATTGTCAGCCTGTTAGAATTATACAAACTACATGTACATTGTGGTACCTCAGTAATTGTCAGCCTGTTAGAATTATACATACTACATTGTGGTACCTTAGTAATTGTCAGCCTGTTAGAATTATACAAACTACATTGTGGTACCTCAGTAATTGTCAGCCTGTTAGAATTATACAAACTACATTGTGGTACCTCAGTAATTGTCAGCCTGTTAGAATTATACAAACTACATTGTGGTACCTCAGTAATTGTCAGTCTGTTAGAATTATACAAACTACATTGTGGTACCTTAGTAATTGTCAGCCTGTTAGAATTATACAAAATACATTGTGGTACCTCAGTAATTGTCAGCCTGTTAGAATTATACAAAATACATTGTGGTACCTCAGTAATTGTCAGCCTGTTAGGATTATACAAAATACATTGTGGTACCTCAGTAATTGTCAGCCTGTTAGAGAATTATACAAACTACATTGCAGTACCTCAGTAATTGTCAGCCTGTTAGAATTATACAAAATACATTGCGGTACCTCAGTAATTGTCAGCCTGTTAGAGAATTATACAAACTACATTGTGGTACCTCAGTAATTGTCAGCCTGTTAGAATTATACAAAATACATTGCGGTACCTCAGTAATTGTCAGCCTGTTAGAATTATACAAAATACATTGCGGTACCTCAGTAATTGTCAGCCTGTTAGAATTATACAAAATACATTGCGGTACCTCAGTAATTGTCAGCCTGTTAGAATTATACAAAATACATTGCGGTACCTCAGTAATTGTCAGCCTGTTAGAGAATTATACAAACTACATTGTGGTACCTCAGTAATTGTCAGCCTGTTAGAATTATACAAAATACATTGCGGTACCTGAGTAATTGTCAGCCTGTTAGAGAATTATACAAAATACATTGCGGTACCTCAGTAATTGTCAGCCTGTTAGAGAATTATACAAACTACATTGTGGTACTTCAGTAATTGTCAGCCTGTTAGAATTATACAAACTACATTGTGGTACCTCAGTAATTGTCAGCCTGTTAGAGAATTATACAAACTACATTGTGGTACCTCAGTAATTGTCAGCCTGTTAGAGAATTATACAAACTACATTGTGGTACCTCAGTAATTGTCAGCCTGTTAGAGAATTATACAAAATACATTGCGGTACCTCAGTAATTGTCAGCCTGTTAGAATTATACAAAATACATTGCCGTACCTCAGTAATTGTCAGCCTGTTAGAGAATTATACAAACTACATTGTGGTACCTCAGTAATTGTCAGCCTGTTAGAATTATACAAACTACATTGCGGTACCTCAGTAATTGTCAGCCTGTTAGAGAATTATACAAACTACATTGTGGTACCTCAGTAATTGTCAGCCTGTTAGAGAATTATACAAACTACATTGTGGTACTTCAGTAATTGTCAGCCTGTTAGAATTATACATACTACATTGTGGTACTTCAGTAATTGTCAGCCTGTTAGAGAATTATACAAACTACATTGTGGTACCTCAGTAATTGTCAGCCTGTTAGAATTATACATACTACATTGTGGTACCTCAGTAATTGTCAGCCTGTTAGAATTATACATACTACATTGTGGTACTTCAGTAATTGTCAGCCTGTTAGAGAATTATACAAACTACATTGTGGTACCTCAGTAATTGTCAGCCTGTTAGAATTATACATACTACATTGTGGTACCTTAGTAATTGTCAGCCTGTTAGAGAATTATACAAACTACATTGTGGTACTTCAATAATTGTCAGCCTGTTAGAATTATACATACTACATTGTGATACTTCAATAATTGTCAGCCTGTAAGAATTATACAAACTACATTGTGGTACTTCAGTAATTGTCAGCCTGTTAGAATTATACAAACTACATTGTGGTATTTCAGTAATTGTCAGTCTGTTAGAATTATACAAACTACATTGTGGTACTTCAGTAATTGTCAGTCTGTTAGAATTATACATACTACATTGTGGTACTTCAGTAATTGTCAGCCTGTTAGAGAATTATACAAACTACATTGCCGTACCTCAGTAATTGTCAGCCTGTTAGAGAATTATACATACTACATTGTGGTACCTCAGTAATTGTCAGCCTGTTAGAATTATACATACTACATTGTGGTACCTTAGTAATTGTCAGCCTGTTAGAGAATTATACAAACTACATTGTGGTACTTCAATAATTGTCAGCCTGTTAGAATTATACATACTACATTGTGATACTTCAATAATTGTCAGCCTGTAAGAATTATACAAACTACATTGTGGTACTTCAGTAATTGTCAGCCTGTTAGAATTATACAAACTACATTGTGGTATTTCAGTAATTGTCAGTCTGTTAGAATTATACAAACTACATTGTGGTACTTCGGTAATTGCCAGTTTGTTAGAATTATACAAACTACATTGTGGTACCTCAGTAATTGTCAGCCTGTTAGAATTATACAAACTACATTATGGTACTTCAGTAATTGCCAGTTTGTTAGAATTATACAAACTACATTATGGTACTTCAGTAATTGTCAGCCTGTTAGAATTATACAAACTACATTATGGTACTTCAGTAATTGTCAGCCTGTTAGAATTATACAAACTACATTATGGTACTTCAGTAATTGCCAGTTTGTTAGAATTATACAAACTACATTGTGGTACCTCAGTAATTGTCAGCCTGTTAGAATTATACAAACTACATTATGGTACTTCAGTAATTGTCAGCCTGTTAGAATTATACAAACTACATTGTGGTACCTCAGTGATTGTCAGTCTGTTAGAATTATACAAACTACATTGTGGTACTTCAGTAATTGCCAGTTTGTTAGAATTATACAAACTACATTGTGGTACTTCAGTAATTGCCAGTTTGTTAGAGGAAACCCCCAACCTTCGGTGAGTTCCTTGAAACTCTCCCACATAATGTGGTCAATTTTTTTATTTGAGCGGAGTCGGATTCGAACCCGTGCCACTTCATTGCAAGGCTTGTGTTGGACTGAGGGACTATCACTGTAACCGACCGTGCCAGCGAGGCCCCCCTCTCTGCTTTGCGCAATGTTTTATATCACAATGAAGATTATTTCCCTTAAATGGAAGCATTGTCAGGTCAAATGAGGGGTCAAAAAAGGCTTAGTAGATAATTAGTATTCCTGTGGATGTATCAAAGTTATCAGCTACAGATAAAACAGAAGATTGACTGACCATATCCAGAGTGTTATAAATATCTTCCTCAGACATACTTAGAATGGACTTAATTTTCACTTTATCCTTCTCTCCATCCTTGGCAAAAACCAACTGTCAAAATAATGTACATCGGGTTATCAATATTGAGAATGACTAAACCCAAGTGTGAAAATAGTGTACATCAGGCTATCAATATTGAGAATGACAAAATCCAAGTGTGAAAATAGTGTACATCAGGCTATCAATATTGAGAATGACAAAACCCAAGTGTGAAAATAATATACATCAGGTTATCAATATTGAGAATGACAAAATCCAAGTGTGATAATAATGTACATCAGGCTATCAATATTGAGAATGACAAAATCCAAGTTAGATAATAGTGTACGTCAGGCTATCAATATTGAGAATGACAAAACCCAAGTGTGAAAATAGTGTACATCAGGTTATCAATATTGAGAATGACAAAACCCAAGTGTGAAAATAGTGTACATCAGGCTACCAATATTGAGAATGACAAAACCCAAGTGTGAAAATAATGTACATCAGGCTATCAATATTGAGAATGACAAAATCCAAGTGTGAAAATAATGTACATCAGGCTATCAATATTGAGAATGACAAAATCCAAGTTAGAAAATAGTGTACGTCAGGCTATCAATATTGAGAATGACAAAACCCAAGTGTGAAAATAGTGTACATCAGGTTATCAATATGGAGAATGACAAAACCCAAGTGTGAAAATAGTGTACATCAGGCTATCAATATTGAGAATGACAAAATCCAAGTGTGAAAATAATGTACATCAGGCTATCAATATTGAGAATGACAAAACCCAAGTGTGAAAATAATGTACATCAGGCTATCAATATTGAGAATGACAAAATCCAAGTGTGAAAATAGTGTACATCAGGTTATCAATATTGAGAATGACAAAACCCAAGTGTGAAAATAATGTACATCAGGCTATCAATATTGAGAATGACAAAATCCAAGTGTGAAAATAGTGTACATCAGGTTATCAATATTGAGAATGACAAAACCCAAGTGTGAAAATAATGTACATCAGGCTATCAATATTGAGAATGACAAAATCCAAGTGTGAAAATAGTGTACATCAGGTTATCAATATTGAGAATGACAAAACCCAAGTGTGAAAATAATGTACATCAGGCTATCAATATTGAGAATGACAAAATCCAAGTGTGAAAATAGTGTACATCAGGCTATCAATATTGAGAATGACAAAACCCAAGTGTGAAAATAATGTACATCAGGCTATCAATATTGAGAATGACAAAATCCAAGTGTGAAAATAGTGTACATCAGGTTATCAATATTGAGAATGACAAAACCCAAGTGTGAAAATAATGTACATCAGGCTATCAATATTGAGAATGACAAAATCCAAGTGTGAAAATAGTGTACATCAGGCTATCAATATTGAGAATGACAAAACCCAAGTGTGAAAATAATGTACATCAGGCTATCAATATTGAGAATGACAAAACCCAAGTGTGAAAATAGTGTACATCAGGCTATCAATATTGAGAATGACAAAATCCAAGTGTGAAAATAATGTACATCAGGTTATCAATATTGAGAATGACAAAATCCAAGTAAGAAAATAGTGTACATCAGGCTATCAATATTGAGAATGACAAAACCCAAGTGTGAAAATAATGTACATCAGGTTATCAATATTGAGAATGACAAAATCCAAATATTGATTTCAAAAGACCAACATATAAAAGCAATCTCTCTTATTATTCATTTAAAGCAGCTGGACCTCGATGAAATAAACTACCAACAAATATTCGAGCCATTAATTCAACTTCACTGTTCAAATCAAAATTAAAAGCACATCTGCTATAACATCTACTGTTAACTTAATAGTATTCATATTATGAAATGTATAAACACCCTTTTGTATCCGCCTGTTAATTTTTTTTCTGTTAAACTTGGGATAGATCAAGCTCCATTAGGTGCTCTAATCTCACCAATGTCTTACTAAATTCTCATGTAAAGATGTACATGTAAAGATTTGTTTTTGGTGAATAAAGATCGATCAATCAAACATATAACATTGAGATAAAATTAAGCTATATTTTAATAGCACGTATTTATAAACAATGTTTATATGTCTCCACATTTATTGAAGTTGAGTGATGAAACACTGACAAAAGTTTTGTTACCCTTCCAATACTCACATTTGATTTGTAGTTCTTTGCTTCCTTTAATTTCTTTTTCAGCATTTGTTTAATATAGATACAATAATCGTACGCCCCACTTGGATCAAACCCCTCCCCTGTTGATACCCAAAGGGGGCCGAGGACCGGGGTACCCCCTGCCTGTAAACAGCTATCTACCACTGGAGCTGCAAAACAAAATATAAACTAGAGATAGCAGGCCTCAAATTTAAGGTAGGCTAGTGACCTTTGTTGCCTACCCTCTGGTTTCCGTGCCTTATTTCATTGTGGAGTGTTATTTGATGCCACAAATAACAGGTCAAAACTGTCCAATACACTGCAGGCTTTTATGCTATCTTTAAAAGTGACTACTTATATGTATATTTTGGTTGAGTGCTGTCTCACTCTGCACAGTGTCAAACATACATGCTGCTTTCTGCACGCATACTGTTCCTCTCTAAGTGAACAAAGTTTCAATTAAGTTATGTAACAGTTTAGAATCTCTAAGATTACCAAGTGATTTAATATATGACTATGTTGATAGCATGATATGTTAAAAATAAGGAAGACATTTACTTATTGCTGCTGTAGAGCGGTTAATCTACAAACATTTGCAGGTCAGTACCTTGTTACATTGACTTATACAGAATTGGCAATCTTTATATAACCTAGTACTTTTATCCTCCATAAAAGTTGGTTGGCATTAGTTTCTTTTACATTCAGAAAGTTGCCTTTCTTCTCTACATTCTACTTATATATACTTTTGGTTAATGAAATAATATGTAGGTTTTGATGATAGATGCTAGTGACCCGGGTATTTTACATTTTAGGTTCATCGTGGGGGAATCAATAAAATAAACCAAGGAGGCCGACTTGAGTTTACTTTGAAAATCAGTGCTGCTGTTTTGTTTCTTTTGGTCAAACTTCTCGTGTGCTGACTCTTAAATGACCTAAACATATATATTGGGTGGATAAAATTAAAATGTTACTTAATTGAAACTTTGTAAACTTTATTATTTGTTAAGGTATCATAAAAGTGCACTAACTATACATAGTTGAAATTTCATGAGCATGCTTTAAGTAGTTTTTACTCAATACAAACATTGAAAAACAGTTCTCCAAATAGTTGCATGAACCAGGTTTTCCAGACTTCTTTGATAAGGTTGTGTTTTATAACAATATTTTGCTGCAATACATGTAAAACTTTTTTGCAGAAATTTGAGAAATTTCAAGTAATTTCAAATACTGTTACTTAATTATGTGACTAAAGTATTAATGAAGTTAGTGTTTTATTTCGAGTCACTCGATATAGTAGGACAAAACACATGATTGTGTATAAGACAAGATCGTGTATATTCTTGTTAAGTTGGTATACTAGCAGCTGATATATTAGATTGATTGATTGATGTTTTACGCCTCCGTCAAGAATGCCCAAGGTTAAATTGGGCAGGAAACAGGGCTTTTTGCCAGGAGGAAACCCCAGACCTTTGACAATGTGGCAATTATTCCAGGCGGTGCAACAGAGTGAGTACAAAATATTGACCAATTCGTTGTGACTGAGTGTGATCTGTTGGCCTGTGTTGGACTATCACTCTGCCAAGTAAACCACTCTCAAATTAAAATGAGTATAGTAAATTATACTTACTGTGGACGAGATCAGTCACTTTAGTTCCTGACCAATCATACAGTATCTTAGCATGGCTACATAAATCAAGTCTCAATGTACAGGCAGACAAAAACTACAAGTGAATAAAACACAACATATTCAGTGGAATAGTTCAATAAGTGTCTACTTAATAGGTACAATAGTTTTATACTATCTCCATTAAAGGTTATTACATGTATATGCTACATGTATAAAATCTAAACCAAAAGAAATGAAAAAGAAAAACACAACCATTGAAACAGTTGTCATGACAATCAAATGTGGCAGCCATGACTACCATTTAGTCAGAATGGAATTAAATGACTCATTTAAACTTGAGACAATATTCTATATACTAGGGTTAACGCCACAGTGCCACTGCTTCCTATGTCTTGGAAATGCAGACCAAGAGATGAAATCAAAATAGGAGAAAAACATCTCATTATAATGTTTACCTTAAAAACAGACAATTAACTTTCTGATTTTTTCTCAGGAAATTTGTATTTTTTCCAAAATTCAAACGTTTTGGTATCATTTTGTATTGTTAATTTGAAATATAAACCATTGATTTGTTTGGTATCAGTAACTGATGAGGCTGTCCTTGTGCAAACCATCAGTAATGATAGGACAGTCAGTTTAGTTGTCCAAATAATATTACAGCAGACCTATTCTAAGGACTTAATCTGAGAATTATAGAAATAAGGGACACAAACTGTGTTTAACTGGAGTGCACAGAATGGCTAGAGGAGTTGTGCCACATACCTCAGTCATATTCTCCAGATCAGACACAACTTCCATGGCTTCACTACTACGACCATTCTTCAAAACCATAACCCGCACTTTCTTTAAATCCAACAAAGACCTGAAGCAAAGAACATTTTTTTTTTGTACATTATACTTGATACTTATTCAGGAAATCAAGCAGGAAATCTTAGTGGTCAAGATGTCAACATTGTTAGGAAATGTCAGCTTTTCTTTGATACATGTAGGTGATAAATGGAGGTTTGTGAACTCAACAAGTAAATCACAGAGCTAGACCCCTTTCTCTTAATCATCAGTTAATTAATATAACTAAATCTCAGATTTTTAGATTCTATAGAAACTGTAGTTCTTTAGATTTTTTTAACCAGGCTTGTTCTGTTCTTTTTAAAGCTCTCCTCCCTAGGAAGTATTCTATTAGATTACTCCGAAGGATGAAATCTAACACAGTAAGACAAATCATGTTTCCCCCTTCATCCCCCGATACGCTTACCTCCCCTTCACGAGTGTACCACTACCGTCCAACATTTCTCTCAGGTACATCAATGAAATGCCTTAAGACGCAATGCAAACTCGATATATACGTACCCGATCGCGGAACCTTTTTCGGAGAGCAAACTCGCAACAAATATCAAATGGCAGAGAATCTTAATTGTGACTCCTCTAATATCGTGTATGTAATCACGTGCAAAAAATGTCGCAAACAGTACGTCGGAGAAACTCAGAATTCTCTACGACAAAGAGCAGCCAACCATTTATCTAGTATAAGACTTAAACATGATGTACCCGTGGCACAACATTTCAATACTCAAGGTCATTCGGTCAAGGACCATTTTGAAATCATGCCTATTGAGAAAATCCCATTTCTCACTTCCGCTGCAGATACGAAGCACAAACGTTTGGAAAGGGACAGTTTTTGGATTCAAACATTACAAACTATTTATCCTTTGGGTTTGAACTTGGACCCCGGAAGATGTCGTGAAAAAACTATAATACCATTTGTGTTTCAGTATAACAAAGCTAGCATCGCTATGGCCAAGATTATAGTAGAAGAATACAAACTACTTCAAAGTAAACTTGCTCGACCTCTGACCCAAAGGCCAGTCATTGCTTATAAAAAGAACAAGAGTTTGAAAGACATACTGGTCAGGGCTAAACTCCCCTGTCTGCCTACTACCTAGGTTTTCTCGGAAAGGGTATGGGGGGGGGGGGGGGGGGGGGGGGGGGGGCATAATATATAGTCTGACGATATTCTTACTATAGCTTAAGATGCGTAAGCATTGTCAATGTAATACAAAGTGTTCCAGAAAATTCTACTGACTAAGGCCAAGCTCCTGTCAGTCGTCAACCTAATGAAATATCATAGGTTTACTTTATTACAACAATTTATGATGGGGTATAAAGGTCTAAATGATATACCTCTTTTTAACACAATTAGAAACTTGTCTCCGTGGTTATTTTAGACAAGAAGATTTTCCCTGTGCCCGTGTGTTTTAGTGTCCATAAATATAACTAGTTTTCTAATTAAACCTACCTCATTCTTTTTGAAAGACAAGTCTTAGTTTTCTTCTTCTTGCCATAATCAGGTAGGATAACACCTGTCATAGTCCAAGCTGCACCATGTTTCAAAATTGTATTTCCTACAATAAACCATCAAACATGCTTTGTTAAGTTATTTTGTTCAGGTGTTGGCCTACATAAAATTATCTACAGTTGGTGTCAATTTATTGGTCTAAATAAATAAGCATTGACCCTTCTTACATCTGAAAGTAGTATAATATGGCTAAACATTTGATATCAACATAAGCTCTAAATTAAGCGAAACGTATTAGAGTTGATGGAAATACTTACGTCTAGCATTGGTGTAGGGACATTTGTAGTTTTCTCCGAGCGACACATATATTTCACCATCTTTAGGAATATCAGAGGCAGAGAAAACTTCAATCCCATCTTCTAAAAAGACTCTACGTGCAGCAAAAGCCAATTGTAGCCGTTCAGTACAAGTCTCAAGTAGCTACAAATTCAAGACAATAAGATGTAAAATGTTTGACATAAAATCTCACCTAGCTGTTTTGGAGATATCGTAGATGACAGATGCTGGTCGATCAAACAAATCCAGTACAGTAGGTAGACCGAAAACTGATTGGAACAGATCATGGACCATCAGTAAGGCTTATGTACTTGGCATACTTTATCTTCCTCGATGGAAATTGCTATAGCCAAAACCATACTGCCCCCGGCACGAGGGTAACAAATCTTGAATACATTATTGTTGAAGTATTACATTCTATTTGTATAATTCTTTTTTGTTTACGTACACATCTGTGACCTTCAAATTATCTTTCTCAGAACCAGTGCTCTAATATACTCACAGAAGAACCAGTGCTCTAATATACTCACAGAAGAACCAGTGCTCTAATATACTCACAGAAGAACCAGTGCTCTAATATACTCACAGAAGAACCAGTGCTCTAATATACTCACAGAAGAACCAGTGCTCTAATATACTCACAGAAGAACCAGTGCTCTAATATACTCACAGAAGAACCAGTGCTCTAATATACTCACAGAAGAACCAGTGCTCTAATATACTCACAGAAGGGGATCCCTTATAAACAATTCACTTTCTAAACCATGGCATTCTTTCTACCAGATATGTATCATAAACAGTGTGTTGTCACATATACATTATGTCAGCGAGCATTATTCATTGGTTATTATCATACACTAACATGCCAGTCTTGATTGATGGGGAAATTCTTTACCATTTTCATATTTGCAGCTGCAACTTTAACTTGGCTTTCTCTTGTTCCATTTTTAAATGCAGTGACAACAATTGTTTTGGGCTGTTTTCTGTACAAGCTCTTGGTTCTTGTGCCTGAAATAGTCAAACAAACAACTTGTCAATTCATATCAATGTAACATACAGTACATGTTACAGGGAGGTGAAATGTGGTGAATTCTGAATGGACAGGTACACACAGTGTGCTGTGATTGATTGATGGTTTGGTGTTTTACGCCGCACTCAAGATTATTTCACTTATATGGCGGCGTTGCCAGTTTTATTGTGGGAGGAAACCGGGCTCTATGCCCGGAGGAAACCCACGACCTTCCGCTGGTAACTGGCACCATCCCACATAGGTCGTTCGTTTTTGGACTGAGTGGGATTCGATCCCGCGACCCATTGGTGGAAGGCTGTTTGGATTGAGCGTCCAACGCTCTACCTACTGAGCCACGGAGGACCCCACAGTGTGCTGTGAACACCTGAACAAAGTGTTAGCCAAGTACCTAGATGAGGGGTTTTCTGACAGGGAATAATTGAGTGAGTGAGTGATTGGGGTTTTACGTCCTGCTCAGCAGTATTTCGGTTATATGAAGACGTTGTCTCCTTGTGACAGGGCGGATTTCCACCGCTCTTTTAGGTGCTGTCTCACCGAGACGACTTGCCGAAGACAACCAGCAAGCCCCCTCACCCAGTCACAGTATACTGACACCGGGCCAACCAGTCGCTGCTCTAACTCCTAATGCTGAGCGCCAAGCGGAGCAGTAACAGCTACCACTGTTAAAGTCTTTGGTCTGACTCGACCCGGGCTTGAACCCGGATCTCCCAGGCCTGAAGGGGAATAATTGAGAGTTGGGACCTATAGAGTACCCCGTCAAGAGATGCTCAAATCAAATGTGTAACCCTGTCAAGAGATGCTCAAATCAAATGTTTAACCCTGTCAAGAGATGCTCAAATCAAATGTGTAACCCTGTCAAGAGATGCTCAAATCAAATGTTAAACCCTGTCAAGAGATGCTCAAATCAAATGTGTAACCCTGTCAAGAAATGCTCAAATCAAATGTGTAACCCTGTCAAGAGATGCTCATATCGTGTAACCCTGTCAAGAGATGCTCAAATCAAATGTGTAACCCTGTCAAGAGATGCTCAAATCAAATGTGTAACCCTGTCAAGAGATGCTCATATCGTGTAACCCTGTCAAGAGATGCTCAAATCAAATGTGTACTGCGTAAAGAGTCACTCAAATCAAATGTATACCCTGTCAGGCTGTCAAAAGGCACCCTTTTTCATATTTTGTTCAATTTCAGTTTACCCGACATCTTGCCATAGCTAAAGATCCTTACAACTTTGTCAATATATTAAAAAAATATTCAAGAAAAGTTTACTGACTAACGCCAAACTCCTGTCTGTCTTCTACCTAATGAAATATCATGGGTTTTGGGAAGAAAGGTCGAAATGACATATCCCCCTTTTAACACAACTAGAAACTTGTCTCATGGTTATTTTAGTCAAGAAGATTTTCCCTGTGCCGTGTGTTTTAGTGTTAATAATTTATTTCAAGACCTTTCAGAGGGAGTAAGTTGTTTTTTCACTTGATCGCTGTATGTAGGAGAGTTGCCAGGTACTCATCGAAGGTCGGGGTTTCCTGAGGTCAATCAGACCGGTTTCGTTCCCTACTAAACCTGGCAACATCGCCATAGAAACGGAACAATCTTGAGAGTGACGTTAAGCACCAATCAATCAATCAATCAATGCAGAAGGACTATTCAAATTCTGTTAGAACTTGATTGAAGACCAATTAGTCCTGGTCTAAATTTGGGCCTAAATATTAGGACAGAAAATAAATATTTCTTAACAGCACTGATTATAATTAAATATTGCACGTACCTGAATCTGGTCGATATGAGTAGAGAGACAGTGAATTACCTGACCAAGGTCTGAAAACATTAAAACCAACCAGTATATAAAGAAATCAACAGCAAGTTGTCTATAAATAAATGTATATGATATTTATTTTTTCAATTAGACACCCACTAGTTTGCTGAATTAATACATTTTATCAGCAATTAGCTCAGTTAAACTATGGGAGTCCAGGATCGTTAGACCAAAGGAGAAAATTAAACAATTCACAGTTATTCCGCAGTTCATTGTACAAATATTAAAAGATGTGGATAGTTTAAGGTCTACTGTAATCATGATGATTTACCTGTTTTTGCGGACAGGGGCACTGGCGGGACGTCTGCGTATTTTTCGTTGTGGGTCTTCTCTGGGTGTGGCTGGGTCCCATAGGTTAGTGTCAGCTATAAACTTGGCATCTATTTTGGGCTTACTTCTAGTCCCCGACTGAATTGTAGATCTTACTTGGGCAGATCTTGGCCTTCTACCTCTTCTCACTGAGCCACCATTTGGGGCAACACGCATTAAATATGGAGAGGGATCTTTACTGTGAAAATACAAAAGGAAGCAAGCCAATTGTTAAGTCAGTGTATATAACGATAACTTATCGAGGTTCTTTACTGTAAAGATACAAAAGGACGGAAGCCAATGTTAAGTCAGTGTAAATAACGATAACTTATCGAGGAGGATCTTAACTGTAAAGATACAAAAGGAAGGAAGCCAATGTTAAGTCAGTGTATATAACGATAACTTATCGAGGAGGATCTTAACTGTAAAGATACAAAAGGAAGGAAGCCAACGTTAAGTCAGTGTATATAACGATAACTTATCGAGGAGGATCTTAACTGTAAAGATACAAAAGGAAGGAAGCCAATGTTAAGTGTAAATAATGATAACTTCAGCTTATTATCTTACACAACCTCCCATAAGCTCTATGTAAACAATTCTGAAAAATAAGTTTAAGCAGTCACTTACAGTTTTTCTTTTACTCTAACATGCAGGTATTCATTACAGTTTTAATAAGAGAAAAAACAAAATTGGTAACTTACTCCCTTTTGGGTTGAGATTCTGTTTTAGTTCTCCTCAACTCCTCGAGGTATTGAGCTACTAAGAGGTCTTCATACGAGACCATGTCAGAAGCCGCTCTGTTATATCTGAAGGTGACATCTTGTGAGTTATGTGATCTTACTGCTTGTGGTGGACGACCAATAACTGGCTTCTCAGATGATGTCATCATGGGAAACACCTGAAAGAAAAGCTAATAGGTTAATGAAGTTAATGATTCATTGCAAGGGGGTGGTGGCATGGCCATTCTTAGACATTGGTTAAATTTCCTCTTTCTTACTATTCCTGTATGGATCTGTGCCATTTCTTTTTACAGTGTGGCAAAACAGGAATAAATCATTATTCAACTGTCAAATAATTCAACCCTATTCTAGGGATAAGTAATTTGCAGTTTGCTTTTTTTAGCTAACTCCTTCACTGTTCGCTTCAATGTATTTTCTTCATAGAAATTCTTCCATATAAAAGACATTAAATTCCTCACTTGTTTGTTTACTCGCTTAAATGTATTGCTGAAATTTAGGTTGATGACAGGGCACGATATTTTATGTATTTTGATGCGACTCACTTGAAGCATCCTAATCTGAGAGCAAATGATGATTGTCGCCGTGTACACGCTGTTATATACTTATGTGTAGGAAAACAGAGGTTTCTCTGTCAAAATAAGTATGTTACTGTGTGTAGAATTTGTTTCATTATACTTTTCGAAGAATGGAATAGTTAATCTTACATGAAAATAAAATTGTATAAATCAAAAATTTGTGGCTCTTTTGGATACTCGTGCTGGCAACTTTTTGCACTTAAATGGTGTTTGGGGATGAGGCCAAGTTTAGGTAAATTTGTTTACAAATCAAATCGCTCAATTTGTCACAGAAATTATCTGATAAATAGAATTATTGTTATCATCCCATGGATGGATATAAATATCTTGCATTCTTACTCTTGGCATTGCCAATAACGAATATATGCACTAGATGAAATATAAATTATATTTACAAATAAACAACAAATATCCTATATCTATAGTACATTTGTGACTATTTTTTAAAAAATGTGATGTTCTGCATGTGAATGACCAAATGTTTCTGATAAAAATTTTGTTTACGTAAAATGAACATGGGTAAGACTAAAGGGAAATCAAAGTTGCTTTCACAATTTAAGCTGTTCAGACAGTAAAGAGCTAACAGACCCCTTGAATTGAACATAAATTGATGTGTTGCTAAAGTTTTTGCATGGCTTCATATTTTGTTCTAGAAATGTTTTCTATAATTTTAAAATTAATACTACTATAAAGGTTCATGAAAGTTTCGCCTTGCTTTAAAGATTACCCCATTTTTTAAAAAAAACTTGAATCACTTCAATATGTCTAAAAATCTATCTACGTATGAATATTATATAAATTATAATTCGGTACTATATAATATAGATGGATTGGTCTATCCTAATCACAAACACTAGTATTAATAAATATTATTAATTATTATAGTTTATACAATCATACGCGATCTGCTTCTCGGTTAACTCACCGTTACTAACAGACACTAGTATTAATTATTATAGTTTATACAATCATTCACGATCTGCTTCCCGGTTAACTCACCATTATTTGACTAACGGTCAACTTGAGTAGCTAAACTGATAGCTAAGTATAATTTATTTTCATAAAATTAAAAATACATGTAAATCACACTGTGAGTGTGACTGACTTTAACTGTTTTAGACATAATATTAAACGCTGTGGTTATTCGTTCGATACCAGATCCCGATGTGAATTCGCTATTCGTCCGACGTACATACAGTCTCCATGTTAGATGTGACAGACATGCGAATTCCATCTGCCATCACGATATGGGGAAAGAAAACCCTGTAACAACTGTTATTAGAGGCCAAAATATGTTTTTGCAAAGAGGCTAATATTTTTTCGAATAGCTATTCAAAGGATTATGGACAGTCTAACTCCGGGATCTGGTGTCGGACGAATAACCACGGCATATATTATATTTATAATTAAATTCTAGTCAAAGGTTTGAAATTGGATTGAGAACTTGAGTAATAATGTCTTCATTCCGATATTTTCTCGATTTCAAGCTGAACCAGCTCATCTTCACAAAAGCGTATGAAAATTTGGAGAACATAGTCAAAGAAAAGTAGGTACTTCACATGGAAACGGGCACCTGCACTGTGCAATGCAAAGCCTGGTAACTTAGTTTGTGTAATAAACAGGTTTTAATTTGAAGCTGACAGTATATGCGAAAGAAAAATGTATCCCTACCTAATACGGTCCTGTGCTATTGCTTAAGTTTCAAACACAAATGAAGTGGAAAAAAAGAATAAATAACATAAAATATTGAAGAATGATGTTTCATCGACCCACTTTGAAATCCCGAAAATTCTCCATCTTGAAATATTTTGATTGATCACCATGGAGATGACGTCATGGGATTTGAGCTGAATAGATTTTCACCAATATGCATGATATTAATAAGGGCTAAATATATTTTATTAAAAAACTCAATGTTTTTGCTGAGAGGAGTAAAAATATTTACATATATTTACAAAATTAATATAAGTCACGTGATGAGCAAGTGGGTGTCGCTTTGCCTTGCAAATGGCGGATATGTTCGATGTAGGAAACACCTCCTTACATTGAAGACGCCTGAAAGGCAGTTCACAAATTATTTCTTTGATAGAATTCACCAAACGTCAGGTATGAAGTAAGGTCAAATCGATGTGGTCGCTGTGTGTGTGTATTTTTGTTAAATTAGACTCAGTTTCTGTAATATTATAGATTGTAGCCGGCCTGTAGTAGGCTGTACCACCACGGCACCATACCCACTGCCAGTTGAACTTGAACCATATATACATACACCCGGCGTTCTGGATGCAGTTCCACCTATGGTAAAATGATTGGACTTATATTGGTCATGTGATTCACTATGCCAATGACTTTTACATGAACGTTGTAACATATTAGAAATGAGCTTCTCAGTGATCAGTTTAAATTAATGGCACAGGATATAGAATAGGTCCGTCACTTTGAAAACTTCTTCTGTCAATAAAAAATGGTCGGTCCTCGTAAATATGTTATAATCGTCAGGGGGGGCAAGCCCCGCTACAACCCCCCAAGTTATCTTTTTCTTTATGAATTTTTATGACGAACATAAATTAAAAAAGAAATAACCCTGAAGACTGAAGTCACAGTAAAAAAAAGGGCGATACGGTTCATGTAGAGCCCTATCGCCGTATCGTCTGTAAGTGTAAGATTGAAGTTGAACACTGACGGAGAGACTTGTATTTAGACAAGCTCGTACATTGTCCTGTCTCATGCATTAAACGAAGCAAAGATGGCGAGGCGAATGTTTGTGTGTAGAGTGAAATCTGCGAATTTATTAAATGTGAGCGATTTTTGTGCCAGTAAAGACTGATTTTCCGATTATGGAGTTCCCTAAGGTATTATACAGAATATTTGAAAGGAAAGTAGGTGTTTTACTATAAGTTCCATGTGAAGGACCTATTCTATATTCGCACCAATTAATGTTTAGTTCGAAGAATCCGCTTTTATGTATGTAGTTCAATTTTACCGAACTTATGCGTTGTGGTTATATTACATATACCAACGTTCAGTATACGATTTTTTAAATGCGGGGTGGTAATTTCCGAAGACCTTCACATGAAAATTACTAGCCATGAAAGTATTATTGGAACTGCTCGGTATGGACTATTCCTACCCCAGACTTCTTTAGAACTCATAAAAGATTACTCTAGTCCTCTTCCATTACATGTAGCTTTTCCAAAAGTCGTTTTTCTGTTTAACATGTACTGTTTGACTCAGTTCGAATGTCAATCAGAATGGCGGCTGAGTCTGGGAGAAATGGCAGTTAGTTGTTGTTCAAGACCGCATTGATAATATAAGGGGGGTATTATCAATGGTTTAAGGGGGGGGGGGGCATAATCTATATATAATATATAATATGGGAAGTTAGGATATGTTGGGGTGTTTTTTTTACCAACACTCAAGACAGTGCAAATTAACTTATTTTCAATCGGAATAATAACCTGAGCTCTCCCGGGGACCTTCTTATCGATGTTACATGTACCTATATTCCAATTGATTAAACTTAAAGGCTTTGAAGGTTCTCGTTAAATTGCCGAAAAGTCAACATGTGTACACCTACTACAACACCTCACAAGTACGAAGTTATTAGCTGCACACAAGTTCTGGTGGTGCATGTGTAGCACATCTGCCACATCTGACATTTTTCCGTTTTAGGATGACGTGATGTTGGTGTAGCTATTTTTAGATCAATACTGACGTATTTTTACCGCTCTCTAATGTATAATGGTAGATTTAGGTCCAAAAAAACATGGCAACAAACTTGAAGTGGGAAGATTGTCTCCAAATATATAGGTCAGTATGCAACCGCGCGCCATTGCTTAGCCAGCCATTGGCTAAATTGCATCACATGACTACTCTATAACGCACTTATATTTTTATTCAACAATAATTGCATAAAACTAATGAAAAAATGGTGCCGGCCTTGTGAATGGCCTATGGAGCTTATTCTCTATTGTAACGCCACCTTCAAATTTCAATTATTCACTTACGAGGGGATAAAATATACATTGGACAGTTGTTTAGGGCTAAATGAACTCTACTCTTTCCATCTTAACTAGTCTAAAGCTTAGATTTTCTTTCCCTTTAATAACATAGCCATTGCACACTGTTGTAAGTCATTCATTTTGCATGTCCCGATGGTGAGGCGCTGTAGTAGGAAGGCAGAGGTTGATTTTAGCATTTAGTGAAATGTTTCAACAGTTATATTTTATTTGAACTTTCCATACAGATTTTAAAATGGTACAATTTTTGGTAGATGAATTCTAAGATGGTAAGATACCATATTTTGTCCAAATTTTACAGGGATTCATTAGCCTTGACCAGCCCTTGAAATTCGACCCTTAGGCAGAAGTCTGTTATGTGAACAGTACATGTACACATTAAACATTCTTCCCCATGTCATCTTCGTTAAAAATGAATAGATAGGCCCACACAAGTACCATACTCTGCTTTGTTAAAACTATTTCAAAGTTGCAAGCTGCAACTTCAGCAAGCTTTTTCAGTGCAAATGATCACACAAAATATGCAGGTCAGGTCAATTTTAATTATCCATAGATTGTTTATAAAACTTATACCAAACTATTCTTTCCAACATAATATCAACATTAGGGACTCTGTAAAAGGTTTACCATAGATTTCTAATTCAAACAAATATGTATTTATACATTACTTCAGTGATATTGTGTCAACAAACAGCAGGTCGAGCAGCGAGTCAGAAAATTATAGATTTACTGAACTCCTCTGTATTTTATTTTTGAACACTAAAACACATGGGCAAAGGGAAAATCTTCTTGTCTAAAATATCCATGGAGACTTATTTAATAAGTTTCTTATTGTGTTAAAAGGCGGCATATCATTTAGACCTTCATACCCAATCATAAGTTATTATAATAAACCACAACCCATGATATTTCATCAGGTTGACGGTGACCACAGGCCGGAGTTGGGCCTTTGTCAGTAGAATTTGCTGGAAAAGATAATTTGGCAACAAATCCACTGTATTTTAGGCATGGGCTTAATTTGTTTTCCTGTATTTTGTCTGAACGTAAATTATTATGTTTATTCTTTTCATTTACTGTACTAAAATTGTTGCCTCTCATTACTTAATTTGCTGCACTACGTGTGTTCTCATGACATAGGGAATCAAAATAAGGAATCCGAGACAATCTCATTAAAAGATATAAACATGTACATGTAAATTCAAGTTGTAACTGTAAATTGACAAAATGTTTATTTAAAAAACCTAATATTGAAACAAAACAAGCTTTCAGTATAGTCCATGGGTGTTTTGAAAAAACTTAAGCTGCCAAATAGAGACAAAATTTAATTGAAACAGAATTAGCTACATGTAATTGTCCAGGGACTGATCCAGGGAAAATTTGGGCATACCATTTCGGTTCAAAATGTTCCAACAATAAGACAAAAACAACATCTCTGGCCCAAAATTCAACATTAAATGCTATTTTGACGTTAAAATCTGTTGGTTTTAAGAATTTGGGCGGATTTTTTGCTTGTGAGTTTGGGCGCCCATACCTGTATACAGGTATCAAAATGTCTCTGGATCAGTCTATGTTGTCCGTTAATGGTTATATTTGTTGAGAAGTATAAAATAACAGCTTTCCTCTGTAACCAGTTTGTGAAAGATTTGCCAGGTATTCACTGAAGGTTTGGAATTTCCTTTGGTCAAAGAGCCTCGTTAAGTGGTTTCCTCCCCCTCTTAACCTGGCAACACTCTAAAGTAAATAATCTTGATTGCGACATGATACATCAATCTGATATACCAATCTTCTAGAGGTATAATAAGGTAGTGTTTTACTTTATGAGCGATGCAAACTCTCAAATTTACTCCTACATCTAGGCTATTTGAATTGTGTCCTTCATGAGTACACATCTCTGATTTATTATGCAAGTAAATGGCTTTCTCAATTTTTTTTATTTCCATGTCAATATTTTAGTTTTTTTTAAAGTACTTTAAACGCTCAACTTTTCTAGACAAATCCAATGACAACAGTCTAACATGACGAACTTTGACAGAATGAGTACTCACTTTTTACTAGCATGTAAATGATGTTACAATTACAGCTAACATCTCACTGTTTTTCCTTGATTTACTATGACTAAAATCAAGTCGTATGACCGAAATGTCGAACAAAGTATCCATAAATGGATGCACTGGCCAGATGGAATGTGTAACTGGTTTGAAAGATACTCTCAACAGAATCCATTTTATCTCTGATTTTCTCCCAATTTAAGGAAGGTATCATCCTCCAAAAACCTTTTATATGTATGGCTGCATTTCACATTTATGAAACATTTATCTTTACAACTTGAAAAAATTAGGGGAAAGCAAACACAATAAACATTTTAATATCCAATCTTTTACAGAAATCCAAATAACCATTGGATGTGATCAGGGGGAGATAATTGTGTGGGGTTTTTTGTCTAGAGTTCCATCCCTTCAAGCAGGGAAGATATTTGTTAGTGACTAATTTGATTTTAAAGAAAAGAAAATCTAACCAAAGGTGAACATTCACTTAATATGCCAACTTAAAAGCTTTTGGTAGAAGTATGCTGTTTACTCCTACGAATTTTGAGAGATTTTTAAAATCCGCATAACCAGTAAAAGTCATAAAAGAAGTAGAATGTTCAACCCAACGGTGACTCGTACAATAAATATTCATTTTGGTTGAAGGTTCATATAATAACCTGATAATATACAGAAATTATGCACAAAAATAAATCTGGGTGGAGGCAGGTACAGGCTGAGATAAATTCGACAGCATGGATTTAACCTTGTAAATCAGTCACATACCGGTATCTTGATTTGACTTTTAACCAAATGTTCGAAGGATGCTCTTGACAGATATTATTATACAGTATTAGATTTTGTATTCCATTCCAAGTACAGTGAGCCCTGTCAATATGGCAATAGACATTGCTGGTGTGATAAACCCCTTACCCCAGCTAAAACATTCACCTCAGACAATCTGAACTTGGATATGTTGTTAGTATATGATTGCATACAATTCTATTTGCTGTCAGAAACTTTCTGGTCCAAAACCTTTTTTGGGGGGGTTCTAGTGAAAACATGGCCAGTACATCTATCTGTTCAGAATACATTTTACAGGTAAAGACTACATATGTTATGGTCAATTATTCACAAACTTTTTGTAAGTACAGTCTATGTATCCTAAATTGAGATGAATTAAATGGCCTTAGTAAACAGATGTAAATTTACTACAGAATCTGTTCATTGATTGTAGGTAAAGTAACAGATTGAAAATGCCAGCTGTCAAGGGCGATGGAATGCGAGGCCTAGCGGTCTTCATTTCGGACATCAGAAATTGTAAGTATCAATTTAGTTTTAAGTCCCATTATCTCATTCTGGTACCTGTATGGGGGTGTGGAGAGAAGAGTTTTGTAAATTGCTACTCAATTTACTCTAAAGGGGCCCTTAGGTTAATTGTGCAGACCTACACTGTAGGCTAGCAATCCCAAAATCACACAAGCAATCCTTTAGTTTTGCACATGAAGCATGCCAGGAAGGATGTGTAAATTAGTGTTGTTGTTCTAACAGCCTCCAATGCTTTGCTCACAAATCATCCAAAAGGGAAAGGAGTTTTTTTGAATATTAACAGGTTCTTATTCCTGTGTAAACTATATAAGGACATGGTGTCTTTTAATAATCGTATGTTAATTAATTTATCATGCTTTTTTCTCCTACTCTCTCCTATTTATATTCTCCTGCTGATAAAAGGGAATAAATGGAGGTATGTTATGGGCAACCGGGATTTGGTCATGAAAGGAACACATGCATCAAACTTACATGTAGTCCATTTTGAACTTAAAAAACCTCTGTAACAAATGTGCACAGCTCGTTAACATGAAACTGTACAGGCCTGGATGTGTTACAACAACAATCATTCTGCTGTAGGCAATACTTTACAATACTCAATGTGGTACAAGTTTACACCAAGTATTCTTTGTGAGGACGTCAGATATGTCAGTCAATTCGTAAAAAAGTACAATATTCGTACAATATCTGTACATGTAGTTCTCAATTTCTTTACCATACAAAAAAGTTAAAAGCACACTTGCCGCCGTAGCCTGTTTAAATTTGCTAAGAAAACCAATTTACATGAGCTTACAACGACTAATACCACTAAACTTAAACATACATGTAGGACACATAAAACATGTCTAGTTAGCTTTAGAATGTAGAAATGGGGTGAAAAACAAACGAAGAATCGAAGCCTGATTACAACAACAACGATCAGTGTCGGTCAACTTTCGTGTTGGATTACCCTCCTTTCAGGCCTTTGTATCCGTGGTTTACACTCAAACAATTATCAGCAGGCTTTTCCAGTCGCTGTTAACCGATCGTCAGTCTGTATTTCTCAGATAAATAGGCCTACGTAAAATTACACTGTGCCGTTAGTTAACTCACTCGACTGAAACATAAAATCGCCAATAGGGGGCAGTTCGGTTTGTTTACGTTCCTGGTACCTAACAATTCAAATTTTCAAATTTAAAATACAAAGTGACGTCCAAACTTTTAAATTTTGGTAAAAATAGAAAGTTCCTAACTTATATTGTCTGGGAAAAATACAGAAAACGGTCTTTCTTTTTTAATGTAAACAATATTCCTGATTTTCGCGGCAAGTGTGCCTTTAAGTTTTGTGCCTTGTAAATTTAAATTACCTGTGTCTAAGAGAATGCAATAGTCATGATAGGCGGTGACTTCAGTTAATTGTCGGTAAACAGTTACTTGTTGAGTGATTTGTTTTGGAAGTGAGGATATAAAGATGAAATCTCATGAGGTTTGTTGTAACGACTCAAGCCTCTGGTAATGATATGAAACAAGCATAAAGACTGTTTAATTTTGACTGCTTCACTTTAGGCAGCTATATTAACGTGTGAAATTTAGGTTTCAGGACACAACGTTTTAGACACTTCCACTTGAAATGTTTTTTTCCTGTATAGCATAAAATCTTGCATGGCATAGAGTTTCAAGAATATCTGCTCCTAATGTGTGCCTTTGCAGACTTGAGTTCTTGTAATGTTTGGGTGGTTGTTTATTTCTACTCCTCTGTATTGAACAAGTATTGAGAGTCTTATTCTGACTATGAGAGATATTGATTTTTCCCTAACTGCTATTATGAGGGTTGCTTAGTGGGACAATTTATTTCGCTCACCATATACACCCAAGCAAAGCCTTTCTTCATCTAGAAATCTCCCCTCGTCGCCCCTCTTTGTATAATGTAAAAATAATGTTTTATCATATACAGATCACTGATTTCTAGAAAACATAAGAATAATTTTTGGCATCACTATAATACACTTTGTTATTACGGTCAGCAGTCAGACAACAGACACTGCCTAAATCCCCACAGCGATATCCCTGGCTACTTGAACACATGTTATTCAGTAATATCGCTTGTTTAAGGAACGTCAGTTTAAAAATAATGGCAAGTTACGAAATTAGTAAACTCTTACACAGAATATATTCATGCACATTTTAGTCTGAAGCTGTAAGTTTTTATTGCCATATCATAACATTTTTCTGTTAATGCAAGCCGTGACAGCTTGATGTGTCCATTCTAACTTTGACAAAATTGGAAGTTTCCAGTGAATTGCACGTACTTTGTTGTGGTTTTCCATCGACTGTCAAAAATATACATTTAAAGCGTTACTTATCAGGGTTCGAAACGCACCCAATTTTTATACGCCCGACTTAAAAAAAGTCGGTCGTATTATGGTATCACCAGCGCCGGCCGTCCGTCAATGTGTACCTGATGTTTAATATATATATATTAATATATATCAATGCTTTTTTTTGGTACACTTGGTCCAGAGTAATACTGGAAGCCAATTAAAATATATACATTCTGAGACTGTTTTCTTGGATAGTTTAATGTGCGCTTTAGTAACAAAAAAGACAATTTTCATAGCTTTATTACCCATCTGGTATTTATCAGAGTGGCTGTTTAAATAGAGATAAGGGGACAATGACATCCACTGGACAAACAAGGTTTGTATAAATGTATTTACACACCTGTTAAAATTCAAGAATTGTAAGCTTCCCAATTATGGAAACAGACACAATATTTCAGTTTTGCAATTAAAATGTGATTGAAATTACCTGAACAGATAATATATGTGTACTATAACGTACTGGTATTTAGTTGCAGCTTCATCAAATTCAGAAAAGAAAAACTTCTAATGTGAACAAGAAATTCGAATTGATGAAATTAAAACAAATGTTATATTAAATGTGAAGTTGTTAATCGTAGCGGTTCAACTTTGCCACGGCGGGCGTATGTTGAGTTTACTAAAACTCTTGTTTATTGGTCTTGTTTATTGGTGCACCCAAAAATAGAGAAAAGAGTAAAAATGGGTGCACATGTGCATCCCGTATAAAATAACTCTACTGTATTTTCAAGTGCATGCTGTGTAAATCAGACAGCCTGAGCGGCCTGAAGGCTGAGTGGGTATTTAACAACAATTGGTAAAAGTAGCTTTTATGGAAAAAATGTTTGTGGGTGAGACTTAACGTTCATATAGATTTTAGGATCAATCTGTCTGACAGTCCGTAAACAAACAGCAGAAAATGCACCATACAGGCATCCACAACAGACTTCTACTGCACACCTAACTATGGTCCATTTTCGGTCAGTAAACAAAGCTGACAAAGGATTCCCCAATTAAAACTCACTATTCAGCTAGGAAAGTTACCAATGGCCATCTGGAAACCTCATTTGTATAAAAACAACAGTCGAATAGCACACAATTTAATGATCTTTCATTCTTTGTTCCGGGCTTGTCTCTTAAAATTAGTTGAACTTGTACGTGCACTCATCAACTGTTAAAAAAGAAAGACCCATAAGAATGTGTAAATCCAGCTTCTCCGCTAATTAAGGCAGTTTGATTTGAGTTAGTAAATGATGAAGGCTTCCATCTTTGGCTGAGACTTCACATCTCATCTACTTGAACAAGATGGTGACCATGATAACTAACACTACTTAAACCAATTGACATTTACTAATAGGCATTGTCTGTCCTTTCACAAGTGGGGCCTCGATGGCTCAGTAAAAAGACTGATAGACCCTGAGTCTGACATAAGCCATCCATTAAAGCTGAACGGATTGGAATCCCACTTAGACGAAATTAAAATGGAAAAAATTTTGAGTGGATTTTCCCCTGGATTGGCATATGGATATTTAAATGTGGAAAAGTTGCCAGTTTCATGACCTCCCCTCCCAAAAGCTGGGAATGCCACCACCATATTAGTAAATAATCTGGAGTGCAGTGTAAAACAACAATCTCCAATTTTAGTAGTGAACCTTAAAGACTATCAGAGCTAATTGATTACCATCTAAAACCTATAGCAAATCAGCATGCTAGCTTTAACAAAAATACTGATGATTTGTTGCCAAATTATCTGTTCCAGAAAATTCTACTGACTAAGGCCAAACTGATGCCTGTCATCAACCTTATGACATATCATGGGTTTTAGTTTATTATAACAACTTATGATTGGGTGTAAAGGTGGAAATGGTATACCCCTTTTTAACACAAATCTCTCCATGGTTATTTTAGACAAGAAGATTTTCCCTGTGCCTGTGTGTTTTAGTGTTCATAAATATATAATTGCTTAGTTGAAAGAAATTTGGTTTTGTTAAGTTAATTGGGAAGTTTTCAAGTGGTACTCTTCAACGTTTCCTCCCCACACATTCCTACAGACTTGTGATTTGACTATTGATAGCTATAGAGTTTTATTGTGTATAAAGCTAAATTTAATTTTCTTTTCTTGTAGGCAAAAGTAAAGAGGCCGAAGTGAAAAGAATTAACAAGGAACTGGCTAACATTCGCTCTAAGTTTAAAGGTAACTGATGATACTGCAGTCAAAGAGGGTTAGGTTCAAAGAAGAGTAGAAGAATTTCTGCTATTTTTAATGAAAGTGTAATCCTAAAAATAATAAGAATACTGTTATACCCACTTTCTGATTGATTGATTGATTGTTTGGTGTTTTTACGCCGCGCTCAAGATTATTTCACTTATATGGCGGCGTTACCAGTTTTATTGTGGGAGGAAACCGGGCTCTGTGCCCCGGAGGAAACCCACGACCTTCCGCTGGTAACTGGCAACCATCCCACATAGGTCGTTCGAGTGAAAACCCAGTCAGAAAATTTTCCCACTTTCTGAAAGACACTCTAAAATGAGACTAGATGTCTTGTATATGTTATTTTATGATAGACATACAGTGACTAGGTTCACTTTTACCAAAACATCTTTCAGGAAAAGTCCCAGTTATGACAGTCATTAAAATAGAGACAAATCAACTACATGTAGCCCTTTTCTGGTGTTTTGTGTGTGTGTCATGTTGTCTTGGTTGTATTTTAGGTGACAAGACATTAGATGGCTATCAAAAAAAGAAGTATGTGTGTAAACTGCTGTTTATCTTTTTACTTGGCCATGATATTGACTTTGGTCACATGGAGGCTGTCAATCTCCTCAGTTCCAATAAATACACAGAGAAACAGATAGTAAGTCAACTATCAATTACACTTTTCTTTACTATTTAGTCAAGAAGCAGTCCTGATCAGTGACTCTGGCCTTTGACCCCATATCCAGGGCACTGGTGCCTTTTGACCCAGGTCCCTTAAACAGTGCACACTCTCATTTAGTCAGAAAAGTCTTGACTTTTCTTCTCTTCCTCATATGAAGTATTTTGGGATTCAGGAAAAAATGAAAGACAGCAAACATTTTAGATGTGCCAACAGTACTCGATATAGCAAAAGTTAAATTTCCAAAGAACTTTTTTGGGACAATTTGAGCCGAAATGGAGTATCAAAGTTGAGTGCCTGGTAAAGCTTTTATAAGAACCCATGCATTATCTGAACTGCAGTTATTTGGAGTGTCAATTATAGTCCAAAAAGTAAACAGTAAATTTATTTTCTGATTTGAAATTGAGCAACCATTAAAAATTTGAAAATCTATTGCTTATAATGTTATCATGAAAGAATGCATGGCAACCCGAATCTGTAAGACCGTCACTGAAGTAATTGAATTTTTTTACTCATTTTTTATTTACTTTGTTTCAGGGTTATTTGTTTATTTCTGTGCTTGTTGGAGCTAGCAGTGAATTAATGAGATTAGTCATTCAATGTATTAAGAATGACTTGGTCAGTCGTAACCCAGTACATGTTAACTTGGCCCTTCAGTGTGTGGCTAATATTGGCAGTAATGAGATGGCTGATGGACTGGGACTGGAGATACCAAAACTTCTTGTGTCAGGGTGAGTTATTTACTATTGATCTCAATCCATTTGTTCATCCTCTTTACTTACCAGTCTAAATACTTGTTATGAGATAAGGCAATGTTCTCAATGTGTAACCTCATACGCTCTGATAACAAAGACATCAGCATTTTTAAATGTTGCTGACGTCATGGAACACATCATCACCTAAACGCATGTGGGGATGTCAGACTGTCCTGTATGCCTTGTATTTTACCTTTAAAACGAACTCATGAATGTAGAATAATACTAATAAAACTTGAAAGGGAAACTGTGACCAAAATAATGGGAACACATAAAACAGCCGTTTGAACTCATTGCTTGCTTGCCAGTTCTTGTGGTATAATATATTTGGGCAGGCCTTAGTTCAGAGTTTTACCTATGGCTTTTCATAGAATGACTGTTTTTATGATCTTGTCTGGTAATGTCATACAGGTAAGGTATCCATGCACACAATTATATTTAGAGAAGTTCAGACACTCCCATTCTATTGACAATCAGAGTTTTAATGGATCGTCTTAATTTGGGCATTGAGGAGTTGCCAGGTACTGTACTTGTCAAAGGTCAAGGGTTACATATGATCAAATAGCCTGGTTACCATCTCATCTAAATCTTACAATGCTCCTATATAGTGAAACAATCTTGACTGAGTGGTATTAAATATCGATCAATCCTGTAAAGTTTGGCAGTTCATGACCGTGGAAAGGATTTATTAACAGGCCTAAAGCTGGTTTGTGTTTATGGACTATATGTATATTTGAAAAACATAAGTAGAAATGAAACAAGTGATGAGGAAATATGCAAATTAGAAAGGTTCATAAAACCATTAAGGTCATCCTTTTATCTATTTACATGAAAGTGTGATGTTTATACATCTGTGTATTTCAGTGATACTATTGATGCTGTAAAACAAAGCTCAGCGTTGACCCTCCTGAGATTACTGAGGACATCCCCAGATATCCTTCCCATGGGAGAATGGACTTCAAGAGTTATTCATCTGCTCAATGACCAACATTTGGTAGGTATATTTAAATGATGTGCACAAATATATTTGGGAATTTTCTAGTCTTTCGTTTTGACTTAGGCCCATTGTAATGGTTTTAAGAATTAAACTATTTTTGGGAAATGAGAAATTTGTATTTGTCGTGAGCCTACATTTTGATTCCATCAAGTATAATATCTTAGTTTGTCAATGTATGATCTGGTCGACATTGATAATAATATCAAGGACGTATTCAATTCTGTCAGATATATGAGCTACTTTATGGTACTTTTGGTTATAGGGCGTTGTGACATCTGCTGCAAGTCTTATTGAAAGTCTTGTGAAGAAGAACCCCGAGGAATATAAGAACTGTGTCTCCCTGGCTGTATCCAGGCTCAGTCGGGTAAGTTTTTACTAACATATTGACATTGTGCTTTAAAGCGCGGTATACACTGAGAGTTTTGCTCCGACGCGACTCGAGTCGGGTTCAGTCGGATCGCGTCGTAGACCAGTATACACTGCACACAACTGAAGTCATTGGGAGACAAGACGTTCGGAACTCTCCAGCAGAAAAAGGTACAAAAAAGATGCTTGTTTGACGTCATGTGACTAGTAAAGTTTCTGATTGGCCTACAGATTCAGACTCTCTACGACGATCGGCGCAAGAGTGGATACACTGTCTAACCAGACCCGATTCTTGATCAAATATCTAGCACGTCCAGATCACTCCAGACTCAACGCAATTGAAGCCGACTGACACCGATTTGCGTCGTGGTCTGGTATACACTACACTTTTTCTCTGCGACGCGACGTGATTTTCCAGTCTGGTCGGGTCGAAGCAAAACACTCAGTGTATGCTGGGCTTAAGATGAACAATGTGCCTACTGTAACATACTGTAACAAGAAAACCTGTGGCCTGTACAAACATTCATACATTTTAGGTGTAAGTTAGTAACTAGCATATATTCTTGGAACTGAATTATATTTGAAAAAATGTAAGGTGAAATGAAACAATCTCTGCTTAAGCTATCTGGTAGTAAAAAAAAAAGTTTGTGGAGAAAATATGCATCTATACAACTCCTGGGACAAAACTTTTATGTTTGTTTATTTTCAGATTGTAACCTCCTCCTACACAGATCTTCAGGATTATACATATTATTTTGTTCCTGCCCCATGGTTGTCTGTCAAACTTCTTCGACTTCTACAAAACTACCCTCCACCAGGTACACATTCACACTTGCTGCATATTTCAATACACCTAATAATCAACCTAATATTGTGTGTACATGATGTTCCTGTTAGCACAAGAGCATGGTCAAGTATTAGGTGCTGGGTGTTTCACCAAACTATTCTAATTTCCCTTCTTTCTTTTGAGGAATAGAATTAACTAAGGCAAACTCATCTCTAATTAAACTGTACTTGTGAACGGATGTTAGAAAAATGTTTCCTTTCAGGTTCCGCTATTTGGCCTACTAGAGATGTATTTTATTTCTCTCTTGATTTGCTAAAAACAAAGAAAAGTTAAACAGACTGCTGAGAAAAAGTTGATAAAATTTTATCTTTGGATTCCCTGTGTGATAAACTTGTGCATCGTAAAACCTGTTTTAGGTGCCTTTGCTGTAAACAATTGCCATTACTTATTAACTGCAGAATGTTTGGTCAGCTCTATTCTTAGGCAACTTGACATTTATGTGCCTCTCATCAACCGTCTTTGTCAAGGTCATGTGATCTGTAAAATTGACCAATACGGTCAGACACAGTATCAGTTCTGTTCACTAATCTATGCTATTGTGTTTCTGATATATATACAATACTGTTACAGAGGACCCAGCTGTCCGTGCACGGCTTACAGAATGCCTGGAAACTATCCTAAATAAAGCACAAGAACCTCCTAAATCTAAGAAGGTCCAACACTCAAATGCCAAAAATGCTGTGTTGTTTGAAGCAATCAATCTGATCATTCATATGGACAGTGACCCCAACCTTCTAGTCAGAGCATGTAATCAGCTGGGACAGTTCTTGCAACACCGTGAAACAAATCTAAGGTTAGTCACTCGTTTTACAAGTGAGTTTCCTCCGAGCATAGAGCCCGGTTTCCTCCCATAATAAAACTGGCAACGCTGCCATATAAGTGAAATAGTCTTGAGCGCTGCGTAAAACACCAAACAATCAATCAATCAACCAATGTGTTTGGTGTTTGTCAGGTTATTTCCTTCACATGAATGTGTTTTATTTACACAATTTAAGGATTTATTACAATATCTATCATAGGGTTAGTGCCTGTACAATATCTATCACTGGGATAGGGCCTGTACAGTATCTATCAGTGGGTTAGGGCCTGTGTATTATTCTGATACAGGAATTATCTATAACATTAGCCAATATTACACATTGATCTTTGAAGTCCACTTCAGACTAACATGTTTATATTGAATCCATCAAACTAACAAATTTCAGAATATTTCCAAAATAAATATCAACATTGTGTAGAAAGGCTGTTCAGTGCTTTCTACTGAGGTCCACGTATGTGTTATTGAATGATCTTGTTGGTCGTTCACAGAAGTCCATAGAAGTCCCAAATTTACGACCCGAAACTGAAAAATTGAGTTTTTTAGAAGAAGGAATTGAGTTTTTAAAAAAATTATCGACCATTTTAGAGTTCAAATTGAGTTAAAACCTATGGGACAGTTCTTGCAACACCGTGAAACAAATCTAAGGTTAGTCACTCGTTTTACAAGTGAGTTTCCTCCGAGCATAGAGCCCGGTTTCCTCCCATAATAAAATTGGCAATGTCACCATATAAGCGAAATAGTCTTGAGCGTAAAACACCAAACAATCAACCAATGTATTTGGTGTTTGTCAGGTCATTACCCTCACATGAATGTTTACATGGGGAATGTGTTTTATTTTGCACAATTTGAGGATTTATTACAATATCCATCACAGGGTTAGGGCCTGACTGTGTATTCTGATACAGGAATTATCTATAACATTAGCCAATATTACACATTGATCTTTGAAGTCCACTTCAGACTAACATGTTTATATTGAATCCATCAAACTAACAAATTTCAGAATATTTCCAAAATAAATATCAACATTGTGTAGAAAGGCTGTTCAGTGCTTTCTACTGAGGTCCACGTATGTGTTATTGAATGATCTTGTTGGTCGTTCACGTGTACCAAGGATTCATAGAAGTCCAAAATTTACGTACCGAAACTGAAAAATTGAGTTTTTTAGAAGAAGGAATTGAGTTTTTTTTAAAAATTACCGACCATTTTAGAGTTCAAATTGAGTTAAAACCTATGTTACAAACCAATGCCAATTTATTTAATTTTTCCTGAAAGTATGCATTCAAAGAAAAAAAATAAGGTTTGACAAAAAACTAATAATATACATGTCATGTCAAACCTAGATCAAAGTTATCCCTATTCTCTTCTTCATGTACAACAATAAAAAAATGCATGTTGATTGCTAAAAATGAAATGAACTATTTGAGGGATATTGTTCAGGGGAGGTAACAAACGTATTATCGTAATTTCATGTTGCAAGACAAAAACAGCTGAATACATATAACAAGGAACGAATTATTACGATTATTGTGGGTAATACTCCCCAAAATATCTCAGTTCATCAAAATCAGCTTATTTTAGAAGTGTTACGGCAATTAAAAGACTTCCAAAGTGCAAAATAAGCCGTGTTGTGGTGACACTGAAAACGAGGCTACATGTTTCTCAGTATCTAAACATGAGAATGACGGCCACAGTCGTTTGACTGCTGTTTTTCCAAAAGGAGTTTTCTCTTGAACTTAGATTTTTGCTTCATAAATAGTCAATATTAATGGAGCATTTATATTCAGTTTTTCACACCCAAGTTGAGTTTTAAAAATTTGATTTTCAGAAGGGAATATTAAACTGAAAATGTTGAGTTTTTTCACACCAAATTCAGTTTAAATCTCAATTTTACGTTCAGAATATCGGTAGGTAAATTGGACGTGTATGAATCCCTGGTGTACTTATACCTGTGTATCATCTATTTCAGGTACTTGGCTTTAGAAAGTATGTGTTTGTTGGCTACATCAGAGTTTTCACATGAAGCTGTAAAGAAACACCAAGAAACAGTTATTACTGCTCTCAAAGTATGAAAGACATTCATTCAGATAATCAATCAGTGCTTTAAAAAATGTTGGTTTTTGTAGGTTATGAAATGTGTGTATCATTTAATAATAAAACTACATACGTATAAAGTTAATATGTAACAAATTTATTTTAACCAAGATTTTTGGGGGGTGAAACTGACTTCAATGTGAAAACTACTTTAGGACCCAATGATATTAGACATGAGGCATAAACTGGACTAGATATTTGAATGTAGATATGTGTTTACCTTCAGACTGAGCGTGATGTGAGTGTAAGACAGAGAGCAGTTGACCTACTTTATGCCATGTGTGATCGAACTAATGCTGAAGAAATTGTCGGAGAAATGTTGGAATATTTAGAGACTGCAGATTATTCAATTAGAGAAGAAATGGTGAGGAAAATGTTTGATATTTTTTTAAAAAGATATAAATCTTCAATAAGAAGAATATTTCTATTTATTAATCCGTATGTTCAAGCAAACATCATTAAGTTTTGGCTGAGGTCAAGAAAAGCTATTGTTTTGTGTTTGGCAGGTGTTAAAAGTAGCTATCTTGGCTGAGAAATATGCTGTAGATTATACCTGGTATGTGGATGTTATACTCAACTTGATCCGAATAGCTGGGGATTATGTTAGTGAGGAGGTGAGTGGTATACCTAGTCCTCATCTCAACCATTATAATGTCAGACAACAAATATATACCTAGTCCTCATCTCAACCATTATAACATCAGACAACAAATATCTACCTAGTCCTCATCTCAATCATTGTAACATCAGACAACAAATATATACCTAGTCCTCATCTCAACCATTATAACGTCAGACAACAAATATATACCTAGTCCTCATCTCAACCATTATAACCTCAGACAACAAATATATACCTAGTCCTCATCTCAACCATTGTAACGTCAGACAACAAATATATACCTAATCCTCATCTCAACCATTAAAACGTTTGACAACAAATATCTACCTAGTCCTCATCTCAACCATTGTAACGTCAGACAACAAATATCTACCTAGTCCTCATCTCAATCATTGTAACGTCAGACAACAAATATCTACCTAGTCCTCATCTCAATCATTGTAACCTCAGACAACAAATATCTACCTAGTCCTCATCTCAACCATTGTAACGTCAGACAACAAATATCTACCTAGTCCTCATCTCAACCATTATAACGCCAGACAACAAATATCTACCTAGTCCTCATCTCAACCATTATAACGTCAGACAACAGATATCTACCTAGTCCTCATCTCAACCATTATAACGCCAGACAACAAATATCTACCTAGTCCTCATCTCAACCATTATAACGCCAGACAACAAATATCTACCTAGTCCTCATCTCAACCATTATAACGCCAGACAACAAATATATACCTAGTCCTCATCTCAATCATTGTAACGTCAGACAACAAATATCTACCCAGTCCTCATCTCAACCATTATAACGCCAGACAACAAATATATACCTAGTCCTCATCTCAACCATTATAACGCCAGACAACAACTATATACCTAGTCCTCATCTCAACCATTATAACGCCAGACAACAGATATCTACCTAGTCCTCATCTCAACCATTATAACGTCAGACAACAAATATCTACCTAGTCCTCATCTCAACCATTATAACGCCAGACAACAGATATCTACCTAGTCCTCATCTCAACCATTATAACGCCAGACAACAAATATATACCTAGTCCTCATCTCAATCATTGTAACGTCAGACAACAAATATCTACCTAGTCCTCATCTCAACCATTGTAACGTCAGACAACAAATATCTACCCATAGATGTGCATCATATAACGCATTTATCACCATCCAGAGCAGCTTAAACTGTATATATACTGGTTTCAAGTGTAATACACTTTTGAATAACTCTTTTCATGGTCTCTGGGACAAGCAAAGTGTATGTCGCCAACACCTATGCTTATGAAACAACATTTTAAATCACGATTGGGTTTCGTCCTGACTGAGTAATTCTGTGACGCACAAAGGCCTTCATGGTAATATCAGCATGTGACACCTGAATCCAATTTATACATGGAAAGCACTTGGAAACAGACTCACATTCTGGGCATTTCGACCAATCAAATGCCAAGACATGTCTTTGTCTCTTGCTAGTTTCCATCCATTATTTCCATAGTTACTCAATTTCCCATAGCATTGAGTCTTAACCAGTCATTTGACTAGTCATATATAATATTATATGATGGCACACAAATGGTAAGGTTTACAAAAGAGGATAAACAGGATATTGTGACATACAGTTCTGTGTTTTGTAGGTATGGTACAGAGTAATACAGATTGTTATCAACAGAGATGATGTCCAGGGTTATGCAGCCAAAACAGTCTTTGAGGTATTGGCCTTTTGTCATAGCGATTACAGACTTCAAGCCGTGTTTCATTTTAATTTTAAGTGGACACGATCCCATCAAAATAATTTTAAACGACAAAAGCTTTACATACATATATTAGATTAATGATTTATAATATGTTGTTTGTAATTACAGGCCCTTCAAGCTCCAGCCTGTCATGAAAACATGGTGAAAGTGGGTGGATATATCCTAGGGGAGTTTGGAAACTTGATTGCTGGAGATCCTAGATCCAGGTACATGACGTTTTACTTCTTAAAATAGCCAACATTTTATCCATTTAATTTCCAAGTTAGGCCAACTTTAAGAAAAAGGTTGTTGCAGGTGACACATCTACTCAACAAAATCAAGCCCAATCAATTCTTTTTTCCTTTTATTTCATCATTTTAGTCTTTATTAATGAGGAAAGTCTGCAACTGTGCTAACACAACAGGTGTGCTTCTGTTACCCACAACCAGAACATTATAGTTAATACCATTTAAGATGAAATCAATCGGTGCAATCTAATATAATCTTTTGTTTTTATTGAAAGTCCATCAGTGCAATTTCAACTGTTGAATTCCAAGTTTCATCTTTGTGGTCCCTCCACAAGAGGACAACTTTTGTCAACATATATCAAATTTATCAACCTTTTCCCAGAGATTAAGCAACAAATACAAGAGGTAAGTTTGTTCTTATAACTGTTTCTTGTCATCATCTTCTTTTTTTAATACCAATTTGTCTGTAAGCTATCAAACTAAGGTAGTATTTAGTATTCAGTAATAGGATTGAATTTAAAATGGAAGTTACTTTGAAGTTGTATGGGACCTTTTTGTACATCTGCATGTAGCTGAAATTGTTTTAGTTCAAATGAAAGAAATGGATAATCTTCATGTGCAGAGTTTTGACCATTTTGACTTTATTTTACAGCAAGTTTTCCGTAGTGACAATCAACTGAGAAACTCTGATGTAGAACTACAACAAAGGGCTATTGAATATCTCCAATTGAGTACAGTCGCATCGGCAGACGTTCTCGTAAGTTTGTTTTTATGATTAACGGTAAGGGGAAATCCCACTCAAAACTGTTTCAAAAATAAACAAAATTTCAATAATCAGGGGAAATAATCACTCTTATTGTGTCTTAATAAGCACTAAAACTTATTGCTTCTAAAAAAAAAATTAACGATAATTTCAAAATTTGTTTTTATTGTCCACATTTTGGCAGTTCATGGTGAGGTGGTGTTTGCCGTGCCACCCTATGGAAGCCTGGCAGGTTTGGTAAGGCAGACACCACCTCACCTGCTTTATTTCCTGAGTCACTGTTTACTTGTATGAAATGTAATTTCAAGAAAAGGGAAGGTTTCTGAGATACCTTCTCAGTATGGCCATTTCTTGTTAGAGTTTCAATCAGAAGGAATTACTTGTTGATTGTTAACTAAATGATTTTGTAGGTGACAGCATTAGAAAAAATGTGACAGCGATTGTTAACTCATTCGCTACCGCGAGCGACTCAGGCCGCTGCCTGTGCACTAGCCTTCCTCCCCACGAGCCACTAAATCCGCTCTGTCAGCCTGCCTCTCATTTCCCCGGGAGCGGATATACCCGCAAATAACATAACGTACGATTGGGTATAAATAGTGAAAGATAGGGCTTTCCCAAAGTATAATCCAATGAAATTTACTTTTATTAGTGACTTAGGCTTATATTTCCGAACTTTTTATTGGCTAAAACAAATGACGTGAGTGGAAATCCCCAATGTTTAACGAGGTTAAATTAAAAACGCGCGAAGCTGTGTCAGTCACAAAATGGCGGCTACGATAGACAGTGTATAACATGGTGTCGGTCTCTTCATATTCCCATAGATATAACTTACAACTGTGCAAACACTTGCAAACACTTGCCTTTCGACCCTAGGAGAGAGAGCAACATGCATTTTACACACTAAAATAAAAAATCTTGCCCTAATGTTCTGTATATACTATCCTAGTCTAATACCCTGTACTGGCTGTCCATTTGTAGACACTGCGCATGCGCAACCCTTCCTCTTCAACTTCCTCTTTTTCAACTTGCAAGGGATGAAGCAACAGCTAAAATTTACTGAGTATACCTTTTTTACTAAATCCTTCTTTCTAAGTCGTTTTTAGTACGAAATTTATCTGTCCCTAGCGGCTAGATACCTTCCTTTACATTACGGAAGGTTTTCTGGCCACACAAAATGTTCTATTTTTGGATATTTGAGGGGTTTTGGACTCTACCGTTTCAATCCGATTCGGGTACCAACGCTGGTCCAGTTTTCACCACGCCATGTGGTCGTGTTGTGTTGTTCGTCGGCTTCCCAACCCAACCCCTTAAGTACAGCGGGGGAGGCATAATTCAACACCCTTACGGGGTTTGTTTAGCGAGATTGTGTTCCCACATAATATTCTCGTTTTGTTTGTTTTTTTCTAAACTTCTGCTCTCCCGGATTTTAAATCCATATTTTCCATTATGTTTTAGATTGTTGGAAATACTATGGGAACTTGTGTGTGTAGTGGCTGATTATTCGATAGAAGACGTTCTACATCCACCAGGAGATGCAAATCATCTAAGTCGATGTTGAAATATCTCCAGATTCGGCAGATGGGAGTAATCGGGCAAGTCCGAATCTTAAAGCGTTAAAGTCTCCATTGCTAACCTTCTTTCGGGAAGCAAGGCAGTGGAGGGTCCCCGGTCGCTACGACCTGAACAAAGGCAGTTCGACCACGATTGTACGCCCAGGTACACGAGTCGAACTGCCTGACAACTGAAGTGATTTGAGCCTTCGGGCGTCATCCCAACTTCTGGATCTGTCGAACTGCCAGGAGGCTTGATCATACAGCGGTCTCGACCACAAAGGTACGCCATGTACACGAGTCGATCCGCCTGGCAACCAGAGTGGGCGAGTCCTGCGGGCATTACCCCAACTCGGGATCGGTCAAGCCGCCAGGATGCTTAAACATTCGGCAGCCTCGACCACCATTGTACGCCCGGGTCCACAAGTCGGTCTGCTTGACATCCGGAGTGGGTTAGTTACCCTACGGGCGTCATCCCAACTCTGGATCTGTCGAACCGCCAGGGAGCCTCAACATACGGCGGCCTCGACCACGACTGTACGCCCATACACACGAGTCGATCCGCCTGACAACAGGAGTCGGTTGGTTGGCCTACGGGCGTCACCCCAACTATGGATTTGTCGACCCCCCAGGGGGCTTAGCATACGGCGGGCTCGACCACGTCTGTACGTCCATGTACACGAGTCGTTGGACGTTCAATCCGAACAGCCTTCCACCTATGGGTCGCTGGTTCGAATCCCACTCAATCCAAAATAAAAAAATTGGACAATTTTCTGACTGGGTTTTCACTCGAACGACCTAGGTGGGATGGTTGCCAGTTACCAGCGGAAGGTTGTGAGTTTCCTCCGGGCATAAAGCCCAGTTTCCTCCCACACTAAAACTGGCAACGCCGCCATATTAGTAAAATAATCTTGAGTGTGGCGTAAAACACCAAACAATCAATGAATCCACTTTATAGTACTTGATCAAGGGACCACCTCCAACCAGACACCCCTATCCCAGATTTGATTTTCGGGGAGAAAGCTCTGTCTCGGTGTCTGTAGCGGAGACGGACGGTCAATATTTGACTTTCTTTGAACTCCTGGACTATATCAATCAACGGCTGCTCAATTAAGAGCCGCCACCTGAGAGGCGGTCCACTAGGATCCCCACCATGACGGGGATGTCCGCCACATCCAAGCAGTGGTGCTCTCCTCCCCCCCCCCCCCCCCCCCCCCTATCAGCGGGGTGATGGAGGTCGTTAACAGGATTAACGCAGGGTTCGACCTCTCCCGAGTGTCACCCACACTCGCCTTGTGCTTACCGGAGGGAAATCGCCCAAGCGTGGGAGTCTCCCCATCCGCTAAGCTAGGCTCTGGACCCCACCTGGTTGCCTTTGATTTTGAAAACCTAGTTCAAAACCAAGGCCCTTCAACGAGTTTAAGTACACAGGCCTGGGGTGCATGTCAATCCTAGGCCTACTGACATAAGTCATGCGGCGCGGGTTCGAATCTTGCTCAGACCAAATACATTTTCTGAGGGGACTTGTCACTCGGTCGCCGTATGTAGAGGGGTTACCAGGTTCTAACTGAAGGTTGGGGGTTTCCTCCAGTCGATGAGCCCGGTTTCCTCCCCAACTTATCCTTGCAAAACTGCAGTATAAGTGGAATAAGCCGAAGTGCGGCGTAAAGCATCAACCATGCAACCCTCTCCCCTGAGGGTCGCCCACTAAACCTGGCAAGTTGCCCGGTTAGTGAAATAACATGGATTGCAGCAAAAAATCAGCGATTAATACATTAATCGGATTTCCCCTCCTTGGACCTGCAGGACGACCTGCCAATTGTGCCACAGGTCATGAGGGGGGTGGGGGGGGGGGGGGGGTACGTAAACAGAAGACCATTAACCAATCATGACGACTGGTAATATCTAGGTACCCCTCATCTTGTTTTCATACAAAAATCTTCCATCGTCAACGAGCAACCTTGGCGAGGACTAATCTTCTTGGATTCAGGCTCTTGGCAGTATTGTGAGCCCTCATCCATAATTTATGGGATCGGGCGTTAGGAGGTTTGGTCTTGGGGGTCCCCTATGACCTTCGCACCATACTACTTAGGAGACTACACTAGTGCAGGGCAAGGTTTGCACTCGTCGGACACACGTGCAGTCTTCGTCAAGATGGGTATGTGCAAGACTCCAAAGGTACTTGCCGAAGTTCGGGGTTTACTCCGGACGATAAGCCTGGTTTTCCTCCCCCACTAAACCTGGCGACGCCACCATATAAGCAAAATAGCTTTTGAGTGCAGCGTAATTCATCGATTAATCAATCGTCAGGTTGGACTGCTCACTCGGCCTTCATTCAGATTTCAAGGCTGACCGATAAACTATGTCACTACTGCGCGGTTGTAAATTAATAACAGCCCGTTCGTAGTTTAAATTGATGCGCTGTTTGTTTTTGTGGCATTGCCTCAAGACAGCTTACTATTACTTATTGGCCTGACCTTTTTTTCTCACAGTTACCGTTGCAAAATGACAACTCCTCGATATTATGGCGGTTGCCGTATGCGGAGGAGTTGCCCATAGACTGATCCAGAGACATTTTGATACCTGTATACAGGTATGGGCGCCCAAACTCACAAGCAAAAAATCCGCCCATATTCTTAAAACCAACAGATTTTAATGTCAAAATAGCATTAAATGTTGAATCTTGGGCCTGAGATGTTGTTTTGTCTTATTGTGGGAACATTTTTAACCGAAATGGTATGCCCAAATTTTCCCTGGATCAGTCCCTGTTGCCATGCCGATGGTCGGGGGTTTCCTCCGGGCACTGGGCCCGGGTTCTTCCCCCACAATCTGGCAACGCCACCATATAAGTGAAATAGCTTCAGTGCGGCGCGAAGACCAATCAAGCAATCTACAAGACCGAGCTCCTAGTTCATTAGAATATCGTTGCCTTCAAATCTTAGACAAACTTCTCGCCAACTGGGTTTCAAGTAAATTCTTCTTTTTTTCAAAACGAGCAAAAGAAAGAAGTACCGTACCTGTTCTGACTACAGATCTTAAGTTCGGACGTAAACCATACTAGAGATGTTTTCTCTCGACAGTTGCTGGAATTGTCCTCTTTCCGCCATCTTCATGAATTCCCATGCCGGGGAAAGAGAGGAGCGGTGATTGGCTAATCAGTAACAACTCGGTTGATAGGCCTGTTGGATAGCCTACTGTTACACCCTTTTGCCATTACGGATCGACGGGATGTGAACGCCGAAACCTGCAGTGCTTGTGTATATTACCGTAGTAAGAAATACACGAACAGCCGTTATTCCTAGTATGTACGGCCACTTGAGCCTGGGTGCTGACTTTGCTTGTCAAGACGCAGAAAGGCTGCAGATTTGAGCGCGGACCTTTGCGAAGACCACCGGTTTTCGTAGCCGACACAGGAATGTTGTTTACTCCGTTCCGAGTGAAGTTTATTTCGAAAGAAATAAATAAATCAATGAAATAAAACACATTTCTCTAATAGAGAATATATTTCCTGTGCAATCTTCGTTTACCAAGCGGCTTAATAAACGATGATTCCCCCACACAATGTCTTCGGCAGAACGAGGATTTAGGCGAACGGATCGAACGTCCCACAGTCCTTTGGGGCTGGGCGGATTTCTAATTTCATATGGAATACCGACGTCCTCATCTACAGTGGAATTTCATTCGTAGTTTTTGACAAACTATCTAAGGAAACTCCACTTTATCTGGAATCGTCACGTCAGATAATATCGAACGCGGATCAGGTTCGACCCGCTTTCAAACCGTCCGCCAACGTATATGTGCCTATAGGGAGCGCCAGTCACGTGTGAATTCCACAAAGTTCCTGTCACCGGCACTGCATTGCGCATGTGACTGACCGTTTTTCGTTCCGAAATGACGTTTAAATCTGACTTTATGGAACAAAAGACATCAAATGGAATTGCAACGTCATCAAAAACGGTCTTAATCATAATGACGTCATCTGTCACTGAATATCACAAAATCTCGTAATAATTCTTATGAGACTTACGCTCCCTATTGCTGTGGCGGCAGACTTACTACCTTTGTCACTCCAGGGCCGCGGTAACAGCCCCGAAGTGACTAAGGCTGGTTGTCAATGAACAGTATGTAACCAGAAGAAAATCTTCTAATGCTCTGTACTGCGTATTAGTCCCGCCTCCATACTGTGGGATTCGAGGCAAGTGTTTGCACAGTTGTAAGTTATATCTATGGGAATCTGAAGAATTGGGGGGTAATTCTCATATTCCCCCAAGATATACTTACCTGTGCAAACAGTTAAGCCCGGCCCAACCTCCCCTCACTATTACGCATGCGAGCGTTGAAAAAGAGGAAGTTGAAGAGGAAGGGTTGCGCATGCGCAGTGTCTACAAATGGACAGCCAGTACAGGGTATTAGACTAGGATAGTATATACAGAACATTAGGGCAAGATTTTTTATTTTAGTGTGTAAAATGCATGTTGCTCTCTCTCCTAGGGTCGAAAGGCAAGTTTTTGCAAGTGTTTGCACAGGTAAGTATATCTTGGGGGAATATGAGAATTACCCCCCAATTCTTCAGATTTTACCGCTATATAATTATTTGATTGGAAAACAAATAAGAAAATAAAACATCAGAGTATTATTCTTTCGGACTGGATATACTGTCAACGAATTTGTCATTTACAATTTACTTGTCCGTTTGTCGAAAATGACTTGCATACGTCTTCAGTTCAGGTAAGCCGGAAATGGCGAGATCGTGTTGAACAGCGGTGAACATAGCAAAACAAAAAGGCCGATAAAGGAGTTTTCAATACCAATTCAAACTTTTTATTTGATTGAAAAGTGGAAAAATAACGTTGAACTTCTTAAAATTTATGTTTGCAAAACAAATTTTGGCAGAAAAAAATTACTTTTGCCCGCTGTACTGTACATAGCCCTACGGCCGCAGTGTTGACGAGTATAACTTTCTTGTAGATTTGACGCACAAATATGCGCTAATTAATCTTTTTAACGAGCTCCATATATTTATTTTTAAGCCAATTATAGAACTTTTATTGCAACCAGATTATATTCGCAAGTTATAAGAGTTTATCTAATGAAAAACGATGGTTTCAAGCCAGTGGAAAGTTACGTTGTATAGCCTTCCACCGTTTACACTGACTGACTTTCTGCTGGGGACAGGAAGGCTGTAGGCAGACAACAGCTACGGCAGTGACGGCCAGCTATGCCTGCAGTAGGGAATGAGTTAACTAAATGATTTTGTAAGCGACAGTATTAGAAAAAATGTGACAGTGATTGTTAACTAAATGATTTTGTAAGCGACAGTATTAGAAGAAATGTGACAGTGATTGTTAACTAAATGATTTTGTAAGCGACAGTATTAGAAAAAATGTGACAGTGATTGTTAACTAAATGATTTTGTAAGCGACAGTATTAGAAGAAATGTGACAGTGATTGTTTACTAAATGATTTTGTAAGCGACAGTATTAGAAGAAATGTGACAGTGATTGTTAACTAAATGATTTTGTAAGCGACAGTATTAGAAGAAATGTGACAGTGATTGTTTACTAAATGATTTTGTAAGCGGCAGTATTAGAAGAAATGTGACAGTGATTGTTTACTAAATGATTTTGTAAGCGGCAGTATTAGAAGAAATGTGACAGTGATTGTTAACTAAATGATTTTGTAAGCGACCGTATTAGAAGAAATGTGTCAGTGATTGTTAACTAAATGATTTTGTAAGCGACCGTATTAGAAGAAATGTGTCAGTGATTGTTACCAACCTTTATATTTTAGGCAACAGTATTAGAAGAAATGCCGCCTTTCCCTGAGAGAGAATCTTCAATACTGGCTAAACTAAAGAAGAAGAAACCAGCCGGAGTGACTGAAAATGTGGAGCCAAAAGAATACAAAATGCCTGCCACCCAAATCAATAGCACAAGTGAACAGAGTACCCCTCCTAGTGCCCCTCTTCCTGATATCAAAGTGAGTCTTATTCTCTCCACAAAGTGAGTCTTATTCTCTACACAAAGTGAGTCTTATTCTCTCCACAAAGTGAGTCTTATTCTCTACACAAAGTGAGTCTTATTCTCTCCACAAAGTGAGTCTTATTCTCTACACAAAGTGAGTCTTATTCTCTCCACAAAGTGAGTACCCCTCCTAGTGCCCCTCTTCCTGATATCAAAGTGAGTCTTATTCTCTCCACAAAGTGAGTCTTATTCTCTACACAAAGTGAGTCTTATTCTCTCCACAAAGTGAGTCTTATTCTCTACACAAAGTGAGTCTTATTCTCTCCACAAAGTGAGTACCCCTCCTAGTGCCCCTCTTCCTGATATCAAAGTGAGTCTTATTCTCTCCACAAAGTGAGTCTTATTCTCTACACAAAGTGAGTCTTATTCTCTACACAAAGTGAGTACCCCTCCTAGTGCCCCTCTTCCTGATATCAAAGTGAGTCTTATTCTCTACACAAAGTGAGTCTTATTCTCTACACAAAGTGAGTCTTATTCTCTACACAAAGTGAGTCTTATTCTCTACACAAAGTGAGTCTTATTCTCTACACAAAGTGAGTACCCCTCCTAGTGCCCCTCTTACTGATATCAAAGTGAGTCTTATTCTCTACCCAAAGTGAGTCTTTATTCTCTACACAAAGTGAGTCTTATTCTCTACACAAAGTGAGTCTTTATTCTCTACACAAAGTGAGTCCTATTCTCTACACAAAGTGAGTCTTATTCTCTACACAAAGTGAGTCTTATTCTCTACACAAAGTGAGTCTTATTCTCTACACAAAGTGAGTCTTATTCTCTACACAAAGTGAGTCTTATTCTCTACACAAAGTGAGTCTTATTCTCTACACAAAGTGAGTCTTATTCTCTACACAAAGTGAGTCTTATTCTCTACACAAAGTGAGTCCTATTCTCTACACAAAGTGGGTCTTATTCTCAACACAAAGTGAGTCTTATTCTCTACACAAAGTGAGTCTTATTCTATACACAAAGTCAGTCTTATTCTCTACCCAAAGTGGGTCTTATTCTCTACACAAAGTGAGTCCTATTCTCTACACAAAGTGAGTCTTATTCTCTACACAAAGTGAGTCCTATTCTCTACACAAAGTGAGTCCTATTCTCTACACAAAGTGAGTCCTATTCTCTACACAAAGTGAGTCCTATTCTCTACACAAAGTGAGTCTTATTCTCTACACAAAGTGAGTCTTATTCTCTACACAAAGTGAGTCTTATTCTCTACACAAAGTGAGTCCTATTCTCTACACAAAGTGAGTCCTATTCTCTACACAAAGTGAGTCCTATTCTCTACACAAAGTGAGTCCTATTCTCTACACAAAGTGAGTCCTATTCTCTACACAAAGTGAGTCTTATTCTCTACACAAAGTGAGTCTTATTCTCTACACAAAGTGAGTCTTTATTCTGTTTGAAACCTCTACTTTCTATGTTATGATTGGTCCTTTTTGTTTCCTCTATCAGACTAACAATTACTGTTTTGTTTTAGCCGGTATCCTCCCCCAGCGGTAGTGGCTCTACTGATTTGTTAGGTCTCGGCTCTCCCCCTTCAGCCCCCTCTGGTGGGGGCGCTGGTGGTTTGTTGGTGGATGTCTTTGATGGCCTGGGAGGAGCTGCCAGTAATACAGTGGACTCTAATGGACTTAATGTGGCTGCAGATGAAAACTTTAACAGGTCAGCCAATAGGTTGTATTTACTTCAGTATGATTCAAACCTGCGTTAACTGAAGCTTGACTCAGGCATGTGAATGATTGTCTTCTATGGTAACCCATAAGGGGATCCACAAAATAGGGTATGCTGACCGATTTTTAGGTTTCCCCAGAAAAAAAATTATGGAAGTCTTTTTTAAAATAAGATAACCTATTTTAGCAATTGGTGATGACTCTTAAACACTAGTTAAGTTCATATATCAGGTAGCAAATGTATAGCAAGTGAAAACTTCTTCACACAAAAATATACAACAATTAAAGATAACAATATTCATGAAATTGACCAAAGGAGAGATTACTTCATCACAATAAAATGAATAAATATAACTAATTGTGGATTTTATTTAGGAAAAGGATGCAGAAGGAAATAATCTCTATACAGTAGTAAAACTAGGAAGCATGTGTGTGTTATGAAGTATTCTGACTTTCTGTCTGCCAAAACAGTGACACAAGCCTGTTCCGCTGATCGCCTTTCATTCAAATGTCTGTCTACCGTTTCATCATTCAGACTCTCTTGCCTTGTAAATGGAATAGCAGGATAAATCACAGGCTCAAACCAAACAAATATTGCTTATCACAATTAATACAGAAAATTTGGCAGCGTCTGACTGGGGATAGGATGGGTTTGGAAACTATCATGGTGAAAATGTCGGACTTTCAGACACAGTATCTATGGTGTGACTTGTCAAAGTAGAAGTCGTATGGCCATTTCAAATGTTCAAAATTTCACCAAAGATTATGATTTTCATGAATGAATAACAAATGTAATCAACAAAATTCTGAGTGTTTGAAACTCTGGGTTCACCACAAAGTAAGTTTTTAAGAACACCACAAACCTTGGACACCTGTGTCGGGGTCTTGTCCTGAAGATACAGACACACCTTAATTGTTTCTCATAACAAAATTCAATTTAATGATTTGTATGTTGTAATTTTAAATGTTTTCATTTCCTTTCTTCAGGTTTATTTGTAAGAACAATGGAGTGATTTTTGAAAATGACCTTCTTCAGATTGGAATAAAATCTGAATATTTACAAAATCTGGCCAGGATAGGCGTCTTCTTTGGGAACAAAACATCATTCCAGTTTACAGACTTTTCTTGTGAAATATCACTGCCAGGGAAACTTAGTAACAGTATCCTTTGTATTATCTTTCACCGTAGCTGTTGTATTGATGCTCATTTTAACATACATGAACATTTGAAAGTTGCAGGGAGCGGGGAAGGAGAAACTCAAGGTTCTCATGACAGCTTATCACCTGGGTATATGATCTGTGTTTAATTTGTCCTTAACAAGTGTTTAGACATTGTGTGCCACCTAAAGCCTGTAGATCAGGTCATAGAAGGAGGGGCACAAATACAACAACTCATTAATATAGAATGTGTAGAAGTATTTGAAGAAACACCTCAACTCAGTGTGAAGTTTTTGTAAGTAACTGATTTACTATCAAGTGTGTAATACCAAAGGACTGTATCCAACCTGAAGTCATGTCCACTATTACAGGTCAAATTATATTGACTTTTCACATGCCAAGTGAAGGTTTGAACAACCTTGTCTGTAAGTCATATTATGAAAACTTTTGACAATAGCTGAACTTTGGTCTCAGTATAGTTGTCAAGGTATCAATTCCATGTGACTTACCCGGCCTGGTCAAAATAAAACAGAAAAGAATGTACATATCAGTCATGTGTTCAAGTTTTGCTGAATGAGGTAAATGTATCCTGTAATAATAAGGAATACACAGGCAAAATGAGTAGGCAGATCGTCCAACGATGTACCATAGTATAAGCCAACTAAACCGACGACAATACTTAGTGACGGCGGCTTATCAACATGTATGAAAATTTCTACAGCGTGGTAAATTTCTTATAGCATTGACTGCCATTACGATTCTTTTTTCTGAATCTGTTGATTGCTTGTGACCTTCAGCCTAGCACACACGAGAGGATCTGGCTGAGCTGACGGCCATGCGTGACTCAGAGCTAAGCTGTTTCCCCCATGTGTGGTAAATTTTGGTAAGATGTTCGCAAGGCGGTGACGAAAGTATCTAGCCTTATAAATATTTTCTGTGTCAGGAGGCAAGAATCCCACTGTCTGCACACAACGTGAGCTGCTAGCGAAACTGAGAGGAGGGAAAGGTTAATTATGTGTGCCTATTAATATTTATGAGCACTAAAACACACGGGCACAGGGAAAATCTTATTGTCTAAAATAACCACGGAGACAAGTTTCTAATTGTGTTAAAAAGAGGTATATCATTTAGACCTTTATACCCCATCATAAATTGTTGTAAGTTTCTAATTGTGTTAAAAAGAGGTATATCATTTAGACCTTTATACCCCATCATAAATTGTTGTAAGTTTCTAATTGTGTTAAAAAGAGGTATATCATTTAGACCTTTATACCCCATCATAAATTGTTGTAAGTTTCTAATTGTGTTAAAAAGAGGTATATCATTTAGACCTTTATACCCCATCATAAATTGTTGTAAGTTTCTAATTGTGTTAAAAAGAGGTATATCATTTAGACCTTTATACCCCATCATAAATTGTTGAGAGTTTCTAATTGTGTTAAAAAGAGGTATATCATTTAGACCTTTATACCCCATCATAAATTGTTGTAAGTTTCTAATTGTGTTAAAAAGAGGTATATCATTTAGACCTTTATACCCCATCATAAATTGTTGTAAGTTTCTAATTGTGTTAAAAAGAGGTATATCATTTAGACCTTTATACCCCATCATAAATTGTTGTAAGTTTCTAATTGTGTTAAAAAGAGGTATATCATTTAGACCTTTATACCCCATCATAAATTGTTGTAAGTTTCTAATTGTGTTAAAAAGAGGTATATCATTTAGACCTTTATACCCCATCATAAATTGTTGTAAGTTTCTAATTGTGTTAAAAAGAGGTATATCATTTAGACCTTTATACCCCATCATAAGTGCCTATTAATACATGTGACCAATTAGAATATTACGTAATACGGGTTGTGACATTTATCTTGGTCAGTGAACTTGGGTGATCAGGAACTTGCCTCAGTCGAGAGCTCATCGTCTGCTTTGAAATCTGGTGCAGCTCTGACGCCCATGTGTGCCTTGTAGCAGAGCCGAATCTTCTTGTCTACGCCAAGCTTTAGTCTCTGACTCCCATGCTAACATAGCTTCAACCTTATACCTGCGGGCTACTCATCCTCTCATGCCACAAACATTTCTTACACTACCATATTTTGAATTGATTGATACTAGCAGAATGTGTTATTGTTTGTGTAGCCGAACACTGAACAAGCTAACATTACGCAGTTGAATTCCTTTATTTATTTGTTGAATCTATATTTGTATTACAGATACAGTGGAGCTCAACAGAAAATTAGTATCAAACTTCCATGTTTGGTGAATAAGTTTATAGAAGCCATTGAGATGAATGAAGAGCAGTTCTTTTCTCGCTGGAAGACATTAAGTGGGTAAGGAGTTTGGACTATTCCAGTTGAACTCACTCAACCATACACATTGCAGTTTAAAAAATCCATACAAAACGGCGATTTCTATCAATAATTTGAACATTATTTCAGTATTACACTGAATTAAATTTTGGGAGTTTTGTTGGAAGAACATTTTCAGCTGACCAAATTTATTTTTGAACATGTGATTACGCAAATTTTGACAGTTTAAAACTTGACCCAAAACTTAAACAGGCAGTATAACATGCAAATAGTGGCATTTAATACAGGTCAATAGTTCATGGATTTGTACATGATACCCGAATTATTTTGTTATAACTGATGCAGCACTCAATAGATCACGTGCTAGCCACCTTCTTCTAACAGATAGTATCATCTGTGAGCTCAAAAGATAAAAAAATTCTTCTTGGAAGCTAGGTGGAATTACTGGAAATCACCTCGTATTGTTGGATGCTTTGGTCTTATTATTTTTAGAGTTACTGCCCTTTTACGACAGTATTGAAAGACATAAACAATTAGTGCTTGTCGTCGCATTTCCTCCCAAAATTTTTATCACACTTATCGCCAATTAGAAAATATTGCCTAAAGCTGTTCATAATCAATCGTAAAATCAATCAATCTTTCTTTTAACAGACCCACAGAAGAATGTCAGAAAATCTTTAAAGGCCAGTTTGGGATGGATGGTGAACAGAACAAAGCTAAAGTAAGTACTTTATACATTATAGATAACTGGTTTGAATACAGTTAATACTGTCTGTCATAATTTCATACAATAAAATGAACACTTATAACATGATTATATTAAACATGTTTAATTTGTTTATAGATTTTAGGATTTGGGATGAGTTCATTAGAGGGTATTGATCCTAACCCCAGTAACTTTGTATCAGCTGGAATTCTGCACACCAGAAACAAACAGATTGGCTGTCTCATGAGATTGGAACCTAACAATCAAGCACAGGTAAATGGTCACACTCTATCAATCAACACTCTTAATGGCATTGTCGGAGATTTTATATTAGGTAATCTAGACGAGTTTTAGTTTTGAAAGAGATAATCCCGAGTTAAACATTTTGCAAATCGGCCACATGTAAACCCCTACAAAACGCCTCCGTCTCCCCAAATATATGTTGGGGGACATCAGTGTTTGTTGTCTATCAACTAGGGCTTGTCTTCTAGATATCTCCAGGGCTGCTAGGCGAAATTTTATTTATAGCTTATTGGTAGGGTCTTATGTAATTGATCAAGTTTTGGTGTCCGTGTGTCTGGCCTCTGTTGTAGACTCCAATTCAGATATTTTCATTGGCTATTGCTTGTCTGCAAGATATCCCTGGAAGGACTGTTTACATGAAATCTGTTTTTCAGGTTTATTACTGGTTTCCTTTGTAGTGGATCAAGTTTTGTTCATCTGTCTGTTAGTCCTCTTCCGGATTGGATATTTGTACTGGTTTTTGCTTGTCTGTAGGATATCTCAAAAAGCACTGGGGCGATCATTAAGAATTATTAGGTTGCCAGTAACAAGCCCTACCTTTGGCAAACTGGTCGGTCTTCTTTTTTTTTCTTATTGTTTTGCGTAAGTCGCATCTTCTTTTACTTAACACTCGTTGAAGTCGGCGATGGCACCGGTTGTCAGAGAAAAAAATGTTTTTGACATTTGTCATGACAGTTAACTATTTATGTTTATAAACCTCTCAATTCACCAATGTCACAGAGATAGCGGCAGCTGTCGTAAACATGCTTTTCAACGGCAACCAAAAATGCCGCAGACAATAAAGTTTTATTTATCTTGGGAATAGCTGTCTGGTCAGAACCATTACTGAAATTTTTACAATAATAGTTTTACCTTTGCTTCAGTTCTTATACATGATGTTTTCAATAAAGAAGCCAATTTGTTGTTTTAATTCTCCCAAAGTGTGTATATGAATTGATATAGCCAGACATGTGGTACAAAGCTGAACTCAATTAGTATTCCAACTTTCCATTGCTCAATTTCTGACTGGGTTTTCACTCGAACGACCTATGTAGGATGGTTGCCAGTTACCAACGAAAGGTCGTGGGTTTCCTTCGTGCATAGAGCCCGGTTTCCCTCCAACAAAAAAACTGGCAAAGCCGCCATATAAGTGAAATAATCTTGAGCGCGGCGTAAAACACCAAACAATCAATCAGTCATCCAGTCACCAGACATCTGAGAATAATTAACCATAGCTTCTTGTAGGAAAGTCATAAAAAATAAATAAACCATGTTTTGGGACCAGGTAGATATTGTCTTTAAGATGAAGTATATTGTATTTTACCTAAAGTGTTCACTTTAACTGATGTAGTAGAAATAGCCCAACATTTTCATTTTTGTAGAAAATAATTGGAAAACTATGTAATAAATTTTAACTGAATAATGGGTTTAATTCCTGTTGATTACACATGTAAATAAAACCCCAAATGGAAAAGCCTTCACCCCATACTCTTAGAAAGGTTAGAGATGGACTCAACCAGGCTTGTTGATCAACGGACTTCTCTCTGTAACCAGTGTAGGCCTGTGAGAGTCCTAACCATTTTGGAATTAAATTAGGCTATGTTTTATAGATTTATTTGAAAAAAATGTTTTTCTCAGGGAAATAACTAATCACCAGGAATATATATTTAGGAAAAGTTATTTCCAAATGCAATACGTAAGGAAAGAACAGTGAAGATGAATTCACTTGATTACGGCCAGTCTCAACGGAATTGTGGAAATTAAATTTGTATTGCCGTTGTCACTGAAGATGTCGCAGCCTAGCAGGTTGACAGATTTGAATTCATACAATCCATGAGATATACTCAGAATACAATAGGCCTGCTTTAGTTAAATGTCTCTCTTCGCCGATACAATACCACCATGCCGACCATGGCCATTGTTGTCGCTGACCCCTGAAGAGAGGCCTGAGCTGCGGGGGAATTCCCAGTCGGCCCATTTTTAATTGAGTTGGTCGGGTTACCCGCAATCGTTAAATTATAAATTTTTTGTTAAGACTTAATTAAGAGGTCTTTTGTAGTTTTGGAAATTTTCATTGGTTGTTGCTTGTCTGCAAGATGTCTCCGAAAGGCCAGAGCAGAATTTTGTGAAAGTTTATTTGTAGTTATTGGTGGGGACATTTGTAATTGGTCGAATGTTGGTGTCTGTACGTCTGTCCGTTGTTTCTTTAATCTAAATTCAGATTTGTAACTTCTCTTGGGAGAAGTAAAAAAGTGCTAGTTTAGCCAGGTACAGGCTTATCAAGGTTATTTAACATGTATTTTGATACAGAAGATTGATTGATGTTTTACGCCGTACTGAAGATTATTTCACTTATATGGCGGTTTTGTCTGGCTTAGTGGGGGAGGAAACCCCAGACCTTCGGCGAGTACCTGGCAATAATTCCACATATGGCGACCAAGTGAAACATCCACCCAGATATTTTTCAATTTTTATTTGGTCTGAGTGTTATTGGAATCTGCGCCGCATCGGTGGAAGGTTTGTGTGGGACTAAGGGACGATCACACTACCCCACTGGACCACCAAGGTTTGTGTGGGACTAAGGGACGATCACACTACCCCACTGGACCACCAAGGCCCCTGATACTGAAGAAAATCTTACATTGATCAGTGTAGACAGGTGTTACTGTACAATGTAAGCCAAGTTACTTATGCATGAAAAGCACACTGTTCTAAATGTTTTGTTTGGAGGGGGTGGGCCTATAAGGTACTTGACTGAAAATAAAACTCGTCTTTTCTTTTACATGTTATCACAGCAAACCACTTGACTGGGTTTCTACATTCATATATTTTCTGTTTCAGATGTATCGGTTGACAGTTAGAAGTACAAATTCTGAATTATCCCGCTTGCTGTGTGAGTCATTGGCTGGTCAATTCTGAATATGGGCTTACTTCATCAGGACTACGCCCCAATGTTAAACAATATAGTTGTTGTGAATTGCAGAACTAGATAATGAAGTGTAATAATAAGTTCAGATCCTGTATATGACCTGTTTCAGTGATGTTTGTACAACATTCAGTTATATCTATACAACATTCAGTTATGTCTATACAACATTCAGTTATGTCGGTACAACATTCAGTTATGTCTATACAACATTCAGTTATGTCTATACAACATTCAGTTATGTCTATACAACATTCAGTTATGTCTATACAATATTAAGTTATGTCTGTACAACGTTCAGTTATGCCTGTACAACATTCAGCTATGTCTGTACAACATTCAGTTATGTCTGTAAAACATTCAGTTATGTCGATACAACATTCATTTCTGCCTGTTCAACATTCAGTTATGCCTGTACAACATTTAGTTATGTCTGTACAACTAAAGTACAACTAAGTTATGTCGGTACAACATTCAGTAATGTCTGTACAACATTTAGTTATGCCTGTACAACATTTAGTTATGCCTGTTCAACATTTAGTTATACCTGTTCAACATTTAGTTATAGCTGTACAACATTTAGTTATAGCTGTACAACACTTAGTTATATCTGTACAACATTTAGTTATATCTGTTCAACATTTAGTTATAGCTGTACAACATTTAGTTTTATGTGTACAACATTCAGTTATATCTGTACAACATTCAGTTATGTCTGTACAACATTCAGTTATCACTTATGGAAATAAGAATATTATTTCTCCATTCAGTTTCTATTTTGGATGTAGTATTTCTGTACATAAACTTTTGTGTACATATTATGTTTTAACATGTCCTGGACACCTCTCACCCCCCCCCCCCCCCCCCTCCCTCCCCTCCTCCTCCCAAGTTAACATTCAATTCATGTTTGATCTTAATTTCATATGTTTATATAATTAGTCAAGGTCATATTTTCATTATTTCTAATTTACCATATTTATTCTGTTAAATGGCATTGACTCATAGATTTCTTAGTATTATACAAGTATCTAATTTCCCATTGGATCTATGTATTGCCAAACAGTCGTTTTAAAGATAATCAACTTGCTGTGTAGATTAGATAATGGCTGAAGTGTACAATCCATTTTATTATAGGGTTGGGTTGGTTACTATAGAGACATAATAACCCATCTTACTCATGGTTATTTAGATCATGAACAGCTTGTATTACCATTAGCAAAATTGTATGTAGTCATAGCTTATAAATATATATACATATATAAATATCTATGTTTGTGATTCACTGTAAATAAAGAATAGCAGAAATGATTGTGTTAGGTCAGCAACTGTCACATTCATCTCCTAGTGCTTTTCCTTGGTCTGTCGTGCTCTATCAGCTGTCACAAGCAATTCTTTCCTGTTTTGCTATACGTTCTGACAGTAACACCTTTTTTTTTTTTGGCCAATTTAGACAACTACTGCAGAATTTTGTGAGATGTAGTGATAGAGGAATTATTGGGTACTCTACCAATGACTACAAACATTCCTGGGAAAATCCACCTGAATTTGGTGACATTGCCCGATGGATATATATATATGTATCACAATCAATTAGAAACCATTATTGTTATGAGATCAAGAATAAATCATTTTAATTGTGAAATCTTTGGGTTTTTTTATTCTCATTTTCCATATGTGACTCTGTTTTTTACTCCTCGGACAAATTTTGCCCGAAGGGTATTGTCGTTGCCTCCGTTGTCCGTCTGTTCATTAGTCTTTGTAAACACATTATCTAAACAAGAGTTTCGGGAAACCCAAAATACGCCCGGAAAGGCACAGTAACTGCAGCCATACCAAAACAAATCCTTCCATATTTATTTGAATTTAATTTTCAAAATTCAGAGGGAAGAGGTTGAAGCTTGGTAAAAGGTGATGTTATGTCAACAAAATGAAATCTTACCACTAAAACCTTTAAAATCCATCTGTATCAAAATGGGCTATTTGGATCAACAATTATTAACAAGATTTGTACACGGTACAAGTCATCAATTCTCGCTGCTGTTAAATCGCGATGTTAAACATTGTTTGTTGTCAATATAGGTTGAACTAAAATGTTTCTATTTTTTAGAAAAGCAGTTTATAATTTACTAATCATACTTAAACAAATGTAATTAATTGGCAATTTCGCAGCTCACACCAATTCAAGTAGATTTGACAATTTTTCTCATAATATTTTTTATCTACATTATTTGGCTACAAAAAATATATATAACAGTTGGGCATGTTACAAAGCCTACATTTATGTAGGCCATGTGGTACACAGGGCCATAAATCTTTCAAGAGAAACTGAGAGCTAACTGTAAGTTGACAAGGTAAATAGACCAAAGCTGAGATACTTATCTCTTGGTCTGTAGATAAAACTTTAATCCTTATATGTATTTTTCATTTGATTAAAACGTTATATATTGATTTAAGAATAGTTTTAATCAATTTAGAAACATTATTGTAGTTTGAACAAATCCTTTTTCGATGAGAATCAGACAAGTAGAAGCCATTTCATAATTTAAAGGTTATTTTCATGAAAATGAAAGTAAGATTAAAAAGGAATATACATAATCCAACAATTTGCAATAGTTGATATCATTAAAAAAAAATGTTTACACACTGTCTGTTAATATGGTATGTACCATGAAAGATTTGAAAACATCGGATCATATTTGTTAAAGTTATGGAGCGGAAGAGAATAATACATAATCCAATATAACTGCCATATCATGTAACGAGTGATGTCAAAGATAGTTCGCAACACACCTTCTACCCATAAGGTATATACTCAGAAAAAAAAAAGTGGGTCAAGTTGGAATCAAAACTTTGGAAGTTATGGAGCGGAAGGGGAAAGCGGACGCCGGAGATGATACCATAATACAGCCCGCTTTTCAAGCCGTGCGTATAAAAAGTCTAACTTACAACTTTGAAACTTCACACATTTGTTTACTACAGCAAGTACAAGAAGCCTATTGAAAATCAACGCGCTCGGATGTTTTTTTCAAGAGTTATGCCCCTTACATTACTGCTGCTATAAATAAGTGGCTGTCGCCATCAGGACCCCTCGGGTCTGGGCCAAAGAAACCGAAGATATATTTATTTTCCAGACAATTTGTTGTGAGTGAAAAACTACTCCACATACATGCATCACATTTACAAGGAGGTTTTTGGCTGATAGTCATGTAAGGGGCATAACTCTTGAAAAACATGTCCGAGCACAACGATTTTAAATAGTGGCCATTGGTCACTGAGTTTTGGCTTATTTCAAATAAACGAACTTGTTAAACCAAGAAGTTTTGAACTAACTTAGGCTGGTCCTAGGCCAGACATTAGGATGACCCCTTGAAATACATACGGTATAACATTGATAACAATAATCGAAGTCCTTAATACATCTTAGTTACCACCATTGACCTTTAAAATGGCATGAGCTGCCAAAATTCATGAATTCACATTGTTACAAAAAGTTGAGCGTGTGATGTACCATGGAAAACATTGATGTTGAAATATCTGTATACTCAGTTACCCTCACAAAGTGAAGAAGTTAAGTGATTCTGGACAGGCAGTATAAAGTCAGCAATCAATCTTCCCTGTGGTTATAACTTGCTGGTCATTTTAGTCTAGTTTATCCAACGAGGAATCATAACAAATGAACAAGAGAGTAAACAATAAATAAGATTTATTTCTTCTATGATCTTGTCACAGCTTCACCACAACATATCATTGAATGACTTTGTATAATATTTCTCTGAATATAAATATGTTGAATAAAACTCTTGAGGTACCAAGTCACAGGCACTTTCGTAAAGATTAGCAAATCTTAAAGAGCACATAAAAGCACTAAAATAGAACCCAAAAGAAAAACATCACATAGAATTGAATGATAAATGGTCTCCTCACAATCCTATCAACAGCATGGCTACAAGGTTTTACAGAAAATGGGTCAAATTATCTACACATAGGTTTATTAACGAAATTGAAATGTCTATGATATCAGCAGTTTGAAAGTAAGAATAACTAATAAGACAACGTAGATTAAGCACAAATAAAGAACCTACAACAGTTCTAGTATTGGCTATAGTGAACTTGACCGTTAATATATCACAGTAGTTCAAGGTCAAGACACACTGCATTTTACTTTTGCTGTACTGTACAACTATGTTTTGCTTCATCTTTAACCTGTTTTTTTAGAGGATGAAAATTGTATGATGAAGTGATAAGTAATGCATTTACAAGTGTCAACCCTTAGGTAAAATACCTTTGAATCAGGAAAATCCTTTCATTATTGTGATATATTAGTCAGGAAAAATCACATAAATAAAGCCTGAAAACAATCTTCAATTTGTGGTAAAAAATTCTGTATATAGATTTTATTTAAAGATGATGTTGAGACAAAGAGTTATGAAGAAAACATGTAGAAATTTCATATATATCAATCAATAGTTAATGGCTGCCTTCAATACGTCATACAAAACAAACATCTTTTTGTACAGTGGATTTATTAAACAAAAGTCCATTTTTATGCTCAAATTAAGAGAGCAGTTTGTGAAAACACGTTAAGAACCTTGGAGTAAAACTGGTTAATGCCATCAAAGTCATTGTGTTATAGGTAACAAAGCACTAGATACAAGACAAGCACTCACAGTAAAATCATATACTTAATATATACACACATACGTGGGTTAACTCTTTAATAAACTTAGCACTATAAAGATAAAATTTGGGGTAAATGGAACATATTTCTATTAAACATACAGATGTACACCAAATACCTTGATATATTTAAACCATGACTTTCTGTCAACAATGAGAAATGCATACCTAATAGAATCCCAACTATATACAAAACATAGTTCCATAACAAACAATTGAAACACGATTCTGGGACTGTAAAATTCCCATAAAATGTACTGTTCACTTTTGGTGGAATCCTATTGTAGCCTGATGATTGTCAGTGGATACCCTGAGATTTATAGGTTACTGGTGAAATCAGGCCACATTCAAAAGGCAGCCTCTATATTCTCTTTATAAAACTGTACATACAATGTAAAATAATTTCAAATTACATAATTAAGTACAATTCTAGACTTACAAAGAAACTAAACAATACATGTGCTCTTGGGGTGACAGAAACTGACCTACATGTGCTATTGGTGTAGACAGACACAGACCTATATGTGCTATTGGTGTAGACAGACACAGACCTATATGTGCTATTGGTGTAGACAGACACTGACCTGTATGTGCTATTGGTGTAGACCGACACTGACCTACATGTGCTATTGGTGTAGACAGACACTGACCTACATGTGCTATTGGTGTAGAGACAATGACCTGCATGTGCTATTGGTGTAGACAGACACTGACCTACATGTGCTATTGGTGTAGACAGACACTGACCTACATGTGTTATTGGTGTAGACAGACACTGACCTACATGTGCTATTGGTGTAGACAGACACTGACCTACATGTGTTATTGGTGTAGACAGACACTGACCTACATGTGCTATTCGTGTAGACAGGCACTGACCTACATGTGCTATCCGTGTAGACAGACACTGACCTACATGTGCTATTGGTGTAGACAGGCACTGACCTACACGTGCTATTCATGTAGACAGACACTGACCTACATGTGCTATTGGTGAAGACAGACACATGCCTATATGTGCTATTGGTGTAGACAGACACAGACCTACATGTGCTATTGTAACAAACACAAGGAAATAAGCTTCACTTTACTACCCATACTACTTGTAACAAACACAGGGAAATAAGCTGCCCTTTACTACCCATACTACTTGTAACAAACACAGGAAAATAAGCTTCACTTTACTTCCTATACTACTTGTAACAAACACAGGGAAATAAGCTTGACTTTACTTCCCAAACTACTTGTAACAAACACAGGGAAATAAGCTTGACTTTACTTCCCAAACTACTTGTAACAAACACAGGGAAATAAGCTTCACTTTACTACCCAAACTACTTGTAAGAAACACAGGCAAATAAGCTTTAATTATTACCTATACTACTTGTAACAAACACAGGAAAATAAGCTTCACTTTACTACCCATACTACTTGTAACAAACACAGGGAAATAAGCTTCACTTTACTACCCATACTACTTGTAACAAACACAGGAAAATAAGCTTCACTTTACTTCCCATACTACTTGTAACAAACACAAGGAAATAAGCTTCACTTTACTTCCCATACTACTTGTAACAAACACAAGGAAATAAGCTTTACTTTACTACCCATACTACTTGTAACAAACACAGGGAAATAAGCTTCACTTTACTTCCCAAACTACTTGTAACACACACAGGGAAATAAGCTTCACTTTACTTCCCATACTACTTGTAACAAACACAGGGAAATGAGCTTCACTTTACTTCCCAAACTACTTGTAACAAACACAGGGAAATAAGCTTCACTTTACTACCCATACTACTTGTAACAAACACAGGGAAATAAGCTTCACTTTAATTCCCATACTACTTGTAACAAACACAGGGAAATAAGCTTCACTTTACTTCCCATACTACTTGTAACAAACACAGGGAAATAAGCTTCACTTTACTACCCATACTACTTGTAACAAACACAGGGAAATAAGCTTCACTTTACTTCCCATACTACTTGTAACAAACACAGGGAAATGAGCTTCACTTTACTTCCCAAACTACTTGTAACAAACACAGGGAAATGAGCTTCACTTTACTACCCATACTACTTGTAACAAACACAGGGAAATAAGCTTCACTTTACTTCCCAAACTACTTGTAACAAACACAGGGAAATGAGCTTCACTTTACTACCCATACTACTTGTAACAAACACAGGGAAATAAGCTTCACTTTACTTCCCATACTACTTGTAACAAACACATTATACTGATTCTAGTCAATTATTAGCAGATTTTATAGGATGACAAAAAGGCTAAAGCAGCACAGTCAGATAAATAGGGCAGCCATAAAAATCATGGATAATCAATTTAATTTTCTGAAGTAATATGTTTCTTACTTCACTGAAACACTCCTATGAACTGCAATTTACAGTGCTCATTTTATCTTTAGCTTTACTAGGCACTCTCCTGCATATTGTCTGTCAATCTCCTCCCCCTCCTCCTTATAGATGAAGTCAACCACTAATATATATGTATATGTCAGTGATCTGAATTACTTCCCTTGTCCATTTCCTCTCTGTATTTGTTTTGTAAATCATTAATTGTCTCCACCTCAGGCGATTCACACTCTCCTTTAGACATGCCTAGGGAAAAACCATAAAACAACAGCAACTCAATGTCAATGTTTATTCAGAAATATTTAGACCTTATGTGAAGTAGTAAGAAGCCCTAATATTAATACCAGGTAACGTCTTAATAAAGGATTCCACTAATCCATGTACATGTAGTTCAAATTGGGGTGGTGTGGGGGTATTAACGACAATATCACATTTACTGAGCCTATATGGAAACAAATGTGGCAAGCTAAAAGACTGCCACACATTGCACAAAGAAACCAACAGCCTTCAAATATTTCCCAATTAGAAAAGTTGTAATCATTATAAAACTATTTGATCAACAAGACAAAATGTGCAGTATTGAAAAAAGCAAAATGTAAGATTATTTGGTTGATTGATGATTGATTGACACTTTGGTTGATTGATGTTAAGTCATACTCAATGAAGAAATGTGAGATTGACACTTTGGTTGATTTATTGACACTTTGGTTGATTGATGTTAAGTCATACTCAATGAAGAAATATGAGAATGGCAGTTTGGTTGATTGATGTTAAGTCATACTCAATGAAGAAATGTGAGATTGACACTTTGGTTGATTGATGTTAAGTCATACTCAATGAAGAAATGTGAGATTGACACTTTGGTTGATTGATGTTAAGTCATACTCAATGAAGAAATGTGAGATTGGCACTTTGGTTGATTGATGTTAAGTCATACTCAATGAAGAAATGTGAGATTGACACTTTGGTTGATTGATGTTAAGTCATACTCAATGAAGAAATGTGAGATTGGCACTTTGGTTGATTGATGTTAAGTCATACTCAATGAAGAAATGTGAGATTGACACTTTGGTTGATTGATGTTAAGTCATACTCAATGAAGAAATGTGAGATTGACACTTTGGTTGATTGATGTTAAGTCATACTCAATGAAGAAATGTGAGATTGACACTTTGGTTGATTGATTGACACTTTGGTTGATTGATGTTAAGTCATACTCAATGAAGAAATGTGAGATTGACAGTTTGGTTGGTTGATGTTAGGCCATACTCAATGAAGAAATGTGAGATTGGCAGTTTGGTGGATTGATGTTAAGTCATACTCAATGAAGAAATATGAGATTGACACTTTGGTTGATTGATGTTAAGTCAAACTCAATGAAGAAATGTGAGATTCACAGTTTGGTTGATTGATGTTAAGTCACACTCAATGAAGAAATGTGAGATTCACAGTTTGGTTGATTGATGTTAATAAGTCAGACTCAATGAAGAAATATGAGATTGACACTTTGGTTGATTGATGTTAAGTCATACTCAATGAAGAAATATGAGATTGACACTTTGGTTGATTGATGTTAAGTCATACTCAATGAAGAAATGTGAGATTGACAGTTTGGTTGATTGATGTTAAGTCATACTCAATGAAGAAATGTGAGATTGACAGTTTGGTTGATTGATGTTAAGTCACACTCAATGAAGAAATGTGAGATTCACAGTTTGGTTGATTGATGTAAAGTCATACTCAATGAAGATATATGAGATTGACAGTTTGGCTGATTGATGTTAAGTCATACTCAATGAAGAAATATGAGATTGACAGTTTGGTTGATTGATGTTAAGTCACACTCAATGAAGAAATATGAGATTCACAGTTTGGTTGATTGATGTTAAGTCACACTCAATGAAGAAATATGAGATTGACAGTTTGGTTGGTTGATGTTGTCATACTCAATGAGGAAATGTGAGATTGACAGTTTGGTTGGTTGATGTTAGGCCATACTCAATGAAGAAATGTGAGATTGACACTTTGGTTGATTGATGTAAAGTCACATAAAATGTTAAACCTCTGAAGATAGAGATATGTATATATAGTAATTATATTAAAGAAAAAGCAATGTATGCGCCAGTCCAATGGTTACTATTGGATTTCTGGATTCCACTACTACCAGAGAGGTTAGTTTAAGTTAACCATATTATCATTGAACAGTAGACAATATATTTTCACAAGAGAGTTGGTGGATATAAAGGAGACGTGTTTTCTTCAATACCTGGAGGTCCATCCACAGCAAAATTAGCAACAATCTCCTGTTGTAGTTCATTGATCTTTGACAGTTGGGGCAACAACTTGAAGATGTCAATAAGAATTCGACTATGATTGTTAGGATGAGCCTTAGCCATGGCATAGTCCAGTACATCCAGGTAATGGGAGTGGAGAAGCACAGCAGACTCAGATCTCCTTACACCCTCTCTATCTACAATATAGCAGGTCATTCAAAACATGAATAGCAAGTATTTAACACTTATAAAACAACTTAATGTCAGTATAACTGATCAAAGTTTTACAGTGTAATGGCAGGTTGATTGATTGATTGATTGGTGTATTACACAGCACACAAGATAATTTCAATTGTATGGCTGCATTGCCAGGATTAATGGGTAGAAAACCAAGTTCATTGCCCGGAGGACAAAAGGTGATTGAGTGAAAAATCCACTCGGCAAACCGAGTGAGCCACAGACTTACCTGGTGCAGTGAGTTGAATGGCACAGACTTACCTGGTGCAGTGAGTTGAATGGCACATACTTACCTGGTGCAGTGAGTTGAATGGCACATAGACTTACCTGGTGCAGTGAGTTGAATGGCACATAGACTTACCTGGTGCAGTGAGTTGAATGGCACATAGACTTACCTGGAGCCTGTTTCACAAAGCGGCGTAGCGTAAGTTTTTACGTAACTGCCATAGCAACCCATACTGTAGAGATACGTTAGTAAGAAAGTTACGCAAAAAATACATCTACGCCGTTTTGTGAAACAGGCTCCTGGTGCAGTGAGTTGAATGGCACATAGACTTACCTAGTGCAGTGAGTTGAATGGCACTTAGACTTACCTGGTGCAGTGAGTTGAATGGCACATAGACTTACCTGGTGCAGTGAGTTGAATGGCACATAGACTTACTTGGTGCAGTGAGTTGAATGGCACATAGACTTACCTGGTGCAGTGAGTTGAATGGCACTTAGACTTACCTGGTGCAGTGAGTTGAATGGCACATAGACTTACCTGGTGCAGTGAGTTGAATGGCACATAGACTTACCTGGTGCAGTGAGTTGAATGGCACATAGACTTACCTGGTGCAGTGAGTTGAATGGCACATAGACTTACCTGGTGCAGTGAGTTGAATGGCACATAGACTTACCTGGTGCAGTAAGTTGAATGGCACATAGACTTACCCGGTGCAGTGAGTTGACTGGCACATAGACTTACCTGGTGCAGTAAGTTGAATGGCACATAGACTTACCTGGTGCAGTGAGTTGAATGGCACATAGACTTACCTGGTGCAGTGAGTTGAATGGCACATAGACTTACCTGGTGCAGTGAGTTGAATGGCACATACTTACCTGGTGCAGTGAGTTGAATGGCACATAGACTTACCTGGTGCAGTGAGTTGAATGGCACATAGACTTACCTGGTGCAGTAAGTTGAATGGCACATAGACTTACCCGGTGCAGTGAGTTGACTGGCACATAGACTTACCTGGTGCAGTAAGTTGAATGGCACATAGACTTACCTGGTGCAGTGAGTTGAATGGCACATAGACTTACCTGGTGCAGTGAGTTGAATGGCACATACTTACCTGGTGCAGTGAGTTGAATGGCACATAGACTTACCTGGTGCAGTGAGTTGAATGGCACATAGACTTACCCGGTGCAGTGAGTTGAATGGTACATAGACTTACCCGGTGCAGTGAGTTGAATGGCACATAGACTTACATGGTGCAGTGAGTTGAATGGCACATAGACTTACCTGGTGCAGTGAGTTGAATGGCATATAGACTTTACCTGGTGCAGTGAGTTAAATGGCACATAGACTTACCTGGTGCAGTGAGTTGAATGGCACATAGACTTACCCGGTGCAGTGAGTTGAATGGCACATAGACTTACCTGGTGCAGTGAGTTGAATGGCACATAGACTTACATGGTGCAGTGAGTTGAATGGCACACAGACTTACCTGGAGCCTGTTTCACAAAGCGGCGTAGCGTAAGTTTTAACATAACTGCCATAGCAACCCATACTGTAGAGGTACGTTAGTAAGAACGTTATGCAAAAAATACATCTACGCTGTTTTGTGAAACAGGCTCCTGGTGCAGTGAGTTGAATGGCACATAGACTTACCTGGTGCAGTGAGTTGAATGGCACATAGACTTACCTGGTGCAGTGAGTTGAATGGCACATAGACTTACCCGGTGCAGTGAGTTGAATGGCATAAGGCTTACCTGGTGCAGTGAGTTGAATGGCACATAGACTTACCTGGTGCAGTGAGTTGAATGGCACATAGACTTACCTGGTGCAGTGAGTTGAATGGCACATAGACTTACCTGGTGCAGTGAGTTGAATGGCACATAGACTTACCCGGTGCAGTGAGTTGAATGGCACATAGACTTACCTGGTGCAGTGAGTTGAATGGCACATAGACTTACCCGGTGCAGTGAGTTGAATGGCACATAGACTTACCTGGTGCAGTGAGTTGAATGGCACATAGACTTACCTGGTGCAGTGAGTTAAATGGCACATAGGCTTACCTGGTGCAGTGAGTTGAATGGCACATAGACTTACCCGGTGCAGTGAGTTGAATGGCACATAGACTTACCTGGTGCAGTGAGTTGAATGGCACATAGACTTACCTGGTGCAGTGAGTTAAATGGCACATAGGCTTACCTGGTGCAGTGAGTTGAATGGCACATAGACTTAACTGGTGCAGTGAGTTGAATGGCACATAGGCTTACCTGGTGCAGTGAGTTGAATGGCACATAGACTTAACTGGTGCAGTGAGTTGAATGGCACATAGGCTTACCTGGTGCAGTGAGTTGAATGGCACATAGGCTTACCTGGTGCAGTGAGTTGAATGGCACATAGACTTACCTGGTGCAGTGAGTTGAATGGCACATAGGCTTACCTGGTGCAGTGAGTTGAATGGCACATAGACTTACCTGGTGCAGTGAGTTGAATGGCACATAGACTTAACTGGTGCAGTGAGTTGAATGGCACATAGGCTTACCTGGTGCAGTGAGTTGAATGGCACATAGGCTTACCTGGTGCAGTGAGTTGAATGGCACATAGACTTACCTGGTGCAGTGAGTTGAATGGCACATAGACTTACCTGGTGCAGTGAGTTGAATGGCACATAGAATACCCAGCTCTATATCAGTCAGATTACACTCGTTCAATCGGTCAGCAAAATCAAACATGATTTCCACAAAGGGTGCGCTTAAGAAGTGGGTCATCCATTCTCTTGTGTAAGGTTCCCCATCAGGAAATTGTAGATAACTCTCCTCGTTTCTGAGAAATGGCACTGAATATACCTGTTAACATATACCTGAGCATTGATGATCTGGAAGTAAAGTTCACCTATTGCTTTATTGTTTCTATATTTTCACCATTTTATTAGAAAAGTTAAACACTCAACACACCTTATAACTCTAAAATGCTTCGAGAACTGTAATTTCTGTTCATTATTCAAGTAACATCTGGATGAATTTTTATGGCCTATAAAAATTTTTTTTGAGCAAATTGAAACTATAAGCTTTTTTTCAAACAGCTTTCTTCTTATTGATTAGGATTATCAAAGTACACTTACCATCCATATATCATAGTAGGCTTTTGCAATCATAGCTTTTCTATCTGCTTCTTCAAGGCGATTAAAGCCTGGCACATCATTACAAAAACCTGTATTAACATAGCGATTAAAGCCTGGCACATCATTACAAAAACCTGTATTAACATAGAATCCGTTTAGGGTAATATGGATAATTTTTTGTCTGTCAGGGTGAAATCAGTCAGTATAATCTAAACTCCAACCTCCGTTGTCTCATCAAAGTTTGGGAGTTTCTTCTAAGCAAAGAGCATGGGTTTATACCAAACTAAAACTGACAATAGCCATATAAAGCAAAATCTTTTGGAGGGCTAGTTAGAGGCACACTCGCCGTGAAACTCTAGAATACTGTTTACATAAAACAGTGGGCGGTTTTCTGTATTTTCCCCAGACAACACAAATTTGGTACTTTCTAGTTTTATAAAAAATTGAAAGTTTTGGCATCATTTAGTATTTTTAATTTGAAATTGAAAATTAGATTTATCAGGTACCTCCAAACCTGTGCATGTGCACAAGCGCCTTTTGGATAATCCAACACTTCAGTTTACCGACACTGGTCTTTGTTGTTGTAATGGGGCTTTGAATCCCCTTTTGTTTTTCCTCCCCATTTATACATTCTAAACGTAACTGGACATGTTTAATTTTAGTGGTTTTAGTAGTAGAAAGCTGGCGTAAATTGATTTTCTTACCAAATAGCAAACAGGCTACAGTGGGCCTTTAAGTATCAATCAATGTATATTCTGAAATAACGTAACGTTATCCTTTTCTGCCTATTACCTTGCTCTCATGCACATCACACCAAACACAAACAATTTAAATGTTAATCTACTTGTTTTCCTTGTAAAGTCTGGGTATTGAACACTTACCGATAATGCGTGCATTCACAGGTTGTACAGAGCCAATCAGTTGATTCCAGGTCTTTTCAATACCAGCTTGACTTTTGTCTGCTGAAGCATGGTGACCACCCTGTAGATCAAATGTTACATAGCTTGAGAAGTGGTACCGCATTAAACTACGGTTGACTGGTGGGGACAAACATTCTTTTTTTTTGACAAATACATTGTAAATAGATGAACAGTAGAAGTGAAAAAAGATGGCAGTTTAAAAATACAAAACTGAAATTAATTTTGAAAACTAAATCAAATGTCCTCATCTAAAAGAACCATCAAATGTCCTCATCTAAAAGAACCATCAAATGTCCTTATCTAAAAGACCCATCAAATTAACTCAAATGTCCTCATCTAAAAGACCCATCAAATTAACTCAAATGTCCTCATCTAAAAGACCCATTAAATGTCCTCATCTAAAAGACCCATCAAATTAACTTAAATGTCCTCATCTAAAAGACCCATTAAATTAACTTAAATGTCCTCATCTAAAAGACCCATCAAATTAATTCAAATGTCTTCATCTAAAAGACCCATCAAATTAACTCAAATGTCTTCATCTAAAAGACCCATCAAATGTCCTCATCTAAAAGACCCATCAAATGTCCTCATCTAAAAGACCCATCAAATGTCCTCATCTAAAAGACCCATCAAATTAACTCAAATGTCCTCATCTAAAAGACCCATCAAATTAACTCAAATGTCTTCATCTAAAAGACCCATCAAATTAACTCAAATGTCTTCATCTAAAAGACCCATCAAATGTCCTCATCTAAAAGACCCATCAAATTAACTCAAATGTCTTCATCTAAAAGACCCATCAAATTAACTCAAATGTCTTCATCTAAAAGACCCATCAAATTAACCCAAATGTCTTCATCTAAAAGACCCATCAAATTAACTCAAATGTCCTCATCTAAAAGACCCATCAAATTAACCCAAATGTCCTCATCTAAAAGACCCATCAAATGTCCTCATCTAACAGAACCATTAAATTAACTCAAATGTCTTCATCTAAAAGAACAATCAAATGTCTTCATCTAAAGGAACCATCAAATTAACTCAAATGTCCTCATCTAAAAGAACCATCAAATTAACTCAAATGTCCTCATCTAAAAGACCCATTAAATTAACTCAAATGTCTTCATCTAAAAGAACTACCAAATGTCCTCATCTAAAAGAACCATCAAATGTCTTCATCTAAAAGAACCATCAAATTAACTCAAATGTCCTCATCTAAAAGAACCATCAAATTAACTCAAATGTCTTCATCTAAAAGAACCATCAAATGTCCTCATCTAAAAGAACCATCAAATGTCTTCATCTAAAGGAACCATCAAATTAACTCAAATGTCCTCATCTAAAAGAACCATCAAATTAACTCAAATGTCCTCATCTAAAAGACCCATTAAATTAACTCAAATGTCTTCATCTAAAAGAACTACCAAATGTCCTCATCTAAAAGAACCATCAAATGTCTTCATCTAAAAGAACCATCAAATTAACTCAAATGTCCTCATCTAAAAGAACCATCAAATTAACTCAAATGTCTTCATCTAAAAGAACCATCAAATTAACTTAAATGTCCTCATCCAAAAGACCCATCAAATTAACTCAAATGTCCTAATCTAAAAGAACCATCAAATTAACTTAAATGTCCTCATCTAAAAGACCCATTAAATTAACTCAAATGTCATCTAAAAGACCCATAAAATTAACTTAAATATCCTCATCTGAAAGACCCATCAAATTAACTCAAATGTCCTCATCTAAAAGACCCATTAAATTAACTCAAATGTCTTCATCTAAAAGAACCATCAAATTAACTTAAATGTCCTCATCTAAAAGACCCATTAAATTAACTCAAATGTCCTCATCTAAAAGACCCATTAAATTAACTTAAATGTCCTCATCTAAAAGACCCATTAAATTAAGTTAAATGTCTTCATCTATAAGACCCATCAAATTAACTTAAATGTCTTCATCTAAAAGAGCCATCAAATTAACTTAAATGTCTTCATCTAAAAGAACCATCAAATGTCCTCATCTAGAAGACTCATCAAATGTCCTCATCTAAAAGACCCATTAAATTAACTTAAATGTCCTCATCTAAAAGACCCATTAAATTAACTTAAATGTCCTCATCCAAAAGACCCATCAAATTAACTCAAATGTCCTAATCTAAAAGAACCATCAAATTAACTTAAATGTCCTCATCTAAAAGACCCATTAAATTAACTCAAATGTCATCTAAAAGACCCATAAAATTAACTTAAATATCCTCATCTGAAAGACCCATCAAATTAACTCAAATGTCCTCATCTAAAAGACCCATTAAATTAACTCAAATGTCTTCATCTAAAAGAACCATCAAATTAACTTAAATGTCCTCATCTAAAAGACCCATCAAATTAACTCAAATGTCCTAATCTAAAAGAACCATCAAATTAACTTAAATGTCCTCATCTAAAAGACCCATTAAATTAACTCAAATGTCATCTAAAAGAACCATCAAATTAACTTAAATATCCTCATCTGAAAGAACCATCAAATTAACTCAAATGTCCTCATCTAAAAGACCCATTAAATTAACTTAAATGTCCTCATCTAAAAGACCCATTAAATTAACTTAAATGTCTTCATCTATAAGACCCATCAAATTAACTTAAATGTCTTCATCTAAAAGAGCCATCAAATTAACTCAAATGTCTTCATCTAAAAGAACCATCAAATTAACTTAAATGTCCTCATCTAAAAGACCCATTAAATTAACTTAAATGTCCTCATCTAAAAGACCCATTAAATTAAGTTAAATGTCTTCATCTATAAGACCCATCAAATTAACTTAAATGTCTTCATCTAAAAGAACCATCAAATTAACTTAAATGTCCTCATCTAAAAGACCCATTAAATTAAGTTAAATGTCTTCATCTATAAGACCCATCAAATTAACTTAAATGTCTTCATCTAAAAGAACCATCAAATTAACTTAAATGTCCTCATCTAAAAGACCCATTAAATTAACTCAAATGTCCTCATCTAAAAGACCCATCAAATTAACTTAAATGTCCTCATCTAAAAGACCCATCAAATTAACTTAAATGTCTTCACCTAAAAGACCCATTAAATTAACTTAAATGTCCTCACCTAAAAGACCCATTAAATTTACTTAAATGTCATCATCTAAAAAACAATAACACCTGAATATACATCGTCGGAAGCCAGGATTAAAACTTACGCTCACGCTAACTTTACCCGTGGGACAAGTGGAACCAAATCCGTCATTTCTAATTTAATATGCATGTAGACTTTGATTGGCTCTGCCTCAAAACTGTGGTAGAAATTTCACCAATCAGAATCGGCGTTACGTAAGCATCCGGGCAGTGTTTAAAACAAAGATGGACAACTTTTAGGTTTACACTTCAATTGGATAAACGTGTCTTAAAAACTGAAGAGTTCAAACATAAAGAAGAGAATTTTTGATTGGTCCGACAGTAAATGGGCATTCCTAGAAAATGAGGCTTTGAATCACAGTTAGCCCAGGGGTAAAAGGTGAGCTTGTAGAGGATTTAACCCTGGGTATCCAAGGATGCTGAATATACTGCCAATGTACGGTCAATATGATGGTTATTGTTTTAAGTGGGGGAGGCAACCAGGTTCTTTGCCTGGTGGAAACATGCAGTCTGTGAAGCTACCCTTTGGGGCAATCGAGAAAAAGCCCAGTTGGAGTGGTATAAACCTGAAACCCATTTATTCTGGTATTGAGGTGAGAGACTAATTCTCTGATGACTCAGGTCCCCTTTGTTATAAAAGCAGGACAACTGTCCGTGAACAAATAGTAAGAGAAATAAATTATACAGGAGTACTTTACCTTGTTTATAAAATTGACCATCCATTCTTTGTTTTTCCGGAGGAAATCATTGTGTTTGGCATCGGCTTCACATAGTCTCTCTAAGGTGCGCTCCATTAGAGAAATATCTTTACCACTGGACTCAAATATCTGTTGAGAATGAGACGACTTGACTGCTTCATTATCCAGCTCAGAGCGCAAGTCCTCAAACGTTAATTCTTTGGAGGGACTGACGTTCATATCTAAGCCAGTTATAGTTTTATGGTAAGTGTTTGTGTGAGGATATACATCTGTACACAAACCTGAGGCGGGAGTCATTGTATTTACCCTAAACTGCTCTGGTTGTGAGGGGAAAGATTTCTCTAATGTGGAGTTCATATTACCATAATCTGCATTAGGGGCAAATCCATTTATAGAATAAGAAGTTGAAGTACTAGGTAACGGTTTAGATTTACAGTTATATGGCACATGGCTGACTTCATACGCCAAACTTTGATGTGAATAAGCATTGTTTGAGATGGGTGCTCCATTAAAACTTGGTATATCATGGCATGGCACAGGAAACCCTTGTACTTCCTGTGGATTGTAATTTGAGTACGCAGAGTTTTGATGATGGTGAGACGAACTCACAGGAGTAGATAAATGTTGGCTGGTGAAATAAGATGTTTCTACTGGTGAGGAAAGTGTATTGGTTGAAGGTAAAACAAAGGAATCAGACATTTCTGTGTAGGACATGTTGGGAGAATTCCCATGGTTAAGGACAGAAGGCACTAAGAAAGGTTCTGTAGTTTGACCATCTGACCAAGTATCCTGCATAAGATCCCCAGACAGTATATTAGCACTTTTGGTGACCGACACTGCCGTATCCAGTAACTCATCATAGTTATCTGTTTGCTGAAGACCACTATGGCGGACAGCATCACTTAAAAAGCGGTCAATGTCTTCCAGTTTTGAGGGTGGTAGGAACTGGTTGCGTAATAATGCCTCTAGTGTGCTAACCTTCATTGGGGGTTCTTCGTCAGGAGGATCTGCCATACGTTTCTTCATTGGTGTGTGTTCAGTGTGCATACCACTTGGAAACATTTCACTGTTTGGATCATTAACAGGGGATAACATACCAGAATATGGAGCTGGGTTACAAGCGTTACCAACTTCTTCCTTAACAGACAATGAAGTAAGATCTTTATATTTGCTATTTATTTCATCTGCATGTGTAGCTTTAACAAGTTTTTTACATATACTCTGGAATTCTGCACTACTTGGTGAGTCTATGCCTGAATCTTGAAAAGCTGCACTTTTTTCCATAAAATCTTGCTGCTGGTTTAAGTTACGTAAAAATTTCTTCAATACACTTTGGTGAATGTTTTTACCATTTGGGGACCCAATGACTTGGTTTAATAATTCTCGGATCATTTCACTGCTATAATGCCACCTTTTCCCGGAGGCACTTTGAAGAGTGAAAGTGTCACTAACACCACTGGTAACACTACATGGTGTCCCACTATTCCTGAGAGCTGGATCACCAGATTCAGGAGGGGAGGGGTAGCCATTGGGTAAAATAGGAAAGATTCTCTCAGCAATCTGCTGACATGTTGTATCACTAATGCCACTATCTGATGATGACTGATGACCTTCATCTGTGTGACCTATTCCACGAGCTGCCTCCAGAGCTCTCTCTTTATCTATCTTTGGAATTCGACCCATCTTCACAGCTAGGAAATAAATAAATTAATAAGAGGTAAATGACGTAATTGAATAGCATGAAGCACTAAATAAAGGGAAGATTTGGTTAAAACAGAACTAGCTTTTATTCTGATTGAGAAGTACGAAATTAAAGCTTTCGGCTGATAACAATCTAATAAACACATGTTATAAGTTCAGCGTATAGATGTACGTCTGGCATTATACCTTTCTTTCTGAATTTTCCTTTTGAGTTTATCAAGATATTGAAATTGTGGTCGTCTGATCAAAAACTCGTTAATCATACCGTACAGTGTATACTTCATTTATCTGAGTGTGATGTTTATTTCTTTTCTGTTTTTTATGGGTTAAACTATTTGCATCGGCTTTCCTATCAATGGTCACTGCAGAGTGATATTCAAAGTTGGAAGAGTGATACATGCATTTTGTTAATGGGTTGTAGGTTCAAATCTCACTTAGTCCAGACAAAAATAGATAGATATCAAAAACTGTAAGTTGGTAGAGAAGTAGGTGCTGTAGTATAAGAGCATTAACAGGACTACATCAGACTCACCATCAATAGCCATTCCTTTCTGTAGACATTGTTTATAGCGACAATATTTACACCGATTTCTGTTCTGTGGCGTTATCACACACTGACTACCAAAGAAACATTTGTACTTCTCAGATTTGGTTGTACTTCTCTTGAAAAAACCCTACAATTGAAATAGGAGTTTTACAATAAGGCAAGCACTAAAACAGCATCAATATATCATGTTTTAAACGGTATCCCAGATGCCTTCAATTTTCTAGAAATTACATTTTTAACTAAAAATCCCACAAAATATACATGTAACTGTACGCATTCAGCGATCTTAAAAATCTACATCGATAGTCGATAGAAAAATGTGGCTACGCTGTGACATCACGGCGGCAAGACTGTCAGCAAAGAAAGACTTGATCTTATCTATACAACCTGCATTAATTGTGTCAGCGTAAAACTCCAATTAATCAATCAATTTATGACTTAAAACAGATTCACATCGTTAGCAGTCATACCGTTGAACATAAGAGAATGAATAAAATCTAGTAATTATGTACATGCCCTAAAACCACAGGCACCTCAGGGTGCTCGCCCTTATCCACCCTCTGTTACTGTCCATATTTATAGCAAAGAGAGTAGATTTACAAAAGCGGTCACTTCGTCCAATCAGCATTGCTGGCATGACCACTCGTCAATCTACTCTCATTGTTTATGGTAACAGAGGGTGGATAAGGGAGAGCACTCCGTGTGCCTGTGCCTAAAACGAATAAAGAATTGAATGAGAATAACATTACTCTGGTCAGTTACCTTACCCAGTCAATATCAAGGCTGGAGATATTTTGGGGAGATATCTGTAATTATGTGTACAAATAAATGTAATATAAAATGTATTTTTACTGAAATTACAAGTATCTATATTACAATATTTGGGATACCCTCTAACTTCACAGTGAATTATAATAGGTTTTTATTTTAAAAAATTACTGTTGTCACAACATTCACATTATAAAATCATTGGGCAATGTCTGTCAATGCTAATTAGTAATTTTCCGGAAAACACAAAAAACTCAGTCATATTCTCGTAATGACATCGACTTGAACCATGTGTCACAATGTGTCTAAAAGGACCATCATGACAAATAGACCATTATGGCAAATATACCATTATGGCAAATATACCATTATGGTAGTATACCATTGTTGTAAATAGACCAATATAGCAAATAGACCATTATAGCAAATAGACCATTATAGCAAATAGACCATTATAGCAAATAGACCATTATAGCAAATAGACCATTATAGCAAATATACCATTATGACAAATATATCATTATGACAAATATACCATTATAGCAAATAGACCATTATGACAAATAGACCATTATGACAAATATACCATTATAGCAAATACACCATTATGACAAATAGACTATTATGGCAAATACAGTACAACAGCCGATGAACTACATGTATTGTACATTTTAAGGTTCTTTAAAGTAGACATAGGCTAATACGGCACAATAGCCAGTGCACTATTGCATCAAATATAGCTCACCACATTCTCAGCTAAATCATTTTCACTAAAATAGTATGTTACTAGATTTTTGTACACAGTGCACTGATGTGATATAAATAAAACAAGCATTCTGACAGTATTGCATAGCAATACATAGTCCCCTACCGGAAAGTTATCAAGGAGTATGAAATTCAATGAATATCTTAAATGGTGCCCAAAATAAACAATATTCTTTTACTATTTTAAGGATTAAACTGTTGTTCAGGGAGATCCCTGAAATTCTTAAAACTACTCATAAGAAGTTCTAAGTTGACAATTGGTCAGTAAAATACCTAGAAATAAATGGCGAGAGCCTATATGCCAACATGGTGTACTCGCATGTATACCAAACATCAGCTAAATGTCAAACAAACATTTCGTAAAGAAGTCCGGAAAACTGTCTTTAAAAGAAATTTCTAACGCTCAAGGTGCAAAGTAGAACAAACGTAAACTTGATCTGTAACCAACCATGTTGTACTCACATACATGTACTAACAACAATTTGAATGAGTGTGAACATCTAGCACAGAAGTCAGAAAAACTGTTATTTGTAGTCCAAGGACGATAACTTCGGTAAAAATGCACGGAGCGGAACAAAACGTAAACTTGATCTGTGACCCATCATAGTTGACCCAAATACAAAACTACAGAATTGAGTAGCTTTAAGCATCTAGGAAAAAGTCCGGAAAACTGTTATTTTGTGATATTTCTAAAGTCTAAGGGCGATAACTTCAGTAAAAATGCACGGAACAGAACAAAATGTAAACTTGATTTGTAACCCACCATGGTGGACCGACATACAAAAAATCAATTGAATATCTGAAAGCATATAGAAAAAAAGTCCGGAAAACTGACTTGCCGGACTGACGAACGGATGGAGCGCAAACCTATAGTCCCCTTCGGCTTTGCCAGCAGGGGACTAAAAACAATCACATACAAACAGTTTTTGCTAATTCCAGGTCATCTGACTAGCGACCTCTCCAAAATTTGAGGTCATCGCAAAAAATTATATTGCTAAAAACAAATATAAAAACAATTTCCATACAAATAGCAATTTTTTTAGTTGAAATATCATTTATTACTGGAGGCAGCTATCGAAAATATAACGGCAAAATAGAGAGTCACTTGAGCAAAGTATGAGTCATTGTGATGAAGCTTATTTTTTTGAAAACATAAAAACCAATAAACGACCAAACCTTTTGATATATAGTGTGTTCATGTTATATTAGATTATTACATTAGACTGTGAAATGCTCACCTTACACCCCTCACATGTAGCCACTCCATAGTGGACACCAGTAGCCTTGTCATTACAGATACGACACTCCCCAAAGGGGAAGGGTATTGCCCCTGCTGGCATCGTACAGGGAAATCACCTTACTCCCTCATAACACTGCATATAGGCAATCTGTAAGAGAGATCAATGGATAGATAAATAAGATGGTGTTTGGGGTGGAATGATACACAAAATATGCAGCTGACAAACCAACTACATTTTGGTATACATGTAGTATCAACAAAGGGCAATAATTCTGGAAATTACTCAACCAAAGAAAGCCAAATACAAAATATTTCGATAAAAATTGTCTGAGCAATTCTCTGGAAATACGTGAATAGAATATGCACATCCTTTCAGAATTCCCACAATGTTTCAGGTAATTTTAATAAAAACTAATCGATTGATGTTTTACGTGACACTCAGGATTATTTCACATGTAAGTACATGGCGACGTTGCCAGGTTTAGTGGTAGAATACAGATGAAAACAGAAGCACGCCTTGACCAGAACTCACATTTTATCATGCTAATACGCCACTCCAAATACAGTCAATTAATTGATGTTTTTACGCTGCACTCAAAATTATTTCACTTATATGGCGGTGTTGCCAGGTTTAGTCACTAGTCAAAAAAAATTGAAAACTTTCTGACTGGATTTTTCCCCTCTCTTTGCCCTGAGGGAACCCCCCACCTTTGAAGAATACCTGGCAACTCTCCCACATACAGCGATAAAGTGAAAAATCCAGTTAGAAAGTCTTTCAATTTTTATTTGATCTGAGTGGGATTCTAACTCGCATTGCATTGATAGAGGGCCTTAGTCGGACTGAGGGACTATCACTCTAACCTGGATAGACAGGGTGAAACTTTTGTTCTAGTTTTGATGTTGGCCAATCAGTAGACACATAACTTTACATAGGACATCACATGACTTTTGTTCTAGTTTTAATGTTGGCCAATCAGTAGACACATAACTTTACATAGGATATCACATGACTTTTGTTCTAGTTTTGATGTTGGCCAATCAGTAGACACATAACTTTACATAGGACATCACAGGACTTTTGTTCTAGTTTATATGTTGGCCAATCAGCAGACACATAACTTTACATAGGATATCACATGACTTTTGTTCTAATTTTGATGTTGGCCAATCAGTAGACACATAACTTTACATAGGACATCACATGACTTTTGTTCTAGTTTTAATGTTGGCCAATCAGTAGACACATAACTTTACATAGGACATCACATGACTTTTGTTCTAGTTTTAATGTTGGCCAATCAGTAGACACATAACTTTACATAGGACATCACATGACTTTTGTTCTGGTTTTAATGTTGGCCAATCAGTAGACACATAACTTTACAAAGGACATCACATGACTTTTGTTCTAGTTTTAATGTTGGCCAATCAGTAGACACATAACTTTACATAGGACATCACATGACTTTTGTTCTAGTTTTAATGTTGGCCAATCAGTAGACACATAACTTTACATTGGACATCACATGACTTTTGTTCTAGTTTTAATGTTGGCCAATCAGTAGACACATAACTTTACATATGGCATCACATGACTTTTGTTCTAGTTTTAATGTTGGCCAATCAGTAGACACATAACTTTACATTGGACATCACATGACTTTTGTTCCAGTTTTAATGTTGGCCAATCAGTAGACACATAACTTTACATAGGACATCACATGACTTTTGTTCTAGTTTTGATGTTGGCCAATCAGTAGACACATAACTTTACATGTGGCATCACATGACTTTTGTTCTAGTTTTAATGTTGGCCAATCAGTAGACCCATAACTTTACATATGGCATCACATGACTTTTGTTCTAGTTTTAATGTTGGCCAATCAGTAGACACATAACTTTACATATGGCATCACATGACTTTTGTTCTAGTTTTGATGTTGGCCAATCAGTAGACACATAACTTTACATAGGACATCACATGACTTTTGTTCTTGTTTTAATGTTGGCCAATCAGTAGACCCATAACTTTACATATGGCATCACATGACTTTTGTTCTAGTTTTAATGTTGGCCAATCAGTAGACACATAACTTTACATATGGCATCACATGACTTTTGTTCTAGTTTTGATGTTGGCCAATCAGTAGACACATAACTTTACATATGGCATCACATGACTTTTGTTCTAGTTTTAATGTTGGCCAATCAGTAGACACATAACTTTACATATGGCATCACAGGACTTTTGTTCTAGTTTTAATGTTGGCCAATCAGTAGACACATAACTTTACATATGGCATCACATGACTTTTGTTCTAGTTTTAATGTTGGCCAATCAGTAGACACATAACTTTACATAGGACATCACATGACTTTTGTTCTTGTTTTAATGTTGGCCAATCAGTAGACACATAACTTTACATATGGCATCACATGACTTTTGTTCTAGTTTTAATGTTGGCCAATCAGTAGACACATAACTTTACATATGGCATCACATGACTTTTGTTCTTGTTTTATTGTTGGCCAATCAGTAGACACAAAACTTGACATATGGTATCACATGACTTTTGTTCTAGTTTTAATGTTGGCCAATCAGTAGACACATAACTTTACATAGGACATCACAGGACTTTTGTTCTAGTTTTGATGTTGGCCAATCAGTAGACACATAACTTTACAAAGGACATCACATGACTTTTGTTCTAGTTTTGATGTTGGCCAATCAGTAGACACATAACTTTACATAGGACATCACAGGACTTTTGTTCTAGTTTTAATGTTGGCCAATCAGTAGACACATAACTTTACATAGGACATCACAGGACTTTTGTTCTAGTTTTAATGTTGGCCAATCAGTAGTCTAGACACATAACTTTACATATGGCATCACATGACTTGTTCTAGTTTTAATGTTGGCCAATCAGTAGACACATAACTTTACATAGGAAATCACATGACTTTTGTTCTAGTTTTAATGTTGGCCAATCAGTAGTCTAGACACATAACTTTACATATGGCATCACATGACTTGTTCTAGTTTTAATGTTGGCCAATCAGTAGACACATAACTTTACATAGGACATCACATGACTTTTGCATAGTAGTATTTCTTGGTTGGCATAAAGGTGGGGATTCTATGGCTTCAACAACAACCACTGATAATAATGATGCCTTCATAGACATTCTAGGTTAAATCAAACTGGTGACAGTTTCATTTTCCCTCTCTATTCATAATACCAAATAGACACCAGTATAAAACTCTGACGTTCATCAAACAAAAATCTTATTATTTGAGTGCAACAAAGGTTTATGGTGTAATGAGGGCTAAGGCTTTATCAATGAAGCCAATTAAATTAGAATATATTTTTCTCGAATAGGACTACTCCATCAAAGTGTTTCTTTAATGGGCATAAAGTGTCTTTCATATACATGTAGATATACATTTCTTGTTTAAGTTCATTTTTTTTATGTAATGAAGCAATAGGAGGGATTAAATTTTGCATGGAGATTAATATGCACAGGCAGTATAGGTGTGCAGTCATGCATATTGCTACAAAGGGCTTAGCAAAGTGGTCTCTCTGATATCCTATAATCATTAGGCTCTCTGCCTATTGGTACAATGGCTTGATTGCACATCTTGAAGTTAACATAAAATATATAAAGGAATAAGATAAGTTAAAATAAAATCTATAAAGGAATAAGATAAAAAATAACTCATGCATTAAGTACAGAAAGATTGCTTATGGAAAATTCCTGAATATATAATGTATATGTAGATTTCACAAAATGTTTGAAAATGACCCACAGCAGTTTATCATTGAATTCATTGAAATGTTAGTCCCTGTGACTCACAGGATATTGCCAATGAATATTTGAAATTAATTGGTTAAATAGATGTAAATTTAACAGTGAGGAAATTGGTCCCCATTAGTTCATTTATTTTATGTAGGCCTACATGTAAAAACACGATGTATACGTGCCAGATCGTGGAACTTTTTTCGGGGAACAATCCTGCAACAAATATCAAATGGCAGAGAATCTCAATTGCGACTCCTCTAACATTAAGTATGTTATAAAAATATCTCAATCAATATGTTCATGTAGGAGAAATTGTGTACGACAAAGAGCCGCTATTTATCTGGCATAGACTTTGACACAAACTTCTGGATTCATACACTCTTTGAACTTGGATTTGGACTAAGAAGGGGCTGTGACAAGAAGTGCTTCACTATAATACGGCAAGCATAAATATGGGTCAGGTTATAATAGAAGAATACAAACTATTTCAGAATAAAATGGCTTGACCTCTGAGCCTAAGGCCAGTCATTGCTTATAACAAAAACAAGTGTGAAAGATCTACCAGTCCGGGCTTAACTCCCCTGTCTCTCTTTTACATACATGTAGAAATTAAATTACATATTTTCACTTTCTTTTCCGATTATATTGTGTTTAATATTTTGTTAACCTGAATTTATGTCATAGCTGAAGATCCATACAACTTTGTCAATGTATTATAAAGTATTCCAGAAAATTCTTCTGCCTAAAGTCAAACTCCTGTCTGCCTTCAACTTAACAAATTATCATTATCATTTATATGTTTATTACAACAACTTAAGATTGAGAACTGAATGAAACTGAACGTTTTATTTATCCCAGGTCACACACAGTAACATTAGGTATTAATACAGATAACATGATGGCGGTACATATTGTATAATATATAAAGCATTCAGATGTTTTACTTGAGTTCTAAGTGACATCATACACAACCAGTGTTGAGTGAGTGATATTTTCATAATGTATACTTTCAATTACCTTTCCTTTGAGGCTCGGGGACCTAAAGGAAGCTTGATTTGTTTCAACGTATTCCTAAAATAATACTGTCAGTGTTAAGAACTACATGTAGGAGCTTTGTATCCTCCATGCTGAACTTCAGACGTCATACATGTAATGAAATTTCTTTGTGATATGCTGTATTCAAGTCTGGCTTTAATACAGTCACCTTTATGCAACTGGCCACCTTATACATGTATGAAGGTAGTCTTGGCAATTATTGATAAACTCTTCAGTAAGATGACAGAAAACCAATGTTATATGAAGAGCTAGCCGGTCATGACCTGGATGTACTAGGATCTGACAATAAGTACATGTAGGTTACTCTCCCTCTCACCTTAATCGGGTCACTGATATCTCCATAACGCATGATAGAGAATCAAAACCTATCTCTCAAATGTGTGCAATCATACTTGTTTAGATACAAATTAGCTCACATCTAAATAAATGTATATTTGAAAACACATAAGTTGAAACAAAACGGCCTCCACTTTAGTTCCCTGGGGATAAAAAACAGAGTGAGGAAGAAATATGCATATATTTTGTAGTTTTCATAACTAAATGACAGATTTACATGCACATGGCATTCTGTGCGTATAAACTGTCATGAAGACGCTTCAAGGGTATGAACATAAAGGAAGTAGTGTTTAACATTAGCTAACCTTATAATGCCAAGAGTATCATATATGCTCAGATGTGAATGAGCTAATTAACTTTCATAACCCTTGTAGAGACCTGTTGCATCAAGTATAATGTCAGATGATCCAACCCTGTTGCATCAAGTATTATGTCAGATGATCCAACCCTGTTGCATCACGTATTATGTCAGATGATCCAACCCTGTTGCATCACGTATTATGTCAGATGATCCAACCCTGTTGCATCACGTATTATGTCAGATGATCCAACCCTGTTGCATCACGTATTATGTCAGATGATCCAACCCTGTTGCATCAAGTATAATGGCAGATGATCCAACCCTGTTGCATCAAGTATTATGTCAGATGATCCAAATCTGTTGCATCAAGTATTATGTCAGATGATCCAACCCTGTCGCATCAAGTATAATGGCAGATGATCCAACCCTATCGCATCAAAGTATTGTCAGATGATCCAACCCTATCGCATCAAAGTATTGTCAGATGATCCAACCCTGTTGCATCAAGTATAATAGCAAATGATCCAACCCTGTTGCATCAAGTATAATGGCAGATGATCCAACCCTGTAGCATCAAGTATAATGGCAGATGATCCAACCCTGTTGCATCAAAGTATTGTCAGATGATCCAACTCTGTTGCATCAAGTATAATGACAGATGATCCAACCCTGTTGCATCAAATATAAAGTCAGATGATCCAACCCTGTTGCATCAAGTATAATGGCAGATGATCCAACTCTGTTGCATCAAAGTATTGTCAGATGATCCAACCCTGTTGCATCACGTATTATGTCAGATGATCCAACCCTGTTGCATCACGTATTATGTCAGATGATCCAACCCTGTTGCATCAAGTATAATGGCAGATGATCCAACCCTGTTGCATCAAGTATTATGTCAGATGATCCAAATCTGTTGCATCAAGTATTATGTCAGATGATCCAACCCTGTTGCATCAAGTATAATGGCAGATGATCCAACCCTATCGCATCAAAGTATTGTCAGATGATCCAACCCTGTTGCATCAAGTATAATAGCAAATGATCCAACCCTGTTGCATCAAGTATAATGGCAGATGATCCAACCCTGTAGCATCAAGTATAATGGCAGATGATCCAACCCTGTTGCATCAAAGTATTGTCAGATGATCCAACTCTGTTGCATCAAGTATAATGACAGATGATCCAACCCTGTTGCATCAAATATAAAGTCAGATGATCCAACCCTGTTGCATCAAGTATAATGGCAGATGATCCAACTCTGTTGCATCAAAGTATTGTCAGATGATCCAACCCTGTTGCATCAAAGTATTTTCAGATGATCCAACCCTGTTGCATCAAGTTTACTGGCAGATGGCCGAACCCTGTTGCATCAAGTATTATGTCAGATGGTCCAACTCTGTTGCATCAAGTTTACTGGCAGATGACCCAACCCTGTTGCATCAAGTATTATGTCAGATGATCCAAATCTGTTGCATCAAAGTATTGTCAGATGATCCAACCCTGTTGCATCAAGTATAATGGCAGATGATCCAACCCTATCGCATCAAAGTATTGTCAGATGATCCAACCCTGTTGCATCAAGTATAATAGCAAATGATCCAACCCTGTTGCATCAAGTATAATGGCAGATGATCCAACCCTGTAGCATCAAGTATAATGGCAGATGATCCAACCCTGTTGCATCAAAGTATTGTCAGATGATCCAACCCTGTTGCATCAAAGTATTGTCAGATGATCCAACTCTGTTGCATCAAGTATAATAGCAAATGATCCAACCCTGTTGCATCAAGTATAATGGCAGATGATCCAACCCTGTAGCATCAAGTATAATGGCAGATGATCCAACCCTGTTGCATCAAAGTATTGTCAGATGATCCAACCCTGTTGCATCAAAGTATTGTCAGATGATCCAACTCTGTTGCATCAAGTATAATGTCAGATGATCCAACCCTGTTGCATCAAGTATAATGTCAGATGACCCAACCCTGTTGCATCAAAGTATTGTCAGATGATCCAACCCTGTTGTATCAAGTTTACTGGCAGATGACCCAACCCTGTTGCATCAAGTATTATGTCAGATGGTCCAACTCTGTTGCATCAAGTTTACTGGCAGATGATCCAACTCTGTTGCATCAAAGTATTGTCAGATGACCCAACCCTGTTGCATCAAGTATAATGGCAGATGATCCAACCCTGTTGCATCAAGTATTATGGAAGATGGTCCAACCCTGTTGCATCAAGTATTATGTCAGGTGGTCCAACCCTGTTGCATCAAGTATTATGTCAGATGATCCAACCCTGTTGCATCAAGTATAATGGCAGATGATCCAACCCTGTTGCATCAAGAATAATGGCAGATGATCCAACCCTGTTGCATCAAGTATAATGTCAGATGATCCAACCCTGTTGCATCAAGAATAATGGCAGATGATCCAACCATGTTGCATCAAGTATAATGGCAGATGATCCAACTCTGTTGCATCAAGTATAATGTCAGATGATCCAACCCTGTTGCATCAAGTATAATGGCAGATGATCCAACTCTGTTGCATCAAGTATTATGTCAGATGATCCAACCCTGTTGCATCAAGTATAATGGCAGATGATCCAACCCTGTTGCATCAAGAATAATGGCAGATGATCCAACCCTGTTGCATCAAGTATAATGGCAGATGATCCAACTCTATTGCATCAAGTATAATGTCAGATGATCCAACCCTCTTGCGTCAAGTATAATGGCAGATGATACAAATCTGTTGCATCAAAGTATTGTCAGATGATCCAACCCTGTTGCATCAAGTATAATGGCAGATGATCCAACCCTGTTGCATCAAGAATAATGGCAGATTATCCAACCCTGTTGCATCAAAGTATTGTCAGACGATCCAACCCTGTTGCATCAAGTATAATGTCAGATGATACAAATCTGTTGCATCTAAGCAAAAAAGATTAATAATAATTATAACCAAAAATAATCTGACAGTCAATACATGTCAATATTTTACAACAAAGTCATACTGGCACAGATAGTGCATGACCTGAATGTCTAATGGATCTCTGATAAACTCTTCTTTCTGCCAAACTCACACATTAAAAGCACACTAAAATAGCAAACAAGTTTCTGTACTTTTTTCCAGACAGAAAGGTTTTGGAACTTTCTATTTTTGCCAAAAGTTGCAAGTTTTGGTAACATTATTATCAATTTGAAAAATTGATTTGTAAAGTATCTTGTATTTGTAAATCAAATAAACCAGGGCTGAGTTGGGGCATCGGTACAAGCACCCTAATGATTTGAGCGATGGAAGTGAGCAAACAGTAAAATTATCTTACTTACTGTACCTGAGAAATACAAAGGACAGACACCAAGATAACGCAAAAAGCAAAAATATATAAAATGTGTGTAAACCATCATTTACATAGAACCGTTGTTGGTTTGAGTTCAGACTTTACACCACTAATGACACACGCATACATGATATATGTACGCATTTTAGGTGTGTCCCATTTCAATTTTTATGTGATTCTACCTATGGTATTAAAGCTTCAGTAAATTTGCATGAGAAAGGCTACGACAGCAAGTGGGTCTCTCATAAGCCTATATTTAGAAATACAAGAAAGTGTTGAGATTCTAAAGTGATCATCGATAGAAATGAGATTTGCAAGCCCTGGATACTACATGTATCATAAATGACAATTCAAGTTTACATGAAAAGGATAAATAGAATAATTTATCAGCTATGGTAAAACAATTATAGTTAAGTCATTGCAATTTAAATGTAAGACTAGATTTTGGGAACTCCAGCCATAATACATGTATAACTATATATATAACAACGTATAAAACTTACATGGATTAAAACAATGTTAAAGTATGTCCGTAACACAAGGTAGTTTTATTTCACTAAAGTAAAAATGAAATGTTAAGGAGGTGTGAATGAACCACTTCGATCTGGAATAGCCCAGTAAATCAACAATGACCTTCACCCTAGGGAAACTGCCTTACTTTTTCATTCACACACCCAGTTTTGTAATTAATAATGTATCCGTCCATTTTGTATATAAAAAAAGATTGAATGATAATCTGTGGGTCCAAAAAACAAAATGTCTTATTCTTAACAAATAATGAAAGAATTTGATTTTGTGGCTAGATTTTAAATGGTAGAATACATGTAGCATAGTTAACCTATAAACAGACTGCTCCACTTCTACCTGAAGCCACACTGACATGTACAGTTATTCAATGCTGGGTAGAGCACATGTGGCCTTAAGAAACATAGATTAAAGGACAAATACACATAAATGTTTGCAATACATGTACCTTTAAGTGTAGAATAATCACATGCAGGTATCAAAGGTGTTAAAACTGCAGAACTTTCAGGCCTGAAATATAACTATACATATAGCGGAAAATAAAAGCTGCATACCTAACTGGTCTTCTTCTACTTGGTGTCTTTAGGTGACCTACATAGAGCTCTTTACCAGTTGAATACACCGGTTCATCCTGACTGAAGTTTGTACAGAGAATAATCTCATTATCAGATACAAATTTCAGGTACAAAACCATCCAATGCATGCACAATTAACCAAATTGCAGAAAATATTCAAACCATAATCAAGGTCATCTTAATAAAGATTGAAATTTTTAATTAAAGGCGCAGGAGCTGTCAAAATTTTCTTCCTGAACAGAAAGTAAGTAAAACAGGATGACACATGTGTGCAGCTAGTCAAAATATTGATTATAACAAAATGTTGAAATTATCGGCTATCTCCAGAAGTTCAAATGACAGGGTTTTTAGTGGTTCTTGTTTCCAGCATGTCGTTTCTTAAAATAACATATTGGCCTAAAAAAAAAACATTTTGGTCGCCTTGTTATTTCAATATTGTTTTTTACACTATTTTGGTTCGGGCAGGCCACATACTGTATGGATTTTCCTTCAAGGTAGAAAAACAAGAACTTAATTCTGATATATCTTTTTTTAAATGTACAGTAATTGGGGGAAAAAAGCTGCGTCAATGTGGATGGAAGCTTGTTACCTACATGTACATTTATGACTTAGGTGCCAAAAAGTTGATGGTCTGAACAACTTATCATTATGTATATGTGAGAACAAAAAATATGTCTATTTTATTGTTGTCATTGGACGATGTCCTTTTAATAAAATACACAATTTACTTAACATTTCTGTGATCCCCAAAATACAGAGAAAGTGGGTTGATGCTTACAAGATGTAGTTGTTCTGCCACACTTCAGATTGTTACCATTCTAGTAAAAGATGTACTAGTTTGATTCATTGGTCAAACCATCATCATGACTTCCCTATAAGTTAATTCCATGTATAGAAAATACAATTTGTTCTTGTATTAATTACATGTACATTTTCATACAATCAGCATAATCCAGAATTAAATTTATTTGAAACCAGTTTGAGCTGAATAATAATAGAAGGTTTTTTGGTTAAATAGTTTAATTACAACCTAACTAGTTTTGGAGAAAAGAAAAGGCCAAGGCCAGACATCTCTTCTCAAGTTCCCAGTTAATTATCACCATGAACTACACAATTAAGTTATTTTAAAGGCATCTGTGACACACACAAAAAATTAATCTTAATATCATATGTTAAAGGCACACTTGCCGCGAAAATCAGGAATATTGTTTACATTAAAAAAGAAAGACCGTTTTCTGTATTTTTCCCAGACAATATAAGTTAGGAACTTTCTATTTTTACCAAAATTTAAAAGTTTGGACGTCACTTTGTATTTTTAATTTGAATTTGAAAATTTGAATTGTTACGTACCCGGAACGTAAACAAACCGAACTGCCCCCTATTGGCGATTTTATGTTTCAGTCGAGTGAGTGAACTAACGGCAGTACGTAGGCCTATTTATCTGAGAAATACAGACTGACGATCGGTTAACAGTGACTGGAAAAGCCTGCTGATAATTGTTTGAGTGTAAACCACAGATACAAAGGCCTGAAAGGAGGGTAATCCAAAACAAAAGTTGACCGACACTGATCGTTGTTGTTGTAATCAGGCTTCGATTCTTCGTTTGTTTTTCACCCCATTTCTACATTCTAAAGCTAACTAGACATGTTTTATGTGTCCTATGTTTAAGTTTAGTGGTATTAGTCGTAGTAAGCTCATGTAAATTGGTTTTCTTGGCAAATTTAAACAGGCTACGGCGGCAAGTGTGCCTTTAAACATTAAAATATCAAACAAATATAAAACCTCTCTAGTTTGAAAAAGACATATTTAAATGTTACGTTTATACATGTGTAAATAAATAACATTTGAAAACCATGGCAAAATTTAATTTTCATTAAAAAATATTTTTAATTTAGCCGTTTGAAGTCAAACTACCAAAATCCGAGATAATAAATAGGACGCCCTGAGGGAATTGAAGGCTTGGGTCATTTTTCAATGGGACTGGTTTGTGTATTTTCGAAATTTAAGAGACCCTGTTTTTAGAATGAAGGTTAGATTCCAAATAGCGATACTACTTTTTATTAAGATAGCCTTTTTCTTCAAGAAAACAAAGAATTCTATTGAAATTTCTAACATTTTCAGGCCTTATTTCCTTATGAAGTAGTGTTAATAAATATATTCATTTATGATCACTAAACACATTTAGAATTCATACAATTTTTAACTCGGTCGCTGTATGTGGAAGACTTGCCAGGTACTCGACGAAGGTCGGGGGTTTCCTTCGGACCATTAAACCTATACAATGCGGCCATATAAGTGAAATAATCTTAAGTGCGGTGTACAACATCAATCAATCGACCAATCATTGTTTGTTGTAATAAACCCAAACCCATGAAATTTCAATGAGACATGCAGGAGTGCGGCTTTAGTCAGTATAATTTTCAGTGTAATATATTGACAAAGTTGTACGGATATTCAACTACAGTATGGCAAGAAGTCCTGTAAACACCAATGGTATAATATTTTTTTCAAGACATATTCCCGGGTCCAAGGTTAAACCCGAAAGGTGAACAGTTTGCAATGTTTAATTCCAAACGTTTGCGCATGGTATCAACAGCAGACAAGAGAAAAGCCATTTGTTTTCAAATGGGCATGATTTTGAAATGGACCGTAACCAACATTTGTGTATGTGTCGCAATTTAGGCCCATTTGATATAATTTTGTTTCAAGATAGTTCTGCAAAAAGGTGGCATGTATACATTGCATCTGCAGGCACTGATCAGAGAGAAATGTTGGGAGGTACACGTAATGATACACCAGTCAATATATTCATGTACAATGTATATACATCATACTATCCGATTGTATTATTCTGATTATATAATTCCGAGACTTGTTTCTTATGAAATTCAGCATTCTGACATAAATATATTATACTGATTTATGATGTATCAAAGTAAACCAATAAACTGTAAAAACGTCAAAGGCATAGATTTGCCTCTTAGAATAAATTAATGTAAACAAACTGCATGAGTATTAAAAAACAAGTAGGATAAAATTAGCTGTCTGGCAACCTGATTAATTCATTCTCTCTGTACATTTATCATGCATGAATTATATTTATCAACACTAAAACACACCGGCACAGGGAAAATCTTCTTGTTTAAAATAACCATGGAGAAGGGTTTCTAATCGTGTTAAAAAAAGGTATATCATTTAGATCTTTATACCCCATCATAAATTGTTGTAATTGAACCCCATAAGATCATGAGAAAAGAAAGTGAAAATGTTGGTTCCCCCCGAGAAAAACCAAGGTAGAAGACAGACCTGGGAGTTTAGCCCTGACCAGAATATCTTTCGAACACTTGTTCTTTTTATAAGGAGCGCCTGGCCTTTGGGTGAGAGGTCGAGCAATTTTACTTTGAAGTATAGTTTATATTCTTCAACTATAATCTTGGAAATAGTGATACTGAAACACAAATGTTATTACAGTTTTTTCACGACATCTTCCCAGGTCCAAGTTCAAACCCAAAGTATAAATAGATTGTAATGTTTGAATCCAAAAACTTTCCCTTTCCAAACGTTTGTGCTTGGTATCTGCAGTGGAAGTGAGAAAAGGGATTTTCTCAATAGGCATGATTTCAAAATGGTCCTTGACCGAATGACCTAGAGTGTTGAAATGTTGTGCCACGGGCACATCATCTTTAAGTCTAATACTAGATAAATGGTTGGCTGCTCTTTGTCGTAGAGAATTCTGTGTTTCTCAGGCGCAACATTTTTGGCATGTGATAACATGATTACACGATATTAGAGGAGTCGCAATTAAGATTCTCTGCCACATTATATTTGTTGCGAGATTGTTCTTCGAAAAAGTTACGCAATCTGGCACGTCTTTAGGCATTTCATTGATGTACCTGAGAGAAATGTTGGGTGGTAATGGTACACTCGTGAAGGATATGTTAGTACAGCACAGCTGTGTTTTAAAGTCTGGCATTACAGTTTTCAAACCATTTTTATACTTACAGATTTTTTTCAATAATAAACAGGTCTCCTGATAATCACCTAATTTAGACCAACAATCACTGCCTATGACCTGGACCAAATCTAATTTAGGTGTGATGCTTACTTTCAGAGTTATTCATTGGTAGGGCTACTCAGTGTTTATTTAACTTTCAACCAGCCCCTCCCATCTCAATACATCTATCAATCATTAGCTTGAAGGGTCAGGTCATCCGACTGACCGAACAAACTAACCCTACACTGACCAATGAATAACCACTCTTATTTACATTATAGAGCAAAAGGTAAAAATAACAACACATGGACAGTGAGTGAATACTAACACTAACACGAGTTTTCAGGATTGAACAGGGAAACTAGAGTAATAACGAGAAAACAACAAGAGCAGGCAGTAAAAATCACAAACTTTCATTTCGGCGTAATACTGATGACAAAATGTTACATTTCCATCAAGGAAAAGTTACTGCCCTTGTTGTGCTCTCTGCTGAAAGGAGAAAGCATTTCCCCACTCTCGCGAGACTTCTGGGACGGGTCTTGTGTTAAATGAATGGGGAATTGTATAGAATACTGCTGACGGGCTATACGATCAAAATATTTCTTTGGACTTTACCTCAGGTAGTTCAAACAGAAGTATAAAGATATAAATAATTCATTAAAACCTAACAAAATTATCTGTAAATAGATCTCTTTCATTGTTTATATTGCTTTGCATAATAACGAGAAGGAGGCTGTCCCATTCGTCCCACCAAATGCACCTCCACTTTGAAGAGTTCTACTAATTGAAATATAACATATTGTAACCTGTGAAATTGCAGTAATTAGTGGGTTAATACTATCAACAATTTTTATTATGTATTTCTAATGTGGGGAAGAAATTCTACTAAAACCTCAAATTGTTCTAGACTTGTCCACGTTTATCATTTCAGTAATTCAGATACATTTCCATAGTGATTTCTATGTGCAAAAAACGCCAGTGCTGTGTTCTTGGCTGTTAGTATACATCCCCAGATTTCTCAGCTAATCTGTATTCCCATTATGTGTATCACAGTAAAATGTGAGCAGGTTTTCAATCTGTAATTTTCCTCAGACACACGGTGCTCGTTGCATAATTTGTGAGATACTTTCTTAAAAGAAAAATAATGTGAAAAAAATTTTGAAGATTAGATAATACATTTACATGTACATGTAGCTCTAATAGCTATGGAACAAATTTGTAACCCTTTTATGCCAAAAATGATGAGATACGAGCAAAAAATAAAGTTTTGCAAATTACAGTGACTGTGTAAAGGAAATTGACAATAATTCAATATGGTTGCCATAGTGATGACAAAAAAAGTATGCGCTGTTAGTGTAGCTACACAACCTGGTCATGGACAAAAAAACTGTTCGAGACCACAGTTACATGTAGGTTTCTAGCACGAAAGGTGGACAAAAAAATATTCTAGGCTTACTACTGTGGACCCAAGAACACTGCAGAGCTGGATGGATGAAGTATGTGGTACAGAACTGCTGTCAGAAGCTTGTGGCTGCCAACCTCTCGTCAGAGGCAGCTTATTGATGCAGTGGTGCTATGGGAAAAACACCAATGAAGGTGAATACTTTTGTAACTTGCTGTTTGAATAATTGGGACATTTCATATGGACTATGAAATTATATTTAGATTTCCTGAGCCTGTAGTGTTGTAATCGGTTTCTTAACTAATTTACTTAAAGTATACATGTATGGTTGTGGTTGATTTCACTTTTAAAAGATAAAAATATATGAAGGGTTGAATAATTTTGCATGCAAATGTAAGTAGTATTCAGCTAAATAACAATGTACAGTGTAGGTGTTATATATATATATATGTATGTATATATATCAGGTTTATTACACTGAAACCCAAGTACAATACTTCTTCTCAACATTCTATGTTAATTATAATGTTTTAGGGGGGTTTTATGTGAACAAAATAAACGTTTTTTTAAAAAGCCGTTGACCCGCCACATGTGTTCTGGATGATAAGGGAAGAACACTGTACGATCACTCTTTACTTACATGATAGGATTCTTAATAAGGATTGGTAGAAAACTGGGGCATTCATAATCAGTTTAGGTAACACAATTTATCCATGGAGATAAAAATGCTAACCTACACAATTAAAAAACCTCTTCAAAAGCAACCAAAGTCTAAATGATATACCTCTTTTCAACACAATTAGAAACTTGTCTCCATGGTTTTTTTAAAAACATTTAAAAACCGTTGAGGTGGAATAGTAAGTTTATCCCTGATAGCAATAACATGCTCCACAGAGCATCTAGAGGAGTACACAAAAAAACTTGGAAAATTAAATGAGTTATTCAAGAATATCTCATAATCCTACATGTTATCCTACATGTACACAATAACTTCAATTTAGTTTGCAACACACTTATTGGTCCCAAGGTACAAATAACATGTAAATGTCACAGCCAAACTATTTACGTTCAGCATAGTAAACAACAAAATGATACACAATTACAGGCAATGGAAGTGCAAACTTGTCAATAGCTTGAAACTTCATAATGATAAATGATCACTTGGCATTTATTTTCAACCAATTTCATAGACCTGGGCCCCTTATGAAGCCTCCTTAGTTAAAGTGACCTTAGTGGCTAAGGATACACCATAAGCAAAATTTTAAGATGGACCTAAGCCACTTTTACGAAACCCTCTTAACCCCATCTTAAGATTTTCACCTTAGCGATAACTTAAGAGGGAACTCTCCTGGAGTGGAGGAGGGAAACTCCTTAGATACAGATGTTTCCTAGCAGATCACAAGGTTTTGTTAGAACTTAAGACAAACTTTTCTTTTACTGATTTCCTGTACCATAGACTGTTTGAATGATATGACAGCTACAAACTTTCCTTGGATGAAGTCTGTTGTGTTTTCAGTACATTGCATAAGAACTTCACAAAGGGGAGTAACTCATGCACACAAATATCGTCAACTAGTAAAATGCACTGGTAGTGAATTTTGAATGTTGTATTAAACTAGAAGAGATTCTCTATATGATTTCAGTTTGTTGGCCAAAGTTGGTTCAAAACAATACTTTATCGTTCATTCTCGAGACTAGAAGCTCTAAAAAGCTTCTGAATTACACTTCATAAAAATATGCAATAATTTCAACATTCTGTTTTAACGTCCAAATATCAACATTTTGGCAGCTCATGCCACTTTAAAGAGGCTTCATAAAAGGGAACCCGGTTCACTTATCTTTTGTGATTGAAACGGACCAAGATATATATTTATTTTTTCAATATAAAAAGTAATTAGTTTTTCATTCAATACTCTTATGTGATATTGCAGCTTCATTATGATGTTATATGCATTTTTATGGATATAATCACTTCGCATATCTGAGCTAGAAATGCAGGTTGCATTTACAAATGGGATCAAGCATTTCTTTGCTGACAGTCTTACATCTGTGACGTCAGAGCTCACACTTTGGGTGTAGATTTAGAAGATCACTGACGGCTGTAGTCATCCTCTGCTAGTATAAAATCTAATTTCAAGGAAATTGCAGGCATTAAGGATATCCTTTAAGTAAAAAGTTAAAGAATTGATGAACAGGACTTGAAGGTGGCTTGTGTCTGTACACAATTTGATACAACCTTTGATTTAACTACCTGGTAGCCAAAGAGAAGAGAAGAGAAAAAATCCATATTATCCATTGATTCGAGTTTATGGAAAAATTTAGAAATTTTGACAGCTCATACACTTCAATCAATTCAATTATTTTTATTCACCAAGTATATAAAGTTGAAATACATTAGTCGTTTTAGACAAAAAGGCGAGAATAAAACCCCAAGGGATTTGATTTATCCCAAGAAATATATATAACATTCTTTACATTAATGTTTGGTGGTGAAGTTAGATATAAATTAAGATTTATTAAAGCAAAGTAAATAAAGGATGACTAGATGATTGCAGAAAAACAAAAAAGAAGCTAATTTATCAAATGATGCTCATTAACAGCAATATATTGTATACATGTATTTAAACAGGATTTGCCTGAACATTACCAAATGTCGATCAGTTGTCGTTTTAGTCTACATGTACTTTTGAACAGTGATAAAGAATTCATATTTTTAATATGAGGTAAGGAGGTAATTTGTTCCAAATGCTAGGCCCTTTGAATCTGGCGTAATATTTTGTTAGGTTGTTACTGGAAATAGGTATGTAGAGATGTGTACCTGAATGTCGGTTTCTAGCAGTCAGTTTAGAGAAAAAAATGAAGCATTTCCGGGCAATATATCAGGATGGTACAGAAATTTGTGGACAAAAATTAAGATTTCTTAGTCATTAATTTCATATATTGACAAAATGTTGAAGTATTTAAAAAGAGGCTTTGAGTGTTCTAGACGATAACTGTTTGACATAATTCGTACTATTTTTTTCTGCAAAAGAAATAAAGGTTTCAAATGTATTGTGCATATGAATTGCCACACGGAAGGTAAGGGGATATTAAAGAGTTCTAGAATATAAAAAGTACTTTAATAGTTCACCATTGGGTTGAAGCTTCAAGGAAACTTTGGCAAAAAACGTAATGAGACGTGGAATTGACTAGAAAATCTTGAGACTCTCTTCCCTTAGTTTTCTATGAAAAAATATTTCCATAAAGTTCTACTTCTTGACTAAACACTTCCTTCTTCGAAATAGCTCAGCTGCACCAATTGAACAGGTTAAGATTACCAGAGCCAGTACAAAAGTGGGCAAAGCTCAACCAATAAGTCCCAAATCAACACATACTGAGAGAATGGTGATCAGGTAAACTTTAACTAAAAATCAGTCAAGGGCACATCTGTGGCCTGGTACTTAATACGCCTGCAAGGGTCAATTCATTGTAGCACACTATCTTCATATTCAATATTAAAGGCATACTTTAAACAGAATTTCGGCTGGAAGAATGTTTTAGTCACCTAAAAAAGACTGGGGCTTGGTGAATTTTAGTATTTGACACATAACCTACTGCTGCTACTTACTGTCAGGGACTGATCCAGGGAAAATTGGGCGTACCATTTCGGTTCAAAATGTTCCAACAATAAGACAAAAACAACATATCTGGCCCAAAATTCAACATTAAATGCTATTTTGACATTAAAATCTGTTGGTTTTAAGAATTTGGGCGGATTTTTTGCTTGTGAGTTTGGGCGCCCATACCTGTATACAGGTATCAAAATGTCTCTGGATCAGTCTATGACTGTATATCTAACAAAAGTTTTACTGTAGTAAACGCCCTCCGCAGCGGAGGCTCCGCTATGACTGATTAATATACATTATAGAACCTATTTGTTTAAATTTCAGCATTTCTATACTCCATGAACATACATGGGCATGCCGTATTATGTAACCAACGATAACCTAAATTGTTTCCAACACACAATCTACCTCTTAAGTATACATGTACATGTATACTTTCCAGGATCAGGGCAAAACTAAAGTAGATATGAACTAAAAGAGAATATTACATTGTATCATGGTTGCAGCATTTTTCTTTTGATGAGCAGTCTTCGACAAATCCGATACCCAGTGGACGGAGAGTGGGCGGGGCTTAAGTGTTGAATAAGTTCCTGATTTTGGAAGTTGTTGTATGGCTCTCTTGACTGGGTATCAGAGAGTAAACACGTGCTAGTTGATTGACAACGTCAATCACTAATACCATGATCCTCGTGCATTCGCACTTGGCCACACCTCTCAGAATATCTTCCATACCCTCGGGAAGTCATTCAATAACTCTAACTAATCTAATATAGATGTCATATTATGCAATCATGCATCCATAAGGTAAATGGTGTGAAAGAATTGTAAAGATCAAAACTCTTCAAGTTATGGAGCGCAAGCAACCAAGACATCTACATGTAGAATAAAAGAGTATTTTACATAATCTAATATGGATGGTGTATTATGAAACCAGAGATATCTTAAATGGTTCCAGACAAACCACCTTTCCATAAATGTTATATTTACACAGACAATTTTTTTAAAAACTAAATAAGATATGGACTAAAACAGAATATTACATAATCCAATGTAGAAGCTATATTATGCAACCGAAAATGTCATAAATGGTTCATGACACACCTTCTACCCATAAAGTGCATGTTGTAAAGATCGGATCAAAACTCTTCAAGCTATGGAGCAGAAGGGAACAAAGATATAGACAAAGACAGAATATTACATAGTCCAATGTACATGTACATGTAGAAGCCACATTATGCAATCGATGATAACATCAATGGTTCATGACACACCTTCTACCCATAAGGAATATATGTTGTGAAAGAATTGTAAAGATTTGATCAAAACTCTTCAAGTTATGAAGCGGAAGGCAATCCGAGACAGACGGGACTGGTGATACCATAAATAATACGACTTTTATTTAAGTCGGGCGTATAAAAAATGAGAGCGAACTATTTACAGTTAATTTAGTTAGGTTTTAATGCATTAATTAAATCTTTAATTATATTTTTATTCCAACTATCTGAGGTAAAATCCAAAGAAATATTTTGACCTTATGGTCTGTCTGTTTTCTGTACAATTACCTATTCATTAAACACAAGACACATCCCAGAAATCTCGCAAGAGTGAGAAAAATGCTTCCTTCTTTTCAATAGAGAGCACAACTAGGGGTTAACTATTCCTTAATGGAAATAGAAAATAATAGTTTTACTGATTGTCAAAAAGCCTGCCGACAGCATTGGTTTAGTTATCTATATGGTTAACTCCTGTAAAGTTATAAAATTGTACACATATATTAGAGAATTTCATTTAAAAGTTATTTTGAATCTGTTATAAGGGGAGCACTTGGTGAACTTAGAATTGGGTGTCTCAGGCGGGCATGATTACATGTTTGATCATTTGAATTAAAAATAATCACCTTTCTTTCACATACACGTATGAACTGAAGAGATGATGAAAGATTAATGTCCTCATTAAAACCAGGAAAAAATGGACAGGAGTTAAAACTAACAGCTCTAAATAAACTTGTGTTACTTGAACCCAAATCCTGCAGTATGGGATGTTACACTTGTTGTGGCACTCACGTTTGTATGTAAAGTAACACAAATAATCAAGGAGCTTAAAGTGGGATGAGCTGCCAAATGTACATTGTTGATACAGAATAAGCTAATAATACAGCATTTTTTTTTAACAAACAGTACAAAATAAAAACGTTACGTTGATATCAATCTTAGATAGCTTGCCTACATGTACATATTGTTATGTTGATATCAATCTTGGATATGTTCAGCCTACATGTACACGTTATGTTGATATCAATCTTGGATATGTTCAGCCTACATGTACATGTTATGTTGATATCAATCTTAGATATGTTCAGCCTACATGTACATGTTTTGTTGATATCAATATTGGATATGTTCAGTCATGTACATGTTATGTTGATATCAATCTTGGATATGTTCAGCCATGTACATGTTATGTTGATATCAATCTTGGATATGTTCAGCCTACATGTACATGGTATGTTGATATCAATATTGGATATGTTCAGCCATGTACATGTTATGTTGATATCAATCTTGGATATGTTCAGCCATGTACATGTTATGTTGATATCAATCTTGGATATGTTCAGCCTACATGTACATGTTATGTTGATATCAATCTTGGATATGTTCAGCCTACATGTACATGTTATGTTGATATCAATCTTAGATATATTCAGCCTACATGTACTTGTTTTGTTGATATCAATCTTGGATATGTTTAGCCTACATGTACATGTTATGTTGATATCAATCTTGGATATGTTCAGCCTACATGTACATGTTATGTTGATATCAATCTTGGATATGTTCAGCCTACATGTACATGTTATGTTGATATCAATCTTAGATATGTTCAGCCTACATGTACATGTTATGTTGATATCAATCTTGGATATGTTCAGCCTACATGTACATGTTATGTTGATATCAATCTTGGATATGTTCAGCCTACGTGTACATGTTATGTTGATATCAATCTTGGATATGTTCAGCCTACATATACATGTTATGTTGATATCAATCTTGGATATGTTCAGCCTACATGTACATGTACATGTTGATATAGATCTTGGATATGTTCAGCCTACATGTACATGTTATGTTGATATCAATCTTGGATATGTTCAGCCTACATGTACATGTTATGTTGATATCAATCTTGGATATGTTCAGCCTACATGTACATGTTATGTTGATATCAATATTGGATATGTTCAGCCATGTACATGTAATATTGATATCAATCTTGGATATGTTCAGCCTACATGTACATGGTATGTTGATATCAATATTGGATATGTTCAGCCATGTACATGTTATGTTGATATCAATCTTAGATATGTTCAGCCTACATGTACATGTTATGTTGATATCAATCTTGGATTTGTTCAGCCTACATGTACATGTTATGTTGATATCAATCTTGGATATGTTCAGCCTACGTGTACATGTTATGTTGATATCAATCTTGGATATGTTCAGCCTACATGTACATGTTATGTTGATATAGATCTTGGATATGTTCAGCCTACATGTACATGTTATGTTGATATCAATCTTGGATATGTTCAGCCTACATGTACATGTTATGTTGATATCAATCTTGGATATGTTCAGCCTACATGTACATGTTATGTTGATATCAATATTGGATATGTTCAGCCATGTACATGTAATATTGATATCAATCTTGGATATGTTCAGCCATGTGCATGTTATGTTGATATCAATCTTGGATATGTTCAGCCATGTACATGTTATGTTGGTATCAATCTTGGATATGTTCAGCCTACATGTACATGTTATGTGGATATCAATCTTGGATATGTTCAGCCTACATGTACATGTTATGTTGATATCAATATTGGATATGTTCAGCCATGTACATGTTATATTGATATCAATCTTGGATATGTTCAGCCATGTGCATGTTATGTTGATATCAATCTTGGATATGTTCAGCCATGTACATGTTATGTTGGTATCAATCTTGGATATGTTCAGCCTGCATGTACATGTTATGTTTATGGACACTAAAACACACGGGCACAGGGAAAATCTTCTTGTCTAAAATAACCACGGAGACAGGTTTCTAATTGTGTTAAAAAGAGGTATATCATTTAGACCTTTATACACCATCATAAATTGTTGTAATAAAGTAAACCTATGATGTTTCATTAGGTTGACGACTGACAGGAGCTTGGCCTTAGTCAGTAGAATTTTCTGGAACACTTTGTATTACATTGACAATGCTTACGCATCTTAAGCTATAGTAAGAATATCGTCAGACTATATATTATGCCCCCCCCCATACCCTTTCCCAGAAAACCTAGGTAGAAGGCAGACAGGGGAGTTTAGCCCTGACCAGTATGTCTTTCAAACTCTTGTTCTTTTTATAAGCAATGACTGGCCTTTGGGTCAGAGGTCGAGCAAGTTTACTTTGAAGTAGTTTGTATTCTTCTACTATAATCTTGGCCATAGCGATGCTAGCTTTGTTATACTGAAACACAAATGGTATTATAGTTTTTTCACGACATCTTCCGGGGTCCAAGTTCAAACCCAAAGGATAAATAGTTTGTAATGTTTGAATCCAAAAACTTTCCCTTTCCAAACGTTTGTGCTTCGTATCTGCAGCGGAAGTGAGAAATGGGATTTTCTCAATAGGCATGATTTCAAAATGGTCCTCGACTGAATGACCATGTTATGTTGATATCAATCTTGGATATGTTCAGCCTACATGTACATGTTATGTTGATATCAATCTTGGATATGTTCAGCCTACATGTGATGTATATGGCGGCTATATGAATTGTGTCGGTTCATCTTCTGTTGGTTTGATAAATGGATTTACCGAATAGTTTAGAATTTGTTTTCAAGCTACTTCAAGCACCAAACATCTCTCGCCTGAGCGACGTTGGAAGAAGACATGTGGACCAACATCAACAGTCAATAAGATTAAGGTGTGTGTTCTTGTCAAATGCATCGTACAGGTGGCCCAATCTTGGGCATCACAACATTATGCGGGTATGATAAAATTATGTTGGACCAGCCTCTTGCCACCCCATTGATTGAACCAATCATATGGTTTACTTTTACCAAATTGTGTTCAATAAATCTTTGTTATGGCATCAACGTTGGGTAAGCAGATAATCAAAGTCTATGGAAAGATATCATTCAGAGTTGTATACATCTATAATCCTCTTGCCTGTCTTCTACCTAGCAACCAAATTACACATTTTCATTTTTTGTTAAAATTTCAGTTTACTCAAATTCACAGCCATACCCCTTGTGTACCCCCCTCTAAAGCCAAGAATAGAATAATCTATCATTACCGAAGCCGATCTTTCAACGGCATTAATAAGTTGAAAGGTTACAATAAGGTGAAGAATACGTTATATTTCCATCAAGGAAACGTTACTCCCCTTACTGTGCTGTCTATTGAAAGGAGGGAGCATTTCTCCACTCTCAGGAGATTTCTGGGACGGGCCTTGTGGTAAATGAATCGACAATTGTACAGGCTATAAGATCAAAAGATTTCTTTGGATTTTACCTCAGATAGTCAAAATGAAAATGTAAAGATATAAATAATTCATTAAAACCTAACGCAATTATCTGTAAATAGATCTCTTTCAGTTCCATTGTTTGTATGGCTTTGCATAACGAGAAGGAGGCTGTCCCACCCATACCACCAAACGCACCTCCACTTTGAAGAGTTATACTATTGGAAATAGAGCGTACATGTATTACTTATGCAGTTATGGATAACAACTTCTTGGTTTATTGGGTGATGAGGTTTCGATACATGTAGTTCTTACATCATTATCAAAGTCAATGACTTTAATAACTATGTAACTGTAAGAAGTTAGTACTACATTGAAATGTCGTCACCCAATAAACCAAATTGACATCTCTCGTGGTCAGTTTTTCACTTGGACACCAAAAATGCCTTGGGATGGAAACAAAAGTTTAACTTATAATTTATATCCCTACAGTCTGTCAGCTGGTCAGTGTTACTGTCTACGTCTAAAAAGCCTGTAAATTGAAATGTAATGTACAGCTGATGTCCTGTCCATGAAATTTGTAAGAATACAAAATTATTAAATAGTAATAATAAGAAAGATATAGCATAGGCCTTACAAGTATTAAATGATAATCAGAATGAATTTACGATCAGGCCTGGAATTATACTCACCAACTATCCAATGGCCTATAAACTGTGTTGAACTGAATAAGAGCTAGGTCAGCGTGTCATGATGACCTAGTACTGGACTGGTCACTGGTACATACTCGGTCAGATAGTAAAACTGTAAATAACCAACTTGACGGCCACTGTGGCAGTGACTTGATAACGAAAATCTAAAGACAAACCAAACGTGACATAATGCTGAATAAACTGTCAGTGTATAGGAGTGACAGGAGTCTAGAAGGCTACGTAATTTCTGAGAAAGTCCAATTTATACAATCGCTTCAGCCTAAGACAACCACATTTACCAATTTACCACACGTCGATTGTTGGCCAAGATGACCAGCCTCTGGAATTCTGGGTAATCTAGGTCATTCTCAGGTCATTTCTACCCAGCAAATGTAGTGTAAGCAAAATGAAAAGCCAATATAACACAATATCTCGTAAAGTGGACTCCTCGTCGCCAACCCCCGTCCAATCCTCTAAATTGCAATAAAACAAATCATTAGGTCTAACTTAAGTCTTAAATAAATGTGACGGTCTGGGACCTGTTTCTCAACACAACTTACGCCTGTCGTAACTTTGCGCCTGGTCGTAACGTAATGTTGAAGGTATATGTTGCCATGACGTTACGACTAGGCGCAAAGTTACGTCGGTGTTGAGAAACAGCCCCCAGTTTATTTTGACAGCTGAAGAGTTTATTTGGCACAAGTTATCTCCCCTTGGACACCTTTGGGCGTGAGTAGGATCGATGCAATGAACTATATGCGTGGAATGGACACGACTTATTGGCTGGCTTGGATCTGACTTTGTAAAATGTTCCGCCATTGATAGTTGAAGGGCGCGTGCATAACAGATCTGGATAGACATTGCATCATCTCTTAGTAATGGCGACAATTGATGCACATCAAATACCACGTGACCTCCAATCCACGCATATAGTTCATTGGATCTATGCGCGAGTATGGTGGCCGAGAGGTGACAGTTAATAAAAAAAAAACTATTACTAAAATAAAAAAGCAGACAAAGAAAATAAGAATACAGAAACACTTGAATTACCAAACAAATAAACAAACCTTAAAGCCCCACTTGCCGCCGTAGCCTGTTGGACTTTTGTTGAGAAAACCAATTTACATCAGTTTACTACAACTGAAAGTAAAACCACTAAAATTAAACATAGAATCGACATAATATATGTCCACTTAAATTTAGATGGTTTGCATCGGTAGGCTTTTCGAGTCCCTCTTACTCGATCGTCAGTCTGTATATTTCTCAGAAAAAGTACGTAAAATTATACTGTACCGTTAGATCACTCAGACGGTTCAAAACATTATGGCGCATGTTCAGGTTCGGGGGTTTGTTTACATTGGGGCATCCATGCCCAGGGTTAAATTCTCAACAGGCCCACCTTTTACCCCTGGGTCAACTGCGATTCAAATCCTCGTTTTCTGGGAACGCCCATTTACTTTCGGGCCAATCAAAAGTTCTCTTCTAAGCGTTGTTTTGAACATTGCCTGGATGCTTACCTAACGCCGATTCTGATTGGTGAAATTTCCGCCACAGTTTTTTGGCGGAATCAATCAAAGTCTACATGCATGCATACTAAATTAGAAAGGACGGATTTAGCTCCACTTGTCCCACGGGTAAAGTGAGAGTGAGCGTAAGTTTTAATCGATGACATTGGGGGTACTAGATAAATTTAATTTTCAATTTCAACTTACTAAATGATGCAAAAATTTCAATTTTTGGTAAAAAAAAAAAAAAGCAAGTTCCTAACTTGTTCTGTCTGGGAAAAATACAGAAAATCGCCCACTGTTTTTTTTTTTTTTTAAAACAGTGTTCTGGATTTTCGCGGCAAGCGTGTCTTTAAAGATACAGATTTTAGTTCGCGTGCTTCACGTCACCGCCAGACTGGCCAAGTCCTTCATTTGCGACTTTCTCTACCTCGCAAAACTCGCCAACCATGCTACTCGATTCAATAGTTTTTACTTTTTCATGTACAATTTTATTCGTGTCGTTTGCTACCTTGGCTTGACTTGGGGAGGCAAGAAATTCTGATTCAATGAGTGGTCGGCACGTAAAAGGCCGCTGGAGGCGAGAGACAACAGATCTTCCTGAACGGCAAGTAAGTAAAACAGGATGAGACACATGTGTGCGCAAGAGACAACAACACAATTAGGTTACGTGACTACTATAGACTCGAATCTGCTAACATGCGTGTCATTAATATTGTGAACTCCTGACAGAGTGACTTTTATAGATTAAAGTTATCTTTACTAACATCTTTTCTCTTTTAGAAAGTTTATAGAAGAAAGTTATAGTTCATGAATCCGCCAAAAATCCAACACAACAATGCTGCAAATTTGAGATCCTGGTAACTTCAATCCATGTTAAGTTTTCAAACTTATGCTTGGCATGGTCACTGGGTTACAGATGTTTCATTATTCAGACAGCAGTAGGCCTAAACAGATTGACTACAACAATAACAAATGAAAATCTATCAGTTGATTGATTGTTTGGTGTTTTACGCCGCGCTCAAGATTATTTCACTTATATGGCGGCGTTGCCAGTTTTATTGTGGGAGGAAACCGGGCTCTATATGCCCGGAGGAAACCCACGACCTTCCGTTGGTAACTGGCAACCATCCCACATAGGTCGTTCGAGTGAAAACCCAGACAGAAAATTTTCCAATTTTTGGACTGACAAAAAATCTATCAGTAAAACATCTCTATATTGTTTCAAATGAAACTGTGTTATATAGTTTTATGTAATAAAACGTTGTTCTTAGGAGCCTGGCTTCCCTATGCTTCAATGGAAAATAACTACGTGAAAAAATGAACAATAATTGTAACGTTACACTTAAAGACCTACACACATGCACATGCGCGACACTACCTAAATAGAGCGTGACTTTGCTACTGAAAAACTTTCAGTTTTACCGAGACTTCTTTTATCTACACGAAGCCATTCCGTACCATTGCTAACGTCTAAATGTTGCTACCGTTAAAGCTAGATCGCTTATGCTGTTATTTATGCATGGCAACGATAAAAACATTTTAATAAACTTCGGCGGTTCTAAAATAACGTGTAAGATTGAGTCTTTGTCATCTGCAAGGGACGAGGCCGACCATCGTTGTCTTAGCGATCATTCAATGCCCTCTGGCTGAAAATATACGTGCGACATGCAGTAATGTTTCTTGACATAACGTAAACAATAGGTGACAGTTCAATTAAATGTTAAGTGTCCCAAAGCTGCAAACCACAACGCATTTCTAAGCACAGTTCGATAACTTTAAATTTAAACATTAAGTCTTTCAAGAACATTATTTTTCAAAATCCTTCAAATAGTTGTGTTGCCTGCACACGCGACCACTTCTAGTGGTGAAAGGAATATAACGAGAGAATGGTTTATGACAAATTTCGGCAACATAAGTAATTGCTAGGGATTTAGAGGGTCTCTGAGTGTTTTCCACAGTTCTTTCTGATATCTGTTTCTTAAGATGTCTCCGTAAGATTGTCCCATATTCGATTTCGTAAGAACGAACATTGATTAAACAGGTTTTACACCTTCTCTCCTTCTTGAAGCGCGTGTGTGTGTGGTGCTTTTATGGTGCTTGGCTTGGAGGTTGCTTTTCCAATTTTTTTCTTTTAAAGTGTTAGTTGACAGTTGGGGTTTAAGAACAACTTATTACTGGTTGGTAAAAGAGGCAACTGATTAACCCAATGTTACAGTCAGTTGAACTGGCCGAGTGTAGGTATTAGCCTGAGCTCCTACTTAGACTAGAGAACGCACAGAGACGCTCTAATCCCTCGATCTTATGACTTCACTCATCTGACTAGCTCACCTGGTTATCCACCGTCTAATGGAAATGCTGAAGCTGCTGTCAAAGTTGTGAAGAAATTGAACTTGATAAAGAAATCTAGCTTTACTGGACTATCGAAACACTCCGACTGAAGGAATTGGATCATCTCCAGCCCAACGACTCTTTATAGCAGACGTATTAAAATGAGGAGGGTTTCTATGTGTTTCCCGTACTTGTTACTTATTCTTTTTTGTTTAAGATGTTTACGATTTTTCCATCATCATATTTGATTTAGTTAGACCGAATGTTAACCTGACGATTTACATTTGCAGTCCAAATCTTGAGATGAGGTCCGAGAGATCTGTTATAGTGCTAGGCTTTTAAAATTTCTGTTATGAAGTGCTAGTTGGGGTTTAGAAAGAGGTTTACTGGTTGGTAAAAGAGTTTTAGTTCACCACAGCATTGGTCTGGCCTCCTACTGAGAGAAACATTGGTCATCAAATTAAAAAAAAAAAAACTAACAAAAACAACTCAAACATGGTATAAAACCTTGTTTTGTTTAACTAAACTTTAACTGTCCTTTCATCTCAGCCCACCGTGTTGTAATTATCAGCTGCCCTAGATGTGTATGTATAGCTTTGAACTCTGCGCCACATCTTCATTCTTGATGACAGAACTATTGAAACCCTTGTCGTTTCTCGGAGTTATGACTTTGTTTTACTTTATTAAACGACACAGTGGGAATCATAGCATTAAAAAGGCCATAGTGAACGTAATTGAACAAAATGTGGCTAATGGAACCTACAGCAAGGGACAACTAAAGATCGGTATGTAGAAACGTATATACAAGGAAAAGCATTGGTTGTTGTTCGTCACAAAATTATTTCATTTACATGGCGGTATTGTAAGCGAGGCGCTTTGTCCGGAGGAAACGCGTGACCTTCGTCTAGTACCTTACAAATCTTCCACATAGTGCGATTGAGTGAAAAACGAATGAAGTTGTCATTTTTTCTTGGACTGAGTGGGATTTGAACACGCAAAACATAAATGACAGACTTGTGCCGACTGAGCCAACGAGGACTCCGACAAATATGGAAATATATATATATTAATTAACATTATGCCGCATTTATATCAACTATTACCTGTGAGTAAACTCTGGATATATAAACCGACAAATCTGGCTGTCACTGGGAAAATTTTATTTCTTGAGTAGCGCTCAGAAAGCATCTCCATCCAGTCTCCTAAAACTTCGGCGGCCCTAGGACCCATGTTTTATGGCACCTTTGATCACATTGTTTTCCGGTATAGTCTCGAAAGCAATCAAGCCCCCAATGCCGTGATTAAGTACCTAAAAAACCTTTAAGATCGACGTTGACATAAAGAATATCTGTAAACCCGTGCGAACCGTAAATCCGTTTCAACGAAACCAGAGTAAAGAGACGAGCATTAAACCGTTAACCGTTTTAATAAACCTACGTGAAGTTGAACAACTAAGGTGTATATGTCAATGGTGACTACCAACGCAAGAAAATTATGCGAACTTGTCTATTTAGCTTTTCAAGTAAAAAAATCACTCTTATCTCAAAGTAAGAAACTATTGATTAGAGAGAAAGCTTATTGTACAGTGGAAAAGGAAACCTGTGCGATTGTAAGGGCATTAAACAAGACGAAATTCGCCACAGGGTCTGGCCATTGTCTCGCATTGTTATGGCCTCGTTGGATTATACACACCAAAGGTTAAACAGTATATATCAAACCCGAAAAGTTGTATGTATAAATCGTGCATATTTACTTTGGACGTAAGCTACATTTCAGAATTTTGTGTATATATCATTAGACTAACAGCTTGTATTTTGTGTTAGTTGATGCGCTGTTCTTGTTACGATGTGTAACACTTTTAATTCGATTTTGGATTGATTGATTGTTTGGTGTTTTACGCCTCGCTCAAGATTATTTCACTTATATGGCTGCGTTGCCAGTTTTATTGTGTAAGGAAACCGGGCTCTATGCCCAGAGGAAACCCGCGACCTTCCGGTGTTAACTGGCATCCCACCATCCCACATAGGTTCGATTTTGGAAAAGGACGGAATAATGCTTGGAATTGGAGGGAATATTTATCTTGGTGGTGTTAAGATGTCTAAATGATGTATCATGGTTGAGATCTTTGATTAAGGAAATTCAACAAATATAATACCCCCGAACTGGAATCAGAGTGGGAGAGAGACACGAGGATCAGCTTTGATAGTCACCACTGAAGTTTTCCGAGTTTGTACTCAGTACCGTGAAGCGAACGTGCTGAGACTTTGGTTTATTATGTGAGTGAGTGTTCAGTTTTGAAGACGTTTGTGATGATGCTGGAATAGATCTAAAGAAATGTTTGAGGCGATGGAAACATTTCAGAATATGCAGACAGCATGGTTGGTAATAAATGTAAATAATCGAGTTGTAAGATGACCCTGTAAGAAGATACTTTTACAAATAAACAAAAAGACTGTGCATGTATGTCTATCACACCTGGAAATGGTCCACCAAGATCGCGAGACAGCCAGAGTAACAGAATCATTGTTTGGCAAATTCCTCCATCACGGAGGGGCCTCCGTGGCTCAGTAGATAGAGCGTTGGACGCTCAATCTGAACAGCCTTCCACCAACGGGTCGCGGGTTCGAATCCCACTCAGTCCCCAAAAAATTGGAAAATTTTCTGACTGGGTTTTCATTCGCACGACCTATGTGGGATGGTTGCCCGTTACCCCCGGAAGGTTGTGGGTTTCCCCCGGGCATAGAGCCCAGTTTCCTCCCACAATAAAACTGATGTTGCCATATAAGTGAAATAATCTTGAGCGCCGCGTAAAACACCAAACAATCAATCAATCAATCTACTACTGACTTTCACACTGGCCACTCGTTCCCCTGGTACAGACGGCGATTATTTCACTTATATGTGGGCGTTGCCAGGTTTAGTGGGTGATGAAAACGGGCTCTTTGTCCGGAGGAAACCCCTGAGCACACAATCATCGCAATTGCGGTTTTACGTCGCACTAAAGATTATTATTTCACAAAAACTGCAAATGAAAATAACAAAACTAGACAAAAATATCCAAAATCAACTTTATTGGTATATAATGTCAGGAGAGTAACAGCCTCACTTTATCCCCAGAAATGTACACAGTCATCTGTTTCATTACAGTTTTTGTGCGTTCACACTAACTATTATAAATTCCCCTCTTTAAAATCATCCTCTTACTTTTTCATCTTATAAATGCTATAAAAAATGAGAACGGCTTACACCCATGTTACATAGCAGGTAACAACTTTTCTCATCTAGTAAACATTATAATTAACATTTTAAACATTGTACAAACCTTAATTTTATAATGAATGAGTTTATGGCACACAACAGGAGATAAACAATCAGAACATTATACCACTAGCACTGAATAATTGCATCATTAAATCACTACTCTTTCTTACATTTTATGCATTCTAAGAATACCAGCTGGTCACATTTTGTAAGCAATTCAAATTCACTCAAATCTATTGTCATTGGACAATGGAAGCCAACCAGATAGTTATACTGTAAAATAACAGACATGTCATCCATGCATCTCTTGACCATAAAACTGAACTAATTAGTACATTAATAGTCTCAGAATCAAACATGGAAGAAAGTGTTGCAAATAGATTTGCAACAGAAAAGTTCTGCAAAATAAAATTTAAAAAAAGAAAAAACAAATGTACACGGACAGGCGCCTAGTAAAAAATAAGCGTCAAAGTAAAGAACAAAACGATGACATAAGGAAGTGGAAAGGTTGAAGCTAGTAAAACCCAGCTATATATAGCACCTCCGTGACGAATGATATATGACCATGGGTTACTTACAATGTCTGACCAGACTTATGACACATGTGGCAATAAATGAATGACCACAACCATACTGGAAGATATAGATAATGCCCAAAAACTAACAGTATCTTTCCAGCTATGTACAAGTGTACTCAGTTTTGCTTGCAGTTTACTTTCACCCCCCTTAATAAACCTGATAAAGCTTTCAAGAGTTTAAACAAACATAAAATGTAGCATGTAAAATGTGTACTAGATTCCACTTTGATATCCAGAATGAGTACATGTAGCCGTGTAATACCATGGCAAGATCTACTTAGTTTGAGAGTGGCTTTATTTGCGTACAGGTCTGGTGATTCCCGTAAATGTGTTGAGACGGGGCCTTGGCAATTCCCCAAATACGTCTGTGATATCGTTGTTGTGAACACTCTTAGCTAGAGCCTGCATCTGTTCAGCCATCTTATCCATAGCCGGAGCCCTCACCTGAAAAAGGTAACAAAGGTATTAACTACTCCACATACATGTATCACATTTATAAGGAGGTTTTTGGCTAACGGTTATGTAAGGGGCATAACTCTTGAAAAAAAAACATCCGATAGCATTGATTTTCAATAGACTTCTTGTACTTGCTGTATTGAACAAATGTAGAAAGTTTTAAAAATGTGAGTGACAGACTTGTTGAGATAATGTGTTTACAAGGCTTTTTACAGCAGCGGTAATGTAAGGGGCATAACTCCGGAATAAGGGGCATAACTCTTGAATAACTCTCAATAGGCTTCTTGTACTTGCTGTATTAAACACGTGTGAAGTTTCAAAGTTGTAAATGAAAGACTTTTTTAGATATGTGTTCACAAGGTTCAATGGACAGACGGACGGCGGAGGCAACGACAATACCCTTCGGGCAAACTCATAAGTAAAGAAAACTCAAGAAGTGATTTAAGTTGGCCATAAATATCACGTTATATCAGCGAAAAAGAGTTTTACAGCATCTGAAAGCATAGTGTATAAATCATTTGCGTGTCTACAAAATGCAAGCCTGAAATATAAGGGCTGATAATTGTGTGCTTTACGATAAAAATCTGTATATCTGATTTTTTATATGCCCATTATATTTGATATTTCATAATTTATTATATAAAACTAAATTTGGTATTATAGAATGCAATATAAAATGAAAAGCAGAATTAATTTTAACAAAAGTTTAATTCATTGTAGCACACTATCTTTATATTCAGTATCAAAGACAGAATTTTTAAACAGAATTTCAGCTGGAAAAATCTTTCGGTCCCCTAAAAAGACTGGGGCTTGGGGACATCACTAAGTTGTAATGATGCACATATATATATCAGACTGAAGCCATACTGCCAAAATTATTGAGACCCCAATTTAATTTTGTACATATCGCCTACCTACAATGTATAAACTACGTATATCTGAAAACTGTAAATCCTCTGGTACAGATCGACAGCTATTGAAATTCTATGTTCCTATGAAGGTTTTCGTTTCTCTTTTCGATGAACATATATGGATGCTGTATTATACAACCAGGGATGTCCTAAATTGTTACTTAAACTCCATCTATCATTAGGTATATACTTTAATAAAAATTGCCAAGATCAGGTCAAAACTAAAGAGGATATGCAACTGTTACCGATAATCTCATAAATGGTTGATAACATACCACCTACCTAAACGGTATATGCTGTGAAAGAATTGTAAAGATTGGATCAAAAAGTTTTTGGGATACAATTTAGCCCTACTGTGAAACTACAGACTGATTACCAGCAATTTCCTAAATTACTGAATGCCAGGTTGACTGTTTTGGTCATCACAAAAATCAACACTCCAATGTGATGGTTTACCGAAATCAACATGAATGATCTACTTTATTATTACTTATACTTGTAATGCTGAATTTAAAAATCTCTCAAATATCCGTAAAATCATAGAAATAAACTGCAAGCATCTATTGAAAGTTATCAAGTCGCCCTATTTAGTGAGTGTACATGTTTAACTGGACTTTTAAATATCTGAATTCCTCTTTGTCCAGTCCAAGGAAAGTTACCAGTCCTTAGTTTCAATAAAACCAGACTTACTCGATCTTCATCCAGCTCTTCTTTCCTGGGAGATCTTGTTTTCCACACTGGTACAGAGATAGGCACAGACGTAGATAAAACACTGTTGAGATTAACTGAAGATGAACGCCGAGAATCATCAAACTGAAGGCTGTCTAATAACAAGAAAATGACAAACCAACATGAGTAATTTATATTCATCAAACATCGCACTTTCTTAACACTTTATATCTATAACCACTACACTGATTACACCTTTCAATATATTTATTTATACCATTGAAAAACGTTACAATATACAATTAATAACCCACCAATTAACACAGCACCCACTGCTGAACACATGCGCTCAATCAATCAATCAGAAAGTGAGTACAACAGTATTCTAGTCATTCTTGGGACCACACCTTCTGGAAATTGATTGATTGTTTGGTGTTTTACGCCGCACTCAAGATTAGTTCACTTATATGGCGGCATTGCCAGTTTTATTGTGGGAGGAAACCGGGCTCTATGCCGGAAAGAAACCCACAAACTTCTGTTGGTAACTTTCAACCATCCCACATAGGTCGTTCGAGTGAAAATTTTCCAATTTTGGGGGACTGAGTGGGATTCGAACCAGCGACCGATTGGTGGAAGGCTGTTCAGATTGAGCGTCCAACGCTCTGCCTACTGAGCCACAGAGGCCCCCTCCTTGAAAAATGTCCCCTGTAGTAAAACCAGCCAAGTACCTCCTTTTTATAGGCTGGTTGGCTGAATGAATAAGACAGCCAGCATTATGTGCTGGTGATTTCATATTTTCATTTAAAGGTAAACTTTCTACACTTCATCTAAACCTAGAGCCATATACTATATCCATAATCATTTGACCTTAAACCTCCAACAATTTATTTCGTCAAACATAAACTTTGTACACATCATTTAAGCATATAGGAACATGATATCTATTTGGGCCTTAACTTCCTACAAAATATTTCTTTAAACGTAAACTTTCTACACTTCATTTAAGCATATACCCTATAGATTTCTATTTAAGAAATAAATGATGTGAATGTGGTTTATTATAACAACTTATGATTGGGTATAAACATCTAAATGATATGCCCCTTTTTAACACAATATGAAACTTGTCTCCGTGGTTATTTTAGACAAGAAGATTTTCCCTGTGCCCGTTAGAGTGTTAAAAAATATATTTATTAACCTCTGTTTTCATTGTCTAAAGATGTTTCTTGATCTCTATAGTCTGTTCACCTATTGCTGATTCGCTGGCTCACCCCGACAGCTGTTTACAATTAGCCTTTGTAAAGCGGAAGTTAGGGAACTTTCTTGAACCGTGAATATGTCCCAGATATGCAAATATATTGTAATGTGTTTTAGCCAGAGTGATCTGGAATTTCTGAGAATCTATTTAAGTATGCGTTGTATGTATTTTACGCAGTCAGTCTTCTTTCCAATGTGTGTATAATATTTGCTTCTAAATACGTTTTTAAAATATAAAACAAAACTTGTACATAAAATCTGCAGGTCTGTCGTTTTTGTTTTTTTGTGTATCAACCCGCTAACTTTTTAAAGATATATTTATACTTTTAGCTTATGTTATTTCCCTCTGAAGTCTTACCATCGCATATTAGCATTATTCTGCGTTTATGCGTTAGTTTTAAAGGCGAAAGACAAGGCAAACACCACATGTGTTTAGGTGATGACGTCATCCAGTGACGTCGTGTTCCATCACATCAAAATTTGAAAATGATGACGTCGTTCAGTGTCAGGGCGTTTGAAGTCACAATGAAAACGTTATCAGCGTATATGCGAGTTTATACGCCAGCTTTGTCCTATCTCACAACATGTAGGGAAATCACACACGTGTTATAATTGAGTGTAAACCTACTACACTATATTCATTTGAGCGTAAACCTCTTACAATATATTTGAGTATAAACTTCCTGGAAGGCAATAATACCTCACTTACCATCTGTATCTTCTTCATCCGATTGAGAGAATGGTCTCTCATCATCGTCATCATCCAACATAAACATAGCTGAAAATAAAAAACCACCATTAACAAAATCTCTAAGAAGACACAATATTCTACAGGAGAGGTTTTAAATGTCTGCTTACAGAGTATATTTGGGTATGTACACACTGTACAACTAGAGAGAAGGACTAGTAAGTTTAAAGAAGTTAAAAAAGTTTAATTCAAGGAGAACTTTCAAATAAGGTACATGTACATGTGAGAAGGCTGAAGCAGATAACAGGATTCATTACCCTTGAGTATCCAAGGTTGACAAATCATCTGCTTACAGGAAAACTCTGTAATAAAAACACTGAGACAGCAAAGACATCATTATGAAATACTAACCATCACTGTCGTCGTTCTGGTTGTAGGACCGAAATGACTTAGGTCGCTCCGGGATTGTCTCAGACCTCTTCTGCTGTAGTAACAATTAAACAAGCATATAGATTAAACTCTGGGAATATTTTTTCACTAGAACATATTTTGCAGTACAATACTATGGAAATTAATTTAATAAAAAGGCACTTTGTTGGCTCAGTTGGGAGAGTGATAGTCCCTCGGGAAGGCTTATGTTCAGTCGGACAAAGAGCCTGGGCCCACTTGCACAAAGCGCTCTTAACTAAGAGTACGCTTAATGTATGTCTACGACATGGGACTTAAGAGTGCTCGTAAACTTTCCATGTTGTAGAGATATACTAAGAGTCCTCTTAAGTTAAGAGCGCTTTGTGCAAGTGGGCCCAGGTTTCCACCACAGTAAACCTCGTAATCTGCAGTGCAGTGTTTAACATCAATCAATCATAAATCATTTCATAAATAGAAGTAAAACAATTTTAAATCATGTCTATGTAGGGCCTCGGACCTTGAGCGCTAGCAAAGTATAATCACTTCGAAAGCCTTTATCCAGCTGAGCCAAAGACGTACAAGAACTCGAACAAGCTAAGCAACTGACCAGTCACATGAACAATCTTGGCTATGGATTGTAAAAAGGATCTTGAACAAGCATGGCTAGGAAGTGTTACCATTATCTTAAACAAGCTTGGCTGTAGATTGTTCACACTAACTTAAACAAGTTTTGCTACAGATTGTTCACATGATATTCACCTGTTTAAGTAGGTGATTACTTTTGTTTTGTATTCCATTGAGCTTATTCTCAGAATGTTTACAATCTTAGATCTTAACTTCATGAAGAATGCCCAAAGAGTGTTACTATCAGCTCAAGGTTGATGGTTTAAGACTATGATAGAACTGACCTTATGGGGTTGATGGTTTAAGATTATGATGGAACTGACCTTATGGGGTTGATGGTTTAAGACTATGATGGGACTGACCTTATGGGGTTGATGGTTTAAGACTATGATGGAACTGACCTTATGGGGTTGATGGTTTAAGACTATGATGGAACTGACCTTATGGGGTTGATGGTTTAAGACTATGATGGAACTGACCTTATGGGGTTGATGGTTTAAGACTATGATGGAACTGACCTTATGGGGTTGATGGTTTAAGACTATGATGGGACTGACCTTATGGGGTTAATGGTTTAAGACTATGATGGGACTGACCTTATGGGGTTGATGGTTTAAGACTATGATGGAACTGACCTTATGGGGTTGATGGTTTAAGATTATGATGGAACTGACCTTATGGGGTTGATGGTTTAAGACTATGATGGAACTGACCTTATGGGGTTGATGGTTTAAGACTATGATGGGACTGACCTTATGGGGTTGATGGTTTAAGACTATGATGGGACTGACCTTATGGGGTTGATGGTTTAAGATAGAACTGACCTTATGGGGTTGATGGTTTAAGACTATGATGGAACTGACCTTATGGGGTTGATGGTTTAAGACTATGATGGAACTGACCTTATGGGGTTAATGGTTTAAGACTATGATGGAACTGACCTTATGGGGTTGATGGTTTAAGATTATGATGGAACTGACCTTATGGGGTTGATGGTTTAAGACTATGATGGGACTGACCTTATGGGGTTGATGGTTTAAGACTATGATGGAACTGACCTTATGGGGTTGATGGTTTAAGACTATGATGGGACTGACCTTATGGGGTTGATGGTTTAAGATAGAACTGACCTTATGGGGTTGATGGTTTAAGACTATGATGGAACTGACCTTATGGGGTTGATGGTTTAAGACTATGATGGAACTGACCTTATGGGGTTGATGGTTTAAGACTATGATGGAACTGACCTTATGGGGTTGATGGTTTAAGATTATGATGGAACTGACCTTATGGGGTTGATGGTTTAAGACTATGATGGAACTGACCTTATGGGGTTGATGGTTTAAGACTATGATGGAACTGACCGTATGGGGTTGATGGTTTAAGACTATGATGGAACTGACCTTATGGGGTTGATGGTTTAAGACTATGATGGAACTGACCTTATGGGGTTGATGGTTTAAGACTATGATGGAACTGACCTTATGGGGTTGATGGTTTAAGACTATGATGGAACTGACCTTATGGGGTTGATGGTTTAAGATTATGATGGAACTGACCTTATGGGGTTGATGGTTTAAGACTATGATGGAACTGACCTTATGGGGTTGATGGTTTAAGACTATGATGGAACTGACCGTATGGGGTTGATGGTTTAAGACTATGATGGAACTGACCTTATGGGGTTGATGGTTTAAGACTATGATGGAACTGACCTTATGGGGTTGATGGTTTAAGACTATGATGGAACTGACCTTATGGGGTTGATGGTTTAAGACTATGATGGGACTGACCTTATGGGGTTGATGGTTTAAGATAGAACTGACCTTATGGGGTTGATGGTTTAAGACTATGATGGAACTGACCTTATGGGGTTGATGGTTTAAGACTATGATGGAACTGACCTTATGGGGTTGATGGTTTAAGACTATGATGGAACTGACCTTATGGGGTTGATGGTTTAAGACTATGATGGAACTGACCTTATGGGGTTGATGGTTTAAGACTATGATGGAACTGACCTTATGGGGTTGATGGTTTAAGATTATGATGGAACTGACCTTATGGGGTTGATGGTTTAAGACTATGATGGAACTGACCGTATGGGGTTGATGGTTTAAGACTATGATGGAACTGACCTTATGGGGTTGATGGTTTAAGACTATGATGGAACTGACCTTATGGGGTTGATGGTTTAAGACTATGATGGAACTGACCTTATGGGGTTGATGGTTTAAGACTATGATGGAACTGACCTTATGGGGTTGATGGTTTAAGACTATGATGGAACTGACCTTATGGGGTTGATGGTTTAAGACTATGATGGAACTGACCTTATGGGGTTGATGGTTTAAGACTATGATGGAACTGACCTTATGGGGTTGATGGTTTAAGACTATGATGGAACTGACCTTATGGGGTTGATGGTTTAAGACTATGATGGAACTGACCTTATGGGGTTGATGGTTTAAGATTATGATGGAACTGACCTTATGGGGTTGATGGTTTAAGACTATGATGGGACTGACCTTATGGGGTTGATGGTTTAAGACTATGATAGAACTGACCTTATGGGGTTGATGGTTTAAGACTATGATAGAACTGACCTTATGGGGTTGATGGTTTAAGACTATGATGGAACTGACCGTATGGGGTTGATGGTTTATGATAGAACTGACCTTATGGGGTTGATGGTTTATGATAGAACTGACCTTATGGGGTTGATGGTGTATGATGGAACTGACCTTATGGGGTTGATGGTTTATGACAGAACTGACCTTATGGGGTTGATGGTTTATGACAGAACTGACCGTATGGGGTTGATGGTTTATGACAGAACTGACCTTATGGGGTTGATGGTGTATGATAGAACTGACCTTATGGGGTTGATGGTGTATGCTAACAGATTCCACAGGTACAGACTTAGTTGGTCGTAAAACAGGTCTGTTACCTGTAAATACAATAATAAAGAAATGAATGATAGTGGAATTGGTCCAAAGTACATTTATATATAGCCTGAAAATATGTTAGATTAAAACTGAAAGATATTTACATAATCCAATATGGCTACCACATTTGGTAACAAGTGATGCTGGTATATCATGTAACATGTGTTGACACAGTGCCTAAATGTAACCATAAAATCTTCATTTTGTAAATAAAGACACCTCGCCAATAGTGATAAGCGCAAATATGACCCAAAGAGAAAACAAAGCAACATCAATATTCCATTTGCTTTAATTTATGATTGATTTATGTTTTATGCTGAGCTGAAACACTTTTATTAAATGGTCTTTTCATAATAATCTTACTAACATGTATTACTAACCATTTAATGAATTCCTTGAATCTTCCAGGGAAGGTTGCATATTGTTAAACAAAAGGCTGGAAAAAAAAGGAAAATAACAAATACGTTAAATTTATGTTACATGTACATGCTTTTATCAACACAGGTTTAACAAACAAATGTGAAATACAAACAAAAATGTTGCTTGATGGATTGAACATAAAAAGACAGCGTCAAATCAAGTATGAAAATTGAACAAATGCAAAAACAGGTTACCTAATCATTTTTTTCTTGTCATTTTTAACTCTGGTCTGTAACTCTGAGAACATAGCTCTCTGTTCCTCCTCAAATGCTCTGAAAAACACAAATTAAATAAACCCTACTAACTGTGTTCATCTGGAAATCAAAACTGATTATTTCTCAAAATGATTTCTTAAAAAGCACCTCAGAAACTAAGATAAGAACTTACCTAATGTTAAACTTAAGGACAAGAGATAAGACCTTACCTAATGTTAAACCTAAGGACAAGAGATAAGAACTTACCTAATGTTAAACTTAAGGACAAGAGATAAGACCTTACCTAATGCGCTCTTCCATATTAGATTCCTCTTGTAACAAATATGTGTTGAGTTGCTGTTGAATATTTGAGATAGAGGTCTGGAGGGTTTGAAATGCATCACTGGACTCTTCTGAAAACATTAACAAATGCAGTTTCAATATAAACTCAATAAAAGATATGGAGTAATAAAATTTTGTTTTTGAGTTAAATAAGGGTTAAATTTAAAAATCTTTATTAAAAAACGCGGGTCATATTTGCACATATCTGTGTCTGAAAATCTATTCTTTTAAGTCAAGAAGATTTTCCCTGTGCCTGTGTCTTTAAGTGTTAAAAACAACGCAAAATTTAAGACAATTAAAGGGAGATAATGTATAACCATATATTATTTTAGGATTGATTGAGATAAATGGAACTTTCTTTAAGGGTTGATCTTTTTTGTTTGTAAGTCACCTATTTAAAAAGTTAGTTTAAGCCAAAATCAAGCCAAAATCCCCAAGAAGCCAACAAATGGGAAACAATTAGGTGTTGTCTCACCTGAGAAAGGTAATGATGAAGGGATATCCGCATTTTGATTATGTAATACAATATTGAAGACGGTGGAGAAATCTGATGATTGTGAAAGCCTCTGTTGGGAACTTGGATCATTCTGATGAAATAAAAAGAAACAAAAGAAGGCCATTAAGATCCATGTACTTATAACTCGCAAAATATATAGACAACAACACAATACATCTTATAAACAAGGTCTGATAATATATCCAAATCAAAAACAGAGGTACAAGGTTAACATTTTATAAGATACGTAGTGGATGAAAAGCAGAGGTACAAGGTTAACATTTTATAAGATACGTAGTGGATGAAAAGCAGAGGTACAAGGTTAACATTTTATAAGATACGTAGTGGATGAAAAACAGAGGTACAAGGTTAACATTTTATAAGATACGTAGTGGATGAAAAGCAGAGGTACAAGGTTAACATTTTATAAGATACGTAGTGGATGAAAAGTAGAGGTACAAGGTTATCATTTTATAAGATACGTAGTGGATGAAAAGCAGAGATACAAGGTTAACATTTTATAAACGTAGTGGATGAAAAACAGAGGTACAAGGTTAACATTTTATAAACGTAGTGGATGAAAAACAGAGGTACAAGGTTAACATTTTATAAGATACGTAGTGGATGAAAAGCAGAGGTACAAGGTTAACATTTTATAAGATACGTAGTGGATGAAAAGCAGAGGTACAAGGTTAACATTTTATAAACGTAGTGGATGAAAAACAGAGGTACAAGGTTAACATTTTATAAGATACGTAGTGGATGAAAAGCAGAGGTACAAGGTTAACATTTTATAAGATACGTAGTGGATGAAAAGCAGAGGTACAAGGTTATCATTTTATAAGATACGTAGTGGATGAAAAGTAGAGGTACAAGGTTAACATTTTATAAGATACGTAGTGGATGAAAAGCAGAGGTACAAGGTTATCATTTTATAAGATACGTAGTGGATGAAAAGCAGAGGTACAAGGTTATCATTTTATAAGATACGTAGTGGATGAAAAGCAGAGGTACAAGGTTATCATTTTATAAGATACGTAGTGGATGAAAAGTAGAGGTACAAGGTTATCATTTTATAAGATACGTAGTGGATGAAAAGCAGAGGTACAAGATAAACATTTTATAAGATACGTAGTGGATGAAAAGCAGAGGTACAAGATAAACATTTTATAAGATACGTAGTGGATGAAAAGCAGAGGTACAAGGTTAACATTTTATAAGATACGTAGTGGATGAAAAGTAGAGGTACACAACTATACGGCCAACATATTGTCAAAGAGATTGTTTATCAAAAACAGAGGCACAAGGTTAACATTGTGTATGAGAGGTTGTTTACTTACCAGGAGAGATAAAGAAATAAGAAGCCTTGTGGAATTAGCTGAAACTGCATGTGTATACAGACCACAATTCATACATCGATGCACCAACCATTCCTTTACTTCATCTTTATGAACAAGACAAGAGTGTTCCTGTCAATAAATGAATAATACATTAATTCAAGGTAAAGGTCATTTCCAGTAGCCGGTCTATACTGATTCTCCGTGCCACAGAAATGATTAAATCTGTCCTTGATTGCCATAGAATTCAGGTTAAGTGTAAAGGTATAGGATCAAAAAGAGCTAAATATGAAACTGATTATAGCACAAGACTAGAATAAACAAGGGGTTTACAAAGAAGAAGAGCACTAATAGAGCTTGTACTGCGTGACATCTTAAACGTTACCTCGATAATGGAGCACTGTGACAATTGAACTTCAAATAAATCCAACTGGAAAAAATCACTCTCATTACAGTCTTTTGGCACATCTGAAATGCAAAAACCAAATATGTAATAACCTATTATACTGACTATCATACACATATAAAATGAGTATTTCATATTTCTGATTGCATGTCAAACAGAAACTCTCCTTTATATAAAAGTGCATGTGTCTTTACCTGTAACAGTTACACATACAATGATAGTTATTTCAAAATGTTTTTGGATTGCAATATTGGATCATTCTATATATTCAAGATTTTCCTCCTTCGTAAAATAACATAGATGAGTCTATTTCTCCGAACACCTTCATCAATATATATTTTTGAACACTTAAACACATGGGCACATGGAAAATCTTCTTGTCTAAAATAACCACGGAGACAAGTTTCATATTGTGTTAACAAGAGCCATCAGAGGATGACGTATCCCCCGACCCCACATAAGATTGTGGAAGTGAAAACATAAAAAGAGCAGAAAAAATTTCCTTTCCATACAGGATGCCATGAAACACTGTATGTCATCAAAACAAGCACATATTGTTTACATCTTCCTGTACAGTCTGAAAAGGGGAGTAACTCTGAAAATAGCAAAACCAGCGTAAACAAACGTAAATCGCATGATATCCAGCATGTCCACCAAGATCAAAAAATTCAATACAAAACGTGGGACAAAATGCGATGACAAGCACCCATTGTCTATATCTTCGTATACTGTCGGAAAAGGGCAATAATCAGAATAGGAGGTGCACATCCTCACATCATATACAATGTCCATCAAGTTTCGAAAAAATACTGTATGAAAAGGTCAATATATCACTTACTTTAGGCAAGACATTCTGACTAAGTAAGGTTAAGTTGGTTTCTAAGATTAGCTAAACCATCAAATTTCCTTTATATTTGGATCTTCATCATCATATAACATGAGTATGTACTGCATGGTTAGGTACATTAAGTTAAAATTGATGCCCATTTTAAGACCATAGTGTTACTAGACAAATATTTTTAAAACAAAGTTATCCATTTGAACAAAAACATTGAATGTAATAGATTTGTAAGGCTTAAACTTTCTCGAACCCATTCACATCCACATATATTTCAATCTTTTCTCCAAATGTTTTTTCGTTACATAACTTAAATGTCATCAAACCAATAGCTCCTTTCAAAACTTACTGCTTTAAAATGACACCCCCTGTCCGAGGCAAATTCTGAGGCATGCCGCAAAGTGAATAGTTAATGTTTCAATAAAACTATGATCAGAACTGTAGGTGTTTGACAAACACATTCAATATATTTTGTACAATACTGTTGAAAAAGTGCAATAACTGGATATAATTGATTTAAGACCCAAATAGGAGATGCTCATCAACCCACCAACTTTCTATACAGCAAGATACTGATATATGACCTGTGTGAACTACATGTAGTAGCCAGTAGCACTACACGGCAAACATGAGTTTGTCTCCGTTGTTGAAATAGACTTACCTGTGGAGGAGTTTGAATTAAGATTGGTTTCATTCAGATTAATCTTCACATTCAGACAGTTACAAGTCAACTGAACCATGGCAGCTGTTAAAAACAAGAACAATGTATCAGTAAAACTGACAGATCCATGCCCCCATGCACCATCCCAGATATATGACAGAGAAAATTGAAGAAGGATGAATAAAGGGAAATAACTCTAAAACATATATCAACATCATGTAGAAAAATGACACAACACACCTGCTGAAAAGTGGGTGTATAGAAATCAGGTTTACATACATTATGTTTATAGGAGGATAAATAACGTAACCTGTTATGATACAGCATATACACTGTACACCTGGTTGGTAATATGTTTCTATTACAACTCACAGACAAAAACTGAAAATCTGTATCATGTAAAAAAAAGTTTCAATGTATTTGACTATTAAACTATCAATCGAGATATTGTTCAGATAAAATACATGTATGGGCAAAATTTGACAATCTGCAGAAACAAAGGACAAAGCAAAACTCCTGTCTGTCTTCAACCAAATGAAATATATGTATCTTTGGTCTTTGTTTTATAGTCTTTATTTCTGGGGTGCCATAGAAGTGGGGTCTTTTGCACAAGGCATATCAGGTTGTCAATAATGTTTAGGACAAGCGTAAATAGTGAATTTTAGACGATCAAAACACAGGCTCTGTTTACATTTGATACGAACACGTGGAGTTACCAAAAGGGAAAGTAAAAGCTGTGGAAACCCAGGGGAAACCCCAGATCGGACAGACGTGAAACATGACACGGGTAAAAAGAATGAACATGTTCATTCTTCAAAAACGTGTCATTTCACATGTAAAATGTGAAAAGTGACATTGATGGAAACGTTTCCTACCAAAATCATGTTTCTATTTCTTGTCATGTCTCATATGACATGTCACGTGACACGTGAAACTTGGTGGAAACGCAGCCTTAGGTACATGTATAAATGTTATTTTAGACACGAAGATTTTCCCTGTGCCCATGTGTTTTAGTGTTCAAAAATATAAAGGTCCAAATGACATATTCCCTCTTTAACACAATCAGAAACTTTTTCAATGGTTATTTAAGAGAAGAAGGTTTTCCTTATACCCGTGTGTTTTACTGTCCATAAATAGATGCATTGATTGGAAAGTTTTTGATACAACAATAACCCTCTTTGTCTTGGAAGCAGAAGAGTTAGGTTGAGGTTCAAAACTTCACTGGATGGCAATTTAGTAGATCGCTACAAGGTGTACGTGTACATGTACAGTACACCAAAAAAATTACCACTAAAAAAACGCATCGCCGACGGCCACTCTCTCCGTTTGCGACGCACATTCGACGCGTCGGTGATCTCCTCTTGCCACAGCAGCTTGTTGGCCCGACGCGTCTGGGACGGTCATCAGCCCAGTTGAAGTCGCAAATAAATAAAAGTTTTGAATAAACATAACAACATAAACAACATACGCTAAACTTGTTTATGGATCGATAAACAGTCAGCCGATTTCTTTATTTTTTGTTTTCCTCCGACAACGAAACGGTTTTGAACATTTGACTGTATTTACGACATGAAGGCCGCTTTGCGGTAGCGCCGACTGTCAACCATGTGTAAAGTGCAGGAATATTACTGAGACATAAACCAAAACCCATGATACTTCATTAGATTGAAAACAGACACGAGATGGCTTAGTAAATTATTTTCTAAAATTCTTTTTTAATACGGTATATTAATTGACAAGTTGTATGCTATGGCAAGAAGTCCGGTACACTGAAATTGAATAAAATCTGATAATGGGTAAAGATAGTGAAAATATGTAATTTGGTTCCTAGGTAGAAGACATCACAAAAGAATTGTAAAGATCGCATAAAACTGTTCAATTAATGGAGCGCAAGGGAACCTGGGATGGACGGACAGCATTTCAGTACACAGAAACGATTCAATGTTTCCAAATAACATTGGAATTATAGGCCCTGAATATAATAATGTCATCCAGATACCGAAGGTAAATGAAAGGTTGTTTGTGACATAAACCATAAAACTATAACTTTTTTCCATAACACATCCTTTAATTTTCTGGGCCCATAACACATCCTTTTATTTTCTGGAAGATCCCCCCCTTCCCCTTGAATTCAACATTATTACATGTACATTTTAAGCAAAAATTAAATTCCGACAATTCTAAAATGTCCTTGTTCAGACGACGGAGGATACCTTTGGAATGCTGATTTTATGGACTTTAGACCCACATCTATGTCAATGTTTGTATATTTATGATCACTAAAACATACATGCACATGGAAAATCTTCTTGTCTAAAATAACCATGGAGACAAGTTTCTAAATGTGTTAAAAAGAGGTATATCATTTAGACCTTTATACCCCATAAATTGTTGTAACAAACCAAACCTATGATATTTCATTAGGTTGACGACTGACAGGAGCTTAGCCTTGGTCAGTAGAATTTTGTGGAATCCTTTTGAAACACATTGACAATGGTTACGCATCTTAACTATGGCAAGAACATCGGTGGACTGAGATTGAACCCCAAACATTTTGCTCCATATTTACAGTTTAATGAGTAAGCCAGCAGCATGTCTAAGGGGACCAAGGAATTGTACACCTTCTTTTGTATACAAAATTGAGTGGGTGCTTCCTTTGTAAAACTTTACACAGATATCAAACATTGGGTTGGTTCGAACATTTCTTATTTGAATAAGATTAATTAAGATATATCATATACTAATCACTGGATTTAGTAGTTGTTTTGTGCAGGATTTGTGAAATTAACAAAAAATGGCCATCAGGACTGAGAATGGAGGGTTTCTCTTTCCCAAACTTCACAAAGTTTTCTTTCATACAAACTGTATCCAGTGACACTTGTTATGGTAAAAATACAGAATAAGAACAATTGTAGTTAATGAAACTGTGAGGCAATGATGTGTTTATTTTGGTACAATGTATATAAAACATGCAGATGTGTACATTCACCTTTCTAAAAACAACAGGGGTTTCATCAGATATAGTATCTTCCCTGAATATATTAACCTAGATAATAAACAGTAGGCTCTGTAAAACACAGTCAGAAAAAGTACTAGTGGAAAACATGCACATGCAATCTTATATAGATCTGGGTGACCTACCCTTGAAGGAAAGCTGTTTGCAAATAATAAAGTTAGTCACTAATAATGCCAGGTACATGTAGCTCGGGTTAGGTGAAAAAAAAAGGTCATTAAGTCCAGTAAAAAGCTACCAAATTTTAAACATTGGGTAGAATATTAAATGGTCAGTATTCCAATGAAAATCATTTAAATATTTTGGATAACTACAATATCTCTGGAGACTGACCATTAAAACTTCTAAGGAGCAAATATATGATGTTTAGTAATTATAAGAAAGTTCTGTGCCTATTGGTCGTCTTGCCACCTACATTCTGGTAATAATGACGAGATGCAGAATACCAGATGAGACAAAATTGATTGTTTTTAATGATTGTGCACATCAATTACGTGTTTTGCTAACCTGCTAGAAGAAACCAAAGTCGTATATTTCTTCTGAATTATTGTACTCATCATTCTATTGTCTTTATATGATTTTGTGTTTATCTAGTTATGTGCTTAATTCTCAGATTACCTATTTATTTATTCTTTATTCTTTCAGATTTGAATCTTAGTTTTCTTATGTTCATCCTTACATTAAATGATTACAAATGTAGGTTGTATATTGTGCTGTAACAGGGATGGTAATACAAATATATATTATAAAAAAAAGTACGTTTCATGAAAAAAACCAAAGAGGGAAAGACTAAAGCCCGGCTCAGGTCGAGTTAAGATCTGACCAGATTGTCTGGGATTGAATCTTAAGACCGTTCGTGTCGACTGGTTTATCGTTCAGCCAAACGATTCCCCACAAAGTCTTTAAGCCCGCTCAGGTCGACGCGATCAGTTGATCGGAAGGGAATTTTGTCACCACATTCTGGCACGCCACTAGGAATGACGCAACAATACAACGTCTTCGAAACGCTGAGAAAAAAAAAGATCATGTGATGAAATATAGGTCGCTGATTGACTGTGACCTTTTAGATTGATCAGGAGAAAATAGAACATGTTTATATCCTTACGATCGTAAGACTGATCAGTCTGAGATCGATCTGAAGATTCTTAAGGCCGCTCATGTCAAAAAACGTTCTCTGGCTGATTGATCACAGATCCACCACAGACAGGAGCTTACATGTACGACAATCGGATCGGATCTTAACTCGACCTGAACAGGGCTTTAGACTACATGTACATGTACATGTAATAAGAAACTTGTCTCCGTGGTTATTTTAGACAAGAAGATTTTCCCTGTGCCCGTGTGTTATAGTGTTTAAAAATATATGGAATGGCAAATGGGAAGAACATTTATAAAAAGAGTTTTAGTAAACTCGACATGCTTTCTCCACGGCGACTCATTACTCTACATTATAGAAAATATTTGTTTAAATTTCAGCAACTGAAATTTTATTTTCATATGAAAGTTTATCATTTCTTAAGATGTCATAAATCAAGTGGTAGAGAACGAAGATATAGAAAAAAAGAGAATATTACATATAACCTCATATAGATGCCATATCATGCAACAAAAGATGTCATAAATGGTTGATGACACACCATTTACCCATAATGTATATGCTGTGAGAGAATGGTAAAGCTCAGATCAAAACGGGCCAAATTATGGAGCAAAAGGACATGAAAATTTAGACTAAGACAGAATATTACCTAGTATTCTCGTTATTTTTGGGATTACACTTTCTTGAAAATATGGTAGAAATTCCTCTACCGATTTTTGGGTGCCGCCCGAAACGGGAATCGAACCTAGTCCCAGAGTATGGCACCTATCGCCAGCATTCTGAGACTGGGTTCAATTCACGTTTCGGGCGTCACCCAAAAATCGTTAGAGGAATTTCTACCATATTTTCAAGAAAGTGTAATCCCAAAAATAACGAGAATACTGTTATACCCACTTTCTAAAAGACACTAATTAATTTAAGAATATTACCTAATCCAATATAGATGACATGCAACCGAAGATGTCATAAATGGTTCATGACACATCATCTACCCATAAAGCTACCCATAAAGTATATGTTGTGAAAGAATAGTAAAGATTGGATCAAAATTCTTCAGGTCATGATACAGTATTACAGTATGCAACCGAAGATGTCATAAACGGTTCTTGACACATCATCTACACATTAAGTTTACAGTCGGTATGCAAAAGATCGGATCAAAACTCTTCAAGTTTATATGAAGCGGAAGGGAACGAAGATATAGACAAAGACAGAATATTATTCGTTATTGATATTTTACCCTGGTGTATGAATCAATCTCTCAAATGACCCTTCTGATAATCATACGCCTTGAGCCGGAGGCAAAGGGTGTATGAGGAACAGAAGGGTCATAAAAGATTCATACACCCAGGGCAAAATATCACTGACGGATTTATTATCCTGAACCCCCTAGTAGACGGGGAATTGTTGCAGATTCATATTTCAACCGCTAACGGCCTGTATGCCTACTGGCTGGTACTGTTATTAGTGTTAATTTAATCAGAGTTATGACTTCATCGTGTGTGCAAATTTTCAGCTTGTCTTATTATTGGTTTTGTTGCGCAGATTCTATCTGTGACAAATATATTTTAGCTAAAGCTAAAATCTCGATATTTCACACATACATCTACAGTCAAAATGTACAAACCTAGATGTCAAACGGATCAAGCAGACGACATACATAGTTAAGCCCCTTGTATACTCAGCAACGTTATTGATCGATGTATGAAGAACTTTGTGTTTCGTTTTTCCATTTGTAGATTTGAATAAAGAGTCAAATTAGATAGAAATAAAAACTGTGCACAATTAACGAAGCTTAGGTGACTAATAGATCCTCATAAGACCTGTTTTGGGCTTTTCGAAGCGAGTAAACATTTGAAGTGGTGGCGCCAGGCGGCCATGTTTTTTTGTCAGGCGGGTCATAATAAAATCCGGCCGGGTGTTTGGGTTTATATGACCCGGGTAATCGGCCAATGAAAAATCAGCATTTGCCAACTAACTTGGTTGAAGGATAATAATACATAATCCAGCGTAGAAGCCATATTATGCAACCGAAGATGTCATAAATGGTTCATGACACCTTCTACCTGTAAACCATATGTTGTGAAAGAATTGTAACGATTAGATTAAAACTCTTCACGTTATGGAGCGGAAGGTAATCCAGGACTGACGGACAGGCGGATACCACAATATGACCGGGCTTATAAAAACTGGCAATAATATTGAGTTATGACCAAACAAATGAAGTTGACAAAGTGGAATGAGCTGCCAAAATGTTTTATTATGTTTGAATAAGTATCAGTCTTATCTATTTCCCAGGAACTAAAAATTGAAAGCTTTTTAGTGTGACTAGTCTGAAGAACCATGAATAAACAAAGGGCTCTGAATCTCCATCTTAGGACTTCATTTGATTTATTGGGCATCGTCACTCTAAATGTGTCTTAATATTTTAACTTCATTCTTTTATCTGGCTTCTTTCAATATTTTTGCCATTGTAGATTTATAGTTGCATTTTATTGCATTCCGGTGTCCTCAAAGCCTCAAACCCACGTTCAAGATATTCTACAAAACTAAATGCATCATTCTTTGTTGATGTTACTGCAACAGGTTTCAAAATCTTACCAGAGGCATGCCAGGGGACCCTCAGATTGGCCAATGGCACGACAAGGCGCTGCCTGCCGAGAACATGTGTAAAGCTTAGTGAAGTAGACTGCATGTTTCTATTATTAACCCTTGCCCACCCGTTATTACCTACCCCCCAAACTAATACAGACTGTCCTGTACAGCGCCCTTCTGACTGGTGCTGGCACGACAGTACAGGACGGGTAAGATTTTGAACAGCCATCGCCAGTATCGGTTAGCCTACTGGGAATGTCCTTTATAAATACTTTATAGATTTATAGTCCATTAAATGGAGAGTAAATTTATTTTCTGATTTTAAATTGTGCAACCAATTACAATTTTCAAATTCTACCGAGCATAAAGGCATAGGCCTATAGGTCACATAATGTAGTATAAGCAGGTTAACTGTGGTCAATGCCCTGAATATGGTGTAATCAGCTGGTACTAGTGGTAGTGGTGATGCCTAATGGGACGTTTCACTTTCACACATCCCCATTCATAGAAAGTATTATAGATATTTATGAACACTAAAACACACGGGCACAGGGAAAACCTTCTTATCTAAAAAAACCATGGAGACTAGTTTCTAATTGTGTTATCATTGTTGAAATAAACTAAACCTATAATATTTCATTTGTGACTAGGCCCCTATGTAGGGAACAGGTCATTTCGTACCCAAACCGTTTCGTACCCAGTCATTTCGTACCCTAACCTTTTCGTACCCTAACCGTTTCGTACCCATTTTCATACCACACAACAAAAAAAAATAAATCTCTTTAGTTTTCTGGCGCCCACGGTGTACTGTTACTTCAAAAATCACTTTTATATCAAAAAGCTATTCTAAAAAGTAAATTTTATGAAAATTGCAAAACCAATAACAATGGCCGCTAGGGAAGCATTCTGATTTAAGTTAACTTCACGAAAGATATTTGCATTTTAAAACATCTTTTTATAAACATCTTTTTATGGAATAAAGAACAGACGGAGTTATCTCTCTTCACTCACACACATCACATGTGCGATCCATTTCATTTTCTTTCATCCAGAAGTTGGAAAACATGCAAGTAAACTGCAAAACAAAATAAGACTTAGGCCTACATAATAGTGAGAATGCTAATAGATCGTGGAGAACCCTAATAACCCATCGATTCACATGCATGTTACATGATACGAAAATGGGTACGAAACGGTTAGGGTACGAAAAGGTTAGGGTACGAAATGACTAGGTACGAAACGGTTTGGGTACGAAATGACTAGAAAGCCCTATGTATGAGTATGACGTCACCAAAATGAATTCGCAATGTTATCCCTGAAAACAGTTTAAGACAGGCGCTCAATTTGTCTTTGTTGGGTCTTTTCTTGAATGCAGGTATTTTAAAACTAAAACTGAAAGTATTGCCACCAACTTAATCTTAATTTGAGATACCAAAGTTAGTAGGCTTTGTTTCAGAATTTACAAAATGACAGAGCGGTCACTGTCAGTGGAAAAGTACTCTGGGCAAACCAGAAATTCTGCCGCAAACAGGCAAAAACGTGCTGCAAAGTTTTAATTAGCAGATAGGATATTAAATGAAATCATTGATAAAGAGTTCTGCAGATCAATATTACCTATGTCTATGATCTTCGAAGCGCAATGTAACCCCGCAGCGGTGTTTTGAATGGTGGTAAATTTATACACAGTCGACCTAAAAATTCACAGCTGATGAAACCGGAGTCACATGACCAACAAATAGACTGGTACCTTGTTCAATGCACAGCCACAGGATACACATGCTTACCTCCCCTTCTCTTCAGAACACGCAGACCTTCCATCGATGCGCGCTGGTTCGAATCCCACTAATACTCAACAACTGATCCTCTAAATGTCTACAATCACAACAAGATCGCAATAAAATCCCAGTCATCGCCAGTAAGGCCTCATCTACCAAGGAAAACTGAAGCAAAGTACCTTTAGTATCCACTGAATATTACCACGTAGTCCTAGGCCTACTCTCTAATCATTGGTGATTCTGTGGTCAACCTTCTAAACGGTGGCAATAATGACATCACATCTGTTATGTGCTTAGCCGTTCATTTAACATTAGCGTCTATGGTGATCGGCGGTTATCGTGTGGTTTTGTCTTTGATTCTTTATTTCTAAATCATTCCTTAAATCCAAATTTTTTTTGTGAAACACACTAGAAGCTATCAGTTGCGTTTTTGTCAGTTGACTGTCAATACAATTATTTATATCGCGTGGATACGCTTCGAAGTTGTCAAAAACCAACGATGAAAACACAACTACGGCGTGTTATTTTTGTGTTAGAAATAATAATATGTTTTTGTCCGTCAAGTATCAAATGGTTTTGTTACATATCTTGATATGTCTCAAAAAAGACTAAATTGTAAAAAGTATAGATTGTAAGCTGAGAATCACAGAAAAAACAACAGGGTGACAGCCGATCTCCATATCACTAATGTTAATCGGACAGCCGATCGGTGAAAGTTATACCCCCTAAACACGGGTCTCGCGTGATCTCGTGGGACTTCCACCAAACCCGAAAGGGGCTTATTCCCACAGGCCACAACAGAATTCTCGTTCATTATTCCCCCAAAGTATAGAGGTAACTTATACAACGCCACGGACAGGGGGAACAGACAGATAAAGTTAGTGTGCCAATCAGACTCATGGGCCAGTCACAAATCAGTTGCGATGCGTCGGCGATGGGTAAAACCCTGGAAATTTATCAAAATCTTGAGACAGATCTCACGATTTTGCAACCGCCGGAGGCGCTCTCCGGGCGCCTGCGCGGCTTGTCGCAGATTTTTTAGGCATCGCCACAGCCGTCGCGATCCTCAACTTTGAACTTAAAATTTTAAGTTTGCCTGCAAGATTTTTCACCCATTTTGGCCATCCCAGATCTCCGATGACCTAGCGATGCCCTCCGATTAATCGGAGGCGTCTTCCGAATAAACTGAGACTAGTCGCAAGATTCTGTGTGGGATTGGAAATTCAGGTTGAGATTAAATGTCTGCGAGTAGTCTCCGGCGCCCTCCAACTGAATCGGAGGCGCCCTGTGACGATTCGTACGCTTTCAGGGATCGTCTCCGACGAATCGTACGGTGGAATCGTAGTAAATCGCCGTGTATATAAGGGCGCCTGCGACCGGATCGCTAAAGTTTGAGACGCTCTTGCTGCAGGAGACCCTCGCAGATATCGTCTCCGATCGCCTCCGATGCAATCCCACGATTTTTCGACAAAACCGGGTCAAAATCCTTGAAAAAATCTCAGACAATGTGACTGCTCCACTTTTATTAGGATTATTGATAGGATTGTTCAAGGATTCTTTATCTTCTACGACGACCCCCGGCCAAAACTAATCCCCGACAGATCGCCGACATTGTGACTGGGCCATAAGTCAATGTCATTGACTCAAGCGACCACTTCCTTGATTCATACAATTACAATAAGCCAAACCCCCATTTATACAGAAACCTTATTCACATCAACAAGCAAGGTACATCTGTACTCGCACGCTGTTTTTTGAGGGCTCTATCCAAAAACGTTGACATTCGTACAGTGACTCCTACTCAAGCCATCTGAAATCTTCGTCTGGAACTTCGTTCACCACATTGATAATTCAGCAAAAACCGTCAAACTTATGTTAACAATACATACATCCTATCATACCTGAATACCACTAAAGGCGTCCCACCGGGTATCATTACCATGCCATGTATATCACTGTCAAAGTAAAGTAGATTATGCCATTGCATCAGAATCAGTCACATTATTTATCAATTATTTCCATGTGTATCCATTACAACATTTGTTAGATCACTGACAGTCTCTTTAATCTTACCATTCGGAATGAAGAGTTTAATTGCCCTGATCCCAAAGTTAATTTCTATAAAATCACATATAGGAGAAAATAGACAAAAAAAAAGCTCTGATATCATCAAACAAGAATTACGCTCTAGTGAAATACGATATCTTACTAATATATTTCTTATGACCCCATATCCGGGTGCGTAGTGTAGTCCCGAAGGCCCATTAGTTCGAAGGCCCGTTAGTCCTAGGGGCCGTAGCGTTCGAAGGTGCGTAGCGTTAATCCGAAGGCCCATTAGTATGAAGGTCCGGTAGTCCGAAGGCCCGTTATTCCGAAGGTCCGTTAGTCCGAAGGCCCATTAGTCCGAAGGTCCGTTAGTCCGAAGGGCTAATGCGCGTGAACCCTAACCCTAACCTTTTCCGACAACGGACCTTCGGAACAGCGGGTCTTTGGACTAATGGGCCTTCGGACTAACAGACCTTCGGACTAGCGGACCTTCGGACTAGCGGGCCTTCGGACTAACGGACCTTCGGAAGAGCGGTCTGCAACCCCCCCCCCCCCCCCCCCCCCCCCCCAAATACCCAATATCATTTACAATTCAAGGCACAGAGCAGACTGTTGAGGACTTCAACAAATTATACAAAAACTAAATGATAAAGCCACGATACAAATCAGGTTACATAAAGCAAGCATAAAAAATAAATAGTGCAATTCTGACTGCAAAAATTAAAAAACGTTCATGAAACATAACTACCGTACATACAACGATGACCCGAAAGATCAAACTCGCCATGCATTTAATACAGCTAAAAACGAATTCCAACGCCTTATAAACTCTAAAAAGGCGTCATATTATAAAAGGCTCTCAGACAAACGCCACAATACACCAATAAGCGACACAGTCAGATAACGAGGCACTGCACAAGATCCACCGGTTCCTGTAGACAGTCACAATTACAGGTCAATCATCTCACACGAAATCTTGATAGCTCCAGGCGAAATGAAAAACAACAAATGCCCAATTGAAGATGAGATAAGTTACGAACTTTTAAAAGAGGCCCTTCCTCTTCTAGTTGACCGCATTACATACTTATTTAATATAGTTCTATTGTCGGGACATTACCCCAAGCGCTGGAAACACTATAGTATTGTTCCCATACACCAGAAGGCAGATCGTTCCAAACCAACGAACTATAGAGGCATAGTCTATGGGTAAATTGTTCTCTAAAATTCTGATTAATCGTATTGTAAGTCCTCTCGACAATAATAACTTGATAAGTCCAAATCAAACAGGTTTCCGACCAGGTTTTTACACAGCAGATAATATATTTACCCTCCGTACACTAATAGACAAATATAGACATTATATTCAAAGTATTTGATACATTCGATCGCATTATTCTAATACAAAATCTAAATCAAAAAGCCATAAACGGAAACATACTACAGCTCATTAAATCCCTTTACTCAGATCTCTCCTACAATATTAAGATTTATGATAACTACTCATCTGCCTTCCCGACCTGTAGAGGTGCCTTTTCCAACACTAGGTAATGTTCTGAGTTCTGTGGAGATAATAAACTAGAGATCAACCTTGACAAAACTAAAGTTTTCGTCTTTAAGCAAGGCCCATTATATTCTGTGTTCCAATAGCACCTTGGTGATATAGCAATAGACCAAACAAACCAATACCAATATTTGGGAACCGTATTTATAAGGACAGACCATTTTCGGCAAAACCTGGAGCACTTAAGTTAAAAAGGTTTGAGAGCGTCTTCATTCTAATTCAAACGGAAAAGATACACTGGATATCACCAGATGTCATTTATTCCAAACGTTGATTAAACCGATCTTATTGTATGGCTCTGGGGTGTGGGACGTGGACAGCTTACTTAGTTAAAACTTAGATACAAACATTTTCGAACGTGCGCAAAATAAATTTCACAAACGTATATTGCAGGGAAATACAAGAACCCATAATTGGGGCATCCTCGCTGAACTTGGGGTTCACCCATTAATGTATGATATAGTCCTTCGGGCAACCAAACATTACAACTACCTGAGAGCAGCTCCACACCGATTTAGTTCATGTTCATTGCAGGAGCAGATAGCCTTATCACGCGTAAATAAAAGATGGCTTCATAATCACAAACGATTCTTTACCGACTCAAATGGTAATTTTGTAGCATGTAGCACTTTGCCAACCGTACTAGACAACTATTGTCCTCATCTTTTTAACCAATAACCAATATATTTGTGAAAATTTGAAGTTTGTAGACCCAATATTTAAAGAGATTAATCATATTAACATAAATAATGACTGGTCCCCTCTGAACAAAATGTTCATCTTCAACTACATGGCACATCTTACAAATGCTTTCGTCTATACTGGTAACGGGAGTCTCTGGTGGCGTTCACTCTCTATTTTAGCTTATGGTCGCTTAAGCGTAATTTTGTAAAAAAAAAAAAGTTCTTTAAATGTAAGGTTCGAATTTAGTTTTTGAGATTTAAAAAGCCGATAAGTTCTCATTTTTTTAAAAGTTGTATTGGTGTCGTCTAATTTCAGATAGCAGTTCAGGGGTTCCCTATTCAGTCAATAGCTAGGGAATGTGGATATTTATTTTGATATCTATGTGCATCTGTCGGCAAATCTTGCATTATATGAAGGCTCTGGATAAAATACGTCTTGATTTATTGACCAGAAAACAGTTCAGTGAGCTGTTAATGGGCCAGTCACAAATCAGTTGCGATGTGTCGGCGATGGGTAAAACACGGGAAATTTTAACAAAATCTTGAGACAGATCTCACGATTTTGCACCCTTCGGAGGCGCTCTCCGGACGCCTGCGGCTTGTCGCAGATTTTTTAGGCATCGCCAAATTCGTCGCGGTCCCCAACTTTGAACTTAAAATTTTAAGATTGCTCGCAAGATTTTCACCCATTTTGGCCATCCCAGACACAATCTCCGATGACCTACGATGCCCTCCGATTAATTGGAGGCGTCTCATTTGGCGATGCAATCGGAGGCTAATTTCACGATTTTTCGACAAAACCGGGTCAAAATCCTTGAAAAAATCTCGGAAAATGTGACTGCTCCACTTTTAATAGGATTATTGATAGGATTGTTCAAGGATTCTTTTTTTTCTACGACCACCCCGGCCAAAACTAATCCCCGACAGGTCGCCGACATTGTGACTGGGCCCTAACTATTCAGCTAACTATCCAGCCTTGGTGACTGTAGAAAGGGGAATATTTTTGCACTATTGGCTAGCCCTATCCCAGTGATATATCTTTGTGAAAAATTGAAGTGTGTAGGTCCAATATTTAAAGATATAAGCCGATTACAATATATACTGACTGGTTCTCTCTGAACTGTGAACTGCGAGCCAACTTCACACACCCTATGTAACAACATATTGAAAGCGGAAAAGATGCTACGCAAATAAGCAAGACAATAACATTCTCTGACTGTTTTTTCTCCTCATCCACAATCTTTATGCCGAGAGGCTTAATGGAATTTCAACCGGATCTTTTGTTAAATGAATCTATTTATAAAGCTGTTAAAAAGCTATGGCCCAAAATACTCCAGACGAATATATGCCCATGTCGGGTAAAGGACTCTGCTATTGTTAGTTCATGTCTATTGTCTAGAAACGGTTACTTCATCTCCTTGCGAGAATGATTCATTAAGTAAATATGAAATACATCAAAGATCCGTGTCGATAAAATAAAAAAAATAAGTAATTAGAGTTAAGATTGACGCTATAGGTTTTATTTCACAGGTAAAATGAACAAGATTATTTATAGTTTCGCCCAGAAGTTAGAAATTTTAGCTTGTGATATTCCTCCTCGAATAAATCACAAACATATATAAATATGCTTACATTAGCTGATACATGTTAAAACAATGTCGACATTTACTAGTCCGGTACCATGTATAAACTCATACAGGACTTTATCATCGTATCGTTAATATCTTTCGCGTTTCCCTTCATCAGCTACATGCTTTATCTGTCAGATTTTGTGAAGAGTCAATACAAACATTTGACAATTCTGTTTTTACCCTATTCTTTTGCATCATACCCTTCCCCCTCCAAAAAAAAAAAAAAAAATAAATAAATAGATAAATAACTGAATAAAAAAGAAAGCAGATCAGTTGCAAGTGTTTACACTTTATGATAGCAAAACTAGGAGCCCGCCTGCATGGATACATCAGCAATGTTAGTTTATAACATCTCCTGTAAATATCAAAGATAACAAGATTGTTAACTGTTTTATGGAAGACCATGCAGGCATACTTATTGCAGGGGCGGATCCAGCTTTTTATGAAAGGAGGGGTTCCAGACCCTTCGATTACAGAAACGCAACAAATTCAAAAGAGGCCCCTAGCGAGGCCAATAGGCTAGGGCCCAGGCGCCGCCTAGGCCCCGGAAGCTGTGGGATTCTTAATTGCTCTAGAAACGTTTTCAGGCTGTCCTGCTACTAAATTGCTAATAGTTTCCGGACGTTAAAATGGGTAGTGTTTTGAACCATAACTTAGGTTTGAATGAATGGACGTTAAAATGGGTAGTGTTTTGAACTAACTTAGGTTTGAAATCAATGGAAGTTAAAGTACCGGGTAGGTAGTGTTTTGAACTAACTTAGGTTTGAAATGAATGGAAGTTAAAGTAGGTAGTGTTTTGAACTCACTTAGGTCTGAAATGAATGGACGTTAAAATGGGTAGTGTTTTAACTATAACTTAGGTTTGAATGAATGGACGTTAAAATGGGTAGTGTTTTTAACTATAACTTAGGTTTGAATGAATGGACGTTAAAATGGGCAGTGTTTTGAACCATAACTTAGGTTTGAATGAATGGACGTTAAAATGGGTAGTGTTTTGAACCATAACTTAGGTTTGAATGAATGGACGTTAAAATGGGTAGTGTTTTGAACCATAACTTAGGTTTGAATGAATGGACGTTAAAATGGGTAGTGTTTTGAACTATAACTTAGGTTTGAATGAATGGACGTTAAAATGGGTAGTGTTTTGAACTATAACTTAGGTTTGAATGAATGGACGTTAAAAGGGGTAGTGTTTTGAACTATAACTTAGATTTGAATGAATGGACGTTAAAATGGGTAGTGTTTTGAACCATAACTTAGGTTTGAATGAATGGACGTTAAAATGGGTAGTGTTTTGAACTATAACTTAGGTTTTAATGAATGGACGTTAAAATGGGTAGTGTTTTGAACTATAACTTAGGTTTTAATGAATGGACGTTAAAATGGGTAGTGTTTTGAACTATAACTTAGGTTTGAATGAATGGACGTTAAAATGGGTAGTGTTTTGAACTATAACTTAGGTTTGAATGAATGGACGTTAAAATGGGTAGTGTTTTGAACCATAACTTAGGTTTTAATGAATGGACGTTAAAATGGGTATAAACATGCAATATGCCAAAACAGCTTACAATTAACATTCTAAAGCTGGCCGAGGTGTTGTTGGCTGACGTAATATCGCAAATAACACCCTTTAATTAGACCTTTGGTAACTCCCGAACAATCGTATTTTTACGTATTAACTTAAGTTTACATATCTATAGAAAGTTACCATATTGTATTTCGAAGAACAATCGAGAAACGTCTCGTCGCAATGCTTTAAGTGGCATGAGCTGCCAAAATGTTGATATTTTGACGTTAATACAGAATGCTGAAATTATTGGCTATTTTCCTCAAGACATATGATTCAGAAGCTTTTTAGTGCGTCTAGTCTCGAAAATGTACGATAAAGCATTGTTTTGAACTAACTGTGGCTTAGAATGAATGAATGGTCGTCCCGGTTATTTAAATTTTGTTTACTTTTCGAACATATTTTCGGTTTGTACAGGCCACACACTGTATGGATTTTTCTCATTCCAACGCCAATCATTTAGTTTTTCGATGGCCTTCAAAGCCTCTTACTGTCGTGACGATCAGAAATTATGAAAAAAGTGTGAATTTTGGCAGCTCATGCCACTTTAAATCTGGGTGGACAACAACGTATTAGCCAACTGGTCATGCGACGTAATGTATGTCACAAAAACTGTGCAGTAAACAAATAATTCTAAACGGTTCATAAACTAATACACGTAATAGTTATTTAAATTAAATTATTTAAACGACTAGGATATTTTAATGTTTGTCCACAAATGCATGCCGCATCCATTTTTTTACACCACAATCCTCCAGAACATTTGACCATATCACTCAAAATTCACAATGAACACACAACTCGACAATTAACAATCTATCCTTGGCCATTCAACTGGAAACAAAGGTCCCCGTGTCTGGAACAAATTACCAGTACATTTCTTCAATATCATTATTTAAGAACCGTCCTAAACGACTTCTCCTAAACAGAGTCTGTTAAAAAACACAGTGCCTTTCTGCCTTTGTCTTTTTGTATCTTCTCATACCCAGTTGTTTAGTCTTTCGAGGAACTTCAAACACTCTAGATTGTCTTGACAACACAAAATTTTGCCCCTTTTTGAAGCCATTTTTGTCGCACATATATTTAGGCCGAGAGCCTATTAATTTTCACAAACCTTGTAAACAGAGCGTTTTGTGATTTATTACCCAATGGTTAATTACTTGATTGATCGGTTGTTATTCATTACACCTGACATGTAATACTTGGACCCGGGAAGATATCGTGAAAAAACTATTACACCATGTGTGTTCCAGTATAAGGACAGTCATGGCTTATAAAAAGAACAAGTGTTTGAAAGACATACTGGTCAGGGCGAAACTCTCTTATCAGGGGTTTTAGTTAGTTACAAAAACTTATGATTGGGTATAAAGATCTAAATGGTGTACCTCTTTTTAACACAATTAGAAACTTGTATCTTGGATTTTTATTTTGTTTGCTTAATTGTCCCTGTATCGATACTTATTTGAATGGGATAGCCACTTTGATGAATATGATCATCTGAGGTTGTTGGACTCATCCGTCCCAGATTTACAGTTGCGTGCTACGTTGGCGACCCAGACAGAATTATATTACTACTTCGGGCTTCCATAGATATTTTTTAGATATTAAAAGGAGAAAGTTATTGGACAAATAAGTTACGCGAGGTGTCATAACTATGATTTGTATTTAATTAATCTATCATCTACTGTGAAATAAAAAAGGTGACAAATGTACGTTATAAAATGTATATTTAGCGCATACTATTAATATACTATAGGATGATTGGTGACAAAAGATTTGTGTTGATGGTTTTACGTTTGTAGTTGTATAATTATACTAGTTTATTATTACAACTGACATAGAGAACATATAAGGCTGATTTCTGAGTTGGCAGTACACTTTCTGGCGTTCTGGTGCTATTCGAAGGTAAGTTTTTCCTCCTGATACTTAAAGTACAGCAGCATGTAGTTAGATATGTAAATATAAATTATAATCAATCGAACTTATCTTTGGAAAATTTTCCTACTGATGTATGTATCCATTTAAAATGCAAATTGGATGTGGTTGTTATATGTTTATTTATAGTCCGACTATCTAGTACTGTGCTGATACATATATATTAGTCACTTATCGCGTAACAAAATCCTTTAATGTCTGATTTTGACCCTATAGTTACCATTGTATAAAAGTTATATACAGTAAGGCATGCCTAAAATCGTTTGAATTTGTCCCATTTAAAACAAAAATAAAAAATGCTAGTGGGCCTACTGAAATTGACCTCAATAAACTCAATCGTATTAAAATAAATATTCAAAGACTTTGTAGTGTAAACGAAAAGTAAATTAAGAATACATTTTTTTTCTGGATGACGTTTATTTTATCACGACATTGCGCTAAATGTGATTATGTGTAACAAAAAAGAATTAAGTTATGTCATTGAATTTTCAGTTTGATAATTGTACAAATCCATTGTGCAGAAAAGATTATGTATGTTGAATTTGACTTACAATCCGATATAGGTTTGTTACAAACTCGAAGGCTGTTTTGGTCGTAGAATGTTTAAAGTTAAATGAGTGCTCTCATAATCTAAAATTCAAATTTGGTAACGTGTTTTGATCAAAAGATCACAAACGTAAGAGAAATGTTTTGATATCAGGGAAAGTTGGGAAATTTTTTGAATTAGATATCAGGGAAAGTTCCCGACATAATTAGATTTAGATATCAGAGATAATTGGCAGCGCGTTTTCATTTAAAGATCACAGAAAGTTGACAACTCGTTTTGATTTAGAGATCAGGAAAAGTCGACAACTCGTTTTGATTTAGAGATCGAGAAAAGTTGACAACTGGTTTTGATTTAGAGATCGAGAAAAGTTGACAACTCGTTTTGATTTAGAGGTCAGGAAAAGTTGACAACTCGTTTTGATTTAGAGATCGAGAAAAGTTGGCAACTTGTTTGATTTAGAGATCGGGAAAAGTTGACAACTGGTTTTGATTTAGAGATCGAGAAAAGTTGACAACTCGTTTTGATTTAGAGGTCAGGAAAAGTTGACAACTCGTTTGATTTAGAGGTCAGGAAAAGTTGACAACTCGTTTTGATTTAGAGATCAGGAAAAGTCGACAACTCGTTTTGATTTAGAGATCGAGAAAAGTTGACAACTGGTTTTGATTTAGAGGTCGAGAAAAGTTGACAACTGGTTTTGATTTAGAGATCGAGAAAAGTTGACAACTGGTTTTGATTTAGAGGTCAGGAAAAGTTGACAACTGGTTTTGATTTAGAGGTCAGGAAAAGTTGACAACTCGTTTTGATTTAGAGATCGAGAAAAGTTGGCAACTTGTTTGATTTAGAGATCGGGAAAAGTTGACAACTGGTTTTGATTTAGAGATCGAGAAAAGTTGACAACTCGTTTTGATTTTAGAGATTAGGAAAAGTTTGTAACAGTTTTTCATTTGGAGATCAGGAAAAGTTGGCGACTCGTTTTGATTTAGAGATCGAGAAAAGTTGACAACTGGTTTTGATTTAGAGATCGGGAAAAGTTGACAACTGGTTTTGATTTAGGGATCGAGAAAAGTTGACAACTCGTTTTGATTTTAGAGATTAGGAAAAGTTTGTAACAGTTTTTCATTTGGAGATCAGGAAAAGTTGGCGACTCGTTTTGATTTAGAGATCGAGAAAAGTTGACAACTCGTTTTGATTTAGAGGTCATGAAAAGTTGACAACTCGTTTTGATTTAGAGATCAGGAAAAGTTTGTAACAGTTTTTCATTTGGAGATCAGGAAAAGTTAGCGACTCGTTTTGATTTAGAGATCGAGAAAAGTTGACAACTGGTTTTGATTTAGAGGTCAGGAAAAGTTGACAACTCGTTTTGATTTAGAGGTCAGGAAAAGGTGACAACTGGTTTTGATTTAGAGGTCAGGAAAAGGTGACAACTCGTTTTGATTTAGAGGTCAGGAAAAGTTGACAACTCGTTTTGATTTAGAGATCGAGAAAAGTTGACAACTCGTTTTGATTTAGAGATCGAGAAAAGTTGGCAACTTGTTTGATTTAGAGGTCAGGAAAAGTCGACAACTCGTTTTGATTTGGAGATCAGGAAAAGTTGACAACTCGTTTTGATTTGGAGATCAGGAAAAGTTGACAACTCGTTTTGATTTAGAGATCGAGAAAAGTTGACAACTGGTTTTGATTTAGAGGTCAGGAAAAGTTGGCAACTCGTTTTGATTTAGAGATCGAGAAAAGTTGACAACTGGTTTTGATATAGAGGTCAGGAAAAGTTGGCAACTCGTTTTGATTTAGAGATCAGGAAAAGTTTGTAACAGTTTTTCATTTGGAGATCGAGAAAAGTTGGCGACTCGTTTTGATTTAGAGATCGAGAAAAGTTGACAACTCGTTTTGATTTAGAGATCGAGAAAAGTTGGCAACTTGTTTGATTTAGAGGTCAAGAAAAGTCGACAACTCGTTTTGATTTGGAGATCAGGAAAAGTTGACAACTCGTTTTGATTTGGAGATCAGGAAAAGTTGACAACTCGTTTTGATTTGGAGATCAGGAAAAGTTGGCAACTTGTTTGATTTAGAGGTCAGGAAAAGTCGACAACTCGTTTTGATTTGGAGATCAGGAAAAGTTGACAACTCGTTTTGATTTGGAGATCAGGAAAAGTTGGCGACTTGTTTTGATTTAGAGATCGAGAAAAGTTGACAACATGTTTTCATTTGAAGATCATGAAAAGTTGACAACTCGTTTTGATTTAGAAATCGAGAAAAGTTGACAACTCATTTTGATTTTAGAGATTAGGAAAAGTTTGTAACAGTTTTTCATTTGGAGATCGAGAAATGTTGACAACTCATTTTGATTTGGAGATCAGGAAAAGTTGACAACTGGTTTTGATTTAGAGGTCAGGAAAAGTTGACAACATGTTTTGATTTGGAGATCGAGAAATGTTGACAACTCGTTTTGATTTGGAGATCGAGAAATGTTGACAACTCGTTTTGATTTGGAGATCAGGAAAAGTTGACAACATGTTTTCATTTGAAGATCATGAAAAGTTCGTTTTGATATAGATAACAGGACATGTTGGCAACTTTTTTGAAACAGGAGTTTATTTAGAGACCAGGAGAAGTTGGCAACAAGTTTTGATTTGGAGAACAAGAAATGTTGGCAACTCCTTTAGATTGAGAGATCAGATAAAAGAAAAATGGTGAAATAATTTGATTCAGACATCAGGGGAAATTGGCGACATATTTTGACTTGGAGACCTGAGAAAGTTAGTAGCATGTTTTGATTTTGAGATCAGGGAAAGTTGGCAACTGGTTTTCATTTAGAAACCAGAAAAAGTTGCAACTTGTTTTTATTAAGACATCTAGAAAAGTTGGTAACTTGGTTTGGTTTGCAGAACAGGAAAAGTTGGTAACTTGGTTTGGTTTGCAGAACAGGAAAAGTTGGAAACTTGGTTTGGTTTGCAGAACAGGAAAAGTTGACAACTGGTTTTGATTTAGAGATGGGGAAAAGTTGACAACTCGTTTTGATTTAGAGATGGGGAAAAGTTGGCGACTGGTTTTGATTTAGAGATGGGGAAAAGTTGGCGACTGGTTTTGATTTAGAGGTCAGGAAAAGTTGGCAACTGGTTTTGATTTAGAGATGGGGAAAAGTTGGCGACTGGTTTTGATTTAGAGGTCAGGAAAAGTTGGCAACTGGTTTTGATTTAGAGATGGGGAAAAGTTGGCGACGCAGTAACTGGAAAAAGATTAAGAGAACTCCAGTTGGATGGATATCTTTACCTCTCTTGGCCAGATATACCGTTAGTTACATCCAGCATAACAGACTAGCAACTATTGGAACCCCCTAATGGAGCCTATATCAGTGGCCAGTTCAAAGTGAATCGAGTCGATAGCGAGTCACGTATATAGTATGATGTCAGGATTAGTATATTTTTATTATAGGTTTTTTGTGCTTTAGCATCAAGAAAACGAGGAAGCCAGATTGAGTTGACTAAGGCCACAAAGTGACTTTTTAATAAATATTGTCAATTAAAAAGTGAAAGCGAAAGGTAACGTAAAGGTGAAAATAAAATATCCCAATTAAATAAATAATTTCCAATTAGACATTAAATAAAGGAATTTTCAAATAAATTTACTGGCTAGTGTAGCTAAGCGCAGGGTGAGGGGACTGGTTTTTGTGAGTCACCCCGGTGGGCTGGAAGTTGTGGGCTTTCCTTTAACTTGGCAGCTCGGACCCACTGGACGCCTTACAACGTGGCTGTTTCGGCATACCTGAAAAAGACTGAGGACAAGGCTGTTAATAAAAAATATCAAAGCAAAAAAATAAATAAAAATAAAGTCTGCCATTTTTATGGCTAAATAAATAAAGGCACAGGCGATAAAAGTCACTTCGCACAGGCTACAAAATAGAGTCGGCCATTTTAATGGCTAAATAAATAAAGGCACTGGCGGCAAGTATCTCATCGCACATATACATATACAAATGGATGCTGTCATATAGCCGAACAAAATATCATCCAAAAAGTAAATAAGTAGAAAGGGGCTGTTTACTAAACTGAGTATTAAAATGCGATGCGAAAATTAAGGACTGAAGTGTTTACCGGTTGCACATTCTTTGCTTCACATTCAAAATGATTTCCCTTAAAGGCGGGAACCCTCCCCCCCCCCCCCCAAAAAAAAAAAAAACAAAAAAAAAACATGCGGTAAGACTACCTTTTCGGAAAATTCTACAACGACCCCCAAAAGTCGAGTAGACACCAAAGCAGACTGTCACATTTTCCCAAAAGGTTTATTTACAAGCCAGGATATATATCAGAGTTAATAAAGGGTCTGTTTTTAGTTATTAGCTCCTCCAAATGATCGAAATGAACGTAGGTTTAATTGGCAGACTTTGACCAATTCCTCTTACGCCAGTGCAGTGACTAGTGTGCTAGGTGCTGATTGGCGGATCGGGACACACAGCTGAGCTTTGCCATGAAGATGGCTGCCAAGTCAGTTAGACGTTCTCTGATAAAGCTTCTTAATTTATTTATAGCGCAGTTTGGCGACGAAAAATCGCAGAGATTCGGTTTTGGTACCATTATTAAGGAAACTTTACCGCGCATGTACCATATTTACTAAGTTTTTTCCTTTCCTTCTCCTTTAAGGCTAAACTCGAGTAGTTCAAACCTTCTGGTTATTGACTTTGGAAAAAAGATCATCGAACACACTAGCTCGAATTTCATAACCTGTTTATCCCATTGTTATAAAATAATGATATCTGTTTTAATAACACAGCTCTGAATAAAAGAAATAACTGATGACATTCTATTTACACACACTCAGAAAAGGCTAAAGAAGTAAGTGGGGGAACAATTACAACTCCAAGACATTCTACAATAGAGTACAAAACTATAATACACCATTGCTCGCCATGTTATCCTTATGGAAATTCCCAAACCCATTGCAAATTAACTCTCGTGTTTTTAGATTTATAGAAACTGGAGTCCTTTGGGTTTTTTTTATCAAGCTTGTTCTGTTCTTTTTAAGCCTCTTCTAACCAGGGGGTTACTCAGAAGGATAAAATCTGACACATTAAGATAAATTCATTGTTTTACGCCGTAGGCCTACTCAAGATTAGACTTCTCAGGCTAAGCTCTCTTGTCTCAAATTACTTATGTTTCATTTCAGATTACCCGACATCTTGCCATAGCTAATATCCGTACAACTTCGTCAATATATCATAAAGTATTCCAGAAAATCCCAATTGGCCAAAGACAAGTACCTGTCTGTCTTTATCCCTAATGAAATATCATGGGTTTGGTTTATTACAACAACCTATGATTCGGTATAAAGATCTAAATGACATACCCCTACCCCCTTTCCGGTTTATACCCAAATTACAAACTCATCTCCGTGATTATTTTCGCTGTGCCCGTATAATGAAAGTGGCACGAGCTGTTAAAAATTCTGTGTCGTTTGAAGTACCTAAAAAAATGAAAGATTGGCTCTGAAATAAAAAAAAAATATCAGTACAGTAAGTAGCCCATATGAAACAAAGACGTGTGCTAATAACGGACAAAATTAAAAAAGCCGTGACGTGTGAATTCCTTTTGGGGGGCTTTGTTGCCTATAAAAGCACCTTAATATACATCTTCTAGCTTGGTATCAGCGGAAACCTCTTATTTTGTACGTTTTGATACAAAAATAACCTAATACGCTAATTCGATTTCAAAGAAATTTTCGTTATATATTTGTCAGCTCATGTCACTTTAAGTGTTCATAATATAAAAGGAAGTTTTCATTTCATTTCATTTATTAACCACTCAATTCATAAATATGTACATGACAAGGATATTTAAAGAATCAGTTCTAAATTGTGGCGGGAATAAAGCTCGTATGGCTTGTCCTATCCCGTTAGTTAATTGTTAGATATATAGAATTATTAATGATTGTATATTTTAAATAGTTATATATATTGTGTGGGCGGAAAATTTGAATTTTTTTTGCAAAAACATGAGGCTTATTAACAGGTTTTTAATAACACTCTGAAATTTTGGTAAGTAAATAAGTTTTTAGTTTAGATTGAAATAGGGATGACGATTCTATTGATCTTAATGATGTTGGCAATTTATTCCAAGCTCTGGGACCGGCTGATTTGAAAAGATGGTAGGATGTATTTGTTCTACAGAAAGGGATGGCGAAATCAAATAATGTTTGTCTAGTGTTTATTTGCTGTTGAACCGATATCCGTCTCACCAGGTAGTTGGAAAATGAAGATGGGATTATACACCGATAGTTAAAAAATTTATAGCATAACTTTGTATTAATATATTCAACAAGAAGAGGAAATGGTAAAATTTTCAGATGACTAAAGATTGGTTCAGTATGTTCCAGTCTTTTTGACAAATTTATTAATCGAATGGCGCGCTTTTGGATGAGGGAAATGGGTGTCAGATGTGTTTGATATGTATTCCCCCAAAGAGTTAAACCGTATGTCAGGTATGGATAAATAAAGGAATGATATAGGATAAGAAGGGATTTCTTATTAAGGTCGTTTTTTATATGGTTGATGATACCAGTGTTTCTTGAGATTTTCTTGCAAATATAGTTGATGTGTGTTTTCCAGTTAAGTTGATCGTTCAGAAAAATACCTAAAAAATTAAACTCACTAACCCTTTCTAATTTATTGTTATCGATGAATAAATCTGGCGTAATTGTATTTTTTCTCTTTAAGTTTGGTTCTATAATCATAAATTTTGTTTTTTTTTTATATTCAGGGAGAGTTTGTTAACCTTAAGCCACGTATAAATTTTGCCAAGTTCGATCTGCATAGTGTCAATTGCATCAGTTATTTTTTTTGGAAGAGCAAGAAACACTGGTATCATCTGCAAATAATGTGATATCTAGCATGTTGGTTGCGTTAGGGATGTCATTTATGTATAACAGAAAAAGAAGGGGTCCTAGAACAGATCCTTGTGGAACACCACACATCACTGTTCTAGGATCGGAAATAGCAGCATCAAACTGCACGCATTGTAAACGGCGAGTTATATAACTTTTCAGCCATTTATAAGAAGCCCCTCTAAACCCATAATGATGAAGTTTGTGTAATAATGTACTATGATTTACTGTGTCGAAAGCTTTGGAGAGATCCAGGAACGTGACAACAGAGCATTTGCCGGCTTCCTTGGCTGATGCTAACTTGTCAAACAGAGACTGTGTGGCGAAACTAGTGTTATGATTAGCTCGAAACCCATGCTGATTTTCGTTAAGTATATTATTTTTATTTAGATGATCCAGGAATTGTTTAGCTACTAATCTTTCAAGAATTTTGCTGATGGATGGCAGAACAGATATAGGTCGATAGTTGTCGAGTTTATTCTCTTGGCCAGTTTTAAAGATGGGTGTAATTTTTGCTATTTTACAATAGTCAGGGAAAATGTTTGAGGAAAGAGATAAGTTAAATAGAATAGTTAAGGGTGCTGAGATCTGTTCTTTTACTAGTTTAATTATAGACATAGGAATCCCATCTATACCCGGAGCTGACGATTTTAGATTTGTTATGGTAGATGATACTTCAGAAGGGGTTGTATTAGCAAATGCAAAGTTGTCAGTCACTGGATCTCCCAAGTAATCAGAAAATGAACCATCGTCAACAGGGATTTCAGATTCAAGTTTTGAGGCTACTGTGCTAAAAAAATCGTTAAAACCAGTAGCAATAGCTTTGGCGTCACTTACAGAGTCATCGTCTATAATAAAGGAAGGAGGAAGCTTTTTGGGTTTATTTTTGTTTAAGAGTTCGTTTAGGGTCTTCCATGTATTTTTAATATCTTGATTAAATTTATTAAATTTGTTTTCGAAATATTTTTTTCTAGCCAGTCGAATAGTTGTATTAAGTTTATTTCGATAGGATATATATGCTGACCGATTCTCATTTGATTTATTTTTAAGCTGTTGTCGATACAGTTCATTTTTTTTAACACAGATGTTAGTATCGCTGGAGTAATCCAAGGTTTAATAATTTTTCTTTTTCGGATGCCTACGGTTGATATAGGAAAACATTCAACAACAATTTGTTCTAGTTTTTTGCTAAAAGCGGAGGTGTCAATGTTGACGTCTTCTTCGGATGTAACAATGGACACCCAATCAGTATCTTTAACTTGTTGTACAAAATTGTCTTTTTCGGATTGGGTGAATTTGCGGAAAGATGATGCTGTTTGGGGGTATTTTTTTGCGCTGGTTTGGGTTTTTACTATGTGGAAAATAGGAAAATGGTCTGTTATATCTGTTAAAAAAATGCCGGAGAGAAGGGTATGGTCATGAATGTTAGTAAAAATGTTATCAATTAGTGTTGCAGAAGTATTTGATACTCTTGTGGGTTTTGTTATTTGAGGGAATAGATAGTGACACTTTATAATTTCTAGGAATTCTTTAGACGGGGTATGTTGGTTAGATTTGAACAGGTCAATATTGAAATCGCCCATCATAATACATTGTTTATTTTCTGGCTGACATTTACATAATAGATTATTCAGTACAATATTGAAATTCTTCACGTCCTTACCTGGCGGTCGGTATATCAGTCCAACAAGATACTGTGTGTTGCATGATGTGATTTCTACAAAAATACATTCACACCCGCTTAACTCGTCAATAAAGCTCAAATCGTCACGTATGAATGTATTTATATTATTTTCAACATACAAGTTCATGATACCATTACCAAAAATCGGTGGTGTAGTGTGAGATTTACTGCATATGGATTTACAAAATTTATACAATTCACAAATTGAAATTAGACTAGACGTTTCTCTGTTTAATTTGTTGGTGCTTGTTAGAAATTCCAACATGTAAGGATTTCACATACAACGATAACTCGTTTGAAACCATTTAGGATATGTAACATGCACTTAATTAAATTCAGTTTTAAGAGTTCGGTATTCCTGATGAATTACAACGAATTAAACGTCAAATACTCCGTGATATGTGTGAATAAAAAAAAACACTTTAGCATTCCAACGGTGTAAAAATAATTCAGTTAAAATTCTTTAAAGCTGACGCAATAGGCAATCATTTTAGTGGAAAGTAAGTGGTTTGGGTATTATCTAATACTGTCAACAGACAACAAAACCAATATTGTGGAAAGTGCAATCTAACTTTAGAGGCAAAGGTCTTGGAGAGTATTAAGTGACAATAAGCTGTCTCGTGTCCACTGGTATGGGAAAGATAAAAGCGACCACTTATAAGTCACTCATTAGACTCCTCTGTTCACTTAATGCAAAACATTAACTATACAGCGTCTTTAACATATCATTCAATTGAAATACACAAAGCTGGCATTGTCTCTGGGCCTGAAATCAAATTAAGGCCCGAAAAATTCAGTAATTTTATTTTGACTTTGAACAGGTTTGTTTTTCTATCTTTGTTTTACGGTTCCCTTTAAGTTTATCTAAATTTAAATCTGGATAGCCTGCCCTTTGGCTATCTGTCACAGGAGTGAATATTCTCGGCAGGTTTCCATATAAACCGGATACATTCCTTCATTCGCCTTACTAACTCCAATGTCCACAGTCAGTTGATCAACTCGGTAGCTAAGAAACAGGTAATTATATTTGTACTCATATCAATGGTATGTTTTGTGCCTTGGATCTTAAGATAAAATGGTTTTGATTCTTCTGCTAAACGTCAACTTTCTGGTGGCAGTTTAAGTTCGTTTGTACTGTAAGTATTCTGTATCAATCTGTGTGTTAGGTTCTGGTTCTTATCTTACCAAATATTTTAATGACAGAGCTGGAAAACGTCTTATACATTATGGATTAATCAAATTCTATGTTAGATATGTAGACGATAAACTTGTGCTGGCCGAACCCGTAGACTTTAACAAAATTCCAAGGCGAAATTAAATTTACCCATGAGGAGTTTGCAGACTTTACAGATATTCATTTTCTGGACATTAAGATCAACCAAGGTCTGTCCACAACCATTTTAATAGAGACAACTAACACAGGTCAATATATCCATCTTATCAGTCATGAGCAAATAGCCAGGGTCAGAGTTTTAGTTACGAGAACCTATCAGATACGCAGTTCCCTTGGCATATTCAACGAAGAATTAAATAATATTCAAGAGTTTCTTTCTTGGAACGGATTCCCTAAATCTCTTTCAACCAAACTCATAAATCAATTCAAAGCATCTTGCTGTACCCCAAAATTCAAATGCGATAAAAACATTCCTAAAACCTGGCTCTACCTGCCATGTGTAGGAACAGAAGGTGAAAACCCAGGTCAACGTTTCACTAAAAATTGAACTGATTACTGAATAAACCTGTAATTATCACAATTCGATGGGAAATGAGTATGAGTATAGTACATTTTGCAACACAAATGATCTGACACCCCTCCCTTTGAAAAGTAACATTGTTTATTAATTTAAATGCCCTGGCTGCTCTGCTTCAAACATTGGTAAGACAGAACTCTGTTTAGTCCAGAGAATAAAAGAGCATAAAACAGAGAGCATAAAACAGATATCAGAGATTTTGCCCCCTCCTTCCCTCCCCCAGTTTGTTCTAAGTAATACTTAAGTAAAAGACAGTTCTAATCCCTGGTATGAACTTCTCCATAAATAATCCCCAGTTATTAGAAGAAACTCCCTCTCACTGAACACAGGCGTTAAAGCATCTAAAGAATTAACTTTGTTTAGACAAAAAATCTGCATTTTGTCTATAGTTTTGAAATTATGTTTATTATCATAATTCCAGACTATTCTACCTTAACCCGCCATATGTTGTTTTAGTGTTTTACACACGTGTATATTTGTGTCTCATGTCCTTTCCTCCTATATCTTTGTATATCTTTGTAATGTACCATTTGTTTCAGCTCTCTTGCCCTCCCCAACTGCCCTGTCAACCGAGTAGCTTTATCATAATCGTCCAATGTGTAGTTAGTGATTGTCAACTATGTCTTATACTGTACTGAAACGTTGTGAATTAAAGTATGGCTAGAAGTTAAAATACATAAAATCACCTTTTATAATTGTGCCTAATCACAACAGACTGACCAGCGTCTGAGTACAAGTGGGACGCGGGAGTGGGACATAGCCACAAGGGTGCCTGATAAATTCCCCGCACGACTGATTTACCGCATTTAAAATATTTCATCCTTGGTCAAAATAGTTTCGACTAAACTCAAAATATTTGGACTGAGGTCAAGAAGTTTTGACTTTATTCAGAAATTATTTAGAGAGTGGGCGAAATATTTTAACTTAAGTCGAAGTTTAAAAAATATATATATAATTTAAAATACAAAATTATTAAAACATAATAATGTCCCTTATCAACCACCATAGTTTTACAGTAGTGCTTCATGATAAATACATCCAATTTGCTAAACGTTATTGCATCATTTTTCTATAAGAGATGGAGATTTTTTTCCAAAGCAGTGACCATGGTTTCCCTCGTTAAGGTAGTTATCTTCATCCCCATCCACCATTTACTGGATCAGCTGTCATCACGTCATTTGAATCCAAAATACCCTTTCTTCTTCAGTCTCTTAATGAGCTTCCAAATATATTTTGTCAATTCTTTACTTTTTTGACAATCATACAGAGTTTATGAATAAAGTCGGAGTTTTGGCGGTTCATGTCCCTTGAAAGGCATAATCGTTGCTGGAGTCGCTGGATTTTTGTGAAGAAAACGAATTTACGCGAGCTTGCGTAAACCGTATATAGATCTTACACGTCAAACCGTATATAGATCTTACACGTCAAACCTTACACAGATCTTACACGTCAAATCGCACATAGATCTAACACGTCAAATCGCACATAGATCTAACACGTCAAATCGCACATAGATCTTACACGTCAAAGCGTATATAGATCTTACACGTCAGACCTTATATAGATCTTACACGTCAAACCTTATATAGCTCTTACACGTCAAACCTTACACAGATCTTACACGTCAAATCGCACATAGATCTAACACGTCAAAGCGTATATAGATCTTACACGTCAAACCTTATATAGATCTTACACGTCAAACCTTATATAGCTCTTACACGTCAAACCTTACACAGATCTTACACGCCAAACCTTACACAGATCTTACACGTCAAATCGCACATAGATCTAACACGTCAAATCGCACATAGATCTAACACGTCAAATCGCACATAGATCTTACACGTCAAAGCGTATATAGATCTTACACGTCAGACCTTATATAGATCTTACAAGTCAAACCTTACACAGATCTTACAGGTCAAACCCTACGCGTCAAAAAGTGAGATGTACTTTGGTGGCTGCTATCGAAGGTAAACTGAATGAATTTCTTGAAATGTTCCCTCCTTTAAAACACAAATGATTGCTTTTCCATGTTTCATAAAAATAAAAAGGAAAAGAAACTTTGATATTTATCGAAAAACTTAAAGACACACTTGCCGCGAAAATCCAGAATACTGTTTACATAAAAAAACAGTGGGTGGTTTTCTGTATTTTTTCCTGATAGAATAAGTTGGGAACTTTCTACTTTTACCAAAAATGGAAAGTTTTGGCATCATTTAGTATTTTTAATTTTAAATTGAAAATTAGATTTATCAAGTACCAGCAATGTAAACAAACGGTCCCTAACTTGAACATGCGTACAAGCGCCCTAATATTTGAGCCGTTAATTTTATCGGAGAAATATAGACCGACGATAGGATAAGAGCGACTCGAAAAGCCTGCCGATAATTTTTGAGTGTAAACCACAGACAAAAAAGACCTGAAATGAGGGTACTCCATCACTTAAGTTAACGGACACTGGTCGTTGTTGTTGTAATCAGGCTTCAATTGTTCGTTTGTTTTTCACGACAATTTTTACATTCTAAACTTAACTGGGCATGTTTTATGTGTCCTATGTTTAATTTTAGGGATTTTAGTTGTAGTAAGCTCATGTAAATTGGGACTCTTAACGAATGCTCAACAGGCTACGGCGATAAGTGGGCCTTTATAAGGAAAGCTATAATTCTGGACCATGCATCATGTCCATCTATCGAATGTTTGAGATTCACCAGTTAAATAGAGATAAGGACATTGTAAGGTCAATACAATTGAAATGAAGGCCCATAAACCGCTCAAATGTAAAAAGATAATGTACGACAGATTTCTTGTGACTGCTCGGTCGGTTTAACAGAAACTAGGAAGTTTACAATGTTTCCTATCTGGAAAATAAAGCAAATGGTTGTCCTTTTTGTATTATAAGCTCTCCAAACAGTTTTTTACGTTTTGGATTTAGATAATAGAGAGAGTGAGCGATTTTTTGAGTTTATTAAGTACTCAAGTGTCAAAATAGCGAGATACTAAATATACTAAGTATTTTTAAAGTCTTAGAACAAAAGAAAAGAATCCGTCACGAATGATCTATGGAGTTATTTAAAACGTCGCGAAGAGAGTGTGTAGTCTTAATGAATAATTTATGCGTACAAATGGCGTGGACAAGCTAATTTGAAATGACATTAACCTACTAACCTACACCTTCTATCAATCCAAAAGAAAAGAAAGGAAAAAGCCAAAATAGAGAGGACCCCCCCCCCCCCCCCCCCATCCTATCGACATTGAATACTACTACGGAATCACATTTCGAACATCAAATACAAATAATTATAATAAACCAAGAACAAAACCCTGCAAACACGGACAGATGTCCCAAAATTACTGGGCATCAAATCACACTAAGGCCATTAAAAACTGGAAAATTGTTCTGAGTGGAATTTTCCCTCGGTCGCCGTATGTGAAAGAGTTGCCAAGTACTCGACGAAGGTCGGGGGTTTCCTCAGGGCAATGAACCCGGTATCCTCTCCCACTGAACCTGGCAACGCCGCCATATAAGTGAAATAATCTTGAGTGCGCTAATTTGGTGTTGCTTACCTTTGGGTGAGTACGGAATTTTTTTTATTTTGGATACGGCCCTTCAAGGTTTACGTCCAGCAGATTCCCAGCCTACTTTCACCGCTCATTTGTGATTTATGACCAAATTCGAGGAAGCTGCTATCGCGTTTTATTTAAAATCGATGATTTCGTATGGGAAAGTTGACGACATGTTTGTCGCTCTGGGTAGACCTGAATATCCATCCATCAGCCTCGGATGAATCAAGAAGTTAATTCACGAATTCTTTTTCTGGAAGTAATTGTCCTAAGCAAATAAACTACTCTTGTATCAATATCCTATATCCATCAATACATGCAGCATCACCTCTCCAACCACCAATCTATCCTTTATTGATGTCCGCTGACCCATCCTGTACCACACCTCGTGCGTGAGCTTGAACTTTACAACGTTAACTTCAGTGGTTATCCAACAGAGTTTATTCATAAGGGTATACACAAAATACTAAAACGTACAGCCGAACGTTTGACAATAATAATTGGCAATACGAGCCACCAATTTTCAAGAATTCCACATTCTAAGGCCATATAATTAACTTTCTTCATACAGTTATATACATTAAGACACGGGCACATGGAAAATCTGGTACATGATGAGCCTAATGAGGCACGACAACTGGTTGCAGGGCCTCCCGAATATACCGGTCACCTGTGAGGTTTCCTCGTATAATGACCCAAGTCAAGTTTGCAGTCGTGAGAGATTGACACCCAAACCATTACAGAGCCCCGTCCATAAGGAACATATCGATGGATGTTCTTGGGTGTATATGCTGTGTGTTTGTGCCTCCAAACCCTCGTTCGTCCATCCGTGACGTTGAGCAAGAAACGTCCGACCAATGGATGCTTCGCCAGGTCCTCAAATTCCAACCTCGTCGTGCTAAACACCAAGCCAAACGTATCCGTTGATGGCGATCTGACAATAGGCGGCGTTTGATGACTCTCCTTGTCCTCAGGCCTGCAGCTTCCAATCGGTTTCTCGCCGTCCTTGTGGACAGAGTTGGTTGCTTCAAAGATGGACTTGATGCAAATTGATGACGTCGTACCAGTCGGATCAGTGCCGTATCTTTACGCTGTGATGTTACAGGTGTTAGACCCGAGCGTGGTCAGTCCTTCACAGCACCAGTTTCACCGTGTTTTCTCACCAATCTGCTTATCACTGTAAAATGGTAGCCTAATTGACGCCCGATAGCTTTGTACGACATCCCTGCGGAGTGCACAAAACCAGCCCTAAGTTAACACACTTGCCGCGAAAATCCAGAGACTGTTTACATTAAAAACAGTGGACGGTTTTCTGTATTTTTCCCAGACAGAACAAGTTAGGAACTTTCTATTTTTACCAGAAATTGAAAGTTTTGACATCATTTAGTATTTTTAATTTGAAATTGAAAAACAGATTTTTGAGGTAGGCCTATCCGTAATGTCAACAAACTTCGAACCTGGTCGTGTGCAAAAGTGCCGTAAGGGTTTGAGTCGTGTGGGCAATCTAACGACACAGTATAATTTTACGAACTTTATCGAAGAAATACATACTAACGATCGAGTAAGAGGGACTGTAAAAGCCTGCCGAGTGCAAACCACAGACAAAAAAGCTTGAATGAGGGTAATCCAACACTTAAGTTAACCAACGCTGATCAGTGTTGTTGTTGTAATCGAGCTTCGATTCTTCGTTTGTTTTTCCCCGTCATTTATACATTCTAAACCTAATTGGACATGCTTTATGTGTGCTATGTTTAATTTGAGTGGTTTTAGCTGTAGTAAGCTCGTGAAAATTGATTTTCTTAACAAATGTCAAACAGGCTACGACGGCAAGTGGGCCTTTAAGGGGAAGCATAGTGAATTTGCGCTATTACACAAAAAAAACATTTCATGTCGCATTACATGCAGTTTTTGCGTTACTGTCAACATGAATTGCCACAATATTTCAATAGAACAGCATTCTTATCATCGTCATAACTGGCATTACAGTTAACATTAATGCAGATTTATAACAATTAATTTCAGCATGGGGTGCTGAACTTTTCCCTTGAGTATACAATCTGACTCAGAATAACAAATAGTTGCATCTAATGCAACATCAGTGCCCAAAAGATTTGAGATACAATTATTTTCAGATACAATTATTTGGAAACTTTTCAATTCTTAACAGATTGCTGGATGAGCACTCTGACTTTTCCAGGTAATATATCATAAATAAAATTGACCAAAATCAGCAAAAAAAGTGTATTCAAAGTCAGCATTGATGTGAGGCTGCACAAGGTCCAACATTTAAAACGAAAAGAGTAAATGTATAATGGACGATTTTAATCAAATCTGACCGACACGGACCATCAGCAGAATCTATAGGCGTATTGCAATCCCATTACTTTATGTCTAAAATCACGAAATCTACCTGAGTTACCTCATATTCAGCTACACATATAGACAACATTTTTACCAACTTTCATGAAACTAGTTTATATTCAAGTATCTGACATATCCGACATATCCCCATGTTTCATTTCTTCAAACGAGCAGAACAATCACAGCTTTTACATAATATCTCTCTCCGTAAGTTTTCTCTACAGCAAAAAGATAGCTTTAACAATATTATTCAGAATAAAACATGGTTTAATGTATATGGTACTTTCGAAACGAACTTGACTTTGAATAGTTTTTGAGCCGAATTTCAAAACTCATATGATACTTGGTTCTCTTTAATTTGTAATTGTTACAAAGAAAAGCAAATCAACAAACCATGGATAACACCAGCGATTTTCGTTCAGTCCATGAAGACATTAAAAAACAACAACAACAAACCAATCTGTATAGGTTATATCTCGCACCACGTGACAATGTATTTTGTACCAATTTGAAAAAGTATCGTAATAAACTTAACCATACACTGAGAAACGCCAACAAAAATACCACAAGAATATATTTACTGAATGCAGTTAAGAGCACTTGGGCAATACTGAAGGATCTGCTTAATCGTCATGAAACAAATCCCTCGTCATCCCTTCTCATTATCAATGTTGAGACTACGAATCCCTCGCAAATCTCAAACAATTTTTACCAATATTTTACCAGTATAGCCGGCAAACTTGTTTCAAATATCCGGACGGGACCTTCCATCGATGCCGCGCACGTGTTCGAATCCCGCTCAGACCAAATTATACGGTTTCCGGGGATGATTAACTCTTGGCTGTGTAATTTTGCTCCAAAAGTCGTTTGCTAATTCTTTAATCAACAACCAAACAGGAACATAACTTGTACAGCCTTTAATAATGAATGCAATACAATTTCCAGAACCGGTTGGTTGCAAGTTAATGCGTGAATGTTTGGCTCCACAGGCTGTCCAATAGCTGGCAGAATCATTTAATTCGGTTGTCTAAACTGAACTACTGCGGTTTTCGCGGGATGAGTAACTCTTGGCTACGTTGCTATCCTACCTTCACAATATGCTACTATATCATGTGGTGTAACCCAAGGCTCGATTTTAAGGCCCACTTTATTTCTCATTTACATCAATGGTATCACATCATCTAATCAACTTAAATTTATTCTTTTCGCTGACGACACAAGTGGTTATTTTATCACACAACGATCCTTATGTACTTTTCAATTGAGTTAACTGTCAATTAAGATTTATTTTCCGATGGTCAGCCTGTCACGATCTCTCCAATTGAAATATCAACCACCGGCATTGATGAAGCGAATAATTTTGAAGTTTCTTGGAGTCTTCATCAACGGAAAATTAAACTGGACGACTCATGTTCATGGAATCTCCAAGAAACTATCAAGGGATATTGGAGTGGTTAGGGCCCAATGCTTAAAGTGGGCTGCCAAAATGTTGATATTTTGACGCTAAAACAGAGCGTTGAAATTATTGGCTATTTTTCTCAAGACGTATAGGGGGCCTCCGTGGCTCAGTAGGTAGAGCGTTGGACGTTCAATCCGAACAGCCTTCCACCAATGGGTCGCGGGTTCGATTCACACTCAGTCCAAAAAATTGGAAAATTTTCTGACTGGGTTTTCACTCGAACGACCTACGTGGGATGGTTGCCAGTTACCAACGGAAGGTCGTGGGTTTTCTCCGGGCATAGAGCCCGGTTTCCTCCCACAATAAAACTGGCAACGCCGCCATATAAGTGAAACAATCTTGAGCGCGGCGTAAAACACCAATCAATCAATCAATCAAGACGTATAATTCAGAATCTTTTTAGTGCTTCTAGTCTCGAAAATGTACGATAAAGTATTGTTTTAAAGTACCTTTGCCTTAGAATGGATGAATGGTCCTCCCGGTTATTTAAATTTTGTTTACTTTTCGAACACGTTTTCGGTTCGTCCCAGTCACATACTGTATGGATTTTCCTCATTCCAAAGCCAATCATTTTTTCGATGGCCTTCAAATCCTCTTACTGTCGTGACGATCAGAAACTATAAAAAGGTGTGAATTTTGGCAGCTCATGCCACTTTAATAGAAAAACTTTGTATTATTATCTATATTATCCGTATATCAATGATTGTGTTATTCTCTGTGGTAATACCTACAACCCATATAAACCTTACAAAAGAGAATTCTACGTATTATTAGTGGTTGTGGGAAATCTGAACATACTTAAAGTGAAGCAAGAAATTTAATCAAAGCTTTTTTGTAGTTGTTTTGTTTGTTTGTTTTTATTTTTGGAGGGTCTTTTAAAACCCCTGTCGATTTTTGCGCCCAAGACAAACAACCTATCGTCTCGGTATTTATAGAATGTATAAAATAAGATTAAACCAAATAAATTGTAGGCCTATAAAACACACAATGCCCCCCCCCCCCCATACCCACTCACCCCCCCCCCCCCCCCACCTCAGTCCTATCTATATGCATCCATCATCTGCAAAAATATAGATAGGCCTACATTATTTTTAGCACAAAATTTCGGAAAACCATAGGAGAACACTAGAAATTGAAATGATTTTGGTATACTGATAGATTCACATTGAAAGAAGTAGTATCAATTGAGTTTGCGCGAACCAAATCTGGTCTGTAGTGGGAAATATATGTATGTTAAACAGCAATGCACAATAATGTGTTATTAAAAAAGACGTTTTTTTATTATGGCATTTGATAAAACACAGTTTTTATTATTAGTTCAGTTATAGGGCGGCATTGTCAGCTAGAGTAAACTATATTAAAAAAATTAAAAGCGATTTCGTTTTTCTGTTTTAATCTGAAGGAAAAAAAAGCGATGTCCCCCCTCCCCCACCTCTGTCGAAACTTAAGATTTGTATGGACTGGAGTTCATTTTTTAAAGCAAAAAAAGCATACTTTTCAAAGCATCATTTGACAAAACAATCGTAATTTTGTTTCAAAAGTCGTTTAATAATTATTTAATTCTACAACCAAACAGGACCAGAACTTGTACAGCCTTTATTAATGAATGCAATACAATTTCCAGAACCGGTTGGTTGCAAGTTAATGCGTGAATGTTTGACTCTACAGGCTGTCCATAGCTGGCACAGTTTGTGATTTTAATCCTCTGCAGATCTCCCTCCCCCTTCCCTGTAGATCTGGTTTGATTACCACTCAATGTCATTTACAGATGACTTGGGGTTAATGCAAAGACAAAAGGCACGATGCCATAAAGTTGTCTTCAACAGGTTCCTTAAGCGAGAGAAAGAGTATTACTGGTACATGTTTAATCAAGCGAGACATGTCTGTTCCTTAAAAAGGTACGATCCAACCGATGACAGCATAACAAATAAAACAGTTGTTTGTGGACGGAAGGCACATAAAATTGTCCACAGGCAGCTTCTTTAGAAGCACCTCGGATAGTATTCAAGAAATATTCGATTTATATAGAATTTTTCACCAAAAAGTAAGTTTTTTTTAAATAAATATTTTAAGATGTATGCTTGTATGTGTCTCTTGACTGATATTTTGTTGTTTTCTAAAATTCCCCTTCTCTCTTCAGATTGACATCCTGATACGATGACAGAAAAACCGTTACCACTACAGCGTCATCAATATAACCATGAAGAGTTTACAAAGTTCTATCCAGATAAAGATATTGAAAAAGTTCCCGTAAGCAAGAGATGTGCAAGTCAGATGTATTGTTCGCGGAGGAGGGCCTGGAAGACGGTGACTGCCATTTTACCTGTAGCTGATGTCCTCAAGCGATATAAATGGAAGAAATGGCTGGCCAAAGATGTGATGGCCGGTCTTACAGCTGGTATAATGCATATTCCTCAAGGAATGAGCTACGGTTATTTGGCCGCCCTCCAACCAGTCTATGGCCTTTATACAGCCTTCTTTTCCGTACTTTTCTACGTGGTTTTCGGCACCAGCCAGTACCTAAGTTTTGGTGTCGATGCTGTGACCAGTATTCTGGCAGGTGGAATTATACAAATGGAATTGGAAAGATTGCCAATACCTATGGTAGCCATCAGCAATGCGACGTTAAACGGAACTGTGGAGTTTATGAATGAAGTTTCCATGGAATATAAAGCATCAATAGCATCTGCGGCTTCCTTAACAGTTGGTCTTATTCTCGTATTGATGGGCATTTTAAGGCTTGGCTTCATCACTCTCTATTTATCGGATTCCTTCATCAGTGGTTTTACCACCGGTGCTGCGGTTCATATAGCCACTAGCCAAGTGCCCAAAATGCTTGGAATTAAAATCCCATTTATTTCTGGAGTGGGAAAAATCGTAAACACATACAAGACTCTGTTTGAGAATATATATGAGACAAATACCACTGAACTGATAATATCGTTGATCTGTGTTGCCGTATTGTTGCTGGTTAAAATCTTCATCAATGAGAAGTATGCATCCAAGTTGAAAATTCCACTTCCAATTGATCTTGTAGTGGTTATTCTAGGAACTGTAGCTTCACACGTTGGAGATTTTAATGCCAAGTATGACGTTAAAGTTGTGAATGAAATTCCTTCGGGCATCCCTATGCCCCAACTTCCGGGTATTGATAAAATAACCCCAAGCACATTTATCGTGGAATGTTTCATCATCGCTATACTTGTCTTCGCAGTTTCTATAAGTATGGCTAAGCTATGTGCGAAGAAACATGGATCGGAAGTTGATGACAGTCAAGAACTAGTTGCTTATGGCATGTGTAACTTCCTTGGGAGTTTCTTTCATTGTTTTCCAGCGTGCTGCAGTTCACCTCGTACGATGCTGTTAAGTACAATGGGAACGAAATCTACGATAAGCGGCATATCATCAGCTGCTCTTATTTTACTGGTGCTAATGGTGATCGGACAGTTATTCAAAGCCCTTCCGGTCTGTGTACTAGCCGCTATGATTGTGGTAGCCATGAAGAACTTGTTTCTACAGGTCAGAGACCTAAGGCTTTATTGGAGAGTGAACACTTATGACTTTGTTATCTGGCTGGCCACCTTCCTGTCTGTTGTTGTAGCAGATATAGATGTGGGATTAGGAGCAGGAGTGGTTGTTTCTGCATTTACTGTTCTGGTACAGAGTCAACTCGCAGGAGGCTACCTGCTGGGTAAATCTAATTCAGAGGACGTAGCAGATTGTCTTGGGAAGGATAACATTCACGCTGTGGCTGGAATCATGGTCTTCAAATTTGACACTTCATTTTACTTTGCCAACGCTGAACTTTTGCGACGACGATTATATAAATCCACTGTTAATCCTAAAGTACTTCTTAAACAACTCAACAAGATGAAGAAGAATAACAACGACCGTCAACTTGGAACTAATTCGACCATTTGTAAACTAGCCAAACAGATCCACAATCAAACATCTTCTTTGGTACAGCCCAGATCGCTGTCTTACAATCTTCAAGATGAGGAGAAAACTGGCTATCTGGACGTGGGTAAGATCAATGGAGGTTACCTTGATATGGAGCATGTTAATGAGGGATATCCTGACATAGGACATATTACCCTCAGCACGCTGGAGAAAAACGGTCCAGAACTTGGTGGCAATCATATAGTATTTCAACGTGACAGAGATCGAGTTCGTAATATTATTCTAGACTGCTCTACTGTTTCTTATATTGATATTGCTGGCATAAAACTGCTTAAACAGATTATAGATGAATACAAGTCGGCTGAAATTGATATCTTACTTGCCGGGCTTTCCAAAAGAATTATGCGTTCATTGGATGCAGCGGAATTTTTCGCTGATTCCGGCAAAGGGATGTGTTTTTATGAAGTAACTGACGCCATCCAGGCGGCTGTGGCTGAACGATGTGTGGCTACCCAGTCATCGGTGACCAAACTTTAAAAAGAAAAAATAATATATATATATATAATTGACATCATCAGCCTTGAAGGCTGGGAGTGGATGCCTGCCAATAACATTTATGCTACAGACAGAATATATGTATATATTTTTTATTGGTTGTATGAACACTAAACAATAGCTAAGCCATCTGGTCAGAATACCCGTGCTATGTAAATTTGTTTTCAGTTTTGTAAAAATTATAGCCACATTAACAGCTGAGATTTGAGAATATCTGATGGAGATAACCTACGTTGTGCAGTGCATATGTAAACTGATTTGTCTCCAGTCAAAGCAATGTAGAACTTTGTCAAGCTGAAAACCTGACAAATAAACACCCACCCTTCCATGCGTTGCGCCTATAGATAGGTCTATAGATAGTACACTTACTTGTGTAATATTAATATTATTTTTTGTACATAAATCTTAATTGGATCAAACAAATACAGGATATATTTTTATAATTAATAAAATTAAACGAAAAGACTTTCAACTTTTGGTTATTTCTTTTCGTAAACACATTCCTAACGGTGACTCAAAGGGAACTTGATTATTTTTCTTTTGTTTAATTGGATTTGTGTGGCTCTCTTTCTTGGAGTCCAAATGATACAGATCTATATTTTATTTACACTAGATGGTGGTCTCGCCGAATCGGTCGTCATTTTCGTTCTAGTTATGCAGGATGTACATTCTTGGGATTCTGGAGAGGGGGGGGGGGGGGGTATATTACTGCAGACCCCATTACCCCGGGTCATTTGGTTAAGGACCATTTTGAAATCACACCTATTCTGAAATGACAAATAATCCCTCTTCACACTTGCGTTGAAGGTACCAAACACAAACTTTTGGAAAGGGAAAGTTTTTGGATTTCAACTTTACAAACTGTTTACTCTTTTGGTTTTGAACTTGCACCCGGGAAGGCGTCGTGAAATAAATATACCATTTGTGTTTCAGTACACTAAGGCCAACAAGAGTATGGCCCAGATTGTAAAAGAATACAAACCGCTTCAGGGTAAAATGGCTGTATCTCTGGGCCAAGGGCCAGTCAATGCTTATAAAAAGAACAAGAGTTTGATAAATCTATCAGTCGAGACTAAACTTTTTTAAGCCTAGCGCACACGCGAGGCGCCGGCTGAGCTACAAGGCACGCGTGGCCCAGTGAGCAGCTACAGATTTCAGCGCAGACGATGAGCTCTCGGCTGAGGCAAGTTCCCAATCGAGATCTCGTGCCATTCTACGAGATGTTCAACTCGAGACATCTGATATCTCAACAAATGGCAGTAGGATCAATCTCTATTTTAGATTGGCAAGTTCCTGGCCACCCAAGTTCACTAAGCTACATAAATATCACTACATGTGTTACGTAATATTCTAAGTGGTCACATGATTTAACAGGCCCACGCGATCCCTTTTTTCAGCTCAGCTGGCAGTTCACGTTGCGCGCACACGGTGAGATTTTTACCACGAGAGGCAGACAATATCAAACATCCTAGATACTTTCCTCACCGCCTCGAGAGGCGAAAATCTCATCAAAAAATACGCGCACACGGGGGAAACAGCTTAGCTCTCAGCCATGCGTGGCCGGCAGCTCAGCCGGCGCCTCTCGTGTGCGCTAGGCTTTATCTTCTACCTAGGAACCACTCGATCGCCAGAGGCTCGTGACTTTTAAAATTAATATACTCGAGTGATACTCATCGTAACACACTGGCTCTCGTTAGATAACCTCTATTTATCCTTCAACCAAGTTTATTGGCTAATGCTAAATTTTGATTGGTCGATTACCCGGGTCGTATAAACCCAGACACTCGGTCTGATTTTGTTATGACCCACATGGCGTAAAAACATGGCCGCCACCCCTTCAGATGTTTACACGCTTCGAAAAGCCCAAACCATGTCTTATGATGATCTCTTACAGACATCTAAGCTTCATTAATTGTGCATAGTTTCAATTTCAATCTATTTTGAACATAATTCAAATCTACAAATGGGATAACAAAACACAAAATTCTTCATACATCGATCGAAAACTTTGCTAAGTATATAAGGGCCGTAACTCAGGAGGTCGTTTGTTTTTGCTCGATCTGTTTAAAAGAGGTTTATGTGTGAAATATCTGGAGATACATGTATTGAGCTTTAGTTAAAATATATTTGTCATAGATAAAATCTGAGCTATAAAATGAATAATTTGACAAGCGGAAAGGCATAACTCTAATTAAATCAACACTAATAAAAGTACCAGCTATTAGAAGCCGATAGCGGTTGAAAAATGAATTTGCGAGAATTCGCCCTCTAGGTGTTTCGGGTTTCAGGATAATAACTTCGTCATTGATATTTTACCCTGGGTGTATGCATTTTTTTACGTTCCTCAAATGCCCCTCGCCTCCGGCTCAGGGCGTATGATTCTCAGAAGGGTCATAACGATTCATCCAGGGTAAAATATCAATAACTAATGATATCCCGACACGTACATTATCTGGTAATACGGCACATATCCTGGAAAAAAATGAGCAGCAAAACTCTACAATCGGGAGGATATTTGTTATCATATTACCAGAAGTCCATGAATGGGGAAGTGTGAAAGGTCGCATAACCCCATATTCAGGGCACTGGCGCCGTGCCGTCAGTGTGAAAATAAAAATAGTCATTTTGGAGAGAGAAACCCTGACTACCCCACAGGTGAGGCTAAGTAGGAGGGTGCATCTGAGAGTCAGTGGATACATACCACTGACCTATTTCAGTTGATTACACTTATTAAAGTGTATTAAATTATATTTATGTATGGGGTTTATACTTAAAAGTTAACTTTAATACTTTTATCCAAATATCATTCACAAGAAAATCCTAAAACACATTATTTTTAGAACAACGACTTATTCGACGGAAATATTTATCACCGGGACCTAACTTTACGTGGCATATAGACGGATACGATAAGTTGAAGCCTTTTGAGTCTGCAATTCACTGGGCAATAGATGGGTTATCAAGACATATCTTGTGATGGAAGTAGGCTCTAATAACAATAATCCCAAAGCTGTATCAAGATATTTCTTCGATAGCCTATGGTTGAGCAGCTTGGAGGTTGCCCGTGTGTTTGTCGCTGCGATCTTGGTACAGAAAGACCGTTGTGGGTGCGCGTGTGGTGCATTTTCGGATGTTTGTTTACTGTCAGACAGGAAATAACGCAACAGGGAATTACCTAAATAACTCTTTAAATGTATATTTTTGGCGGACCATCCGAGATTGATCACGTTTTATTTTTCTATTAATGAGAAGGTCAAAGGAGAATCACAACTAAATTTCGCGTTGCCTCCTTTTCAAGGGTTATTTAGGGAATTCCCTGTGTCTATTGATGTTGTCTGTATTGTACTCAGTTAACAAACAGTCGAGGGTTTCTCGAAGGCGGGACCAGATGTCGTGTAGCTTGCGCAGCTTAGTCAGGCCAATAAGCCTCTTTCGAGTTTGGCTAAAAAGAAAGGAGTTTAAGGGTGTACCTTTCACTGACCAATGACATGCCGTTCTCATCTCGTTTTCACTTTGATTCTTTATTTCTAAATCATTTCCTACATCTGATTTTTTGTGAAACACATCAAGATATATCTGAACCTATCTGTTGCGTTTTTTGTCGGTTGACACTTGACAGTCAATATTTATATCGCGTATATACGCTTCGATGTTGTCAAAAACCAACGGTGAAAACACGACTTATATATTTTTGTGCATTAGACATGATAGGCCTATTATTCTTTGTCGGCCAAAAATAGTATCTAATGGCTTTATAATTGTATATATTTTTATATGTCTCAGAAAAAAAAACTTTGGTAAAAAGTATGGATTGTTAGATGAGAATCACAGTCAAGGTTAATTTCTCTCATGTTAAGGCCCTCTTAGTTTAGACATCTGCGCCACAAGGACAACTTGCCTCAATCCGTCAACCTTTATATAAATCTGTGACGTCAAATGCCAGTGGGCGAGGAAAATTAATTGACAAAACTGCAACTACATCCTGCAACAACCTTTTCTCCCAACGTTATGTCTCCCGTTGATTTCGGTTGCAGGTTAATGGTTATAGTCATACAAGATACGACAAGCTCGCAAGGGAAGTAATTTACTCATACTGCCTTCTTGTCAATTTCAAAATGTCAATGGTGCGCTCCACAGACGATCGAACACAAATTTGTCGGACTGATTTATTTTCAGTGTATTCTCACGTGCAAGAATCACGCACCTGTTTGGGTTTAAGGTATTTACCACTAAAAGCACAAGCTTCACAATTTTGTGCATACTGTTCAACATGTTTGTCCATTCCTGGCCACAAGATCGTTTCTCTGCAACGTTGCTTCATTCTTACAATGCAGGACGGCCGCCATGGGCCATTCTAAGAACTCTTTCTTGAAGCACTTCTGGGATAACACAGCATTGGTTCCAGACAGAAAGTTCTTGTTTGAGTTGTTCGTAGACTTTTAAATCAAACTTGTTTGGGCCATCCATCTTGTACATAGTTGACGACTTGAGACCCTTGGCATTTATCTCTATTGATTGTCAAATTGGTATTTAGTTAGTACTACATGTAATTTGAGTCTGTGGTCATGTTCGAACTGGGGGTTTCCATGTATGACATCATCGATGAGATGAACAGATTGAAGAACCGAGGAGAGGATATTCTGGAAAGCGCTTGGGGCTGAAGATAATCCATAGGGCAAGCGTTTATACTGAAACACACCATCATGTGTTATGAAAGCTGTGAGATTGCGGCTGTTTTCTGCCAAAGGGACCTGCAAATAACTACGTCTCAAGTCCAGCTTTGTGAATACAGTGGATCCATGGAACTCAGATGTTAGTTCCGAAAGTGTGGATATATATCGGGTATTATTGCTTTGTTAACGTTCTTAGGTCAACACACAGTCTGATATCTCAGGTTTTCCGACGTGCAACCACTAAATTTGAAATCCAAGGAATAATATACCTTTTCAATAATAATCATAAAAAATTAAAGACATCACCACGTCCTCAGTTGTTTTTTAACAACACTCAACTGAGGACGTGGTGATGTCTTTAATTTTTCATCATTAGTATGGAACCCACGTTTGAAGAGAGTTTCAAACATTTCTTTTCAATAATGTCCAATTCTTCTAGACGTTTGAGTTCCGTTGATACTTCTTCGCGGCGTAGTTTCTGAGAAACAGGGGAAACATTAGGATCCACACGAGACTGATGAAAATATTTAGTTACTTTACCGAGACCTGTGGTCAACTCAGGGAATTGGGTGTCAATGCATACAGAATTAATGACTGCTCCTTGATGTGTAATTTGAAATCCGAGATCATTGAATAAATCTATGACCATTGAACTAACTGTGACATCGGCGTATTGAACCTGTAGTTTAACTTTGCCAAAAACAGTTATTTTGCTATCAATGTAGCTTATGAGGCTTTGTGACGTAGGGATTAGTGGTAAGTGTCTAAAGAAACAAGAGTAATCTGATTCACTCACAATAGACACTTTGGCTCCGAGATCTATCATCAAATCTAAGGAAACGTCATTTAGGTTTACAGTACACGAGCGAAAATTGTTATTTTTGTCATTGGCTATAAACACAAAAGTCATCAACATCACTGTCATTATCAGACATGTTAACCTGATGCAATGAGCGTTGGCTCCTACACATGTGTTCAAAATGATTCAGACGTTTATAGTTACGGCATTTTTTATCTTAAGCTGGGCTGAAAGTATTGTGTTGATTTGTGCCACAGTTCCTGCAAAACAGTTTTTATTTAATTTGGCCTTGGTTTTACCACTATTCCAACGTTGTTGTGTATTAGCTTGTCTTGGTGGTTGAGAACAATTGTAAGATTTGCGTACAAAATTTACTGTTGGGTTGTCATCAATTTTAACCCTAAAGAGAGTGGATGAAAGTGTTCCTGACCCAATCTTGCGTTTTTGATGCTACCGAAGTTACATGGGGAGCATAGTTTTTTTAATGTAGCAACATATGACGTAACAGTCTCGCCTGGGAGCTGTGCACGATTGCGAAATGTACATCTAGCCATCATAGCTCTGAAGTTTTAGAGCCGAAATAAGTTTGTAGTTTACTTGCAGCATCGTCGATTCTCCCAAGGAATGAAATATTCTCTGCCCATCGACACCAAGGCAGTGAATGAGGACTGCACGCTTACGAGCCTCACGAACGGCTGGTATATCCAGTTCTGTAGCAACGTTGTAAGTTTGAAAAGAACTGGGGGCCGTTTCACGAAGCCGTTGCACATTGCGATCAATCGCAGACTCGCAGGTGCAGACTCGCAGGTGCCAAGATGTCGTATCTCTTTAAGCAGCTTTAACATCAATAGTTTGGTATGACCAAGACAATGTGGCACAAAGAGCAAAGAACACCCTCAAAGTTCCCTTACAAACAGTTGGTGAATCACTTTGAACGCACTCATTATCTTCAAAACCTCTTGCCACCAATCGGGCTTTTACTTTGATTTCACCCTCAACATGTTTTTCAGAAAGAACCCATCGTGTTGACAAACTTGGTTGTCCAACATCATCCACTTCTTCAAACACCTCAAATTTCTCCCAGCGATCTAATTCTGCCTGCTTGGCTTGTACATTAACATTACCATCCTCTCCCTGGTCTTGTGTTACATTTAAAACATCTAACTGATCAACACTTTCCTCAAAATCTTTCTTATGCCAACTTTTTACCCCATGCTCAAAATCTACACTTTTTTAACAACCTGTACCTTTTTCCTCAATATTGAACCAACCTTTGTATTTACCAGTAGCTTTACCTCCCCTGCTTTTCACCAGACAATCTATCCACTCATCTGAATCAACTAACATCAACTTAATATGATCCTTCGCCTTTGGGTACTTAGTCTCTTCAATTATAGTCCCATCATTATAGCCTTCCTGTTCTACATTTGGTTTAGACACAGACTCACTTTCTAAATCATCTAACACATGTAAACCAACATCTTCACTAAAGCTGTTATTATCACTACCACTATTATGATCTCCATGTACTTGGACAAATTCATCAGACTTCTTTCTACCATAACTTCACCCGACTGATTAGGTGCCATGGAATGACCATTGACTTTCAGCAATCTACATGGATGGACACGGACATAAACATCACCATGTCACACAAAAACTACTTTTCCGTCTTGACCAATAACTTTACCAGGCCCTTTCCATTTTTTTCTCTTTGATAGTAAACAAGTTCACCAGTTTCATACACAGTGTCAAATGAAGACCTAATCTGTGACCTCAATGCTCTTCCAATTCTCTCTTAAGATTCTGACTGAATAAATGCCTTTCTACCTGAATGTAAAGCACTTATATGTTTGGCATACATATCTGAAATAGTGGTTCTTGCCAATGCTGGAGGCTGATCAATCAAGACTGATGGTAAATTTGGATTGGTCCCAAAGACCAACTGATAAGGGCTCCAACCATGAACCATTTGAAGTGAATTTTTAGCATTTATTGCCCAAACTAAAGCAGTTTCAACATCCAATTTAGGATTGTCAGAGAGAATCTTCTGAACACAATCATCTACAATGGCATGATTTCTCTCACATAAACTATTAGACCATGGACTCATTCCTACCGTATTACACACTACTACATTTAAATTTTCAGCCATATCTCTAAATTCATTGTTAGCAAATTCTCCACCATTATCTGTCAAAAATTTTCTAAGGGCACCTAAGCCACTTCCTATCCACAAGGACATAACCTTGTTTAATGATTACTGAGGCTTTCTTTTCCTTAATGACAGAGGCTAAACTAAAACGGGTAGCTAAATCAATGAGATGTAAAAAATAAATGCCAGGCTTCCATAATTTCAAATCCATTGCTACAGTTTCATTAAATTATGTAGCTAAAGGCAAAGAGACTGCAGGTTTAGGGGGAGTTTTCTTAAATCTTTTACAAATATCACAATTTTGTGTCACATTTTGCACTGAATCGTGAGAAATACTGTCCAAAATTCCTGCATAGTTCAAAGGTTGAGAAAGTCTACGAGCACTTGGGTGTGCAAACTGTTTGTGAAGTTTTGTGACCATTTTAATCTTATCTGAATCGGTTTTACCATGCATTGTGAAATCAATTTCAGAAATATTGTTTACAATTTGAGAGTCATCAATTGGTACACAATAGTGTCCTGAAGGTGTACAGTCCAAGTCCACATGTCTGCCAAAAAATGGTAGCACTGTCATGTTCTAGGTCCAAAACAATTTTTGCCATTTTCATAGATGGTTTTCCCAATAACAGAGGAATGTCACTTTCAATTATATCTGCCATAATGCTGCACTCTACTCCTGCTAGCTCACATGGCAAAAATACTTTCCCTTTAGATTTCAGGCGATTACCCCCACCAAATTGGAATACACTGTCACTGTTTTCCCACTTAACTTTTTCTCTACGTTCAGGTGAAAGGGTCTCTAAATACTTTGTTAACCAGGCTTCTCCAGCCACGGTGGAAGTACATGCGCTGTCAAGGACAGCAGAATTTACAGATTCGCACATGAGTACCTGCATCTCGTCATGTTGATTTCCTGTAAACAAAACTGCGTGTTCGTCGTTCATATCAGATTTACGCTAATCATAATATTGTTGCCATGGTGCAGTGTTTAAAGTTAATTTTCAGGATCAACACCAAGGGAAACAAGTCGTATCTCTTTACCATGGTATCCATTGGAAACTATGCTTCGTTTGCGATGCGACTGCTTTGTGAAACGAGCTCCTCTGCCGTTGATTCCAAGGGACCGTGGGTTCTCCTTGAGTTGTAAGTAAAACCTGAGGGTGGTGCATGGGAGATAACACTCAGCCATTCTCGTCGCCAATCTGTCGTATCGACGAAGTTAATAACTATAACGACGGTAAATAAACTGACAACTATTTAATGCTACTCTAAATCATACAACGCAGTACAAATCAAAAGACGTTTCCCGCCTAGCACATCATGTGATCATCATGTGATCATCATGTGATCATCATGTGAATCAACTGACTGAATGAAGTGAAAGTAAAAACACAACAATGATGCTCTAAGGGTTCCCGTTCGATACAATTGCATGTTTTTTGTTTTCTCCTCCTTTTTAATACGAACGATTGACCAAGTAAAATTAAAAAAGGAAGATTCATTCCCCGTTTGTCCAAGTCACGAAATGTCAAAATTGTGAAAGTCGCAAGATAGTTCACAACTCGGTATGATGTTCGTAAAGTTTGCCCATTGGAAAGTTTCAGTAATTCACTAAAAGTTCATGGTATTTGTGAAAACTAGTCTGTCTTTACACTGTGGGGTAGCTGGGGAATAGCTCCACATGATGGAAAATGCTTGATGTCACACAATTACCTCCGGAGTCAGGAGAGTTCCAAAATAACAGAAAACCTTTCGAATGACAGAACACTTCCCAACTTTGATAACCACTTTCCTAACTTTGTCATCTTCATCGCGAATTGCATTCTGAACAATTCCCGGTGGCCACTCACTTCTCTGTGTATCCTTTTGTTTCAATAGGACAACGTCACCGTTTGAGATTAGGCTTATTATGTAACTGTTTACGCTTTGACTGAAGTTTGTGAAGATATCGCTCTTGTCACTGTTTCCAAAATTGTTTAGCGAGTACTTGGACTTGCTTCCACTGTTTGCGATACAAATCTCAAAGGTCGGAGTGTTCAAGTGGATCTACAGGCCGATCAGTTTTGCCAGTAAGTAGTGGGTTCGGTGTAAGTCGGTATGGATCCTCTGGGTCCGACGAAACAGGAATAATGGGACGATTGTTTAGTATAGCACAGACTTCACAAATAAAAGTTTGCAGAACTTCGTTGGTCAGGTTTGAAGAAGATACTTCAGAAATCATTGAGTCTAAGATTCTTCGTTTGATGCCGATCATTCTCTCCCAGCAGCCACCCATATGGGAGAAATGAGGTAAGTTAAATAACCAACTAACTCAAACGTTATACAGGAATGAACCAACAGAGTCATCTATCACATTAATTGCATTAGCATGAATAGCGTTGATAGCGCCCACACAGTTGGTACCACGGTCGGACCGGTACTGTTTCGCTTTGTCTCTAATAAATAAGAGCGTTGATAAATGAGGATGAAGACATCTGTTCCATGTTCTCGATGTGTATGACACGTGCAACTAAACGAGAGAAGAGGATGGCTCATCGCTTACTGTTTGCGCTACCGCCTCTAGTTCGCCGACTTGTGATGGACCAAGGTCCGAAGGCATCAACACTGACGTACGTGAATGCAGGCGACGGTGTAAGTCGATCGGCAGGTAGGTCTGTCACTGTGTTTGAGGTTGGCAACACAGTTTTCTACACGGAGTACATTTATGAAGAAGAGAACTGGCGAGACACTTATACCTAGTAATCCATAAGCCTACGGATCGCACCGCACCGATCGCACCGAAAATAGCCTTCCTTGGTGTTTCACTTTTTCATGGGGATGACGAATTAGTAGCGTTCAGATGTGGTCTTTGCCAGGGATGATTAAAGGGTTTCTAGTTTGCTGCAACATATAAGATTTATTCAAACCCCGCCGACTTTAAGAATGCCACACTGGTCTATATTTGGGTTTAAGGTTGTACTGTTTTGAGGCAATGGCAATCGCAGACAGTCCAATTCTGTGCTATAAGCTTTTATTTGTACCTGTTTAATGGTCCATTGTTCGGTGTCGGTGAAATTTTCCACATATTTTGTGCAGTAGTGCCATCATTTGCAAAGGTTTTCCACGGAATGTGGCTGCTATGTGGCGAAGCCGATTGTAGGCTCCAACCAAGACAAAAATCTGTTGAAGCGTGGAGGAAATGGGCTGTACATATATTTATGATCACTAAAACACACGGGCACAGGGAAAGTCTTCTTGTCTAAAATAACCATGGAGACAAGTTTCTTATTGTGTTATTGTGACTTTTGTTGCCTATGCAACAACTTCGGGTCTCACTTCTCTATCAAGTTCAGGGTTGTGTAGAGGAAATGTGGGCAAGGAATCTTTATTAATGATATTTTTCAGGTTGGGATAACCAAGCACAACTGGAGAGTTCTGGAGCAGGTATCGCACGAGTTCCGAGGTCTGCCGGATTTGCCCCTGTGGGGACATACTGTCATTGTTCTGAGTTTGAAGACGCACGAATGCGATCTACACGATTGCTTGCATATACATAAAACCTACGGGACTGGTTATGCAAATACCCTTGAACTACTTTACTGTAGGTGAAAAACTTGAATGAAATCAAAGATATGTTCAAATGTTCAGAAATTGTTTCAGCAATTTCGATGGCTAAAACTGCACCTCACAGTTCTAAACGGGGTATTGTATATCCATGTGCTGGGGCCACTTTGGCTTTGCCAAAGATGAAACCGGTATTTTGCATTCCATCTCGAGCAGAAGTTCGCAGATATGCAACCGGTGAGATAGCTCTCTCGGAGGTGTCACAAAAGATCAAAACTTCTTTATCGCCGGCAGTGGAGATGGATACTGGAAGTACGTGGAATCTGAAGGTTTTCTAAGTCCTTTAAGGAAGTTTTCCAATCCTCCCATTGGAGACGAAGAAAGGGCATCATCCAAGTCAGCGATCTCTGTCATAAGTTCTCTTAGTAAGATCTTTCCCTTTATGATTACTGGAGCGAATCAAGTAGGCTGCTGATGGTCCAAAGTACAACACACTGGGTGTAAGCCAGACCAAGACTACGCTGGAGAGGTGGATTATCGTCAAGATAAAAGTCTTTCTCAACGAAGCTAACAACATCTTCACCGTAAACTCCTTTCACTTCATGTTTGGTCTTAAAAAGGCAGTATGACGCCACTGATGGTGAAGGTTTTTTTTCCGAACACATGGATCCTCATTCTATATTCGATGAGATTCATATCATTGTTGGCATGCCAGAACAATCTTAAAAAATCCCTGTGGCCCTCTCTCACATAGAAACAATGAAACATAGACTGGGTGTCCGCATTGGCAGCTATTGTCTCTCTCCTGAATCTTAAAAGTACGCCAAGGAGACTGTTGGTCAAATCTGAACCTTGTAAAAACGACGCCATTGAAGGAAATACGATTATGCTGAGCTGAGAAGTTAAACACACCCCGGATCTGTTCTGGTTTCTGGGGGTCGTATACACCAAACAAATGTAAGTATCAGCGTTCCTCTTGATGGTGACGCTTAAGAATTTGCTGCATGAAGCTTATATAATGTTCTCTCTCCTTAAGCTGCTGTGATAGTCGTGGGCTCTCTTTAGGGCTTGTTGTTGATCATTGGGTAGTCTCTGTCGGTTAGATTTGAAGGGTAAAGGAGCAACCCAAGAACATTCAGAATTCACTTCATTGTCCATGATTGTGACAAATGTACGATCTTCTCTGGACCAACCGGGTTTGTTGTCGTTTGATGTGATGACGTAAATTGTAGAACCGATTCCGTCATTATAAATAGATTGATTAGAAACTCTGTGATTCGTACCTTGTGGAATGAGTTATTTGACGTTGAGGTTACTGGTACATGGTGGGAAAAAAGAAGGACGTCGATTGGACAAGATGTGTGTCTTCTTAACGGCGGCTACGCTAAGTTGATGAACCTTACCAAGGCAGGTTTGGCCTGTAACGACCCAGCCTAGGGAGAGTCTTTGGGCTTATGGCGATTTGGATCCACCGGTACGCTGTTTCCAGCACATGGTGAGCTTCGGGACCAGATTCTGGACCTGGTCATTTAACCAGCAAGTCTAATTCTTCGGTGACCGTTAGATTTAACTGTGTCGTGGGGCTTTAGAAGCCAGCCTTCCACATAGCATACGCCTCCGGCTGGTCGTTAAAGTTAGTAATTTCGTGTACGTAGCGCTGAGTACGATCGGCGTGTGTTTCGTGTGGGAGATTAATGTTAGAACGTCCATCAAAGTCATTGTCGTTAATAATTAGACCAGACGCTGATTTTAGGGCATTAATTTCAGCTCTTGTTTCAGCAACTTCTTACTGGGTTGGGATTAACTGTAAATCTGCGACAATTTCGTCCTGAATACGAACACTTTCGGCCTCAGATATTTACTGTTTTTCTAACATGATAGCTTCAGCTTCGTGAACTGCGTATTGGAGTTTGGCTTTGGAGGTTTCTGCCTTAGCATTTTTAAGGGCAACGTCGACACTGAAACTATAGAGAATCGACGGGAAACTGATGGTTTGTCGAGTAGAGGCTGATTATCTGACTTGGAGCTTTTATGTGACATCGTGGATTAAAGTTAGTTGGCATATTAAATTGATGACGACGTTTCCGTAAATAAGTGGGACGTGAAGTTCATAATTCCTTACTTCTGGACGTGAAGGTAGGATGATTGGTCGTGCAGGAACTGGTTTCCAGCTGGTCGGCAGTCTATTACTGTTCTGCCCTTAACTCTGCAGGGGTGTTGACAGACACAGATTAAAACACAGAAAGACACTTCTTCAAATGATGCTTTTTCCCCAGAAGTTGTTTCTGTGTTCTAAAAAATGTGTTGTTAAAGGTGTAAAAAATAAAACGAATTACAACCCAATAAACCAAGAAGTTGTTATCCATAAGTAATTCTTCACCTTATAGAAATGTCTTACATTGTAGGTTAGCTGGGGAATAGCTCAGATTACGAGATAAAGTCGTCCTCCGGAGTTCCAATTGAGAAAACTTGTCGAGTGACAGAACACTTTTCATAAACTGCTTCGTGGATTTATTTAGTTTGCACAGGGGCCAGTTCGTTCATAACTCCATGAACCGAAGAAACATTGAAGTAAATCCTTATATAAATCAAATCAATCTGCACTGGTCATTACGGTAACACAATACAGCAACAGAGACGGTAACAAATTAACTCGAACATTAATACGGAAGCGTATTAGGGCCAGGTGAATGTTTTTTTAATAACTCCGAATTAGCTACGTGGGACTTACTAACTCTGAGTTAGCTACGTGGAATTTAGTAATTCCGAATTAGCGAAAAAAAGATTTCCCCAATTTCAAAATTTCACGTAAACAATAACATAGAAAACTTAAAAATAATCTTGAGAAGATTTAACTTTACTGATAAGGATGGCCAATCTGAATGTACATTTATAGAAATCGTTTTTCAGAATATTGGTTACCTTGTTGGTGTCGTGGTCGCCTGGTAAATATATCTCTACTTTCATCTAATTAACATCCTTAATACATGCCAAGCTCCAAGTAAAAAAAATTTTTTTTTCCTCTAATTACTACTATCCACAAATCACCAAACCCACGCGTGTACAGTCCAGATCAGCAACACTTATTGCTAATTTTTTTTACTAATATAAACGTCAAAAATCAAAGCTCTGGAAATTTTATTTTACAAACAAAGCCTTTACTGATTCAGAGGAAGCTCTAATATAGCTCCATAGCTACCTGTCAAACAGAACACAATCTGTATCTTTCAACAATGTTCTGTCTTCGCCAATGGAAGTACTATGCGGTGTAACCCTATGGTCAATCCTGGGGCCCATGCTATTCTTGATTTACATAAATGACATCAGTAGGGTAATCAACATTCTGAATATTACCCTTTTTGCTGATGATACAAGTACCACCTATTCGAATACCGATCTGAACAAAGCCCTAAATACTATGACACTGGAACTGACAAACCTACAAAATTGGTTCGCCTCCAACCGACTATCTCTCAATATAACTAAAACAAAATATATGATTCTACAGTAAAATTCGATAATTTTATCTAACTCAACTCCCAAACTATGCATTTCAGATACGCAGGTTGAACTAGTCCACCACTTCAATTCCTGGGACTTTTAACGATCGTCTTAACTGGAAAGACCATATAAATTGTATAGGTAAAAAAAATCAAGAAATATTGGTATTCTGAGCCATATTAGAAATTCTTTAAACAAAAAAACACTGTTCATCCTATATTACTCTCTAATCTTTCCTTATTTCTTGTATGGTAACGCATTATGGGGAAATACCTACCAAACTCACCTTCACCCTCTCTTTTTGTTACAAAAGCGATCTATCCGAATCATAACTTTTTTTCAGGAAAACTTGAGCATACTCAACCTTTATTTAGTAAACTTAACATTCGAACACTCTTCCAACTCTTTTACTTACCTCACCGTCATCCATAAATTCCTATACCATTATCATTCCTTGCCTCATTTTCTGCAAAACTGTTTTAAAAGCCCACTTGCCGCCGTAGCCTGTTTGACATTTGTTAAGAAAACCAATTTGCACGAGCTTACTACAGCTAAAACCACTCAAATTAAGCATAACACACATAAAGCATGTCCAATTAGGTTTAGAATGTATAAATGAGGGTGAAAAACAAACGAAGAATCGAAGCTCGATTACAACAACAGCACTGATCAGTGTCGGTTAACTTAAGTGTTGGATCACCCTCGTTCAGGCGTTTTTGTCTGTGGTTTGCATCCGACAGGCTTTTATAGTCCTTCTTACTTGATCGTTAGCATGTATTTCTTAGATAAAATTCGTAAAGGTCGTTAGATCGCCCTCACTTTTCAAAGCATTACGGCACTTGCACACGCTCAGCTTCGAAGTTTGTTTACATTGCGGGTACCTAAAAAATCTGTTTTTCAATTTCAAATTAAAAATACTAAATGATGTCAAAACTTTCAATTTCTGGTAAAAATAGAAAGTTCCTAACTTTTTCTGTCTGGGAAAAATACAGAAAACCGTAAACTGTTTTTAATGTAAACAGTCTTCTGGATTTTCGCGGCAAGTGTGCTTTTAAGCTCCAAACAGAAGTAGCCTACATAACTATCCAACACGAGGAGTTAATCTCAATCTTAACAAATCATTACATAAATCTAATCTGTCTTTCTATGTCTTGCGTTCAAAGGGACCTCGGGAAAGGAATAAATTATCCTTGCAACTGAAATTAATTAAATCACTTTTACTTTTCAAATCTAAAATCAAATCCAACCAGTTTCCATAGTCCCACGGAAAATCATGTTTGACAAAAGCCAAAACCCTATTAAAATAAGTCAAAAACATAAAACTTACACCAGTCGTTTGTTATATAGATCCAATCTAATACAGGGAAAGATCAAGCCCCATGAGGCTTTATTCCCGCCGGATTTCAATCATGTAATATATGACATTAGAATGTTTGTATATTGCCAGTTTTCAATTCTTCTGATGAATAAAAACCAATCAATCAAAACCAAACCTTCCTCTAATTTCAAATTAAAAATACAAAATGATGCTAAAACTTTTAAATGTGGAAAAACACATACAATTTGTAACTTCTTCTGTCTGCGTAGGAAAATGCATAAAGCCGCTTGTAACCTAAACGGTAATCTAGATTTTAGCAGGGAGTGTGTCGAGTTGTATTTCAGCCAATGGCTGTGGTTTTAAAAAATTCTAATACCGAGAATGCAAAGTTCTACTTTTAAGCACTATTTCACGCACGTGAATCCCTGAAGTTATCAGAGTGTTTTACAAGCAGTCGCTGTAAATTTGGCGGGAAAAATGGCGATCCACCGGCCCACGAATAGGGTATATAGGCCCCTATAAATAGATTGCAGGATAGGCAAAGCATAATAAATTTTGCACTTGACGGAGTTAGGAGTCAGCCAGTCTCTGACCATTACGATATCACTTCCAGCCAGAGTGAAGCGAGTGCAATCTCTAATTGATTCTTGCACCAGGCCGGTTGATAGTGCTCAGCCTGATACAATCATTGATGATGGTCCTGCATCTCGTTATAAATGTATGTAAATCCGCAGAATCTTCGTTATGGAATCTCCTCCGTGACATGGCGAAAATAATATTTGGAGTCTCCCGAACAAAATCACATTTTCCCACTGAAAGGATGAAATCCTTGGTCAATTTGTTAAATGTTTCTTCATTGGTCAAATTATACGAATTTGTAGTATGGTACATATTATTTTGTAGTATGGTACATATTATTTTGTAGTATGGTACATATTATTTTGTAGTATGGTACATATTATTTTATAGTATGGTACATATTATTTTGTAGTATGGTACATATTATTTTGTAGTATGGTACATATTATTTTGTAGTATAGTACATATTATTTTGTAGTATGGTACAAATTCTTTTGTAGTATGGCACATATTATTTTGTAGTATGGTACAAATTCTTTTGTAGTATGGCACATATTATTTTGTAGTATGGTACAAATTCTTTTGTAGTATGGCACATATTATTTTGTAGTATGGTACATATTATTTTGTAGTATGGTACAAATTCTTTTGTAGTATGGCACATATTATTTTGTAGTATGGTACAAATTCTTTTGTAGTATGGCACATATTATTTTGTAGTATGGTACAAATTCTTTTGTAGTATGGCACATATTATTTTGTAGTATGGTACAAATTCTTTTGTAGTATGGCACATATTATTTTGTAGTATGGTACATATTATTTTGTAGTATGGTACATATTATTTTGTAGTATGGTACATATTATTTTGTAGTATGGTACAAATTCTTTTGTAGTATGGCACATATTATTTTGTAGTATGGTACAAATTCTTTTGTAGTATGGCACATATTATTTTGTAGTATGGTACAAATTCTTTTGTAGTATGGCACATATTATTTTGTAGTATGGTACAAAATAATTACAGGCATCCTATAATTCGAATTGTGACAGGTTCGGCGAATTTGTAGTATGGTACAATTTATAATTTGTAGTATGGTACAAAATGATTATATGCATCCTATAATTCGAATTGTGACAGGTTCGGCGAATTTGTAGTATGGTAGCCTACAGGTACATATTATTTTGTAGTATCGTAGGCCTACATATTATTTTGTAGTATGGTAGGTCTACATATTATTTTGTAGTATGGTAGGCCTACATATTATTTTGTAGTATGGTAGGCCTACATATTATTTTGTAGTATGGTAGGCCTACATATTATTTTGTAGTATGGTAGGCCTACATATTATTTTGTAGTATGGTACAAAATACCGATTTATGACAGGGATGACCAATCATACCTGGGTGCATTTTTTCCTCCCCGGTACGTGTAAATCTGTAATTTGCCTGTTTTACAAAACGGCGTCGATGTATTTTTTGTGTAACTTTCTTACTAACGTAGCCTATCTCTACAGTATGGGTTGCTATGGCAGTTACGTAAAAACTTACGCTGCGCCGCTTTGTGAAACAGGCCCCTGCTAACTGTAAATCCGTGGAAAGCGTGGAAATGTCCCCTTTAATACGGAAAGCATTAGTTCAATTTACCGAACTTATGGTGATATTAATATCGCCATAAGTTCGGTATATGTAATATCTCCATAAGTTCGGTAAATTGAACTAGGAAAGCATATGCATGCACGTTTTGTGTGGTCCACCGCCACTATCATTTTTTTGTGAATTTGGAACTAATTTCCATTTGTAGGCTACCACTGATAAGTTTAACATAGTACACACGTAGCGTAACTCAATATTTCGGCACTTTATTTCGCCATCATCAGGAATTAAAGATGACGGCAGTTCCGAAATGTTGAGTCAAATAAGGGTCTTACGTTTTTCAGCGTTAGGCTACACCTGTAGTGTAGGCGTACTTGTGTAGGCCTACTATGTGGAACTAATTTGTTGGAAATAAAAATTCACATTTCTTAATTTCGAATTTCAGGCTTTGAAATTGGAAATTGAAAGTCAATTTCTAAATTCCGAATTTCAAATTTTGAAAATCGTAATTAAGAAATGTAAAAATCTGAAATTCGAAATTCGATGAAAAGGGCAGACAAATTTTCTCCCCGATGTGAAACAAAATGATTCAGGATATTATCTCCCTTAGTACTGTTTCCGGCGCACGCGCGATTACAGTTTCGTGTGTTCAATCGCCATTATGTCCCAACAGGTACTTGGCTTTCTTATCAAAGTTGTCGATTTTGTTCAATTCCATTCATGAATCTAAGTATTTCTTTTTGTCTTTTCAGAACCCAACGGATGATTCTCAGAGGCGCACCCTGTAAGTATGTGGTTAAGTTAAAACTAACGTATCTTTGGAGCAGGTTGACCGGTGTCGTGTCTCTGTTGTTGTTTTACTTCCTGTCTCATCTACGGAATGGCACATTAAATCTCCACTTTTGTTTAACTTTAGGTACGTGGGGAACCTCGATCCAATGGTCACTGAAGACTTAGTTTTAACGCTTTTTAGTAAGATGGGGTCGTGTAAAGGCTGTAAAATAATTCACGAGGTAAGGAAAAATATACTTTCAATTTCTTTCTGTAGTGTAGGCCTATATGATTGATGTAGCCTTGTAGGCAAAGCGTAGATGTAGGGATTCCACGTCTGTTCTGCGTACCTCTGAATGTCACACTGATTTGAAAGGGACTTATCCGAAAAGTGGCCTAACTTCCGGTAACAAAATCTTGCCCTCGATTGCTGAAATGGAATCAAGTTGGGGGAAATGTGTGAATCAATGGATATCTGTGTAGACTGTGAATCGATGGACTATCCATGAATAGTCGGACTGTTAAACGATGGAAAGGCACCTGTCAAAAGTTCTCAGTCTTCCAATACCAAAAATTGCAGTTAACAACAACAGAGCAGCTCTCAAGATTTCCGTTCACACGCTTATTTTATCCCAAGAATAAAGAGCTAGTAGCCATTGTATTCTGAACCAAATCAATCTAGCGAGCGTATCATGTTCAAGCGGCCTATAGTATCCAACAGGTAGGGATACGAACCTTACGATTGCGCATCTCATCACGCCGGTAGCCAGGGACAGATCCAGGGAAAATTTGGGCATACTATTTCGGTTCAAAATGTTCCAACAATAACACAAAAACAACATCTCTGGCCCAAAATTCAACATTAAATGCTATTTTGACATTAAAATCGGTTAATTTTAAGAATTTGGGCGGATTTTTTGCTTGTGAGTTTGGGCGCCCATACCTGTATACAGGTATCAAAATGTCTCTGGATCAGTCTATGGTAGCTCAACTGGATCTGAAACTTGCCACAAGCCTTACCTGGATTTCGTGACGTCATGTAGTCTTTAAAAAAATTTGCTTAAAACCATTTCTCAGACTTAAGTACGTTTAACGATTAGAAACAACATCACCAGGGTTTCAACTTTGTTTTTGAACAACAACAGACATATTTCCTCACTTATGATCAGCTTTCTTGCAAATTAGGACAAAGAAGAAAGCACAGGTCAAAGAGTATGACCTGTAAATCTTGTAACCACATTATTCCGTCGAATTTTTTATTCAAATTTTCTGAGAATTGCTATTTTCTGGTTTTTCTACAACCGGGAACACGATGAGTTTGAGAGTGTGAGAACAGTCTGAACGAAAACTCGTACATTTTCCCCATGTTAAAGAATGCTGTGAGAAAATGTATCAGTGTTCCTATCTTTGAAAATTCACTAATCTGAGTTATTCCCCCTAGTTATTTTTTTTATATGACCCAAGGGGGCCAACTTTGAATGAACTAAAGTTGTATGCAACAATCTGATGAAGGGAAACTTTAATTCCATCTTGATGATTTACAGCTTCACAAAGGCAAGTTCTATACTCCTCATAGTGATTGCAAGATTACCATTCGTGGATTGGTGGGCGAATTTGTGAATTTCTGAGCAATTTATTATTTCTTTTCCTACCCCTACAACAGGTTAGGGAAAGTAGCTAAAAACAGGTATATTAGTTGTAAACAGGTGCAATAGCCAAAAACAGCTATCTGTCTGCTACCATCTGAAAAACCCCAATACCAAATGTCCACAAATAAAACTCCCCATTCAATTAAAATGTGAATCGATCAGAATTCTGTCTACGGTAAGATCTCCGAGTGATGTGAAAATAACGAATTATTACATTGCTATTTGCCACATTTGGTCTATAAAAACAACAACAGTGATTGTTCAATAGGATTATCTGATCTCTCACTCCAGGAGGTAAGACTCTCAACGAAAAGACTTGAATTTTAAGTGTACTTGAATTAGCGGAGATCTTACTCATACTCATGCTAACTCTTCTAAGCCATAACCTCATGTGTGTGTGTATGACAATGGCAGTAAGTTAGCATTAATATGAGGTTTCGGAAGGTGGCAGTCTTATGTTAAATATATTTTTTCTGGAATACTTGTAATCAGGGCTTGAATACATTCAGTAAAAATAAAAGCAAGCTACCGGATTGAAGACAAAGAGCTATTTAAGAAATACTGGATTGATTCTCTGCGTATACGCTGTGATAACTGCAAGAATAAAAAGAAGTGTCCATTGTTTTTGGACCAGCCACCGAGCTCATAAAACCATTGTGAAGCACAGCTAATCTGCCATGGCAAAAAAAAAAAATGCTGTTGCAGAACTTCAGAAGTGGTTAAATTCGTAGACTGCTAATTTACAGTGATTGGCTAATGTTTATTAGAAATGTAGCCTCCATTCGTCACTGCATTCTCCTTTGTCAATTAATAAAAATAAAAGGTCTAAATACAATATCGATTAAAGCAGTTTTGTCAAACACCTATGGCGATCGTTAATTTGTGGCGAATGTCACCGTTTCGTATCACAAACTGAAATTTTACAGTGGAGCGTATGCGTGTGCATATTAATTGTGTCAAATTTGATATGAAACAACAGTACGTCAAACAGAGGGAATGGTCGCCATTTTGTTTTCCTCTGATGTGTTTCGTAGGTCAAAATGGACCGTGGAAAGAGATTTTTACCATTGGAAATGCAAGCGAGACGCTCAACGTGTCAGTAAAATATGTTATTTAATCCTAGAACGGCTTAATAAAGGCCACAAGACAAAAAGTTTATGTTTAATTTTTGCGAAGGCAAAATTGTTCCGGCACGGCAGTTATTTTTGCCGACGTAAATTTCTGAATTAAGAGAGCTGATGAAGGGAGCTAGCTTCAAACGACTGTTTGTTGTGTTACCATTTAAATTTTTTTCTCTACCAACTTTTTAAAGATAATTTAATACTTTCAAGTCTTGCTTATATGAGTTATTTGTATAGGCGAAATGCAAGGCAAACACAATAGTCTGACATCCCCACATGCGTTTAGGTGATGACGTCATCCAGTGAAAATTTGAAAATGATGATGTCGCTCAGTGTCGGGGCGTTTGACGTCACAATGAAAATGTTCCCGGTGTATATGCTAGTTTATGCACCAGCTTTGTCCTATCTCACAACATGTAGGAGAATCACACATGCGGCAATCAGAGATGTCACAGAGGTTGTACTTTTAAACATGCTTTTTCAAAAGCAATTAAAAATGCCGTAGACAATAATTTTTCTTTTGATCTTGGGAATAGCTGTCTGGTCAGAACAGGTACCGAAATTTTTACCAGTAATAGTTTTACATTAAGGGCATCTCCTCAGCCGGTAATACGTCGACAAAAACTGACAATTTTACAGCTGGACTTGCTTGACAATAACAGCGCTGAGCGTGTGTCTGAAGCAGAGTAGACGACAAATTGATCATGCATCGCGGACTGCCTCGGACGGCTGGAAAGTTTATGTAGTACGTGTTATTTATTTAGAAATTTATTTAGCTTTCGCAAATAAAATGAACACCTTTATGAGTGGACGCCAGTCTGAACCTATGTATTAGCTGCAGAAACTTCGGACGCTAATTCTGATCGGATTTGAAGAAAGTGACATTGTAATTGAGATAATCTGCCTCAAGTTGAAGTTATAACAATACATGGTAACCAAATCTCAGTTTATCCTTGCTTTGCTCGCTGTGCGATAAGGCGTAGTAACTGTTCAGTTGTCTAACACCGGTCCATCCACTCAACATACTGCGGACTAGACAAGAAACAGCTGCGAGCAAATTCCCGTGGTTTCGCTTCAATTTCGGTCGGCCCGTTTTCAATCGGGTCGGTCGGGTTACCCGCAACCATCTAATTCTTAATGATTGCCTTATGTATTCATATTCTTGTATAGCTGAATTCAGTTACCAGCCGCTAGCTCTTTTTAGCTATGATGCCTCTTTGCTGCTACTTTCCCTAACCTGTCCAAGACAGATAAGTTCCCTTTGGTTCACCATACAATGGCTACTAAAAAGTTGTAAGGTTTCTCCGTGTTTCTGTCTTGTAATTTGAGAAATTATGACTTTAAACGGACAAATTAGCGTTTACGATTTTCAGAATAGAAAAAGAAACTGATTAAGGTGTAGGATTTAGTAATAAAAGCTTTCTACTTACAACACACTATCGTCTCCGCCATTTGCATTTTGTTTTCCATGTAAAGGAGACTCGTACATTTACCGTAAGTGCTTCAAAGAGAGAGCATGGAAAACAGAGTCATTATAGAAATGAAAACTATTTCCATCACAGCTTTGCTTTATAAAGTCAAGATAGACATGCTTATATTATTATCTCCCCTTGCTTGCATAGTTTCCCGCGCTAGATGGCGTTTCAAATTAGAGCTTTCCCAATGACAATCTCAGCTATGTGGCTGTATTTGTGCACACAAACTACTTTAATTTCATTTGCTCGAAATTGGTCTCGATTGACTTTGAAAAATGAGCTTTAATGCTAATTTTGATATTAAGGTTTCAATTAACAGGGTCTGTTATTTCCTAGCTTATGCTAAAGGTTTTTTTTGATCACATCAGGCGATTTTTATTCAAATTGTGGAATCCCTACTAGATGTGAACGCGATGAATGTTTTAGGCTATAGCCCTGTGAGGAAAAGATGCCAGGTAGAAGCAGGTACTCGCCAAAGGTGCGAGGATTCCTCCGTGCAATGCCCCCACCCCCTCCCCACCACTAAAGCTGGCAACGGCGCCATATAAGGGAATTAATATTGAGTGCGGCGTAAAACATCGATTTTGACTAAATTTCTTGTTTTTTATTGGATCAAAAAATTGAATGTAGAAATAATATAGTTTATTAAAGAGATCAATATTCCACAGTATGTGGGACACTAATGTCAGGTGTCGACCCCAAATTGATTTTTAATTGATTTTGCTGTTTTAAATTTCTTTTGAAATTTCTGATCCTAATTTCAAAGAATCGAAAACTGGTTTTCTCATTGGCATTTCAAACCATGTGATGTTGTCGTTTAATGTTAATATGTGAGTGAAAATATTTTTTTCTAATATTGAAATTATTGACATAACTTGTGTTGGTTTCGGTTGTTTGAAATGAAATTTGAATATGGTATTCTGTCCATAAAGCTCAAAGGAAAAAAAACACTTTTAACGTAGACTTGTTAAGATGGAAAGAGAAGAGTTCATGTAATCTAAATGTCCAATGTATGTTTTATCCCATCATAAGTTTTTCATAAGCAACTGTCAGGCACCAAAAGGCATGTGTCAGACATTTAAGTTGTATTGTCAGACTTTTTAGGGTTTTTTACTAATTTTATTTCTAGGGCACAAAAGAGTTTAGGCGTGGGGCAAATACTGGATTTATTTCCCGTTGATTACACATGTAAACTTCAAATGGAAACTTTCAAAAGTCTTCACCCCATACTCTTAGAGATGGGCTCAACCTGACTTTTTGATCAACGGGCATGTGTCTGTAGCCAGTGTAGGCCTTTGAGAGTCCTAACCATTTTGGAATACACAAATGGTGGATATAAGGCTATTTTTTTTTATAGATTTATTTGAACAAAATGTTTTACTGAGGGAAGTGGCTAATCTGCTGGTTTCTCGTGTAATAATCTTTGAAGAAATTAAAAATCTGTACAGATCAGTTTACTTTACGCTATTTGTCACTTTTAATACCGTTGAAAGAGCAGTGTGCGTTTGAAGTCGTGATGAGTCATTTCTGTTGTGGAAAACAGAATTACCGTGGCAACATTATCAGATTGTAAGGTTTATGAATCATTCCACTTCAAAGCGATTGACCGTAAACAATCGGCATATAGTGAGTAGTGATCGAAAGCTAGGCTCGACTCCGTATGGCTGTTGTCACTGAAGATGTCGCAGCCTACACTCATCAGGTTGACAGATTTGAATTCATACAGGCCTATTTCAGTTAAACTTATACCATAGATATTGCAAGGCACCATGTCCTTTGTTGTCACTGACCCTGCACAGAGTCCTAACATGCTAGAGCTGCAGGGAATTCGTGCTGTTTTGAGACACTGTACTTTGATTTGGAAATGTAGCAAGTTTAAAAATCTGAAATCTAAAAAAGAAATGTTTCGGATGTCCTGTTTTCAATCGGCTCGGTCGGGTTACCTGCAAACATCTAATTCTTAATGGTCACTTAATGAGAGGCACATTCGCAAACTTCAATTGGAAAAGGCAGAATTAGAGGTTGTTACAGAAAAAAAATGTATTTTTGGAGCCGCCGTGGAGCGCAGCGGAATGAGGTTCCTTTGAGGGTATGTAGAGAGAACGAGTGTGACACAAAGTTATATGAGAATAGTAGCGAATTCACGATGTCACCAACTTAAGGCCAACATTATTATGTTCAAATGTTCTTTATCCCTCCGCCAGTGAACATGATGCCGTAGCAATACTTTGGTCTATGTTTACATAAAAAAGCATGAAAAAGTTGTTAGATATCAATCTAAGTAATTTGTGCAAAGGCATTGGTTGAATATAAGATACGTTACTTTGTACAGAATTAATGTATTTTTGATTTTAACCATCTTCTTTAGTGAAATTCTCGAGTGAGAACCACATGGAAAGTTTGACAATGGGAACATCTTTTTGCATGATGGTTCGGAAGTGTGAACCTCGTCGAAGACCAGGAGAGGCTCATATTCCTGTGAGATAGATTATGGTTTCGGAACACCTGACTGAATCAACACATTTTCATCTCCACAATTGCACATGTTATGGGATGTTTTAGAACTATACTGGTTAACTTCAAACATGGCGGACAACTCTGAGTCAACATCTCAACTAAGAAAGACGCATACAGCTTTTGGCTAAATTAAGTTGCTTGTTGGCCTATGACGGTTTTGAAAAACTAACTGGATTCTCACTGTTTAAAACCTGCTCATTTTATTAAGGTGAAATTTCAGTGGAAAAAAGGAGTGTTGAAGCATTTTGTATTGCAAACAAATTAAACTAATTAAACTTGAATAAATGTTTGTTTTCGGTCATGAATAGAGTTTCTATTGAGATTGATATATGGCGTGAAAACAATGCGCAGTAAGTCCTTACTGGTGAGCTTTTTCATCCTGGCCATTCCCAGTTATACCTTCTCATCAAGTACAGTGCATGAAGTTACAAATGGTATATAATTCTCTTTGTAAAATGCATCTGGCAAAGTTGTCTCCCTTACTTAAGTTGGGTTCAAACTTTACAACCCATAACTGTTGGATGAGATGATATTTTGGCAGCTCATGCCACTTTAAACAAGAAATTAAATCATTTTTTTAGCATTGAAGACGGCTTTTTTAAAATATTTATGTGCGATACTCTGTCAGGGACCATGTTTATTTATCCTGATTGTCATATTTCATAATGAAGTCGTATTGAATTTCTGTATACTGTGAACAAAACCCTTCATTCCCTATTGGAAGTAAATGCATACATCTGACTAATCCTATATAGGATAAGTTTTTTTTGTTACTTAGTTTTTTGGAATTATAAAAAAAAATCCTTTTATCACAAGTTAATTGAATGGATTTAATCATGCCCAGAAAAATTGTCAAGTGAAGTCGAGGGTTTGATGGACGGTCAAATGAAAAATATTGCTAAAGCCATTTACACGAATAATATTACCCACTTATTAACTTGCATCGGAGTCCTTAAGATGAATACCTTGGTACCGAATTCATGGTGACTCCGATGCGAGTTAATAAATGTTTTATTATACCGATTTCTTCATATTGCAAGTATTTTCGGTGTGTTATTAATGTCTGCCCGCGAAGCGATAATCTTGCGCCATCTTTGGGCAATGACACAGGCGGCATATCACATGATCAGGTATACCTATTTAATGACGTCATATCAAATGTTTCGGGCTCCTCTCCAGGTCATACATGGAAAAATGTTTTGGCACGTTGTACGTATTGACCAATGAAATGGGTGTAAAGCCTAATGAATATTAATGAGGTATATAAGGTATTAATAATGAACAAACTTGAAATAGCTGAAATGGAGTATATTTTAAGGTTTTGTTGCTTATAAAAAAACTACTTTATGGTTTAGCGTACAAGATTTTCATAGGTGGAAAAATTTTGTTTTGTTGATAAAAAGCACAAACAGTTAGATAATCTGGTTTCAAGAATAATTCTGTCTGTATTTGGCAGCTTAGGACACTTTGGCTTTAGTTTCCAAAATCCTAGCCCTGTGAATAATCTCCATTTTGTAGCAAACTACCTAATGACGTGAACATTTCATTTCTGAACCCCCGGAAATAATATCCTGGATGCACTTACGATGGATTCACTTACAACTGTCACATGTCCTTTCATCTCAACCAATAAGATTGACTTGGTATATACAAGTGATTGACCCGAATGTAAATAACTATGGTTTATTGATGGTGTAATGAGGCTGCAGGAATTAACCCTGATGAATCTACACCTACACATTTTCACTTTGCTTGCAATTCAGATTTATTCACTCCATCTCTTGTTTCACTTGAAATGACTGGGCTAAGAGAGTAGGATTTCTGTAGTTTATGGTTGAGTTGTTGGCCCTTTACTGTCTGCCCCCTAACTTTGCTGTAATCACGGCCTATTACAGAGACTGCCCTGCTCTGTCTTGTACATAAAATCAATGAAGCTTACTTCTCCCATCCAGCTTCTAGGAATTGCTCTCCACTTTACAAAAAAAAAGAACTGTTAGATTGATTAATGGTGGGTGCTCTTACAGACTTTCTGTCATGTTATTATAGTCAAATGAAATGTAACTGTAGCCACTTAACTGCGATATAACCATTTTGGGAGCATGTCCTTTAACTGCCAAGACATCCTCCACTTAGCTCAATTGAACATGCCTTTCTGTATCAATATTCTGGTACACAAGATGATTTTGTTAAAACTTTCAGTGAAACCCACTTGGATGAGTTGCCAGATACTCACCAAAGGCCAGGAGACCCACACTAAACCTGCCAATGTTCCTACATATTCTTGAGTCCCAAGTAAAACATCAATAAATCTTATCAAATTGTTTTCCTTTGCCTTTGTGCAACTCAATTTAAACGCTAAAAAAATTACTGAAATAATATTCTCATTTCTTGGTGTTAAATATTAAAGGAGAAAGTGTCAATTCAAAGAAGGACTATCTTGTTTGCTGATTCAACCGTCCATTTCAAAACTCAACTTAAATTCACAGATATCGAATGTGACGAGTAGGTAATTTGTTTTTATAGAAAAGAAAAATCTATAATGTAGACAACAACATTATTGACAAAACATTTATAGTTTTGTTGATTGATACTGCTGTCAATTTGTTTGAACAGACATAATTTTTTTTTTTCATGAATATTTTTTTAAAATTTTTTGTTATTAATGGACTAGATGTTAGCGAGTTAGCGAGCCAAAAGCTGGAATAACTTTAAAATAACACGCGACTTTCGTAGCTCTCACAAGCTTACAAGATGAGAAAAGGTCAATTATCTCCAACTAATTTTTTTTCTCCGAGTCTATGATACTATAGTTTTCAGAACTTTGGTTCTTAATATGCTGGTGAACTTTACATGCTGCCAATGTAAGGTCAGGAGATTTCTCTGTTGAGTGCCGTGCAAAACAGAAAAACAATCAGTCATTATTTTTGGGATCTTTTGGTCGGTTGGTACTTTTGTCGCCATATAACATTAGCTGTTGAGTGCGACGTTAAGCCCCAATCAATCGATCAATCAATGTCGTCATCCAGATGCCTACTGAGGCATCAACATGGCTGACGAAATGTATTTTGATCTCTAATGGATGTTCAATGTGGTCATCCTACTGAGCCATCAACATGGCTGATGAAATGTATTTTGATCTCTAATGGATGTTCAATGTGGTCATCCTACTGAGGCATCAACATGGCTGATGAAATGTATTTTGATCTCTAATGGATGTTGAATGTCGTCATCCTACTGAGGCATCAACATGGCTGATGAAATGTATTTTGATCTCTAATGGATGTTCAATGTGGTCATCCTACTGAGGCATCAACATGGCTGATGAAATGTATTTTGATCTCTAATGGATGTTCAATGTGGTCATCCAGATACCTACTGAGGCATCAACATGGCTGATGAAATGTATTTTGATCTCTAATGGATGTTCAATGTTGTCATCCTACTGAGGCATCAACATGGCTGATGAAATGTATTTTGATCTCCAATAGATGTTCAATGTTGTCATCCCACCAAGGCATCAACATGGCTGATGAAATGTATTTTGATCTCTAATGGATGTTCAATGTCGTCATCCAGATGCCCACTGAGGCATCAACATGGCTGATGAAATGTATTTTGATCTCTAATGGATGTTCAATGTCGTCATCCTACTGAGGCATCAACATGGCTGATGAAATGTATTTTGATCTCCAATAGATGTTCAATGTCGTCATCCTACTGAGGCATCAACATGGCTGATGAAATGTATTTTGATCTCTAATGGATGTTGAATGTGGTCATCCTACTGAGGCATCAACATGGCTGATGAAATGTATTTTGATCTCTAATGGATGTTCAATGTCGTCATCCTACTGAGGCATCAACATGGCTGATGAAATGTATTTTGATCTCTAATGGATGTTCAATGTCGTCATCCTACTGAGGCATCAACATGGCTGACGAAATGTACTTTGATCTCTAATGGATGTTCAATGTCGTCATCCAGATGCCCACTGAGGCATCAACATGGCTGATGAAATGTATTTTGATCTCTAATGGATGTTCAATGTGGTCATCCTACTGAGGCATCAACATGGCTGACGAAATGTATTTTGATCTCTAATGGATGTTCAATGTGGTCATCCTACTGAGGCATCGACATGGCTGATGAAATGTATTTTGATCTCTAATGGATGTTCAATGTCGTCATCCTACTGAGGCATCAACATGGCTGATGAAATGTATTTTGATCTCTAATGGATGTTCAATGTCGTCATCCAGATGCCTACTGAGGCATCAACATGGCTGATGAAATGTATTTTGATCTCTAATGGATGTTCAATGTCGTCATCCTACTGAGGCATCAACATGGCTGATGAAATGTATTTTGATCTCTAATGGATGTTCAATGTAGTCATCCTACTGAGGCATCAACATGGCTGATGAAATGTATTTTGATCTCTAATGGATGTTTAATGTGGTCATCCTACTGAGGCATCAACATGGCCGACAAAATGTATTTTGATCTCTAATAGATGTTCAATGTCGTCATCCAGATACCTACTGAGGCATCAACATGGCTGACGATATGTATTCCTTGCAGAAAAGTATGTCGGCATCTAGTCAGGGTTTCTGACTTCAAAATGACTTTTTTTTTATACTGACTGCCATATTTTGAAGTCAGGGCTCATTGCAATAAAAAAGCCAGAGTAGATGATCATGTTTAAACAGTGAAATAACAATACAACTTATTCAGTGTCAATATGACATGCATCTGTAATGTAGCTTTATGTCACATAAATTTAACGTTTAAAAACTGAAAAAATGGTGTAGAAGTTAGAAACAGGAGAAGGCAATAGTGAATTCAGGGGACGAATAATATTTACTGCACAATCCTGCTTTACCATATCAGACATTGGTAGGTAGCTAAATTATTTGTGATTGGTTATGGCCGTGTTGACACGATTTGAGTAGGCTGTATTGTTATTTCACTGTTTAAATCGAACCACACAGAAGCGGGCAGTCTACTCCGACTTTTTGGTTCTAATGATCCGGACTCAAAATACGGCCGTCTGTATAAAAAAAAAATAGTCATTTTAGAGTCCGAAACCCGGAGTAATAGTCGTGCAACGATTATGTATTGCAAAACTACACAGTATTAATAAAGCGATCATTTCAAGCAAAACTCGTGAAATATCTCCAGTTTATTTTCGAGTAATAAGTTTCAGGTAAATTCAAAAGACACTCCTTTTGATGAATTCTTGTGTTCTGTTTATTGTTGATGCTAACAGTTGTTGATTTTGTGGTTAATTTCAGGCGAATGGGGATCCTTATTGCTTTGTGGAATTTACAGATTGTGCTTCTGCAGCCTCCGCTCTTAACACAATGAATGGCCGGCTCTTATTTGGCAAGGTGAGTACTTTCTTATAGATTTCTGTGTATTTTGGCAGATGCTTCTCTGTAAGTATTGGTGACTGTTACAGTGTTGGATGACGACCTTAGCCCCTGTATAATGAGATAGTATGAACTAATCCTTATATAAACCCGTCTTTGCATCTGCCCCGTATAAGTGTTTTAATGTTGAGTGTTGCAGAAAACACCACACAATCAATCTTTGTGATGATGCAACCGAAAGAGTTATAATGAATTTGACGGGTTAATTGTGTTTATCCATCCAGCACTAATGGGATTGCTGTAATAAGAATAAATATTGAACTAGTTTAACAGTGGTAGTGTTTTCTACTGAATGCTGATGGATTTTCACAAAGAAGATTAACTATGCTATTGTGGAACCCGTTACTAGCAAACATTAAAACTCTTTATCATACACCCATGCGATACCTGGGAAATATTTATACCTATTGACAACTGTTACAGTAGAAGTTTAATTTTGGAAGAACATTTCAATGAAATGAGATAGATCTGATGAATTGTCAGCTGTAATATTCAGTTGGTTTGATGTTTCTAATCAATAACTACTTTATTCACCCCGATATTGTTAACAGACCATCTGTACTTCGTTATCTTCTATAGAATTCTCATCTCTTTCTTAAAAACCATATTACTTTAGCTGCAGGCTTTCCTTATTATCTACATATTTAATACATGTTTTGATAAGCTGAAGTATTATTCCCCCAGGTTTAAAAGTTAATAAGTTACCTTCATATCATATGAAACATACATTTAATATTAATAACCTTTCTATGAATGATAGGTTGTCCATCTGGACTAGTGAATACAGCTTGTAATTCCGTCCTATAGATGGATGGATTGTTTGGTGTTTTACACCTTGCTCAAGATTTTTTCACTTATATGGCTGCATTGCCAGTTTTATTGTGGGAAGAAACCGGGCTCTTATGCCCGGAGGAAACCATCCCACATAGGTCGTTCGAGTGAAAACCCAGTCAGAAAATTTTCCAATTTTTTTTTATTCGAGCCCGCGGCCCATTGGTGAAAGGCTGTTTGGATTGAGAGTTCAGCGCTCTACCTACTGAGCCACAGAGCCCCACCCCCTCCCCCTCTAGAAGTGTGGTGTAGAACCTCAATCAGAATTGAAAACAGGATTGATTTGCTACAGATATCAATATCCTACGCTCTTCATAAAATACATGTTTTTATAATGAACATTTGTCCTTAATTCTTCTAATTTTTCCACAAATGTTCAGTTTTTATGAGCTAGAATTAATTTTCAGATGAAGGGAAACTTGAGTGTAAAGATATTTGGTGATAAAGGATGTTGAGATTACAGTGGGATTGTTGCCCTGATGATTTGCATATGTTAGTGATTAAAGCTTAGCTTGTGGCTTGTATCAGCAGGACCATGATTGCTATTACCTTTGTTGATAAAGCTGGAGTCCTTCCAATGACCTTATAGCTTTAGGCCACTGATGATCATGGGAGAAAATATACATGTTGATTCTGATAACATTGTTACAGTTAGATTATTTTCATTGATCCCAATAATTACATCTTAATCAGCTGATCATCTTGCCATTCATCTCAAATCTATTTCTCTTTTTATATTTTTCCTCTGAATTTTCCCCTATTTATTTACTTTTCGGCTATTTAACTGCCATTATAACTGTTCTCTTGTTCTCTTTGTATCTTTTATCATGCATGGGCTGATATTTTGTTCTATAAAGAGTAAGAGTTAATGAATAAAAGAGTGTAGTTGATATTTGGTAAATAGCTTAAGGATTGAGACAAACTGCTCTAAGTTGTCCTTATGATCTGTTTCTGCCTGAAGTGGGGCCTTTATAGCCAGTCTGGCCTGAGCAGGGGAAATAAGCTGGAAACTGCCAAGGAATGCCAGCATCAATCATGAATTCTATTACAAGTTCTTCTATATCCTCTTAGTTACTGGATCATGGCGTTGACCATATTCAGCTGAGGAAGCTAAAGATTTGCCGCTTTATAGAATTCTGCGAGAAACCGGCTGGTAATAGACCATTGATTTTGCTGAGTGAATCATCAATAATCACTTCAGTGTTATTAATCAATTAATAAATTGATCGGTTGATTGATTACGACAGGTCTCCATTTAAACCATAAAGATAGAGCCTTCAATCTCTCTTTGTCCCAACACTGTTCCCTTACAGTCAAATGGATCATGCAACCTCAGGCAGATCAAAAGACCGGAAGCCTATTGCCTAAATATAATTTCACTGGACCCAAATTTCATGGCTAATGAAAACTGTGTTTTTGTTTGCTTTACTGTTACTTTATTTGCAGGGTTAATTGTATGGCTGTGTAAGTGTGAAAGCCATAATGGTCAGTGCTGCACCATGGGAGCAGGGCATTAGCCAGAAATTCGAAGTGGCCCGTCCAAAACTCTAGAGCCATGGGCGCTTGACCCCCCCCCCCCCCCCCCCCTCAAAAAAAAAAAAAAAAAAAATTTTTAACTTTTTTTTTTTTTTTTTAATTTATTATTTGAAGAAATAACAAACAACAAATTACGTCGTGAGCAAACATGATAAATTTATTTTTTATATCTGTACACGTAGAGCTGTACTGTAGGCTATACGATTAATCCTACTGATTGTTTATGCTACGGCGTACGGGCTTTGACTAAATGTACAACAAACAGAGAATAAAAAAGAAAAGGATGCTTGAACAAATCACTCCTACATAAGTTCGTCTGTCGGTCAACCCACTAAATCACCATTCCAAAGCAAAAACAGACGTGCGCTGCCGCAGTCCCAATAGTCAATATGCAGCCCCTACGGGTATCCGATCAGTTATCGTACGCTTTTGCCGGGTTTTCAATGCTAAAATTTACATCAGTGTTTGCACTGACAAGAAATTTCACAGCAGTGAACTGGGCTCAGCCGACTTTTGTTGAAATAGTTTAATTTCTCTCAAGACTCTGAAATGAAGTTTTAGGGACCGCTCGTCTGCATGCTTTTGTAGAGTGACGGGAACCAGTTATCGTACATCCAACGTTAAAGCTGATGTGACGTCATTTCTCGTGTTCGAAAAGTCCCCGACACGGCAGAAGGCGACTATTCTTTGGGTCGGTGACTCGGTGACGAATGTAACTCAATAAAAAGTTTTATTTATATTTGGAGGTTGAATTTTTGAAAGGAGATGCCTCGATACGTAAGCCTGTTGTCATCGGCGGGAAAGCCTGATCGCTTGGGTTAAACACGCATTTATATAAGTGTTGGGTGTATAGGTTACGGATCGGATAACTGATCGGATACCCGTACGGCCGTACGGTGTAAACTCTTTAAAAAATTCCATCACTCGCGTAAACACTTGCATGAGTGGCACTGTTGTCAATTAAAAAGATATTCGTAGCCAAGACACTACGTTGTAAGTGTGAATAAAAAGCTTCCTAACCTGGCTAAAGGTCAAACAAGGAAGGCCATTACGTCACGAAGATCACGTGGTCGCATTGTGAACTTGCGATGTGGCACCGTCTTTTACTTGGCGAAATCCCATTTTATTAGAAAGTATAAGGATCATAAACAGTAAATAAAATCCTTTCAGGATTAAAGCTGCTTTACAACAAACATTAAAACTAGGCTACAGATTACAGAAGGCGTTAAACCGAGCGCGAGGCCTGATAGCTGGCCGGCTGTTACGGGCACCATCCCACTACTGCACGCAGATTTTTGCTATTTGAGCTCCAGGCGGTCCTTCCGACGGCAGTATAACATCGACAAGTACTTTGATAAACGAAATAATTGAGTCCTAATTTCTAATTTACCCACATAACAGTTGATACAGGCGACATGAAGTCTGTCGTGTCATTTTTTTACGCATTTTACGTAATTTTTAGGGTGTTAAAAAAAATTTTTTTTTTTTTTTGATTTTTTTTGCCCGTCCAAAATAGCCCCTGTCGGCCAATTGCCCGTCCACTTGGACGGGTGGACGGGTGTCTGGCTAACCCTATGCATGGGAGTAACACTCTTAATGGACCTCTCACATCTTTACTGCTTTGTAAGATAACTTCATAATTACCTCATTTAACATTCAATATTATCCCTCCGTGTTTATTAAGAAGAAAAAATTGTCTTGTAATGAAAACCATAGAAATCAATCCAATGAATGTGTCATTTATGCTGCTAGGGTTTTAGATACATTGCAGTGGATAAATTCAATTGATGCTCAATCAAACTAGGAAGATCTACATATTGCCATGTGTACATCATCTTTATTTGGCCATTTTCACAGAGGAATGACAGGACAGATAACTTTCCTATATTGGGTATTTGATAGTTTTTTTGTTGAGTGAATCCTCTGCCATTTCAGGGCATTAGCCAGAAGATAAAGGTTTCTAATCATTCGATTGTTTAAACCATTTCTATGTGTATTACCTGGGAGATGTAAGGGGAGATGAGTTGGGCTGAAAAGTTGCCCTTTGTGACCACTCTGGTCACATGAATAGTTTGATTGGTCAAGTCTCAGTCCCTAGTCTACTCCACAGAGCCTTTATTCCATTAAGTGATATGAATTTCTGATGAGTCCATGGTCATCAACTCGTTTTCCAACTTACACGACTCCCATGGGACATCAAGTCTCCATAGCAACTAAAACAATATCAGTTGATTCCTAGTCGAAGTATAGATACATATTGAAAGCTGATAGTGTGAGGGTACTAATGTGTTTGGATGGAACTGCCACCAAACATTATCAAGCCCGTTTATAACACTCTTCCTCCCTCCCTCCCATCCTGCCACAGTTTCTCTCTGTTTTAAAACTTCATCAGCCCATTATTAAGACTGGAAGCTATCGATTAGGTTCAACAGAATGCAGTCAACCGATTATATGGACACTCCTTTATAGACAAAGCTACCTGATAAATAAAACATTCACTCATACAAACACGTTTATTACCTTTATTGCCTCTTGCAATTGTTTTTGTGCTTAGCTGTACCAATTCTATAAAGTTGTGATACTGGAAATGTTTTGAGCTAATATAAAACTTTCCTGTCATTGTGCTCATTGTGCCATTGTTTTTTTACAGCTTTATCACTCCTTGTAATGGTACATGTTCACTGAGAACAAGCCCATGATCATTATGGATTAGCAATGGGCTGAGAAACTAAAATCACTAAGTGATACCGAGTAATAATGAACTGAAGCCCTCTGTGCCACATAAGTCAAATGTAAACAGGAAAATATCTCTTTTTACCAAGTTAATATAGGCTTGTTCCCTAAGAGATATACCCCACAAAACTATCATTTTCTCTGTCCAACTGTTAATTTTGTCTCTTAAAGTAAATAAAAAATTTGTTTTGGATAATATGTAGCTCTATAGGATATCCGGGCCAATGGTGTTTATTGATGTGAAAACTGGAGATTGCCGGATCAGGAAACAATGCAGTCAGTACATGATAATGTTAAATAATTCAGCGTTGACTGTGTATAGATCCCAGGACTTCCAAATGGCACAGTGATATTGTCCCCCAGGCAATCACCTCTATTACTTTCTATCTCTATGATACAGGCTTACATGTTAATCACATAGTACCATAACCCTCCTATCTTATTATCCCTTCATTACTCCCATGCTCAAACAACGCTTTACTATTGAATAGCTTCCCTTGAAAACTTTCAAAAACCTCCTCATTTGTATTTCTCTTCATGTATTAACCAGGGCTGATTTAGTATGCTAGAATTTAGTAAGAACTTGTTTGGTAAGTAGAGAGTGATGTTAAACTAATTTATTCAAGACTTTCCCACAGCTGTGACATGAACGGAAACCATCTCGTCTGGAAAACAACAGCTCGTGTGGAGATCAGTATACATAATTGATATCACACCGCAGTTGTCTTCTCCTCCTCACATACAGATCAGAAAACTACTGTCCCATCATATTGACTACCTACACTCTATCTTATCCTATATGATTTCATAAAGACAAATCTTCATAACTTTTTCATTATTTCATTGTTTGTTTTTGTATGTAGTTTTAGGCAGATCTGACCTTGCTACATCATGTTGATTATTCTCTGATCTTGACCCAATTATTACATAATCATTATAGCTTGTAGAATTAGTTGAACCAGCAAATGTAATCAGCCAATATGCAACCTTAAAAAAATGTGTTTTCGTCTCATTGAAAAATAGGACCTTTGTAAATGTACTCTCTTGTGGTATATTTTCCGTCTTGTGTATGTGAAGAAACCTATTTATTGCATTGTGCATCTTAATATTGACAGAGACTACCATCTGTTACCTTATCTAGTGTAGAATGAATGGATGCATAAGAGCAATCTTCATATGCTGCTTGCCTCCGTTTAGTGTGTGACAGGTGCCCCCTCCCATAGGTCGACCCGGCTCCAAAACTTCTCAACCTTAGCACTCATCTGGGAAGACTGTTAATTGGAAAAGTCAATCAACTTTAACTACACATATTCTGGGTTGTCTCTTGATGTGACTTTGGTGTATGTAGAGAGCTGGATTATCATCAAACCAAATTACAACAATTGACACGTTTCTTAAAAATGCACTTCTACCTTCAGAATTGTGTTTTCTTAAAAAAAACTCTTGATATGTTAATAGGTCTAACATGAACTGTCTTATATAGATTAGCTTTGGCTGTGTATATATTGATGGGAAGTTAAATTGCTGTGAGGATTGTTAGGTCTCTTCCTATACAAGTCATCAGGTAAAGAGAAAAGTGATTCCTAATCACTCGCCATTACTTGTTCATATCTTTCTATTTCTGAAGTAAACAAGTAGTGGGATTTATACTCAGGATTGCCTTATATCTGGTTTAGCTCCATCTGGGCCTTGTTAACGTTGTATTGGACAGTCGTTTGACTAATAAAATACCCTGAAAGTTTGTGGTTTACTATTAATAATGTAACTTGTTGTCATCCATCACTCTTGGAGTTTTCTGTCTGAGAGGTATGTTTGAGAGGGTTTTCAGAAGGTCTATATTGTCACCACTTCAAACTGATATTAGACATGTGTGGCCACACACACACCTTTGTTCATCAATTAATGATAACCAGTGTAAATGCCATTGTCCATTCTTCAAGCCTCTATCTATTATTGATATCTATTGATTTCTCACAACTATCAAACCTCAAGCCCCTTCTGACCAACACTTTATTTCCAACTTGTAACGATTGCCTAGTTTTCTACTCTGACTCAATGTTTAATAAAAGGACCTCTGTTAACAATAGTAAAACATCCATGTACCAACTAACAAACCTCCACTAATTAGTGACTTGTCATTTAAAAGGTCCAGCTAAGATCCGCCCGTTTTGTATCCTCATTGTCATCAAGCTATCTAACAGTTATATTGAGGTCCGTCAAAATAATTTCCTTTAGTGCTTTTCTCCGGGATTGATATGAGGCCATTTTACTTTAACCTTTATATAGATGTACGCCTAACTCTCCTCTCTTCAGAAGAAAAAGTGGACATTTTTTTTTAAAGATCTATTTTAACCAGCCTTGGTCCAAAAATTATACATTCACTATTTTAGTATGAAGAAAGATACAGTCTAATTAGATTGACACACGTTGTGTTAATATTGGAAACTACAAGGAGATGTGTTTGATAGATGATTTGAAATGTGTCCTCCTCTTGTGGAGTTGTGCTGCAACTAATGGGGTGGATGCTCTAGTAGGTGCAATTGTCCTGGGAGGGCTGTTAGGTTTACTGATTGGCAGGACAGACTGTTACCAGGAGCATTACTCCATGGACAACCATCTGCTTTACTCTGGGTGACTGTAGAGGTAGCCACTAGCAAAGCCACACAGCTGACAATTTGCTTCATTCAAAAATCAGCCCGAATGCAGAGTAAACGTATGATAATTACGTCTGCCTTTTGTGCTTCTATCAGAGTTTGTGGCAGAGAAAGCTATTGGCTGTGGTGAGCTTGACTCTATCGTACCTCAATACAGCTCAGTCGTTGGCACCACTCGTAGGACACGGGAATTTATGGTTGGCTTTGGAGCAATTCAACTTGGACAACAGACAGCTCTGCTCAACGTGGACTACCCCAGCAGAATAGGCGGCATGCACCCACAATGTTATTATGTCCAGTATGTGCCACTGGCTCTCAAGCCAGATCCGGTAGGAAGACATAACTACTATTTTCTGTAGCTTCTAAAATTTATTTCTTTTATACCCCATGAAATACTCTTTGATATTTATAATCTGTTTTTAGAAATTTCATTTCCTATGTTGTTTTTAAGCAAAAGTATATAATGAGACTGAGTTAGTATTTTGAATTAATGAAAGTTAATGGTTATGGGTGTTGGTTATGTTGAAGTGTAGTAAGCATAGGCTAGAGGTTATATGGAAGTTTGCCACTAGTTACTGATAAGAACTGATCAATGTGTATCATTTCAAGGATTTCAGTCTGGCCTCGGTCTTTGTTGTATTCACGTACCTGTAGAATTAGAGGGTAAATTTACACAGCTACCATATTGATCTCTCCATCTCTGCTTAATTGGATGGAAGTGGTTTAATAACGACTCAGCTCCATGTTGTGAGAGTATCAGATAAGACTGGACACATCTTCTTCTATTCCCTGCCTTTTGAGAAATTATTTTTATTTTATGCTCTTGGTTTTGGATTTACTTAGTTTTGTATCAAGTATAACCTGAAAGTTGAAATTCGATTATGCTGTGGATATATTGGACAAGCTGTTGTTGATGATACAGAGAAGTATGTGTGTGGGACCAGCATGAATATAACAATTATCCAAACCTGTCTCCTGCAGCAAATAACCACACAATATGACAACTATGTAAATGTCAACCCATATTGGCCCAGTATATCTGAGCCTGGGTCTTAATCCTAATGCAGACTAGCAGTACACTTCATTCAGCATATTACAACTTTCTCTCGTATATTTGGGTTGGAAGAAAATGATATAACGTAGTCAGTTATAGCGACTTGATGGAAGGTTAATCCATGGTCCTCCTAAACAATATAGATTGTGTGGCATTTTAGGACTCTCTGGAAAGGTCAAGCAATTTTTGGTTAATTGTTCTCTGACTCAATGGGCAGTGATGGATCATTCAAATTAGCTGCTTCATGTCCCATTCAATGCTGGCTCTGAGTTCCAACATCTCCACAAGATACATGTATATAATTAACAGCTTTCTTCTCCACTCTCTTTCTATTGACACACCATCAGGCCCCTTTGTTATATTCTGTTTGTTTCCATACTTTCAACATTCACCTTTATTAAACTCATTAAAAATAAGTGGTAAAAGCCTTGATCATGTAAAAGGTATTGAAGGTTAATATTGACTGGTAGTTGTGTGTCATGTTCAGCTGAAAACTATGGGAAAAAAACAGAACAAAGTTGTGAAATGAATGAGAACTGGATGCATGTAGTGTCCTCCCCTCAATGGATCCTGATTACAATCGGACAGATAACTATTGATATCTCCATCTAGGCTACTTCCAATCCACAGCTAATTAATTGTAGCCTCAAGGCTGGACCAGCTTTACCAGCATACTTTGTTTATAGAAAACTCATTGACAACTTTTCAAAAAGTATATTGCCATCCAAGATCGATCACTCTGACATTAGGATACAGTTGATCTATTTCTAAGTAAACCTCACTATAACTGTTACATAGCTTGATGACACGAGGAAACAGCGAGGGGCTGACCTATTTATAAGTAAACCTCACTATAACTGTTACATAACTTGATGACACGAGGATACAGTGAGGGGCTGATCTGTTTATAAGTAAACCTCACTATAACTGTTACATAACTTGATGACACGAGGAAACAGCGAGGGGCTGACCTATTTATAAGTAAACCCCACTATAACTGTTACATGACTTGATGACACGAGGATACAGTGAGGGGCTGACCTATTTATAAGTAAACCTCACTATAACTGTTACATAACTTGACACGAGGATACAGTGAGGGGCTGACCTATTTATAAGTAAGCCCCACTATAACTGTTACATAACTTGATGACACGAGGATACAGCGAGGGGCTGATCTGTTTATAAGTAAACCTCACTATAACTGTTACATAGCTTGATGACACGAGGAAACAGCGAGGGGCTGACCTATTTATAAGTAAACCTCACCATAACTGTTACATAACTTGATGACACAAGGATACAGTGAGGGGCTGATCTATTTATAAGTAAACCCCACTATAACTGTTACATAACTTGATGACACGAGGATACAGCGACGGGCTGATCTATTTATAAGTAAACCCCACTATAACTGTTACATAACTTGATGACACGAGGATACAGTGAGGGGCTGATCTATTTATAAGTAAACCCCACTATAACTGTTACATAACTTGATGACACGAGGATACAGTGAGGGGCTGATTTATTTATAAGTAAACCGCACTATAACTGTTACATAACTTGATGACACGAGGATACAGTGAGGGGCTGATCTATTTATAAGTAAACCTCACTATAACTGTTACATAACTTGATGACACGAGGATACAGTGAGGGGCTGATCTATTTATAAGTAAACCTCACTATAACTGTTACATAACTTGATGACACGAGGATACAGTGAGGGGCTGATCTATTTATAAATAAACCTCACTATAACTGTTACATAGCTTGATGACACGAGGATACAGCAAGGGGCTGATCTATTTATAAGTAAACCTCACCATAACTGTAACATAACTTGATGACACGAGGATACAGTGAGGGGCTGATCTATTTATAAGTAAACCCCACTATAACTTGATGACACGAGGATACAGTGAGGGGCTGACCTATTTATAAGTAAACCCCACTATAACTGTTACATAACTTGATGACACATGGATACAGTGAGGGGCTGATCTATTTATAAGTAAACCTCACTATAACTGTTACATAACTTGATGACACGATAGACATATCAGCTACATAACTAAGATTTATCAATTTGATACGCCCGACCTAAATAAAAAGTCTGTCGTATTATGGTATCACTAGCGCCGTCTGTCACAGATTCCCTTCCGCTGCAAAACTCCATGAGTTTTGATTGAATCTTTACAATTCTTTCACATCATATACCGTATGGGTAGAAGGGGTCATGAACCATTTAAGACATCTTTGGTTGTGCAATATGGCGTCTGTATTGGATTATGTAATATCTCTGTAGTGTATATCTTCGTTCACTACTCCTCCATAACTTCAAAGAAGAGTTTTGATCCGATGTTTACAAGCATATTCTTTTTGTGTAGATGGTGTGTTTTAGACCAGTTATGAATATCCCTTTACCTAATCTATATTAGATTATGCAATATTCTCTTTTAGTCCATATCTTAAAGTTTTGCCTGATCATGACAATTTTGAGAGTACAGTGTATATATATATATATGTAAGGGGTAGATGGTGTGTCAGGAAGAGTTCTGGTTACATAATACACCATCCATATACATATATGTTCATCGAATAGAGAAATGAAAATCTTTCATATGAACATATATTTTATTGCTGAAATTTAAACATATATTTTCTATAATGTAATCAGTCATAGTGGGGGACGTATGTTGGCTAAAACTCTTGTTCGTTTATGAAGCTAAATCTTGGATGATTATTAGAAGAAAATGTGTGTAAGGTCACATTAACATGACTGCTTCTTCCAATGGACCAATAATCAATATAATAGAATTTTCTTAAGACACAATTCATCTTGTTTCTATCCACCCAAATCTCGTTGCCATGGAAACCCTGTTTGATCAGATTTATAAGCAGTAAAGTACTAATTGACAGGTTATTTCTGTTTGATCAAAGATTTTATCTGATGTCAATCACTTGTAAAAGGATTGAAAAACTGTAGCGTTGTATCTGATGTCAATCACTTGTAAAAGGATTGATAAACTGTAGTGTTATATCTGATGTCAATCACTTGTAAAAGGATTGATAAACTGTAGTGTTATATCTGATGTCAATCACTTGTAAAAGGATTGATAAACTGTAGCGTTATATCTTATGTCAATCACTTGTAAAAGGATTGATAAACTGTAGCGTTATATCTGATTCAATAACTTGTAAAAGGATTGATAAACTGTAGCGTTATATCTGATGTCAATCACATGTAAAAGGATTGATAAACTGTAGTGTTATATCTGATGTCAATCACTTGTAAAAGGATTGATAAACTGTAGCGTTATATCTGATGTCAATCACATGTAAAAGGATTGATAAACTGTAGTGTTATATCTGATGTCAATCACTTGTAAACGGATTGATAAACTGTAGCGTTATATCTGATGTCAATCACATGTAAAAGGATTGATAAACTGTAGCGTTATATCTGATGTCAATCACATGTAAAAGGATTGATAAACTGTAGCGTTATATCTGATGTCAATCACTTGTAAAAGGATTGATAAACTGTAGTGTTATATCTGATGTCAATCACTTGTAAAAGGATTGATAAACTGTAGCGTTATATTATGAGCTCTGTGATAAAAGATTTGGTAAAAATCCAATATTGTAAATAATGATATTTTATTTTGATTATTTGTAACTGTACTTTGATAGTTTTCATAAATTACGGCTCGGCTGAGAGTTGAATCAGAAGATAAAGTTATGTAAGTGTGTAAGACAGATAGAGGCCATATTATAAAACACTGTAATGCTATTGGAAGAGGTTTATTGAAGAATAGGGATATTGGTTTTTACCTAACATATTGCTCACTTACATATCATAAATAAAATATTGCATCTCCCAATAACAAACCAGCATATCTAGATGCTTTTATCGTGTTTGCTCTCTTTGCTGTATAACAACATTTAGTCTCTGATCTAGCTGATTAGAAATGATGTAGCTGTGAATGCAGTAATCTGCACCTGACTTTCCAATATCCAAGTGGATTGCACTTCTCATACGCTACAGGCCATTGGATCTCTTTAACAGAACTTCTCTTTACTGATTTGTGGCTTGGCTTTGACAGACTGTCACCTAATAGGCACATCAGTCATGCTGTACAAGCCAGTCAGCTTGCAGCAAATGCCTGCCTCTGTCAACCTGAAAATTTAATGTCTCTCTGTTGGAATTCTGACATGTTCAGAAATTGTTTCAGAATTTCTTGTAAATTATGCACCTCAATCTCCATTTGTCTTTAAATAATTCACTCTGTTAAAAATCCCAGAACTACACTTAGAATTTTTTCCAAGTCATTACAAAATCCTTTTTTCTACGACTGTTTTATTTTTTGACGTACAACAAATTCTAATTAGTGGCATTTTAATCTCTTTAGAATTAATGCCAAGTTAAAATTGTCTGATACTAATAAATATTAATGTGATAGTGAACTTGGAGCTACGGAAGACGATATATTTCACCATAGTTTAATAATTTACAATGTAATTTATCCACTAATTGTGGAATGTTTACAACCATTCTTTTTTCCTTGATATCAAAGCTCATTGCTTAACATGTTCCCTTTGACTATCCTTTTGTTATATACCTATTTCCTTTTCAACACTGAAATATCCCCATAGAGAGACCAGATATGAAGTCCCTATGCCTGTTTACACTTCATTGCCTCTCCTCATTGCGGAACAACTCACTGAAATTCATCATAGCCTTTCTGGATGATGTCTGAAATTGAACTGAAAATGGATCATGCTTGAGCCAAACTTTAATCTAGCAGAAAAATGTAGTTTATTGAGCTATTGGCTTGGTTGGGATGGATAGCTCTAGGCTAACTTATGGTAAGATAATCATATTTCCTGTGATTTCCAGCTGCTAGGCCCCACTAGCTACATTAGTCTCGCCCAAATCATATTGCTTACCAGATATATTGTCACTCTGACTTTCAGGAAAGACAATTGTCATGTAGAAAATGTGATTATTTTTGTGTGTAGTTTTGGTGAGTTGGTGAAGAGAGACCTACTGTGCAGACAGTCTTGGTTTGGACAGTGTGACAGCTGGGTTGGAGATAATAACAGTAGCTGTCCTTACCAGACCTCTCTATCTCATGAAGTGTCCCAACTAAGAGATAGATGTAATGATAGGGTGTCCAATACTTAACTGCAAACCTCACTTTGCTGGCCACTTGACTCTCTCCACACACAATACCCACACAATAAGCCACTTGTTTTTTTAACTGGTTTACGGAAAAGTTATCGGCAAGTACACCGATGGTAAACCAAGTTACCTGAAACCACACCGCTGGTAAACCAAGTTACCTGGAACCACATCGCTGGTAAACCAAGTTACCTGGAACCATGCTGCTGGTAAACCCAGTTACCTGGAACCACGCCATTGGTAAACCAAGTTACCAGGAACCAACCACGCCATTGGTAAACCAAGTTACCTGGAACCACACCGCTGGTAAACCAAGTTACCTGGAACCACACCGCTGGTAAACCAAGTTACCTGGAACCACGCTGCTGGTAAACCAAGTTACCTGGAACCACGCCATTGGTAAACCAAGTTACCTGGAACCACACCATTGGTAAACCAAGTTACCTGGAACCAACCACACCATTGGTAAACCAAGTTACCTGGAACCAACCACGCCATTGGTAAACCAAGTTACCTGGAACCAACCACGTCATTGGTAAACCAAGTTACCTTGAACCAACCACGCCATTGGTAAACCAAGTTACCTGGAACCAACCACGCCATTGGTAAACCAATTTACTTGGAACCAACCACGCCATTGGTAAACCAAGTTACTTGGAACCACACCATTGGTAAACCAAGTTACCTGGAACCACACCATTGGCAAACCAAGTTACCTGGAACCAACCACGCCATTGGTAAACCAAGTTACCTGGAACCAACCACGTCATTGGTAAACCAAGTTACCTTGAACCAACCACGCCATTGGTAAACCAAGTTACCTGGAACCAACCACGCCATTGGTAAACCAAGTTACTTGGAACCAACCACGCCATTGGTAAACCAAGTTACCTGGAACCAACCACGCCATTGGTAAACCAAGTTACTTGGAACCAACCACGCCATTGGTAAACCAAGTTACCTGGAACCAACCACGCCATTGGTAAACCAAGTTACTTGGAACCAACCACGCCATTGGTAAACCAAGTTACCTGGAACCAACCACGCCATTGGTAAACCAAGTTACTTGGAACCAACCACACCATTGGTTAACCAAGTTACCTGGAACCACACCATTGGTAAACCAAGTTACCTGGAACCACACCATTAGTAAACCAAGTTACTTGGAACCACACCATTAGTAAACCAAGTTGCTTGGAACTACACCAATTTGTAAACCAATAGTAATATCTTGTGAATTGCACAATTAACAAGTGACTGTCTCACATTTTTGTGGACTGTTAAACCGATGTTAATGTACTCAGCCAGTGTGTAAGCTCCGTCTTAAAAGCTGAATTATTGACGAACGGTTGTTTATATTGCTTGTAATCACAAGGTTTTATAATAGCAATTGTTACATCAAGTTCCTTTTAGCAGTAACTTGTCAAGATGAATTATTGATAGGCTTTTTTGTTTTCAATCTCCAGTTAATTTATGTGAATCTTTTTGAAGGGATCTGACAATATTCTCAATGTTTTTAACATTACCGGTACACTTAAAAATAAAATGGCATACGGTCGTGTATTTAGTGGGTTACTCCACTTCGATTTCTAGTCCTATTCAGAGGAGTATCTGTCATTTTCAAGAAAGTATAATTCCAAAAATGATTGTCTGAAAATTTTATTCTTTTTTATACGCCCGACTTAAAAAAGCTGGTCATATTTGTATCACCAGCACCGTCCGTCTGTCTCGGATTCCCCTCCGCTCCATAGCTTAACGAATTTTAATTGGATCTTTACAATTTATTTCACAACATATACCTTATGTGATGGTTTGTCATGAACCATTTATGATATTTGGTTGCATAATATGGCTTCTACATTGGATTATGTAATATCTCTTTAGTCTATATCTTTGTTCAATACCGCTCCATATCTTGAAGAGTTTTGATCCAATCTTTACAATTCTCTCATAGCATATACCTTTTGTCTAGATCATGTGTTATTGGCCATTTTTGAATATCTGGTTGCATGTAATATTCTCTTTTAGTCCATATCTTCTTTAGTTTTGACCTGCTCCTGACAATTTTTAGAATATATCTAAAGAAGGGGTAGATGTTGTGTCGGGAACAATTTAGGATATCGCTGGTTACATAGTACGGCATCCATATATATTTATGAACACTAAAACATACGGGCACAGGAAAAATCTTCTTGTCTAAAATAACCAAAGAGATAATTTTTGTTTTAAAACATGGCATCCATTTACATTTATGTTCATCAAGTAGAGAAATGAAAATCTTTCATATGAACATAGGATTTCAATTGCTGAAATTGAAACAAATATGTTCTATAATGTAGATTAATCAGTCATAGTGGAGGACATATGTCGAGTTTACTAGAACTCTTGTTTAAAAAGGGTTCTTGCTTTATTTCTCAACTTTTCAGGATTTTTAACCTATTTGTTGTGTATCTGAAACTGTTAACTAGTTTGATTCTAATCAATTGTTATTAGCATTTGGGGTTTATTTATTGTTCTGGAAATATATTTCCCATTGATCCCAAGCAGCCAAAGGACTGTAAAAAGACATTATAGCTATTTCACCAAATTATTCCAAATTGGTCTGCAGATAGAATAGTGGTTGCACTCAGTATGGGCAAGTCTAGATAATTAGTATAATAATTTGTGTAATGAATGCAGTGACTGGCTGTGAATGATTCTCTGTACCCCCCTTGCCACATTGCCAAGGGTAACTGGCCACAAGGGATGTCATTAGGAAGGGTATGTGTTGATGAGGCACTCTACCTTCACCTAAAAGGAGATGGTTTTTGCAGGAAGACTTTCTCCCTGGAGCCTCTGGCAGCAGCTTCTGGTTGGATCTACATTTACTACCATCTAGGGAAGGAAACACACAACAAACTTCTGTGTCCTCTCCTCCTAACATTCATTTGATCTCCAACATATCTGAATCTCTCGGGATGCCTTCTTTATATCTTTGTTGAACTTCAGTTTGGCAAAATAAGAAATCAATTCTAACCCAGGAACTCAATGGAACAAAGGATAAATATTAATGTATTGAAGCTTTCCTTTTCTGCTCATGTTTTATGTATTTAATATATGGCTATGTCGCTCTTATTATACCCCCCTTAAGATCATCTTTCCTCAGAACTTTTAATTGATGTCCTCATACAAATTTCTGGTCATATGCACAAAATGTCAAGCACCAAAAGGCATGTGTCATATATTTTAAGTTTGACTGTTAGACATTTCAGTTTTCTGTATGTTTTTGTTTAAATGTAGGCTAGTCTATGTGTGACAAGAGGCACATTAACAGACTTCAGCTGCTTGCACGGACAGGTTTAGAGGTCACAGAAAAATAGTTATGTATAGATTTAAAAATAAGTGTAAGTGTAGTATTATCTGTCAAGTCTGAGCCCTAACTTTGACGTTATATACAACTTAGCATTGCACAACTAAATGTTTGACTCCTCTTTGTGTAATTAATAAAGGTTGTTGGTTTGTCATCTTCATATAACCGTTTAACTAGTTTGTTCACCGTCACTGGGAATACCTCTTTCAAAAGTTTAATTGGATTACGTAATAAAATACTCGACAGACATCAAGTGAGGCTTTCTTCTTGAAATATCGATTTTGTGAAAGTCCACTGTGCATGTGCTCGTAAATGTACCAGTCAGAGATGTGCTTTTGCTTTCACTGTCAAAATGCGGTCATAATCATTTTTACCACAACAGAACATTGTTAAGATTATATTTTAAGTTAAAAGCAAATGAATAAAAAGGGAATTTTGCCAGTATCGTATAAACTGTCTGGCACCAACATACACAAATTTCTTGTCCGACGATGTTTGTGTCCGAACGCTTATGTTCAGGCTTGTACCATCAGAATTATTTTACTATTTTTTTTAATGCGATTCTGTGATATAGAGATGTTGTCCGTTGCAATATATTATACATGTAGAGGAAAACTGAATGGGACATTACATTACCAGCAGTATTCAATTAGATACTGCCCTGTGTGAAATGGTACACTGTCGGGTAATTGTTTAATTAACTGGTACAAACTGGCTGATGATGCTGGTGACATTTACTGTTATTAGACTGAATATAGGTACTGCTTGGCAATCCAACTACAATGGTCCACAGTTTCAACTCTACCAGATAAACCCCCCAAAATTACATTATATCATGAGAAATGAGATGATGGCATTTTTGTGCTTAGATCTGAATCAATTGTGCCTAACTCAAAGCTAAGGTGCGTTCATTTCCCTGCAAGCTTTTAACACATTTCCCAATATCTGGCTTGGGCACTCATCTGATCGGTTTGTCTGCTTATGTGAATTCTGCTTGATGGATCTGGTGACAGTGGTTTGTGACACCTGAATGAGCTATATACATGTATCCTTTCTCAATTCTGAATGAGACACAGAGCTATTAGCCTTATACAAGTTACCACAGTCCTTTATTTCAACTAATACAATACTTATTGGTGGGGCTAATTACCTGGCAACAGTGGCTGTTGAATGACATAGTTTGTCAAGGGGAAATATTATATATTTCAGATTTTCAGTACATCCAAATAACTGGTTTGTGCAATATTATATATTTCAGTACATCCAAATAACTGGTTTGTGCAATATTATATATTTCAGTACATCCAAATAACTGGTTTGTGCAATATTATATATTTCAGTACATCCAGATGACTGGTTGTGTAATATTATTTATGGCAGTACATGTTGGATGACTGGTTTGTCTCTGTAGTATTATTTATGTCGTTTCATCCATTGTATATACATGTAGAATATACCTCTTCTCAAACACCTCTATTGATATAGAAATGGCCAATATTTGTCTTTCCTGCACTAAAAGCTATAACTAACAATCTAGATCAACAATAACTCATTTTCCAATCAGGTTTTTCTGTTTTCTAATGTAATGCAAATGTTAAAATGTGGACCAGCTTATGATATTCTCTGTTTCAATCAATTATATGGTATTTAACATTCTATCAGTTTGGGAGATCCTTTGACTTGATTCTTTGACTCCCTTCTCTATTTTCAAAATTACCCCACTTTAATAAAATGCCTAATTCATCAAGATGACTTCCGCCATAAACTTTACAAGGGCATTGAATTTTGTAACAGATTCTTAAACGAAAGTGTTTTTCTATTAAAGTGGCATGAGCTGCCAAAATGTTGATATTTTGATGCTACAACAGAATGTTGAAATTATTGGCTATTTTTATTAAGACGTATAATTCAGAAGCTTTTCAGTGCTTCTAGTCTCGAAAATGTATTATCAAGTATGGATTTGAACTAACTTTGGCATAGACTGAGGTGGGGGTGCCCTTGTTTCTTTTGCTCTTAAACTGCTGAAGCTGTCATGTAAGTGAAATAATCATTCAATCATTCTTGCTTCCTGGCAAAGCCTCTTTAAGGCTTAAGGATGTGGTTCAACTTAGTTTGCGGTTTTTCCTTCATGTTAAACAGGGGTATAGATTACATTCCCTATGACAGCACTCTTATTGGTATTTTATTGCAATATTTCAGCCCTGAATATCATTGACATCCTCTTGTGAATCAAAAATCCACCTCGTTTATGAAGTTTGGTAATTGACATAGCTACCTTGGGATTTTGCTATCATCTGAATTTCTCTTGAATGACAAATCTAAATTAACTTTATGAAATGGGAAAAAAAGATCACCGAACATGACTTTTTGTTGGTTACAAACATACGGGTTAACATTTAAAAGGAAATAAAATCCAGCCATATGTGTACATTAGCTAAAAAGAGCAACTTAACAGCTTTGATACAAATATGGATAGAAATATGCAGTTTATTCCTATGATTTTTGCTGATAGTTTTTTTAGGAATTTTTAAAATCCGCACTACAAGTATACACAATAAACTAAGTAGATCATCCATGTTGATTTCAGCAGCTAGCCTGTTGATGGATCTGGCCAATAAAAGTTTAAATATCAGTCACATGCTCTTCTTCAGCCCAAGCCTGTTGATGGAGCTGGCCAATAAAAGTTTAAATATCAGTCACATGCTCTTCTTCAGCCCAAGCTACTATTTATGGCCCACTTTGCATTACATGGTATATTATGGAACTTAGTTTTATACGCTTAGTAGTGAAATACTAAATATTATGAGCATATAAAAATTCAGATATTCAGATCTCCATTTTATAGCACAGTACATGTAGTTGTCGGCGTGAATTTTGTAAACATGCAAACGGCGGCAACTCTCTTATTTATAATACGCTGTGCCTTCAGATCAGTTTAGCTCTATATGAATGGTATCGAACTAAACTGTTTTACCAGCTATGTCGGGCAACTTTGATTACGTTGTGTGGTTTCTTTCCTTTAAAATTGATGTGCTGTGGTTTATGGATGTATTATTTTTGTTATTTGTAATTGATGTCCTATTTAAGTGAATTAGTTAATTATGTGTTACATCTATAGACTGTTAATAAAGTGTGTTAATATAATTACAAACTTGACATTTAACTACCATTTACATAGAATATGCAATTCAAGACATTCCTTAGTTGACCCTAGTAGCCAGCCATTTGTCACATTCAATTTCCTGAGTGAGCTGTAAAAGTCGACAGATGTAAAGAGAAGATCCCGGCTTTCTACAGTTGAGAATCCATTATTGTTATAAAGCCAGCTAAAAGTCTTAGATTAATGATACAGGACCATTGACAATAACCTTTGCCGCCTTACATGTACTTCTCAACTAGCATGCATAAGCTAACTTATCAAGATTGGCTCGCATTATCATTTTGCTTTTCCCAATTTGAATTTGACTGTATTATATTCCTTAAAAGCGTTAATAGCACTCTTAAAACATGTGAAAGTTTTGGTTTATACCTCTTAAAGCGGATGTATATTGGTATGCCGTGGTCCGTCCGTCTGTCGTACCGTCCCGGATTCGTGTCCGCTCCATAACTTAAAACCTATTGCCTGAATTTTTTTTCTTCTGATATATGTAGCTTATGGGTAGACGGTGTGTCGCATACCAAAATTAAATTGGAGTCAATATTTTTGCCGACCAAAACAGCCACCCAGCCTTTTTTAATAACTCTGGAGCTATTTGATGGATTTACATTTTTTCAGTTATAACTAGATTATGAGTAGATAGTGTATCCTGTACCAACATTAAACTGGGGTCTTGATATTTGTGCCAACCAGAACAGTCACCAGCCTTCTGGCATTGAGTAACTCCAGGCCATAGGATTTCACGGTAACGATCGGTTCCGATAGCCTGTTCTAAAACTAGGGAAGCGAAGTTCTGTTACCCATCATGAAAGCCAGCATGTGGTATAATGTATACGGAAACTAGCATTGGTACCGGTTGGTTCCCAGCATTTCAATGTACGCAACCGATTAAATGTTTCCGGCTCACACTGAAATTATATGGCCTGTAACTCAGTACTTATTGCATGGATTATAATTTTTTTTCAGTTATAACTAGCTTATGAGTAAATGGTGTGTCCTGTACCAAAATTAAATTGAGGCCTGGATATTTGTGGTGACCAAAGCAGTCACCTAGCCTTTTGGCCTTCAGTAACTCGGGAACTATTGCATGGATTTAAAAAAAAAAATTCAGTTATAACTAGTTTACAAATAGTCGATGTGTCCCGTGCTAAAAGTAAATTGGGGTCTCGCTATTTGTGTCAACCAAAAACAGTCACCCAGCCTTTTGGCATTCAGTAATTGAGGAAATGGCTGTTAATCTGTCTGTGGTTTCACAGTAGGGCTTAATTGTATCCAAACAACTTTTTGTGATAACAATGGTGACCAAAGTTGCAGAGCACCTTCTTTCTATTGTTTTATCCGTAATTCATTGAAATGGCTGTTCTATGCCTATATGTAGTGTAGGCACTTTTGCAAGTAGCTTTGGTACAGTTTTCAGATAGAAGTTTATAGGTAGGTGATATGTCAAATACCAAAATTCACCAAGCCCCAGTCTTTTTAAGATTCTACCAGCCGAAATTCTGTTTAAAGCATGTCTTTAATATTGAATATGAAAATTGTTTGCTACAATGAATTTACCCTTGCGGGCGGATTATGAGTTTCTTAAACTCTTGTTAAAGTTTTTGTTAATCTTTGACGATAGAATAATTTTGCAAATAAAAAAAAATCACTCCCTTCATTTGGTAAGAATTTGATCCAAAGTCTATATCTGCAGCACCAAAATAATTATAAGCTTGTGTACAAAAGACGTTGAGTAGGAATGCAAAAGCAGTTGTAATTGGTAGGTATTTGTCTATTCAGAATATCTGCCTTACAATCCACTGCCTGTGTGCTGGTCGGTTGTCTGGTCAGGGATTACTGTATGCTGGCCTGATGGATCAGAGTGTTAAGAGAAGGATGAGGGTAATGTGGCCACTCGCCTGCCTCGTCCAGTATTCATGAAAACATAATTGATATTGATTGGACAAGAGACTGGCTCCGTTTTCAATATTTTTCTCCTAAGGATTTGTGTCTCTTCTATCTTGGCATGGACCACAAAGACTATTCCTTACACTTCGATTTATTTCATTTTTCATATTTAACTGTTTTGTCTATCTATGCTCACATCCGTACCCCCCTAGCTGTACCCCCCTAGCTGTTGTCACATCCGTACCCACCCTACTCTGCCCCCCCCTTAGCTGTTGTCACATCCGTACCCACCCTACTCTGCCCCCCCTTAGCTGTGGTCACAACCTTACCCCCCTACTCTGCCCCCCCCCCCCTTAGCTGTTGTCACATCCGTACCCACCCTACTCTGCCCCCCCCTTAGCTGTTGTCACATCCGTACCCCCCCTACTCTACCCCCCCCCCTTAGCTGTTGTCACAACCTTACCCCCCCTACTCTGCCCCCCCCCCCCTTAGCTGTTGTCACATCCGTACCCACCCTACTCTCCCCCCCCCCCTTAGCTGTTGTCACATCCGTACCCACCCTACTCTGCCCCCCCCCCCCCCTTAGCTGTTGTCACATCCGTACCCACCCTACTCTGCCCCCCCCCCCCCTTAGCTGTGGTCACATCCGTACCCACCCTACTCTGCCCCCCCCCCCCCCCCTTAGCTGTTGTCACATCCGTACCCACCCTACTCTGCCCCCCCCCCCCTTAGCTGTTGTCACATCCGTACCCACCCTACTCTGCCCCCCCCTTAGCTGTTGTCACATCCGTACCCACCCTACTCTGCCCCCCCCCCCCCCCCCCTTAGCTGTTGTCACATCCGTACCCACCCTACTCTGCCCCCCCCCCCCCTTAGCTGTTGTCACATCCGTACCCACCCTACTCTGCCCCCCCCCCCCTTAGCTGTTGTCACATCCGTACCCACCCTACTCTGCCCCCCCCCCTTAGCTGTGGTCACAACCTTACCCCCCCTACTCTGTGCCCATGCTTTGCTTGCATCCTTACCCACCATACTCCTTTCTCACTCAACTTTTTTCTTCTACTGTTGGCTCAGTCTTAACATTCTCGCACCATCGATCTGTGAACATAATAGTTTATCTTTTTTATTTATTTTATCAATGAATACTCTGAGTGTGTGAGGTAGAATGTACATCACTTTACAGCCCTTTGATCCTGCAAAATGACTTTTGTTCCATGCTCATGGTGTTTCTTTTCTAACTTCCTCCAGAGTAGAAACACAGGCATAGTTAGATGGAATAAGTTGGTGAGACGTTAGCAATGAAGCGTGCCCAAACCTTGGTAACCAGTTCCCATCATTGATTGTATCTGTTGTAACTAGCTGTTGGCGAAACTGCCATGTGCATACATGCATTGTTGTTTGCCAGACATGGCCATTACTCTGACGCCTTGGTTATGATTATGTTTCTCTTGTTCTGTGTCACTTGAAACTGGTCCACCAGGAAACGTTGGTAATCAGGAAACCTTTCGGGAAGCATGTTAACGGTCATGTAGCATGCCACCTCACTCCCCATACTTCTCTTCATATATTGAATGCAACAGTTCTATATGGTAAATCAATGAGGTAATATAACCTACACTCAACTTTCCTACACTCTCTACAACAAAGACATTTCTCTTTTACACGTAACCACAAGCCAGATAATAACAGCTAACATTAACTCTCCATTCACACGGCCATCAATTAGACTTTTTATCTTTGTTCTAATGTTTTCCACTGGGAATTGGATTACCTGCATAAATAGGTGTTATAAAGGAGGTTACCTGTGAAATGTTAATTAGTCTGACAATTCCTGTCAACATAACTCATGTCAAGTGGGGAATGAAACCTGTATTATTACTACACTCAACAGCCAATGTCTACAGTTACCTATAAATTATCTACCATTATCCCATTCATTACCACATACAGAATAACCACTACAAATTAAAATGTCAAGCAACGGATACTTGAGTAAATAAAGTAAAAATCAAATTGTTAATGCATGTATGCTGCAAAAGGACTCTGCTTTCACTATGGCATGGCACCCATGGAAATGTTAATTGCCATAGTCAATTTTTTAGCCATCAGTTTAAAATCTTAGGTTTGCTTTTAATCAGCTAATTCATGTCTTACTCTCAGTTGACTCTGTACTGGGATTTATTTTAGAAGTTTATTCAAGATAAGATTATGGTCTTCCTGGGGGGATTTTTCTCAACACATTTTCGCCAGCGTAACTTTGGGCCTGGTCATAACATAATGTTGAAGGTATATGCTGCCATGACAGGTCTTGCATTGGACTTACCCTGGGCAGAAATGTTTTGAGAAACAGCCCTAAGTTTCATAACAGGTCGTCTGAAACTCTTCTTGTGGTCTGCTGGTAAGATCTAAGAATTTTCCGCTCATTTTGGTTCAGTTTCTGCAAACATTCAAGATTTTGCTTTTTGTTGCCAATTCTGGTTTCCAGGAGTGGGTTTCTTTGGGGCAAAGAGCTTGGTTTCCCCTTCACTAAACCTAACAAGATGCCATTTGTTTTTGTGAAATAATGTTGAGTGCGACGTTCAAACTTATGCAGGGATAAAAACTAATGAAATGGAATTTTTTTTATGTTATGCTTAGTCATTCGCAAGTACGAAACGATTGTTCACTTGAAATTTTAAGGCCTTATTGTATCCCAAAACGACTTCTTTCATGACTTTTCACCAACAACAATAGGGAGGGCAATGTACCTCTGAGATTTTGTGATATCCGGAAGAATGCTTTAGTGATGTAACGAATTCCATTTGATGTATTTTGTTCCACAATTTCGAAAACAATTCTCCACATACTGAATGCCAGCACAGGTGACTGGAAATTAGTGGAAAATGCGTACAAGACCTGCACTCCCTGTAGTTGTTTGTGGTCAGCCTTGGTGTTATTTTAAGCTTATCCCCAGGGTATTCATACTATATTACCAATTCCCCTGTAATATGTGATAGCAACAAAATCCTCTTGATAGCTGTATTGTACTGTTTGTTGATGTATCATGTTGGTCAATCAATTGATAATGATGTCAGTTTTGTTGGCAATCATTTATGTATGAGAGTCAAAATGTTTGTTTTACCGACGACAATTATGTTGTAATTGTGTGACCTTTTGAGATTCTTGTGGAGAGATTTTTAAAAATTGAACTGATTTTCATAGTTAAATGAGAAGAGAATGTTAAAAGCTGTAAAAGTAAAGGTGTTGAAGATCTTTCATCAGTAGTATCAGCCAGTTCTCAACCCTTTAGAGAAACGATCAATTATTAATCTGCCTATACTGTGTTAAGGGAAGACTATCAATTATTCAGGGGTATTTGCCACGGCATATCAGCAGCATGGGAATGTTGGGGTAATCCTACTTCCGGCCTCCAGCCCGTGTGTGGCTGCTTTAACGCACAACCAAAGTCAGCCAATGCATAAGTCATGTGCTCACTTTCCCCTCAGGCCTTCTCACAGACATCTCCCAATCGACCAGTCAAGCTACATTAAATATTCAATCACCGTTCTTTTGCTACAAAAGATGAAAATGTTTTAAGTCGCCGTTTTGGATGATGTTGAGATTAAATCTTTATCATATAAATCTCTCCTTAGCAAACATTCAATTTACTGTAAAATCACTCTGTAAAACCTCTGTTAAACAACTGCCTCTATTCAGACTCATTAAAAACTAAATATCATTCCCACTATTTTATTACTTCAAATTGATGGTTTTGTGTTGTACAAATACAACCCATATTAATCCCACGAAAGCCTTTAAAATGGGAGGTAAGTCAATTGTACAGCAATTATCCTCTATGATTTGGGTTTCACATCTTCACGTATTTAGAATTAATTCAATATCTTTGGAAAACATCATTAAAAAAGGTATTCTGCTTTTATTGGAATTTAAAAGTTAGATTTTCTTGGCATTATTGATTGTGGAAAGTGTTTGATGTTCTGACTGCACAGTGTCAGTGAAGAGAGACTGTGACAGTGAGTTTTAAAGGTGGGTTAAGTCTGTCATTGTAGTAAGACCGGGTCAATAAGGCTGAGTGCCGACATCTTTTCAACTCCCCTTGTCTTCATTGATTCTCACTCTGTAACCATCACCAACACATGTCAATATTCAACTCCGCCAACAGGCCCCTAATTGTGCCATTCGATTTTTCAGTTAAACCGTACACAAGACATGTGTGTATTATCGTGAAACAGGTGTCATCCAGTAATACTGATATAGAGAAGATTCTCCATTGCCCTCCTTACTCCCTTAATTGCCCTCACTCTTTATAACCATGCACTTAAGCCTGCCTGTAACAAATGAAAGTATCAATAAAAAACTAAAATATTCTTAAATTATGTGCCGTAAAGCTGGATATAGTAACGATTTAACAAGGATAATCAGTTTAATGCACTGGCTTTTTATGCGTTAGCTGCTATTAATTTAAGTTACACTAAATCATATTTTTTTAGAAATTAATTTTCATAACTGACTACATAAAAACCAGGAAGTGGCTATAAGCTATAAAGTCTGACTTGTTCACTTTCAAGTACCATTACTAATGCGTCCTATTGGGTCTTTTTTTTTTCAATTTGCGACTTGTCCACCCAATTAAAACTACGGTTTGGATTTTTTTTATTCATCTTGCTCAATTTTTTTTTTCAATTTACGACTCGTCCACCCAGTTGAAACTACTGTTTGTTTCAGTTTTTTAGATCCATCTTGCTCAAATTTAGACACGAACATAACCATCGGTAGTGCTTTTCGTAAGGTAAAACCATAATTGGCAGAACCAAACACTGGTTATATCCAGAAGACTGGAAGCGATATTATTTCCGATCTGTTGTCATGCTTATTTCATTATCAACAAGAAGGGGTCAATGAGCATGAGACTAGCTGTGTTCTTTAGAAGGTTTTGAAGGCTTTGTCAAAAATTTGATCTGTATAGTACGAATTATCCGACGGATGAAATATTTAATGTATGTGAATTAACTGCATCTGAGGTGTTGTCAGATATGGATCGAGTTGTATCTTCATTTTCAGAGGGAGATATTATTATTTAAATTCATAAACCGTAAATGTGTATAATGATGAATCACCGTCGTGGTTGTTATCACTAAATGTCTGTTTTAGGAGGAACATCGTTTAATTTACCAGGAAATAAGATGGGGATTTAAATCTCGTTTCACCATTGCTAGTTTGATCTTTTAGTAGAAAACATTAACTACGTCTTGCTAATGATAATCATTTATTATGTGTGAACTAAATGATATACATTTCATGTGAATATTGTTTTCCCTCCACAGCGCATGAAGGTAAACTGGGCGTCCTCTCCAAGTAGTCAACCTAAACAAGACACAAGTAGTAAGTTATTCCTTTTCTTCTAACCATCTATTTCACCCTATGTAAACGGAATTTCAAGATTTGTTTTTCTATGTATTGTTGGTGTCCTTTTGTTGAGCAATTTTATGTATGGCAATTGTTTAATATCTCTTTCATTCTGGTTTTGGAGACAAATGAATTTACCTGAAAACCTTGTATTCAAAACCATATGTATCAAGAGCATATTTCATGTCTTGTACATTTAGGCATCCTGATTACTACGTTTAACAAAGTGAAAGGGGACAAAGTTTTGTTCAATGTCCGTCATTCTGGTTTTGGAATGTCTTCATATATAAAGCTTAATTCTAATATATCATGATCAGTGCTCTTAATACTCTTGTGGAAAACCGATGAAGAGCCAGGAAAACTTTTAGTCCCCTCTCGCTTTGCTGTACATGGTAATCAGGTTTCATGTGTGAGAAATCTGCCAGGTACACCTACTCGCCATATGTCAGCATTTCATCTCCTACTAAACCGGGCAATGGCGTCACAAAATTGAAATCTTCATGATGATGATTCAAAGAGCAAAGCGGTTTCTTTCGTGTTGGAGTTCATGCATTTTCTACTTTCGAACTTACCTTCGCATAAATCTGACTTGACTTCCCTGATTATAAACACACACACACAGAGAAAATCTTCTTGCCTAAAATAACCATGGAGACAAGTTTCTAATTGTGTTAAAAGGTGGTGATCATTGAGATCTTTATGTTGACAGTCATACATTGTTGTAATAAAACCCATAATATTTCATCAGGTTGAAGACCGACAAGAGTTTGGCTTTGGCCAGGAGTTTAGCTTTATTATATTTATGGACACTAAAACACACGGGCACAGGGAAAATCTTGTCTAAAATATGTGTATCTCATCTCATGGTAATGGTTGCTTGATCACTGCTGTAGAGATGAGCTAGCTTTTCCGTGATATTTTTCATACAAAACGTCACCCTGCAAGCTATCGATGGGGCCTTATTTCCAACTATCAACTTTACTGTTATACATAACCCTGCGGTCGCAGTCAACTATCACGCCTTACTTTGATCGGAATTCTAGGAAAAAATAATTTTTTTCCGAAATTTTTGAAAGACACTCCTTTTCCAGACTTTCTTTAGTACTTTAAGATGATCTTTGTTTCATACTTTTCATAATGATATTTTGCCATGATGTTTGTTTAAGGATACATTGAAAGGTAAAAACTTGTGTATTTTAAATTATTGTAAAGAAAAATCATTTATATTCTTGTTAAACTATTTGGCTCTTATTAAAGATATTTAGTCTGACTTAGCATTGGAACATGATCTCACATAACAGTCTGATTGTATCGTGTTTGGCTGTGTAATTGGAAGTGGAATGACACAGAAGATGCACTTTAAGTGGCCTAACAAATAACTACAATTCAGTTAGATGAGTGGAGCCCATTCCATACTGACCAGACCGTCTCAACAAACCTATCCAAGAAATGCAATTTGTAGTGTAGAGGAGTGCAGAATTACTGATGCACATCGAAGTGGAGAGAAAAACCATTTGGCAGAGTGAAACAAATGAGGATGGTAGATGATGATGAATTGAATTGTTCCTCCATTTTTTCATCTGTTTTTCTGAAGGGAGAAAGGCCGAGTTTGCTCATAGATCAATTCTATCCTACTGTAATTCACAAAGCTTTTGCAGAAATACGCCCTCTAAATAGCTTCATTCAGAAGCTCAAAACTAAGAAACGGATGTTTAAGGGTTTAATACCGCCGTAGCGGTGTTTGTTGCGTAACCCGATACCGCTGAACGTTGGTTCGTACCGAGTCAAACCACGAGAATGCGCAGCATTCGAGGGGTTTGACGAGGTGCGAACCAACGTCCAGCGGTATCGGGTTGCGCAATAAACACCAAGACGAAGGTATTAAAGTCGATTCTACCCCGATAATTGAGAAAAATGAGGAAAAAGTGACGGACAGATTGGGAACTTTTAACCAATCAACGATAAGCTTTGGTCACGTGCAACGGTGATGCACTACAGACTCGATGTCGTTTGAAAAGTCATCTCTACTTAACATGTATATTTGCACACGGCACGCACATGCAGGAGGGGTAGAATAGAGGACATGGGAACATACTACTTGATATGAGTTTTGTACATTACTGGTAGCATCTGCTTACTGCATCCACTTCTCTCATTCAGCTTGATTGTTTAATTAAGAGTCACATTAATAGCACTCAGGTGGCCGGAGTGATAAGATATTTAATGATGTTTTCAACACGATGAAATCCGACTTCTCATAGAAATTATTATCTGCCTTCTTTAGAAAGAACTGTCTTTAAGTCCTGATGGAAAACAATAGCTTTCTTTTTTTACGCTACTATGTTTTTGGAATATTATGGAGATCAAGTTATTTCCCATTTTAGGGGAAAAAGTATTGTGGCTATCAAATCATTGGATGTGCCAATTAAATTCCATTTCTTTCCTTTCCACCAAACACTCATGTTAAGTTGGACAACTAAGGCTATAGTAAATATTAATGTCCATGAGCCAATGTGAGTGGTAAAAAAACCCGGCTCTTTGCTCGCAGGAAATCCCTGAATTTCGGCAATTGTCTGGCAACTCTATGTACTATTAAAACCTTTTTGAACGGATTTTTCACCCAATCGTATGTAGGAAAAGGGGCCAGGAACTCTCCGAAGGTCAGGGTTTCCTCTTGGCAAAGAGCCTGGTTTCTTCCCCTACAGAAGCCCTGCCAACACGGCCAGTAAAATAATCTTGATATTTTTCAAAATATCGAAATGTTGCTGAACAATCAATGAAGAAGTGTTTATCCATAAACAAGCCTTCCTTTCGTATACAAAAGTATTAGTGGAATGTTCCTCTTGTTTAAAAAACTAGTACCATTGATAGTTGTTATGGCAGATTTTTGGCTTAAAAGTTTTCTATGATTTTGTTGCACCTGTGTGGATAAATGTGCGTTCTGGAAATATTATTTATTGTATTAAGGGTATTGTATTGTTATGGAAGCAATATGTTACCAAAGGTTAACTGTATTTTACTGCAGCTTCTCTTGTCCTGCCTTCAATTGTTTAACAACAGCTGGACCTACATAGCCTCCAGCCCATTCTCTAACATATTTATACACTGTAAAAATGACAGTGCATTTTACTCCATATTTCCCAATTATTATATCCTGTAATAATATGGCTTTCATTTTGACAGAGTTGAACCGCCATGGAAGGAGAATTATTGGCATATTGATCAGCCATAATCACTTCCTTGATTGCAGAGTGTAATCCCAGGCTGGATGGCATTATTGAAAATAGATAATTGTGAATAGTTTTATGAATAATCTTGTCTGGGTAGTGAAGTGTGACTCGAGCCATTATCAGCCAGGTAGATGGTATTACCTTGTACAGGTGTTTGTTACCAGATAATATAATACTCAGAACAATAGATTGTTGGTTGATCAAATCAAGCTTTTCTTTCTTTTTCAAGGATTTTATTTTCTGTTTAGTGTGATGGCTATATGAACATGTTAACATTGAATATGTGAAAAGTATGCTTAACTATGACACATAGCAATTGTTTGATGAAGTCTTTTTTGGAAATAGGCATATAAAGACATCTAGGAAATATGCATACGTTATCAAAAGTATCACAAGTTGATTTTTTAACACTTACATTATTTTGCGAGTCTAATAATATGATTAAAGTGTAACGTCTTCAGACTACGCGTTGTTACTATTAGTCAGAAATCTCCAGGCGGTAAGTTATCGGCCATGTAGGCGCTTGACTAACTGTCACCTCAGGTGTCAACAGCACACTGGGTGGTTAATCACCCTGATCTATGATGTCTACAGCCGGTCGGATTGGGCAGTGGTCGGATTGGGCAGTGGTCGGTTTCGGAAGTCATTTACCGTAATATCCCTTTTTCTGAATGATGGAGGCAATGAGCTTAATGAATTTGTGCAATCTGCTTCACTCCTATCACTACTGTGTTATTGAGAATCACCAGTTTACATCTCTTTACAAACAGTCATGTAAAATCCAACAGTTGACCTTTCTACATTTAAACTATAGTGTTGTACATGTGACATCCAAACATTAAACAGTCTTGTCTTTTTTAACTTGGATTTAACGTCATCGGAATTAAGTAATCTTTAGTATGGGATAGAACACTAATCACTCAAATAAAAACATTTAGCCTAGAAATTTAATTTAATGATATTTTGCATTCCCAGTTATAATTATAGCTTATCGTTACCAGTATATCTTATCTACTTTCAATGACGAAAAATCACTTTCTATCTGCTCAAAACGTTTGAAAAGTCATATCTTTTTAGCGACACAGCTTTGTGATGTTATGACAATTAAAACGTACGACAAAGTTTTGCATAGATTTGTAATGACATTATTTAGAGGTAATTTTAGCCCAAAAGAACCAGAAGGAAGGATACAATACCAATGTTACATGTCTCCTTGTGAGAAGCTTGCAAGAAGAATCTGAGACAGTCATGTTTCATCAACTGCCTCAGTGGTAGGTGTATCTTTGACATGTTTATGTAATGTCCAAAGCAATCGAAATTGTTTGCAGGAGAGATTGATAAAATAGGATTGTTTTCAAGATTTTGGAAATTATATAAATGTGTAAGCACCCGTTGAAATGTGAATTTTTTCAGTTCACTTTAAAACAGTTTCTTTTCTTTGTTCAATGGTTTTTGGTTGCAGCCACTGATATTGATGTACATACAAATAGAATTCTATCACCGCAATGCGCCGTTCAACATTGTTCCACACGTCAAAAGTATCCATTCTAGTGTAGAGGAATGTTATATCCGCTGAGGTTGTCCCTGATAATCATCCTACTCCATAACAAAATCAGTCCAAGCTGGCCGTTGATCGTCAGTTAAACTTAAATATACACTTTCTCCAACCCAGCAAGACATCTCACTGACACCGAATTATGTTCGCTTCGGAGGCTTTGACATCAGCACGGTTACTAATAACCATCTCATCTTTAAAAACACTTTGAATTCTCTCAATCCATGTCATTGTCTCTTCTCTGTTGGATGCCAAAAAGCAGGGTGTTGCTCGAGCCTATGCAGCTGATTGTGAAAACGAAGGCGTGGCTACAAACAGAACACTCTATGAAATTTTCTCTGGTACGAAACGTATCAGTCACAAAGTTATGTTAAAATATTTATTCAAAATGATTTCTTAAATGGTTTACCTTGTGCCATAAAACAATCAAAAAAAGATATTTTAGGCAAAAGTTGTTTTAATCCTTCACTTGCGCTTGATGTCACTTTATGGAATACTTGAGCATGATAACCCCTATAGTGACACGCTTGATTTACACACGTATACTTTCAGCACAACTAGAAACTTAGAAAGATTTACCCTGTGCCCGTGTGTTTTAGTGTTCACAAATGTATCCTGTCACTGCAGATATTTTTGTGTCTCCGCTATGTTTTTTTCTTCACCTAACCCATTGACACCATTAAGCAATTGGACTATTTGCAGGCTGATCTAAATCTCTTCTTATCAGTATTGGCCTCTAGGAATTTATGGTTATCATGAGTTTGTCTATTTGCAAGCTGATCTGAGACTCTTTTGTTGTTATTGGCACTTAAACTAATCACTAGACTCCCTTTGAAGTGTCACCATTAGCAGGTTACATGGAGGGGGGGGGGGGGGGGGGGGGGGTCATGCCTTCGTGACATGTCAGACTGGTTTTCACACTGGGTCACATTTTCTAGTCTGTCCTAGGTGTAGGTGTCTTTAGGGAAACTTAGTGAGTGATTAATTTAGGCCAGAAACCTGCCAGGAATTACCATTGGACATTTTCTGCTGGCTATATCCTGGATGTGGTTATAGCAGGTGTGTCTCTACATGAAACTTTTCTCATGACTATCCATTTTTTTACCACTGTGGCATTATTAGGTAGCTATGGAACCCTACCCAACATATTATATTTATTCCTTCAGGTTATTTGGTTAAATTCTCCCAATCAACTAGTAGGAATCAATACTTCTATTCACAAGGTTTCCAATTCTATTGTGTGATGGTTTCTAGGTATGACCTTAAAGCCAGGGGTTATCAACGATCATAGAGCCGGCTTGCCCCCTCTACTAAACCTTAATGGTACCATATAAATGAAATTATCCTGGGTGAGGTGTAAAACGTCAATGACTAAGTAGGTCAGGAATTTACATCCCACTTATCCTGCGTGAGGTGTAAAACGTCAATGACTAAGTAGGTTATGAATTTACATCCCACTTATCCTGCGTGAGGTGTTAAACGTCAATGACTAAGTAGGTCAGGAATTTACATTCCACTTATCCTGCGTGAGGTGTAAAACGTCAATGACTAAGTAGGTCAGGAATTTACATCCCACTTATCCTGGGTGAGGTGTAAAACAATCACTAAGTAGGTCATGAATTTACATCCCACTTATCCTGGATAAGGTGTAAAACAATCACTAAGTAGGTCATGAATTTACATTTCACTTATCCTGGAAGAGGTGTAAAACAATCACTAAGTAGGTCATGAATTTACACCCCACTTATCCTCTTTATTAATGGTTTACCCTCAGGCTTGATGGCATTGTGACGTAGCTCATTGGCTGGTACTTTTGTCGCCACATGACCTTAACTTTGAATGCGATGTTAAACCCCAATCTATTCGGTAATGGTTCCTTGTTACGAGGAGGTTTGGTGTTGCAGAGAGAGTTCTTCTAATAAGTGTATTTTAGTAGAGATTTCTATTCAGACCACTAGTTATCATGGCCTTGATGGATTTACACAGATAATTTTACTGATTTATCTGCCCAGAGGAAATTCCCCCACATAAGACAATCGAGTTCTCCCGTTAAATTATACACAATCTATTGTTTCTTACTTTATGAAATATTATTAATGTTAAATGCTATTTGTTTATATCTTGCAGAACATTTCCATATATTTGTTGGTGACCTAAGTCCTGATGTAGAACAGCATCAACTTAAGGAAGTTTTTGGTGTATTCGGGGAAATTTCGTAAGTTTTCGTTTTCTATTATATGACTTGTGCCCTAATGCAGTCTTAGTGTTATATGTGTGTATGTTTCCTTGAGGTTATAGAGACTAATGGTGGTAAGTATTCCCCTGGTAAGATATGAAAGAGATTGCTGTGGACATCTTAGGCGATTCCAACATGAGCTTGTCCTGTTTTCCACAGCCCAGTCAAACCAGTCTGCCTTCTGGGACTGTAGAGAGAGGGCAGACCCTTCTATTGTTTGCCTATGTTACCACTTCCCAGAACTAATCAATTTCCATACAACTAATGGCATAATTTTTGATATTGTGCTGAGGCAGAAATACCAATGGGAATGAAAATTTTATGAGGCAGGAATGCATTTTGCATGTTTAACAATGCCCCTTGTGATCATGTCGGCAAACTGCCAACAGCTCAACCAATATTATTCCTCTAGTCAAAACCATAGCAACAAGAAATTCAGCTAACATTGTTTAGTAAGGATAATTTGCTTGTCCCTCTAATATTAAAGGACGAGCTATAGATATAGCATAATGTTTACACACATGGTCCAGGCCATATTCACACTTACCAATAAGTTATTCTCTTTGGCTGCAGTCCCCTGTAATGTTGGGAAATATATAACACGCTTTCACATTCAAATAAAAATGGATAGCGTTAGGAATGTTGCGATTTTCTACATGATTTCCCCAAAGACATTTCTCAAGCACAATTTTTTGGACTGTGTAGAAAGTGAAGTGTAAAGCTAGAATCTGTGTTGACACAAATCAGATAAATAAACTACAGATAGAAGAAGAATAAAAAAGAATTACTGAAGATTTAAATGGTGTGAGGAAGAAATTTTTGTCTCCAGAATTTGACTTGTGAGAGCTCATTGCTGAAGAATTTGTCTTGTGTATTATCAGTTCAGACAATTTCTAGGCATTAACACCATGTCTGGATATCAGAAACCCAACGCCTTATCAAATAGCCTCAATAAGTATGTATTATATGGTTATCTCTTCAGTTCAGAAAACATCAGTATTTTGAATCCTAGGTGAATGTGGATGACAAATCCTAATGTTTAAAGGCTTGAAACCCTGCACCATGAATATGTCCTTTTGTAACTGGTAACAATCCCAATAAAATATCATTAGATCAGTGCTACTGGAAATGTTAAATATACAACCAGGCCTGCAAATCCATTGATTAGTTTTACCTAATACACAAGTAGTGATAACCCCCATAATAACAGTTTCATGATGACTCAATATTACGACATTTACAGGATAACAAACCTTTGTTATCTGGACACTTATTAGAGACACCACAGATTAGACGACAAACAAAAACAAACTTCTTTCCAAAACCATTGATTAAAAAAGTGGTGGTTAAATCAGGCCTTCAATTTTGGAAAATTTAGGGTAGTCATTTTTAGGTCACTTTGTTATTAAATTTACCCCTCCTCTAATCAAATAACACAAAGTCAAATTTTGTGTTAATAGACAAGTCCATACAGTACTTGTTATTAGGCAATGGAGACACAGACTTGAGACCTGATAGATTAGAATATTTATTTAGCGTTGATTTTCACCATGAAAAACGTCCGCTCTTTAGGAGCTATTATCATCAACACTTTTTTCGAAAACCAAAGACCAAAGACAAAACAATTATTAGGCATGTGTAAATTTGTTTTTTGTTGTTGTGTACATGAATTAAAACTGTAGATAGAGCTGAGATATTAAATGTACAATTATAAAAAAAGATCTGTTTTTCTGGTATTTAAGATATTATTCTATTTAAAATATAATATAATAAAAAAGTAAATAAATTATTTTTTCAGAATGTATATGTGAGGTTTAATAACAATTAATATTAATTTAGATTTTTTAAATTGAGGCAAACCATACCATAGCCTGGCTCCCTGGTACCTTAATGACTGTATACCATAATCGATCATTTTCTCAGTTGAAAAAAGTGGCATGAGCTGCCAAATATATTAAATTTTGTTGAAACCGAATTTGCTCACTGTTCGTTATTTTTATCAAAAAGTACAAAATTAAACCTTTCAGATGATTCTAATCTCAAAGATGTATGTTTGGGAAGATATTTAAGCAACAAAACCCCACAAAAAGATTTCCCACATCCGTGCTATTTGAATTCATACAGGTTACTGGGTTTACTAAGACCACAAGATTTCTCGGCTAGTACCCCCAATGATATCACTAGGCAATTCAGTCATCTTTCAGTTTTCATGTTCTGGTTCTTCAACCTTTGATTTACTTGAAATTAAACTCAATCTCAAACTTCAAAACAAGATGTTCTTTGAGAAATAAATCTTTGGAATTGTTTTCTGAAATCTTATGTTGCTAAACGCTATAACATTTATGAATTTGATCGCATTTGAATAGACATAGACTTGCCAAATAAAATGCAGTTATAAAGGTAGACTAACTCAGTCTTACTTTCATTAACTTTACACAGATTTCTGGCCGAGGCAAGACCACACCCAAGCTTTAAAGGCCAATACCACAGGCTATGTATGCCTTTTCCTATTTCCTCTTCATTTTTACTTTAATCTGTTTTCCTTATAGTAAAGATATGTCACCTTAGCTTCCACAGCTACCATTGGCTTATAATACTTGGGAGTTACGGTTTAATATCCAGCCAAACACAAACAAAGCCCACATATCACCCATCTGACATCATTATAGACTGGGCTTTTTTACTCACTAATTAGGTTTTTCTGACAACCCTTGAAGCTTATTGAGTGTTAGTAGGGCCTTAATACTACATGGCTACATACTACATTTATAACCGTGTTAGTAGGGCCTTACATGGCTTCACTTGTTGCCTTTATAACAGTGTTAGTAGGGCCTTACATGGCTTCACTTGTGACCTTTATAACAGTGTTAGTAGGGCCTTACATGGCTTCACTTGTGGCCTTTATAACCGTGTTAGTAGGGCCTTACATGGCTTCACTTGCTGCCTTTATAACAGTGTTAGTAGGGCCTTACATGGCTTCACTTGTTGCCTTTATAACAGTGTTAGTAGGGCCTTACATGGCTTCACTTGTGACCTTTATAACAGTGTTAGTAGGGCCTTACATGGCTTCACTTGTGGCCTTTATAACAGTGTTAGTAGGGCCTTACATGGCTTCACTTGTGACCTTTATAACAGTGTTAGTAGGGCCTTACATGGCTTCACTTGTGGCCTTTATAACAGTGTTAGTAGGGCCTTACATGGCTTCACTTGTGGCCTTTATAACAGTGTTAGTAGGGCCTTACATGGCTTCACTTGTGACCTTTATAACAGTGTTAGTAGGGCCTTACATGGCTTCACTTGTGACCTTTATAACAGTGTTAGTAGGGCCTTACATGGCTTCACTTGTGACCTTTATAACAGTGTTAGTAGGGCCTTACATGGCTTCACTTGTTGCCTTTATAACAGTGTTAGTAGGGCCTTACATGGCTTCACTTGTGACCTTTATAACCGTGTTAGTAGGGCCTTACATGGCTTCACTTGTGACCTTTATAACAGTGTTAGTAGGGCATTACATGGTTTCACTTGTGGCCTTTATAACAGTGTTAGTAGGTCCTTACATGGCTTCACTTGTTGCCTTTATAACAGTGTTAGTAGGGCCTTACATGGCTTCACTTGTGGCCTTTATAACAGTGTTAGTAGGGCCTTACATGGCTTCACTTGTGGCCTTTATAACAGTGTTAGTAGGGCCTTACATGGCTTCACTTGTGGCCTTTATAAGACTAGCCAGCTTTAAACCAACGATGATCATCTTTCAACAAATTGCCTTCGTTTTTCCTGTGATCTCATCAACCAAAGGGATATTAAAGCATTATGACTGGCTGTACATGAACTTGTTTAATCATTAACCCTGAACTTATGTTTTGGATTGCGACTCATTTATTTAAGCTGCATTTCCTGAAATATCTGTTGAGGAAATGATTTCTATCATTCCTCCTACTCAATTGTCACTTAAAGACATATTATGATTGAAACAGGTTGATTTCCTCTCAACACTTTAGATTTCAAGTTAACCTCATTGCTTTTATTGCTACTAATGTGAAATCCTGGGCTCTTCTCAATTCAATTGTTCCAAGTCTCCGGTCCCTAAGGACAGGCTAAAAAGGAGACTAGTTCTTGATGAATCATTCAGTTACAGGCTTTTTCAAGAACTAAGGTGAATGAGTTTTTTGCTTTTTCACGAGGAGACTTTGGTCTGAAACTGTTCAGCTGGCCGATTAGAGTGTTTGGTTAGGCTTGGTTATGAGGGAAGATTCCATTGGGGGCAACAATTACCTGTTACACACTCACCTTCAGCCAAACGCTAACACAATTTACTACCATACAACACACCTTACCTCACTACATCATCACCAGGGAAAAAGATGAAAGTTTCAATGACATTTCTCCTGATTCCATTGAGGTTTGAATCTGTTTGTCAATTTTTACACCTTTTTTAAAACTTTACCACTTTGTGATTTCAGAGACTGTAAAGTCATCAAGGATCCTCAAACTCAGAAATCCAAAGGCTATGGCTTTGTATCTTACATAAATAAACCTGTAAGTTCACTTTATTCTCATTGTGACCAATATCGGCAATGTATCACGGAGTTGCAGAATCTGTCAATATATATATCCTAGAAACAAATCAGCCAAAGCTGAACAATTTAAATGAAAACAAAAAATTGCTTACCCAATATTTATCTTTAAGACATCAATTGCATTTATATCAGACTTGATATGTTTGATGGATTGGAAAGAACAAATTTTATCTTAATATAGCGAGGTGTAGGCTTAATGTTGTGTGTATATTAAGGAAGTTTGATCAACTGCCACCTCCCACCTCGCTTTCCTCTGACTTGATTGGACCACAAGCGAGTATAGACCATTGTAGATCTCATTTGTATGTATTGCAGGATGCAGAAGAGGCCATTCGAGAGATGAATGGCCAGTGGCTCGGTAATAAAACAATCCGGACAAATTGGGCAACCAGAAAACCCCCAGCTCCTACACCTAAAGAAGGTATGCCCCCATTGTGTGAATTGGCTGGTGGTCGGTCACTAGTCAAATTACTCTCCCAATATCGCCTATTAGATAGGAACTATTATGTCTGTAATATCCTGATGTCTGGAATGTCATCACAACTGCCTTTCTTGCTGGCTATATGAGTGACAGGGGAATCTTAAATGTGAGTTGGGCAACGCAGACCAGTTTCTAATATCTTCTGTTTTACAAATGTTATATTGAACTTCTCCTGGGATACTCTTACTGTCTGCTTCAGAGATGTGATAAGAGAAAGTCATTACCCTCACGTCTCTTTATTGTTTTCCCTTTAAAAACAGACACTCAGGACAGCCATTACTCAAGTTAAGAGAGAGATTCATTTTGACATTTTAATAATTCTATCCTAACTTATATATCTATAAAAGTCAATCTGGTAGAGTGATTTACACTTTTATTCTGTATTTTTGGGACTGTTTTGTATAAACTGATGGAATTGTTGATGTTTAGGTTCCCATAAACAGATGTCTTTTGATGAAGTATATAATTTATCCAGTGTAACCAATACAACTGTATATTGTGGCAACATTTCCAGTGGCCTAACAAGTAAGTCCCTCACACTGTCACCTAATAGACTACTGAATACCATACTTATTTATTCATGGAGAACTTGTATATATGCTGTGTGATTAGATTTGCCTGTGTACCAGACTTGTGTATTGTGTTTGCCCAGCAATGGGAGGACAGTGAGTAATGTCAGAAATGTTAGAGGTAAATTCTTCTTACCCAGGTCGGTTTTGTGGAAAAGGATAGTCTATTTCTATCGATTCCTAACCAAGCCAACAAGTCCACCAAACATATAACTCTTTGCTTAAGTTGGCAAAATTTCAAAGCTAATCAGAGAAAAAAACAGAGAGTTCCAACCATAAATAGTCATCAATGTATCCCAGTGTATCAATATGTGAGTGTATTATATTGTTGTCCTCTGAGAAACCTGAACACCTTATATGTTTTATGTAACCGTTATCATTGAATTTCTTTTTCAGCTGAGTTGATGACAAAAACATTTTCTAAATATGGCAAAATTGTTGAAGTGCGAGCTTTTCCTGATAAGGGCTATGCTTTTATAAGGTGAGCAAGATTCCTCTTCATTATTTTACATTTTGTTGACCAGTCATCTTTGCAGGATATCAAGGGGAATGAAAGTATCAATTCTCTGTAAAACAACAAACTGTCAGGGCTTCCATTGTCAGTCCAATTTCTTCCTCAAATAAACCAAGGGTCAAGACCTTCCTGTTAACCCAATGTCCTCACCAAATTAACCAACAGTAGTTCAAGACCTTCCTGTTAACCCAATGTCTTCACCAAATTAACCAACAGTAGTACAAGACCTTCCTGTTAACCCAATGTCCTCACCAAATTAACCAACAGTAGTTCAAGACCTTCCTGTTAACCCAATGTCTTCACCAAATTAACCAACAGTAGTACAAGACCTTCCTGTTAACCCAATGTCCTCACCAAATTAACCAACAGTAGTACAAGACCTTCCTGTTAACCCAATGTCCTCACCAAATTAACCAACAGTAGTTCAAGACCTTCCTGTTAACCCAATGTCTTCACCAAATTAACCAACAGTAGTACAAGACCTTCCTGTTAACCCAATGTCTTCACCAAATTAACCAACAGTAGTACAAGACCTTCCTGTTAACCCAATGTCCTCACCAAATTAACCAACAGTAGTACAAGACCTTCCTGTTAACCCAATGTCCTCACCAAATTAACCAACAGTAGTACAAGACCTTCCTGTTAACCCAATGTCCTCACCAAATTAACCAACAGTAGTACAAGACCTTCCTGTTAACCCAATGTCCTCACCAAATTAACCAACAGTAGTACAAGACCTTCCTGTTAACCCAATGTCTTCACCAAATTAACCAACAGTAGTACAAGACCTTCCTGTTAACCCAATGTCCTCACCAAATTAACCAACAGTAGTACAAGACCTTCCTGTTAACCCAATGTCCTCACCAAATTAACCAACAGTAGTTCAAGACCTTCCTGTTAACCCAATGTCTTCACCAAATTAACCAACAGTAGTACAAGACCTTCCTGTTAACCCAATGTCCTCACCAAATTAACCAACAGTAGTTCAAAACCTTCCTGTTAACCCAATGTCTTCACCAAATTAACCAACAGTAGTACAAGACCTTCCTGTTAACCCAATGTCCTCACCAAATTAACCAACAGTAGTACAAGACCTTCCTGTTAACCCAATGTCCTCACCAAATTAACCAACAGTAGTACAAGACCTTCCTGTTAACCCAATGTCCTCACCAAATTAACCAACAGTAGTACAAGACCTTCCTGTTAACCCAATGTCTTCACCAAATTAACCAACAGTAGTACAAGACCTTCCTGTTAACCCAATGTCCTCACCAAATTAACCAACAGTAGTACAAGACCTTCCTGTTAACCCAATGTCCTCACCAAATTAACCAACAGTAGTACAAGACCTTCCTGTTAACCCAATGTCCTCACCAAATTAACCAACAGTAGTACAAGACCTTCCTGTTAACCCAATGTCTTCACCAAATTAACCAACAGTAGTTCAGCTCAAATTCCTCTTCAAATAAATTATGTTTTTAATCTGCTTGTCCACCACCATCATTATTATTTATTGTCTATCGTAGTCAACAGTTCCAACATGATAGCCATGATAGCTTTTATTCCTGAAAACCTTGTCCCTCTCCCTTTCTTCGTTTGTTCATCTCTTTTCGTTTATTTTTCTTTCAGATTCCAAACGAAGAATGACGCAACAAATGCTATAATTGGTATGAATGGTGAGAGTGTGAATGGTTGTTGTGTTCGTTGTTTCTGGGGAAGAGAAAGTGCTGATCCATCTGGTCAGAATCTACCTCAGGGTGTCAATTCAGTAAGTATTAAACACTTGAATACATTTAGAACAAAAATATAAGATTGGCATGTAAATTAAAGTGGCATGAACTGCCAAAGTTTGGATACCTTTCATTAAAGTTGCATGAACTGCCAAAGCTTGGATAGCTCCCATTAAAGCGGCATGAACTGCCAAAGCTTGGATACCTTCCATCAAAGCATCGTCAGGTTACAAAAATGATCCTAATGATTAAAGTTGTCTGTTACTGTCGTATACTATGAGGTTCCATTCAGCCACAGCGCCCAGCATTCTTCCCTCGTCTTTATTATCTTCAGCTTAAAATGATTTGAATGCTCTCTATTCTCAGCAACAACAGCTTGGTCAAGCGAATTACCCCTATTACAGTCAAGTGGCTGGATACTGGAGCTACCCATCTGCTGGCAACCCAAACCAATACCAAAATGTCTCCCAAAATACGAATGCTGCAGCATACATCCCTCAGTGGCCACAGCCTGCTAGTTATAATTATCCTGCTACAGCAAATTGGTGAGTCTAACTCGGCGTTTCCCTCAAGATACATCTCATTTATGTCCTGATTTATTGCAAATACGGTTTAAAAGAAAAGAAAACCACATAGGCAGGAAGTTGTGCATTTATATCACTATCAGCTCTAGTTAAAATAGTAGCGCTAGACGTCTAGCTTTCAAATATTTCAAAGAGTTCTGGCCCAAAAACCGATTAACGTCATTTTTTCGTATTCTAACTTGAGCATACTCTCATATACCCTAACTCTGCCTCCTCGAGTTGTGAAACTGCCTTTTCTGCAAACAATGTTATATTCCATGTATCTTGCTGATAGTTATTGCCAATTTTCTTCAATAATTTTCCCCAAGAAACGATTACTCTCCTGACCAATCAGTGACCAACAGGAAATTCCTCGTACAGGTTGTCTACATCTGTATATAATGTCGTACTTAAGAACCTAGCATTGGTTGATTGACTGATGTTTTTTGCCACACAGTTGATCATTTCACTTCTAAAGTAGCATTGCCAAATTTACAGGTGAGAAAAGCTGACTTGTACATGTTACTGTGTGGCTGAAATTAAACACCGTGACACATTCTGACCTAAGCCACAAGATAATAGTAAGCTCAACAGGATTTATCTGATTTTGAAGGAAATTTTTTTTTTCTCGAATATTTCAACATTTTTTAAATGGTCAAAAAATTGATCACTTTAAAAGTAGTAATTGCAGTCCATGTTAGTGGGATAATACTTCTGAAAATAATGTAAACAAATGTTTAGAAATATAATGCAAGGGTGAGTAATTTTTATATTGAATCCTATGATAGTCAGTGGTTAAATTCAAACACTCGAGGCAAGAAATAATTTTTCAATTAACGAAATAAAAAACTCAAAACATTGCACAAATTTTTCACCCGCATTATCATTAAAACATTGATAATGTTGAAACTACAAATTTTATGGCCCTTGTAAATTTCAAATTGTTGAAGTGGTATGAGCTGCCAAAAGTCAGACTTTTGCCTTTAATTATAATTGTTAGGATAAGTTGAGCGTTTCAAGTATATTGAAAAAGCTAAAGGATTGACTTTGAATTATAAAAAAAACTACCAGTAACCTGTACAAGCCAAAGGTGTGTGCTTAAAACCAACACATTCTAATATCTGAGATGTGGGAGGAGTACATTTTCCAGTTGCTGTTGATTATCCACCTTGATGTACAATCCACGACCTGTTAGGGAAACCTGTTATTATGTAATTCTTGATAAAAGTGATGAACAGCTAACTAATATATTAAACAATATTTTCCCTACGGATGCAGATTGTGGCTCTCCTTCAGTGGGAATTGTACCGGCTAAAAAAAATCTTTCCTATCCTATTAAACTCCAGCATAAAAGGGAAATAATCTTGAGTGTGTAGAAAAAATAGTAGAGAGTGATTTTACTGAAGTTAAAGTACCCGGTACTGCATTTGTTTTTGATCTGTCAATTAACTTATTACAATGCTTCGTATAATATTTACAAATGTCTATGATGTTGAAATTATAAATCTTGTAAACCAGCTGGACAATCTATCTTTAACAATTATATTTTATCTTAAAGTGGCATGACCTGCCAAACTTCACATTTTTTCATAATTGCTGATCGTCACGACAGTAACAGGCTTTGAACGTCCTAGAAAAACTAAATGATTGGCGTTGGAATGAGGAAAATCCATACAGTATGTGGCCTGTACGAACCGAAAACGTGTTCAAAAAGTAAACAAAATTTAAATAACCGGGACGACCATTCATTCATTCTAAGCCAAAGTTAATAAAAACAATACTTTATCGTACATTTTCGAGACTAGAAGCACTAAAAAGCTTCTGAATTATACGTCCTGAGAAAAAGTGCCAATAATTTCAACATTCTGTTGTAACGTCAAAATATCAACATTTTGGCAGCTCATGCCCCTTTAAGTATCCAACATTATACAAAACACTTCATTGGGCATTGAAAAACAAATTTGTCTAGCACTAAACATAGGCTTTTTTCTGTGGCAGGGTGAATGTGCCAACGGGTATACAGCAGTGGGGCCAACTGCCTATGCAACCCACTCAACAACAGCAGTACAACAATGGCCAACAACAAGGAGTATTGGGATATCCAATGCAGCAAGGTAGGCCTGCCATGATGCAAGGAATCCAGAATGTAGAAGATCTCCCTCTTGAATTCACTGGCTTATGAACATCATACCCTACACAATATTATGGTAAGGGGTCCTCCCTCCACCAACAACCAACAAGCACATTCTAAACACACTTTTTGCACTATATCACTAGTGCTGTTTTTTTCACGTCATTCTTGTTAATATTCTGAGACCCTTTCTTAATTTTCCACCGGATACGTTTAGTACATTTTAGATATATGAGGAATTGACGAGGCTTCACATATGCTGATCATCAACCGACAGCCTTTAGATACAAGATACCCCATAAAAAGAAATTGTTTGCACAATACTTTAATTCTAAGTTCTCCTACCCATGAGTCTACAGACTGTTTCCTTTTGGTTCTTACTTCACACTTCACTGTATGATAAACTTATAGCTCTCACATCACACTGTACAGTATAACAAACGTTTGGCTCTCACATCACTCTGTACAGTACAACAAACTCTTGGCTCTCACATCAGTCTGTACAGTACAACAAACTTTTAGCTCTCACATCACACTGTACAGTACAACAAACTTTTGGCTCTCACATTACACTGTACAGTACAACAAACTTTTGGCTCTCACATCACTCTGTACAGTACAACAAACTCTTGGCTCTCACATCACTCTGTACAGTACAACAAACTTTTAGCTCTCACATCACACTGTACAGTACAACAAACTTTTGGCTCTCACATCACATTGTACAGTACAACAAACTCTTGGCTCTCACATCACACTGTACAGTACAACAAACTTTTGGCTCTCACATCACTCTGTACAGTATAACAAACTTTTGGCTCTCACATCACTCTGTACAGTACAACAAACTCTTGGCTCTCACATCACATTGTACAGTACAACAAACTTTTAGCTCTCACATCACACTGTACAGTACAACAAACTTTTGGCTCTCACATCACTCTGTACAGTACAACAAACTCTTGGCTCTCACATCACTCTGTACAGTACAACAAACTTTTAGCTCTCACATCACACTGTACAGTACAACAAACTTTTGACTCTCACATCACACTGTACAGTACAACAAACTCTTGGCTCTCACATCACACTGTACAGTACAACAAACTCTTGGCTCTCACATCACACTGTACAGTACAACAAACTCTTGGCTCTCACATCACACTGTACAGTACAACAAACTTGTGGCTCTCACATCACACTGTACAGTACAACAAACTCTTGGCTCTCACATCACACTGTACAGTACAACAAACTTTTAGCTCTCACATCACTCTGTACAGTACAACAAACTTTTGGCTCTCACATTACACTGTACAGTACAACAAACTCTTGGCTCTCACATCACTCTGTACAGTATAACAAACTTTTGGCTCTCCCATCACACTGTACAGCACAACAAACTCTTGGCTCTCACATTACACTGTACAGTACAACAAACTCTTGGCTCTCACATCACACTGTACAGTACAAAAAACTTTTGGCTCTCACATCACACTGTACAGTACAACAAACTTTTAGCTCTCACATCACATTGTACAGTACAACAAGCTTTTAGCTCTCACATCACACTGTACAGTACAACAAACTTTTGACTCTCACATCACACTGTACAGTACAACAAACTTTTGGCTCTCACATCACACTGTACAGTACAACAAACTTTTAGCTCTCACATCACACTGTACAGTACAACAAACTTTTAGCTCTCACATCACATTGTACAGTATAACAAACTTTTGACTCTCACATCACACTGTACAGTACGACAAACTTTTGGCTCTCACATTACACTGTACAGTACAACACACTTTTGACTCTCACATCACACTGTACAGTACAACAAACTCTTGGCTCTCACAATACAATGTACAGTACAACAAGCTTTTAGCTCTCACATCACACTGTACAGTACAACAAACTTTTAGCTCTCACATCACATTGTACAGTACAACAAACGTTTAGCTCTCACATCACTCTGTACAGTACAACAAACTTTTAGCTCTCACATCACATTGTACAGTACAACAAACGTTTAGCTCTCACATCACTCTGTACAGTACAACAAACTTTTGGCTCTCACATCACATTGTACAGTACAACAAACTTTTGGCTCTCACATCACACTGTACAGTATAACAAACTCTTGGCTCTCACATTACACTCTACAGTACAACAAGCGTTTAGCTCTCACATCACATTGTACAGTACAACAAACTTTTGGCTCTCACATCACTGTACAGTATAACAAACTCTTAGCTCTCACTTCACACTGTACAGTACAACAAACTCTTGACTCTCACATCACACTGTACAGTACAACAAACTTGTGGCTCTCACATCCCACTGTACAGTACAACAAACTTTTGGCTCTCACATCACATTGTACAGTACAACAAACGTTTAGCTCTCACATCACTCTGTACAGTATAACAAACTTTTGGCTCTCACATTACACTGTACAGTACAACAAACTTTTGGCTCTCACATCACACTGTACAGTACAACAAACTCTTGGCTCTCACATTACACTGTACAGTACAACAAACTCTTGGCTCTCACATCACACTGTACAGTACAACAAACTCTTGGCTCTCACATCAGTCTGTACAGTATAACAAACTTTTAGCTCTCACATTACACTGTACAGTACAACAAACTTTTGGCTCTCACATCACACTGTACAGTACAACAAACTCTTGGCTCTCACATCACACTGTACAGTACAACAAACTTTTGGCTCTCACATCAGTCTGTACAGTACAACAAACTTGTGTCTCTCACATCACACTGTACAGTACAACAAACTTTTAGCTCTCACATCACACTGTACAGTACAACAAACTTTTAGCTCTCACATCACTCTGTACAGTACAACAAACTCTTGACTCTCACATCACTCTGTACAGTATAACAAACTTTTGGCTCTCACATCACACACCAGCCCCGATAGCTCAGTCGGTAGAGCGTCCGCTTCAGGCCTGGGAGATCCGGGTTCAAGCCCGGGTCGAGTCAGACCAAAGACTTTAACAGTGGTAGCTGTTACTGCTTCGCTTGGCGCTCAGCAATAGGAGTTAGAGCAGCGACTGGTTGGCCCGGTGTCAGTATACTGTGACTGGGTGAGGGGGCTTGCTGGTTGTCTTCGGCAAGTCGTCTCGGTGAGACAGCACCTAAAAGAGCGGTGGAAATCCGCCCTGTCACAAGGAGACAACGTCTTCATATAACCGAAATACTGTTGAGCAGGACGTAAAACCCCAATCACTCACTCACTCACATCACACTGTACAGCACAACAAACTTTTGGCTCTCACATCACTCTGTACAGTATAACAAACTTTTGGCTCTCACATCACACTGTACAGCACAACAAACTCTTGGCTCTCACATTACACTGTACAGTACAACAAACTCTTGGCTCTCACATCACACTGTACAGTACAACAAACTTTTGGCTCTCACATCAGTCTGTACAGTACAACAAGCTTGTGGCTCTCACATAAGTCTGTACAGTACAACAAACTCTTGGCTCTCACATCCCACTGTACAGTACAACAAACTTTTAGCTCTCACATCACATTGTACAGTACAACAAACTCTTGGCTCTCACAATACAATGTACAGTACGAAAAAATTGTGGCTCTAACATCACACTGTGTTTAATTGTATTTTGTTCTTACATAATTGGCATGTGTTATTTTACTCTTGAACCAAATCTATTTAATGTTGTTCAATTCACACTTCACTCTCTTAACTACTAATTAATCTGTATTTTTTGCTTTTTGTATTGTGTCAATCAATGTGTTCTATTTCTTGATGGTGCTGTAACATTGTTGTGAAGTGCCCATATGCACTGTATTCCTTTATGGTGCTGTAACATTGTTGTGAAGTGCCCATATGCACTGTATTCCTTTATGGTGCTGTAACATTGTTGTGAAGTGCCCATATACACTGTATTCCTTTATGGTGCTGTAACATTGTTGTGAAGACATAAAGCTGCTCATACGCACTGTACCATTTATAGATTGCTATTTCTTTTCTATAAGCAAGGATGAAATATTATAAAGTAAAAACTGGAGATTCTTGATGATTAGGAGCTTCACCGAAACGTCGTGTTCTCAATAAACTGAGAAGTTGTAAATCCATATGTAAGAGTGTTCTCCCCTTCATTATTATGCTCAACATCTAAATGCCACTTAAACAAGTGTAGACATACTGTCCCTCAACATAATTTAAACAAAAGTTGTGGGATTTTCAGTGATGAAGATGGGACTTAAGACAGAAAGACAAGGGTGAATATGGTATTACAATAAGCAGAAAAAGATCAATAGAATGTATCAATGTTTTGAGAGGGATGACAAACTCCGTCAATGAATCATTGATCTTCCCTGAGGCCCTCAAAACAGTTATAGTTTGTTGTACTTCCCATTATAAGATACAATGTAGTTGTTCTTTTGCAAGATAAAAATCTGGGTTTTTTTTCCTCAGAGTACATATTTTTTAGTCCATTGTTAAATAAGTACAATGTAGTTAATAATAAATCCCCTGCTCTGTTTTTAGGTTACCAACAAGCTCAGTGACTTGATGAGTGACTAGGCTCAATATAAACCTGTGTTAGACCAGACCCTACATCCATACACCTACAGACAGACTGACAGCAGCAGTACACTAACAACCACTGGGAAGTTCTTTACCCACAGTCTCCTCCTCCTCAGCCCATCAATCTCATTTTGGATATTTACATTTTATAATGCAACTTAGTTTGCATGTATTAACATTGTCTTTTTGAGTTTCTGTTTTTATGGACTGGGTTTTTCAACTGTTTTGTTTTGAAGTGATATATCTATCATTGTTTAAAGAAAAACGCCCACTGTATAAGGAACCAAACGCCCACTGTATAAGGAACCAAAGTGAACTATCCAGCAATGTGTTAAATTCAGTTTGTATTTTAATGTACTAAGTTTATATTAGAAGGTGGGATGTTATTAGCAATCATGTCTATTTTCATACATTCTATAAATCCAAAGTGATGGACTGACCAGCGAGAGTTTCATCTCCATGTACATACTGAGAGAGGAGATGGTTTTAGTAATCCAAGGTGGTGTGTCTGATCTACCATACATCTCCTATCATATCTTCACCGGTCTCTGTACATATATAAATAACACACTGGTGAATGGGATAGCTAGAAATGTATCCAGTTAAAAAATAAATAAAAAGAGACAACGGGAATGTATGTATAAAGATGATATTTGTATTTTATATTGTTCTGTAGTCTGCTGACAACAATCGCTATAATGATGTAAACTTGGATAAATGAATATATAAAAAAATGTATTGTGAGACAAAATTAATGATGTTGTACATAATGAGTATTTTATGTTGTGAGTTGATAGTGGCCAATCCCAGTGTGTCACTGAGAATGATTATTTGACGAACAGCCCATGTACCATCACTCCCAGGTCCCACAAGTATTTACAGGAAAACCTTTCTGGTCAAACATTTAACAATGATCCAAATTTTGGTATACTTTCTTGACTGTATCCTGTACTGCTCAAAAATATAAACAAAATTCTGTGCATACCCCCAAACCCATTTTAAAACATCAGTTTATGTTTGGAATTTTGTCCCCAAATTGTGAAAACGTAAAATGAAAGAATGTTAATCCTTATGTATTATTGAATTTCAGCAGTTTATTAAATGTCTCTATAACTGAAGTTAAAATGAATAATAAAAGTGAATGGTGAACAGGTACCCCCTCCTTTTTCTGGACTTTCCTCAAATAATCATTCCCTGTAGATAATATTAGTTATCACTCGCTGTATTATGTAGTGTCAGATTTAGTTTTAAAGGCAGATAAGTCTGGAAGAGTACTGTGTTATATAGTTATAGCTTCATCATGAGATCCTGTGATGAAATGGATTTTTATTTTGTAAGAGGATGTTGACTGTTAATCCAGTGTTGAGCTATGTGTTAGGAATCACCATTAGCTATGTGGAAAGGTAGATAACATGCTGTTTTCATTGTGACCTGTACAGATTCCTACCCCATTTATAAGACCATACCTTTGTAAAAAAAAGTTACCGTTGTTGACAAATATATCCATTATATTAAAGAGAAAAACTGTAAGTTATTGGAGAATGTTTTATTATTGAAGAAAAGGGATTTTACATCCATTAGCAGAAAATAAAAGGCTCAAGTTGTAAATGCTTCCCTTTAAGTATGTTTGTAAAAGTCTGTTGACCTCTGAGGAAATCACCTAACATGTCTACCTGAATTTACATCACATCTGAGGAAATGACCTAACATGTCTATCTGAGTTAACATTACAGGTGAGGAAATCACCTAACATGTCTACCTGAGGTAACATTACATGTGAGGAAATCACCTAACATGTCTACCTGAGGTAACATTACATGTGAGGAAATCACCTAACATGTCTACCTGAGGTAACATTACAGGTGAGGAAATCACCTAACATGTCTACCTGAGGTAACATTACAGGTGAGGAAATCACCTAACATGTCTACCTGAGGTAACATTACAGGTGAGGAAATCACCTAACATGTCTACCTGAGGTAACATTACATGTGAGGAAATCACCTAACATGTCTACCTGAGGTAACATTACATGTGAGGAAATCACCTAACATGTCTACCTGAGTTAACATTACAGGTGAGGAAATCACCTAACATGTCTACCTGAGTTGACATTACAGGTGAGGAAATCACCTAACATGTCTACCTGAGTTAACATTACAGGTGAGGAAATCACCTAACATGTCTACCTGAGTTTACATTACAGGTGAGGAAATCACCTAACATGTCTACCTGAGTTAACATTACAGGTGAGGAAATCACCTAACATGTCTACCTGAGTTAACATTACAGGTGAGGAAATCACCTAACATGTCTACCTGAGGTAACATTACTGGTGAGGAAATCGCCTAACATGTCTACCTGAGTTAACATTACAGGTGAGGAAATCACCTAACATGTCTACCTGAGTTTACATTACAGGTGAGGAAATCACCTAAAATGTCTACCTGAGTTAGCATTACAGGTGAGGAAATCACCTAACATGTCTACCTGAGTTAACATCACAGGTGAGGAAATCACCTAACATGTCTACCTGAGTTACATCACAGGTGAGGAAATCACCTAACATGTCTACCTGAGTTAACATTACTGGGAAGATTTTGTATTTCATCACCAAATACAGTTTTAATCTATTGTACATTTAGCATGTTAAAGTTTTGAACAGGTTTCTTTCTCAAAGAGTTGGTGACATTTTAAACACATTTATTCTGACTTAAACAGCGTTCAACGAATTGACAAGAGTCTCAACCCAAAATGAATATTAACCTGTCCCTGTGTTCTGAATGTAAAGCTGATCTTTGTACCTCCCCAAACAGTCAAGGACCTCTGATTGTAGAACGTTGAATGAACAGCGAATAAAGATGTATAATTTCTACACTCTTTGTTTTTGTTTTTTTTCTCCAAATTCTATGATGCATTTGTTGATTGATATTTTGTAGAGGACCGTTTGTAGTGTGGCACGAATTGTTTGGTGCCTGACATCTTATTGGTTTTATCAGTGTTACCTGCTGGTGTTAGAAGTGAATGTGGTAGGCTGTGTAGGTAGCTCTGGGCAACTGGTCGAATCCACTGGGACACACCATCAATCTCATTAACGAGAGGAATAATGATTTAGTACAGGTAGACTATGAGACTCTCTACCAATAACATTATTGTATGTCAAATACGTGGAAGGTCTCTCCATGATAGATATCAGAGTACACGCACATACAACATACTTTAATCGAGGGACAACACTTGTCAAGTAAGATAGATCAGCTTGTGTTATACAACTGGTCTTCATTATGTCCAACCAGCCCCGATAGCTCAGTCGGTAGAGCGTCCGCTTCAGGCCTGGGAGATCCGGGGTCGAGTCAGACCAAAGACTTTAACAGTGGTAGCTGTTACTGATTCGCTTGGCGCTCAGCAATAGGAGTTAGAGCAGCGACTGGTTGGCCCGGTGTCAGTATACTGTGACTGGGTGAGGGGGCTTGCTGGTTGTCTTCGGCAAGTCGTCTCGGTGAGACAGCACCTAAAAGAGCGGTGGAAATCCGCCCTGTCACAAGGAGACAACGTCTTCATATAACCGAAATACTGTTGAGCAGGACGTAAAACCCCAATCACTCACTCACTCACTCACTCATTATGTCCATATGAAATACTTGTTGACTATACACACTCTAATTCAGTGTTCTGCAAATAATATGAGCTTATGTAACTGCCAAATACCCTTCACTACCAAAATATGGAACATTGTACTACACGTTTTCGAAGGAGCTTTTCTTCTAGTCTGACTAGTGGGTTAGAGTGATCATCCCTCAGTCTGGCACAGACCTTCCACGGATGTGACGCAGGTTCGAATCACACACAGACCAAATAAAAATTGAAAATTTTGTTAGTGGATTTTTCACTCTGTTGCCTTATGTGGCGGAGTTGCCAGGTGCTCGTCGAGGGAGCCCGGTTTCCTCCCCACTTAACCTGGCAATGCCGCCATATAAGTGAAATAATCTTTAAGTGCGGCGTAAACATCAATCAATCCAGTCGACTGCAATTCTCTAGAAAGTTTCTCTAGAATATAGGTGCCTTCGGTCTAAATTGAAAGTTTTGGAATATACTCTGAAGCTAATTCAACAGCCGATTATTTGAATAGATATGAAATAAGCAGGAGGGAATTTGAATTGCTATTCGTTTATTTAAGACCAAGTGGAATGAGCTGCTAAAAATTTCATTTTATTAAAGCCAGGCGTATATGAGACATCTGGCATGTTAGATTAGAGCCTATGTTGCTGACAAATGGCTTGGTAAACATTAGGCTTTATGAGATGGACACACTAGGCGAAATTTACTCGCTGGTGATACGCCACAAAATAAATATAATATTACAGCCGAATTCGCCGAGAAAGAAAATGGGCACACAAGGTGATTTTCCAAGCTAAGTTATCACTTTGAAAGAAATGGCGAGTTGGTAACTTACTCTGCACTTTCAAAACAGCTCATTAAAGTCGGTTTCACCAAAATTCACCAGAGTGGCTCTAAAATTCGCTTCGAAGATCTCAACACGTTTGATGTCTGCGATTGCATTCGGGCGAGCTTCGTCCGAATCTCACCGACCCGGATACACAAGGCGAACAGGGGAATGAATTCGACTGAAAAATTCGCGCAGCGTGGCATGTAACCCCATTAGCGGTTTATGTTCAAATCAGGAAAAAAAACCGGCAAGCGCATTCATTCTGGTTTCTAAATTACTTTTAAATGTTCGATCACTGTATGGACATAATAGTTGCGAGCTAATCGCGGAGCGTCGGTTTCCCCTGGCAAAAAGCCGCTTCTCTGCAAGAAAACCCCCGTGTCTCGTCAGCATTCACCGCTACTCTAAAAGAAAACCCCCTTGTCTCGCCAACATTCACTGCTTCTCTACAAGAAAACCCCCTTGTCTCGCCAACATTCACTGCTTCTCTACAAGAAAACCCCCTTGTCTCGCCAACATTCACCGCTTCTCTACAAGAAACCCCCCTTGTTCCCCCAACATTCACCGCTTCTCTACAAGAAAACCCCCTTGTCTCGCCAACATTCACCGCTTCTCTACAAGATAACCCCCTTGTCTCGCCAACATTCACCGCTACTCTAAAAGAAAACCCCCTTGTCTCGCCAACATTCACTGCTTCTCTACAAGAAAACCCCCTTGTCTCGCCAACATTCACTGCTTCTCTACAAGAAAACCCCCTTATCTCGCCAACATTCACTGCTTCTCTACAAGAAAACCCCCTTATCTCGCCAACATTCACCGCTTCTCTACAAGAAAACCCCCTTGTCTCGCCAACATTCACCGCTTCTCTACAAGAAAACCCCCTTGTCTCGCCAACATTCACCGCTATACTCTACAAGTAAACCCCCATGTCCCGCCAACATTCACTGCTTCTCTACAAGAAAACCCCAGTGTCTCGCCAACATTCACCGCTGCTCTACAAGTAAACCCCCATGTCCCGCCAACATTCACTGCTTCTCTACAAGAAAACCCCCTTATCTCGCCAACATTCACCGCTTCTCTACAAGAAAACCCCCTTGTCCCGCCAACATTCACTGCTTCTCTACAAGAAAACCCCCTTGTCCCGCCAACATTCACTGCTTCTCTACAAGAAAACCCCCTTGTCTCGTCACCATTCACTGCTTCTCTACAAAAAAAAACCCTTGTCTCGCCAACATTCATTGCTTCTCTACAAGAAAACTCCCTTGTCTCGCCAACATTCACCGCTTCTCTACAAGAAAACCCCTATGTCCCGCCAACATTCACTGCTTCTCTACAAGAAAACCTCCTTGTCTCGCCAACATTCACTGCTTCTCTGCAAGAAAACCCCCATGTCCCGCCAACATTCACTGCCTCTCTACAAGAAAACCCCCTTGTCCCGCAAACATTCACCGCTATACTCTACAAGTAAACCCCCATGTCCCGCCAACATTCGCTGCTTCTCAACAAGACCCCCCCCCCCCCTTCTCCCTTTCTCGCCAACATTCACGCTGTTCTACAAGAAAATCCCTTTGGCTTTAAGTGCTTAATATTTAATGTCCTAAATGAATCCATTGACAGCGCCTAGAGCATATTCCATTACATTGAGTATGTATGTATGGCTACTAGAAAAAACTTAGTGATATTCGCTCGTGGCAACAGATCAATCAAAACCCAGGACTATTGAGTAATTGTGCAATCAACATAGGTTAAAAACATAAGAGTTTGCTAAAAAGAACTTCAAATGCAAATAGAACAATATGAACGAATTTATATTATATAAGGCGACCCATCCTGTACATGAATATTTTCACTTAAATTTTATCCGACAAAAGTTCAAACTTGTTTTGGAGCCAACGTTTGGCAAACCCGTCACTGGAATTGTCTATCAGATACGGCCTATGTGGGATGGTTGCCAGTTACCAGCGGAAGGTCGTGGGTTTCCTCCCACAATAAAACTGGCAACGCCGCCATATAAGCGAAATAATCTTGAGCGCGTCGTAAAACACCAAACAGTCAATCAATCAATCAGATACGGGTTGCTGGGTTCGAGCATGGATTACTGAACTTGTCCCTAGCCATGTGTTGCTGCCATAAATCCTCCCTTTAAACACGGTTTACTGAAATTGTCCTTCAAACACGGGTTCCTGAAATTGTCCTTCAAACACGGGTTACTGAAATTGTCCTTCAAACACGGGTTAATGAAATTGCCCTTCAAACACGGGTTACTGAAATTGTCCTTCAAACACGGGTTAATGAAATTGTCCTTCAAACACGGGTTACTGAAATTGTCCTTCAAACACGGGTTACTGAAATTGTCCTTCAAACACGGGTTACTGAAATTGTCCTTCAAACACGGGTTACTGAAATTGTCCTTCAAATAGGATTATAGGTTGCTAAAATTGTCCCTCTAAATTTTTCAACCAAGTACGGGTAACTGAAATTGCTCTGCGGACATGCATTACTGAAATTGACCTTCATGTATGCGTCGCTTAAATTTTTTCAAACATGGCTTACTGAAATTGTCCTCCAAGCATGGATTGCATAAATTGCCCTTCAAGCGTGCTGATAATGTCCTTCGCGCATGGGTTGCGAAATTTTACTTCAAGCATGGGTTGCGAAATTTTACTGCAAGCATGGGTTGCGAAATTTTACTTCAAGCATGGGTTGCGAAATTTTACTGCAAGCATGGGTTGCGAAATTTTACTTCAAGCATGGGTTGCGAAATTTTACTTCAAGCATGGGTTGCGAAATTTTACTTCAAGCATGGGTTGCGAAATTTTACTTCAAGCATGGGTTGCGAGTATGAGCAAGGAGCTTATTTTGGGTATGTATAAAAAAAACGGTTTCACTTTTAACGCTGAAAACCTCATTTATAATTAATGTATTTCCTCGCTAAAAATCCTTTTGAATAGAAGAAACCAGCTGCTTTCCTTGGTCACGGAAATAAACGTTTAGTTGTGATCAAGGTTATGATAGGTTAAGTTAATGTGACAGGCTCATGTATCAAACTAACACCTCAACACGGTATATCATCATAAATTCTCTTCACGGTCCATTCTTTCTCGCGGTGTAATCCTGGTTCCACTTCTTTTCCCCGGGTAAAAAGTCAAGCTGTTCCTGTGTTCATCTTACCAGCCTTTTCCACATGGGATAAGATGGAAATAGCCTACACGTAGATAAGATAACCACATACTAGTGTATCAATAATCGAATTAATCCTCTAAGTGAAATATAGAAATACTGGTCACTTTGTCGGTCTTCGTCAGAAACTTTACTCTTTCATATATATCATGTAACGCAGGATGACTTTTTTCAAGATGTTGGAATCCTTTCTCTAGTTCGGTTAGAATGATGTTTGTCAGGACCGTGCCTAGAGAATATCCCATCATTACGCCGTCAATTTGTTGGTATATTTGTTTTTGTACAAGTATACGAACAAGTTTTTTTAAGAGTATTCTTCAATTTCTTGGTTATTATACTTTTTAATGCATTTTAAGATAATGTCAATAGTTTTAGTCAATGGCAGTGGCGGATTTAGAGGCCCCCCGCCTATCAGCCCGCCAAAAGAAAAACTATAAAAGGAAATCTTCTGTAACCGGGGGTGACGAGAGTAAAAAAAAATATATATGCGTGGGACATTAGGCCCAAGGATATTCGGAATTTTCGCTGCACAACTATTGCACTAAAATTTTAAAATTAGTACATGTACAAGGGGACTTTCAAAATTTATATAGCTTTTAATAAGAAGAAATCTTCTGCATTTTTTAATTCGGCTTGAGTATTTTTGTTGAGTATCACTAATATAATTTCTAATATTATATCATATAATATAATTAGTAAATTTATTTAGCGTATGCTTTAGTTATTAACAGCATGGCGTTGCTGTGCAATATTAGTCGTAGTGGAAAAGGAAAATCAATGTGTTTATCCTCGTATATCAACCCCTCAATTATCCTGTATATCAACCCCTCAATTATCCTGTATATCAACCCCTCAATTATCCTGTATATCAACCCCTCAATTATCCTGTATATCAACCCCTCAATTATCCTGTATATCAACCCCTCAATTATCCTGTATATCAACCCCTCAGCCACCCTGTATATCAACCCCTCAATTATCCTGTATATCAACCCCTCAGTCACCCTGTATATCAACCCCTCAGTCATCCTGTATATCAACCCCTCAGTCAACCTGTATATCAACCCCTCAATTATCCTGTATATCAACCCCTCAATTATCCTGTATATCAACCCCTCAATTATCCTGTATATCAACCCCTCAGTCACCCTGTATATCAACCCCTCAATTATCCTGTATATCAACCCCTCAATTATCCTGTATATCAACCCCTCAGTCACCCTGTATATCAACCCCTCAGTCATCCTGTATATCAACCCCTCAATTATCCTGTTTATCAACCCCTCAGTCACCCTGTATATCAACCTCTCAATTATCCTGTATATCAACCCCTCAATTATCCTTTATATCAACCCCTCAATTATCCTGTATATCAACCCCGCAATTATCCTGTATATCAACCCCTCAATTATCCTGTATATCAACCCCTCAGTCACCCTGTATATCAACCCCTCAGTTATCCTGTATATCAACCCCTCAGTCACCCTGTATATCAACCCCTCAATTATCCTGTATATCAACCCCTCAATTATCCTGTATATCAACCCCTCAATTATCCTGTATATCAACCCCTCAATTATCCTGTATATCAACCCCTCAATTATCCTGTTTATCAACCCCTCAGTCACCCTGTATATCAACCTCTCAATTATCCTGTATATCAACCCCTCAATTATCCTTTATATCAACCCCTCAATTATCCTTTATATCAACCCCTCAATTATCCTGTATATCAACCCCGCAATTATCCTGTTTATCAACCCCTCAGTCACCCTGTATATCAACCTCTCAATTATCCTGTATATCAACCCCTCAGTCACCCTGTATATCAACCCCTCAGTCACCCTGTATATCAACCCCTCAGTCATCATATATATCAACCCTCAGTCATCCTGTATATCAATCCCTCAGTCACCTGTATATCAACTCCTCAGTCATCCTATATATCAACCCCCCAGTCATCCTGTATATCAACTCCTCAGTCATCCTATATATCAATCCCTCAGTCACCTGTATATCAACCCCTCAGTCACCCTGTATATCACCCCCTCAGTCATCCTGTATATCAACCCCTCAGTCACCCTGTATATCAACCCCTCAGTCACCCTGTATATCAACCCCTCAGTCATCCTGTATATCAACCCCTCAGTCATCCTGTATATCAACCCCTCAGTCATCCTGTATATCAACCCCTCAGTCATCCTGTATATCAACCCCTCAGTCACCCTGTATATCAACCCCTCAGTCACCCTGTATATCAACCCTCCAGTCACCCTGTATATCAACCCCTCAGTCATCATATATATCAACCCCTCAGTCACCCTGTATATCAACCCCTCAGTCATCCTGTATATCAACCCAAAAGTCATCATATATATCAACCCCCCAGTCACCCTGTATATCAACCCCTCAGTCACCCTGTATATCAACCCCTCAGTCACCCTGTATATCAACCCCTCAGTCACCCTGTATATCAACCCCTCAGTCATCCTGTATATCAACCCCTCAGTCACCCTGTATATCAACCCCCCAGTCACCCTGTATATCAACCCCTCAGTCATCCTGTATATCAACCCCTCAGTCACCCTGTATATCAACCCCCCAGTCACCCTGTATATCAACCCCTCAGTCATCCTGTATATCAACCCCTCAGTCACCCTGTATATCACCCCCTCAGTCATTCTTTATATCAACCCCTCAGTCACCCTGTATATCAACCCCTCAGTCATCCTGTATATCACCCCCTCAGTCATCCTGTATATCAACCCCTCAGTCACCCTGTATATCAACCCCTCAATCATCATATATATCAACCCCTCAGTCACCCTGTATATCAAACCCTCAGTCATCCTGTATATCAACCCCTCAATTATCCTTTATATCAACCCCTCAGCCACCCTGTATATCAACCCCTTAGTCACCCTGTATATCAACCCCTCAGTCATCCTGTATATCAACCCCTCAGTCATCATATATATCAACCCCCCAGTCACCCTGTATATCAACCCCTCAGTCATCCTGTATATCAACCCCTCAGTCACCCTGTATATCAACCCCTCAGTCATCCTGTATATCAACCCCTCAGTCATCATATATATCAACCCCCCAGTCACCCTGTATATCAACCCCTCAGTCATCCTGTATATCAACCCCTCAGTCACCCTGTATATCACCCCCTCAGTCAAACTTTATATCAACCCCCCAGTCACCCTGTATATCAACCCCTCAGTCATCCTGTATATCAACCCCTCAGTCACCCTGTATATCACCCCCTCAGTCACCCTGTATATCAACCCCTCAGTCACCCTGTATATCAACCCCTCAGTCACCCTGTATATCACCCCCTCAGTCACCCTGTCTATCAACCCCTCAGTCATCATATATATCAACCCCTCAGTCACCCTGTATATCAACCCCTCAGTCATCCTGTATATCAACCCCTCAATTATCCTTTATATCAACCCCTCAGCCACCCTGTATATCAACCCCTCAGTCACCCTGTATATCAACCCCTCAGTCATCCTGTATATCAACCCCTCAGTCATCATATATATCAACCCCCCAGTCACCCTGTATATCAACCCCTCAGTCATCCTGTATATCAACCCCTCAGTCACCCTGTATATCACCCCCTCAGTCAAACTTTATATCAACCCCTCAGTCACCCTGTATATCAACCCCTCAGTCATCCTGTATATCAACCCTCAGTCATCCTGTATATCAACCCCTCTGTCATCCTGTATATCATCCCCTCAGTCATCCTGTATATCAACCCCTCAGTCACCCTGTATATCAACCCTCCAGTCACCCTGTATATCAACCCCTCAGTCACCCTGTATATCAACCCCTCAGTCACCCTGTATATCAACCCCTCAGTCACCCTGTATATCAACCCCTCAGTCATCCTGTATATCAACCCCTGACTCATCCTGTATAATCTTAGTGTAGGTTCCCCGTCTTTGTTAAAGGGAGATGATAATGTTTTTTTCAGAATATGATTTCCAATGCAAATTATCTCCCTTGCTTTACAAATACAGTTCCTATTGGTTGGTCGTATGTTTAGTAGCAAGAAAGGAAGCTCGTATAGGTCCAGGGCTTAAAGTGTATATTTCGTTATCGGAAATAAAAATATTTAGAAAAACAAAAGGACAGGAAGCTGATTAAATATCTGCTTATTAGCGAAATCTCTTTGTTTTATTCACGCAGTGTAAGAAACGAAGACTGACATTATTCTAAAATACAGTCCACCATTCCAATGTTATAGTCGCGAGAATCCCGTTGATCCTGATACAAGGCTAACGTCAAGACGCATGCTACTTGTGACTTGTGCAAATATCCATCCAAAAGGTGCGAATCTCTGATGTTTCTTTAGGACTGCTACAATTTATTTTAATCCGAGAAATCAAATGTCTTTGGGTTGGGGGAAAGGGCGGGGGGTTGAAAGGAGATTGGTATAGCTGCTGGTCGCCACTATCCTATCCTATAATATTTGGCCAACGGTCGTTTATCAATGCCGATCAATATTCCCCCGTCTACTGACAGTCGATCTCTCGAATTCGAATAATTTGTGATATTACTCATTGGTTATGTACGCCAATTTACATAAAGAAAACAACCCATAAGGCCGTGTCAGAGTATTGATGTTAATGACATCAAATAACAATTTATACCCTATGAGTGAACAGAGTTTCACTTAAAAAGGAATTTTGAATCAGTTTGAATAAGTTGACTCTAATGATATGAAACGGATAAAAGGTCTAAATCGTCCCGTGGGGCTGGTTACTACGTCAATCTTAGAGGTCAATGATCATCCTCTCCCGTACCATGGGGCTGGTTACTACGTCAATCTTAGATGTCAATGATCATGCTCTCCCGTCCCACGGGGCTGGTTGCTACGTCAATCTTAGATGTCAATGATCATGCTCTCCCGTCCCATGTGGCTGGTTACTACGTCAATCTTAGATGTCAATGATCATGCTCTCCCATCCCATGGGGCTAGTTACTACGTCAATCTTAGATGTCAATGATCATCCTCTCCCGTACCATGGGGCTGGTTACTACGTCATTCATAGATGTCAATGATCATCCTCTCCCGTACCATGGGGCTGGTTACTACGTCAATCTCAGATGTCAATGATCATCCTCTCCTATCTCATGGGGCTGGTTACTACGTCAATCTTAGATGTCAATGATCATGCTCTCCCGTCCCATGGGGCTGGTTGCTACGTCAATCTTAGATGTCAATGATCATGCTCTCCCGTCCCATGTGGCTGGTTACTACGTCAATCTTAGATGTCAATGATCATGCTCTCCCATCCCATGGGACTGGTTACTACGTCAATCTTAGATGTCAATGATCATCCTCTCCCATCCCATGGGGCTGGTTACTACGTCAATCTTAGATGTCAATGATCATCCTCTCCCATCCCATGGGGCTGGTTACTACGTCAATCTTAGATGTCAATGATCATGCTCTCCCATCCCATGGGGCTGGTTACTACGTTAATCTTAGATGTCAATGATCATGCTCTCCCATCCCATGGGGCTGGTTACTACGTCAATCTTAGATGTCAATGATCATGCTCTCCCATCCCATGGGGCTGGTTACTACGTTAATCTTAGATGTCAATGATCATGCTCTCCCATCCCATGGGGCTGGTTACTACGTCAATCTTAGATGTCAATGATCATGCTCTCCCGTCCCATGGGGCTGGTTACTACGTCATTCATAGATGTCAATGATCATGCTCTCCCGTCCCATGGGGCTGGTTACTACGTCATTCATAGATGTCAATGATCATGCTCTCCCGTCCCATGGGCCTGGTTACTACGTCATTCATAGATGTCAATAATCATGCTCTCCCGTCCCATGGCATGGTTACTACGTCAATCTTAGATGTCAATGATCATGCTCTCCCATCCCATGGCCCTGGTTACTACGTCATTCTTAGATGTCAATGATCATGCTCTCCCATCCCATGGGACTGGTTACTACATCAATCCTAGATGTCAATGATCATGCTCTCCCATCCCATGGGACTGGTTACTACGTCAATCTTAGATGTCAATGATCATGCTCTCCCATCCCATGGGGCTGGTTACTACGTTAATCTTAGATGTCAATGATCATGCTCTCCCATCCCATGGGGCTGGTTACTACGTCAATCTTAGATGTCAATGATCATGCTCTCCCGTCCCATGGGGCTGGTTACTACGTCATTCATAGATGTCAATGATCATGCTCTCCCGTCCCATGGGGCTGGTTACTACGTCATTCATAGATGTCAATGATCATGCTCTCCCGTCCCATGGGGCTGGTTACTACGTCGTTCATAGATGTCAATGATCATGCTCTCCCATCCCATGGGGCTGGTTACTACGTCAATCTTAGATGTCAATGATCATCCTCTCCCGAACCATGGGGCTGGTTACTACGTCATTCATAGATGTCAATGATCATGCTCTCCCGTCCCATGGGGCTGGTTACTACGTCAATCTTAGATGTCAATGATCATGCTCTCCCGTCCCATGGGGCTGGTTACTACGTCAATCTTAGATGTCAATGATCATCCTCTCCCATCCCATGGGGCTGGTTACTACGTCAATCTTAGATGTCAATGATCATGCTCTCCCATCTCCCATCATAATCCCATGCTCCCATCATAATCCCATGCTCCCATTGATACTAGGTACTTTAGGCCCTACTATAAAAGTTAGTGATCATATTCTTCGTCTCCCATTGATACTAGGTACTGTACCATAAAAGTTAGTGGTCATAATCTTCCGCCCCCATTGATACTAGGTACCGTACCATAAAAGTTAGTGATAATAATCTTCCGCCCCCATTGATACTAGGTACCGTACCATAAAAGTTAGTGATCATAATCTTCCGCCCCCATTGATACTAGGTACAGTACCATAAAAGTTAGTGATCATAATCTTCCGCCCCCATTGATACTAGGTACCGTACCATAAAAGTCAGTGATCATAATCTCATGCTCCTAGTGATACTCGGTGCTGTACCATAAAAATTAGTGGTCATAATCTCCCGCCACTTTTGATACTAGGTACTGTACCATAAAAATTAGTGGTCATAATCTCCCGCCACCTTTGATACTAGGTACTGTACCATAAAAATTAGTGGTCATAATCTCCCGCCACTTTAATACAAGGTACTTTACCATAACAGTTAGTGGTCATAATCTCCCGCCACTTTAATACTAGGTACTTTACCATAACAGTTAGTGGTCATAATCTCCCGCCACTTTTGATACTAGGTACTGTACCATAAAAATTAGTGGTCATAATGCCCCGCCACTTTTGATACTAGGTACTGTAGCATAAAAATTAGTGGTCATAATGCCCCTCCACTTTTGATACTAGGTACTGTACCATAACAGTTAGTGGTCATAATCTCCCGCCACTTTTGATACTAGGTACTGTACCATAAAAATTAGTGGTAATAATGCCCCGCCACTTTTGATACTAGGTACTGTACCATAACAGTTAGTGGTCATAATCTCCCGCCACTTTTGATACTAGGTACTGTACCATAAAAACTAGTGGTCATAATGCCCCGCCACTTTTGATACTAGGTACTGTAGCATAACAGTTAGTGGTCATAATCTCCCGCCACTTTTAATACTAGGTACTGTACCATAAAAATTAGTGGTCATAATCTCCCGCCACTTTTAATACTAGGTACTGTACCATAAAAATTAGTGGTCATAATCTCCCGCCACTTTTGATACTAGGTACTGTACCATAAAAATTAGTGGTCATAAAGCCCCGCCACTTTTGATACTAGGTACTATACCACAAAAGTCAGGGATCGTATTCTCCCTCCCCCATTGATAGTATGTATTTCCCCATAGAAGACTGGATCGACAGGCTTGTAACAATTTTTCTTTTCGAATTTAAGAATTTACCTCTCATTGATTGGCCAGTGAACCATATGCGAAAGATTATGTTTTATCACTGAGATTGGTATTTTCAGTCTATCTCTGTTTTGTCCAGAAGTACACATTGCCCACAAGCCGCGGAAACCAAGGCTTCTAGCGTGACAGAGCTATTTGGTAGGATTGTCATCTCGATGAATGTTTGTTTGTCTCTGTTGACACGACCACTGCTGAGTAGAGAATCCTCTGTGAAGTAATGTAGCGTATTAACACCGTGACTGAAAACAAACTCTTTGAAGATAAATCCTATAGGTTTGTTTACCGTGTTCTTCTACAAAACCCCCTCAAAGCCATCGTCCTGGGGTCTCTTTAACTTTGTCTTTTCTAGTGGAAAGTCAGGGCCATTATCTCAAAATCTCCATTTTTCACATGACTTTTTGTGGAACAGATTACTTTTCCACAGATATCTAACACGAAACATAATACAAGTAATAGAAACAGCATTTTAACTTTTCTATTTCAACCCATTGGCAAGGCTCTAAATCTTGACATATTTCGAGTTTCTTTTATGACAATTTGCAATTTCTGGGTTAGGCCGAGCTCAGTGGATACGGTATGTTTCGTAGGAGGCAGTCGTTCACCACCGATTTGAAACTATGCGTAAAATCTGTTCTGGCTATTAAGTTATTAGATTATTCCGTATCCAAGATGAACTTCAGGATATTGTCTCTCAGCTTCTCGGATAATTCGACCAAATTTGTCTGACTATAAGATCTTCAGTAAGTAACCATGGACATCAATCTGCTTCTCTGCAGGGGTAACAACTTGTCCGGCTACTTTTCACAAAAATACACATCGGTGGTGAGGAAACATCGCCTAAATATTCTGTCATTATTGGTAGGTTGAAGGATTGTTTAGAGTTCAATGTTTCCAGGATGAGATATTTGGGCTGTTTTGATGTTTTATGGATGAGGGAAGATGGTTAGTAAATTAATCATTTAGTGTCTTATTGATGACAGAAGGTTTGCCTAACGAATTATGTGGTGTTTTGTGGATGAAAGAAGGTTTGCCTAACGAATTATGTGGTGTTTTGTGGATGAAAGAAGGTTTGCCTAACGAATTATTATGTGGTGTTTTGTGGATGAAAGAAGGTTTGCCTATTATTATGTGGTGTTTTGTGGATGAAAGAAGGTTTGCCTAACGAATTATTATGTGGTGTTTTGTGGATGAAAGAAGGTTTGCCTAACGAATTATGTGGTGTTTCGTGGATGAAAGAAGGTTTGCCTAACGAATTATTATGTGGTGTTTTGTGGATGAAAGATGGTTTGCCTAACGAATTATTATGTGGTGTTTTGTGGATGAAAGAAGGTTTGCCTAACGAATTATTATGTGGTGTTTTGTGGATGACAGAAGGTTTGCCTAACGAATTATTTGGTGTTTTGTGGATGAAAGAAGGTTTGCCTAGCGAATTATTATGTGGTGTTTTGTGGATGACAGAAGGTTTGCCTAATGAATTATGTGGTGCTTTGTGGATGACAGAAGGTTCGCTGAATGAATTATGTGGTGTTTTGTGGATGACAGAAGGTTCGCTGAATGAATTATGTGGTGTTTTGTGGAGGGCAGAAGGTTCGCTGAATGAATTATTTGGTGTTTTGTGGATGACAGAAGGTTTGCCTAATGAATTATGCGGTGTTTTGTGGATAACAGTATATGAATGACAGGAGGCGATTGTTCTATTGATAAGTTGGGGTTTTAGGGTTCAGTTTAGGAGATTGTTTAATGGATTGTTTGATGTTTATAGATGACAGGATTTGATTGGTTAATGGGTCGTTCGATGTTTTTTGGTTCACGGGAGGAAACTGGTTAATGAGTGGCTTGGCGTTTTGTAGAAAGAAATTAGTTTATGGATGTTTTTTTGTTGTTATTCATGTGAGAAATTGATTAAAGAGTTGTTTGATTTTTCGTTGTTCACGTGAGAAAATTGGTTAAAGAGTTGTTTGATTTTTCGTTGTTCACGTGAGGAAATTGGTTAAAGAGTTGTTTGATTTTTCGTTGTTCACGTGAGAAAATTAGTTAAAGAGTTGTTTGATTTTTTGTGGTTCACGAGAGAAAATTAGTTTTTGGATTATATTGTACTTTATCGTCCACAAGATATGATTGGTTAATGGATTGTTTGGGGTTTTACATGGAGAAGATTGATTAATGTATTTTAGTTCTAAATAAATACTTGATACTTTGGTGTTTTATGCCTGCCATGAGTGGATTAGATACTTGATACTTTGGTGTTTTATGCCTGCCAGGAGTTGATTGAATACTTGATTGTTTGGTGTTTTATGCCTGCCAGGAGTTGATTGAATACTTGATTGTTTGGTGTTTTATGCCTGCCAGGAGTTGATTGAATACTTGATTGTTTGGTGTTTTATGCCTGCCAGGAGTTGATTGAATACTTGATTGTTTGGTGTTTTATGCCTGCCATGAGTGGATTAGATACTTGATACTTTGGTGTTTTATGCCTGCCAGGAGTTGATTGAATACTTGATTGTTTGGTGTTTTATGCCTGCCAGGAGTTGATTGAATACTTGATTGTTTGGTGTTTTATGCCTGCCAGGAGTTGATTGAATACTTGATTGTTTGGTGTTTTATGCCTGCCAGGAGTTGATTGAATACTTGATTGTTTGGTGTTTTATGCCTGCCAGGAGTGGATTGAATACTTGATTGTTTGGTGTTTTATGCCTGCCAGGAGTTGATTGAATACTTGATTGTTTGGTGTTTTATGCCTGCCAGGAGTGGATTGAATACTTGATTGTTTGGTGTTTTATGCCTGCCAGGAGTGGATTGAATACTTGATTGTTTGGTGTTGTATGCCTGCCAGGAGCTGATTGAATGCTTGATTGTTTGGTGTTTTATGCCTGCAAGGATTTGATTGAATGCTTGATTGTTTGGTGTTTTATGCCTGCCAGGAGTTGATTGAATACTTGATTGTTTGGTGTTTTATGCCTGCCAGGAGTGGATTGAATACTTGATTGTTTGGTGTTTTATGCCTGCCAGGAGTGGATTGAATACTTGATTGCTTAGTGTTTTATGCCTGTCAGGAGTTGATTGAATGCTTGATTGTTTGGTGTTTTATGCCTGCCAGGAGTGGATTGAATACTTGATTGCTTAGTGTTCTATGCCTGCCAGGAGTTGGTTGAATGCTCGATTGTTTGGTGTTTTATGCCTACCAGGAGTTTATTGAATACTTGATTGTTTGGTGTTGTATGCCTGCTAGGAGTTGATTGAATACTTGATTGTTTCGTGTTGTATGCCTACCAGGAGTTGATTGAATATACGATTGTTTAGTGTTTTATGCCTGCCAGGAGTTGATTGAATGCTTGATTGTTTGGTGTTTTGTACCTGCCAGGAGTTGATTGAATACTTGATTGTTTGGTGTTTTGTACCTGCCAGGAGTTGATTGAATACTTGATTGTTTGGTGTTGTATGCCTGCCAGGAGTTGATTAAATGCTTGATTGTTTGGTGTTTTATGCCTGCCAGGAGTTGATTCAATACACGATTGTTTGGTGTTTTATGCCTGCCAGGAGTTGATTGAATACTTGATTGTTTGGTGTTTTGTACCTGCCAGGAGTTGATTGAATACTTGATTGTTTGGTGTTGTATGCCTACCAGGAGTTGATTGAATACTTGATTGTTTGGTGTTTTATGCCTGCCAGGAGTTGATTGAATACTTGGTTGTTTGGTGTTTTATGCCTACCAGGAGTTGATTGAATACTTGATTGCTTGGTGTTTTCTGTCTGCCAGGAGTTGATTGAATGCTTGATTGTTTGGTGTTGTATGCCTGCCAGGAGTTGATTAAATGCTTGATTGTTTGGTGTTTTATGCCTGCCAGGAGTTGATTCAATACACGATTGTTTGGTGTTTTATGCCTGCCAGGAGTTGATTGAATACTTGATTGTTTGGTGTTTTGTGCCTGCCAGGAGTTGATTGAATACTTGCTTGCTTGGTGTTTTCTGCCTGCCAGGAGTTGATTGAATACTTGATTGCTTGGTGTTTTCTGTCTGCCAGGAGTTAATTGAATACTTGCTTGCTTGGTTTTTTCTGTCTGCCAGGAGTTGATTGAATGCTTGATTGTTTGGTGTTTTATGCCTGCCAGGAGTTGATTGAATACTTGATTGTTTGGTGTTTTATGCCTGCCAGGAGTTGATTGAATATACGATTGTTTGGTGTTTTATGCCTACCAGGAGTTGATTGAATATACGATTGTTTGGTGTTTTATGCCTACCAGGAGTTGATTGAATACACGATTGTTTGGTGTTTTATGCCTGCCAGGATTTGATTGAATACTTGATACTTTGGTGTTTTGTGCCTGCCAGGAGTTGATTGAATACTTGCTTGCTTGGTGTTTTCTGCCTGCCAGGAGTTGATTGAATACTTGATTGCTTGGTGTTTTCTGTCTGCCAGGAGTTGATTGAACGCTTGATTGTTTGGTGTTTTATGCCTGCCAGGAGTTGATTGAATACTTGATTGTTTGGTGTTTTATGCCTGCCAGGAGTTGATTAAACACTTGATTGTTTGGTGTTGTGTGCCTACCAGGAGTTGTTTGAATACTTGATTGCTTGGTGTTTTCTGTCTGCCAGGAGTTGATTGAATACTTGCTTGCTTGGTGTTTTCTGTCTGCCAGGAGTTGATTGAATGCTTGATTGTTTGGTGTTTTATGCCTACCAGGAGTTGATTGAATGCTTGATTGTTTGGTGTTTTATGCCTGCCAGGAGTTGATTGAATACTTGATTGTTTGGTGTTTTATGCCTGCCAGGAGTTGATTGAATACTTGATTGCTTGGTGTTTTGTGCCTGCCAGGAGTTGATTGAATACTTGCTTGCTTGGTGTTTTCTGCCTGCCAGGAGTTGATTGAATACTTGATTGCTTGGTGTTTTCTGTCTGCCAGGAGTTGATTGAATGCTTGATTGTTTGGTGTTTTATGCCTGCCAGGAGTGGATTGAATGCTTGATTGCTTGGTGTTTTCTGTCTGCCAGGAGTTGATTGAATGCTTGATTGTTTGGTGTTTTATGCCTACCAGGAGTTGATTGAATGCTTGATTGTTTGGTGTTTTATGCCTGCCAGGAGTTGATTGAATACTTGATTGTTTGGTGTTTTCTGCCTGCCAGGAGTTGATTGAATACTTGATTGCTTGGTGTTTTCTGTCTGCCAGGAGTTGGTTGAACGCTTGATTGTTTGGTGTTTTATGCGTGCCAGGAGTTGATTGAATACTTGATTGTTTGGTGTTTTATGCCTGCCAGGAGTTGATTGAATACTTGATTGTTTGGTGTTTTATGCCTGCCAGGAGTTGATTGAATACTTGATTGTTTGGTGTTTTATGCCTGCCAGGAGTTGATTGAATACTTGATTGTTTGGTGTTTTGTGCCTGTCAGGACTTGTCTGCCAGGAGTTGATTGAATACTTGATTGTTTGGTGTTTTGTGCCTGTCAGGACTTGTCTGCCAGGACTTGATTGAATACTTGATTGTTTGGTATTGTATGCGTACCAGGAGTGGATTGAATGCTTGATTGTTTGGTGTTTTGTGCATGCCAGGAGTTGATTGAATACTTGATTGTTTGGTGTTTTATGCCTACCAGGAGTTGATTGAATGCTTGATTGTTTGGTGTTTTATGCCTGCCAGGAGTTGATAGAATACTTGATTGTTTGGTGTTTTGTGCCTGCCAGGAATTGATTGAATACTTGCTTGCTTGGTGTTTTCTGCCTGCCAGGAGTTGATTGAATACTTGATTGCTTGGTGTTTTCTGTCTGCCAGGAGTTGATTGAATGCTTGATTGTTTGGTATTTTGTGCCTACCAGGAGTTGATTGAATGCTTGATTGTTTGGTGTTTTGTGCCTGTCAGGACTTGTCTGTCAGGAGTTGATTGAATACTTGATTGCTTGGTGTTTTCTGCCTGCCAGGAGTTGATTGAATACTTGATTGCTTGGTGTTTTCTGTCTGCCAGGAGTTGATTGAATGCTTGATTGTTTGGTGTTTTGTGCCTGTCAGGACTTGTCTGTCAGGAGTTGATTGAATACTTGATTGCTTGGTGTTTTCTGTCTGCCAGGAGTTGATTGAATACTTCATTGTTTGGTGTTGTATGCCTGCCAGGAGTTGATTGAATAATTGATTGTTTGGTGTTTTGTGCCTGCCAGGAGTTGATTGAATACTTGCTTGCTTGGTGTTTTATGCCTGCCAGGAGTTGATTAAATACTTGATTGTTTGGTGTTGTATGCCTACCAGGAGTTGATTGAATGCTTGATTGTTTGGTGTTTTATGCCTGTCAGGAGTTGATTGAATACTTGATTGCTTAGTGTTTTATGCCTACCAGGAGTTGATTGAATACTTGATTGTTTGGTGTTTTATGCCTGCCAGGAGTTGATTGAATACTTGCTTGCTTGGTGTTTTCTGCCTGCCAGGAGTTGATTGAATACTTGATTGCTTGGTGTTTTCTGTCTGCCAGGAGTTGATTGAATGCTTGTTTGGTGTTTTATGCCTGCCAGGAGTTGATTGAATGCTTGATTGTTTGGTGTTGTATGCCTGCCAGGAGTTGATTGAACGCTTGATTGTTTGGTGTTTTATGCCTGCCAGGAGTTGATTGAATACTTGATTGTTTGGTGTTTTATGCCTGCCAGGAGTTGATTAAATACTTGATTGTTTGGTGTTGTATGCCTACCAGGAGTTGATTGAATGCTTGATTGTTTGGTGTTTTATGCCTGCCAGGAGTTGATTGAATACTTGATTGCTTAGTGTTTTATGCCTACCAGGAGTTGATTGAATACTTGATTGTTTGGTGTTTTATGCCTGCCAGGAGTTGATTAAATACTTGATTGTTTGGTGTTGTATGCCTACCAGGAGTTGATTGAATACTTGATTGTTTGGTGTTTTATGCCTGCCAGGAGTTGATTGAATACACGATTGTTTGGTGTTTTATGCCTGTCAGGAGTTGATTGAATACACGATTGTTTGGTGTTTTCTGTCTGCCAGGAGTTGATTGAATACTTGATTGTTTGGTATTGTATGCGTACCAGGAGTGGATTGAATGCTTGATTGTTTGGTGTTTTGTGCATGCCAGGAGTTGATTGAATACTTGATTATTTGGTGTTTTATGCATGCCAGGAGTTGATTGAATACTTGATTGTTTGGTGTTTTATGCCTGCTAGGAGTTGATTGAATACTCCATTGTTTGGTGCTTATGCATGCCAGGAGTTGATTGAATACTTGATTGTTTGGTGTTTTATGCCTGCTAGGAGTTGATTAAATACTTGATTGTTTGGTGTTGTATGCCTACCAGGAGTTGTTTGAATACTTGATTGCTTGGTGTTTTCTGTCTGCCAGGAGTTGATTGAATACTTGCTTGCTTGGTGTTTTCTGTCTGCCAGGAGTTGATTGAATGCTTGATTGTTTGGTGTTTTATGCCCACCAGGAGTTGATTGAATGCTTGATTCTTTGGTGTTTTATGCCTGCCAGGAGTTGATTGAATACTTGATTGTTTGGTGTTTTATGCCTGCCAGGAGTTGATTGAATACTTGATTGTTTGGTGTTTTGTGCCTGCCAGGAGTTGATTGAATACTTGCTTGCTTGGTGTTTTCTGCCTGCCAGGAGTTGATTGAATACTTGATTGATTGGTGTTTTCTGCCTGCCAGGAGTTGATTGGATGCTTGATTGTTTGGTGTTTTATGCCTACCAGGAGTTGATTGAATGCTTGGTTGTTTGGTGTTTTATGCCTGTCAGGAGTTGATTGAATACTTGATTGTTTGGTGTTTTATGCCTGCCAGGAGTTGATTGAATACTTGATTGTTTGGTGTTTTGTGCCTGCCAGGAGTTGATTGAATACTTGGTTGTTTGGTGTTTTATGCCTGCCAGGAGTTGATTGAATACTTGGTTGTTTGGTGTTTTATGCCTGCCAGGAGTTGATTGAATACTTGATTGTTTGGTGTTTTGTGCCTGCCAGGAGTTGATTGAATACTTGCTTGCTTGGTGTTTTCTGCCTGCCAGGAGTTGATTGAATACTTGATTGCTTGGTGTTTTCTGTCTACCAGGAGTTGATTGAACGCTTGATTGTTTGGTGTTTTATGCCTGCCGGGAGTTGATTGAATACTTGATTGTTTGGTGTTTTATGCCTGCCAGGAGTTGATTGAATACTTGATTGTTTGGTGTTTTATGCCTGCCAGGAGTTGATTGAATACTTGATTGTTTGGTGTTTTATGCCTGCCAGGAATTTATTGAATACTTGATTGATTGATGTTTTGTGCCTGTCAGGACTTGTCTGCCAGGACTTGATTGAATACTTGATTGTTTGGTGTTTTATGCCTGCCAGGAATTGATTGAATACTTGATTGATTGATGTTTTGTGCCTGTCAGGACTTGTCTGCCAGGACTTGATTGAATACTTGATTGTTTGGTGTTGTATGCCTGCCGGGAGTTGATTGAATACTTGATTGTTTGGTGTTTTATGCCTGCCAGGAGTTGATTGAATACTTGATTGTTTGGTGTTTTATGCCTGCCAGGAGTTGATTGAATACTTGATTGTTTGGTGTTTTATGCCTGCCAGGAGTTGATTGAATACTTGATTGATTGATGTTTTGTGCCTGTCAGGACTTGTCTGCCAGGACTTGATTGAATACTTGATTGTTTGGTGTTTTGTGCCTGTCAGGACTTGTCTGCCAGGACTTGTCTGCCAGGACTTGATTGAATACGTGATTGTTTGGTATTGTATGCGTACCAGGAGTGGATTGAATGCTTGATTGTTTGGTGTTTTGTGCATGCCAGGAGTTGATTGAATACTTGCTTGCTTGGTGTTTTATGCCTGCGAGGAGTTGATTAAATGCTTGATTGTTTGGTGTTTTATGCCTGCCAGGAGTTGATTGAACGCTTGATTGTTTGGTGTTTTATGCCTGCCAGGAGTTGATTGAATACTTGCTTGCTTGGTGTTTTCTGTCTGCCAGGAGTTGATTGAATACTTGATTGTTTTGTGTTTTGTGCATGCCAGGAGTTGATTGAATACTTGATTGTTTGGTGTTTTATGCATGCCAGGAGTTGATTGAATACTTGATTGTTTGGTGTTTTATGCCTGCCAGGAGTTGATTAAATACTTGATTGTTTGGTGTTGTATGCGTACCAGGAGTGGATTGAATGCTTGATTGTTTGGTGTTTTGTGCATGCCAGGAGTTGATTGAATACTTGATTGTTTGGTGTTTTATGCATGCCAGGAGTTGATTGAATACTCCATTGTTTGGTGTTTTGTGCCTGTCAGGACTTGTCTGTCAGGAGTTGATTGAATACTTGCTTGCTTGGTGTTTTCTGTCTGCCAGGAGTTGATTGAATACTTGATTGCTTGGTGTTTTCTGTCTGCCAGGAGTTGATTGAATGCTTGTTTGGTGTTTTATGCCTGCCAGGAGTTGATTGAATGCTTGATTGTTTGGTGTTGTATGCCTGCCAGGAGTTGATTGAACGCTTGATTGTTTGGTGTTTATGCCTGCCAGGAGTTGATTGAATAATTGATTGTTTGGTGTTTTATGCCTGCCAGGAGTTGATTAAATACTTGATTGTTTGGTGTTGTATGCCTACCAGGAGTTGATTGAATGCTTGATTGTTTGGTGTTTTATGCCTTCCAGAAGTTGATTGAATACTTGATTGCTTAGTGATTTATGCCTACCAGGAGTTGATTGAATACTTGATTGTTTGGTGTTTTATGCCTGCCAGGAGTTGATTAAATACCTGATTGTTTGGTGTTTTCTGCCTGCCAGGAGTTGATTGAATACACGATTGTTTGGTGTTTTATGCCTACCAGGAGTTGATTGAATACTTGATTGTTTGGTTTTTTATGCCTGTCAGGAGTTGATTGAATACACGATTGTTTGGTGTTTTGTGCCTGTCAGGACTTGTCTGCCAGGAGTTGATTGAATACTTGCTTGCTTGGTGTTTTCTGTCTGCCAGGAGTTGATTGAATACTCCATTGTTTGGTATTGTATGCGTACCAGGAGTGGATTGAATGCTTGATTGTTTGGTGTTTGGTGCATGTCAGGAGTTGATTGAATACTTGATTGTTTGGTGTTTTCTGTCTGCCAGGAGTTGATTGAATACTTCATTGTTTGGTGTTTTATGCCTGCCAGGAGTTGATTGAATACTTCATTGTTTGGTGTTTTATGCCTACCAGGAGTTGATTGAATACTTCATTGTTTGGTGTTTTATGCCTGTCAGTGGTTGATTGAATACTTGCTTGCTTGGTGTTTTCTGTCTGCCAGGAGTTGATTGAATACTTGCTTGCTTGGTGTTTTCTGTCTGCCAGGAGTTGATTGAATACTTACTTGCTTGGTGTTTTCTGTCTGCCAGGAGTTGATTGAATACTCCATTGTTTGGTGTTTTGTGCCTGTCAGGACTTGTCTGTCAGGAGTTGATTGAATACACGATTGCTTGGTATTTTCTGTCTGCCAGGAGTTGATTGAATACTTGCTTGCTTGGTGTTTTCTGTCTGCCAGGAGTTGATTGAATACTTGCTTGCTTGGTGTTTTCTGTCTGCCAGGAGTTGATTGAATACTCCATTGTTGGGTGCTTATGCCTGTACGGGGTTAATTGAATACTTGATTGTTTGATATTCTATGTCTGGTCGGAATTAGTTGAATATTTGATTGTTTAGTGTTTAATGCTTGGTCAGAGTTGATAGGTTACTTTATGTTTTAGTGTTTTATGCTTGCCAGGAAATGATTGAATACTTGACTGTTTGGTGTTTTATGTCTGGCCTGGGTTGATTAAATACTTGATTGTTTGGTGTTTTATTAGTTTTGATATTTTCCCAACCAAGAGCTTCTTTTGCAGGTACCGACCAAATGTGAGCATTTAAATGATTTTTTTGATGTGAGCGACGAACTAAAGCCTTAGTAAGTTCAAAACACTACTTATCGTATACTTTCGAGACTAGGAGCACTAAAAAGCTTTTGAGTGGCTCCTCTTGAGAAAAATAACCCGTAATTTCCGCATTCTGTTTTAACGGGAACATATCAACATTTTGGCTGCTCATGTCACTTTTACTGAGAGTGTTTAGTTTGAAATGCAATAAATTGGATGCAATAGATAAAAAACAAATAGGTCGATTGAGCAATGAGATGCAATCTGTTCAGTACAACGTATAGCCTAAATTGAAATGTTAATATGGCATCAACTCTCATGGGTCGATGGGTCTTCCAAACGATGAGAACATGTGCTCTATGGTTTGTGGAGAAATTAATATTACCTATGAAGTATTAATTTGAATTTGTAGACCGGTATGCGTATGAGGGTACTGGAGACGAATGTAGGCTTGCACGTAAAAATACTCCTCCAATTATCTTTTTACCATTATCTCCTCAATAAATCAGCATTTAGATGGACTGGTGAATACGAAAAGCATTTCGTCTTGATGAAGTATAAATGACACAGATGCAAACAAATCTCAATCATTTCTATTTCTACAACATGTAAAAGCACTTAACTAATATGTCTTTCTCTGAGGTCTGATAGATAAATTCAGATTTCAAACTATATATATTGAAGGAAAACTCTTTAGTTGGGCGCATACACAGATGGAATGTCCATATGTTAAAGGATATCATAGGGATTGAGATTCCTGTCATGTCGTCTGAATAAAGGATTCCCATCCCACTCAAATATATCACTCTTAACATATGCATATATATATGCAGTTTCAAACTTAGTATTTTCAAGGAATATGATAATAATTTTTTACAGAGGTCTTTTATAATGAACACATGTTTAAGGTAACTAACCTACATGTTAGAACGGTTGCCATGAGTGAATATATGTGAAAACAAGAAATGGCATAGTAAGGAGATAAAACATAAACAAAAGGGTCCATAAGTGGAATGTCTATGTGTGGGGTGGAGAACTAACACCCTAAAGTATTGATCTATTCGCCCTAAAGTAACATTTATACATATATAGGCCTACTGAGTAAAAGGTGAGTTTCAAAACATGAAATAGATATATTGAATTATGCTACATGTACAAGCATTAGGGACGGTGATAACCATTGAGACATGGGCTGTATTTATCAGAAAAATGTTTCTTTTGACATCAAGTGGTTTGATTGCCATCTAATACTTTGTAAAATGGGAAACTATGGACTTCATGACAATGCACATGAACGTATGTGTCTGCTCACGGGAAGGTGACAATACTCTTCGTTGTCTATGTAGAGTCAGTCTGGAGCGGAGATCCGAAGTCTGACCAATATATTGTTTTCCACAACCCATGCAAATTAGTGCATACACCACATTCTTACCTGTGCAGCACTTGTCTAATGTCAAACTTGACATTAAAGAGATAATCTGGTGTTATTTGGGAAGTTAAAACACACATTTATTAACGCCGAACACACCCGCCCGGGCCATGGATGGGAAGTTAAAACACACATTTATTAACGCCGAACACACCCGCCCGGGCCATGGATGGGAAGTTAAAACGCCCATTTATTAACGCCGAAAACACCCGCCCGGGCCATGGATGGGAAGTTAAAACACACATTTATTAACGCCGAACACACCCGCGCGGGCCATGGATGGGAAGTTAAAACGCCCATTTATTAACGCCGAACACACCCGCCCGGGCCATGGATGGGAAGTTAAAACGCCCATTTATTAACGCCGAACACACCCGCCCGGGCCATGGATGGGAAGTTAAAACGCCCATTTATTAACGCCGAACACACCCGCCCGGGTCAAGGATGGGAAGTTAAAACGCCCATTTATTAACGCCGAACACACCTGCCCGGGCCATGGATGGCAAGTTAAAACGCCCATTTATTAACGTCAAACACACCAGCCCGGGCCATGGATGGGAAGTTAAAACACCCATTTATTAACGCAAAACACACCCGCCCGGGCCATGGATGGGAAGTTAAAACACCCATTTATTAACGCCAAACACACCCGCCCGGGCCATGGATGGGAAGTTAAAACGCCCATTTATTAACGCCAAACACACCCGCCGGGGCCATGGATGGGAAGTTAAAACACCCATTTATTAACGCCAAACACACCGGCTAGAGCGTTGGATGGGAAGTTAAAACACCCATTTATTAACGCCAAACACACCCGCTCGGGCGTTGGATGGGAAGTTAAAACACCCATTTATTAACGCCAAACACACCCGCTCGGGCGTTGGATGGGAAGTTAAAACGCCCATTTATTAACGCCAAACACACCCGCTCGAGTGTTGGATGGGAAGTTAAAACGCCCTTTTATTAACGCCAAACACACCCGCTCGAGTGTTGGATGGGAAGTTAAAACACACTTGTACAACTGTCAATCACCCAGTCCGATCACAAAGAACCCATTTCCCTCAAACACCCGTACACCGATCTACCACCCAGTCTAGTAACAATGAACCATCTCACTCCCACACTTGTTCATTAATCAACCACCCAGTCTGATGACAAAGAACTTTCTCGATCCCACTCCCGTAGCCTACACCTAACAACGACCCAGTCTAATGACAAAGAACTTCCTCGATCCCACTCCCGTAGCCTACACCTAACAACCACCCATTCTGATGACAAAGAACTTCCTTGATCCCACAGCTTACACCTATCAGTCACCCAGTCTGATGACAAAGAACTTTCTCGATCCCACTCCCGTAATCTACACCTATCAACCACCCTAAGAACCGTCTCATCCAAAAATCCATACACCTATCAACCGCCAAGTACGACGAAGAAGAACCAAGAACTTTCTCCCTCCCAAACCGATGCACCTATCAAGCATAATGATAAAAAAAACCTTTTGCCTCCCACACGCTTACACTCGTACACTACTCCCACAACCATACACTTACACATGTATCAACCTACCAGTCTAATGACAAAGAAACATCTCTCTCCCACACCCGTAAACCTAACACCAACCCAGTCTAAGGTCAAAGAACAATCTCCCACCCACACTCAGTTGTCTGATGAAAAAGAACCATCAATTCCATACACCCGTACACCGATCACAATAACATGTGCAATTGATTATTTAAGCTTTTTCTGTTTCGAATAGTTTGTGGTTCTTGCCTTCATTTATCTTCTTTCTCTTCTCCTCGTGTTCTATTCTTGTCATACCACTATCTCTAACATAAGATTTTAAGGTCGACATACACCAAGGACAGCTGACATGGTTTGCGAGTTGATGTTTGGCATATTGTTCCCTATGAAGATCCGTTATCTGAAGATTTCGGCGCAGTCCCTTGCCACACAGACTGCCTTAAACAGTTTGTTCTCTCTTCTTACGGTCACCCAGTCCTTCATATTGCAACTAGTATCAATGGATTTGTCAGCAATAAAGTTTTCAAAGCTTAAAGAGTTTCCGCTTTCCTGATTCCGGTCTTTATTCTTGACATTTGGCGCCCGAAATGGGACCGAAATGAACGAAGCTCTAATCGTGTTAGCTGACCAACTTCTGATGTTATTATCAGCCTAGAAAATCAAACATTGTTCAAGTAATTTAACCGGAAATCTAGATTAAAGAACTCCTGACAATTTTCCAGTCAACTGTGTTAATCGTTTCCTGCATTTATTTACATTCTCATTCATCGTTGGATACTTGGAATTATTGAATATTTAAGAAAACGACTCTCTTTAAATGTTTAGTTAGTATTTGACAATATATTTAATATGTACTTGTGTGTGCAGAGCGCAAGATTTACTGACTGTTGACTTATTGCGCATGTGTAATCACTAACTCTTTAACACTTTCATGTTTTTTCGTCTAACCTATTTCATCTCCATCACCATCTTCACTTCATATCTATTTGTAGTCTTATTGGCATTATTTGGATTTGATTGTCTCGGTAGGTTTTTCACACTAATGAACCCTTTGAACTTGCCCAACAAATGATTGTAGAAGTCGACAACTCTTCCATAGTATCCAAACTTTGAGAACGTATCACACGTTTGGATCGTTTAAAAACAAAACGTTCTGAGGTCAAAACATATTTGGCCCCTGATACATTAAGCCTGATCGTTCAAAGGCTAGATGCTATTGAAACGAAACTTTCGGTGACTGCAGAAGAAAGGACTCTAACCACTCTCGAGTATCTTCAGGCATGGGAGATCCGGGTTCAAGCCTGGGTCGAGTCAGACCAAAGACTTTAACAGTTGTAGCTGCTGCTGCTTCGCTTGGCGCTCAGCAATAGTAGTTAGAGCAGCGACTGGTTGGCCCGGTGTCCGTATTCTGTGACTGGGTAATAGTGACTCTGATAATAGTCATTTAAACTACAAGTGGCCTACATTTACATAATAGCTCAAGTAAGGCTGGTATCCTCGTCAATGGTGTATACTATCGTTGTCTACTGGACTCTGGATCTATGGCGACCGGGGTTTCTAATGTTGTTTTTCCAGAAACGTTTAAATTCATCTTTGCTGCCCCTTTCAGATTTCCAGGTTGATATTCGCTCGGCTTGTGCAGAAAGATGACCTTATTATGGTAATTCTGAATTAAATCTAAAGCTCCATACTGGTAAGGGGAATGTTGTAACTCCAGTACTAATTGTTAAAGATACGGAGTATAATAACAATGATTGTAGGCACCAACGTAATTAAACCATTTGCTGACGAGATAGAAACAAGTGGATCAAAGACATGGGTCCTTGCTAACAATATAATGGTCTCAAATGGACACATAGGTGTAGCAAGGCCAGTAATCTCAGTCCTATTAAAATTAAACCTAACCAAGAACTGGTTGTCATGGGCATAATTAAAACCACTTCTTTTCAGCCTGATAAATGTGTGATTGCTGAGCAGGTTAACGTCGGTCTTAATAGCGGTCTTGTGGTTCGTCCTCAGGTAATGGATTACAAACCCCAAGGTAACAATACTGTAGTATCCGTTCGGGTATTCAATTTATCTACTCGTCCTGTTAACGTTCACCCCAAAAGTCCAACATGTGAGTTACAAATGGTTAAAAGATACCACGTGGTGCGTCGTATGGCAGTGAAAATAATAACTCTATTGAAAAAGCCTTTAACCTTAAATTCTGATCAAAAACCTAAAGCCTAAAAGTCATGTGTTATGTCCAAAGATTTCTTAGATTTAGGTCATACGTCTTCGGAGGTCCACAAGATAAATCTTATTGATAATGCCCCTTTCAAGCAACCACACAGGAGGATCCCACCAGGAATGTTGAATGAGGTAAGACAACATGTTCAGGAAACGCTTAATCTTGGTGTGATTAGGGAATCCTCTAGTCCGTTTTCTTCTGACGTTGTGTTGGCACGAAAGCCAGACAGTTCTTTGTAACTTTGCATTGACTATCACAAGCTTAACAATAGAACCGTAAGAGATGCATATGCCCCTCCATGCATTGAGTGGATTTTAGACTGTCTAGTTGGATCCGAATGGCTCCGATCAGGCTACTAGCAAGTGGAAGTCAAAGGGGATGATAAATGTAAAACTGCGTTTTCAATGGGTTCTCTGTGATTTTATGAATGTAATCGTATGCCTTTTGGACTAATTGACGCTCCTGCCACATTCCAACGTCTGATGAAAAAGTGCCTTCGGGATATCAATCTAAGAGAGTGCTTGATTTACATGGACGATATCCTTGTATATTCCAAAACATTCGAAGAACACTTGGTTTGTTTAGAAAACGTCTTCACTCGCTTACGCCAACGTCGACTTAAGGTTAAACTGTTCAAGTGTGATTTCTTTTTGTAGACGTGTGAGGTACCTCGGACATATAGTCTCTAACCATAGCATTGAAACTGATCCAGACAAATTGGAGGTAATAAAATCCTGGCTAATCCCGAACAATGAAAAGGAATTGCGTACGTTCCTCGGATTTTCTGGTTATTATCGGCGTTTTGTCAAGAACTATTAAAAAATTGTTCAATCTATAAATTCTTTGCTTTCAGGTTGTTCTAAGAAACACAAAGTGGTACTGGCGAGCTTCTCAACATGATGCGTTTGAACAGGTCATTCTTTTATGGACTTGGGACAGTTTTGTACCAAACGCAAAATGGTGCTGATCGAGTAATCGCTTAGCTAGCCAAGGTTTTTCACGAGGTTAACGGATCCGTTGTCAAAGCGGTTTGCGAAAATGACATCCTTCATAGCTCCCCAGTGCTTGAATCTTTGACCTGTACGCCCATTCCTGTTCCTGTGATGGGTACTGACTTTTGCACTCTTGCTGCTCGCATCTGCTTACCACTTCTTCCTTCTATCGAATATTCTGAACTACTTTCTATTTTATTGCTTGAACATGCTACCGTGGCAGTCCCTCGCCACACAGACTGCCTTGAACAGTTTGTTCTCTCTTCTTCCAGTCATCCAGTTCTGCATATGGCAACTAGTATCACTGGATTTGTCACCAATAAAGTTGTCAAAGTGTAAAGCGTTTCCTTTTAACCACACGAACCCACCATGAGACACCTATGAACCACCTCCCGCCACACTCGACCGCCCAATCTGATGACGGATAACCCTCATTCCTATACCCACTCACTTATAACAGCCACACAGTCAAATGTCAGGGAACTGTAACCTATTAAACAACCAGGGTAATGATAACGAAACGTCTCCCTGGCACACGCCCATCAACCTCCCACACATTTAAACCTTCGAAACCAGCGATGAACAAAATCAACTAAACAATCTACGACATCAACCATTACCTTGGAAACCCCCAGTCTTTGTTCTAAGGCCCTGATAATTGCCAAATCCAACTACACAGCCTAGTGAAACTCAAAACCTAGCATTGCAAGCATAACCATATACCGCAGGCGTAAAGCGGCTTAGTATATAAGGCATCAGTAGACAATTAATTTTCAATTTGCCATAATGTTAACGTTTGGCTCTGTCACTCGGTTAGAAACATTCGCCCAGCTAAAAGCCTTGGTGGAAACTCGGAACCACCCTAGACAAGCCTGTTGTTGAAATCTTGACAGGCCAATAAGGGAGAAAGATTTTCAACTCCGAAGTTGTCATGGGTCAAATCACACCCATATCAGGGGGCTCAATCTGCCACTTTAATTCTGTCTTCACACCTTTCATATATTTTTTTTTGCAAACTACTACTTCATTGAGTCACATCAATACTCGAAAAGTACTCCTAACTTATGAGAAGTCCCACTAAAGAATGCCCAAAGATATCGACCGAAATCTAGGAACCTAATTCCTACCTCCCGAAAATGGGCTAATCCTAATTGTTCACTGTGACCATAAGCAATTAATGTAACTATGACCGCTATTTTCTTTTTTCGAGTGACTTCCTGTAGGATCTGTCCACGCGATCGCCGATTTCAGGGTCCTGTCAGTTTTAGGCAATTTTCTTGTTTTTCATTTTCCTCAGTGATTACCGAATCTTTCTAAATCCTCATTTAAGCATGGCATTCTCTGAATTTCTTTCACGCTAGGGAATTCCTCTAGAAACTAGTTACGCTGAAAGGTATTTCTCCACTTTGACATTTGGCAGGAATCGAGCCAACTGTATGTAAAACTAGTGTGCAAAGTTTGACATAATTGCAGAACTCTCAAAATATGTACTTAGTTGATGGCGCCTCCAAATACACACTGGATGCCATTGACAGCTATTCTTAGATAATAGTTTACGGAGTTTTTTCGCCAACTATCGTCACAGCTTTCAGTGATTAGCCCTTTGTATGTACGATGTGGACATATAAAACATTATTTGTGGGTATGAGACTTGTCATATTGCATTCATGCAACTAGCCTTCCTAAGTGGGGTGGTTGCTAGAAACTAACAGGAGATTGATCATTTGTAACTCTCCTTTATTATGTGTCGCTGTGCCTCGTGTCAATTTGGATATTTAAAGTTTTTCATTGTGCCTATGTTTGTTTTTGTGAAACAGGATATATTAGGCCTTAATCTGAACGCTGTATCGTTCAGGTTCGTTCCGAAATTTGAGATTCTAAATGATAACCATTGTAATTCAAATGTCTGTTTAGAAAGCAGTTGCTTGTAATTTATTAACTTACTTTTTCAAGGCTTTATCGAAATATTTGAATTTAATTTTGGGACATTTTTCTGTCGGATCACGCCTTTTTTTGCGCACAAAGGCTGGAAGGACCAATGAACTCAAAACATAATCGGCATGCTAGCTTTATCAACAATTTGTTGGTCAAATGATCTGTTCCTAAAAATCTACTGACTCCTGGCCAAACTCCTGTCTGTGGTCAACTTAATGATATATTATGGGTTTTAGTTTATTATAAAAACCTATGATTGGGTATAAAGGTCTAAATGATATACTCCCTTTTTAACACGATTAGAAACTTGTCTCCATGATTATTTTGGACAAGAAGATTTTCCCTGCGTGTTCATAAAAAAATTATACACGAATTGATTTTGTGAATGCAATGTGGATATCCTAAGTGCGTTGGTGATAACATGTATGAGTTTAATTAGTTAGTATCTTAAGTGAGTTTAACAATATTCTCGTTATTTTGGGATTACTCTCTCTTGAAAATATGGCAGAAATTCTTCTACCGATTTTGGGTGACGCCCGAAACGGGAATCGAACCCGGGTCCCAGAGTATGGCACCTATCGCCAGGACAAAATGCCGGCTGCCTTATCCATTCAGCCAACCGGCCTCCTCTAAAAGACACTAACTAATTAAACTCATGCATTCGGCAATGGGAGCTGTGTCAATTACGTTACCAGAGGGTATCCAGACATTTCGGCCTGGGACAGTTCGGCCTGGGACATTTCGGTCCAAAGTGATAAGGGGACATTTCGGCCTACCTTGGTTTTAATTATATTTGATTAACATTTTCTCATTTCTTTCTCTTATTCTATATGAATATACATGTGCTCATTAAGTTGAGCTCAGCTTGATAAATCTATCTAACCACAATAGGTTACATATATAGTCCACCACTACATAACGCCTAGTCCGAAATATCTGCGATGATGATGTAAGACATTTTCTGAAAGATAGGCCATCATCATCATCAGAACGCATTTGATAAATTTACTGGGAATTCCTTGACACACTTCGGGCTGGCAAGACCACCTCTCGTTTCTCATCAAAAATATCAGGATTCTCTACATAACTTTTAAAAATAAAATTACAAACCCGTACTTTAATGGTTTCCTTTTCTCCTCGCACCAATCTGAAGTCTGTACGTCGACACAAGCCATAGATCTGCCCGGTTAAATTTCGAACTGTACCAAACCTTTAGTTTACACAAGTCGCCATCTGCATACTCTCATTGATACGTCACTATTTGCTCGAACGGTCATCCGGTCACATGATTACCCCACTAGCAGGCGATATAGTTCATTGGTCGGACTGTTTTCTTCGCTGAAGTCACGTGAACCAACACGACCAATGAACTATATCGCCTGCTAGTGGGTAGTCATGTGACAGGTTGACCTTTCGCGCATATAGTGACGTATCAATGAGAGTATGCAAATGGCGACTTTTCTAAATTAAAGGTTTGGTACAATGTGAGATTTAACAGGGCAGATCTATGGCTGGTGTCGACATACAGACTTCAGATTGGTGCGAGGAGAAAGGGAAATCATTAAAGTACTGGTTAGCAATTTTATTTTTTAAAAGTTATGAAGAGAAACGTGATATTTTTGATGAGGAACAAGCTTACCTACCCTTACCATGCTTAATGTTGCTCATCTTATTGTTACAGGTTTATTTTTGTGGTTAAAGCTAGGAAGTTTACATGACTATACAATATGTTTCACGGAGCCAAACTGCCCAGGATAGACAAATTTATTTATATGTTCTTGTTAAAAGTTGTATAATAAAGTGAAAATTATCTGCAGCACATGCCAAGGCTTTGTGCATAAACTAAAAATTGAAAGCTTTGAAATTCATACCCTCTTGTACAAGTACATGGTGCTGGTCATGTTATCAGGTGGAAGCCTCTTGTGAATCAATAATGCTCGGTTTAACGTACAAGTAGTGCTGTTCTTTATAACACAATGTGGTTTATAGATACATGTATGTAACGAACTTCTGAATAGTGCTGTGAAATAAAAGTGTGGCTAAGTACATATGCGAGTTTGTTATGCCTCAATAATTACTATTTCTCCGACTAATACCTGTAACATATGCATCATGGAAGTTGGAAAGATTGTCCAGAAGCCCACTAGTATCACTGTTACAGCTGAAAAATTGCTGAATATGGAGAAAGAAACCAAGGTGGGCTAAAATGTCCCCTTTATCACTCTGGACCGAAATGTCCCAGGCCGAAATGTACCGTACCGAAATGTCCCAGGCCGAGATTCCCGTTTCAGGCGTCACCCAAAATCGGTAGAAGAATTTCTGCCATATTTTCAGGAAAGTGTAATCCCAAAATAACGAGAATACTGATAACATGTAGACTAATTTTTTAATTGATGGGCCATTTGTTATTTCTTCCTCAAATATATGACCAATATGTGACCAAATATAGCAGCCAAGTTTCAAACCAATCCTCAAAATATTATGGAGATATTTCAGTTACAAAAGAAATTAGAAAGCAATCGTCAAAATGTAACCGGGAGGCTTGACCAGACAAGTAGGCCTACAATAGGTATATGAGGTACAATGCACGGAATGAACACCTGACATGTTTGTATACACTGGGGTGAACGCTGAGAGAATGAACCGGATGCTACTATCTTATCTAATGTAAATATGACTACGTGGAGGGTTTTCAGGATATATGTATGTGTGAAAGTGTGTGTGTATTATGACTTGTTTCTTCACACAGTGTTTCGCAATCAAATTTAACGAAAATACCCCGATTGTATCATGGACATAACAGATTAATCTAGTTATAAATCAACTTTATTTCACAACCACATAGAGTCAACCAACCCAAGCTAGGGGCATTGGTAAAGACCTAAATGGACATTGTCTGTTTTTACAGAAAATCACAGATTCAAAACTTTTCTCACATTTCAAAGTCCTACAAATGTTAAGAGGCGTTGAGATGATCACTGGCAGCTTTTACCCCAAAAGATCGTTTAACGACGAGTTTTATACGATTTTTTGCAACTGCCTTTGTTTACCTTGACCGCATTTTCTAGCAAAGGCTCCAGAGAGGGCCGTTGGGCCTTACAGTCTGCTGACTGTTATGTGGTTTTATCTTGATGATATAATGTTGCTGAACCAAAATCCCTCGATAAAGATCCATCGGCCAATGTCCAAGTCGCAAATCCCTGGATTGGTAAAAATAAGAATTGAATCAGTGAACTTTAGTAAATTTTCTCTCCTTGCACTTCAGCCAGAAAAAAATGGGTTTCTATGATGCTGAGAATTTAACCTACACTCCCCGGGAGAGAAAACAAATGCCCCCATCCTGAGCATTGTGTTAATCTTTTCATTCCGTTCGTAAAATATAGTTTTGGGTTGTGCAATGGAAGTAAGGAACACCAAATAAAAATGAATGTAACAGGAAGAAGATGATATACGTTTATAGATTCAACATTATTTGTAAGTCGTGTCATGATTATAATATGGAGCTAAATGTATTTAGGAGCAGCCATTTCAAAACAGAATACAGTTTGTGGGGTTTCAATAACGGATTAAACAAAATGGGAAATTATTCTACCAGAGTAGTTTAACAGGAAGAAAAGGTCTGAAGACAAATAGTGGTCGAAATGGGGGAGTGGTGAAAATACATGTTAAGTGTTGCAGATGAGTGAATCGGGAAATGAATGCCAATGGTTTGATGAAGACGGCGGACAAAATGGCCCGCTAAAAGCTGTCCCTTGGAGTGTTTCCATAAAAAACATTTGTTATCTGGTAGCTTTTAAGGTCGGCTGGTCAATGACTAGCGACCAGTGAGTTGTACTACAAAGAGATGGTTGTTTGCTCTCACAGAGTGAAATTTACCCAATATAATCATTTGATGTCACCTGCAATTTGTATATGAGAAAAAGGTCAGAGAGAGACAGTGCTTGTACGAACAATGCTGGGCTATATGACAGAATGTTCAATTGTACAAAATTTAACGGTTTGATAAAGGCCCACTCGTTGCCTTAAGTCGGTGCTGTATTAAATCTGATAATAAATCCACTTATTTCACCCCTAATAGAGCAAATGTCACCCGTCAGCCCAGGCTCGGAGTATCCGTCATCAAGACCTTTAATTATTCTACCCAGATCTAGTTTTGCCCAAGCCGACAAATTGCTATCTTTGGTTTGCCCCTTTCTTTATTATCCTAAAGAAATGTATAAATCCCTAGATAACCACCTAGATAAAATCGCTTACTACTAGTAAAATCGCTAATATTAATCACGTGACACATAAAGTATGTCCAATTATGTTTAAAATGTCTAAACGGTGCTGTAAACGCATACCTAAAAACCGATCGCCCAGAAACCGAGTTAATTTTATGTTCCATTTAACTCATTTCTGATCTTTTTGTTTATTAATTTAATGAAGCCAAAACAAGCGTCTGTATTTCTCAGGTTAGTTCCGTAAACTGTGTCACCGCAAGCTGAATTAAAGACCACGATTCAAGGAATGTAGGACGCTTACATATGAGCATTACCGAGCTACCAAAATACACACTTTTCATGAATTTTGATTTGCACTGGAGATCATGGAAAAACTAAATGATTGGCACTGGAATTAAGAAATATTTTCAGTCTGAGGCCTGTACAAAGCGAAACAGTATCGGAAAATTACCAATTATTAAAATAACTGGAATGAACGTCCATTCATCTTGGGCCTAAGTTAGTTCAAAACACTATCATACATTCTCGAGAAGTGTAGCGCTAAAAAGCTTATAAATTGTACTTCTTGAGAAAACAAACCGATGATTACACAGTATTCTTGTTACTTTTTGGGATTACACGTTTATAATAAAATCGCTGAAACTCTTCCACCGATTTTGTGTGACCCCCGAAACGGGACTCGAACCCGGGTCCCAGAGTATGGCACCGGGACTAAATGCTGGCTGGGTTATCTATTCAGCCCAATTCTTCCTTTCGTGTAATAAGGAGGCGATTGACTGGTAGAACCGCTCTGGTGGAGTAATTGACACAGCAAACCATGTATGCTGACTCAGCAATGAGAAACATTAAGTATGCCAAACACATCAGCCTTCATGACATTCCATGGTCTGTGGAGCCTAATCTCCAAATGTAGATGTGGGTGAGGGGGGAGGGGGGGGGGATCTTTTGGTCTGTTGGTACTTTTGTCTCCATATAACCTTAGCTGTTGGGTGCGACGTTAAGCCCCAATCAATCAATCAATCCTTTTTAGAGGAGACCGGTTGACTGAATGGATAAGACATCCGGCATTTAGTGCTGACGGTAGTTGCCATACTCTGGGGCGTGGGTTCGATTCCCGTTTCCCAAAGTTAACGAGAATATTGTTTTACACACTTTCTAAAAGACAATAACTAATAAAACTGATAATTACAGAATTTTCTTTTCACTCAAAATAATTCAACAGTTAGACAGCTTATGGCACTTTAACATTGTGGGTACTTCATTTTCAAATTAAAAACGAGTGTTTTAAAGCATGGTCTTGAAATGTTATTAAGAAAAGTTTAGTTTGAAAGAAAACGATTGGGTTGTTAATACTTTGTATATAAAGTGCTCCTATATTACCAACTGCCCAATCGACAAATACAAAACAAAGAAATATACATAAATCATGTTTTACAAAAACTGTGTGTTATTGGATTGCCAGTGAAAGGCAATACAGTTATCTATGGCTCAATGCTTTATTTACTCGGTGTACACATGGAATCAGGTATAAACTTCACTATAACCATCTCTCACAGGCAACGCTGGAATTGTCACTTTTCGTCTGATGGCACTGGTTATTGATTCTGTAATGATAAACAGACATTTTACGTGCATTAGGGCTTCGGTTCAACACTTAATTCAATAAAAAACAAACTGATGCAAGGTGTGTGGTTAACCTCTCCATGGGTTATCCCAGAATGCAAGGTGTGTGGTTAACCTCTCCATGGGTTATCACAGAATGTTATATGCAAGCTTGACCAATGGCCTCCCCCATTGGTAAACATGGTTGACAGGGGCACTTCGAATCGAGAACACCATCCGAAAACTGAGATATGGCATCTTGAGGTTACATGAGTTTTATTAAAAGATTAGAATATTAACAGTGTCCAGCGATATGACACTACATTCTTCTACTGACCGCATTAAGATGCTGGCTTGTTATAGGCAAGAATATATTCATAATCTCACACTGATGTCTTTGGTGTAATATAATGTGTTACATTTGATGATCAGATATGTTGTCAATTGTGTCATAATGTGTTATATTTGATGATCAAATATGTTGTCAATGGTGTCATAATGTGTTACATTTGATGATCAGATATGTTGTCAATGGTGTCATAATGTGTTACATTTGATGTTGAGATATGTTGTCAATAGTGTAATAATGTGTTATATTTGATGATCAGATATGTTGTCAATGGTGTAATAATGTGTTCCATTTGATGTTCAGATATGTTGTCAACGGTGTCATAATGTGTTACATTTGATGTTCAGATATGTTGTCAATGGTGTAATAATGTGTTACATTTGATGATCAGATATGTTGTCAATGGTGTAATAATGTGTTACATTTGATGTTGAGATATGTTGTCAATGGTGTAATAATGTGTTACATTTGATGATCAGATATGTTGTCAACATTTGATGATCAGATATGTTGTCAATGGTGTCATAATGTGTCACATTTGATGTTGAGATATGTTGTCAATGGTGTCATAATGTGTTACATTTGATGATCAAATATGTTGTCAATGGTGTCATAATGTGTTACATTTGATGATCAGATATGTTGTCAATGGTGTCATAATGTGTTACATTTGATGATCAAATATGTTGTCAATAGTGTCATAATGTGTTACATTTGATGATCAGATATGTTGTCAATAGTGTCATAATGTGTTACATTTGATGATCATATATGTTGTCAATGGTGTAATAATGTGTCACATTTGATGATCAGATATGTTGTCAATGGTGTAATAATGTGTTACATTTGATGATCAGATATTTTGTCAATGGTGTCATAATGTGTTACATTTGATGATCAGATATGTTGGCAATGGTGTAATAATGTGTTACATTTGATGATCAAATATGTTGTCAATAGTGTCATAATGTGTTACATTTGATGATCAGATATGTTGTCAATGGTGTAATAATGTGTTACATTTGATGATCAGATATGTTGGCAATGGTGTAATAATGTGTTACATTTGATGATCAGATATGTTGTCAATGGTGTAATAATGTGTTACATTTGATGATCAGATATTTTGTCAATGGTGTCATAATGTGTTACATTTGATGATCAGATATGTTGGCAATGGTGTAATAATGTGTTATATTTGATGATCAGATATGTTGTCAATGGTGTAATAATGTGTTACATTTGGTGATCAGATATGTTGTCAATGGTGTAACTATGTGTTACATTTGATGATCAGATATGTTGGCAATGGTGTAATAATGTGTTACATTTGATGATCAGATATGTTGTCAATGGTGTAATAATGTGTTACATTTGATGATCAGATATGTTGTCAATGGTGTCATAATGTGTTACATTTGATGATCAGATATGTTGTCAATGGTGTCATAATGTGTTACATTTGATGATCAGATATGTTGTCAATGGTGTAATAGTGTGTTACATTTGATGATCAGATATGTTGTCAATAGTGTAATAATGTGTTACATTTGATGATCAGATATATTGTCAATGGTGTAATAATGTGTTACATTTGATGATCAGATATGTTGTCAATGGTGTAATAATGTGTTACATTTGATGATCAGATATGTTGTCAATGGTGTAATAATGTGTTACATTTGATGATCAGATATGTTGTCAATGGTGTAATAATGTGTTACATTTGATGATCAGATATGTTGTCAATGGTGTAATAATGTGTTACATTTGATGATCAGATATGCTGTCAATGTTGTCATAATGTGTTACATTTGATGATCAGATATGCTGTCAATGGTGTCATAATGTGTTACATTTGATGATCAGATATGTTGTCAATGATGTCATAATGTGTTACATTTGATGATCAGATATGTTGTCAATGATGTAACTATGTGTTACATTTGATGATCAGATATGTTGTCAATGGTGTAATAATGTGTTACATTTGATGATCAGATATGTTGTCAATGGTGTAATAATGTGTTACATTTGATGTTCAGATATGTTGTCAATGGTGTAATAATGTGTTACATTTGATGATCAGATATGTTGTCAATGGTGTAATAATGTGTTACATTTGATGTTCAGATATGTTGTCAATGGTGTAATAATGTGTTACATTTGATGATCAGATATGTTGTCAATGGTGTAATAATGTGTTACATTTGATGATCAGATATGTTGTCAATGGTGTAATAATGTGTTACATTTGATGATCAGATATGTTGTCAACGGTGTCATAATGTGTTACATTTGATGATCAGATATGTTGTCAATAGTGTAATAATGTGTTACATTTGATGATCAGATATGTTGTCAATGGTGTAATAATGTGTTACATTTGATGATCAGATATGTTGTCAATGGTGTAATAATGTGTTACATTTCATGATCAGATATGTTGTCAATGGTGTAATAATGTGTTACATTTGATGATCAGATATGTTGTCAATGGTGTAATAATGTGTTACATTTGATGATCAGATATGTTGTCAATAGTGTAATAATGTGTTACATTTGATGATCAGATATGTTGTCAATGGTGTCATAATGTGTTACATTTGATGATCAGATATGTTGCCAATGGTGTCATAATGTGTTACATTTGATAATCAGATATGTTGTCAATGGTGTCACAATGTGTTACATTTGATGTTCAGATATGTTGTCAATGGTGTCACAATGTGTTACATTTGATAATCAGATATATTGTCAATGTTGTCATAATGTGTTACATTTGATGTTCAGATATGTTGTCAATGGTGTAATAATGTGTTACATTTGATGTTCAAATATGTTGTCAATGGTGTCATAATGTGTTACATTTGATGTTCATATATGTTGTCAATGGTGTCACAATGTGTTATATTTGATGTTCAGATATTTTGTCAATGGTGTCATAATGTGTTACAATTGATGTTCAGATATGTTGTCAATGGTGTCACAATGTGTTACATTTGATGTTCAGATATGTTGTCAATGGTGTCACAATGTGTTATATTTGATGTTCAGATATTTTGTCAATGGTGTCATAATGTGTTACAATTGATGTTCAGGTATGTTGTCAATGGTGTCACAATGTGTTATATTTGATGTTCAGATATTTTGTCAATGGTGTCATAATGTGTTACAATTGATGTTCAGATATGTTGTCAATGGTGTCACAATGTGTTATATTTGATGTTCAGATATTTTGTCAATGGTGTCATAATGTGTTACAATTGATGTTCAGATATGTTGTCAATGGTGTCACAATGTGTTATATTTGATGTTCAGATATTTTGTCAATGGTGTCATAATGTGTTACATTTGATGTTCAGATATGTTGCCAATGGTGTCACAATGTGTTACATTTGTTGATCAGATATTTTGTTAATGGTGTCCTAATGTGTTACATTTGATGTTCAGATATGTTGTCAATGGTGTCACAATGTGTTACATTTGTTGATCAGATATTTTGTCAATGGTGTCATAATGTGTTACAATTGATGTTCAGATATGTTGTCAATGGTGTCACAATGTGTTACATTTGATGTTCAGATATGTTGTCAATGGTGTCACAATGTGTTACATTTGTTGATCAGATATTTTGTCAATGGTGTCATAATGTGTTACAATTGATGTTCAGATATGTTGTCAATGCTTGTTCTTGAGAGAAACCAGAGGGGACATATATTGAATGTGGTAACATGCTTGTTTATGTGAAACCAGAGGGAACATAATCTCTATGTTGCTGCATGCATGTTTTTGTGAAACCAGAGGGAACATATTGTTTATGTGGCAACATGCATGTTTTTTTATGAAACCAGAGGGAACTTATTTTCTATGTGATAACATGCTTGTTTTTGGTGAAACCAGAGGGAACATATATTCTATGTGATAACATGCTTGTTTTTGGTGAAACCAGAGGGAACATATATTCTATGTGGTAACATGCTTGTTTTTGTGAAACCAGAGGGAACAGATATTCTATGTGGTAACATGGTTATTTTTGTGAAACCAGAGGGAATATACATGTACATTCTATGTGTTGTAATATGCTTCTTTTGGTGAAACCAGAGGGAACACATATTGTATGTGGTAACATGGTTATTTTGGTGAAACCAGAAGGAACATATATTTTATGTAGTAACATGCTTGTTTTTGTGAAACCAGAGGGAACAGATAGTCTATGTAGTAACATGCTTGTTTTTTGTGAAACAAGAGGGAACATATATTCTATGTGGTAACATGCTTGTATTTGTGAAACCAGAGAGAACAGATATTCTATGTGGTAACATGCTTGTTTTTGTGAAACCAGAGAGAACAGATATTCTATGTGGTAACATGCTTGTTTTTGTGAAACCAGAGAGAACAGATATTCTATATGGTAACATGCTTGTTTTTGTGAAACCAGAGAGAACAGATATTCTATGTGGTAACATGCTTGTTTTTGTGAAACCAGAGGGAACATATATTCTATGTGGTAACATGCTTGTTTTTGTGAAACCAGAGAGAACAGATATTCTATGTGGTAACATGCTTGTTTTTGTGAAACCAGAGAGAACAGATATTCTATATGGTAACATGCTTGTTTTTGTGAAACCAGAGAGAACAGATATTCTATGTGGTAACATGCTTGTTTTTGTGAAACCAGAGGGAACATATATTCTATGTGGTAACATGCTTGTTTTTGTGAAACCAGAGAGAACAGATATTCTATGTGGTAAAATGCTTGTTTTTGTGAAACCAGAGAGAACAGATATTCTATGTGGTAACATGCTTGTTTTGTGTTACATTTGATGATCAGATATGTTGTCAATGGTGTAATACTGTGTTACATTTGTTGTTCAGATATGTTGTCAATGGTGTAATAATGTGTTACATTTGATGATCAGATATGTTGTCAATAGTGTAATAATGTGTTACATTTGGTGATCAGATATGTTGTCAATGGTGTCATAATGTGTTACATTTGATGATCAGATATGTTGTCAATGGTGTAATAATGTGTTACAATTGATGTTCAGATATGTTGTCAATGGTGTCACAATGTGTTATATTTGATGATCAGATATGTTGTCAATGGTGTCATAATGTGTTATATTTGATGATCAGATATGTTGTCAATGCTGTCATAATGTGTTATATTTGATGATCAGATATGTTGTCAATGGTGTCATAATGCGTCACATTTGATGATCAGATATGTTGTCAATGGTGTAATAATGTGTTACATTTGATGATCAGATATGTTGTAACTATGTGTTACATTTGATGATCAGATATGTTGTCAATAGTGTAATAATGTGTCACATTTGATGATCAGATATGTTGTCAATGGTGTCACAATGTGTTATATTTGATGTTCAGATATGTTGTCAATGGTGTAACTATGTGTTACATTTGTTGTTCAGATATTTTGTCAATGGTGTCATAATGTGTCACATTTGATGATCAGATATGTTGTCAATGGTGTCATAATGTGTCACATTTGATGATCAGATATGTTGTCAATGGTGTAATAATGTGTTACATTTGATGATCAGATATGTTGTCAATGGTGTCATAATGTGTTACATTTGTTGTTCAGATATGTTGTCAATAGTGTAATAATGTGTTACATTTGATGATCAGATATGTTGTCAATGGTGTCATAATGTGTCACATTTGATGATCAGATATGTTGTCAATGGTGTCACAATGTGTTATATTTGATGTTCAGATATGTTGTCAATGGTGTAATAATGTGTTACATTTGTTGTTCAGATATGTTGTCAATGGTGTAACTATGTGTTATAATTGATGATCAGATATGTTGTCAATGGTGTCATAATGTGTCACATTTGTTGTTCAGATATGTTGTCAATGGTGTAACTATGTGTTATATTTGATGATCAGATATGTTGTCAATGGTGTAATAATGTGTTACATTTGATGTTCAGATATGTTGTCAATGGTGTCACAATGTGTTACATTTGATGTTCAGATATATTGTCAATGGTGTAATAATGTGTTACATTTGATGATCAGATATGTTGTCAATGGTGTAATAATGTGTTACATTTGTTGTTCAGATATGTTGTCAATGGTGTAATAATGTGTTACATTTGATGATCAGATATGTTGTCAATGGTGTAATAATGTGTTACATTTGTTGTTCAGATATGTTGTCAATGGTGTAATAATGTGTTACATTTGGTGATCAGATATGTTGTCAATGGTGTAATAATGTGTTACATTTGTTGTTCAGATATGTTGTCAATGGTGTAATAATGTGTTACATTTGATGATCAGATATGTTGTCAATGGTGTCATAATGTGTTACATTTGATGATCAGATATGTTGTCAATAGTGTAATAATGTGTTACATTTGATGATCAGATATGTTGTCAGTGGTGTAATAATGTGTTACATTTGATGATCAGATATGTTGTCAATGGTGTAACTATGTGTTATATTTGATGATCAGATATGTTGTCAATGGTGTAATAATGTGTTACATTTGATGTTCAGATATGTTGTCAATGGTGTCACAATGTGTTACATTTGATGTTCAGATATATTGTCAATAGTGTAATAATGTGTTACATTTGATGATCAGATATGTTGTCAATGGTGTCACAATGTGTTACATTTGATGATCAGATATGTTGTCAATGGTGTCATAATGTGTTACATTTGATGATCAGATATGTTGTCAATGGTGTAACAATGTGTTACATTTGATGATCAGATATGTTGTCAATAGTGTCATAATGTGTTACATTTGATGTTCAGATATGTTGTCAATGGTGTAACTATGTGTTATATTTGATGATCAGATATGTTGTCAATGGTGTCACAATGTGTTATATTTGATGATCAGATATGTTGTCAATGGTGTCATAATGTGTTACATTTGTTGTTCAGATATGTTGTCAATGGTGTAACTATGTGTTATATTTGATGATCAGATATGTTGTCAATGGTGTCATAATGTGTTACATTTGATGTTCAGATATGTTGTCAATGGTGTCATAATGTGTCACATTTGTTGTTCAGATATGTTGTCAATGGTGTAACTATGTGTTACATTTGATGATCAGATATGTTGTCAATGATGTAACTATGTGTTACATTTGATGTTCAGATATTTTGTCAATGGTGTCATAATGTGTCACATTTGATGATCAGATATGTTGTCAATGGTGTCATAATGTGTTACATTTGATGATCAGATATGTTGTCAATGATGTAATAATGTGTTACATTTGATGTTCAGATATGTTGTCAATGGTGTAATAATGTGTTACATTTGATGATCAGATATGTTGTCAATGGTGTAATAATGTGTTACATTTGATGTTCAGATATGTTGTCAATGGTGTAATAATGTGTTACATTTGATGATCAGATATGTTGTCAATAGTGTAATAATGTGTTACATTTGATGATCAGATATGTTGTCAATGGTGTCATAATGTGTTACATTTGATGTTCAGATATGTTGTCAATGGTGTCATAATGTGTTACATTTGATAATCAGATATGTTGTCAATGGTGTCACAATGTGTTACATTTGATGATCAGATATGTTGTCAATGGTGTAATAATGTGTTACATTTGATGATCAGATATGTTGTCAATGGTGTAATAATGTGTTACATTTGATGATCAGATATGTTGTCAATGGTGTAATAATGTGTTACATTTGATGATCAGATATGTTGTCAATAGTGTAATAATGTGTTACATTTGATGATCAGATATGTTGTCAATGGTGTCATAATGTGTCACATTTGATGATCAGATATGTTGTCAATGGTGTCATAATGTGTTACAATTGATGTTCAGGTGTGTTGTCAATGGTGTCACAATGTGTTATATTTGATGTTCAGATATTTTGTCAATGGTGTCATAATGTGTTACAATTGATGTTCAGATATGTTGTCAATGGTGTCACAATGTGTTATATTTGATGTTCAGATATTTTGTCAATGGTGTCATAATGTGTTACAATTGATGTTCAGATATGTTGTCAATGGTGTCACAATGTGTTATATTTGATGTTCAGATATTTTGTCAATGGTGTCATAATGTGTTACATTTGATGTTCAGATATGTTGTCAATGGTGTCACAATGTGTTACATTTGTTGATCAGATATTTTGTTAATGGTGTCCTAATGTGTTACATTTGATGTTCAGATATGTTGTCAATGGTGTCACAATGTGTTACATTTGTTGATCAGATATTTTGTCAATGGTGTCATAATGTGTTACAATTGATGTTCAGATATGTTGTCAATGGTGTCACAATGTGTTACATTTGATGTTCAGATATGTTGTCAATGGTGTCACAATGTGTTACATTTGTTGATCAGATATTTTGTCAATGGTGTCATAATGTGTTACAATTGATGTTCAGATATGTTGTCAATGCTTGTTCTTGAGAGAAACCAGAGGGGACATATATTGAATGTGGTAACATGCTTGTTTATGTGAAACCAGAGGGAACATAATCTCTATGTTGCTGCATGCATGTTTTTGTGAAACCAGAGGGAACATATTGTTTATGTGGCAACATGCATGTTTTTTTATGAAACCAGAGGGAACTTATTTTCTATGTGATAACATGCTTGTTTTTCCAGAGGGAACATATATTCTATGTGATAACATGCTTGTTTTTGGTGAAAGCAGAGGGAACATATATTCTATGTGGTAACATGCTTGTTTTTGTGAAACCAGAGGGAACAGATATTCTATGTGGTAACATGGTTATTTTTGTGAAACCAGAGGGAATATACATGTACATTCTATGTGTTGTAATATGCTTCTTTTGGTGAAACCAGAGGGAACACATATTGTATGTGGTAACATGGTTATTTTGGTGAAACCAGAAGGAACATATATTTTATGTAGTAACATGCTTGTTTTTGTGAAACCAGAGGGAACAGATAGTCTATGTAGTAACATGCTTGTTTTTGTGAAACAAGAGGGAACATATATTCTATGTGGTAACATGCTTGTTTTTGTGAAACCAGAGAGAACAGATATTCTATGTGGTAACATGCTTGTTTTTGTGAAACCAGAGAGAACAGATATTCTATGTGGTAACATGCTTGTTTTTGTGAAACCAGAGAGAACAGATATTCTATATGGTAACATGCTTGTTTTTGTGAAACCAGAGAGAACAGATATTCTATGTGGTAACATGCTTGTTTTTGTGAAACCAGAGGGAACATATATTCTATGTGGTAACATGCTTGTTTTTGTGAAACCAGAGAGAACAGATATTCTATGTGGTAACATGCTTGTTTTTGTGAAACCAGAGAGAACAGATATTCTATGTGGTAACATGCTTGTTTTTGTGAAACCAGAGAGAACAGATATTCTATGTGGTAACATGCTTGTTTTTGTGAAACCAGAGGGAACATATATTCTATGTGTTAACATGCTTGTTTTTGTGAAACCAGAGAGAACAGATATTCTATGTGGTAACATGCTTGTTTTTGTGAAACCAGAGAGAACATATATTCTATGTGGTAACATGCTTGTTTTTGTGAAACCAGAGGGAACAGATATTCTATGTGGTAACATGCTTGTTTTTGTGAAACCAGAGAGAACATATATTCTATGTGGTAACATGCTTGTTTTTGTGAAACCAGAGAGAACAGATATTCTATGTGGTAACGTGCTTGTTTTTTGTGAAACCAGAGAGAACAGATATTCTATGTGGTAACATGCTTGTTTTTGTGAAACCAGAGAGAACAGATATTCTATATGGTAACATGCTTTTTTTTTGTGAAACCAGAGAGAACAGATATTCTATATGGTAACATGCTTGTTTTTATGAAACCAGAGGGAACATATATTCTATGTGGATATATTTTATTATAGTTCAATATTACAGGCTAAATTTTCGAATTGATTTCTGAAGGCTAACATACATTAAACCATGACAGATCCCTTCAAAAGATCTGCCAGACTTAAACAGTTTTTTCGTTTATTTCAACTGTCAAAACTTAAAAGCAAAATGCTTCTTTCTTTACCAGGGGAGTTTTAAAAATGGACACATCATTAAAAAGCCATCGGCACATAGACACGGACATCATTTTTAATCCGATTCATTTCAAAATCATTAATTTTATATTGGAGTCAAATGATATCTTTATGGTAGCCAAACTAAAAACTGTCAGTCACTCTGTGAAATTGTAGCAGCTTAAAGCATTTCCCGTGGCAGAACCTGCCTTCTGACAAATCTATACGATTCTTAAAATTTTTAAATCAGGGGCGGCTGAACCGGGGGCGGGGGGGGGGGGGGGGCAGGGGGCCTGCCCTGCCACCCAATCTGTCTTGATGTTGGGTTGTTTTGTGATAGTCCATCGTCTGATCGCAGTGTTTGCCACTCTCCGTTTCAATACATTTCTGAGAAAAATCTATATCTTTATAAGCCAGAAATGGCTGACAGATATCACCGATCTAATACCCGCAAGCGCCCCCTGTTGCTTCACGTGATGGTGCTGTGATTTTCTCTCCCACGTAATCAAACTTTTTTCTTAACTACGCCCAACAACTGAAACTGTCTTGTTGTAAGATTATTTTGTTAGTCGATCGCCTTATCACAATATTTCCTAAATTGCTACTGTAAGTTTGACAATTTCTTTTTGAAATGTCACCTTTTCAATGCCAGAAATGACCTAGCTGGAACGCATCGCCGGCAATCTCGAACCTTGGAGTTGCCGGGGCCTACAGGGTCCTGGACCTGGTTACGATGCTAAGGGAGAGTATACCTATTATCTGAAAGGCTTGAAAGTTTTCTAGGTGTGTACTTTATCTACTACGTCAGTTGTTGCAGATTTACAGATCAAATTTCACCCGTTGGGCCTTGAAAATGGCCCAGAGCTTCCGGGGCCTAGGCGGCTCTTGAACCCTCACCTGTTGTGCTTGGATAGTTGCCCCCCCCCCCCCCCCCCCCCAAATATCAAAAAGGTTCCGACGCCCCTGTAAATGTACAGTATTAGCCAGAGGTTTTTGTTATGGATTTATTTTTAAGAATCTAACCATACAAGGATTTCATATGTTTAAACCCAGCTATAGTTTCTCAACCATTTAAGAAAATCCCCGGAATGTTCGTATAAAGTGACATTATTCATAAGGTTTACGGGCAAATTGAAAAGTAGGCCTACACTCACTGCTGCTAAAATGCAGAAAATTTAATAAGTTTAAAAGCAGTTCAAGACAGTGTTCTAGCCACTATAACCAAGACAAAGCCAACGGTCTCCTTAACCTACGATCGGCTGTAAACCTTGTTTTTTGATCATTTTCATTCCAACGTTCACCCACCGCCGAGTAACTAACCATGGTTTCCATGACACAACATTGGCTCATAGTTGAACACCTATTGGTCCAACGTTGATAAAATCTTGGTAACGCTACCATCGACGGACCATAAATTGACCAAGTTGGTTCAACGTTGAATCAATTTGGCGCGAATCATTCTTGTAGAATGGAGTCGCCAATCAAATTTATAAGAAGAAGAAAATGTTGAATCAACACCGGACAGATGACGGCGACCATTAACCAACCATGCCGAACAGGGCTGTCGGAGTCATTGCCAAAATGCTGACTTTCTGTATTTTTCCAGATTGATTGGTGTTTTACGCCGCACTCGGGATTATTTCCCTTACATGGTGGCGTTGCCAGGTTTAGTGGGGGAGGAAAACGGGCTCATTGCCGAGTGGAAACCCCAAACCTTCGACGAGTACCTGGTAACTCTCTCACATACGGTTTCTGGATAAAAGTTGGACAAACTCATTCTTTGCTCAAATTCCTTTTATTTTTAAGATTTGAGATATGGAAATTACACGGTACCGGTATTTGGTTGATCAGTTGTTATTCCGAGATTAGGCCTAGGCACAAAAATACGTTTCCGCGTATTCTCTAGTTCCCACGTGGCGTGTTTTTCAATTAAAAAAAATACGCGGCTCGAGATTAAGAAATGCGATTTTTTTTTGCAAAAAAATGTTTTCACCATTTTTAGATTAAATCCGTTTGTTGCACGATGTTTTAAATTCTTAGATCGAGTGTTTGTTTTACTTTTAATAATTATTTCCAGTCGCATGTTGCTGGGCTTCAATTGTCTTAGTCTTATAAAGACTGAATTGGAGTGAAGGGTTACTGTTACTTTTTCCTCTGTGCCTTAGGGGCCTCGGTTGCTCAGTCGACAGCGCAGTGCTGCGCCACCGAATGTAATAAAATTCCTTAATGTACTAATTATAACAATAAGGGTTGTAATAGGAAAACTTATTTCAGTAAGTGGCACTTATGCAACATATGCACTTTTTGTGTAATAATCTCTCAAGTTACATATTCAGGTATGTTCCTTCAACTATTCACTCCCGATAAGTGTTAATGTTTTATAAAACGAGCCGCACGAGGTTAAGAAAGCACGCCATTAGGCAAAATGTGGCCGAATGGCGCGATTGTTTTCGAAAACTATGAGATTTTTACCCCCCCCCCCCCCAAAAAAAAAAAAAAACTCGCAAGATTATTAAATTCGGTGTGTTTCTTAATCTCGAGGGGCGAGTTTTTTTTTAGAAAACACGCCACGCGAGCACTAGAGAACATACGGAAATGCAGACTCGTATACGTTAGCTCTAGCGGAATGGTAAATGCGAGCAAACACCCGGTTGAATTTCATGATGCTGCTGTTTTGTCGAATGCGTAAACGTCACATGTATTATCAATTGAACTCCGAGGTAAACTTCTAAACCCCATTCCAATGGATTTTCCGATAAAAAAAATGGCGGCTTTTGGCCATAGAGGTTTTATCTGGACTTTAGGACTGGGGTAACTTCTGATTTAAATTGGGTTTTAGTTCATCCTCTCTCTCAACCCTACCACTACCCCTCTCCCAAGGTTAACAGGCCCATTAAGGTGATTGTACTCATTTCAAGTTTCCCTAGTAGAGATTTCATCACATTTTGTAATCCAAAGATCAAGATAACAATGAGTGTTATGGTCGTCGCGTGGGTGGGTCCAACCGAGAAGGCTTAGTTGTAATATCTTTATGAATGTAAAAATGAACCGAGGCAAATAGCGGAAAGTTCGTCCTCTCAATGAATATTTATCATCGGAGGAATAGTATCGCCATTCTGATTGGTTGATGGAACCATTAAAGCTATAGAGAGGGTATTTTAACCACTGAACATTGTACTTGTTTGTCGTGGCCCGTAAACTTTGTCCTACTAATTCATTCAATGACTATCGGTTGTTTTAGTAGCAGATAGATTGGAGAGTTTAAGGGATGGCCTCGTCTTACACAGTGGAAATTACGCTGCTCTGGCTTACACTTATTTTAACTCAGGCATGTTTTATTAGAAATTGTCCACCTGGCGGCAAAAGAAGTCTGCCCCTTCTTGATCAGTCGTCCAGAAAGGTAAGCCGTTTATTTAATTTCTCTGAGCATAGCATAATGCAGTCATTTGTATAGAAGATGAGAAACCACACGAACATAATGCATACATTTCCCGCAGTTGACGTTTTTATCGTTTCTAAAATTGTAGCTGAATTGAGTGTTGTTTTTTTTTTGGTAAATTGGAGCTAGGACTGGAAGAATGATATTATAATATAGGTTTCCTTAGAATAGCATTGTTTATTTCTTTTGAGTAAAATAAAACTTGCAATCAAACAAATTTTGAAATATAGCCATTGTAATAATGTGGAAAATAGCAACTGTAACAATGTGGAATATAGCTATTGTAATAATGTGGAATATAGCTACTGTAATAATCGGGAATATAGCTACTGTAATAATGTGTAATATAGCTACTGTAATAATGGGGAATATAGCTACTGTAATAATGGGGAATAGAGCTACTGTAATAATGGGAATATAGCTACTGTAATAATGGGGAATATAGCTACTGTAATAATGGGGAATAAAGCCATTGTAATAATGTGTGATATAGCTACTGTAATAATGGGGAATATAGCTACTGTAATACTGGGGAATATAGCTACTGTAATAATGGGGAATATAGCTACTGTAATAATGGGGAATATAGCTACTGTAATAATAGGGAATATAGCCATTGTAATAATGGGGAATATAGCCATTGTAATAATGTGGAATATAGCCATTGTAATAATGTGGAATATAGCCATTGTAATAATATGGAATATAGCCATTGTAATAATGTGGAATATAGCTACTGTAATAATGTGGAATATAGCTATTGTAATAATGTGGAATATAGCCATTGTAATAATGTGGAATATAGCCATTGTAATAATGTGGAATATAGCTATTGTAATAATGTGGAATATAGCTATTGTAATAATGTGGAATATAGCCATTGTAATAATGTGGAATATAGCTACTGTAATAATGTGGAATATAGCTATTGTAATAATGTGGAATATAGCTTTTGTAATAATATGGAATATAGATATTGTAATAATGTGGAATATAGCCATGGTAATAATATGGAATATAGCCATTGTAATAATATGGAATATAGCCATTGTAATAATGTGGAATATAGCCATTGTAATAATGTGGAATATAGACATTGTAATAATGTGGAATATAGTCATTGTAATGATATGGGCAGGATGTGCGGGAGAAATAGAGAGCGATCTTGTAAAAGAATGCTAATCTATCCCCACATTTTCAGCTTAAGTACAGACACTAACACCCATCACTGCTATAAAAAAACAAGAATGGCCAATCTCTGGGGACTTCATCGAGAAAACTACCCCGACTGATATCAATATATGTCAAGCAGTTGACCGAAGATTAAGGTCCCGTTTGTATAGGATTTACCGTGAATGTGTCGAATCGGAGCAATGATATAGGTGAATCTTTGAACCCATCTCTCCCAGGACTTTTCTCTCAAGATACAAATCAAACGGTAGATATCTAAGCGACCTGTCATCTTTGCATATTATTATCCAGTCCCTTGACGTTTCTGTTTTACCTACAGCTTCCAAAGTCTATGCCTGTTGACCAAAGTCTATCTGCATTATAAGGTCCTTTACTAACACACCTATTCCAATATAAGGAGAACTGAATATCGTGTAAATCGCCTATTTCTATTTCATTTATTAAGAACAAATTTTGAAAATACGTTTGTGTTCTAATTTCCGAGTGGATTTTCGTCTTCCACTAAACGCCGCCATATACTAGTAAGTGACGTAATATTCAATACGGCGTAAACATCAATCAATCGAATGTTGCAGTGCGCTGGTCCACCAAAGTGTCATCTTTATAGACGATTTTAGCCCGATTGGTAACTATTTGTAGGTGAACATTGGTCCTCTATATGAAAAAAAAAACATCGAGAAGGGCTAATATTTATTTGACTGAATATGAGTAGACTCCAACTCCAAGGTTCGAGATTGTCGGCGATGCGTTCCAGGCCATTTCTGGCATTGAAAAGTTGACATTTCAAAGAGAAATTATCAAATTTACAGTAGCAAATATTGTGATAAGGCGATCGACTAACAAAATAATCGCACAACAAGACAGTTTGAGTTGTTGTGCGTAGCTGGGAAAAAAAGTTTGATTACGTGGGAGACAAAATCACAGCACCATCACGTGAATGAACAGGGGTTGCCTAAGCCCGGAGAGCTCGCGGGTACTAAATCGCCGATACCTATCTAAGCCTTTTCTGGCATATAAAGATATAGATTTTTCTCTGAAATGTTACTGAAACGGAGAGTGGCAAACAGTGCGATCTGACGATGGACTATCACAAAACAACCCAACATCAAGACAGATTGAGTGGTGGGTCGAGGTTTTGTTCTTTAAACCCTGAGAAACTGTAATTTTATTGTATTATGTTAAGATTTGCGTTTCTAAACCCCAGATTTCATCTGTTTTTGCCCTTTAATCCCTTAACTGTCCTTAACTATCGTATTTGAAAACGCCATAATTTTTTTAATTGGCCAATTATTGGCAAACTGCTTTGATTATTGAGGGGGCCAGCATTCAATACCTAAATCTGTAAATTTTCATCCGTTGTCCGTGTGAGGAGGGGAGGGGGGGGGGTCATACAAGGACATACAGTGTATTTAAATCTGTCTGTGCTCTTCCATTGTCCGTGGGAGGAGGGTCATACAGGGACATACGATGTATTTAAATCTGTCTGTGTTCTTTCATTGTCCATTGGAGGAGGAGAAGGGGTGTCTTGTGCTTGTGTTCTTTAATGCCCGTGGGGTAGGGGGGGGGGGGTATTCAAGGACATAACTAAATCTGTCTGTGTTCATCCGTTGTCCGTCGGAGGCGGGGGGGGGAGGTGCGGGGGATGGCATACAAGAACATACTTAAACCTGTCTACATTCTCTGATTGTCCGTTTCAAAAATTTGTGGCAGTATGACTGTTTATCAACAGCTTGTGCCTGTATGACTGTTTATCAACAACTTGTGCCAGTATGACTGTTTATCAACAACTTGTGCCTGTATGACTGTTTATCAACAACTTGTGCCAGTATGACTGTTTATCAACAACTTGTGCCTGTATGACTGTTTATTACCAACTTGTGCCTGTATGACTGTTTATCAACAACTTGTGCCAGTATGACTGTTTATCAACAACCTGTGCCTGTGTGACTGTTTATCAACAACTTGTGCCAGTATGACTGTTTATCAACAACTTGTGCCTGTATGACTGTTTATTACCAACTTGTGCCTGTATGACTGTTTATCAACAACTTGTGCCAGTATGACTGTTTATCAACAACTTGCGCCTGTATGACTGTTTATTAACAACTTGCGCCTGTATGACAACTTGCGCCAGTATGACATATTTATTAACAACTTGTGCCTGTATGGCTGTTTATCAACAACTTGTGCCTGTATGACTGTTTATCAACAACTTGTGCCAGTATGACTGTTTATCAACAACTTGTGCCAGTATGACTGTTTATCAACAACTTGCGCCTGTATGACTGTTTATCAACAACCTGTGCCAGTATGGCTGTTTATCAACAACTTGTGCCAGTATGACTGTTTATCAACAAATTGTGCCTGTATGGCTGTTTATCAACAATTTGTGTCTGTATAACTGTTCATCAACAACTTGTGTCTGTATGACTGTTTATCAACAACTTTCTCCTGTATGACTGTTTATCAACAACTTGTGCCTGTATGACTGTTTATCAACAACTTGTGCCAGTATGGCTGTTTATCAACAACTTGTGCCTGTATGGCTGTTTATCAACAACTTGTGCCTGTATGACTGTTTATCAACAACTTGTGCCAAGATGACTGTTTATCAACAACTTGTGCCTGTATGACTGTTTATCAACAACTTATGCCCGTATGGCTGTTTATCAACAACTTGTGCCTGTATGACTGTTTATCAACAACTTGTGCCAGTATGACTGTTTATTAACAACTTGTGCCTGTATGACTGTTTATCAACAACTTGCGTCTGTATGACTGTTTATCAACAACTTGTGCCAGTATGCCTGTTTATTAACAACTTGTGCCTGTATGACTGTTTATCAACAACTTGTGCCTGTATAACTGTTTATCAACAACTTGTGCCAGTATGAATGTTTATCAACAACTTGTGCCAGTATGACTGTTTATCAACAACTTGTGCCAGTATGACTGTTTATCAACAACTTGTGCCAGTATGGCTGTTTATTAACAACTTGTGCCTGTATGACTGTTTATCAACAACTTGTGCCAGTATGACTGTTTATCAACAACTTGCGCCTGTATGACTGTTTATCAACAACTTGTGCCTGTATGAGTGTTTATCAAGGACAATCTCAATCGTTGCATCTTTTGTTTAATATCAGTATACCCAACTTCTTGTCATAGCTGAAGATCCGCACATCAGTGTAATACAAAGTACTCCAAAAAATTCTACCGACTGAAGCCAAACTCATGTCTGTCTTTAAACTTATCAAATATCATGGGGTTTCGTTGATCACAACAATCGTTGATTCGGTATAAAGGTCCAAATGGCATACCCTCAGTTTAACACAATAAGAAAAGTGTCTCCATGGTTATGTTAGTCAAGGAGATTTTTATATAAAAAGGATACTTTCAGCATTACTGCATTACAATAACATTACCTCAACATTACTGCATTACAATAACATTACCTCAACATTACTGCATTACAATAACATCACCTCAACATTACTGCATTACAATAACATCACCTCAACATTACTGCATTACAATAACATCACCTCAACATTACTGTATTACAATAACATCACCTCAACATTACTGTATTACAATAACATCACCTCAACATTACTGTATTACAATAACATCACCTCAACATTACTGCATTACAATAACATCACCTCAACATTACTGTATTACAATAACATCACCTCAACATTACTGTATTACAATAACATCACCTCAACATTACTGTATTACAATAACATCACCTCAACATTACTGCATTACAATAACATCACCTAAACATTACTGCATTACAATAACATCACCTCAACATTACTGTATTACAATAACATCACCTCAACATTACTGTATTGCAATAACATCACCTCAACATTACCGCATTACAATAACATCACCTCAACATTACCGCATCACAATAACATCCCTTGAACATTACTGTATTGCAATAACATCACCTCAACATTACTGTATTACAATAACATCACCTCAACATTACTGTATTACAATTCCATCACCTCAACTTTACTGTATTACAATTCCATCACCTCAACATTACTGTATTACAATTCCATCACCTCAACATTACTGTATTACAATAACATCACCTCAACATTACTGTATTACAATTCAATCACCTCAACTTTACTGTATTACAATAACATCACCTCAACATTACTGTATTACAATAACACCACCTCAACATTACTGTATTACAATTCCATCACCTCAACTTTACTGTATTACAATAACATCACTTCAACATTACTGTATTACAATTCCATCACCTCAACGTAACTGTATTACAATTCCTTCACTTCAACTTTACTGTATTACAATAACACCACCTCAACATTACTGTATTACAATAACATCACTTCAACATTACTGTATTACAATAACATCACCTCAACATTACTGTATTACAATAACACCACCTCAACTTTACTGCATTACAATTCCATCACCTCAACATTACTGCATTACAATAACACCACCTCAACTTTACTGCATTACAATAACATCACTGATCACTTCAACATTACTGTATTCTCATCAGATCACTTCAACATTACTACATTCTCATCAGATCACTTCAACATTACTACATTCTCACTAGATCACTTCAACATTACTACATTCTCATCAGATCACTTCAACATTACTACATTCTCACTAGATCACTTCAACATTACTACATTCTCATCAGATCACTTCAACATTACTACATTCTCACTAGATCACTTCAACATTACTACATTCTCATCAGATCACTTCAACATTACTACATTCTCACTAGATCACTTCAACATTACTGCATTCTCATCAGATCACTTCAACATTACTACATTCTCATCAGATCACTTCAACATTACTACATTCTCATCAGATCACTTCAACATTACTGCATTCTCATCAGATCACTTCAACATTACTACATTCTCACTAGATCACTTCAACATTACTACATTCTCATCAGATCACTTCAACATTACTACATTCTCACTAGATCACTTCAACATTACTACATTCTCATCAGATCACTTCAACATTACTACATTCTCATCAGATCACTTCAACATTACTTCATTCTCACTAGATCACTTTAACATTACTACATTCTCATCAGATCACTTCAACATTACTGCATTCTCATCAGATCACTTCAACATTACTACATTCTCACCAGATCATTTCAACATTACTACATTCTCATCAGACCACTTCAACATTACTGCATTCTCATCAGATCACTTCAACATTACTACATTCTCACTAGATCACTTCAACATTACTACATTCTCATCAGATCACTTCAACATTACTGCATTCTCATCAGATCACTTCAACATTACTACATTCTCATCAGACCACTTCAACATTACTACATTTTCACTAGATCACTTCAACATTACTACATTCTCATCAGATCACTTCAACATTACTACATTCTCACTAGATCACTTCAACATTACTACATTCTCATCAGATCACTTCAACATTACTACATTCTCACTAGATCACTTCAACATTACTACATTCTCACTAGATTACTTCAACATTACTACATTCTCACTAGATCACTTTAACATTACTGCATTCTCATCAGATCCCTTCAACATGACTACATTCTCACCAGATCACTTCAACATTACTTCATTCTCACTAGATCACTTTAACATTACTACATTCTCATCAGATCACTTCAACATTACTACATTCTCATCAGATCACTTCAACATTACTTCATTCTCACTAGATCACTTTAACATTACTACATTCTCATCAGATCACTTCAACATTACTACATTCTCATCAGATCACTTCAACATTACTACATTCTCATCAGATCACTTCAACATTACTTCATTCTCATCAGATCACTTCAACATTACTACATTCTCATCAGATCACTTCAACATTACTTCATTCTCATTAGATCACTTCAACATTACTACATTCTCATCAGATCACTTCAACATTACTACATTCTCACTAGATCACTTCAACATTACTGCATTCTCACCAGATCACTTTAACATTACTACATTCTCACCAGATCACTTCAACATTACTTCATTCTCACTAGATCACTTTAACATTACTACATTCTCATCAGATCACTTCAACATTACTACATTCTCATCAGATCACTTCAACATTACTTCATTCTCACTAGATCACTTTAACATTACTACATTCTCATCAGATCACTTCAACATTACTACATTCTCATCAGATCACTTCAACATTACTTCATTCTCATCAGATCACTTCAACATTACTACATTCTCATCAGATCACTTCAACATTACTACATTCTCACTAGATCACTTCAACATTACTACATTCTCACTAGATCACTTCCACATTACTACATTCTCATCAGATCACTTTAACATTACTACATTCTCATCAGATCACTTCAACATTACTACATTCTCATCAGATCACTTTAACATTACTACATTCTCACCAGATCACTTCAGCATTACTACATTCTCTTTATATCACTTCAACATTACTACATTCTCATCAGATCACTTCAACATTACTACATTCTCACTAGATCACTTCAACATTACTACATTCTCACTAGATCACTTCAACATTACTACATTCTCACTAGATCACTTCAACATTACTACATTCTCATCAGATCACTTCAACATTACTACATTCTCATCAGATCACTTCAACATTACTTCATTCTCTTTATATCACTTCAACATTACTACATTCTCATTAGATCACTTCAACATTACTACATTCTCATCAGATCACTTCAACATTACTGCATTCTCATCAGATCACTTCAACATTACTACATTCTCACTAGATCACTTCAACATTACTACATTCTCATCAGATCACTTCAACATTACTACATTCTCATCAGATCACTTCAACATTACTACATTCTCATCAGATCACTTCAACATTACTTCATTCTCACTAGATCACTTCAACATTACTGCATTCTCATCAGATCACTTCATTCTCATCAGATCACTTCAACATTACTACATTCTCATCAGATCACTTCAACATTACTACATTCTCACTAGATCACTTCAATATTACTTCATTCTCATCAGATCACTTCATTCTCATCAGATCACTTCAACATTACTACATTCTCATCAGATCACTTCAACATTACTACATTCTCACTAGATTACTTCAACATTACTGCATTCTCATCAGATCACTTCAACATTACTACATTCTCATCAGATCACTTCAACATTACTACATTCTCATCAGATCACTTCAACATTACTTCATTCTCTTTTGATCACTTCAACATTACTGCATTCTCATCAGATCACTTCAACATTACTACATTCTCATCAGATCACTTCAACATTACTACATTCTCACTAGATCACTTCAACATTACTACATTCTCATCAGATCACTTCAACATTACTACATTCTCATCAGATCACTTCAACATTACTACATTCTCATCAGATCACTTCAACATTACTAACTTCTCACTAGATCACTTCAACATTACTACATTCTCATCAGATCACTTCAACATTACTACATTCTCATCAGATCACTTCAACATTACTAACTTCTCACTAGATCACTTCAACATCACTACATTCTCACTAGATCACTTCAACATTACTACATTCTCACTAGATCACTTCAACATTACTACATTCTCACTAGATCACTTCAACATTACTTCATTCTCATCAGATCACTTCAACATTACTACATTCTCATCAGATCACTTCAACATTACTACATTCTCATCAGATCACTTCAACATTACTAACTTCTCACTAGATCACTTCAACATTACTACATTCTCATCAGATCACTTCAACATTACTACATTCTCATCAGATCACTTCAACATTACTAACTTCTCACTAGATCACTTCAACATCACTACATTCTCACTAGATCACTTCAACATTACTACATTCTCACTAGATCACTTCAACATTACTACATTCTCACTAGATCACTTTAGCCTTACCACATTCTCACTTTATCACGTCAACATTACTGAATTCTCATCTACAACTCATTTTAATTAGCAAACTCACTATAACATTACCGTGGTCTTTTTACCTCACTATAACATTAACGTGGTATTTTACCTCACTATAACATTGCCGTGATCTTTTTACCTCACTATAACATTGATGTTGTCGTTTTACCTCACTATATAACATTAACGTGGTCTTATGAAATTAATACTGTAACATTTATGTGGTCTTATTAACTTACTATAACATTAAATGTGATCTTTTTACCTCATTATGACATTAACGTGATCTTATTAGCTCACTATAACATTAACATGGTCTTATTAGCTCACTATAACATTAACATGGTTTTATTAGCTCACTATAACATTACCGTGGTCTTATTACCTCACTATAACATTACCGTGGTCTTATTACCTCACTATAGCATTACCGTGGTATTATTACCTTACTTTAACATTAATGTGGTCTAATTAAATAATTATAACATTGCTGTGGTATTATTATCTAACTATAACATTTCTGTGGTCTTATTATCTAACTATAACATTGCTGTGATATTATTATCTAACTATAACATTACTATGGTCTTATTACCTAACCATAACATTGCTGTGGTATTATTATCTAACTATAACATAACTGTGGTCTACTGTGGTGTATTAGCTCAATATAACATTAATGTGGTCTTGTTGGCTCACTATAACATTACCGTAGTCTTATTAGCTCACTATAACATTACCGTAGTCTTATTAGCTCACTATAACATTAACGTGATCTTATTACCTCACTATAACATTACCGTGGTCTAATTATCTAACTATAACATTGCTGTGGTATTATTATCTAACTATAACATTACTATGGTCTTACGTGTATTAGCTCAACATAACATTAATGTGGTCTTGTTGGCTCACTATACCATAACTGTCGTCTTATTATCTCACTATAACATTACTACGGTCTTATTATCTCACTATAACATTACTATGGTCTTATCGTTATTAATATTATTAGGTCATTTTAACATTACGGACTTCCCATCAGTTTATTTGGCATCAATGTATTCGCTTTATTTTAACATTACTGTGTTATGGCTTTTTGGGGGCTGGGGTGAATATTACTGTGGATGAAGGGTGCCATTTTACCATTGCTGTGTTTATATTACGGGGTCATCTTAACATTACTGTGTTCTTATTGGTTCATTTTGGCATTACTGTGTTCTTATTCGGTTATTTTAACATTACTGTCAGTGTGTTTATTATTATTGGGTCATTTTAACATTACTGTGTTATTATTGGGTCATTTTAACATTACTGTGTTATAATTGGGTCATTTTAACATTACTGTGTTCTTATTGGGCGATTTTGGCATTGCTGTGGTATTTTTGGGTTATTTCAACATTACTGTGTTATTATTGGGTTATTTTAACATTACTGTGTTATTATTGGGTTATTTTAACATTACTGTGGTATTATCGGGTTATTTTAACATTACTGTGTTATAATTGGGTGATTTTAACATTGCTGAGTTCTTATTGGGTGATTTTAATATTGCTGTGTTATCATTGGGTCATTTTAACATTAATGTGTTCTTATTGGGCGATTTTGGCATTGCTGTGGTATGTTTGGGTTATTTCAACATTACTGTGTTATTATTGGGTTATTTTAACATTACTGTGTTATTATTGGGTTATTTTAACATTACTGTGGTATTATCGGGTTATTTTAACAGTACTGTGTAATAATTGGGTGATTTTAACATTGCTGTGTTCTAATTGGGTGATTTTAATATTGCTGTGTTATCATTGGGGCCATTTTAATACTGCTGTATTCTAATTGGGTCATTTTGGCATTACTGTGTTATTATTGGGTTATTTTAACATTACTGTGTTATTATTGGGTTATTTTAACACTACTGTGGTATTTTTGGGTTATTTTAACATTACTGTGGTATTTTTGGGTTATTTCAACATTACTGTGTTATTATTGGGTTATTTTAACATTACTGTGTTATTATTGGGTTATTTTAACATTACTGTGGTATTATCGGGTTATTTTAACATTACTGTGTTATAATTTGGTTATTTTAACATTCCTGTGTTATTATTGGGTTATTTTAACAGTACTGTGTTATTATTGGGTTATTTTAACATTACTGTGTTATTATTGGGTTATTTTAACATTACTGTGTTATTATTGGGTTATTTTAACATTACTCTGTTATTATGGGGTCATTTTAAAGTGGCATGAGCTGCCAAAATTTTGATATTTGGATGTTAAAACAGAAAGTTGTAATTATTGGCTATTTTTCTCAAGAAGTATAATTCAGAAGCTTTATAGTGCTTCTAGACTGGAGAATGTACAATAAAGTATTGTTTTGAACTAACTATGGCTTACAATGAATGAATGGTCGTCCTGGTTATTTAAATTTTGTTTACTTTTCGGACACTATTTCGGTTCGTATAGGCCGTAGACTTTATGGATTTCCCTCATTCCAACGCCAATCATTTAGTTTTTCGATGGCCTTTAAAGCCTCCTAGTGTCATGACGATCAGAAATTATGAAAAAAGTGTGAATTTTGGCAGCTCATGCCACTTTAATATTGCTGTGTTCTTATTGGTTCATTTTAATATTGCTGTGTTCTTATTGGTTCATTTTAATATTGCTGTGTTATTATTGGGTCATTTTAACATTACTGTGTTGTTATGGGGTCATTTTAATATTGCTGTGTTCTAATTGGGTTAACGTAACATTACTGTGTTCTTACTGGGTTATATTAACATTACTGTGTTCTTACTGGGTTATAGTAACATTACTGTGTTCTTATTGGGTTATTGTAACATTACTGTGTTCTTATTGGGTTATAGTAACATTACTGTGTTCTTATTGGGTTATAGTAACATTACTGTGTTCTTATTGGGTTATAGTAACATTGCTTTATTGTCTTTTTGTCGTCTTAACATAGCAGTGTTTTGAATGTGTCATTTTAATATTGCTGTATTTTCATTAAATCGTATTAAATGTACTAAATGTATATTCTGATTAAGTCACTTCAACATTTCTGAAGTCTAATGAGCTAATTACGCAATCCCAATAAGCTTATTTTAACGTTAATGCCCAATTTATGGGTCATTTTAACCTTGCTGTGTCGTAACTATGTTATTCATTTTTCTTGGTTTAATTTTTTTTTTTTTTGAAAATGTTGTAATGCTATAAGTGACCGAATGACAAGATAGAAATAAGGCAGTAATGCTGAATAACATAATTATTCAATATGGCTGCCTACTTCTATTACTGCTTTTATAACATTTCCATCTGAAAGTTTGCAAAGAGAGCAGTCAAAATGAAAACATGACAAAAATTATAATAGTAGCAACTTATGTCCTAGTATGAAGCTTGTTTGTATCCTATGTATAAAGAAGGCGTTTCCCCGACGTCAGTGTTTGGTGAGGAGGGGTGGGGATGGTGGGATAGGGTGGGGGTGGGTCGATTGTCCGATCTAGCAAGCTGTATATGATGGACTTTAATGGATTAACTTGTAAGAGGAATTGGTCAGGCGATAGTTTGTTTAACATTCCCTGAGACACGATAGCTGGAAATGAATAGTCTATGGAATTGAAACGGTTCTCATCCAATGCACAGTGTGTTATCGTTTCACGATCTGCCCGCACGACATTCGTACAACATCAAGGCACGTTAAAAGGTTAAGGGTTTGAACCTCTAATCCAAGCCGATGGATAACGCTTTGGTTATTTCTATAACAAAGGTTTAACCAAACAAAGCTGCATATTTGTTAAACAAGCCTACAGCTAGAAGGACTATTTTGTTTTAAGTGCTTTTCGCTTCTCAATCTCAATTTCAGGACAGAAATGTTAAACTATTGTCCATTTCATGTAATGCGTCGTAAGTTTGGAATATGTTAAAACACGCTTTTAAAGCCTGGCGCAGACGGGGGAATATAGCTGCGCCCTCGGTCACTCATGGCAGGCAGCGCAGCAGAAAATTTTAGAGCACACGGTATCCCTTTCCTCTCTCATGAATGTGTGTCATGTGACTTTTAGTACCCACGTGACAGATAATGCCGCCATGATGTTACTAGGCGTATTCGACTGGTCGTTTTCTGAGGAGTAAATTTAAGCTCCGCCCACCTGCGCAGCAGCTCAAACTAACTGCTAGGGGAAGTACCAGTCGAACGAATTTGAGTAAATTGAGGAACGTTTGGGTCATTTGCTTGGCAACATAAATCGCCCACCTAGCAACATAAAATATTCATCAAGTGACGATCAACTGGTAGGCGTGGGTGCGTGGAGGGCGAACACGGACTTGAGAAAATAAATATTTGCATTTCAAAATTAAATATTTCTGTCAATAATCTAGGAAAACTGCAAATATTTTTTCAGACCTATAACAAATCGATTTGGGTAAATTCGGCTAAGTAGACTTCCGAAGCGTGATTGGCCTATTTGCATAGAAAATAAATAACATTTATTCGTTGAGATTAAGGGTGTCAGAGTTAAATTTTATGTAATTTTAGTTTCGGAATACAGGAATGCTTAAAAATAGTCAAAACACATCAAGAATTATATAATTGGAGTCATGAAAGTACTAATATTTTGCCACGTGACCAGCTCCCCTCTCTCTGCTCTTACGAAATCAGCGAGCACTTCGAGCGTGCACGCGCGAGGAGTTTGTGCAAATCAAGCGACCTGTCGAATAGAAATTGTGTAGTTTGAGAAGAATGAGCTGCTCGAAAACGACCAGTCGAATACGGCTATTATGTTTCCAATCACATGTCCCTGTAAACTAATTCTATTGGTCAGTTAAATGTTCCAGCTGCGCCTTTGGCGCAGGCTGTCCGCAGACGGTGTGCCATCAACCACTCGTGCCACAGAATATCAAACATGATAGATATTTTCCACACCGCCACTTGTGGCCAAAATCACACCAAAAGTTCGCCGCACACGGTGGAAAGGGCTGCGCTGCCTGCCACGAGTGACCGAGGGCGCAGCTATATTCCCCCGTGTGCGCCAGGCTTAAGTGGAATATCGTTTTCTTTAAGTTACGCACAGTAGCAACAAAGTTTGACCCATTTTCCAAGTGTAAGTTGATATCACAATTGGCGGACCAATTGTGTCGCAATTGGAATTGCGACATGATTTGTTTCTTATGTCGATATTTTCATCAAAAATATTTTAGATTTTTTTTTATTTCAGAACATTAAGCCTGATATATTGTCATAACAGAAGGCTGTTGATGCATTCTGCTCATTTGGAAAACTTTTTTTTTCGAATCTGGGAAAACTTTTAACGCAAAGTGATGTTTTGCGATAGGTTTACGTTATTTAGCGATTGGTTTTATTTTGAAGACACTTCTTTAGTAAACGTTCTATGCAAAAGAGGTGCAAGCAAACATTCTCGTTTTGATAACTGTTTTTCGTTGTTGTAGTAACATATAATGTCGCCACGGTCAATTGTGTCGCAACTGTAAATTTAATCGTAATACCTCAGTCAAAGCTGTTAACATGTTTATTTCGCTCCAATCAAGTTAGCAACATGACGCAGATTACTGCATCTTGTAGGCCAACATGAAATTTTCCAAAACGGTTTTGGTTGTTTGATGATACATGTAAATCCGTCTGTCAAACCGAGAGGATACCGGTATCGATTTTGTAAAGAAAAAAACCTTCAATTTTCTCCTTTTCCACTTCCCCAAAAAGGCGTCAAAAAGCTTTGATTGGCTGGTAATCACTGGGTCCGAGATAGCGTCGCGGATCCTGACTCAATTAGCCAATCAAAGTGCGTTTTACAAAAATATCTCTTTGCGAATGGTGCTTCCGACACTACATGAACACAGTGACACCAATATACTTTTACGGCAACAAACATCTTACATTAAAGGCACACTTGCCGCGAAAATCCAGAATACTGTTTACATAAAAAACAATGGACGTTTTCTGTATTTTCCAGGACAGAAGAAGTTAGGAACTTTCTATTTAGTATTTTTAATTTGAAATTGATAATTAGATGTATCAAGTACCCGCAATGTAAACAAACCGCGAACCTGAACATGGACACAAGTGCCCTAATGTTTGAGTCGTGTAAGTGATCTAACCAAGGAGAGTTTTGTATAGAACAAAAGAAATGCAACTCCGAAAACTGAAAACTCGATATTCTGCACTGTAAAAAATAGATTTTAGAAAAACAAGAAAAAATTTTGTATTTCATCACAGAAGAATGTGCTGTAAACGTTTTACCCCTGAGTGTGATGTTATTATATCGGCTCTCATGTAAATTTACGTAAACACACTGTAAATATACACAGATTTGTAAGAGTACCTATAAGTATTGTTGTTTTACATGTAGCTCTGTAACACATTTCGGTAACTTTACTCCTTTTAGTTAATTTACAAATCTACGCAACAATCTTGGTAGATTAACAGAGAAAATACTTGTATTTATAGAGAGAAGAAAGCACGAAGGGCAGTAAATCCACTGTTTCACTGTAAATCTACTGACACCACACTGTAAATGTACATAGTCACACAGATGTAAATCTACAGAAAATTTTACTTGTCCTACGATTACCCGCGAACTTTGCTGTAAAATTACAACCACATTTTTGCAGTGTATACTTCGGCATATCTACAAAGCTATCACCATGAGTGTTTTCCAAGTTACATTTATTTAGTTTTGAAGACTCTCTCTGTGACAAATCCATAAGGCAAACTGTGTTTACACGTATCAGCCTTTTGAGGCCAGCATATATAACAGGGGCATTGGTTAGTTAGTAACGTCAAGGTTATCTCGGACCCCGCAATAACCACCCAATAAGCCTTTCATTGGTCAATAAATTTCCAGTCCAAATCTATAGGGCCTATTTTAAAAGCTGAAATTGTTTTTTTTATTGTCTCTTTCTTGTAAAAAAATTTTTCCCGACGTCCCTTGTGCGTCCTTAAGACGTCACATGTGGAAAAAAGTTTGGGAGTCTTTAAGTCAGATTTATTTTTTTTTCTCCATGTCCCTTCCACAATTCCGTAATGTTTTATTTATAAGTTAGTATTTTTATTTTATTTTTCTTGTATGACACCTATTGCGACATAAATTGGTCACTTCTGGCGGCTAATTATTTCGCAACAACCAATTGTGTGGTAAACTTAAAGGATAAAAGACAAGTTCAAGCCAATGCTAATCAATTTGTTTAAAACATACACCGTATAGACATACGAACTCTGCCAAAAAAAAATTTCTCACACAAAACCTACAAAATCCAAGGTATTCTTTTCCCTCTACAACCTAGCTACGGGAATTAATTAGCTTTAGCGCCGTGACGTCATATTTGACATCTGAGACTAACGATCGCGTGAGAGGGACTCGAAGAACCTGCCGATAAAATGAGAATGTAATCCACAAACAAAAAGGCCTGAAATGAGGGTTTCTTGTATGACACCTATTACACATTGCGATATAATTGGTCACTTTTGGCGTCCAATTATGTCACAACGACAAATTGTGTCGCAAATCTTAAAACTGAATCTGCTTATGGTCTAAAAAGGCAGCATAATAAATGAAGCTGTCGCAAAACTTGGTATAATTCTTCTACATGACATTTTTTATACACTTGTGACGTTTTGGTTTCTCATGTACAACATCATATGTTGCAACCAAATTGGCCACATATGGCGATCGTCTTTTTAGTCATGCACTTAATGATTGCTTGCTGCTTTATAATTTTGGTAGAAATGCTATGCCAGAAAGTGATAAATGTGGCCTACTGATTTCTTCCAGTGAAGCGCATGTATTACATAATGTTTTCCCTTGATTTGGAAATGAACACAGAGTGTCTGAACTATTTAGCCTGTTTTTAAAGAAGAAAACAAGGAATCACTTTACGATCCATGGCCCAGTTTCACAAAGCGATCTTAGCTTAAGTTGATCTTAGTTACCGGTACCAATGACAACGTATACCTTTACCATTGATTACCATGGTAGTTAAGATCACACTTAGTAAAGATCGCTTTGTGAAACAGGCCCATAAGAGGCGCGCTATTTTTTTCTTTCCAATGGTACCAGACACATATGTCGGCGATTTTTTCCAATTAAGTCGCAATCGGCCAATTGTGTCGCATTGCGACATAATTGGCCTTTGCTTCTACAGTGTGTTTTGCCAAAGACTTTGTAACACTGCATGATTTGAAGAAAAAGTGACTTCACCATAAAACATTATTGTCATCAACTTTTAAACTAATTATTGGAAGCGCACAAAGGTTGATAAGTTGCTGAAGATGGCGTGGAATAATAAATTAACTATATGTTTTCCTCTTTCAGTGTATGCCGTGTGGCCCGAGTTTATCGGGACAGTGTATTGGTCCGAATATATGTTGTGGTCCAGACTTTGGGTGCTTTATGGGAACGGAGGAATCCGAGATTTGTGAAAAGGAGAACGAGAGTACGACACCATGTGAGTTAGAGGGGTCACGATGTGGGGCTGATGGCCAGGGAAAATGTGTAGCTGACAGATTATGCTGTGACACAGGTAAGAATCGCCAGTAACATTAAAACACATACAACCATTCACTTTATTTTATTTTGCTTTTTTTTTTGCATGGAAAAGCTTTTCCTGCTCAAAAATTTTGGGGTATTTTTTTTGGTTAGATGGCTTACTGGGGGGTATCGCCCGGATTGGCTTACTGGGGGGTATCGCCCGGATTGGCTTTCTGGGGTATCGTCCGGATTTGCTTACTGGGGTATCGTCCGGATTTGCTTACTGGGGTATCGCCCGGATTTGCTTACTGGGGTATCGCCCGGATTGACTTACTAGAGTATCGCCCGGATTGACATACTGGGGTATCGCCCGGATTGACTTACTGGGGTATCGCCCGGATTGACTTACTGGGGTATCGCCCGGATTGACTTACTGGAGTATCGCCCGGATTGACTTACTGGAGTATCGCCCGGATTGACTTACTGGGGTATCGCCCGGATTGACTTACTGGGGTATCGCCCGGATTGACTTACTGGAGTATCGCCCGGATTGACTTACTGGAGTATCGCCCGGATTGACTTACTGGGGTATCGCCCGGATTGACTTACTGGGGTATCGCCCGGATTGACTTACTGGAGTATCGCCCGGATTGACTTACTGGAGTATCGCCCTGATTGACTTACTGGGGTATTGCCCGGATTGACTTACTGGGGTATCGCCCGGATTGACTTACTGGGGTATCGCCCGGATTGACTTACTGGGGTATCGCCCGGATTGACTTACTGGGGTATCGCCCGGATTGACTTACTGGGGTATCGCCCGGATTGGCATACTGGAGTATCGCCACTGCTTTTTGTAAGGATTTCCGGTTGAGTCTTTTTATATCTTGAAGGGCAAGGGTATCTATTTATCTTTTGTCTCTAATATATTTTACTTAGTCTCAGAAATATACGTGTATCTGTGTACAGAAGCTCAATTTAAAGCTTCAAAGCTTATGGTATTGATCTGTATTAGCCCGATTGGTAGGTTAGGATAGATCCTCTCAACCATATAGAGACATGTAAATGAGAGAAGAATATCTTAATAGCGGCGATCATTCACTCGGCGCCTTCCGTCCACTTGCAACGCATGGAGGGATTTCTGGAACATCTTCAACGTAGGCCTATATTCAATTCGATTTTTTTCTGTGTTCGTCAGATCCCAGATTACTCGCATGTTGAGAATTATATATTTACCACGGGAACTTTCGCGTCTCTTTTGTGTTTGATGTTTTTTTTATATTGGAGTTTACGAACCCTCCGCTCGATGATGACACTATACATGTTTTAATAAGCAGTCTTTACTGTGAACAATGTTTATCGAAATCATTGGTGGGAAAATATGCGGGGCGATGTCCATTATATGGGGTTAATGGTCACATTCGTTTTGACGGAAATGTAGAACACATGCAGCCTGCCGATTAAGTTTTGAGTGTAAACTTCAGACTAAAAGACCTGAAATGAGAATAAACTGACACTGAACGTTGTTCGGGCTTCGATTCTACTCGGCCCCGTAGAACGGTTTAAACATTTGGTCTTGTAGCCTTTATCAGGCCTTTCCATGATTAAATAACATACTTTATTGAGTATTTTTACGGTCTATTTTGTCCTACGATGACGGTTAAAGCAACTTTGTCAAACAAATATGGCGATCGTTAATTTGTGGAGAATGTCACCGTTTTGTATCTCAGACTGGAATTTTACAGTGGAGCGCATGCGTGCGCATGTGTATTGTGCCAAATTATATACGAAACAACAGTACGTCATACAGAGGGAGTGGTCTCCGTTATGTTTTCCTCTGGTGTGGTTAGGGGTATCGTAGGTAAAAAAAGATCATAAAAATAGTTTTTAAAACTTTTATTTGGATTTTTACTACTGGAAATGCAAGCGGTGCCCACAAACTGTCAAAAAAACATGTTATTTAATCATGGATAGGCCTGATAAAGACTACAAGACCAAAAGTTCAAACCGTCCTACAGAGCCAAATGGCACCGATCTGTGACTATACAACAGAATGGCAGGATAGTCACCTAGGGCTAATTCTAAACCTAACTGGACATGTGTCGGGTGTTCTATGTTTAATTTTAGAGGTTTCACTTGTTGTAAGCTCGATTAAATTGGCTTTCTTACCAATTACCAGGAAGGCTACAGTGGCGAGTGGGCCTTTAAAGGGAAACAAACAGTCTCTTCACTTATATCATTTTCCAAAGATTAGGGATAAAATAGAGATAGTAAGTTGGATAAGGTAAAGAAATCTTGTAGATATGAGTTACTTTTACTGAGTTTTATACTTCTATTACAGAAGCGTGTGCCTTCAACAGTCGCTGTGAAAGATCCAGACCGAAATACAACCCTCGTCTAGTATCTTTACTGCAACGACTTTTACAGGAAAGGACACAAGTGTGATCAACTGTTTTACGTCTTCATTCCGACGTAAACCCAAGAACAATGAACCTATCACTTAAACATCGCCGATTATGTTTGACCTGAATGCCGCCAACCTTCTGTTTAATTAGAAACTAAAATGTACATAAAGTAGTCAATGAACCAACTTTCATCTCTGGACTGAGAAAACCACAAATTATAGATATTTTTTAACAATTTAATTTTCACTGCTTATACAAAGTTACATATTGGTAATTCAGAAATAAAGACTTATGTTTTCTGTTGTCTGTGACATCTCGTTATAACACATTGGTGATATGATGGGCTGTATTGTGACATCTCGTTATAACCTATTGGTAATATGATGGGCTGTATTGTGACATCTCGTTATAACCTATTGGTGATATGATGGGCTGTATTGTGACATCTCGTTGTAACCTATTGGGGATATGATGGGCTGTATTGCGACATCTCGTTATAACCTATTGGGGATATGATAGGCTGTATTGCGACATCTCGTTATAACCTATTGGTGATATGATGGGCTGTATTGTGACGTCTCGTTATAACCTAATGGGGATATGATGGGCTGTATTGCGACATCTCGTTATAACCTATTGGGGGTATGATGGGCTGTATTGCGACATCTCGTTATAACCTATTGGGGATATGATGGGCTGTATTGCGACATCTCGTTATAACCCACTGCCACGGGCTTTGTGAAAACATCAGTCAGACAAGACGACCCTTGCTTTGTTGTGGCGAGAATTTCTATTTAAAATCAAAAACTAACACATTAATAAAGACTCTTTGTCGAACCAAGCGAACAGACATCTGAAAAAAAAAACATGTGAGGCCTCAGTTAAGTCAAAGTTCAATATTTTGAGGCGATATTGTTTTTTGTAGAGGGAGGTCTGTCCACCAATAAACATACCCCCCCCCCCCCCCCCCCCCTCAATACAGCGCTATTGAGCAGCTTTGATAGGGATCCTCGTTATTTTCTGGGAATACACTTTCTTGAAAAATGGTGATGCCCGAAACGAGAATCGATCTTGGGTCCCAGAGAATGGCACCTATCGCCAGCACTAAATACGGACTGTATTGTCCATTTAGCCAACGGTCTTTGATAGGGATGCCTGAATTAACTTTAAAAAGTAGCCTGCGGAGCAAAGTTAAAGGTGTGATCGCAACTATCAGCTATAATGACATGCCTGGTGATCAGAAAATATAAGGAGAGAAAACTAGGAGAGAGCCTTAATGACTTCATATCTGCTTCAGGAGTCCCCGTATTTGATTGTACTATCTGGGGAATAGTCTGAATACAATGCAGCTATTAGTAGGTGTTGGTGACAATACCGCTTTGTGCATAAGCAACACAATCAGATAGAGAGCACAAAGTGTTGACACTATTGTCACAATAACCATGTAGTTTGTCACAGAGAGGAAAATTACGATTTAAAGCAACCTAGATTTAATGAAGATAAACATTAACAGGCAACCAACCTTTTAAAGTCAATGGATTTCACAGATCCAATAGAAGAGATTGCAATGCTCCAGTATGCAGTGTTGACACAACAACTCTGCTGTATTACATTTGGCACCTGGCGCAACTTGAAAGAAAAACTGTTTTCATTAAGGGCGTTTTTCTGAACACACCTTAAACATTAGGGTTTTATCAAATAAATGCTCTAGTGTCTAAGCCCACTATGCGTCAAATAGTAAGGTGGAATATAGCCAGCATTGATGGCAATAAAACACGAGTGGAAAACTCAAATTATATCCGCAGGCGAAATTCAATTACTGTACACTTTTTAGGTGATCATTAAAGCAAAGCGAAAAGAAAGCAATCAGTAAATATGCTACATGCACGGTAAATTTTCCATTTCAACGGTACCAAAACCATATCTGTACGATTTTTGGTCGCCAAATCATACTAAAAGAAGGTTGTGAGGCGTTATAAGAGAACGATAATAACCGACTGGGTAGCCATCCTCACAGTAACATATCTCTATATAACAAAACGTCAAAAAGATTTACAAATGACTGTTTTGGTCGTCAAAATGTTTAGACCACAGTTTAGTCAAGCGTAATCTATATACATGTATATAAGCATATAAGCCCATTAACAATCAGAATTCAAATGCCCAATGCCTTGGTGGCTGTTGTGATCGCCCACCTGGCTGTTGTGATCGCCCACCTGACTGTTGTGATCGCCCACCTGGCTGTTGTGATCGCCCACCTGGTTTGACCTTCTCCCATTTTATTTGGATATTAAATACTTTGTCTGTACCCCATATTTATCTATCTCTGAACAAAGGTATTTTAGTTGTCCGGTTTCCTCCTTCACAAATCCATGAAATAATTTTGAATGCGGCAGAAAACATCAATCAATTTTGTATGTGATGACATCAGCATCCACGGACTGGTATTCAAATTATGAAACGGACACGAGGACGAACTGATAAAGGTATACCAATACACACTCCCTTTTAAACTGTACTGTCCGTCCCACCTTATAGTTATGTGTTCGGCCTCTGGTTGAGGAATATAGACGTGCGATCCAATAAGTAAATCTATCGTTGAGGAATATAAATGTGTGGTCCAATAAATAAACATCTGGTTGAGGAATATAGACGTGCGATCCAATAAGTAAATCTATCGTTGAGGAATATAAATGTGTGGTCCAATAAATAAACATCTGGTTGAGGAATATAGATGGCGATCCAATAAGTAAATCTATCGTTGAGAAATATATACGTCTGGTCCAATAAATAAACCTCTGTTTGAGGAATATTGACACACAGCCCAATAAAAAAAAACCTGGTTGAAGTCCAATAAATAAATTCTGTTTAAGGAATAAAGTCGTGCGATTCAATAAATAAATCTATCGTTAAGGAATATACACGTGCTATCCAATAAATAAACTTTTGGTTGGGGAATATAGACGTGGACCGTATTAAGCCTAGTACACTTTTGAACAGCTCAGACCTGGGCGAGGCATAAACATCAATAGTCCACCAAACAAATTGAACTAAGGCAACGGGAAAAAGAGCTCTAAGTTATATCGTAGCTTTTAAGACCAGTGGTCCACTAAATAAACCTCTGTGGTGAGACATATAGACAGTGATCCCTAAATAAACCTCATGATAAGCCATTTAGACTTGTGGTCCACTAAATAAACCTCATGGTGAGACAAATAGACTTGTGGTTCACTAAATAAGCCTCACGGGGAGACAAATAGACTTGTGGTCCACTAAATAAACCTCATAGTTAGACACATACTTGTGATCCACTAAATAAACCTCACGGGGAGACACATAGACTTGTTGTCCACTAAATAAACCTCACGGGGAGACACATAGACTTGTTGTCCACTAAATAAACCTCACGAGGAGACACATAGACTTAGGGTCACTAAATAAACCTCATAGTCAGACACAGACTTGTGGTTCACTAAATAAACCTCATGGTGAAACGCATAGACTTGTGGTCCACTAAATAAACCTCATGGTGAGACACATAGACTTATGGTTCACTAAATAAACCTCATGGTGAGACACATAGACTTGAAGTCTACTAAATGAATTTCCAGGATAGGAAATATAGACTAGTAAATCATTCAAATAAGAGCCATCAGAGAATTCTATGCAATATGTAGGAGGAAATGTACATCAGGTCGAATCAAGAAAAAAACAAGACACAGCGTTCTGCAAGGTAACAATTTAGCAGGGCTATGATAAGAAGCACGCAGTGCCCTGAAACACTGTATGTCATCAGAAACAAGCACCTGTTGTTTATGTCTTCCTGTACAGTCGGAAAAGGGCAGTAACTCTGAAAATAGCAAAACCAGCGTAACCAGCGTAAATCGCATGATATCCAGCACGTCCAAAAAGATAAAAAAAATTTGAATCAAAACGTGGGAGAAGATGGATGATAGGCACCTATTGTCTATGTCTTCGTATACTGTCGGAAAAGAGCAGTAACTCTGAAAATAATGAAACCAGCGTAACCGAATAGGAGGGGCAAATTCTCGCGTGATATTGAAAACGGCCACTAACTTTCGAAAAAAATCGATGAAAACCGTGGGAGGAGATGCGATGACAAGCACTAATATAATGCGGGGGGATATAGCGATCAACTTGTCTGCCGTCTGCCTGTCATTTCTTGTCATCGCATTTCCTCTCAGGGTTTTCATAATTTTTTTTCGAAACTTGGAGGACATGTTGGCGTTGGATATCATCCGAGGATGTCCACCTCCTATTCTGGTTGCGCTGGTTTTATTATTTTCAGAGTTATTGCCCTTTTCCGACAGTATACGAAGACATAGGCAATTAGTGCTTGTCATCGCATCTTCTCCCACGGTTTTCATCAATTTTTTTCGAAACTTGGTGGACATGTTGGATATCATGCGAAGATGTGCACCTCCTATTCTCAGTGAGGCATACAGACGTAGGGTCTCCTAAATATACTTTTAGGTGAAGCATACAGACGTATGGTTCACTAAATAAACTTCATGTTGAGACACATATGGTCCACTAAATGAACCTCATAGACACATAGACTTATGATCCAATAAATAATAAACCTCACGGGGAGACACATAGTTTAGTAAATATACCCCATGGGAAGGCACATGGAGTTGTAGTCTCCTAAAAAAAACTAATGGTGAGACACAAATATGTATGGTCCACTAAATGAACCTCATAGTGAGACACATAAACTTGTGATCCACTAAATAAACCTCATAGTGAGACACATAAACTTGTGATCCACTAAATAAACCTCATGGTGAGACAAATAGGCGAGTGGTCCACTAAATAAACCTCATGGTGAGACAAATAGACTTGTGGTCCACTAAATAAACCTCATGGTGAGACAAATAACCGAAATAATCTTGAATTCGGCGGAAAACATCGATCCATTTTGTATGTGATGACATCAGCATCGAACCAATAGAAAGAAAACAAAATCCACGGACTGATATTCAAATTGTGGAACGGACACGAGGACGAACTGATAAAGGTATACCAATACACACTGCCTTTTAAACTTTACTGTCCGTCCCACCTTATAGTTATGGGTTCGGCCTCTGGTTGAGGAATATAGACGTGCGATCCAATAAATAAATCTATCGTTGAGGAATATAAATGTGTGGTCCAATAAATAAAAACCTGGTTGAGGAATATACACGTTTGGTCCAATAAATAAACCTCTGGTTGAGAAAACACCCAATAAAAACACCAAACAAAATGAAAAAAAGCAACGGGGAAAAAGAGCTCTAAGTTATATCGTAGCCTTTAAGACCAGTGCTCCACTAAATAAACCTCATGGTAAGACATATAGACTTGTGCTCCACTAAATAAACCTCATGGTAAGACATATAGACTTGTGCTCCACTAAATAAACCTCATGGTAAGACATATAGACTTGTGCTCCACTAAATAAACCTCATGGTAAGACATATAGACTTGTGGTCCACTAAACAAACCTCATGGTAAGACATAAAGACTTGTGGTCCACTAAATAAACCTCATGGTAAGACATAAAGACTTGTGGTCCACTAAATAAACCTCATGGTAAGACATATAGACTTGTGGTCCACTAAATAAACCTCATGGTAAGACATAAAGACTTGTGTTCCACTAAACAAACCTCATGGTAAGACATATAGACTTGTGGTCCACTAAATAAACCTCATGGTAAGACATAAAGACTTGTGGTCCACTAAATAAACCTCATGGTAAGACATAAAGACTTATGGTCCACTAAATAAACCTCATGGTAAGACATAAGGACTTGTGGTTCACTAAATAAACCTCATGCTAAGACATATAGACTTGTGGTTCACTAAACAAACCTCATGGTAAGACATAAAGACTTGTGGTTCACTAAATAAAACTCATGGTGAGACACATAGACTTGTGCTCCACTAAATAAACCTCACGGGGAGACACATAGACTTATGGTTCACTAAATAAAGACGCATAGACTTGTGGTTCGCTAAAAAAAACTCATGGTGAGACACATAGACTTGTGCTCCACTAAATAAACCTCACGGGGAGACATATAGACGTGTGGTTCACTATATAAACCTCACGGTGAGACACATAGACTTGTGATCCCCTAAATAAACCTCATGGTGAGACATACAGACTTGTGACCCACTAAACAAACCTCATGGTAAGACATAAAGACTTGTGGTTCACTAAATAAAACTCATGGTGAGACACATAGACTTGTGCTCCACTAAATAAACATCAAGGGGAGACACATAGACTTGTGCTCCACTAAATAAACATCAAGGGGAGACACATAGACTTATGGTTCACTAAATAAAGACGCATAGACTTGTGGTTCGCTAAACAAAACTCATGGTGAGACACATAGACTTGTGCTCCACTAAATAAACCTCATGGTGAGACATACAGACGTGTGGTTTACTATATAAACCTCATGGTAAGACATACAGACTTGTGGTTCACTAAATAAACCTCATGGTGAGACATACAGACTTGCGACCCACTAAACAAACCTCACGGGGAGACACATAGACTTATGGTTCACTAAATAAAGACGCATAGACTTGTGGTTCGCTAAATAAAACTCATGGTGAGACACATAGACTTGTGCTCCACTAAATAAACCTCATGGTTAGACATACAGACGTGTGGTTTACTATATAAACCTCATGGTAAGACATACAGACTTGTGGTTACCCTAAATAAACCTCATGGTGAGACATACAGACTTGTGACCCACTAAACAAACCTCATGGTAAGACATACAGACTTGTGGTTCACTAAATAAACCTCATGGTGAGACATACAGACTTGTGACCCACTAAACAAACCTCATGGTGAGACACTTAGACTTGTGATCCCCTAAATAAACCTCATGGTGAGACATACAGACTTGTGACCCACTAAACAAACCTCATGGTGAGACACTTAGACTTGTGATCCCCTAAATAAACCTCATGGTGAGACATACAGACTTGTGACCCACTAAACAAACCTCATGGTAAGACATAAAGACTTGTGGTCCACTAAATAAGGCTTACGGGGAGAAAGGATATAACAAGAGTCATCAGAGGATGACGTATCCCCCCGGCCCCACATAAGATTGTGGAAGTGGAAACATACTAAGAACAGACAAAAGTTCATTTCCATACAGGATATCCACATCCTCACTCAATAACAACCATCCTCACCATGTTTCAACAATATTCAATGCAATATGTAGAAGGAAATGCATATCAGGTCGAATCAAGAAAAAACAAGACACAGCGTTCTGGAAGGTAACAATTTAGCAGGGCTATGATAAGGAGCATGCAGTGCCCTGAAACACTGTATTTTATCAGAAACAAGCACCTATTGTTTATGTCTTCCTGTACAGTCGGAAAAGGGCAGTAACTCTGAAAATAGCAAAACCAGCGTAACCAGCGTAAATCGCATGATATCCGGCCAGCACGTCCAAAAAGATAAAAAACATTTGATACAAAACGTGGGAGAAGATGTGATGATAGGCACCCATTGTCTACTGTCGGAAAAGAGCAGTAACTCTGAAAATAATGAAACCAGCGTAACCGAATAGGAGGGGCAGATTCTCGCATGATATTCAACACGGCCACTAACTTTCGAAAAAAATCGATGAAAACCGTAGGAGGAGATGTGATGATGACAAGCATACAGACGTATGGTTCACTAAATAAACTTCATGTTGAGACACATATGGTCCACTAAATGAACCTCATAGTGAGACACATAGACTTATGATCCAATAAATAATAAGCCTCACGGGGAGACACATAGTTTAGTAAATATACCCCATGGGAAGGCACATGGAGTTGTAGTCTCCTAAAAAAAACTAATGGTGAGACACAAATATGTATGGTCCACTAAATGAACCTCATAGTGAGACACATAAACTTGTGATCCACTAAATAAACCTCATAGTGAGACACATAAACTTGTGGTCCAATAAATAATAAACCTCACGGGAGACGCATAGATTTGTGGTCTACTAAATAAACCCTGTAAGAAGGCACATGGAGTTGTAAGCTCCTGAAAAAACCTAATGGTGAGACACAAATACGTATGGTCCACCATATGAACCTCATACTACACACATAAACTTGTGGTCCAATAAATAATGAACCTCACGGGGCGACACATTTGTGGTCTACTTAATAAACCCTATGGGACGGCACATATATTTGTGGTCTATTAAAAAAAATCTCTAAGTGAGGCATACGGACTTGTGGTCCACTAAATAAACCTCCCATGAGTGGTATACAGACTTGTGGTCCACTAAACAAACCTCCCATGAGTGGCATACAGACTTGGGGTCCACTAAATAAACCTCCCATGAGCGACATACGGACTTGTGGTCCACAAAATAAACCTCCTATGAGTGGCTAACAGACTTGTGGTCCACTAAATAAACCTCCCATGAGTGGCTTACAAACTTGTGGTCCACTAAATAAACCTCCCATGAGTGGCATACAGACTTGTGGTCCACTAAATAAACCTCCCATGAGTGGCATACAAACTTGTGGTCCACTAAATAAACCTCCCATGAGTGGCATACAGACTTGTGGTCCACTAAATAAACCTCCCATGAGTGGCATACAGACTTGTGGTCCACTAAATAAACCTCCAATAAGTGGCATACAGACTTGTGATCCACTAAATAGACCTCCCAGGAGTGACATACAGACTTGTGGTCCACTAAATAAACCTCCCATGAGTGGCATACAGACTTGTGGTCCACTAAATCAACTTCCCATGAGTGACATACGGACTTGTGGTCCACTAAATAAACCTCCAATGAGTGGCATACAGACTTGTGGTCCACTAAATAAACCTCCCATGAGTGGCATACGGACTTGTGGTCCACTAAATAAACCTCCCGTGAGTGACATACGGACTTGTTGTCGACTAAATAAACCTCCCATGAGTGGCATACAGACCTTTCATCCACTAAATCAACCTCCCATGAGTGACATACAGACTTGTCATCCACTAAATAAACCTCCCATGAGTGACATACGGACTTGTGGTCCACTAAATAAACCTCCCATGAGTGGCATACAGACATTTCATTCACTAAATCAACCTCCCATGAGTGACATACAGACTTGTCATCCACTAAATAAACCTCCAATGAGTGACATACGGACTTGTGGTCCACTAAATAAACCTCCCAGGAGTGACATACAGACTTGTCATCCACTAAGTAAACCTCCCATGAGTGGCATACAGACTTGTTGTCCACTAAATAAACCTCCCATGAGTGGCATACAGACTTGTGGTCCACTAAATAAACCTCCCATGAGTGGCATACAGACTTGTGGTCCACTAAATCAACCTCCCATGAGTGACATACGGACTTGTGGTCCACTAAATAAACCTCCCATGAGTGGCATACAGACTTGTGGTCCACTAAAGCAACCTCCCATGAGTGGCATACAGACGTGTGGTCCACTAAATCAACCTCCCATGAGTGGCATACGGACTTGTGGTCCACTAAATAAACATCCCGTGAGTGACATACAGACTTGTTGTCCACTAAATAAGCCTCCTATAAGTGGCATACAGACCTTTCACCCACTAAAGCAACCTCCCAGGAGTGACATACAGACTTGTCATCCACTAAGTAAACCTCCCATGAGTGGCATACAGACTTGTGGTCCACTAAATAAACCTCCCATGAGTGGCATACAGACTTGTGGTCCACTAAATAAACCTCCCATGAGTGGCATACAGACTTGTGGTCCACTAAATAAACCTCCCAGGAATGACATACGGACTTGTGGTCCACTAAATAAACCTCCCATGAGTGGCATACAGACTTGTGGTCCACTAAATCAACCTCCCATGAGTGACATACGGACTTGTGGTCCACTAAATAAACCTCCCATGAGTGGCATACAGACTTGTGGTCCACTAAAGCAACCTCCCATGAGTGGCATACAGACGTGTGGTCCACTAAATCAACCTCCCATGAGTGGCATACGGACTTGTGGTCCACTAAATAAACATCCCGTGAGTGACATACGGACTTGTTGTCCACTAAATAAGCCTCCTATAAGTGGCATACCGACCTTTCACCCACTAAAGCAACCTCCCAGGAGTGACATACAGACTTGTCATCCACTAAGTAAACCTCCCATGAGTGGCATACAGACTTGTGGTCCACTAAATAAACCTCCCATGAGTGGCATACAGACTTGTGGTCCACTAAATAAACCTCCCGTGAGTGACATACGGACTTGTGGTCCACTAAATAAACCTCCCATGAGTGGTATACAGACTTGTGGTCCACTAAATAAACCTCCCGGGAGTGAAATACAGACTTGTGGTCCACTAAATAAACCTCCCAGGAGTGAAATACAGACTTGTGGTCCACTAAATAAACCTCCCATGAGTGGCATACAGACTTGTGGTTCACTAAATCAACCTCCTATGAGTGACATACAGACTTGTCATCCACTAAATAAACCTCCCATGAGTGGCATACAGACTTGTGGTCCACTAAATAAACCTCCCATGAGTGACATACAGACTTGTGGTCCACTAAATAAACCTCCAGTGAGTGGCATACAGACTTGTGGTCCACTAAATCAACCTCCCATGAGTGACATACGGACTTGTGGTCCACTAAATAAACCTCTCATGAGTGGCATACAGACTTCATCCACTAAATAAACCTCCCATGAGTGACATACAGACTTGTGGTCCACTAAATAAACCTCCCATGAGTGGCATACAGGCTTGTCATCCACTAAATAAACCTCCCATGAGTGGCATACAGACTTGTCATCCACTAAATAAACCTCCCAGGAGTGACATACGGACTTGTGGTCCACTAAATAAACCTCCAGTGAGTGGCATACAGACTTGTGGTCCACTAAATAAACCTCCAGTGAGTGGCATACAGAGTTGTGGTCCACTAAATAAACCTCCCATGAGTGGCATACGGACTTGTGGTCCACTAAACAAACCTTCCAGGAGTGACATACAGACTTGTGGTCCACTAAATCGACCTCCTATGAGTGACATACAGACTTGTGGTCCACTAAATAAACCTCCCATGAGTGGCATACGGACTTGTGGTCCACTAAACAAACCTTCCAGGAGTGACATACAGACTTGTGGTCCACTAAATAAACCTCCCAAGAGTGACATACAGACGTGTGGTCCACTAAATAAACCTCCCATGAGTGACATACGGACTTGTGGTCCACTAAATAAACCTTCCAGGAGTGACATACAGACTTGTGATCCACTAAATAAACCTCCCAGGAGTGACATACAGACTTGTGGTCCACTAAATAAACCTCCCATGAGTGACATACAGACTTGTGGTCCACTAAATAAACCTCCCATGAGTGACATACGGACTTGTGGTCCACTAAATAAACCTTCCAGGAGTGACATACAGACTTGTGATCCACTAAATAAACCTCCCAGGAGTGACATACAGACTTGTGGTCCACTAAATAAACCTTCCAGGAGTGACATACAGACTTGTGATCCACTAAATCAACCTCCCATGAGTGGCATACAGACTTGTGATCCACTAAATAAACCTCCCAGGAGTGACATACAGACTTGTGATCCACTAAATAAACCTCCCAGGAGTGACATACAGACTTGTGGTCCACTAAATAAACCTTCCAGGAGTGACATACAGACTTGTGGTCCACTTAATAAACCTCCAGTGAGTGGCATACTTCTAGTTGAAGCATATAGAATTGTGAACCACTAAAAAAACTCAATGAGTGGTATATATACCAGTGGTTTAGTTTATAAATAATCTCTATGTGTGGCATATATACCAGTGGTTCAATTAAGTAAACCTCAATGTGTGGTATATATACCAGTGGTTGTTAAATAAACCTCGGTGTGGTATATACCAGTGGTTCAGTTACATAAACCTCTATGTGTGGTATATATACCAGTGGTTGTTAAATAAACCTCGGTGTGTTATATACCAGTGGTTCAGTTACATAAACCTCGGTGTGGTATATATACCAGTGGTTGTTAAATAAACCTCGGTGTGGTATATACCAGTGGTTCAGTTACATAAACCTCGGTGTGGTATATATACCAGTGGTTCAGTTACATAAACCTCGGTGTGGTATATACCAGTGGTTGTTAAATAAACCTCGGTGTGGTATATATACCAGTGGTTCAGTTACATAAACCTCGGTGTGGTATATATACCAGTGGTTCAGTTACATAAACCTCGGTGTGGTATATACCAGTGGTTCAGTTACATAAACCTCGGTGTGGTATATACCAGTGGTTCAGTTACATAAACCTCGGTGTGGTATATACCAGTGGTTCAGTTACATAAACCTCGGTGTGGTATATATACCAGTGGTTCAGTTACATAAACCTCGGTGTGGTATATACCAGTGGTTCAGTTACATAAACCTTGGTGTGGTATATACCAGTGGTTCAGTTACATAAACCTCGGTGTGGTATATACCAGTGGTTCAGTTAGATAAACCTCGGTGTGGTATATACCAGTGGTTCAGTTACATAAACCTCGGTGTGGTATATACCAGTGGTTCAGTTACATAAACCTCGGTGTGGTATACAGTATATATACCAGTGGTTCAGTTAAATAAACGTCTATGAGTGGTATTTATACCATTTGGGTTAGTCAAATAAACCTCTATGATTGATTGATTGTTTGGTGTTTTACGCCGCGCTCAAGATTATTTCACTTACATGTATATGGCGGCGTTGCCAGTTTTTTGTGGGAGGAAACCGGGCTCTGTGCCCGGAGGAAACCCATGACCTTCCGCTGGTAACTGGCAACCATCCCACATAGGTGGTTCGAGTGAAAACCCAGTCAGTAAACCTCTATGAGTGGTATTTATACCATTTGGGTTAGTTAAATAAACCTCTATCAGTATTACATGTATAAAAGTGGTCCACTAAATACATCTCTGGGTGATGCAATAAAAGTAGTAGTGTATTCAAACAAAAACATCTAAAACTTATTTGAATAAAGAGGTGTAATGTAGGTATTTTTTTTATTAACCTTAAGTTCTTAAAAATGTGTACTAAAATATATCATAAAAACATACAAAATAATGTACATAGGAATGATTTTTTTCAAATTATATTACAAAGTGAAAGTTTAATAAATAATATCACATGTTTGTAGGTAGGTAAGTGTTGGGTTTTAAGGTAGATTCTTCACTCAATATGACTGCTTAGTCACATGCATTCAGTAAAAAAATCATCCATCATTAAGTAGCTAGACCTGCCAAGCACAATTTTGTTCAAACAGAATTAGCTAATTGTTGATGATTTTTACCAAGAAATACATTGTGCTCATTATCTGCAAACATCTTCAGGTACAAGTTGCTGGCTTTTAATAACAATATTTCTAATTTCATAGTCATTTCTTTAGTTTTTTCAAAGTACTTAATATGCTGAAATTCTCTTGGAATTTCACACAATCTGATGTGTTCAAATAATACATGTACATGTATACCATAGCTTAAGATGCGTAAGCATTGTCAATGTATTACGAAGTGTTCCACAAAATTCTACCGACTAAGACCAAGCTCCTGTCAGTCTTCAAACTAATGAAATAATTATATCATAGGTTAAGTTTATTGCAACAATTTATGATAGAGTATAAATGTCTAAATGATATACCTCTTTTTAACAAAATTAGAAACTTGTCTCCATGGTTATTTTAGACAAGAAGATTTTCCCTGTGCCCGTTTGTTTTAGTGTTCATAAATAAATATACATTAACACACATTCCTAATAAAAATACAAAATCTGTTGTGTTCAAATAATACATGTATACGCTAATAATACATATTCCTAATAAACACACAATCTGTTGTGTTCAAATAATATGTGTATACACTAACACACATTCCTAATAAACACACAATCTGTTGTGTTCAAATATGGTTTTGTATCTTAAGTTTTTTAAGATATTTTGCAAGGGAGATAACTGTATAGACTGGATACAACTTTTTTTTTAGATAATTGTAACTTTCACCTGATGCATGATAAATACAAGTACATGTAAATTGTAATGTACTATTGTATTGTATTGTTGTTCGCTACATTGTATCCTCACTAAACAAAACTAAGGGCAGAGTAATCACTTGTTTCACGAAACTTGCTTGTAACAATAAATGACGTGTCCAGACTGGAACCTTGCTTGTAACAATAAATGAAGTGTCCAGACTGGAACCTTGCTTGTAACAACTAATGACGTGTCCAGACTGGAACCTTGCTTGTAACAACTAACGACGTGTCCAGACTGGAACCTTGCTTGTAACAATTAACGACGTGTCCAGACTGGAACCTTGCTTGTAACAATAAATGACGTGTCCAGACTGGAACCTTGCTTGTAACAATTAACGACGTGTCCAGACTGGAACCTTGCTTGTAACAATTAACGACGTGTCCAGACTGGAACCTTGCTTGTAACAAGTAACGACGTGTCCAGACTGGAACCTTGCTTGTAACAACTAACGACGTGTCCAGACTGGAACCTTGCTTGTAACAATTAACGACGTGTCCAGACTGGAACCTTGCTTGTAACAAGTAACGAGGTGTCCAGACTGGAACCTTGCTTGTAACAACTAACGACGTGTCCAGACTGGAACCTTGCTTGTAACAATTAACGACGTGTCCAGACTGGAACCTTGCTTGTAACAATAAATGACGTGTCCAGACTGGAACCTTGCTTGTAACAATTAACGACGTGTCCAGACTGGAACCTTGCTTGTTACAATTAACGACGTGTCCAGACTGGAACCTTGCTTGTAACAATAAATGACGTGTCCAGACTGGAACCTTGCTTGTAACAAGTAACGACGTGTCCAGACTGGAACCTTGCTTGTAACAATTAACGACGTGTCCAGACTGGAACCTTGCTTGTAACAATTAATGACGTGTCCAGACTGGAACCTTGCTTGTAACAATAAATGACGTGTCCAGACTGGAACCTTGCTTGTAACAATAAATGACGTGTCCAGACTGGAACCTTGCTTGTAACAACTAATGACGTGTCCAGACTGGAACCTTGCTTGTAACAACTAACGACGTGTCCAGACTGGAACCTTGCTTGTAACAATTAATGACGTGTCCAGACTGGAACCTTGCTTGTAACAATAAATGAAGTGTCCAGACTGGAACCTTGCTTGTAACAACTAACGACGTGTCCAGACTGGAACCTTGCTTGTAACAATTAATGACGTGTCCAGACTGGAACCTTGCTTGTAACAATAAATGAAGTGTCCAGACTGGAACCTTGCTTGTAACAATTAACGACGTGTCCAGACTGGAACCTTGCTTGTAACAATTAATGACGTGTCCAGACTGGAACCTTGCTTGTAACAATTAACGACGTGTCCAGACTGGAACCTTGCTTGTAACAACTAACGACGTGTCCAGACTGGAACCTTGCTTGTAACAAGTAACGACGTGTCCAGACTGGAACCTTGCTTGTAACAATAAATGACGTGTCCAGACTGGAACCTTGCTTATAACAATTAACGACGTGTCCAGACTGGAACCTTGCTTGTAACAATTAACGACGTGTCCAGACTGGAACCTTGCTTGTAACAATTAACGACGTGTCCAGACTGGAACCTTGCTTGTAACAATTAACGACGTGTCCAGACTGGAACCTTGCTTGTAACAATTAACGACGTGTCCAGACTGGAACCTTGCTTGTAACAAGTAACGACGTGTCCAGACTGGAACCTTGCTTGTAACAAGTAACGACGTGTCCAGACTGGAACCTTGCTTGTAACAACTAACAACGTGTCCAGACTGGAACCTTGCTTGTAACAATTAACAACATGGCCAGATCATAGCTATAATCATAACTATAACTGGATGTTTTTGTCCTTAATAAATAAATTCATAGTCTTTTGGGTAATAGATCTGAAAATAAAAATACAGTATGTATAAACAATTGATCGATAACAAATATAAAAAGATAAGATATGAGCAAAATTTGATTATCTGAAGAAACTAAGGGCGATGACTGTAAAAAAAATATATTCAAAAACATAATATAACGCACAATAACTTTGTATTGAGTAAACCAAACCGAAAATATATATAGAGACCCTGACAAAAAGATATTGCAAAATTTGATGATTTTAAGAGAAAAGGAAATAACTGTCAACGTGACAAAAAACGCTATGCTGCTCAACTACTTTTGTGCGTAACAGCATGTACTAATCTAAGTTCAAACGAATCCTCTAAGAGATAATTTCCAAAAACAATAACTCGAAAATATCAACATCACAGAGGAAAACAAGAGATCAGTGAACTTTGTTTTTGGAGAAAATTTGTTTTTCTTGTTAAGCCGAATCTCACACTTGTGGCCATTAAATCACTGACATATTCAAAACTTTTTCAACTTGTTTCACAAAAATAATATCAAATGAAAATTTGAGTGAGATCCTCCATTTCTCTGTTAAAATCATAGCCTTCTGCAGTATCCTATGGCTTTTTATTAATAGGACAAACATACAACAGCTATCACCAAACCCTCACCCCACCCCACCAACATATTATTCAATTTTGTTAAACTGTAAATTCTGTCTATTAAAATGTGTCCACAATTGACCTTGCCTTAAAACCTTCCTAGTGCAATATATGAGTGTTATAGCCCCTTCCGTAGAAACCCCTGACAATGATACTCACCTCATGGCAAATGTTGGTATAACAGGACTATAAAGGGTAAACATCTGATAAGGACCCGACTGAATAGCATAACATTTGTGCGAGTCTGTGCTAACATAAGTCTCCAAAACTTTATGGCTAAATTGACCAGGATCTGAGGAAGAAATACGTACAAATTGACATAAAAACAAATTTCCATGGACACTGGAAGAAAGACGTACAAATTGACATAAAAACAAATTTCCATGGACACTGGAAGAAATACGTACAAATTGACATAAAAACAAATTTCCATGGACACTGGAAGAAATACGTACAAATTGACATAAAAACAAATTTCCATGGACACTGGAAGAAAGACGTACAAATTGACATTAAAACAAATTCTCATGGACACTATTAGCAAACAGCAACTTCTGCTGGTATTATTAAATTTTCTGCTTTCATTTACATATCAAAATAATAACATGTACCCATGGTTATTTTAGTCAAGAAGATTTTTCATGTGCCCATGTGTTTTAAGGTTCAGAAAAATAATAACATAAACATGTCACCATAAATGTGCACACTATGACATAGTTATTTGGCTTATCTTAAACAAACTGTACAATATACTTTGAGAATGAAAAATATGAAAACTTGTACTGGGGGGGGGGGGGGGGGAAAGGGTATAGAATTTATCTTGCAATAAAACACGCTGAGATAAATGAAGCAGTGAAGAAAGCTGATCCGTAATGGATATTTTATTGGAATCACTTTTTGTAGCAATATTATTTCACTGATGATTGGGAGGTGCTCCTCAACACAGCTACACCAACATAATTGATAGCAAAACATTCAGAAACTCATAATACGCCCGCAAGGCTAAATTCATTGTAGCAAACTATTCTCATATTCAGTATTTAAGACCTGCTTTTATCAGAAGAAGAAGAATCTTTCAGTCACCTTAAAAGATGTGACACAGTGCCTACATATATCGGAAGGCATCTGTAGTCACCAAGGCTACTCGCAAACATACAAAAGCAATTTCATTTAACAAAAAAAAGGAGGGGCTCTGTGACTCATTTGTTTATCAAAAAGTTGTTTCGATACAATTAAGCTCTATTGTGAAACCACAGACCGATTAACAGCCATTTCCCCAATTACTGAAAGTCATAAGACTGGGTGACATATATAGCTAGATCCCAATTTATTTTTGGTACGAACACATCGTCTGCTCATAAACTAGTTTTAACTGAAATCCATGCAATAGTTCTGGGGTTACTGAATGCCAAAAGGCTGGGTGACTGTTTTGGTCACCACAAATATCCAGGCCTCAATTTAATTTTGGTACAGGACATTGGACACACAGTCTACTCATAAGTTAGAACTAAAAAAATTAAAATCCATGCAATAATTACGGAGTTAATATTCAATGCCAAAAGGCTGGTGATTTTTTTGGTCGCCACAAAAATCAAGACCCCAAATTAATTTTGGTACATGACACGTCTAGCCATAAGCTTCATAGAGTACTGTCAATGACTAAGTATCAATCCTCCAACGTGATGGAAAATCAAAAGCTCTGAAGAGCATTTCTTTTGCCTCCAAGGAGGATTTGAAGAGCAACGGTGCCAAATTTTTAGGCCTACCCCAGCGAAAACTAATGTGTAAAATGAGCATTGACAAGAGAAAAAAGCTCTATACAACAAAGGTCTTTTATTTGTGGCCCTTTGGTGCTATTCTTGGTTATATTTGATGTGATATTGAAAGCAAAACTATAAGTTATAACTTTAAGACTGTTCATTCTTTCTCAATGACTTGAATCAGCTGAACAAATAAATTGTCTACATCTTTTGATATTACACAAAAGATATGCACAAAGTTTGACGATCTGCAGAAAATGTGCAAAAAGTAAGAAATAACAGATATGGGAGAAAACAAAAGTAACACTAGTCAACAGTTGATACCTTCTGTACTGCCATCTATATTAGCTGGGAAATAAGTGCCAACTACATGTTTGTAGAAGGATCTTAAGATTTCACGTCTCCTACATGTACTCATCATCTTCCCTGAAATAAAAGATAAGGTATCATTTGATATCATTCAGACAAAAGATGTTATTTAAAGAGCAAACCTTTATTCATCTTCGTTTAGTCCTGAATTGGTTTTAAAGCAACGTGAGTAAACTACTGTGACCTATATGGTCCAGGACATCTGCTTTACTGATTTCTACATATTTTAATGTTCATGAACGTACATCTTTGCAACAAACTTGAGCACAATCTTTGGTAAAATAGAGTAAAATGGTATTGTGATTGACCTGTTTTTCTAGTGTCCTCTTCCATTGGCTGTACAGTGCACAGGCTTCTATGGCTTTCTGTATTCACCAAAAGAAAACTGAAAATGATAATAATCAACGTCAAACTAATGTTCTTAATGGTGGTGAACAGAAGACCCATATACCTAGCAGAATACATTTTACAGTTAGTGGTAAGACCCAGAGGATATTATTGTACATTTTACTGTCTGTGACACTGTGAACATTCATGTACCTGTCTGTGACACTGTGAACATTCATGTACCTGTCTGTGACACTGTGAACATTCATGTACCTGTCTATGACACTGGGAACATTCATGTACCTGTCTGTGACACTGAACATTCATGTACCTGTCTGTGACACTGTGAACATTCATGTACCTGTCTGTGACACTGTGAACATTCATGTACCTGTCTGTGACACTGTGAACATTCATGTACCTGTCTGTGACACTGTGAACATTCATGTACCTGTCTATGACACTGGGAACATTCATGTACCTGTCTGTGACACTGAACATTCATGTACCTGTCTGTGACACTGTGAACATTCATGTACCTGTCTGTGACACTGTGAACATTCATGTAGCTGTCTGTGACACTGTAAACATCCATGTACCTGTCTATGACACTGTGAACATTCATGTACCTGTCTGTGCCACTGTGAACATTCATGTACCTGTCTGTGACACTGTGAACATTCATGTACCTGTCTATGACACTGTGAACATTCATGTAGCTGCCTGTGACACTGTGAACATCCAAGTACCTGTCTGTGACACTGTGAACATCCATGTACCTGTCTGTGACACTGTGAACATACATGTAGCTGTCTGTGACACTGTGAACATTCATGTAGCTGTCAATGACACTGTGAACATTCATGTAGCTGTCTGTGACACTGTGAACATTCATGTAGCTGTCTGTGACACTGTGAACATCCATGTACCTCTCTGTGACACTGTAAACATTCATGTAGCTGTCTGTGACACTGTAAACATCCATGTAGCTGTCTGTGACACTGTGAACATTCATGTACCTGTCTATGATGCTGTGAACATTCATGTACCTGTCTGTGACACTGTGAACATCCATGTACCTGTCTATGATGCTGTGAACATTCATGTAGCTGCCTGTGACACTGTGAACATTCATGTACCTGTCTGTGACACTGTGAACATTCATGTAGCTGCCTGTGACACTGTAAACATTCATGTAGCTGTCTATGACACTGTGAACATTCATGTACCTGTCTGTGCCACTGTGAACATTCATGTACCTGTCTGTGACACTGTGAACATTCATGTACCTGTCTATGACACTGTGAACATTCATGTAGCTGCCTGTGACACTGTGAACATCCAAGTACCTGTCTGTGACACTGTGAACATTCATGTACCTGTCTGTGACACTGTAAACATTCATGTAGCTGTCTATGATGCTGTGAACATTCATGTACCTGTCTGTGACACTGTGAACATCCATGTACCTGTCTATGATGCTGTGAACATTCATGTAGCTGCCTGTGACACTGGGAACATTCATGTACCTGTCTGTGACACTGTGAACATTCATGTAGCTGCCTGTGACACTGTGAACATTCATGTACCTGTCTGTGACACTGTGAACATTCATGTAGCTGTCTGTGACACTGTGAACATTCATGTACCTGTCTGTGCCAGTGAACATTCATGTACCTGTCTGTGACACTGTGAACATTCATGTACCTGTCTGTGACACTGTGAACATTCATCTAGCTGCCTGTGACACTGTAAACATTCATGTAGCTGTCTGTGACACTGTGAACATCCATGTACCTGTCTATGACACTGTGAACATTCATGTAGCTGCCTGTGACACTGTGAACATGCATGTACCTGTCTGTGACACTGCGAACATCCATGTACCTGTCTGTGACACTGTGAACATTCATGTAGCTGCCTGTGACACTGTGAACATTCATGTACCTGTCTGTGACACTGTGAACATTCATGTAGCTGCCTGTGACACTGTGAACATTCATGTACCTGTCTGTGACACTGTGAACATTCATGTAGCTGTCTGTGACACTGTGAACATTCATGTACCTGTCTGTGCCAGTGAACATTCATGTACCTGTCTGTGACACTGTGAACATTCATGTACCTGTCTGTGACACTGTGAACATTCATGTAGCTGCCTGTGACACTGTAAACATTCATGTAGCTGTCTGTGACACTGTGAACATCCATGTACCTGTCTATGACACTGTGAACATTCATGTAGCTGTCTGTGACACTGTGAACATTCATGTAGCTGTCTGTGACACTGTGAACATTCATGTACCTGTCTGTGACACTGTGAACATGCATGTACCTGTCTGTGACACTGTGAACATTCATGTACCTGTCTGTGACACTGTGAACATTCATGTAGCTGCCTGTGACACTGTGAACATGCATGTACCTGTCTGTGACACTGTGAACATTCATGTACCTGTCTGTGACACTGTGAACATCCATGTAGCTGTCTATGACACTGGGAACATTCATGTACCTGTCTGTGACACTGTGAACATTCATGTACCTGTCTATGACACTGTGAACATGCATGTACCTGTCTGTGACACTGTGAACATTCATGTACCTGTCTGTGACACTGTGAACATCCATGTAGCTGTCTATGACACTGGGAACATTCATGTACCTGTCTGTGACACTGTGAACATTCATGTACCTGTCTATGACACTGTGAACATGCATGTACCTGTCTGTGACACTGTGAACATTCATGTAGCTGTCTGTGCCACTGTGAACATTCATGTACATGTCTGTGACACTGTGAACATTCATGTACCTGTCTGTGACATTGTGAACATTCATGTACTTGTCTGTGACACTGTGAACATTCATGTAGCTGTCTGTGACACTATGAACATTCATGTAGCTGTCTGTGACACTGTGAACATTCATGTACCTGTCTGTGACACTGTGAACATTCATGTACCTGTCTATGATGCTGTGAACATTCATGTACCTGTCTGTGACACTGTGAACATTCATGTACCTGTCTGTGACACTGTGAACATTCATGTACCTGTCTGTGACACTGTGAACATTCATGTAGCTGTCTGTGACACTGTGAACATTCGTGTACCTGTCTGTGACACTGTGAACATTCATGTACCTGTCTGTGACACTGTGAACATTCATGTACCTGTCTGTGACATTGTGAACATTCATGTACTTGTCTGTGACACTGTGAACATTCATGTAGCTGTCTGTGACACTGTGAACATTCATGTAGCTGTCTGTGACACTGTGAACATTCATGTACCTGTCTGTGACACTGTGAACATTCATGTACCTGTCTATGATGCTGTGAACATTCATGTACCTGTCTGTGACACTGTGAACATTCATGTACCTGTCTGTGACACTGTGAACATTCATGTACCTGTCTGTGACACTGTGAACATTCATGTACCTGTCTGTGACACTGTGAACATTCATGTACCTGTCTGTGACACTGTGAACATTCATGTACCTGTCTGTGACACTGTGAACATTCATGTACCTGTCTGTGACACTGTGAACATTCATGTACCTGTCTGTGACACTGTGAACATTCATGTATCTGTCTGTGACACTGTGAACATTCATGTATCTGTCTGTGACACTGTGAACATTCATGTACCTGTCTTTGACACTGTGAACATCCATGTAGCTGTCTGTGACACTGTGAACATTCATGTAGCTGTCTGTGACACTGTGAACATTCATGTACCTGTCTGTGACACTGTGAACATTCATGTACCTGTCTGTAACACTGTGAACATTCATGTAGCTGTCTGTGACACTGGGAACATCCATGTACCTGTCTATGACGCTGTGAACATTCATGTACCTGTCTGTGACACTGTGAACATTCATGTAGCTGTCTGTGACACTGTGAACATTCATGTAGCTGTCTGTGACACTGGGAACATTCATGTACCTGTCTGTGACACTGTGAACATGCATGTACCTGTCTGTGACACTGTGAACATTCATGTACCTGTCTGTGACACTGTGAACATTCATGTAGCTGTCTGTGACACTGTGAACATTCATGTATCTGTCTGTGACACTGTGAACATTCATGTACCTGTCTGTGACACTGTAAACATTCATGTAGCTGTCTGTGACACTGTGAACATTCATGTACCTGTATGTGACACTGTGAACATTCATGTACCTGTCTGTGACAATGTGAACATTCATGTACCTGTCTGTCACACTGGGAACATTCATGTACCTGTCTGTGACACTGTGAACATTCATGTAGCTGTCTGTGACACTGTGAACATTCATGTACCTGTCTGTGACACTGTGAACATTCATGTAGCTGTCTGTGACACTGTGAACATTCATGTACCTGTCTGTGACACTGTGAACATCCATGTATCTGTCTGTGACATTGTGAACATTCATGTACTTGTCTGTGACACTGTGAACATTCATGTACCTGTCTGTGACACTGTGAACATTCATGTATCTGTCTGTGACATTGTGAACATTCATGTACTTGTCTGTGACACTGTGAACATTCATGTACCTGTCTGTGACACTGTGAACATCCATGTACCTGTCTGTGACACTGTGAACATCCATGTATCTGTCTGTGACACTGTGAACATTCATGTAGCTGTCTGTGACACTGTGAACATTCATGTAGCTGTCTGTGACACTGTGAACATTCATGTAGCTGTCTGTGACACTTTGAACATTCATGTAGCTGTCTGTGACACTGGGAACATTCATGTAGCTGTCTGTGACACTGGGAACATTCATGTACATGTACCTGTCTATGACGCTGGGAACATTCATGTAGCTGTCTGTGACACTGTGAACATTCATGTACCTGTCTGTGACACTGTGAACATCCATGTACCTGTCTGTGACACTGTGAACATTCATGTACCTGTCTGTGACATTGTGAACATTCATGTACCTGTCTGTGACACTGTGAACATTCATGTACCTGTCTGTGACACTGGGAACATTCATGTACCTGTCTGTGACACTGTGAACATTCATGTAGCTGTCTGTGACACTGTGAACATCCATGTACCTGTCTGTGACACTGTGAACATTCATGTACCTGTCTGTGACACTGTGAACATTCATGTACTTGTCTGTGACATTGTGAACATCCATGTAGCTGTCTGTGACACTGGGAACATTCATATACCTGTCTATGGCGCTGTGAACATTCATGTATCTGTCTATGGCGCTGTGAACATTCATGTACCTGTCTGTGACACTGTGAACATTCATGTAGCTGTCTATGGCGCTGTGAACATTCATGTACCTGTCTGTGACACTGTGAACATTCATGTACCTGTCTGTGACACTGTGAACATTCATGTACCTGTCTGTGACACTGTGAACATTCATGTAGCTGTCTGTGACACTGTGAACATTCATGTAGCTGTCTGTGACACTGTGAACATTCATGTACCTTTCTGTGACAATGTGAACATTCATGTACCTGTCTGTGACACTGTGAACATTCATGTACCTGTCTGTGACACTGTGAACATTTATGTACCTGTCTGTGACACTGTGAACATTCATGTAGCTGTCTGTGACAATGTGAACATTCATGTACCTGTCTGTGGCACTGTGAACATTCATGTAGCTGTCTGTGACACTGTGAACATTCATGTAGCTGTCTGTGACCCTGTGAACATTCATGTAGCTGTCTGTGACACTGTGAACATTCATGTACCTGTCTGTAACACTGTGAACATTCATGTACCTGTCTGTGACACTGTGAACATTCATGTACCTGTCTGTGACACTGTGAACATTCATGTACTTGTCTGTGACACTGTGAACATTCATGTACCTGTCTGTAACACTGTGAACATTCATGTACCTGTCTGTGACACTGTGAACATTCATGTACCTGTCTGTGACACTGTGAACATTCATGTACTTGTCTGTGACACTGTGAACATTCATGTACCTGTCTGTGACACTGTGAACATTCATGTACCTGTCTGTGACACTGTGAACATTCATGTACCTGTCTGTGACATTGTGAACATTCATGTACTTGTCTGTGACACTGTGAACATTCATGTACCTGTCTGTGACACTGTGAACATTCATGTAGCTGTCTATGACACTGTGAACATCCATGTACCTGTCTGTGACACTGTGAACATTCATGTACCTGTCTGTGACACTGTGAACATTCATGTACTTGTCTGTGACACTGTGAACATTCATGTACCTGTCTGTGACACTGTGAACATTCATGTACCTGTCTGTGACACTGTGAACATTCATGTACCTGTCTGTGACATTGTGAACATTCATGTACTTGTCTGTGACACTGTGAACATTCATGTACCTGTCTGTGACACTGTGAACATTCATGTAGCTGTCTATGACACTGTGAACATTCATGTACCTGTCTGTGACACTGTGAACATCCATGTACCTGTCTGTGACACTGTGAACATTCATGTACCTGTCTGTGACACTGTGAACATTCACGTACCTGTCTGTGACACTGTGAACATTCATGTACATGTCTGTGACACTGTGAACATTCATGTACCTGTCTGTGACACTGTGAACATTCATGTACCTGTCTGTGACAATGTGAACATTCATGTACCTGTCTGTGACACTGTGAACATTCATGTACCTGTCTGTGACACTGTGAACATTCATGTACCTGTCTGTGACACTGTGAACATTCATGTACCTGTCTGTAACACTGTGAACATTCATGTACCTGTCTGTGACACTGTGAACATTCATGTAGCTGTCTATGACACTGTGAACATTCATGTACCTGTCTGTGACACTGTGAACATTCATGTAGCTGTCTATGACACTGTGAAGTATCATGTACCTGTGTGTGACACTGAACATTCATGTACCTGTCTGTGCCACTGTGAACATTCATGTACATGTCTGTGACACTGTGAACATTCATGTAGCTGCCTGTGACACTGTAAACATTCATGTAGCTGTCTGTGACACTGTGAACATTCATGTACCTGTCTGTGACACTGTGAACATTCATGTACCTGTCTGTGACACTGTGAACATTCATGTACCTGTCTGTGGCACTGTGAACATTCATGTACCTACCCTAATATATTTTTATCAATGGTCATATTGATGGGGAAATTCCTGGGATGAAGATGACTCACAGCCTTCAGAGATTCATATGCTGCCTGCCAGAATCTAACAACCTATAATCCAACAAAGCAAAGATTATTTCACTAATATGCTAATGATTTTAGTATTATCTGGGTAGGAAAATACTTGACCTTTAGCAACCAACAACAATTATTTGTTCTTCTTGGTCAATTTCTTTCTTATGTCTGAATCTGATATTTTGTTGTTTTAACAACATACAGACTGTAAGTTTGATCTGACAGTTAATTTCCCTTAAAAATACTGCAACAGTTTACTTCATAGCAACAGGTTATGGCCCTGGACAAGCCTACATTTTAAGAGTTGTTGGTCACAATGAAATCAGCCCTAGTTTGAATAACATCAGTGATACTGGAATACCATAAACACCAGACAGGCCAATACTATTTATTCAATTCATTAAAACGAAATAAAAAAAAACATTAAGTCCCCCTCCATCAACCCCACCCTTTTCTTTCCCCCTTCTTATTCAACAACTAAAGTATATCTCCCACGTCTCTCCTTCTTTTTGAAAGTTATCCAAGAGCAACAAGCATCAAAATTACAGATGTACATGTAGTAGTCCATACAAGCGGATTTGCTCATCTAGAGAATGTTCAATAGGTATCTATTTGCTTGATGACCAATATTACCAACATGATGCCAGCAATAAAGATACGCTTGACAAAGAAACTGGTTGAGAGTTTGATGTAAAATGTGTGTTACCTCAAGTTCCAGTAATGCGAGGGGTGGACTGGGTCCACAAACACAGCAAACTTCCACACCCTTCATAAGTTGATAGGTCAGTAAACGATGAGGTACCTGTGAATGAAGAACATTAGGGACTAATCATTCACATCTATTAAAGGCTATGAAAACACACATATTTTACTAAGTACATTTTCAATCTTTTCTCAAAAATTTCACTTGACAAGAACATTTTGGTAACCCACCAAGAAGACATATTAGGAAAAGGACAGATACAGCATACAGATATGTAAATTAAGGTAAATCACTTGAAATACTGTGACAAAAGCAAGGCTGACAGTCTCTAGCACATGAATTCTAAAGATCGATTGATTGATAAAAATATATGTGTGTATTATGTATGGATAAACATCTTTGTTCATAAAGTGGAAGTAGATTCTAATCCAGCCAAAAGCACTATGAATCAACACATTTACATCTCCTTAGTCCTAAAATAAACTTTGGTGAAAACTTGTTCATATATTATTGGGTAATTTAAATGCGTGTTTTGACACCTCAGCGAAAATTGCTGGAAGGCTTTTTGCACAGTATGTCGATAGAGGGATGCATTTATGAGGTCACGTCCAGACTAGCTGCATTTGTGGTGACGCAGTTAGATAAAAGCATGTTATAACTCTCTTGATATGATCTAAACACGATTATGTTAAAACGTATATAAAAACAAGACATTTTTATCAAATTCAAATGGGCTATTTGGATCAACAAACATTAACTAGAACTGTACTCGGTACAAGTCATAAATTCTTGCTTGCTGAAAAATCTTTCTTGTAATATTGTTTATCTGTATTATTTGGCTACAAAGAACAAGCCATATTATGCAATGTATGTAAATAGTGTGCTGACACCAACTGTCCATAAGGTATGCAAATCGGAAAGAATTGCCTAGATTGCATCAAACTGTAGAAATCATGGGGAAAAAGGGAATGTTACATAATCCAATATAACTGCCATATTATGTAACCAGTGATGTCAAATAGAGTTTGCGACACATCTTCTACCCATCAGATAAAATCAAAACTTTGGAAGTTATGAAGTGGAAGGGAAAGCGGACGCCGGACTGCCGGACGGACAGAGATGATACCATAATGCAACCCGCTTTTCAAGCAGGGCGTATAAAAAGAGATATTACATAATCCAATATAGATGCTATACTATGAAACCGAAGAGGTCATAAATGGTTCATGACACATCATCTACCCGTAAGGTATATGTTGTGAAAGAATGCAGCGAAAGGGAATGAAGATAAAAGAAAATATTACATAATCCAATGTAGATGCCATATTATGCAATTGAAGATAGCGGAAAGGGTTCATGGCACACCTTCTACCCATAAGGTACATGTATATGTTGTGAAAAAATTGTAAAGATTCGATCAAAACACTTAAGGTTATGGAGCAGAAGGGAATCCAGGGCGGATGGACGGATGGACGGACAGACGGCGCTGGTGATACCAGAATACGACCTAATCTTTTTTATTGAGGTGTTTTTTTTTACATTTTGACATGAGCTGCCAAATATATGGAAAATTTATTTGAAACAGAATTAGCAATTTTTTTTTCATTTTTGTCAAAAAGTATACACTTGCTGTGGAACCTTGGAGAGGTACATGTAAGTTTAATAAGCAGGCCTTGAAATAAGTGATTTTTCTGGGTTAATAGTTGGGGTTTTTTTTCTGAGCATACTGTGGTAGCAATCACAAACTTAATTAGGCCAACATATTTTGATTCCACATAATCTATTACACTACAAGTGGTAAATATGGGATTGTCTAGTCAGTTAACTGTGATGGAGACACACATATATCTATTTTCGCCTTACGGTTCTCCTGTTTCTAATGGAACATTACACTTTCCACTTAACAAGGACAAGGACATGAAGGCTTAAATGTGCTTCTTTAACAATGTGTTTGACTACTGTGGCCAACATTTGATCAGTGAAGTGAAGAAGTGAAGAAAAACAACAGTGTGCTTATTGTTAGTGATTATCTCTTTGGTTTTTCTCACATGTACATGTAGCTAGTTTGTGTATCGGGAAATAGTGTTTTTTGTTACCTGTACCTAGTTTGTGTATTGGGAAACAGCAGATAGCTTAGGGAAAAATCAACCAATCGCTTCCATTGACACATTGTTCAGCTGTGTTGGTTTTCAGGCAATCAACCGGTTCGATCGTCTGAGTGTTTCTATAAGCATCATAAGCCCTCTTTCTTTCAGAATTTATGAAATATGTCAGAATTTTGGCACCTCAGGGCACTCAATGAGGAAAATGCTTAACTGAATGTGTTACCATTGAAAGGAATATTATTGAATAAAATGTCCTGTTTACAATCACTCATGTTTGTTTATATACCTACAGGAATTAAAGTTATCTGTGATCCGGTCCTATACACTCACAGATGGCCTGTCAATATTACATTGTTTTCATAAAACATTTAGAAACACCTCACTTTCAATGACAAAAAGCCCTGAAGCCACCTTGTTAAGTTAAATTTGTTTATTTCCGATTCGTGTTCTTTTTGATTTCTTTGACATGGGATGGTCAGCCAGCGCTCCATGGGCCGTGCAGATACAGCATGTAGGATAAATATAAATGTTAGTAATGTGATTTGTCTTACTGTTGGACTGGTGTGTGGCAGGAATACAGGAATATCCATAGAGGAACATTTGGGGGAGGCAGTCACTATAAGGGAAAGTAAGACCAGCTCTGTAGATGAAAATGACCACCATTTTTTAGTTGCCACTGCTAGTTTGCCATGAACCAGAAGACATCCATAGGAGGAGTCTGCAGCTTCAACAAACGCATCAAGAAACGCCTGCAAATTGAAACAATAAGTCCCCATATAATACAACTGTGAACTGAAAAACTATATACTAATTGTAATACAAAAGATATTTATTGATTCATGTTTTAAGCGGCACACAAGATTGTTTATATTTTAGAGGCCGGATGCAAGGCTTAATGGGAGATGAAGCCACGAGCCTCACACTTGTACATGGTCATGATGTTAAGTTTTGTGGGAGAGGAAACCACCAACCTCATGCTTGTATATAGCTATGCTGGTGGATTTAGTGGGAGAGGAAACCACCAACCTCATGCTTGCACATGGTCATGATGCCAAGTTTTGTGGGAGAGGAAACCACCAACCTCATGCTTGTATATAGCTATGATGGTGGATTTAGTGGGAGAGGAAACCACCAACCTCATGCTTGTATATGGCCATGATGTAAGATTTAGTGGGAGAGGAAACCACCAACCTCATGCTTGTATATGGCCATGATGTAAGATTTAGTAGGAGAAACCAAGAACCTCATGCCTGTACATGGTCATGATGCCAAGTTTTGTGGGAGAGGAAACCACCAACCTCATGCTTGTATATAGCTATGATGTAAGATTTAGTGGGAGAGAAAATCACCAACCTCATGCTTGTATACGGCCATGATGTATGATTTAGTGGGAGAGGAAACCACCAGCCTCATGCTTGTATATGGCCATGATGTAAGATTTAGTAGGAGAAACCAAGAACCTCATGCCTGTACATGGTCATGATGCCAAGTTTTGTGGGAGAGGAAACCACCAACCTCATGCTTGTATATAGCTATGATGTAAGATTTAGTGGGAGAGAAAATCACCAACCTCATGCTTGTATACGGCCATGATTTAAGATTTAGTAGGACAGGAAACCACCAGCCTCATGCTTGTATATAGCCATGATTTAAGATTTAGTGGGAGGGAAAACCACTAACCTCATGCTTGTACATGGCCATGATGTAAGATTTAGTGGGAGAGGGAACCAACATCCTCATGCTTGTATATGGCCATGGTTTAAGATTTAGTGGGATAGGAAACCAACAACCTCATGCTTGTACATGGCCATGATGTAAGATTTAGTGGGAGAAACCAACAACCTCATGCTTGTATATGGCCATGATGTAAGATTTAGTGGGATAGGAAATCAACAACCTCATGCTTGTATACGGCCATGATGTAAGATTTAGTGGGAGAGGAAACCAATAACCTCATGCTTGTATATGACCGTGATTTAAGATTTAGTGGGAGAGGAAACCAACATCCTCATGCTTGTATATGCCCATGACGTAAGATTTAGTGGGATAGGAAACCAACAACCTCATGCTTGTATATGGCCATGGTTTAAGATTTAGTAGGAGAGGAAACCACCAACCTCATGCTTGTGTATGGCCATGATGTAAGATTTAGTGGGAGGGAAAACCACCAACCTCATGCTTGTACATGGCCATGATGTAAGATTTAGTGGGAGAGGAAACCAACAACCTCATGCTTGTATATGACCGTGATTTAAGATTTAGTGGGACAGGAAACCACCAACCTCATGCTTGTATATGACCATGATTTAAGATTTAGTGGGAGAGGAAACCACCAACCTCATGCTTGTATATGCCCATGACGTAAGATTTAGTGGGATAGGAAACCAACAACCTCATGCTTGTATATGGCCATGGTTTAAGATTTAGTAGGAGAGGAAACCACCAACCTCATGCTTGTGTATGGCCATGATGTAAGATTTAGTGGGAGGGAAAACCACCAACCTCATGCTTGTACATGGCCATGATGTAAGATTTAGTGGGAGAGGGAACCACCAACCTCATGCTTGTATATGACCATGATGTAAGATTTAGTGGGAGAGGAAACCAACAACCTCATGCTCGTATATGGCCATGATTTAAGATTTAGTGGGACAGGAAACCACCAACCTCATGCTTGTATATGACCATGATTTAAGATTAAGTGGGAGAGGGAACCACCAACCTCATGCTTGTATATGACCATGATGTAAGATTTAGTGGGAGAGAAAATCAACAACCTCATGCTTGTATACGGCCATGATGTAAGATTTAGTGGGAGAGAAAATCAACAACCTCATGCTTGTATACGGCCATGATGTAAGATTTAGTGGGAGAGGAAACCAACAACCTCATGCTTGTATACGGCCATGATGTAAGATTTAGTGGGAGAGGAAACCACCAACCTCATGCTTGTATATGGCGATGATGTAAGATTTAGTGGGATAGGAAACCAACAACCTCATGCTTGTATACGGCCATGATGTAAAATTTAGTGGGATAGGAACCACCAACCTCATGCTTGTATATGGCCATGATGTAAGATTTAGTAGGGAGGAAACCATACATGCAGATCGCTAGCTAGGATTTGGGAGTGGCAGGGGGCTGTCAAAGTAAAAGGGGGCTCCTCGATTACTTGATTTTGCCTTAGTGTCTCACTGAAGGTCTTAATTTATATGGAAGTGAAATTAACGAAACTAATAGCCCCTTATATGCAGATTTATTGTTATTCAACATTACTTGAATGTTTGGTGATCTTGCCTGTCTAACAATCCACTAAAAATAAACCCAAAAGTAATTGCTATGAAACTGTCAAATTTCTATCAAAATGTCCCCAATCTATCCTCTATTTGTACAGTTTCATATGCATGTGTTTTTTGCTTTCCCTTCAACTTCAACAGTAACGAGATTGCATTTGACAAGAGGATCCTGTTGCTGTTGTTGTACAATCCATTCAATAGAATGTCATGGCAGGGGACTTAATTCCATGATTAACTTCTTTTACTTCGAAACCGTAAATCATTACTTTGATGGAGCTCCATGATCTTGAAGTGATGCAATACCCCCCACAACAAGTGACCCATGGGAATGAGGTTGACTCATTGGGATCTTGAAGTGATGCAATACCCCCCACAACAAGTGACCCATGGGAATGAGGTTGACTCATTGGGATCTTGAAGTGATGCAATACCCCCCACAACAAGTGACCCATGGGAATGAGGTTGACGCATTGTGATCTTGAAGTGATGCAATACCCCCCACAACAAGTGACCCATGGGAATGAGGTTGACTCATTGGGATCTTGCAGTGATGCAATACCCCCCACAACATGTGACCCATGGGAATGAGGTTGACTCATTGTGATCTTGAAGTGATGCAATACCCCCCACAACATGTGACCCATGGGAATGAGGTTGACTCATTGTGACCTTGAAGTGATGCAATACCCCCCACAACAAGTGACCCATGGGAATGAGGTTGACTCATTGAAGTTTTCATAATAAGTATGCCTACAAGGAGAGCACCAATGACTGATGAATTACAGAAATGACGAAAAGTGTGTTGGTGTTGTACACCTTTCTGACAGCAGTTAAATACACTTTGGTCAGTGAAGGGTTGATGTCGACACAATGGGCAGTTATTGAATATTATTATTATTATACTTGGTCTTATGGTCAAAGGCACGCAATGAAGACGCACAGGGGCGAGAGAAAGTAGGGGCAAGACACTGCGCCCCTCTAAAAATGTCTAGCTAGGGGTCTGACATAGTCATGATGCCAGGTTTAGTGGGAGAGGAAACCACCAGCCTCAAGTTTGTAACTTCAACTTCAGAGCCATGATGCAATAATTAGTGGGGCAGGAAAGATCATGGCTATGTACAAACTTGTGAAGATAGTCTACATTCTGAGCTAATGTAGCCCTCCTGAAGACAATGAGACTTACCTGAAGAATGTGGTTTTCTGCTGCAATGATGGTATCCACAGCATTTGTCACATCACTGAAGGTATAGAGTTCTTCTTGACTTAATAGAGTATCTACCATATGATAACAAACCTGGTAAAGAAATAAAATTACAAGGGAATAATTTTGTTGTTTGTCATTGACTTTGATAATGTAAGTGTGTAAGAATTACAAAGAAACATCGTCACCCAGTAAACCGAGAAGTAATCTGTCAACTTTTAAATGCCATTGATATCATAAATGTATGACTTGAATGATATATTGGCTTTTAAAAACTATACATATCTAGTCTCACAGAGATATCATCCAAGTATACTTTGACATTGTTGAATACTAAAACACACGAGTACAAGGAAAATCTTCTTGTCTAAAATAACCATGGAGACAAGTTTCTAATTGTGTTAAAAGAGGTATATCATTTAGACCTTTATACCCCATCACAAGTTGTTGTAATAAACTAAAACCCACGATATTTCATTAGGTTGACGACAGGAGCTTGACCTTCATAGAATTTTCAGAACAATTTGCCAATGCTTACACATCTTCAGCTATGGCAAGAATATCAGTAGACTGAGATTGAACCCCATAGGATCATGGGAAGAGAAAGTGAAAACCCAGGTAGAAGACAGACAGGGGAGTTTAGCCCTGACCAAGTTTCTTTCAAACACTTATTCTTATTCTTTTTTCTTAGTGTGTAACGTTTGAATCCAAAACTTTCCCTTTCCAAATGTTTGTGCTTGGTATCTGCAGGGGGAAGTGAGAAAAGGGCTTTTTTCAATGGGCATGTTTTAAAAATGGCCGTTGACCGATTGACCTAGAATGTTGAATGTTTTGCCACGGGCACATCATGTTTAATACTAGATAAATTGTTGGATGTCCTTTGTCTTACAGATTTCTGAGTTTCTCTGATGTATTGCTTGCCACATTTTTTGCATGTGATAACATAGACGATGTTAGTCGCAATTAAGATTCCCTGCCATTTAAGGTTTGATGCAAGATTGTTCTCCGAAAAATACATCAAGTTTGGGCATTTCATTGCTGAACCGGAGAGAAATGTTGGGGTAATGGTACACTCATGAAGGAGAAACAAGCGTGTCAGGGGCTGAAGGGGAAGAAATGATTTGTCTTAATGTGTCAGATTTGATCCTTCAGAGTAACCTAATAGAAAAGTCCCTGGGGAGAAGAGCTTTAAACAAAAAAAGAACAAGCCTGATTAAAAAAATCTATGTTTCTATAGAATCTAAAAACCTGAATTTAAATGACTGCCTCGAAATTGTGGGGAAAATGATATGACCCAGCCTGTAGCAGCTGATGCCAGGGATTCATAGAAGTCCAAAATTTACAAACCGAAATTGAAAAATTCAGTTTTTTAGAAGGCAAAATTCAGTTTTTTTAAAATTTACCGACCATTTTAGGGTTAAAATTGAGTTAAAATCTATGTTACAAACCAGTTCCAATTTAATATTTCTTTTTTTCATGAAAGTATGAATTCCAAGAAAAAAATCAGGTTTGACAAAAAACTAATGATAATAATATATATGTAATGTCAAACCTAGATCACAGTTATCCCTTCTTCAAGTGTAACAATAAAAAAAATACACAATGATGAAGTTACAAATGAATTGAACTATTTGAGAACTATGGTTCAGGGGAGGTAACTATTATCGTAATTTCAAACTAGTTGTCTCCCCTTTTATTTTCTATACGACCAAAAACAGCTGAATAAATATAACAAGTCGAGAATTATTACGATTATTGTGGTTAATACTCCCCAAAATTTCTCAGTTCATCAAAATCAGCTTAGTTTAGAAATGTTTAGGTAATTAAAAAGACTTCCAAAGTGCAAAATAAGCCATGTTGTGGAGACACTGAAAACGAGGCTGTATGTTTCTCAGTATTTAAACAACAACAACAAGAGAATGACGGCCATGGTCGTGTGACGGCGGTTTCTAAATAAACTTTTCCCTTGAACTTAAATATTTTTCATCATAAACAGTGGATATCAATCAAACAATATTGAGTTTTTCACGCCCAAATTGAGTTTGGAAATTTTAATTTTCAAAAGGAAATTTTAAACTGAAAATATTGAGTTTTTCAACACCGAATTCAGTTTTAAACTAAATTTTACAAACCGAATATTGGTAAGTAAATTGGACGTGTATGAATCCCTGTGATGCGTGTCAGTAGGTTTGAAGAATACTTTGTAATCTAGATACATAAACCCAGTAGTATGATATGTATGACCCTGGTAAATAGTTACATCAAAGAAATCCACAGAAGTGTGATCAATAGTAGAATATAGTTTAACGATGGGGTCATGAGAATTAAGAGCATCAATGAAAACATGAAGGCCTTTCAAAGTCTGCTGACATATGATAACAAGAGTTTCAGAAACTCAAAATACGCCAGCAAGGGTAAATTCATTGTAGCTTAATATTTTTATATTAAATAATAAACATTGCCTTAAACAAAATTTCCGCTGGAGGAATCTATGTCACCTAAAAAAGACTGGGGCTTGGTGACTTATCACACCACCTACCTATTAGCTACCAATATCAGACAACTGTAATCTTTACAGACAGGCAGACTGGCATCTGTAAACACCAAAGCTACTCCCATAAGTGTCTACCCTACATATAGGCATACAGCAGCAATTTCATTTAATTACAGACAAAACAAAGAAATGGGCTTAACGACTCATTTGGTCACCACAGTTATCAAAAAGTTGTTTGGATAAAATTATGCTCTACTGTAAAATCAAAGACCGATTAACAGCCATTTCCTCCATTACTGAATGCCAAAAGGCTGGGTGACTTGTTTTGGTTCACATATATAGTCAGACCCCAATTTACTTTTGGTATGGGACACATTGTCTCCTCATAAGCTAGTTATAACTAAAAAAAATGAAATCCATGCCACAGTTCCTGAGTTACTGAATGCTAAAAGGCTGGGTGACTGTTTTTGTCACCACAAATATCCAGACCTCAATTTAATTTTGGTATGGGACACACCGATAAGCTAGTTATAAGTGGAAGAAATCTTAAAATCCATGCCATAACTACCAAGTTACTCAATGCCATTTGGTCACCTAAAATATCGAGACGCAAATTTTATTTTGGTACATCGGACACATCGTCTAACCATAAGCTTCATATAATAGAAGAGTTAAATGCAGGCTACACTCAACGCTGTCAAGGAAAGCGTCCCAATAGCAATCATTGCTTTGGTAACCAAAATGATCCAAAATGTTGTCTATTGTCATATCATAGTAGGTTTTAGGTTATGGAGCGAACGCCAACCCGGGATGGACATACGATATACCAATATATGCCCACTTTAAGAGCGGGTGTATAAAAACGTCATCCAGAAGGCTGTTTGTGACATTTGCAAAGAATCTCCTACTCAACCACAAAAATTGACCAGCTGTAATGTATTTTCGGCAGAATCCTATTTGAGCAGATGATATAAATTAAATTGACAGTTTCTTACCTTAATCTCTTTTTTAAATCTCTCGACATTTTTGATATGAATAAGATCATCTTGTCCATACACTAACACCATGGATTGGAAGACAAGGTTGAGAAGATGGTTTAAGTGACAGTCACAGGCATTATCATCACCACTTACAACAATCAATGTTAAACTAAAGAGAAAAGAAAAATGACAGGTACCATTACACATCCCTTTACTGACAAACAATGACATTATCCCCAGTAACGGCTGTATTATATGTACCATTACACATCCCTTTATTGGCAAACAATGACAGTATCCCCAGTAACTGCTGTATTATATGTACCATTACACATCCCTGTATTGGCAAACAATGACAGTATCCCCAGTAACTGCTGTATTATATGTACCATTACACATCCCTTTACTGACAAACAATGACAGTATCCCCAGTAACTGCTGTATTATATGTACCGTTACACATCCCTTTACTGGCAAACAATGACAGTATCCCCAGTAACTGCTGTATTATATGTACCGTTACACATCCCTTTACTGACAAACAATGACAGTATCCCCAGTAACTGCTGTATTATATGTACCATTACACATCCCTTTACTGACAAACAATGACATTATCCCCAGTAACTGCTGTATTATATGTACCATTACACATCCCTTTACTGACAAACAATGACAGTATCCCCAGTAACTGCTGTATTATATGTACCATTACACATCCCTTTACTGGCAAACAATGACAGTATCCCCAGTAACTGCTGTATTATATGTACCGTTACACATCCCTTTACTGACAAACAATGACAGTATCCCCAGTAACTGCTGTATTATATGTACCATTACACATCCCTTTACTGGCAAACAATGACAGTATCCCCAGTAACTGCTGTATTATATGTACCATTACACATCCCTTTACCGACAAACAATGACATTATCCCCAGTAACTGCTGTATTATATGTACCATTACACATCCCTTTATTGGCAAACAATGACATTATCCCCAGTAACTGCTGTATTATATGTACCATTACACATCCCTTTATTGGCAAACAATGACATTATCCCCAGTAACTGCTGTATTATATGTACCATTACACATCCCTTTACTGACAAACAATGACAGTATCCCCAGTAACTGCTGTATTATATGTACCATTACACATCCCTTTATTGGCAAACAATGACATTATCCCCAGTAACTGCTGTAGTATATGTACCATTACACATCCCTTTACTGACAAACAATGACAGTATCCCCAGTAACTGCTGTATTATATGTACCATTACACATCCCTTTATTGACAAACAATGACATTATCCCCAGTAAATACTGTATTATATGTACCGTTACACATCCCTTTACCGACAAACAATGACAGTATCCCCAGTAACTGCTGTATTATATGTACCATTACACATACCTTTATTGGCAAACAATGACATTATCCCCAGTAAATACTGTATTATATGTACCGTTACACATCCCTTTACCGACAAACAATGACAGTATCCCCAGTAACTGCTGTATTATATGTACCATTACACATCCCTTTACTGACAAACAATGACATTATCCCCAGTAACTGCTGTATTATATGTACCATTACACATCCCTTTACTGACAAACAATGACATTATCCCCAGTAACTGCTGTATTATATGTACCGTTACACATCCCTTTACTGACAAACAATGACAGTATCCCCAGTAACTGCTGTATTATATGTACCATTACACATCCCTTTACCGACAAACAATGACAGTATCCCCAGTAACTGCTGTATTATATGTACCGTTACACATCCCTTTACTGACAAACAATGACAGTATCCCCAGTAACTGCTGTATTATATGTACCATTACACATCCCTTTACTGGCAAACAATGACAGCATCCCCAGTAACTGCTGTATTATATGTACCATTACACATCCCTTTACTGACAAACAATGACAGTATCCCCAGTAACTGCTGTATTATATGTACCATTACACATCCCTTTACCGACAAACAATGACAGTATCCCCAGTAACTGCTGTAGTATATGTACCTTTACACATCCCTTTACTGACAAACAATGACAGTATCCCCAGTAACTGCTGTATTATATGTACCGTTACACATCCCTTTACTGACAAACAATGACAGTATCCCCAGTAACTGCTGTATTATATGTACCATTACACATCCCTTTACTGACAAACAATGACATTATCCCCAGTAACTGCTGTATTATATGTACCGTTACACATCCCTTTACTGGCAAACAATGACAGTATCCCCAGTAACTGCTGTAGTATATGTACCATTACACATCCCTTTACTGGCAAACAATGACAGTATCCCCAGTAACTGCTGTATTATATGTACCATTACACATCCCTTTATTGGCAAACAATGACATTATCCCCAGTAACTGCTGTATTATATGTACCATTACACATCCCTTTACTGACAAACAATGACAGTAACTGCTGTATTATATGTACCATTACACATACATAATATCTATACAAGTATATTGTGACCAGCAAATATAGTGGAAAGAATAAAAACAATAATTGAATTTCACCAAGTTATCACTAAAATAAACCTTTCTTTATATTACTTGAATAAAAGTGGGCGATATTTCTGTAAGTCTGTACATGTAATTATTGGCTTCAGAAATCATTACTTCTGTAAATTTCACTGTGGAGTATGCAAGATATACATTTAAACTAAGTATGTGTGTACAGACAGCCAATTGGAAAGTTAGAAAGTGTCAACAGATAGCAGAAAAATCTGCCTTGCTGGAGAGTTAACACATCAAAAGTGACAGTGGTGCATTAGACTATCCCTCCCAAAGAGCAGCGCAGTCAGCCATATTTTTTTAAAATTCCCAGAGACCCATCCCTATGATTTAAATAAATTTCAGTTCGCATAACAGCCACATGAGAAAATAAGGTCTGTTATTAGAGAGGAAAAAAAGCGCACCCTATTTTTCTGATACACAGGTCCATGTAACAAGGGCACAGAAAAAAGGTTTCGCGACAATAGCATTTATAAATGTAAGTTTGCTCAACATTAAACTGTTTATTAGAAAATCAGGAAAGATAGCTCTGCATTGAAGGAAGTATGAGTTGCCTCCCTTGTCCCTTACCTATCATGGAAAACCCTCCAGATGACCTTGGCATCTTGTGTGGTTGTGGACAGAAGATGAGCTGCATGGTTACTGGCAAACATGTGCACCCCATTTAAGGAACCAATCACTGGAAATGGCAACTGAAATAGAATATAGATACAATTTGCTAGTTGAATAGACAGATTGTTTAATGACGTCATGAGAATATTAATTAGGAATTCTGCGCTTAAAAGTATAGGTGTGCAGTCTACATGTCGGTGTATAGGTATACTAAAAAGCTTGCAACAAAAATGGTCACTCCACAGCCAGAATGCCTCAAATACAATGTATCCCATATTTCAAGTGCCTTCATTAACATTCAGACTTGTCGGGAGTAATAGAAGTCACTTCTACCAGTCAGTAGGCCTATTCCATCCCTAGATTAAATAATATTATCATATTAAAGAAAATATTTTTTGCAAAATATTTGATTTCAAGACTGAAAATACAACAGGTTTCAAATCATCTGGGACTATCCATTCACCGGGAAAAATTTCAAAAAAAGAACGGATTTTGATGAAAATTAGCGTAAATAATGAGCGCCTTATTGCATGCATTCAGGGGAAACAACTGTGATTGGATTTCTTCTATTCCCAGTAGAATCGTCTCCCCTTTTGACCTTTATAAGTGTTTGTTTGGGGTTTAATAGTGATTTTAGAGACATTTTCATCTAATTCTTTAAAATTAACAATAAAAAAGTGTGCATTTATTTGTTAACTGTGATGGATCAGTCATATTTTTTTTTCTTTGAAGGGGGGACTAGTTTGACTGTTTATAATATATTCAAGAGAAGAAAATAACAGCCTTTGAGTTTATGCAGGGATATGTGTTATCCGTTTTACTTTTTTAAATTTTTTAATTCGTAAATAGTGTTACGTGATTTTCTTTTTCTTTTGTTTTGCAACAATTTAAGAGATGTGAAATTAAGGCTGTTTTATATCATTGCAGTAACTTTTAAGTAATTTTTTTAATACTTCTTGATTGTTTTTTAAAAGTAGATACGGTAGTTAGGAAAGTCTGCACCGACCCATAAAATCATTGGTGTAGGGAGATTGTTGGCAAACTGATGCTGCAGAAACAATTGTGATCATACAGGGCAACATTCTGGCCATAAAAAAATCACCATTGATGGCAATCAGCTATACAATTTATTCAGGATATCGTTAGCCAAATCAAAAGTGTATTTTAACAAAATAAAAAGATGCTTGTAAGTATGAAACTTTAGAGTCCATCTGGCTTCACAGGGCGAACATATTTAAGTAAAAATGTCACTTTGAGTGTGTAGAACACATCCCTAGAGCAGAAGGTCAATAGCGCATATAGCCTCCATTAGCTTCCAGCCTGCGTCTCAACCCTCCGGTGAGATGTCGGATCTGTTGAAGGGGTATGGGTAATTGATGTAACGATCACGAGTTAAAATTTGTGGCTGTTATTATCTGCTGTAATAAGATATTTGCAATTTTGTTAGTTGTTACAATTTTATGAACCTAATGATTTAATTCAGGCAAATTCTGTGTCATTTAAGTGTACGTTTTGCTGCCACAATTTACTAAAACATTTTCATTTCAACAAGCAAAGACAAAATAGCCAGTTTTCGAAAGCTGTCATTTTCAAATCACGTGGCAGAAAACATAGTTTTTCATTGGCACCTTGAAACCAGAAAAAAGGCTGTGAGGCACATTACTTGCGGTGTAAGACGCCGACAAATAAGACTCCGGCAAATATCAAATCAGTTTGATGCTTCGGTCAAGGCTGCGTCGCCAGCCTTACGCCTCAAATGACTGCGCCGTTCACCGCACACCAAGGCTTGCGTCCCTACGGTTTGAGACACCGGTAAGAAACGTCGACTGCAGGTGTAATGTGGCATAACAAGGGAGCTGTTCCCAGCAGGATTGGGTAGCTCAGTCGATAGAGCAATGGGAGGTAACCCTAAGTCAAGAGTTTGATTCTCACCCTGGCAAGGATTTTTTTTCGGGATCAACTGATGTCGGCTATTTACTAATTCAGTTATTTCCCTGATAATGATTACAGCTTGGTCTTGACATGGCAATAAATATGGTTTACATATAGCTTGTCTCACAAGATGTTTAGATGTCAAACATAAACGACTAAACGTAATCAGTAACTGTTCATGGTATAGTCAAATATAAAATATCAAAACAATATCTATTAAAGCGTAGAAAAATGTCAATGTTCAAGGGCTGTAACTTTTGTGAAAAAAGCAAAGTCGAACAGAACCTTTAGCTGAAACTGCTTCAAAAGCTGTTATTTCTATGAAGTTGCGTAAAATTAATGTGTAGACTCACAAATGAAATTTCACCACAATATATGAAAGCGCGGAGAAAAAAGGCAAGGAAACCAACTTGCCGGACAGAATAATAAATGGACTGATGTCTGAACGAGGGCAAACCTAAGTATATTTGTGATAGGATGAGAGCAATATTGATTGATTGATTGTTGTATTGCACCAGGTTTAGTAGGGTAGGAAACTGGGCTCTTAGCTCTGAGGAAATCCCTGAGGCGATAAAGTGAAAAATCCACTCAGAAATTTGTATTTGGTCTGATTGGGATTCGAACCTCCGCCAATTCAATGGAAAGCCTGTGTCAGACCAAAGGACTATCACTTTAACTGACCAAGCCACAGGGGCCCCCGAAAAGAGCAATAATAGAGAATAACAAAGAGAATATATATAAATAAGAATGAAATATTTTACAATGTATAGAAAGAAAATAGTGATTTGTAAACATTTCATCAAAGCTAACAAGCATCAAGTTCAGGAATAATTTTGAAGAGAAGTCACTCAAGAAAGTGTCTCAGTCTAATTAACAAGGAAAACAGTTCTCCCAGTTTACAACAGTAAATATTTGTGTTTGACAAAGGGAAAAGTACATGTATTGCCTATATATATGTGTTTGTATACTGTGAAACAAGGGTGCTGGGGAAAGGTTTCTAAAATATCCTTAAACAAAAATTTCTAACACAATATTTGTCATCTCATTTGACAGGCCAGGGTTCTTTTAGAAAGGGTCTTTGCTTAGCCTAGTCAAATACAGCAGCATATAATATATATAGGATTAAATTCAACCCATAACTCCCCAGTGGGAATCTAGCCTGTGAAAATAAAACACCATGATTTAAATTGGTGAAGTTTCCATGGAAACAGAGAAAGTCAACATGACCTCTGGCTCTGACCCCTAAGAAGTGTCAAACAGTGAACTGGACATGTTTATGATTACCACTGGCCACTAATATGGGATAACTGGCCAGTTGCAGGGCCATAACACCTTCATCAGAAAACAGTAACACTTTTACCAAACATCAACACTCACATATTTGTTACATAAACTTAGGCCCTAAGCCAGCACGCACAGTAAAGACAGCAAATGGGAAAATCAACAGCACAAAACCATGACATGTTGACTGCCTTAGAATAAAAAACACAAGCAAATTTACCAACCGTCAACTACAGGCACTTAAGAAATATTGGAGAATGTTATGGTGCCTCTGTTGCTTTCTCTTTTCACATGTATTGCAAAGATCAACAAGCCTACTTCACACAAACAACTGTTACATCAGCAAATGTTTCCACAACAAGGCAGCTTGTCATAGAATTCCACTAACCAAAGTGGCAATGAAGTGTAATTTACACGAAAAATACATTCTAAATCAAGGCAATCCCAATAAACATAAAATAGAGAGGTGAATACATGTAGGTCACTATCCTCCATCTTGGTTACAATTGCCTATTCTTATAACAGGGGCTATATGGCAAATTATATGATATCTAATCTCGTTTTTCAGTAGAGATTTCTTTTGTGATTCTGTGCATTCTTTTCAGTAGTGATTTCTTTTGTGATTCTGTGTATTCTTTTGAGTAGAGATTTCTTTTGTGATTCTGTGCATTCTTTTCAGTATTGATTTCTTTTGTGATTCTGTGTATTTGTTTGAGTAGTGATTTCTTTTGTGATTCTGTGCATTCTTTTCAGTAGTGATTTCTTTTGTGATTCTGTGTATTCTTTTGAGTAGAGATTTCTTTTGTGATTCTGTGCATTCTTTTCAGTATTGATTTCTTTTGTGATTCTGTGTATTTGTTTGAGTAGTGATTTCTTTTGTGATTCTGTGCATTCTTTTCAGTAGTGATTTCTTTTGTGATTCTGTGTATTCTTTTGAGTAGAGATTTCTTTTGTGATTCTGTGCATTCTTTTCAGTATTGATTTCTTTTGTGATTCAGTGCATTCTTTTCAGTAGTGATTTCTTTTGTGATTCTGTGCATTCTTTTCAGTAGTGATTTCTTTTGTGATTCTGTGTATTCTTTTGAGTAGAGATTTCTTTTGTGATTCTGTGCATTCTTTTCAGTAGTGATTTCTTTTGTGATTCTGTGCATACTTTTGAGTAGTGATTTCTTTTGTAATTCTGTGCATTCTTTTCAGTGCATTATTTTGAGTAGTGATTTTGTTTGTGATTCTGTGCATTCTTTTCACTGGTGATTTCTTTGTGATTCTGTGCATACTTTTGAGTAGTGATTTCTTTTGTGATTCTGAGCATTCTTTTCAGTAGTTATTTCTTTTGTGATTCTGTGCATTCTTTTCAGTGCATTCTTTTCAGTGCATTCTTTTCAGTAGTGATTTCTTTTGTGATTCTGTGTATTCTTTTCGGTGGTGATTTCGTTTGGGATTCTGTGCATACTTTCGAGTAGTGATTTCTTTTGTGATTCTGTGCATTCTTTTCAGTAGTGATTTCTTTCGTGATTCTGTGTATTTGTTTGAGTAGTGATTTCTTTTGTGATTCTGTGCATACTTTTGAGTAGTGATTTCTTTTGTAATTCTGTGCATTCTTTTCAGTGCATTCTTTTGAGTAGTGATTTTGTTTGTGATTCTGTGCATTCTTTTCACTGGTGATTTCTTTGTGCTTCTGTGCATACCTTTGAGTAGTGATTTCTTTTGTGATTCTGAGCATTCTTTTCAGTAGTGATTTCTTTTGTGATTCTGTGCATTCTTTTCAGTGCATTCTTTTCAGTAGTGATTTCTTTTGTGATTCTGTGCATTCTTTTTGGTGGTGATTTCGTTTGGGATTCTGTGCATACTTTTGAGTAGTGATTTCTTTTGTGATTCTGAGCATTCTTTTCAGTAGTGATTTCTTTTGTGATTCTGTGCATTCTTTTCAGTGCATTCTTTTCAGTGCATTCTTTTCAGTAGTGATTTCTTTTGTGATTCTGTGTATTCTTTTTGGTGCATTCTTTTCAGTGCATTCTTTTCAGTAGTGATTTCTTTTGTGATTCTGAGCATTCTTTTCAGTAGTGATTTCTTTTGTGATTCTGTGCATTCTTTTCAGTGCATTCTTTTCAGTAGTGATTTCTTTTGTGATTCTGTGCATTCTTTTTGGTGGTGATTTCGTTTGGGATTCTGTGCATACTTTTCAGTAGTGATTTCTTTTGTGATTCTGTGCATTCTTTTCAGTGCATTCTTTTCAGTGCATTCTTTTAAGTAGTGATTTCTTTTGTGATTCTGTGCATACTTTTGAGTAGTGATTTCTTTTGTGATTCTGAGCATTCTTTTCAGTAGTGATTTCTTTTGTGATTCTGTGCATTCTTTTCAGTGCATTCTTTTCAGTGCATTCTTTTCAGTAGTGATTTCTTTTGTGATTCTGTGCATTCTTTTTGGTGGTGATTTCGTTTGGGATTCTGTGCATACTTTTGAGTAGTGATTTCTTTTGTGATTCTGAGCATTCTTTTCAGTAGTGATTTCTTTTGTGATTCTGTGCATTCTTTTCAGTGCATTCTTTTCAGTGCATTCTTTTCAGTAGTGATTTCTTTTGTGATTCTGTGTATTCTTTTCGGTGGTGATTTCTTTTGTGATTCTGTGTATTTGTTTGAGTAGTGATTTCTTTTGTGATTCTGTGCATTCTTTACAGTAGTGATTTCTTTTGTGATTCTGTGCATTCTTTTCAGTAGTGATTTCTTTCGTGATTCTGTGTATTTGTTTGAGTAGTGATTTCTTTTGTGATTCTGTGCATACTTTTGAGTAGTGATTTCTTTTGTAATTCTGTGCATTCTTTTCAGTGCATTCTTTTGAGTAGTGATTTTGTTTGTGATTCTGTGCATTCTTTTCACTGGTGATTTCTTTGTGCTTCTGTGCATACTTTTGAGTAGTGATTTCTTTTGTGATTCTGAGCATTCTTTTCAGTAGTGATTTCTTTTGTGATTCTGTGCATTCTTTTCAGTGCATTCTTTTCAGTAGTGATTTCTTTTGTGATTCTGTGCATTCTTTTTGGTGGTGATTTCGTTTGGGATTCTGTGCATACTTTTGAGTAGTGATTTCTTTTGTGATTCTGTGCATTCTTTTCAGTAGTGATTTCTGTTGTGATTCTGTGTATTCTTTTCAGTAGTGATTTCTTTTGTGATTCTGTGCATTCTTTTCAGTAGTGATTTCTTTTGTGATTCTGTGCATTCTTTTCAGTAGTGATTTCTTTTGTGATTCTGTGTATTTGTTTGAGTAGTGATTTCTTTTGTGATTCTGTGCATTCTTTTCAGTAGTGATTTCTTTTGTGGTTCTGTGTATTCTTTTCAGTAGTGATTTCTTTTGTGATTCTGTGCATTCTTTTCAGTAGTGATTTCTTTTGTGATTCTGTGCATTCTTTTCAGTAGTGATTTCTTTTGTGATTCTGTGCATTCTTTTCAGTAGTGATTTCTTTTGTGATTCTGTGCATTCTTTTCAGTAGTGATTTTTTTTGTGATTCTGTGCATTCTTTTCAGTAGTGATTTCTTTTGTGATTCTGTGCATTCTTTTCAGTAGTGATTTCTTTTGTGATTCTGTGCATTCTTTTCAGTAGTGATTTCTTTTGTGATTCTGTGCATTCTTTTCAGTAGTGATTTCTTTTGTGATTCTGTGTATTTGTTTGAGTAGTGATTTCTTTTGTGATTCTGTGCATTCTTTTCAGTAGTGATTTCTTTTGTGGTTCTGTGTATTCTTTTCAGTAGTGATTTCTTTTGTGATTCTGTGCATTCTTTTCAGTAGTGATTTCTTTTGTGATTCTGTGCATTCTTTTCAGTAGTGATTTCTTTTGTGATTCTGTGTATTTGTTTGAGTAGTGATTTCTTTTGTGATTCTGTGCATTCTTTTCAGTAGTGATTTCTTTTGTGATTCTGTGCATTCTTTTCAGTAGTGATTTCTTTTGTGATTCTGTGCATTCTTTTCAGTAGTGATTTCTTTTGTGATTCTGTGTATTTGTTTGAGTAGTGATTTCTTTTGTGATTCTGTGCATTCTTTTCAGTAGTGATTTCTTTTGTGATTCTGTGCATTCTTTTCAGTAGTGATTTCTTTTGTGATTCTGTGCATTCTTTTCAGTAGTGATTTCTTTTGTGATTCTGTGTATTTGTTTGAGTAGTGATTTCTTTTGTGATTCTGTGCATTCTTTTCAGTAGTGATTTCTTTTGTGGTTCTGTGTATTCTTTTCAGTAGTGATTTCTTTTGTGATTCTGTGCATTCTTTTCAGTAGTGATTTCTTTTGTGATTCTGTGCATTCTTTTCAGTAGTGATTTCTTTTGTGATTCTGTGCATTCTTTTCAGTAGTGATTTCTTTTGTGATTCTGTGCATTCTTTTCAGTAGTGATTTTTTTTGTGATTCTGTGCATTCTTTTCAGTAGTGATTTCTTTGGTGATTCTGTGCATTCTTTTCAGTAGTGATTTCTTTTGTGATTCTGTGCATTCTTTTCAGTAGTGATTTCTTTTGTGATTCTGTGCATTCTTTTCAGTAGTGATTTCTTTTGTGATTCTGTGTATTTGTTTGAGTAGTGATTTCTTTTGTGATTCTGTGCATTCTTTTCAGTAGTGATTTCTTTGGTGATTCTGTGCATTCTTTTCAGTAGTGATTTCTGTTGTGATTCTGTGTATTCTTTTCAGTAGTGATTTCTTTTGTGATTCTGTGCATTCTTTTCAGTAGTGATTTCTTTTGTGATTCTGTGCATTCTTTTCAGTAGTGATTTCTTTTGTGATTCTGTGCATTCTTTTCAGTAGTGATTTCTTTTGTGATTCTGTGTATTTGTTTGAGTAGTGATTTCTTTTGTGATTCTGTGTATTTGTTTGAGTAGTGATTTCTTTTGTGATTCTGTGCATTCTTTTCAGTAGTGATTTCTTTGGTGATTCTGTGCATTCTTTTCAGTAGTGATTTCTGTTGTGATTCTGTGTATTCTTTTCAGTAGTGATTTCTTTTGTGATTCTGTGCATTCTTTTCAGTAGTGATTTCTTTTGTGATTCTGTGCATTCTTTTCAGTAGTGATTTCTTTTGTGATTCTGTGCATTCTTTTCAGTAGTGATTTCTTTTGTGATTCTGTGTATTTGTTTGAGTAGTGATTTCTTTTGTGATTCTGTGCATTCTTTTCAGTAGTGATTTCTTTTGTGATTCTGTGCATTCTTTTCAGTAGTGATTTTTTTTGTGATTCTGTGTATTCTTTTCAGTAGTGATTTCTTTCGTGATTATGTGCATTCTTTTCAGTAGTGATTTCTTTTGTGATTCTGTGCATTCTTTTCAGTAGTGATTTCTTTTGTGATTCTGTGCATTCTTTTCAGTAGTGATTTCTTTTGTGATTCTGTGCATTCTTTTCAGTGGTGATTTCTTTTGTGATTCTGTGCATTCTTTTCAGTAGTGATTTCTTTTGTGATTCTGTGCATTCTTTTCAGTAGTGATTTCTTTTGTGATTCTGTGCATTCTTTTCAGTAGTGATTTCTTTTGTGATTCTGTGCATTCTTTTCAGTAGTGATTTCTTTTGTGATTCTGTGCATTCTTTTCAGTAGTGATTTCTTTTGTGATTCTGTGCATTCTTTTCAGTGGTGATTTTGTTTGTGATTCTGTGCATACTTTTGAGTAGTGATTTCTTTTGTGATTCTGTGCAGTCTACTCAGTGCATTCTTTTGAGTACGGTAGTGATTTTGTTTGTGATTCTGTGCATTCTTTTCAGTGGTGATTTCTTTGTGATTCTGTGCATACTTATGAGTAGTGATTTCTTTTGTGATTCTGTGCATTCTTTTCAGTAGTGATTTCTTTTGTGATTCTGTGCATTCTTTTCAGTAGTTAACTTTTTTCAAATTTAGTAAGAAAGTAAATAAATAAGGAAAACAAGCGGAAAAAGTGCTAAATATCTCAGAGGAGGTCTTACTTATGATTTCCGTAGTTTTTTATGGTGAACGAATATTCAGTTGTCAGGCGAACAGTCTCCATTCCCCACAAATTGATTTTGCATAATCTCTTGGCGAGCGCCGTAAGCCGTTCGCCATTCATTCACATGGCTGACAATGATACAGTTCACTTGAGGTTGATTTCAACCAATTTCATTTGTTTACTAATTTAATTGTTGAGTGCACAGAGTCATGATCGACTTTTGTGAATAAAACGGACGAAGATATATTTTTTTTCTTCAGTAAGAAAATTCGTTTTGTATTTCAGCCAATTCTCTCATGTGATATAACACTAAACAGCCTCCATTAAGTAATACATTATGATGTTACATGCATTTTTTTCACTCTGTATATCTGATCTAGAAATACAGTTTGTGTAAATGGGATCAAGCATTTATTTGCTGACAGAGTTACTTCTGTGACATCACAGCTCAGCTAAATTTTTGTAGCACAAGGCAACTTTGGGCGTACATTTCAAAGATCGCTTTAAGCGTATGGTTATGAAATATTGCGTAGGTAATTTTTACGGCATCCTCTGCTAATTTCAGGAAATTCAAGGCATTTGAGATACATACCCTATAAACAGCTTCATTGTGTCTAGGTCATCAATTTGTCTTGTTAGTAGGTAATGGAAGTGATACCGAATTTTCTACCTGATTTCCATTCGTGCTGCACAAATAATCCCTGGTCAAAGGTCATTTTATTTTATCTCATAACCATGTCATGTGAGTGCTGATTACAGGTTACATTTTAACTTTTTACATTATATTTTAAAATTACATGACCAGCTTTGCCTTTACATTCTTAGGCTAAGTAACGCAAGTATAAAATCAAAAGAATGAGATTTTGAGTATTTAACCCAAGGATAAAAAAAAATGCGTTCCGATTTCCGGTTTAATTATGGAGGTTGTCCTTATTTAGATGCATTCTGGGAGACTTAACTACTTACATGTAGGAACATTTGCTATAGTGTTGTAACGCGGAATACTTACGGAATTATAAGTTAGATAAACAAATAGAAACAAGAAATCTTAACAATAAACTGTCAATATCCAGTGTGGAAATTCACAAAAGAGAATTTGAAGTTCAAGCTCTTACTTTTCTTGCTTCAAAGAGCTATTTATGTTTGGGTATTTATTGGTCGTTACCTGGTAGTCATTCAAGTGGCTTTATCCACGTCTATATTATAAATGCAGAGTAAACTTTTTCACTCTTAATTTCAGTTTAATTTAACGTCTCAGTTGCTTCAAAACTATGGTGGTTATTCAATTCGACAAATATATAGATTTTAGTCGTAGTAAGCCAAAGGTACCGGTTGTCTAACCCTGGCATCAAGTCTGTTGTCAAAAGTTAAATTCCTATATATTTATTAAAGTGAACTGTGAGGAACATGCAGGCAAAGAGAGGTAGGATTTTTTAACCTTTCGGTCCCCAGCTTACGAAAACATTGTACTTGTAGCTCATCGCTGCATTCACTGTGAACCAACCGTTCCAAAACTTTCAAAACGCGAGCCCTCGTATGAATCAAATTTCTTGGCATCAGATTAGAATGATTTGGATTTACATTCAAATGTGTTAGTGATCGCAACATGCTGGGCCAATGCGTGATAAATGTTTCTCAAACCAATGTACCACTGCATTTCGTGACGCTCTAATCAGTCAGTAGCAGTGTTTGAGTGGCACGCCTCTTTTCACACGATACTTTCTTTTACGATAGTGCTCAGAAGTCCTGCTCACAGGAGGTTACATGGCGACAAGTAAAGGTCGATGACATACTGATATACTGCATGAAAAATAATTATTAAAATTTTCTGGAAAAAGAGTTTGAAGCGAGACGTTAGAATCTGGGTCAGTCGATCGAGCGGAGACCATTCATTGATTTGGATATCCAAGTATCTTCATATGATAGTATGCGTTAATATAGGCGAAAGAATAAATGACTGCTCCCTGAAAGTGTTCGTTCTGTTTAGGGTTTTCGTTTATGGGTGACAACCGTGACGGTGTGAGGTTTTGGCAATTGAAAGTGGCCTTTTTCGAACAAAAGAACGTAAGAACTTCACTAGTTTACTGTAGAATGCCCATTATATTCAATAAGCGTGCTGATGTGTGGACATTTTTTAGAAGAAAAAAAAATGACTTTTTCCTCAACCCTCGATAACTGGTTCCCTCATTGTTGAATTTCCAGTCAGACACCAGGCTGACTTTTTCCTTCCGATAAAGAAAACACAGACACCCAGCAATGTTAAATTATTTTAAATAAGTAACAAACAGGTACATCTTGGCGCTCCCAAAGTTACATTACTATGACCCAAGCCATTTTATTAGACGATCGATGAATATCACATTTACCCTTGATAACTGGTACCCTCAGCCTACATGTAGTCTAAAGGCCCGTTCTCACTGTGCAATTTGTTGTACCGACTAGTAGGATGTGGTTAAAATGGATGCATTTGATTGGTTGATAAATCATATTGACCAATTAAAAGCATCCATTTTAATCGCATCCTACAAGTCGGTACAACAAATCGCACAGTGAGAATGGGCCTTAAGTCACACACAAGGGGCGTACTTGATTCACCGCTCAAAGCAGCTCTCAGCGTGCTACGTCGCACTAGATTGGACCCTCAGCATGCTCATAGCGTGCTGAGACTGCTCATAGCCAAAAGGTAGTGTGGCCTCAGCAGCTTGCTTCAGGTCACGTGATCAACCTAGCAACCGACCGCAAAATGAAATTTTGTGTGATACGAGTGTTGACTTTTGATAATTTTTTCACAAAAGAAGTAAAACTTTATTGAAAGTATGACTGATGTATTTCACTGTCTATTATTGAAGCTGTAAGATTTAAAAAAAGAAGTTATTTCATCCACCATTTTAGAACGATTACAGCGCTGAAAGTTCACTTGTTTCGCACCCTGCTGACAGCAACTACCGCTGTGCTGTGAGCACGTCAATCAAGTACGCCCATACTGACATAGCTGTTGTTGTTGCTGTTGTGAATTTAACATACTTATCCGTCGACTCAAAATACGCCTGTCAGTATAATGTCATATTCATCCCGTTTGCAACTAGACTTTGAATGCATCATAGTCAAAGAAGGAATTTAGAAATCAACCGTTAATGTATTAGCCTACAGTCTGTCGTAAAACTTCCGTGAAAGTGAAAGTGCAGTGATTCTGAATCATGAATGTTGTCAGAGAGAGACTGACATTGACAAGTGAGAAGTGACCGACTGCGGACGTGATTTGGAAACTTCGGATCACAGATTAAATTGTGTTCTCGTCCAATAATTGTGAAAATGAGAGGATGAGTTTGACTTTATTCTATATGCTCAATTATCCCTTACCGCTTTTAGATCTCCTTTAGTGCGAGAAAACAAGGGCACTCCACCGTCAGCCGTCAGGCAAAACAAGTAGGTCGCCATATTCGATGCACCACGCAAGCGCTCTCTTGACATTACAGAGAACGATGGGAAATCATTAAAATGGCGCTGTGACTCAAAAGACGACAGCAGCTGTCAAAGTTTTGAAAATTTCGGTCGGTAAGTCTTGTGTTTTACTGGTGCAATTTTTGGTAAAAAATATTTCACGTTGTTGTTTTTCGAAAATAATTTGAAATGTTAATCTCCTTAATGCATGTCTTTGTTTTAATACTGAAAAATTACCGTGCGATATGGTAAACGGACGAGCTCATTGTTTTGTCAGTGAGGCCATGTGCTGGGCGGGCGTGTGTCGACCACCTGGCTCAGCTGTAGTAGCATTCTTCAACAGAGCATCAGCAGTATATGCTCACTGATGTTATCATCATTGATCACTTCTTAGTTTATTTTTCATAATTGTACCCTAGGGCATAAAACTCAGTGTCGTAAGTGTGTGTAACGTACATTAATTTAAACTTGCGAGGCTTGACTGCCATTCATATGACCACCCTCAAATTCGATGACAACAAGGCACAGCCATGTACTGCTATACATTAATATTCTTATATTCATCTTCTAGCCTTGCTTAATTTTTCAATGCAATAATTCCATGAAGAGCTACTTCTGTTGATGTTAATTTAATGTTGGACGTTTTTTGTTTTTTTTTGCATTAGACGCCTTAATATTAAAAAAAAAAACGCAAGCTATCATTTGCAGGTTATAACTAATATATAAGTTATATTATAAGTTATACTGATAATATCTTTAATGATATACATATTGATACTTATGACACAAATTCATATGGTATACAAGCACATATGCTAATAATTGCATATGTTTTTTTAAGTGTCCTTAAATATTATAGATATACATTTGGGTATTTTTGTGCCAGCAACAATGGACTACCTAGGCCGTAGATTATTTGTTTTAGGGAGGACGATTCTAGAGACATTTAAAATTTAAAAGTTTTCTACATTATATTGCACAAGGTATTGTCATTATAAAATGATATTTGGGGGATAGATCTGTGAGGACTGGCACAATCAATTGAATGACCATTAGACCCCTGAGGCTTCTCATCGATTACTCATTCAGCAAGGCCTCCTTCACTAGCCTTTGTTTTGGCAAAAGATGCTCCGGCTGATGTAGGCTTGAAGAAGCCAAGATGTGACTATCTACAAATCGCAGCTGACTCACATGTCTCTGCTACTGTAATTTCAATGCAATTATTTGCGTTGATTGTGTGCTGACTATATAGTGAGTGCGTGTCAGGGAGGCTAAAGCAGAACCTTTGTCCCCTACCCTGTGTACTTTCAACACATCCTTTTAACTGACCTGTACTGAGACATACATAACTGCGTGATCACTGTTATTGCGATAGGATGTAGCATCGTGATTTGGACCTTTGCCTCTGTAGATCATATGTAGTGTTAATTATTTTAATGGAGTTAAGTGGCCATTGCTTCTAACTATCAGAGCCAAAGACACTTTGTAAAGGGCACTCAATCTTCAATAGTTGTATTTCTATTCCTGATATGGCTTGACTAAGGTAAGACATTGATAATTTTGAAATGTTTTCTTTTCTGAAAGTCCTGATTCATGATCAAGGGTAGGCCTAGACACAAACTGGTATACATTTCTTGTCATACATATTTACTATGTCACTTATTTTTGTTATTAGAATTATTTTTTAACGGATTTACATTTTTGGGAACCATATATTAGAATTTAATTTCTTGGTTTTCAGAGCATGTACTAAATTATGAGCAAATTAATTTACGTTTATTTGGTATTGGCTGTTTGTATTGATTATTTGTCTTAATAGGCACAAAGACATGACTCATTCCTCCGACTGATTCTCTCATCTGGATACATGTATACACTCACAGTGGACTACTTGCCAATATTTTAGATCACAAAGTTTAATTATTTCGTGTTAAATCAATCAGACGTTCCACTCTACAAGCAGCCAATGTTTGTCTTTTCTATTCCTCAACATTTTGACACGAACATGGATTATGTTTTGCTTGCAGTTTTTTTACTCTTCCTCTTTAGGTTAGTTTTAGAGAATGTAACTTTCCCAACACTGATTTAGTTTATAGATTCTTTTTAATGATCTTAAATAATCTTTAGCTAAAATCGTCAAACCTCTACAAATAGATTTGGCAGTTTTCACAACCTTGAATGTACAATGAGTAGCTTCATTCCAAAAATTGAAATGACCAGGTCAAAAACATTTAAAAGTAAAATTTCCTTAATTTATTAGATAAAAAGTTATTATTTTAATGTATTATTTTAATGCTATTACATTAGGCTCAGGGTAATGATTTATTTTATTCATCTGTAGAGTTTGATTTGAAAGAAATAAAAAAAGATAATTTTCATCTTATGATAATGCCTAAAGTTTGATTTTAATGGAAATAAATTATCCTCAACTTCCATGGATATCAGGTTTTTCCTTTTAAAAAATTAATAGATTATAGATTGTATTTTTTTTTTTTTTTAAGTCACATTTTCCAAGTGTTTTGGCTCTGTTAATTTACTAAAGATTTATATTGGGTTTTGATACACATGGTCCAGAGTTCTTTACACAAATTACAATTTGACAAACATTAACTGAGTCATGCATTTTAACCAATATTTTTGTTAGTTATAATTTAGGTAAATATCCTTTTAAAAAAATGTTTACCCCACTCAAAGAAAACTTTTTGGATATTTTATCTAATATATGAAGCAACTAAAATTAGTACCTTTTCTGCTTGTGGAGAAGTGATTTTAAGTGGTTGTAATGTGTGAGATTACCTGGTTAAGGACATAACTATCAATTGTGTTTGATCATCTACCTGTGAATAATAGACAAGTGTCTGCAGTGGTTGGGTGTGAGACTGTTTGTTTACAGGTCCATTACTGATATAGCTCAGGGGGTGTGTATCTTAAGAATGGGTGGGTAGCATTGCCCCTGTCACCCAGCAAGCTGTCAGTCATTGCTGACCCTTCCACTATTACTGTATCAGTTCCTGCTGTACCTATAGTATTACAAAGGATTTCCTCAGAGTAGAATAGTCTTCTTCAAGGGACACAGTAAGCTTCTTATTTTTAATCTGGATTAATTGTCTTTTCATGAAGTATATAATTTAAATATTAATCTTTTGTTATCAAATATATCTTAACTTTATGATGGAGACAACTTCTTTTTTTTTTACATTCTTCATAATCCATGTTTATTTCATTATTGAGAAATTTGCTAGGCATCAGAAGTTTGAATTTCTAAAATTTGAAATACCTCTCCTGACAAATGTTACATTAACTACTGTACATAAATATATCTCTGTTGAACATGTCCAATACATAATTGGTCATAACGGTGGGTGGTAAACTATGTTTTATTTTAATTTAAATGGTCTTAGCATTCCATCTCTAACACACAAGTTGTCCTTTAGAATGGGTTTGGGGGAATTTAGAAGTCTAATAATGACTTGTGCCTAAATTAACACAAATGGAAGTTTTGCAACTTCTAACATTTTTAGATCATTCAATAGCTTTTCTGTTAAAAATGAAAATTCTTGTTAATGTACATGTACTAGTGTGACTTTTTTTTTAAACATGCTGTGAGCTGCCGAAATTCAAATTTTTTTCTTCTTGAGAATTTCTGATTAATGTCAAGAGAAGTTTCACTTTCCATAGTACCTTGAAAAACTAAAAGTTTTACATTGAAATAAATTTACCAAACAGTCAGTAACCTGTATAGACCAAAGATGTGTGCCAATAATGGACAAAATTCAAACAGCCACGATGAAAGAGTTCATTTTTGGGAGTTTTGCTACTTCGAACCTTACATCTTCAAAAATTGATATAAACAGAAAGCTATTGTTTTGTAGTTTTGATAAAAAAAATAACCAAGAATTAGCTTATTTTGTTTCAATGAAAGTTTCCCTATAGTTGGCAGCTCATGGCACTTGAAATTATCTCCTTAGTTATTTTTGTCACCAAGTTATTCCCTGTGCCAGAATGTTTTAAATTCGAAAATATGGATTTATTTATGTCAAAAACTATTATATTGGTGTCAATGTGTTCCACATAATATTCTGCACCAATATCTATTTTCAAACATAATTTTGACTTTAAATTTAGCATAAAATTAGGGTTTCCACTTACATAAAAGGAAAATAATGCTCAAATTTGTACTGGATTAGCTGACTTTTTTCCTCTCTCTTTCTGGCTAAAACATCTGGTACTACAGGGTCAACAAGTAATTTTTGTTGTTCAAAATAATCAGTTTGTCTTTTTATAAACTTTGAAATAGGTCATGATCATTATGAAAAAACTTCAGGCTCCAGCAGTAACATTGATAAATCTAAAACTTAGAAAAATCTATCTGTTTAAAAACCAGTGCATTCAATTTAAGAGAGGTAATATTTGAAAAATTTAAAACCAAAATTAAATCAAACTGTTTTTCAAATGATTTTTTTTATCTTGCCCTTGAGATGTGCATGTAGGCCAAGCTCTTGTTTAGTTTATTACCACAACTTATGATCTATGAAAGGTCTAAATGATATACCCAATTTTTAACACAATCAGAATTATCCCCATGGTTATTTTAGATAAGAAGATTTTCCCTGTGCCCATAAATATAATAAATGGATTTTGGTTGGATTATTTCTGGCAGTGGCAACAATCGTTCAAATATTTTTTTCTTCAAAACACAATTTAGAAATTGATGTTTATTTTTCAGAAGAAATAGCTTTTCACTAATACCACTCTTTGTGGTTGTTATATTTTATTATTCATGTACCTGTCAGTTATTCCATTTTTATTTTTTCAAATATTCTCATATATCTTTGCTTCATACACTGTGTTTCTACATGTGTCGTTTATAAGGTTACAAACATAAACCGATGTTAAGGGATGATATCTATTATTTTTAATAGGAAACTTTTGTTTATTCAATTATTCAAAGTTAATTTTGATTCCACCTAAAGAAACTGGCAAAAGTCAGCTCGTTATCCACATTCCTTGTCAAGATAAAGATAAGATCTAGTATGATGTGTATATAGCATTTGTTATTTGTAGGGTATGATCAGTCAAATGTTGCCAGATATTTATTTTTCACTAAAAACTGGTGGACTTTTGAGACAGATGGCATGGATTTTAGTAGTTTTTGATGGCCTTTGTATGGTGTGTTACTTGTTCTGACAGCTATTTACAGTCTCAAGAAAGAGATAGATGTTTCTTTGTGCTGTAAGAAAGTAAGTTTTAATGGCTTTGGTAATAGGTTGGCAGGGAGTTAGTTAGTGGACAGATGTACCTGGTATTGTCTGAATTTCAAACAACAATACAACTTCACCAGCAACCCCTATTTTTAACCATATCTTCCAGTGAAGATGACAGTGGTCATTCTAGCACACTTTCTTTGTCCTCTGAGATAAAGGAGAGTGGACAGAGCTGTCCAGCACCCACTGTCCACTAATACAAACCTATAGCCCATCTAGGAAGTGTCAAAATAAAGACAGGCTATTCTGTTTGCTAAGTTGGAGATAGCTGATTTACATATGTAAGGTAGTGGAAAGCTGAGTAAAGAATGGTGTAGTTCCTCAGTTGAAAGGCTATTGTTGTGTAATTGTCTGAGAAGGAGATAGTATTCCAAGTCTCTACATACAGATCATTTACTTCTCTCCACCAATGCTTACTACCACCTGGACTACTTCATCATTTGGTAGGTAAGAACAAGTGTTCATAAGTCTTCTTCGTATGTTTATTGTATATATATTATTTAATCTTATTTTTTATGTTTTTTCTTTATGGTTAGTATTTGTGTGTATGTATAATTTGTTTGCATTGTAGATTTCATTTAGATTATTCAAAATGTATTAATAAGTTAAAGAAGATATGGTTAGTTATTGGTTGTGTGATATTCCTGTGTGGACCACTCCTGTCAGTTGGGTGGCCCACACCAGAAAACACGATGAACAGCCTGTCTACTCTAAGCCTCAAACATTCTTCACAACAGTTATCATTTATTAAAGGAACAGAGAGTTTTTACAGAATTGCCTATTGTTATGTAGGGAAAGGCTTTTTTAATTGTTTTCTCTGTGTCTTAGCACATTTGGTGTAAATAGGGTTTGTGTTTGGCTGGAAACAGACTTCTTTCATGGGGAGATGATCCAAGCTCTGGCATGTACAAGGCATCCAGATTTTTTGGGTTTTTTTTTTTTTTACGAACCAGAACACCATGAAGGTGTTGCTTGTTTTGTCCATGGGGACACTTTTGGATCACATGTAATCAGTCCTGTAGGTACACCTACACTTACTCCCTGGTCTTCCACTATGGTTTTGCTTGTGTAAAAAAAGACCAATCTTATTTAGATCTAGCAGAGTGTCTTTCAGTTAGGCTAATGGATGTATGTCATTGAAGGGCAAAGTTTCTGCTGACAAATGGCAACACGTTCTCCTACTTTATCCTTTAATGAGACATGTAGTTTGCTGCATGCATTAAACTATCTCTGTTTTAACTTCCTTTTTATTCAACCCTGTCACATTAACTGTATTCATGTAGCACTTGCACTTATGCAAATTTCAACCCATTTCCCTATAATATAAAGCAATTTTGTTGGATAGCTTTGTCCACAAATCCTGTTGTATCATTCCGAGTTGTAAAATAAAATTTGACAGTTTAACCTCGAGTTATAACCTGCATGATGTGTGGAAATTATGGCATGTTTGTTAGTTCCGGTTGAAATCAACAGACAGCCTCTAAGTATACTCTGTCCACAACAGATATCCTCTGCAAGAGAGGAAGAAAAAGTCTCCTTATGTAGATCTAAGATATTTATATGTACAGACACCTGAAGAGACGACAAGGTTTTCCTCATTTTTTTATTATGTTCTGTTAGAGAAAAGAGACTTGTGACATTCTGGCCCATACATAGACTATTAGTTTGATAAGAGGTATGTGAGCCAGCCTACTTTCTCAGAGAGCCAAAGACATATCAGGAGTGTTTGGAGATGTTAACATGGTCTACATTCACACCTATGGCTGACTCTAATCCTTTTATAAACAACACACAGAAAATATGTACAGCCTTAGTTAGAAAAAAATTGTTTGCTACGAAAACTCCAGAAAGTGAGAAAATACACAGGAGGAAAGGAGAGCCTATTTTTCTAGATTGGTATGCAAACTTTTGCATGAAAGGCCGTCATATTATTAAGAGAGTGTGTTGAAGGTTTTTCACGTGGTTATGAGAGGTGTTGGGTCAAAGAGTGAGTGGCTATTTCACACTGGCCTCCCGCTTCAAACTCTGGTCATACATGTTGACCCTAACACATTCATGCCAATAGAAAAATGACCTTGTCAAATCTTTGCATTCAAATGATTACATATGCCATAAAAGTTTTATCATCAAGGATTTCTCATGTGTTTATTAGTTTCCTGACATTCCAGTCTGTTTGGCTAAATCCTGCTGGAAGAGTTTGGAATTTCCTTGTCCATGGCATTAGTTATAGAATGGATGTGCACATTTGTAACTTTTGAACATATGTGAACCACCATAGCACATTCATGACTTTCTCTAGACATTTTGCCTTCTAAATTGTTACTTTTGAACATATATGTAAACCACCATAGCACATTCATGGCTTTCGCTATACAAGTTGACTTCTAAATTGTTACTTTTGAACATATATGTGAACCACGATAGCTGGTTTCTTAGATAAATATTTGAAGTTCTGTCCGTTTCCATACAGTGTTTGGTTTTAGTCCAGAAGGGATGTTTAAGGATCTGCCTGGGGCAGTGTGCCCAGTGTAACACCGTATCTGATCACCAGACCCTCCCATTGTTCTTGATCACTAACACACTATGTTGTTGACCCACAACAGGGAGTCCTCTAATCATATAACAACTCTTGTTTTCTTTAAACATTACATAACACTACATGTATTTTATAATTTAACCCAACAACTCTTTAACTATGTCCTTTGTCTTCAAATAAGTATATTTATCAGGATGTTGATATGTGATGCTAGTCCTATGCTAACTGCAAATCCAGTACTAGTGAGTTAGGGAAATTGGTTGGTATGAAATGTTTTCAAACATTTGTCATTATCCCTATTGTTGTACATGTAGATTTGAAGTGTTTCTCTGTAGAATACATTTACACCTCCTTCCTGGAAATAGGATTTGTGGAAATTTGTTCTAGGATGGATCACTGCTGTTGTTAGCTTTACTGATTGTCTCACATCCCTACATATTGTGTACTTTTAATTGGGAGATCTGGCAGAATATTTATCACTAATCATTTTTCTTTGAGATAAGCAAAAATCAATTCTACTTTATGGCCTCGTTTGCTTGTTAGTGTGTGTGTTTAGTGAACAAGGCTGGTGTGCTTTATCGAATCCAATGGCCGGACACATACTGTTAAAAGCTTTTTCTTCTATGTTACTGCTTTGATTTGATTCCTTCTCCATGTACACTACCATATAGTGTTTCATTAAAAATACAAATGGAATATTCCATATTGCTTTACACATGGGTATTTCTACAAGATGAAGGCATCTTTAATTTCTATCCAATATGGACATGTACTGCTTATAAAAGCGTGTGAATAAACAGTCCGATTTAATTGAACTTTTGGATGGCCAATAAAGACCAGTGTAAGAATTGGTGATATATAGAGTTGCTGGCAGTAGAAAATGAATAAATTGCCACAAATCAATATCTCTCTCAACTGTTTCATCTATAGATGTTTGAGGAAGCTTTTTCTCAGCTATTTGATATACATTGGTTGCAGGCTTGATGAATATTCAGAATATATCATATTTATACTGATCTTGTGCGTTGACATTCATTGCGCTTGGCTGATTGTTGTCACAGTAATGGATCACTCGCCTCTGACAAGTACTGCTGCTTCTAATCGGGTAAGCCCGGCCTGTTTTTCTCACACACTGTTAGACTCACCAGATTTACCCTGCCGACACAATTGCAAGATTTACGATGCCTCTTTAAATGAAGAAAACAAGAGGAAGCTTCGTATCTCCACCTGAGCTTTGCTACTCTTTCTAATTTTAAGAGAGTTTAAAAAAGGGACATTTAATTTGCTATAATGAACATGTAGTTGAGTTATTTTATTCACCAGTTATGGTACATGTAGTTTGGACCTGGATTTTCCCACTGTATCCTAATGTTCCCATTCTAATCTCCTTTAGAGCTGCCATCCTGACAGAGATTGATATCGCCCTGGAGTAATAATTAAATGTACAAATGTCTTTTTAAAACACTTTGAATTCGTTTTAAATATTATCAGATGACAAAATGATTATACAAGAATAAATAGCCGCTTATTTTCGGAATAAAGAAAATGATAGCATTTCCTATGAATGGACTATTTTGACTGGAGATGATTTAAAAGATAAACAGATATTGCATGAAGTATTTTCTTATTACTTTAAATACTTCATTCTGTGAGGAGAGTATGCGGTCTTTAAGACTTACCATCTCATATGCTAGCTGGTCTTTTTTTTTTTGGAAATGATTCATGAGAAGCTATTTGAATAATTGATTGATACCAGGGAAAATGTAGAAGGATAGAGTTGATTCACTTTTCTCCCCAATCTGTGGATGTGAGTAGATAGAGTCCCCCTCTACTGTCTCTTCTACCCCCTCACTTCAAGGGTACTGCTTCCCACTGTCATCAGCCTCCCAGTTCATCTATTGTCTACAAAACCCTTACTACATGGTGAGGCCATGTCTTTGTTCCCTTCTCACTGACACAGACCTCTATGGAATTTTACATGATGAAAATCCATCCTGCATGCTTATTAAAACATAAAAAGTAGTTTATGTTTGTTCACCCATCAGTTATTCTGGAATGATATGTATATATATATCTTGGGTATCAGATTTCATTATGTAGTCAGATTTTGTACAGAGTTATTGGTTAAACTCACTGGTGCGTATCTTTGTTACATGATACAGCACTTAGAGACCAATTCAAACTTCACTTAATGTAGGCATGAGGAATAGATTTGGGTTTCTATTTCTTTTGTAAATTAGAAAATATGTTCATTGAAATCATAAACTCCCTTTTTACATTTGCAAACAAATAAAAGCCTGAATATTGAGTTACTATTTTCAATAAATTGCATTGTCAATTATCATCACAGATACGCTGCATATGCAGCTTTGGACAATGGTTTAATATGTGAAATTGTGATGTAAAACAATTATCCTACATCTACTTTTATTGATTGGAGTGAAAATCCTAGCAAGACAGATTTATGTTAAAGTGTAGCTGTTATAAAGGGAATGATAATTACAATGTTCTAAAAGGGATCTGGGGGGGTCCTTGGTGGGTCATTTGTTTGTGGTATAGACTCTCAGTCAACGCTGCTATATAAGTGAAATAAGCTTTAGTGCAGCATAAAACATGAATCAATCAATCTAAAGAGGTCTGTGTGTAAAAAGATGAATGCTTGATAAGAAACTGGTGGAAAGTCAATTGTACATTTAAAAGGATTCTTGAAGAAGTGAAGCAATTTCGCTGTGAGTCATATTTACAGAACCTGCAGTTTAATTTAATATTTTGTCATACTTAATATTATTATGGTTTTTGAGTGTATAGATTCAAACCTTATAGGTATACTCGTCTTGAAAATCTAAAATACTGTTTACATTAAAAACAGTGAGCACTTTTCTGTATTTTCCTCAGACAAAAGAAGTTAGGAACTGTCTAGTTTTACCCAAAATTTAAAGTTTTGCCATCATTTAGTATTTTTACATGTAAGTTGAAAATGAGATTTATCAAGTGGAATTTTACATTTACATGTACTTTATCTGAGAAATACCTATTGACGATCGGGTAAGAGGGGCTCGAAAGGCATGCCGATAACCTTTTGAGTGTAAACTGTAAACCACAGATAAAAAGGCCTGAAATGAATTTAATCCAAGACTTAAGTTAACTGACACTGATCGTTGTTGTTGTAATCAGGCTTCGATTCTTCGTTTGTTTTTCATCCCCATTTCTTCGTTCTAAACTTAACTGGACATGTTCTATGTCTCCTATGTTAAATTTTAGTGGTTTTAGTTGTTGTAAGCTCATGTAAATTGGTTTTCTTAACAAATATTTAACAGGCTATGGGGGTAAGTGGGCCTTTAAAAACCGTCTTTATGTTCAAGGTAAAATTAAGTTAGCTATAGGAACAAATCGCGATAAATTCAACAGTTTTAATAAACAAACTATCCTTGATGTTTCAAACCTTCTTTTTAATTTGACGATTTAAACTAGTGCTATTCAACAATTGGTAAATGGTGGGTTAGAATGAATGATCATGGACAGAAATCCTATCTTGTGATACATGTAGAATGTTTAGTTAACATCATTTTCACCCTGTTTGGCATTGATAACTTAGAGGTGTGAACTGTCCATTTCTTGTAAATATAGTGACCTTCTTCTCATAGCAATTTGATTTCTTAACAATACATATTCATGATTCGCAGTCCTCTTATGTATTTTATCACAGTAGTCTGTACATTGTACATGTATCCGTGTGTTATAGTGTTAAAAAATAGATTAAATAATATAAATGTATGAATGCTATTACCTAAAAGCATCTTGGCAAACTTTCTGTTCATGTCTACTGACTGGGTTTTCACTCGAAGACCTATGTGGGATGGTTGCCTTTTACCACCGGAAGGTCGTTGGTTTCCTCCGGGCACAGAGCCCGGTTTCCTCCCACACAAAAAACTGGCAACGCCGCCATATAAGTAAAATAATCTTGAGCGCGGTGTAAAACACCAAACAATCAATCAATCGTTCATGTCAATTTTTCTTTTTCCAATTAAGGTTGAGAAGAGTTTTTGTTGTATTCAAAGGATGATTTTTATCTTTATTTGTTTCTATTTACATTTTTGAATTTGTAATTTAGTAGCTAGAAGTATGGCTTTGATTGTCCTTGATATGTCATGTTTTTTGTGTCTCGTTCCCTCTGGAGGCTGGAAGATTTAGGGCGATGGTGTGAAATGTGCTGTCTGTCAATGAAGAAGAATGAAAAAGAGAAAAAAGCTCTAAGCAAACTTTATTTTAGCATACAAAGTAAAGAGCGTGTGTATATGTATACCCGTAGTTAAGTCTACATTGACAAGTGTACCGGACATTTTTTTGCATAGAATACATGATCATAGCCTGGCATCGATAGTTTTTGTCAACAAGTTTAAATTAGATAAATGTGTATTTGCTGGGAGCTTTGTTTGAATTGGCTTTAAATCAGGTTGGCAAGACTTCAATTTCAACTGAAAACTGGCAGATGCTTACATACCAGATTTTAAGTTTGTTGATTGAGGACCCAAATGTCATTTCTAAATTAAAACTAGCTATCCTTGGAATTTTCCTTATTTACCAGAGTATACTGGAAATCATATATCAGATGGATCTCTCTTCATTGAGTCTCTCTCCCATTTTATCTGTGTAAGGGATGACCAGTCTTTGTGCAGAGGCTAAATAGTTGGTTTGTTAGCATATTTGGTGATAGATATGGGTGGGTAAAAGGGGGGGGGGGGTACATTGTTATTGGAAGACAGATAGAGAGAACAAAGGAGAAGAGCAGTAATAGAGAGTTCCAAACTGCCAGAGTTTAGTGATTGGAGGAGAAGTCTGACGGCTTGATTCATTGGTGGTAGTAGTGCAGTTGGGATTCAATTGATGGCTATGACTCATTTTTGGGGGGATGAAGACAGTGGGCAAGGGACAGCAACCTCTGAAATACTCTTAGATACCAGGTGCCCCCTATAGCTTACAACTGCTTGCCTTGTTGCCACTCAAAGTTTTCAATTATGCAAACATAATTGATAAGGAGAGTACCTTTGTTATGGGTGCTATATATGTGGTGATGAAAGCTAAGTACTAGAGGGGTTTTAGGAGCCGGGGATTGAGGTAATGCTTTCTTCACCTGGCCACCAATTACATAGGCTATTCTGGCAGCTGTAAGGTTGTGTATGCTAACTAGACAATAGCTCCAGGCTACAACTACTTGCTCAATTCACCCATGGAATAATATGTGAAGATGATTGTGTTGATTCTGCCAACCAAGATACTAGTTAGTGTCAGTTGTTCATGTAAGACCCATTGTGTTATTTGAAGCATGCAGTACTATGCCTGTCCTTCTCTAGTCTACCTTTAATGTGGTTATTGTTTATATAGGTCTTGATATGGGTTGGCTTGGACTGGCATCAGGGCCATGGACCTCCAATGGTTTTGGGTTCACTCTATAGTAGTAGAGAAAACTGTTGAGTAATGAACATGTTCAATTTCCGGTTGTATTTGGTCAAACAGTTTCCTAAGTCTACTGGCTGTTGTTGCTGTAAATAAAAGTGATTAGAATATAGATGACTTGATGTGCTGGGTTTCCAGGGGAAAGACATTCCTACCAAGTCCCCTGTATTTACACTGAGCTAAGAGTAAACATAGCTGGGACAAAGCCATCCCTGTTTGTGTATGAATGGATAGAGAGAGAAGCTGCTTAAGTAAGTGGACAGCTTTTCTTTCTACTCTCTAACAGCTCCCATTAATCCTCTAATTTCACTTTCTTTTCCCCGTAATTGTACCTAAGAAATTATGAGTTGATTAGACATTTGAAGGGTGTCATTTCCATTAATAATGCTAATATATAGTGTGAGATTAGACTTGGGAATATGAAGTGAATCTGTGACCATGAAATATTGATGGTTAGCAATCTTGTACAGTTAATAAAAACCTATAGTGAGCTGCCAGCAAATGCTGCTCTGCAAGCTTTATAGCATTCAGCAGGCACATCAGTTTAGTGTGATTTTTTAAAAATCAATTCTTAAATAAATGCCTGAGCCTGGATGTGCTTACTGACATTTAAAGATGTTGGTTAGGAGGTGCAGTGTACATTAATAGAGAAGAGAGGAATTTCTAATCCTCTATGCTGGTCTTTCTATGGTATTTGATGTGAGTAAATTCAATAATCATTCTGGACATTGGGGTTTGTCGATCTATCACTTGTACAATGTAGTTTAACCTGGTTAAGATTGTGTGTTAATATTAATTGCTTTTCAATTGTACTTTATCAAGATAGATGTGGATCTGAATATATGTAGTATGTATTGAGATAATTATTTATCACTGCTGGGTGTTAATATGTTTTGCTGACAAGCTCCACATGATGGTTGGTTGCTGTATACTACCAATATGCTCCTGTAGTAGGGAGGGCAAAAGGTCAGTTACTGTGACCCATTCAGAATGTCCAGCTACTGCCACCATCTCCATATTCTTCAACACTTGGTAAATAAGAAGCTGACATAGCTGTATATTGATTGGAGCAGTTATTTGATGTATTTATGCACAGCAACAAACTCTGATCTGTCAGGAGCTGTGACAGCTTCATGTTTTATATGTTCTTTATGGGGAGTCGAGCATCATCTGTCTTTTAAATCTTGTTACCTAGCACATAGGCTCACAAATCCCTTTCTATTCCTACAAACCAAGATAAATGACTTCTCAGACAATCTATTGATGACTGTGTTGGGCTATACATGTAGAGGGTTATGTATTTAACAATCCACAGTCACATCTGCTAAAAGACTAATTGAAACTACTCTTATATTCATTTCAATAAAAAAAATTCAGGGGGGTGGGACTAATGTGTGGCTGTAAATAATATCTAGAAGTTTGTATGAAAAGCACAAACAAGACCTCATGTGGTAGGAAGAACTAACATTGATTTTAACCGACTAGAGAAAAAGGATGATTTGAAGTTAGCATTTTGTCTGTGTTGACCTTTGTTCTGAGAAGCCATTTGACTAATATAAACGGTATGGATTGATTGTATTCCAATGGCAGTCTCATGTACACTTATACACTGTCTTATCATAAACCAAACAAAATGATTGAATCGAACAGCACATGGTCTACCTGCTATATTCCCGATAAACATCTGCTGGTGTATTACCACCTCTCCCAATGTTACAAACATGTAGGAATATCTCACACTCTGCCTTCGTTCACTTTATCAAGCACTTTGTATTGATTAATCAGTTTGCCCTTATTCATATGATAAAGCTTCCCAATACCCAGTTAAGTTATACTCTCTGTTACTCTATTGATTTCTGAAATGTTATTTGTTTTTTAGTTAGGCGTTTTATTTGTGTGATAATATTAACTACGCATAGTCTAGTAACCCATCCATACTATATATATTTCACTGAAGGAAAGGGGGGGGGGGGCTGTATTGGTGAACAGACTAATGGGTTCAATATATAGTTTCTGATGACAGGCTATATCTGCTGATACAGCAACACTTGACAGTGGATGGCATGTTCTGCCAACAGCCTCCTTAAACATACTTTCACCAGACATGGCCTGTGCGAAAGAAAAGTCACACAGCTTAGTGTACTTAAATAATGATGTCACATTTTCAATTTCACCTGTTAACAGTGAAAATCACTGATTAATTGTGTTTTGTTTATTAAATGTGAGATATCCCTGTACTGTGGATGTTTGTAAGGATGTGGACAACTGATTGAGACGACACTTATTTTACTGACAGGCACAATGCACATGGGATACTCTCAAATGGCTTATCCTTTCTCCACAATTTCAATATTGAACAAGGCTGTTTTTTCTTACCTGTGTCAAGATCTGTCAGTGATCATTACCTGTAACAGGTTCTCCAGTCACATAGACACTATCTGAAATCTGTCTTCATCACTACAACTAATTAGTTTATTGAGACATCATCATTCTATCCTTGTGACTTCTTATCAAAACTCACCAAACATACCTCTATCTACTTGCAGAAAGCATGTGCTATTGAAGGAGAAAGCAAGAGACAGATTTGAACAAAGTGAGAGAAAAGAAGTTTGACTAAATGAGGATGGAAATACAGAGTTTACCTACAAACTGTCCTACATCATCTAATAGATTCTCCTTCTCATGTGATGGTTTGAGTCACAATAAGCCACTTCCAGACATGCAAGATTTCTCGAGGTAACTTCATTTTCATACTCCTCAAAGGAAGATAATGACACTTTTTACTGTACTTTTTCTGATTAATCTTATATATTTTCTATTCTATTTAGCCCTCCAGATTGCTCTCAGTCCAGTGTTCATGCTGAAATGGCCATGACGGAAACAGAAGAGTCCAGAATGGAAACTGATTCTTCACACGAAGAAACAGAAAGTCTTCCAGAATCAGAAAAGCAGTTATCTTTACAACTTCCAGATACAAGTATGGGAATAGCTGAATTAGTGCCCGCCCCAGTTACTGCTCAAGATGAACACTCTCAGCAATGTGGAGAAGAGGCAGAAACAGGAATTACCCCTATTGCTCCTGGAGAGGACATGGGGCCTGTACCGGAGTTAGTGCCAGATTCAGATCTCCTCAACAGCGGTAAAACAAGTCCTTCACAGAGAAACAAACGAAAACGTACATTGGAAGACATTGTACGTCAGATGAAGGAATCTGAATCCCCCGGAGAAGATAGTAACGATACTTTCAATGAGGAGGACATGTTATCACGATTAGATAAATCTCCAGGTACAGATGAACCCTCTGAATTAGACAGTAGCATTTCCCAATCTGGAGAAACATTCACCAAAGATTTCACACCTACAAGTATGGCTGAGAAACTACAGTCGAGTGGATTACTGCTGCCAAACCTGGCCCAACAAGCCCAAATGTTGGCAAGTTCAATGAAAGATGAGACTGCTCTGGGCCAATATATTCCTCCTGGGATTTTACCATCTCAGATTAATCCTTACAACCTGTTCCCTTATAACATGAATGGGTTAGCACCCTCGCCTTTCCTCCCCAATCATATGGACCAGAACAGCCTTGTCTCCAAGATCTTCCCCATGCTAGGTAGCCCTTTTGGGCCCACTGAATCTGAAAAAGATTATCTTAAGTGCCAATACTGTGAAAGAACATTTCGCCGACAAAAGAACTTAGAGAACCACATTGAGAACGCTCATCAAGGAAAAGGTCGAACAAAAAGAAGATCTGAGGGGCCTCAGGGAGATATGTACTTCAAATGTACCCATTGTCCGTACACCACCAAGCATCAAAGCAACTTATATGTTCATCTTCGAATCCATACAGGTATGATTCAACCTTCCGTTATCAAAAAACTTGAATATTGTGACTTGATATTTGTTGTCCTATAAAATGTTATCATTAAGTCCCCGTATTTCTTGTTTTCATCCAAAACCAAATGAAATCGTAAACTTAAAGTTTTGCATGTTTATTTCCTGGGGAAAAAAAATTTCTTGTTGAATAGTTTGATACGGTATTTTTATTTTTTTCACTCCAGGTGAACGGCCATACATATGTGGAGCTTGTGGTGTTCAGTACAGCCAAAGTCATAGCCTGAAGAGTCACATTATAAACAAACATGATGGTATGATGACCTATTACATTAAGGAGAAACGTACACGTTCCCCTCGAGGTCTCGGCTATTTAACCACACAGTCACCACAAGATATACGCTTTCCCCTACCAAACAACTCTCTCCTTAATGTCCAGCAGAGCCCAGATTTAGCACCTCGAAATCAAGATCAAAACCATCAAAATCGTGTGAAAGTGGAAGGAACTCCAGATCATCTACGCAATGGTCATGCTCCTCGCCAACTATCAATGAGTGAAAAGCCTACACAGAATCAAAATGTCTCCAATAATTGGCAAAGAGATACATTCCGCAATAATATTAAGGAGGAAGTTCCAAAAGTACCTGGGGTGGAGGCCATTGATCTCACTAAGAAAGCTGGTAAAGATAAATTGGATGAAGAGCTAAATAAAACCGCAGCCCTTTGTTTCCAGAATGGCAACAACAACAACTGTAACCATGCATGGAAGCTGAAAGCCCTGCGTCGCAATGTTCTAAGGATGCTGAGTATACTGGTTCCTAACCTGAACTTTGAAGAGAAAGGTATAAGTGCTGATGGGGACTCTATTGATGAGTTATTACAGGATGTCATTGAGAGTAACACCCAGGAACCAGTTACTGACGAATAGAACAAACCAAAGCTTCTATCAACTAAACAGTATTCCTACTTTGTCAGGTTTCATATTACCCTTTTGAGAAATGTTAATTAAACAATAATTTTTTTCTCCAATGTTTTTTCTGGTATATTTTGTTCCTGAGACGTTGTTTTCCATATCACAATTCCAAAATTTTAAAGAAACTGATCTCTTTTTACAAAAGTTTGAATCTCGTTTACAACATTTATTATTATTATTATTACTATTTTTTGTTATTTTGTATTATTTTTGTATATGATGTAATTTGATAAGTGTTATTCAAGTAAAGAATGTCTATTGACTGTTACTTCCCACCAACTATGAACCCACCATTTCTGCTGAAAATATTTCAGCATTTTTTTAGCCTTTTTTTTTTTTTATTAACCAAACGACCTTACAAAGTTCTTTGATGTTATATTTTGAACCAACCAATGTTGTTATAAATATTGGGTTTTTCCCAGAGCTATTGGTATATGTGTATACTAGTAAGTGTGTTGTACAATTTGTTTATGCTGTATTTTTATGCCTTCAATTGGCTTGATGTTGATTGTGAGGCTTTGTTTCCCAGCTCATATGTTATTCTATGTTTGCTAGTAAAGCTTTAAGTGCAGTCATTGTTTGTAGTGACGTGTTATTAGTTAAATGTGCTCACTAATGTGCAGTATTTAGTGCAGATATATTTTGGATAGCAGATGTATCCATTTATAAAGCTTGTTGCCATTCTATCCAATAGCTTCCAGTTCGCAAGGCCTTCAGGGTCTACATTGTTTCCTATACAGTTATTGTAGAAATGGTGTAATTTATGTTAAGTATTTGTACCTGTAATTTCAGGGGAAGCAATATACAAGGTTGTTTCTAACCCATCTTATCCCACCCACAACAAAGGTGCATTCCAAATATAGCAGGATGAGATCATCCTGTCTGCTAATCCAATATGAAACTTTATACCCCTAGTGATTTATTTTTTAAAGAATATCCAAAATAATTGTACTATTTTTACCTTGAGTATGGGGGCACTAAGAGTGTAATCCCTGTCCGAGGTATGTTATAAATTGCAATATGTCACTCTGCATTCCAGTCATTTACATACATGTCTTTGTTATTGTCTACCTTCATTCATGGATCAACTACATTCAAATGTTAACCAAAATAGAAGTTATTGTTTGCCAATTATCTGTTGACCTACTTATAGGTTTAAAATGTTTGTATTTTTGAGAGGTATCTAGTTCAAATATTGTGATCTAGTGGAAATTCCCTGCCGTCACTCCCCTAGGGTCTCCAGTGACAGTCTTTTAACTCAATGCCATCTACTCATATCTCCACATTTTAGGTAACAGAAGAGGGTGTGTCCCCTCCCACCTCCCAGTCACCTTCACCTTGGTTGTGGTTGGTGTGTCACCTCCCACCCCCCAGTCACCTTCATCTTGGCTGTGGTTGACGTGTCACCTCCCACCCCCCCAGTCACCTTCACCTTGGTTGTGGTCGGTGTGTCCCCTCCCACCCCCCCAGTCACCTTCATCTTGGTTGTGGTCGGTGTGTCCCCTCCCACCCCCCAGTCACCTTCACCTTGGTTGTGGTCGGTGTGTCACCTCCCACCCCCCCAGTCACCTTCATCTTGGCTGTGGTTGACGTGTCACCTCCCACCCCCCAGTCACCTTCATCTTGGCTGTGGTTGACGTGTCACCTCCCACCCCCCAGTCACCTTCATCTTGGCTGTGGTTGGTGTGTCCCCTCCCACCCCCCCCCACCCCCCAGTCACCTTCATCTTGGCTGTGGTTGGTGTGTCCCCTCCCACCCCCCCCCCAGTCACCTTCATCTTGGTTGTGTTTGGTGTGTCACCTCCCACCCCCACCCCCCCAGTCACCTGCATCATGGCTGTGGTTGGTGTGTCCCCTCCCACCCCCCAGTCACCTTCATCTTGGTTGTGGTTGGTGTGTCCCCTCCCACCCCCCAGTCACCTTCACATTGGTTGTGGTCGGTGTGTCCCCTCCCACCCCCCAGTCACCTTCATCTTGGCTGTGGTTGGTGTGTCCCCTCCCACCCCCCCTCCCCAGTCACCTTCATCTTGGTTGTGTTTGGTGTGTCCCCTCCCACCCCCCCCCCCAGTCACCTTCACATTGGTTGTGGTTGACGGGTCACCTCCCAGTCACCTTCATCTTGGTTGTGGTTGGTGTGTCCCCTTCCACCTCCCAGTCACCTTCATCTTGGTTGTGGTCGGTGTGTCCCCTCCCACCTCCCAGTCACCTTCACATTGGTTGTGGTTGGTGTGTCGTGTGTCCCCTTCCACCTCCCAGTCACCTTCATCTTGGTTGTGTTTGGTGTGTCCCCTTCCACCTCCCAGTCACCTTCACCTTGGTTGTGGTCGGTGTGTCCCCTCACCCATCCACCTCCTTAGCCTCTTTTGCTTTGGTTGTGGTTACTGTGTCCCCTCATCCCTACACATCCCTAGCCACCTTGGCTGTGGCTGCTGTACCCCCTCATCCCTACACATCCCTAGCCACCTTGGCTGTGGCTGCTGTACCCCCCTTGGCTGTGGCTGCTGTACCACCTCATCCCTACACATCCCTAGCCACCTTGGCTGTGGTTACTGTGTCCCCTCATCCCTACACATCCCTAGCCACCTTGCCCTTGGCTGTGGCTGCTGTATCCCCCCCCCCCCTGCCCCACCACCACCATGTCCCTCCCTCCCTCCCTACCCACTTTCACCTGTCCATGGTGCTCTTCATACAATCATTCACCACCAGATTTTGTTGTTTGATTTCATCATCTGTTGGTAGTAAAATATTCACTCCATCTACCAACCCTATCATGTACCTTACATTTATTATACGTTACTAACGCGACCTAAGTCTCACGGTTAACAAAGTTACCATTTGCTGCCAATTTATTGTTAAAAACTGATAGCGGTTTTTCTTATGTATTTTTGTTTATAATTGTACAATGGTTCTATACTTGTTAACCAGGCAGCTACAGCCAATGTGTGTTTTGTTTTATGTCTTAACGTTGATAATTTCGTTTTTTTGTTTTTTTCACAGCTTGCATTGCCATTTTAAAATCTGCTTTTTGCAGTGAGGAAGAAATTCCACGTACCCACCGGTTTTTTTGTAACTAGTCAACTTGCAGCGCGTGCGCTGATTTCTCCGATTTCGTGGAGGTCACAAAATTATCCTTAGTTTTAAATGCATATTTTTGTTGTCTGATGGAACTGGTCTTTGGCCGGTTATTTTTCGTCGAATATTCTGTATTAATAAGCGACATCATATACTTGATCCGTTTTATATTGTATATATACACAGAAATGAAACCTCTCGGTTGTGTTTTTTTAGAGGAATATTTATGTGAAGTTCAGTATACTGGTATTTTCTTTATTGTTGCATTTAGTCCGGTTTTGTTACTTTTGAGACTTATTTTTCCCATTCTAGTCGATTGAATGAAGCACCGGTGCTCAATGTTAGTCTGGGTTGAGGACTGTCCAAATCCGACCAGTTCTGAGATGATCTTATTCCAACGGTCAGCTGGTCAATAGTCCAGGACGTATATCTACTCTCCCATCTAACATGGAGGCTTACAATACGACGCAATCCAAATTTTCAATCTGTGAATTTATATATTTACTGTATAGATGATAGTTCATCCGACGTTGTACTCTCTGAAGAATTGGCTTATCATATAGAAAACATGGCTTGTTCGCTACCTATTTTTTGATATTTTGAAAAACTAAAAGATAGAAAGGAGCTTTAGAGCTATAATCGCTATGTCGTGATAAATCTATTGTATATTAGAACATCTCACTGCTGTCAAACTGAATCTTCCATTATAAGGCCCATTGTTAAAGCCATTGTTTCCAAGATTTCTTTTTTCTATTGCTTAATGTACCAGAGTTATTTTTCTAACGAGTGTTTTTCTTTTCTTTATTCTGATGAGCATGTATATGTTTCCTTCAGAGTTGCTTAAGGAATAATATAAGATGATTCCAATTTCCTGGTCTATTAACAGAGTGGTATATTTTAATGTAAATCGGGGCCTTGGAACTCTATTTTAGAAACGTAGCTCTTTTCCTGGCAAACTTGTAAGTGTATAGTTTGTAATTCAATTCGTACATCGTAGCCAAAGAGGGGGTATACCGTAACTCCATATAAAGTATATACTGTGTCTTCCTATTAGCCAAATTCAGTAAATATCGATTGATATGTGCAGACGTTATGCCAGCCATATGCACGGTCCACTGGACTTGAAATTCTTCCTGGTTTTAACGTGAAGTACAATGCTGGTTTGTATATAGCAATAATGTATAAGGGACTATTTTCATGTTAAACATATCGATGTTAGAAGATTGACTATTTAATTACCCATGCATACCAAGGACTTCCTTATCTTTTGTGACTATATATATATTATTAACATATAAATATTACAATATTGTGTAGAATCTGAATGAAATTCGGAGAGAGTGGTGAATGTTAAGGTTGTGAAACTAAACGTTCTAGATGTTGTAAAGATACCGAGGGTCTGTGTATACGGTAATGTTTGTGAGCTTCTTCCATAGCAATATTCTCATTGAAACTTTTAAAGTAATCTATATTTTTTAATTCATCTATACAGAGGATAAGAAAAATCATATAATGAGAGTGCTCCCACAGTGCCGTGTTAAGGTTGTGTCTCAATTCCCGCTGGTTTTCCAACTGTCCGTCTTTTTCCCCAATACATTAAATGGTGGGGCCGATTTTTTTTTCAATCGTCCTGAAGTATAAACGGTCAATCCGTGATACTCCAATCACTGCTCTCTCTGAATTTCATGCAGATTTCTCTGCGGCGTCTGGGTGTTTCCAGATCTTTCAGATGAAGTCCGGACGTCTGTGTAAAATGTATCTGTTATTGTCTAGTTAAATGTTTGCTTTTTTATTGTGTATATCGTGGTATACGTATATCGCGAGTATCAAGTGCTATTTTCCAGTCCGGGGACTATCAAAGGTCTCTTACTCGCTGCTTCCTTACCCTTGTAGAAATCCATTTGTTTGAAAGAAGAAACTCAATTGCCCTTTTTAATAGACTTTTTTGGTTTGTTTGTTTTTTTATGGCCCAATTGCTCTCAGCACGTATATAAATAGTGACGGGTTTTGTGGCATACTTAGACTTTTGTAATTCTACCTCATTTGAATTCCAAACAATTTTAAAACAATAGTTTCTTTGAAATCCGAATTGGCTTAATGCTTTTGTGTATTTTTCTTTTCCAACTGGACTATTTAATTTTCCCAAGAGTTATTATTTTTAGTTGTACATACAATTTTGGCATATCATCTTAATTACACTTTCTTCCATTTAATTATTTGCTGAAAAAGAGATGTACATGTATTTCAATTATGTATTATTTGTTTTCTATTCAAATCGACGTGTAGAAGTGTATGAATTGTCAGTAGTGTTAGTCAAATAAACTCCTTAATTCAACTGATCTACTCTATGTTGTTGGTTTTTGAAAATGCTCGTCTTAATGGAAGTTAAGTGAATTGTTTAAAGGCACATTGGTAAGTAAAATGGAGAAATAGCCACGGCGTCTCGACTATACCTTTTCCATTGAAAATGCTTGTTACTTGGTAACTATGATATACATTTTTGTAGTGAAGCCAATATAATTCTGCGCTTTTTACTCCGAAGAGATCGATTGTACTCAAATCTCCTTGCTCCAGCTTTAAGGTTTTTGCGATATTTTTTATGACTGTTTGCAAGTTCAACCCAAAATGCAGCTCCACGAAAGCCAGCAGTTAAATTTGAAGATGTCGATTTGAGCATGTCGAATGCTAAGCTGTAACGCGGTTGGATATCTTACTTGAATGACGCACTATGGCGTTTTTGTCTCGATCAACCCGATATTACATGGAGCTGTAGTGAGCCTTCATCAGCCTTCTATATCCTCAATGATTCAGTATCAGCTGAAACATAGCGAAAGCTATATGCTGTTATAGTGTTCCAAGTCGACTGAGGGTGGGTGACAGTTTCGATGGAATCGGTTATAGGGGTCCGGCTACTGAAAATAACGGGAGGTCAGCCTGTGCTTTCTATTGCCAGATGGGACAGCACCATATAGCTGTACATATTTAGGGTATACCCATGCACGTACACAACTCCCCTGTAACCATGGATACCTATCGATTTTATTCAATAACATGTAGAATGAAGTGTACATGAGACGTTAAACATTAATTTTCCGGCATTGGTTGACTAAAACGGTAATAACTGATGTGGGTGATTTACCCGACCTATTATAATTATATACTGCTGCCTTTGTTTGCGAGCTTAGTTGAGAATTCCTGGCTCTAAATAAATAGCCTCGGGCTGTAATGAAATCTCCTTTCCATCTGTCCTGGTAAGCGATTGTATAAATTCTCCGTTAACCATTGGATGAACTGACCGGGCTCCCTGCGCTCCTCTGTGGCATGGAAATAGAGGAACTTCTCTCCGATAATGCTTGAAACCATATTACATTGAATAAAGCACTTACCCTATATACGCTATAAACGATAACTCTATTGATTGGAAATCGAACACCAACCATTAGTCATACGATGTGTGTTTTAAGTTATTTGTTTCTCTCAATTTCTAATGAACGTGGAAATCACATTAACATTTGATCAAAGTCTTAACTTACAGAAGCTTAATATATTGTCTCTTCTGGCTCTTTTCAGTTAACAAAACTCGTTTCATTTATCATACATGTCAAATCGATAGGTTTTCTGTGTATTGAAATTAATGGTCATGGACAACAAAGCCGTGCTGTCCCGGCGAGTGGGTTGTGTAGTTAATATAGTACATATATAGGCACTTCCCTTCCACAAATTGATCGAGTCTATATCTGCTTCACTATAGATGGAGAATAGACTTTGCTATAGTGCATTTACGTGTTTTCTGGTAATCTGATATACCATCAAATCTTTCAATGGCATTTACAAGTTGAAAGGTTACAGTATGGCGAAGAATTACTTATGGGTAAAAACTTCTGGGTGTATTCTCTCGTCTGTTATATAAACGAATAATTTTGTTGTTTGTCATTGACTTTGCTTACGATGTAAGAACCACATCGAAACCTCGTCGCCCAATAAACCCATCATTGAACACTAAAATTTAATCTGATACAAAAGAGATAAGCGTAAAATCATATTTCTTAAAACAAATCTTTCTCGATTCAGAAAACCGCTTTTTGAACGCCACACGGGTATATTTTCTACAAATACTCAAGACGGCTTATTGTTCTAAATACCGCAAACACTTGACTCGGGTAATGCTTTATTCCCTTGATTTATAGCATATCCGGTTTTCTTAGACAAATGTTCAACGATTCGCGTCCAAGAGACCTTTTTGGTCCAATAGATTATGAAGAATTAAAGAATGAATTGCCCGGGTCATAGTGTCGGTCATTATTTTGTAAATCATTCGCTTAATACATATAGGGGCCTCAGTGGCTCAGTCGGTTAAAATGATATAGTACTTCGGTCCGACACAGGCCTCCCATCGATGCGGAGCGGGTTCGAATCCCACTCAGACCAAATAAAAATCGAAAAAGTTTTGAGTGGATTTTTCACTCGATCGCCGTATGTGGGAGAGTTGTCAGGTACTCGTGGAAGGTTTGGGGTTTCCTCCACTAAACCTGGCAACGCTGCCATATAAGTGAAATAATCTTGAATGCGGCGTAAAGCACCAATCAATACATGTGAATCGAAAGCACTGTCCATCATCTGTATATTCATTTCAGTATAACAAACACAATAGTAACATATTACAATGGGTGAGATGATATTTCTATATAGATCCGTTCCTCATAGACTCCATATTACATTTCTATTAACGTGAATCATCCTGCATCAGCTTCCGTCAGACAAGTATCGGCCTCACGATGGAATATCATAAATCGCCCTGACAATAATGTTTGGCTCTCTCAATTCAAATCATCTAGAATACATCTTATCATGCTATTTTTTTTTTTTTTTTAATATTTCTCCTTCACTCTCGTGGCCTTCAAAAGTCCAAACGGGATGAGGAATTGAAGATATGTTAATTTCATATGTTAGTCTGACTTCTGTTCCCTAAAAAATTGTCCTTTCCATTGTGTAGGGTTAGGGGGTTGTCCCAGGTCTACCATAGGTCATCGTGCACGAGCCAACCTAGCGGGGGCAATCATAGTCACATAGAACACTGATCGTCAGAGACTTTCTTCTCTGACCTGCTCCATTGTCAACCGTCGCGGAAGCACACAAAGAAAATTCAGATCTATCTTACAAAGGGAGAAAGGGGGCGTGATTTGAATGCGTGCCCCGGTCCAGCAATTGTTGAACGATTCTGAAGGGACACTCTATCAGTTGGCATGAAAAGTTTTTTTGTTCTGCATCATGCCCTGGGGCTAGAGGCTATGTTGTTCTAACCATCTAAACAAAACCCTATCACGTCTTTCCCTAAAACATACAGACATAGTTATGTAATTTCCCAATAGTAGTGTACCGGACAGATTCCCCGGCTAAAGGCTTACTGGTCTACCCAGCTATTGTCCAGTACCGCTTTTCTTTGAATTCTATGTGGCTTGACCGTCAGTAACTATAGCGGTCAGCTTCCACTGTACTTCAGCCCTTTGTCCACTTTATTGTCCAGGCTGACCCTTTATCATTTGAAGAGGTTTGGTCACCTAAAATCACAGTGGGGTCCCTGTACTGTCATGATTAACAGTCTACAGCCAAATCATCTCCAACGAATCAACAAAAGAAATAAGGAATTGAAAGAAATATAAATAGAAGGAAGGCATCTATAGAGTTTCTCTTGACAACTGCAATACCGCTTAATTTGAGCTTGTCAAAAAAACCGTCAAGAAAACACATCTGTGAGACCAAATGTTACCGATCATCTGTCTTTGTTTCGGTGCTCTTCGTTCACTTTAAACCATGTATATTTAGTTATTCCAAGACATTCAAATATCAAATACGAAAACCTCATAATTGTTTCCACACAGTATTAACCCGTTCATAACGTTGTCATCTGTTTCATGTTATATTGCTTAACACGTTATATGAAGAATATGCCACTTCTAATAGCCTATCTTCCGTCCACTATTGCCTATATACTTATATTAAGCCGCATGTTTTTTTCGTCTATTGGTTGCAGAACTCATTCTAGCTACCAGTGTTAAACGTAGACAGTCCAGTGCTACATTTCGGTACAGCACACACTGGCACCCAGGGGAAGGAGGGACAGTTCAGCAACCTCAATCTTAAAACAAGCTCAATCATTGACAAAGCAGTAATTAAAAGAGGTAAATTAATTTATGAAGAGACCATACACTTTGATTTGAATTTAGCCTTGAGAGATATAGAAAAAGCGTTTGTAGTTTTTTAGTGTATTTCAGAATTGCACTTTTTTATATTGACCTATTGTAATCTCCAAGCCAATTTTTAGATTGCCCATGTCTGATTATCGTGTCTAAACCTCACCCTATATAGGTACTGGCACGAGAATTTGAAAATGTGAAAATCATATCTTTCTTAATTGTTCGGCTAAATAACGTTTTAATCACTTTTCCTTCCTTCTTCTTAAGACGTAGGACTATACAGACAAAGTGTCCCGCTTCTTCAACTTATACTGCTTCTCCGGATTACTATGGTCGAAAATCTGTTATTTAATAAATTTAGTATTGAGTAGAGGAATATACACAAGTAGCGCCCTGCAAAAAAGGGAACCTAAGGCCCCAGTTTCGCCATGGAACTTTTTGGCCAAGCACGCTTTCATATTTTTCGCTGAATAAAACTTCAACGAAACTATTTTAGTTAATCAGTGTCCATTTAACCGTACAAATTTTTGCCTAGATATCTTACAAACTGATGATGTAAATACAGTTTCAATTAAATAGCTTTTGTTGGTTTCAATCTGTAATCTTTTTGTTTTACGAATTGTCCATTTTGGAAGCTTATGTCACCCAAATCACACAATTTAATCAAACTTTGATATCCCATATCTCTTTTAAGTAAAATTGTAACAGTTTTGTCTGACATCATTTTTCTACAATGAACTATGAATTATTCCGTTTTAACAGTCAATAGAAACAGTGCCAATTAAAGGCGACATCTGGGATTTAAATCAAATTGCGATTAAAGCAGAATAATTATGACGTGTATTTGTTATTGTTTTTTTTTTTTTTTGCTTTTTTTCCTTGGTCTATTTTTTTATTTGAGTGTTTTCGTAAATTTTTTGTGTTTCATGTAAATCTAAACATCGTTCTCAAAAGCTGTGACATATTTTCTCACTTATCCGATTGATGTTTTAAGCCGCACTCAAGGTTCTTCCACTTATATGGCAGCGTTGCCAGGTTTAGTGGGGGGAGGAAACCGGACTTATTGCCCGGAGAAAACCCTCGACCTTCGCCGAGTACCAGACAAATCTTCCCACATACGACGGCCGAGTGAAAAATCCACTGAGAATTTTTTTAATTTATATTTGGTCTGAGAGTGGTTCGAACCCGCGCCACATCGATGGAAGGTCTGTGTGGGACTGAGGGACAATCACTCTAACCTGGGACTAATATTAGTCCCAACTCTAACCCACTGGACCACTGATATTGGAAGTGTTCGTTTTGCGGCTATTTTTTTGGTTGCCAATTTCGAGGGTATTTTACGTACGTATACTCTCCCAATAAAGAAACGCAACATCCAATTCTTGTTCTTCAAAATATGAATTTTCAACATCATTTTTAATACAGAAACAAGCATCACATTACACTGAAATTTGGCAGACTAGTTGTTCAGACTTTAAAGTTCATTCACATGTAAAACTTTATCACATTAAAGTTCATAGCGCACAGATGACGTCACCGCAACGTCAATACCTGTTGTGTCCACCATTAACCTGTAACACAGCACAGACCGGTCTCGGCATAGACACAATCAATCGACGAATACGGTTTTGCGGAATTCTCCTCCATTCTTGCTCAAGAGCCTGCTGCAGTTCTTGCAGAGTTTGCGGCGCTAAATGACGACTGCGCACGCGTCTATCCAACTCATCCCACAAATGTTCTATTGGGTTCAAATCTGGTGATTTGGACGGCCAGGGGAGCACTGTTACGTTCTGGTTGGCTAGAAATTCAACAGTAGCACGAGCTGTGTGCGGCCGAGCGTTGTCGTGCTGAAACATTTCCCTACGGAGGTCCATTACGGGCAGCATATGTGGTATCAAAACCTCATCTGTGTATCGAACGGCGTAAAGGTTGCCGGGAATGTGCACCAGTTGAGTTTTTCGGGCCAGAACGTTGACGACCAGCTGTTGAACCGGATTGCTGGTGACGTTGCAACAGTCTGGAACTCATGCTCCGGTGAACATTATAAAGTCTAGCGACTGCATTCTGTGATTCGCCGGCCAGGAGACGACCAATGATGACTTTCCGGGTAGCTGCGTCTAGTCTTACGACTGAATTCAATTGAACGGTTGTATGTCTTTTATACCCATTAAACCCGCATAAAGATAAGACGTGATTCGCACGTGCAACTGTCCTACGTTTTTCCCTACGCCTTCCTCGTGTAGCGTTACACAAAGGCTGGCCCGAAAGTCACGTGGGATCAACAGCCTCTATCAGGGGCTTAAATTCAATTATCGAACATTTACATTATAATGTGATTCTGTTGTCATGTGTCAATCACGCACAGTTTTGGAAAAATTCATGTTTGAGAAATAAAATTGGATGTTGTGTTTCTATTTTGGGAGAGTATATAAACCACGGAGGTTATCCGAGTGAGGCAGGTTTAGTGATGTGACCACCGATCAAAATCTATAATTAGAAGTTACCCTAGTCCTAAAGTCTAGATTTAACGCCACGTCTAAAAAAGATCTCACGAGAATACGATTGCACCGGTCATTGACAGTTCTTCGAAAAATTAAATGATCGGCAATGCAGTTAAACATTAAACCTGAGCATGATATTGCATCTCGGTTATGAGAGTTAAAGACTATTCGTTCACAGTTTAGATGGTACCTTCCCATTCAAGGGATTGGGTCCTGCAGTTCGACTGCCTGTGTGTATGGGGCCCGACTTCGGGCACTCGCTCCCATTGGATCTCAATTGGGCTAGCCCAATCAATCAACTAGGGTTAAATTCTCTATAATTAAGATGCGTATCCATTGTCAATGTGTTACAAAAAGATTCCAGAAAATTCTACTGACCATGGCTAAGCTCCTGTCAGTCGTCAACCTAATGAAATATCATAGGTTTGGTTTGTTCCAACAATTTATGGGGTATAAAGATCTAAATGATATACCTCTTTATTAGAAACTTGTCTCCATGGTTTTTTAGACAAGAAGATTTTCCCTGTGCCCGTGTGTTTTAGTGATCATAAATATAAAATAACAAGGCTACCTGTCCAAACAGTGACGGTCAGCCAAATAATACGTCTGCGCCCCCATGCTGATCTGCAGAAACAGAAATAGCAACCTTGGGCAATGTTAAACCTGGTTGATTGATTGGACTAGCCCAATTGGGATCCAATGGGAGCCGAGTGCCAGAAAAAGTCGGGGCCCCTCACAAGCAAGCAACCTTTTACATCATTTAGTATAAATGAAAATTTGATTCAGTGGAAACAAAGGACCATCCCGGCAATGTGCATATTTTTAGATGACCCCATTTGTGGAACTAGCCTGAGAAATACAGACGATCGGGTTTATCTTGAGGGACACAAAAAAGGCTACTTCTGAGAAATTTGAGACAGTAAATTCAAAACAAAACTAACTGAAATGAGTGTATTTTAACATAGAACCTACGGAGTTTCTGGTCGATGTTGACGTTTGGTTTTCGGTATAACATCAAACCACTATTTATACATTTTAAAAATAAGTGGACATTTCTTAAAGTGGCATGAGCTGCCGAAATTTTTCATAATTTCTGATCGTCCCGACAGTAAGAGGCTTTACAGGCCATCGAAAACTCAATGATTGGCGTTGGAATGAGGAAAATCCATACAGTATATGGCCTGTACGAACCGAAAACGTGTTCGAAAAGTAAACAAAATTTAAATAACCGGGACGACCATTCATTCATTCTAAGCAAAAGTTAGCTCAAAACAATACTTTAACGTACATTCCCGAGACTAGGCGTACTAGAAGGTCTTTGAATTGTACGTCTTAGGAAATAGCCGATAATTTAAACATTCTGTATCAACGTCAAAATATCAACATTTTGGTAGCTCATGCCCCTTTAAAGGGTGATTTTCAGTCAAGAGAAGCTTGAAAAACTATATGATGGACGTTGAAATAAAAATAAAATCGGTAAAGCCAGTAATCGGTTATTAACCGAAAATGTGTACTTATATGTACAAAAAAAATGAAAAAAAGTTGCCAGGTACAGTGTGCTGGCCGAGGGTCGCGGGTTTCCGCCCGTCAAAGAGCCCGGTTTCATCTACCACTAGACCTACATGGTAACGCCGCCATACAACGGAAATAATCTTGAGTGCAGCAATCAATCAATCAATAGAAAAAAACTGATTTTGTTCCAACAAAATCTTCCCTATAGCCTATTAGGAAACTCATTTAGGACTAACAACTCTTCTATCCAATCTTGACTTTTCAAAATACACTCAAAAGCTAGTTTTTGGAAAAGCTTAGTTGAGAATTTGGTTTAGCGCTCGGATGGTTTCTTTAAACCGAGGGTTCGATTCTCACATGAAGAGGCTTTTTTCTGCACCCTTCAATCAGTGTTGGGTTCACTGATTTTTATAATGGTGATTGCTTTTTGTACGTTATTTTCTCGCGAGGTTTTTAAAACTGCAGGGGCCTATGTGTACACAATGTTAAATGTGCCTGTGAAAAAATGGCTCTCTGCTCCGGACTCGAGTAGCATATATTTTTAATTCTGACATTTTGAAATGGAAATATCGTCGCAATATATATTTGATCATTTTGCCAGGCTTGTGATTATGCATGCACACAGCCTTTGTCTCTTGTTCTTTCTGTGGACTGACTTTTGTCATCTTTTTCCCTAAGCTTGTCTAAGAGAGGACAATTTGACCAGGCCCAGACAGAGAATGGCCAGTCTGTGAAAAGGAACGTGCACAAACACCCTCTATCTATATATCCGTTCATTTACGCCTTAACACTTCTTGTTTAAATAAGTGTGGAAATTTCACATTATTTCGAAAAGCCAATGGACGGACCAGAAGTGCTCTGACCAGAACGTCACAAAGCATCAAACAGTATCCGTGGACACCTTGAATGTAGTTATTTCAACGCTAACGTATTCGACACAGTAAACAATCAAAATGATGAGGCCAGCCATGGTCTATCTCAATGAATTAATTCACAATAAAATATAACATTTAATTTTGATGGATCGAAATAAAGGAAACATTTCCAATGACAGAGGGTTTATTTTGTCAGCTGTCTGTAACCTTTGTGTGGTTGGACCAATCTTGTCTGGCCACACAAGTCACTGAGATAAGGACTACAGATTTACAGAAGCTTTACTCACAGCCCAACTTTGGATATTGTTCATAAGTCTGCAGGAGTCATCTCCCTTGTATTAAACCCTGAGGATCAAAACAGTTTGAAAGTAAGTGTGGTATGGTACACGCTGGCCAATAGGCTGAAAACCCAATGACGTCACTCGAAAGAAAACTTCATGCAAAGGCTCACATTTGGTCGTAGCCGCACTCATGTGTCTCTATCCTGGTTTACTTACTTTGACGGCCAGGTAGTAATTTGGTCGTTAGCCTCTCTGTTCTCCATCGATCGCAAAATTCTTATATCTTCAGAAACAAAGCGTTTGATGTGAACCGAGAATTTAAGGATTGATTAAGGGGCTTTCACAATTGAGATACGGCGGGTTTACGGCTCTTGCGGTCATGCATTTTGGCCTTCCGTACGATGGACCGCAGCCTTCCTTGCGGGCAACCGCACCTTACCGCGCGGAATTTTTGTGCGGCAAGAGCCGCAGAAAAGTTTGGTGTGCACATGGTATCCAATTTTCGGCCGTGAGAATTTTTTTATTACCTCTGATCCGTGCGGGCGCTAGTACGTTCACCGTAAACCGTTGTATCTTGTCTCGCGGTTGTTGTACGATTATTTTTTGGTCGTAAGATGCTCCGTACGGTGAAATGTCTTGTTCCGCCAACCTTGCGACAGTCGTAAACCGTTGAACGATTCGCCGCCTCTGTTTTGCACCGCCTTGCGTTAACCGTGCGAAAAATACCCTCAGGTGTGCTACAGGTATATATTTTGGGGTGCTTCAAAATCTTCCTCAATGGATTGACGTTCTTTTTCTAACGGTTTTTTGGATCTCTGCGCCTTTTTATATTGCAATCACGTCTGCGGGGTCCAAAATCGCCGCACGATTTGACAAAACGCCGTAAGGCGCCCGCTCATTGGTGCGCGGCGAAAAACAGTAACGCACGATGCATCTTGCGGCACGCCGCACGTTCCAACCAATCACGTAGCATCTCCACGTAACTGTCTCACGAAACACGTGCGCTAGACGTGCGGTGCTTGCGTCACTCCGCGCGGTTTGCCGCAAGAGATTCGTGGATTAAAACGTGCGGGAACCTTGCTACATCCTTACGATGTCCCGGCCAATCGTAAAGTGGATTATTTTCTTGCGGTAATCTTTCCGATTCTACTGCGGCCCGAAAAATTTTATCTCCACCGTGCGATTGATTTCAGTCTTTTGACCTTGCGGCGAAAGTCTCAATTGTGAAAGCCCCTTTAGGATGCACAGAAAATTTCAACCGACTGTTTTGCTTCAATTGTAATTCCGTAAATTACATTTTTCAACACGTTATACTTTCCAACTCATCAAAAGACTAAAAAGGATAGTAAGTCTAATCTCTGCCGTGTAGGATGTTGAGTGGATTGAAGTTATTCTGATACACCCGCATGGTCTTCTTCACTACCACATCAACACAAGGTACACTTGAAAAATCCAAGAGTCCAACGCGGAATTTAAAAAAAAAATAAAGCTCGAAATTTATCAACATTACCTTTGTAAAACTAAGTCAAGAAAATTTTTTCCTATAACTTAATGGAACTGCATTTGTGGCAGTAAAGTCTGTTAACAAAAAATTTACCACCCCAATATCAAACACATTGGTCAAATTGAAATCCGATGTAGCCAACTGAGTTGTAGAGCTTAGAAAGTTTATGTTCGTCTAGGTGAAATCCAATAATCAATTGAGATACAGAATTTGTGTAAAAATGAAATCTGATAACTAAAACTGAGTAACCGAATTCCAGACAATGACAAAAACTCTGTATTGGTCAAAAGGAAATCTGATAACTACACTAGTGTCCAAAAGAGACGATACCAGTTTGTTTTCAAAATATTTTTGCTACGATTTGATTTTGTATTATGAAAACATGCCACTTTGTATTGGTGATCCCAAACACAGCGTATCAACCAAAAATACTGGGAACACTTGATCATTTCCCGGAGAATATGTAAATTTCGTGCAAGTGACATTGACCTCTTTAGTGCACGTGCAGAAAAGCTGTTTAAAAGGACTGAGCATTGCAGCAACAAAAAGATCACAAGACATGCCACGCTTGACAGCCATCGAGAGTGAGAGCAACACGCGTCGATGTAGCCAGAAGGATGGGCTGTGCACGCATCACTATCACCAGGTTGATGCAGCGGTTACGTCAGATAGATCAGACTTCAGACAGGCTGAGGCCTCGTTACATCCGGGTATTGCACCTGAGAAACCGCACCGTAACAGCGGCGCTCACAGCGGCTACAGCACTGGGACACAGCATCAGTATACAGACAGTCTACAGGAGACTGCGGCAGTATGGTATCCACCCACGTCATCCCCTCCGCGGACCGCTCCTGACGCCGCGGCACCGGAACGACATAATGATAGGGGCCAGGCGATGTCGACGTCCAGCGTACTACAGGTTTTGCCATGGCCTGCATGCATGTTCACTGGACATTAATCCCATCGAACACTTATGGGGCCCACCTCTATCGGCAAATCAGACAGCGTAGTGAGCCTCCAGTCAACGTCCCGTCCTGTCATGGAACAATGTTGCTACAACCAGTAGTGCAATAAAATCCAGTAATGATATAAGTCATATAAAACAACATGCAGTGGTGAAGTAAAAATGACCAGTAGTGATGTACCAGTAGTGAAGTACAAAACAACCTGTTACCAGTTATGCCTAAAAAAATGATTTCTTTCATTACTGGTAAATTTCGCATTTTTTAATTTCAGCACTGATTACTACTGTTATGTTTGATCGTTTTTTGCTCAACTCTTCAGACCGTTTTGCCTCGAGAATCACCGGCTGTCCACCAATTCTCTGAGGGCTTGAACTTAACTGACACTCAATTATATTTCTGACAGGGTGTTATGAATTCAGATTTACCGGTAACCCCGTCATAAAATCCGGTTTCTCGTTAGTAAACGTCCCACCAATGCTTCGCGGGTTCAAACTCTATTCACCTTACAAAAAATTGCCCGTGTTCTTGACGACGTAAGTGGGATAGTCGAGATGTAAAAACAGAAAATGAGGAGTCTCCTGCCCAAATAAATCTGGCAATATCGCCATAAGTGAAATAATCTTGAGTGCGGCGTAAAACATACATCAATTATCTATTCCAATAATTCGCTTTCTCGCTTCGTGATCTTGCGAACTGGCGCTGTGCTATGAAAGGCGCGATTGGGTGATGGTTTTGTGCAGCCTCAAATGTCCATAAGCCTTTGTCCTGTTAATAAATAAATGTCATAAATTCTTAATTGCAAGCTGTTCAGCCCTGACCGCCACAGTACAAGTCGCATGTTATTATCAACAAATGAAACAATAAACGCAATAGACGCTTTCGCCCAGGTCCGCGTTTGAACATATTGTAGAAAGGAAAGACTGACAAATTCGAGTTCACCGCCACCAGACAATGGCAAAAAGTCTAAATTGGTCAAAGTGGAATCTGCTAACTATAACTGAGTAACAGAATATCAGACAATGGCAAAAAGTCTAAATCGGTCAAAGTGGAATCTGCTAACTATAACTGAGTACCGTAACAGAATCCCAGACAATGGCAAAAAGTCTAAATCGGTCAAAGTGGAATCTGCTAACTATAACTGAGTACCGTAACAGAATCCCAGACAATGGCAAAAAGTCTAAATTGGTCAAAGTGGAATCTGCTAACTATAACTGAGTACCGTAACAGAATCCCAGACAATGGCAAAAAGTCTAAATCGGTCAAAGTGGAATCTGCTAACTATAACTGAGTAACAGAATCCCAGACAATAGCAAAAAGTCTAAATTGGTCAAAGTGGAATCTGCTAACTATAACTGAGTACCGTAACAGAATCCCAGACAATGGCAAAAAGTCTAAATCGGTCAAAGTGGAATCTGCTAACTATAACTGAGTACCGTAACAGAATCCCAGACAATGGCAAAAAGTCTAAATCGGTCAAAGTGGAATCTGCTAACTATAACTGAGTACCGTAACAGAATCCCAGACAATGGCAAAAAGTCTAAATCGGTCAAAGTGGAATCTGCTAACTATAACTGAGTACCGTAACAGAATCCCAGACAATGGCAAAAAGTCTAAATTGGTCAAAGTGGAATCTGCTAACTATAACTGAGTACCGTAACAGAATCCCAGACAATGGCAAAAAGTCTAAATCGGTCAAAGTGGAATCTGCTAACTATAACTGAGTAACAGAATCCCAGACAATAGCAAAAAGTCTAAATTGGTCAAAGTGGAATCTGCTAACTATAACTGAGTACCGTAACAGAATCCCAGACAATGGCAAAAAGTCTAAATTGGTCAAAGTGGAATCTGATAACTATAACTGAGTACCGTAACAGAATACCAGACAATGAGAAAGACTCAAAGAAAGTCAGTGTCTGGTCCAGAATTCCAGACATTGGTATAAAGTCGGTATTGGACAAAATGAAATCTGATAACTGAGTACAGAGTCCCACACATTGGTATAAAGTCGGTATTGGACAAAATGAAATCTGATAACTGAGTACAGAAATCCAGACATGGTAGAAAGTCGGTGTTGGACAAAATGAAATCTGATAACTGAGTACAGAAATCCAGACATGGTAGAAAGTCGGTGTTGGACAAAATGATATCTGATAACTGAGTACAGAAATCCAGACATGGTAGAAAGTCGGTGTTGGACAAAATGAAATCTAATAACTGAGTACAGAGTCCCAGACATTGGTAGAAAGTCGGTGTTGGACAAAATGAAATCTGATAACTGAGTACAGAATTCCAGACATTGGTATTAACTCGGTGTTGGACAAAATGAAATCTGATAACTGAGTACAGAGTCCCAGACATTGGTATTAACTCGGTGTTGGACAAAATGAAAACTGAGTACAGAGTCCCAGACATTGGTAGAAAGTCGGTGTTGGACAAAATGAAAACTGAGTACAGAGTCCCAGACATTGGTAGAACGTCGGCGTTGGACAAAATGAAATCTGATAACTGAGTACAGAAATCCAGACATGGTAGAAAGTCGGTGTTGGACAAAATGAAATCTGATAACTGAGTACAGAGTCCCATACATTGGTAGAAAGTCGGTGTTGGACAAAATGAAATCTGATAACTGAGTACAGAGTCCCAGACATTGGTAGAAAGTCGGTGTTGGACAAAATGAAATCTGATAACTGAGTACAGAAATCCAGACATGGTAGAAAGTCGGTGTTGGACAAAATGAAATCTGATAACTGAGTACAGAAATCCAGACATGGTAGAAAGTCGGTGTTGGACAAAATGAAAACTGAGTACAGAGTCCCAGACATTGGTAGAAAGTATATTATATCCTGTAAAGTAAGAACTGATTTAACATGTATTGACACAGAGGGCGGATATGAAAGTCTTTTTGTAGAAATCAATCATCTAAATATCACTTACCTTGTTGGTGTCATTTACCGACCCCCAGGAAAATGTTTAACAAATTTCAATCAACACCTGCACTCACTATTAACCAAGTTGCATCAAGAAAATAAGCAATGCGTCATCCTTGGTGATTTTAACATAGATTTATTAAAAGCAGAAAGTCATTCACTCACTAAAGATTATTTCGAACTCTTAAAATCTAACTACTTTTATCCCAAAATTACTAAACCTACTCGCGTCCAATCCCATTCTGCTTCTTTAATCGACAACATTTTTACTTATTTTCACAACAACAATCTGATTTCCGGTATACTATTGACTGATATAACCGACCATTTTCCTATTTTTCATGTTATTAAAACCAAACATCAAGAGCATAACCCTCCTCATACTACAACGTACCGTCGAATCCGACAAGAAGATAAAAATCGCTTTATTGATTTGATATCTAATTTTGATTGGACAGATGTGATCGAGGAAACCGAAGACCCTACTAATGCCTTGAGTATTTTTGAAAACAAATTCAACATAGTATACAATGACTGTTTCCCAGTAATCCATTCAATTGCCTCTACAAAGAAAATTATTAAACCTTGGATTAGCTATGCTTTACTTTCCTCTATACACCAAAAAAATCGGTTATATCGGATCCAGTTACAAAGCAATTGTCACTCTGATCGTATCAAGTATAGAACCTATCGAAACAAATTAAATAATCTCATCCGTCTATCCAAAAAACATTATTTTGAAAGAAAATTCAATGAACACAATCATGACATAAAAAACACTTGGAAAGTTCTCAACACTTTATTAAATCGTAACAATTCTCACCAGTTACCTAACTCTTTCAATGTAAATGGTTCCGATATAACCGATAAAAAAATAATTGCCGACGAATTTAACAATTATTTTGGTTCTGTTGCATCCAATCTCGATGATTTAATTCCACAGTCAGATAAATCCCCATTAGAATACCTTCGTCCTGCTAACCTCTCCAATTTTTCGTTTTCAACCGTCTCTCCTGATGATGTCAAAAATTGCCTAAAGGAACTAAAATCGTCTGCGTCGGGCCTTGATGGCGTTCGGCCTTCAATCCTTAAACTAGTTTCTGATCCCATATCCGTGCCACTTTCTCATATAGCCAACCTCTCGTTTTCCTCGGGCACCGTCCCAAATAATTTAAAAGTAGCTAAAATTATACCAGTCCTAAAAGCTGGCGCTCCAAACAAATTTGAAAATTATCGTCCTATCTCTGTTTTGCCATCCTTTAGCAAAATAGTTGAGAAGCTTGCAGCTGAGATGTTGATAAAGTACTTAAATATAAACCAAATAATAACAGACAGTCAATATGGATTTCGCTCTCATCATTCCACCTCAGCTGCAGCCTTCTCACTATATGACCATTTAGTAGCTAACAAAGAAGAAAAAAAACATAGCATCATCACATTTTTGGATTTATCAAAAGCTTTCGACACCGTTAATCACGAAATATTATTATTAAAATTGCAACACTACGGTGTCCGAGGAAAATCGAACGGTTGGTTCCAAAGCTATTTAGCTGACAGGACCCAATCCGTAACATTTAATAATGTACTTTCAGCCCCTTGTACTATTGAATGCGGAGTTCCCCAAGGGTCTATTCTTGGGCCTCTGCTGTTTCTAACTTATATTAATGACATCACCAGGGTAAGTGATATTCTAAAAATAATCTTATTTGCAGATGATACAAGTGTAACACATTCCTCCAGCAATCCAAATGACCTGATAACTAATATGTCTGAAGAATTAATCAAACTACAATCCTGGTTTATAGTAAATCGTCTTTCGCTAAATATTAATAAAAGTAAATATATGATTATACAACATAATCCAAGAAATAAAATAAGACTCCATCAGCATCTATTCATGTCAGATAAAAAATTAGAACTAGTCCACCACTTCAAATTCCTTGGCATTATATTCAGTGACAACCTAAACTGGAAATATCACCTAAACTATATCTGCAAGAAGGTATCGAGGAATATTGGAATCCTTAATCATATTAAGCATACTCTCAACAAAAAATCCATGTTCATCTTATATTATTCTATTATTTTTCCATATCTTTATTATGGCAATGTGTTGTGGGGAAACACATACCATAGTCATCTTAGTTCTCTTTTCCTTTTACAAAAACGCGCCATCAGAGTCATTTCATTTTCTAATAAACTTGACCATACTTTGCCTATCTTTCGTAAATTAAAAATTCTATCTTTGTTTGATATTAACATTTACTCAACTCTCCTCATAGCTCATAACTTTTTTCACCATTCCAATTGTTTACCCTCTATCTTTCGAAATACTTTCCTTCGCCAATCTGCCGTAAATCTGTACCCAACACGAACTCAAAACCTCAATCTCAATAAGCCACTTTGGAAATCAAATCTATCTTTCTATACATTAAGACTGAAAGCGCCTCGGGAGTGGAACAAACTTTCAACTGAACTTAAAACAATTACCTCAATTTCTTCATTTAAATCGCATGTCAAAGAGTATCTTCTGTTAAATATGACTATACATTAGCACACATCTCCAATATATACGCCACCAATAAAAAAATTATTAAACATCCTTTTATAGTCACCGTTTCGCCTTACTGTTAATGTTGTATTCATAAGATTACCTGGGATAGAACAAGCCCCATGGGGCTTTATTCCCGCCAGAACAAATTTATAGGCTTCATTTCCTCCCTTCAAATTTTCTCTTTATTGATATGTGTTATTTTAATGCATGCCTTTCTTATTTGTAAATAGTTATTGTTGCATTATTATCTGGTGAATAAATCAAATCAAAATCAAATCAAAGTCGGCGTTGGACAAAATGAAATCTAATAACTGAGTACAGAGTCCCAGACATTGGTAGAAAGTCGGTGTTGGACAAAATGAAATCTGATAACTGAGTACAGAGTCCCAGACATTGGTAGAAAGTCGGTGTTGGACAAAATGAAATCTGATAACTGAGTACAGAGTCCCAGACATTGGTAGAAAGTCGGTGTTGGACAAAATGAAATCTGATAACTGAGTACAGAAATCCAGACATGGTAGAAAGTCGGTGTTGGACAAAAGGAAAACTGAGTACAGAGTCCCAGACATTGGTAGAAAGTCGGCGTTGGACAAAATGAAATCTAATAACTGAGTACAGAGTCCCAGACATTGGTAGAAAGTCGGTGTTGGACAAAATGAAATCTGATAACTGAGTACAGAGTCCCAGACATTGGTAGAAAGTCGGTGTTGGACAAAATGAAATCTGATAACTGAGTACAGAGTCCCAGACATTGGTAGAAAGTCGGTGTTGGACAAAATGAAATCTGATAACTGAGTACAGAGTCCCAGACATTGGTAGAAAGTCGGTGTCGGACAAAATGAAATCTGATAACTGAGTACAGAGTCCCAGACATTGGTAGAAAGCCGGTGTTGGACAAAATGAAATCTAATAACTGAGTACAGAGTCCCAGACATGGTAGAAAGTCGGTGTTGGACAAAATGAAATCTGATAACTGAGTACAGAGTCCCAGACATTGGTAGAAAGTCGGTGTTGGACAAAATGAAATCTGATAACTGAGTACAGAGTCCCAGACATTGGTAGAAAGTCGGTGTTGGACAAAATGAAATCTAATAACTGAGTACAGAGTCCCAGACATTGGTAGAAAGTCGGTGTTGGACAAAATGAAATCTGATAACTGAGTACAGAATTCCAGACATTGGTATTAACTCGGTGTTGGACAAAATGAAATCTGATAACTGAGTACAGAGTCCCAGACATTGGTATTAACTCGGTGTTGGACAAAATGAAAACTGAGTACAGAGTCCCAGACATTGGTAGAAAGTCGGTGTTGGACAAAATGAAAACTGAGTACAGAGTCCCAGACATTGGTAGAACGTCGGCGTTGGACAAAATGAAATCTGATAACTGAGTACAGAGTCCCAGACATTGGTAGAAAGTCGGTGTTGGACAAAATTGTCGTGAAGACAGACTTAAAGCTAATAAAGGAAGGACCACAAAAACACGTCAAGCCCCTTTTCATACTTCATTTTTACTGACCAGTTCGTGCATCCTACATCAAAGTTCATGAATATTACATTGAGTTAACATTGACCAATCATATTGCTTGAAACTAAAATTTTGACTGGATATAAAAACGAACCAATTATTATCTTCTAATAAGGATTGAGAAAATGAATGAAATTGGAAATAAAATTAAAGATACTTGGATAAACTTTCGCGTTCTTAGCGACAAAAATTACATCTGATAACTGAGCTACAGAATTCCAAACAATGGTAGAAAGTCGGTGTTGGACAAAATGACATCTAATAACTGAGTACAGAGTCCCAGACATTGGTAGAAAGTCGGTGTTGGAGAAAATGACATCTGATAACTGAAAACAGTCCCAGACATTGGTAGAAAGTCGGTATTGGACAAAAGGATGGATTGATTTATTGTTTTACGCCACGTTGCCAGGTTTAGTAGGGGTGGGAACAGGGCTCATTGCCCGGCTTAGGCGAATACCTGGCAACTCTCCCGCATACGGGCATCGAGTGGAAAATCAACTTAAAGTTTCAAATTGTAATTGATATAGGTGTGTTTCGATTCCGCGCTGCCTCAATGGGAGACCTGTGTCGGACTGAGCCACCCTTGATCAAAATGAAATCTGATAACTGAGTAACAGAATCTCAGACATTGGTAGAAAGTCGGTGTTGGTCCAAATCCCCCCGCTGCAACTATTAAGACTTATTTTGTTGCGTAGTAAAAACCGTGCGCCAAAACCGTGTGATGCTTCTTTATTTGGTTGTTGAAATCACCACGTTGATTCGTCAATCACGCTATATAAGTGACCGATTTTCTTTAATTCTTCAGTTGGTGGACAAGCTTCAATGCCTGCAGATGACAACCAGAATAGTAGTTTAAGCTCACTGATACAGAGGAACTTCAGCGATACTTACAGTTGAGCCGTTGTACTTTCGACTAAACGAGTCAAGCAGGCCGAGCTGGGGTTGAGCTACTACATGACTGTGGGGAATTCAACCAAGCACAAACGTTTGAAAAGGGAAAGTTTTTGGATTCAAACATTACAAACTATTTATCCTTTGGGTTTGAACTTGGACCCAGGAAGGTGTCGGGGAAAAAACTATAACACCATTTGTGTTTCAGTATAACAAAGCTAGCATCGCTATGGGCAAGATTATAGTAGAAGAATACAAACTACTTCAAAGTAAACTTGCTCGACCTCTGAACCAAAGGCCAGTCATTGCTTATAAAAAGAACAAGAGTTTGAAAGACATACTGGTCAGGGCTAAACTCCCCTGTCTGCCTTCTACCTAGGTTTTTCTGGGAAAGGGGTGGGGGGGGGGGGGGGGGTGTTCCAGAAAATTCTACTGACTAAGGCCAAGCTCCTGTCAGTCGTCAACTTATCATATCATAGGTTTACTTTATTACAACAATTTATGATGGGTTATAAAGGTCTAAACGATATACCTCTTTTTAACACAATTAGAAACTTGTCTCCGTGGTTATTTTAGACAAGAAGATTTTCCCTGTGCCCGTCTGTTTTAGTGTTCAAAAATATATATTCTCTATTCTACTTTCTTTTCTGATTATGCTTAATACTCAGGGGAGAAGTGCTCAGGGGAGATGTCCGAGGCACAGGATACATAGCGTAGATGGGGACGTTTCCATGACGTCAATGACAGAGTATATAGAATTCATGCAAAAGACGATAGAGGATAATACTGACCATTCGAATAGAAGTAAACGGCGTAGGCCAAACCCAATACCTTTTGGACAAACTGAGACACAACACGGTAGACAGTCACGTGGGGTGACGTCACACATTGCTCCTCAAATTGGAGTACTCTTGAGCTGTACGTTAACAGATTGATGAACGAAATACGCGTTCTCAGGCATGAAAATTTGGCGTAATGCTATCAGGCGAGTTATTAACTAAGGGAGCATCTCTTCAAACCAGACTGAGTTATATAAATCACAAATTAGATCAAAACTCTTCCAGCATTAGGACAGACACTATTAGCACTGGTGCAAATGGCATATCCTAGTACGGGAGAGGAGTTGTACGAAGCACTGGCGTGAAACGAATGCCTGGAAGCCATTGCAGACGACACAAGGCTAAACGTATGGCATAATCGACCAAGAACCCTAAAAGAGGCTATACAATCTGGGGCAGAACTAGAACCATTCCAAATGGCAAAACAGGCGACCGAACGCCAAATCGGTAGGCTTAACGAATACGAAAGGATTTACAAAGAAACTGTGAGTCTGGCGAAGGCGCTTATAAACAAGCCATCGAATAGATGGAACAGACGGCGGAACTTTAATAATAATAACGAATTGGTGGTCGAGGACAATCCTGTACCTTCCTCTCACAACATCATGAAAGAAGCAGGCTTATACCTCACAGCATTTATTGGAGAAAACAGACTGAAAAAACCGGCTTTATTCTTGGACGACAGCCAATTAAGACAGGGAATGCCCCACCCATTCGAATACCGCTCCGTAGAACACCTAATCACAAAAGAGATTAGGTAGATCGACATGTTTCGGACAAAAAAAGGGGAACCATTGAGCCACCGGACAACTCATTATTGGCCGCACTAGTGGTTCTGGTAACTAAGAGAAAATGCGATTCTGTGTCGATTATTTAAGGGTTTAATACCGCCGTAGCGGTGTTTGTTGCGTAACCCGATACCGCTGAACCTTGGTTCGTACCGAGTCAAACCACGAGAATGCGCAGCATTCGAGGGGTAGGACGAGGTGCGAACCAACGTTCAGCGGTATCGGGTTATGCAATATACACCAAGACGAAGGTATTAAAGTCGATTCTACCCCGATAATTGAGAAAAATGAGGAAAAAGTGACCTGTTGTTGATTGCCGTTCCTTTTCCCTCCCTCAGGACAGAGTGGGAACTTTTAACCAATCAACGATAAGCTTTGGTCACGTGCAACGGTTGACCCAGATATTTTGAAGCAGAATGACATAATGTCACTATGGCTACCGCTTTGACAGGCTGGCTTGCTGACGACGCTGTCGGGGGAAATGTTGTGAAATCAACCCTTTGGTGACTGTATACGTTCATGACAGCCCAGTTTTCAATATAAAAGGAAAGAATATAACCACACTCACAACATTATCAGGTTAAATCCTTCATTTTGTATGATAACAAGCAAAAGATCACTTCTTCCGGGGGAGGTAAACCTACCAGCCGACGTTGCACTACAGACTCGATGTTGTTTGAAAAGTCATCTCTACTTAACATGTATACTTGCACACGGCACGCACATGCAGGAGGGGTAGAAATGTGCATATTCCCTTCCTGGAATCGACGACTCATCCGACTGGAACCTTATCCGGAGTATATTGACCCTGATGGCCGAAAACTGGTAAGTCGAAATAGAGGAAGGTCAGAAGACAACGTTCACTACTCACCAAGAGCTACCAATTCAAGGTTATGCCCTTTGGGTTATGCAAGGCCCCAGGTACATTTGAGACAATAATAGAGGCTCTAATGACAGGACTCAGCCATACAATCCGTCTTGTATACCTGGATGACGTAATCGTGCTTCAAAACTCATTGCAGAAATGATGGATAATTTGACGTCTTTCGTAGGTTTCGTACACATGGATTGAAACTGAAATCTTCAAAATGTACGACTGCAGCAGAGGAGCAAAATACTTTGTTCATGATCCGGGCTCGAACACGACTCGTACCCTAGAAGCGTGAGCGACACCATGTTTGCAAACCAATGTAATACGCTTTTTAGGCTTGTCCGGAAACTACCGACGTTTTGCTAAGGAGTATGCCTCTATTGAGGCACACCTGAATAAATTGACTGACAAAAAAGGAAGCTTTGTTTGGGCGGAGGCTTGCCAAGATGCCTTTAATCACTTGAAACAATGCCTTATTAGATGTCCAGTGCTCAATAGTCCACCAAGCACAGCACAGGATACTGTTGAGAGTAATACCGGCATAGGAGCAGTCCTATCACAAATGTCGGATGGAAAGGAAAGTGATCGTCTACGGGAGTTGGGGTCCTGACAAAGTCGGAACAAGCATATTCAATGACTAGGAAAGAACTGTTTGCAGTTATCTCGTGCATGGGGAACTTCTGACACTATTTGTATGGTAGAAAGTTCCTTATCAGAACTGTTTATTCATCACTTAGATGGCTTCTCACCTCTATGGAGCCAGAATGACAGATCGCCGAGCGTGGCTTGCGACGCTTTACGAGTTAAGAGGAACATCGTCGAAGGGGGTCCCCGAAACAAAGGCTTCGCTTGAGAGCTAAAGGTCCGTTCTCACTGTGCGATTTGTCGTACCGACTTGTAGGATGCGATTAAAATAGATGCTTTTAATTGGTCAATACGATTTGTCAACCAATTAAATTAGTATTTTACACTACCCGAGGTGTTTTGCACTGATTTTAAAATCATATAGATAGCAGTTTTGTTTATAAGAGCCTGTGTTTTCAGGTGACCACATGACAAACCCAACTGATCATATGGATTCAGTCGATTCAAAGTCAAAGATAACTGGCTTAGATTATAAGACTCTATGGCAAAGAAAATTGGTTTGAATAAGACCAAGAAATCCAGTCAAACCGGAAACATGGCACTTATGTTGAATGAATTATAGAAAATGGCCTCTGGTCTTGGTCAGGATTCAATGATATGAATAAATGTCTCAAATCTCTTGAAGAGAAAATGTTATGAAAATGAAGCCCATGGACAAACAAAAGATGATATTCTAAATTATTCGGAACAACCCAGTGACCCTTTTCAGAAGTATTTCGTCCAATATGACGACTCTGCAAATCCAGCTACATGTACTGATCATATAGCAGTTCCGTCTGGTTCTGATAAAGACGAATACGTCTTATTTCGAGAAACATTGGGCCTTTCAAATGATCCTGTTGAGAGCAAACTAATACCCGTAATAAAGGATTTCTTTCATCTAATGCCAAATAAACAAAATGAAAAACTGAATGAGGAAAGAATGAGAAATCATAGAAAGCCGGAACATTTAAAGGCGTTCGAGGTCTATCTTAGCCACGTCTGAAAGAGATTTCGCGAATGCGATTGCTACAAGCGTAATGACACCGGAATTATTGTTTGAAAATGTTATAAAAGGCCTTCGGAATATTGGGGCTGCAAATAAAATAAAGCAGCGTGTTACAACATCCCAGCCGGCAAATCGTACAGTTACAGGTACCAGCCATATACCCCACGCAATGTTTGGCAATGCTATATAAAACCACATTGATCTCAATATTACTCACATAGCAGGCGTAAATAATTCAAGGGCCGATAGAGCATCACGAAAATTTTCAGAAAGAACTGAGTGGTCACTTAATCCTGTTATGTTTAACAAAATCTGGACAGAAATACCAGTTGTAATAGAAATAGATTTGTTCGCATCAAGAATAAATCACCAACTTAAGCAATATTGTAGTTGGCATTTAGATCCATGTGCAATTCATATTGACGCTTTTACTTTTGGTTGGGGTTCCAAGATTTTCTATGCCTTTCCACCATTTTGCTTGATTGGCAAATGTGTTATGGAAGTGATTGATGATTGCGCAACTGGTGTAATCATAGCACCCCTCTGGCTAGCATTGCAAGCATCACCATGTACCGCTATATACCAAGTCGCTCTACGCCTGCGGTATATGGTAATGCTTACATTGCTACCCTCTGGCCTACACAGGCTTGGTTTACTCGCATGCTTGATCTTTTTGACAGCCCAAGGGAGATAACCATATCACAACGGAACGTCACTCGGAAACTTCGGGGATTTGCGTGCGTGAAATACCCTCTGATAGATTGCAGGTCATTTTGAATGTGGCGACCAAAAAGGTAGCCGTGTAACGTACAATATCCATATCCTCTTGAGGGCCCATCGAAAGTGTCCTTGTGATAATCTTAGGAACCGAAATACTCTGTTTGTTAACCTTCAGGCTTGATCAGTTTTATAATTGAAGCATTGAAGGATTCCTGAAATGTACCGAAACTGCGTCTCTTCTTTGTGTTACACAACATGTGCTTTACCGGGCTAAATAACATATAAAAATATCTTTCTACTAATGAAATATTTAAACAAATATCTTTCTAAATAATATTAGCATTTAATAAATTGATAATTATTTGCATTTTCATTTTTCGTCTGTAGTAAAATATTTTGATATTTACTTTCGACGCCATTTGTATTCCCCCAAAATACGATCATGTACCCAAGGAGTATAGATGGGCCATCTATACTCCTTGGATGTACCGTATAAAAAGCGAGGCGTGTCAAAGCCGACCGGTAGCGAGCGAAGATAATCGAAGTGTGTTCCGACTGAACGGAACGTGTATCTGCAGTGGGCGAAATCGATCCACCCCCAAATCAAGACCTTCAGACTCGGTGTTTTTTCTATTCTCCGGAAATTATGGCAACAGAATGACATTTCAGATGAAGTGGCAAAAACTCTATGGAAATCTTGGAAACCCAGCACCAGAAAGCAATACATTTCCCATTGGAACAGATGGTTTGTGTTCTGTGAGGAAAGACATATTGACCCACTTCGTCCCCCTGTAGGCAAAGTTCTTGAACATTTACAATCTTTGCATACCCAGGAGCTTGGTTATAGTTCCATAAATACTGCACGGAGTGAATTCTCAACTCTTATTTTGGTTAATGGCCATGGTATTGGTGAACATCCATTAGTTGTACGCTTTTTGAAGGGAATTTTTCGTCTAAAACCTGTTAAGCCTAAATATGATAATATTTGGGATGTTGCGATTGTGACTAATTATTTATGGACATTGAATCCTGTGAATACCTTGTGCCTTAAGAAACTGTCGGGGAAACTTGTACTTTTGTTATCTTTAGTTACAACCGAACGGGGACAAACATTATGTATGCTTGATCTTAATTTCATGGAAAAGTAGGATTCCAACTTCGTCAGATCTAGAATCGGCAAAACATTTTCCAAAGTTGTTCTTTACGCCTAGGACTCCGACAAGAGACTTTGTGTCATAGAACTTCAGATCTCCGAGGACAGGAGGGTAAATTACTTGTAAATTACTTAAAGCCTCATATTTTGATTTCTCGAAATACCATCAGTAGATGGATTAAGCTTGGTATCCAGTGGGCCGGAGTAGGAGAACAATACTCAGCTCATAGTACAAGGCCAGTTTATTCCATACCTTTGGACCTTCTACACCAATGGATAGGCGATATGCGTCACTGAGATAAATAGGAGTATATAAGTTTAATTGGGATTGTCTTGTTGAATATCAGTGAACAGAGTTAATTCTCGGGAACAGACATCTCAATGCCATGGGTATCACATATGGGTGATGTATGAATTTGTGGACGAATATCAGTACCTGGAATTGATGTTATTGTTCTAGAGACAGTAATTTATATTTGGAAAATAAAGGCAGAGCGTGGTCTAATCTTCCTGATTGTGTTATCACCTGAACTGTGCGCAGAGATAGCTTATTTGCAATTAACCAATGGTGTTTTTTTTTAAATTCTTCATTACTTGTTTGTAACAATGTGTTTAGGTCTTCTCCCGCATTATGATGACAAGTGTCATCAGCAAATAGGATTGTATTAAATATATTAGATATAGTGGATATAACATTGATGTAGGTCAGGAACAAAATTGGACTTAATATCGAACCTTGAGGTACACCGCAACAACAATTTTTACATGATTAGGTTTAATCATTATCAATGCCACAAGCACTGTTTTTTAAGTTCGCTACTTCTCTTTGTGGGCATAATGGAGGTTGAAATTCAGTGATGTTTGGAGAGCCAAGATAATCCCGGATGTGAGGAGATTACTGAATTAGTAAATTAACCGACACTGATTGACCCGGAAAAAATTCCGGCCAGGGTGAGAATCGAACTCACGACTTAGGGTTACCGTTCCACCGCTCTACCAGCTGAGCTACCCGGCCCTGTTGGGAACGGCTCGCTTGTTAGATTCTCTTATACATACAGAGCTTAAATCAAGCCCATTCGAATATGTATATTTAAATTTTCATACGTGATGAAGTGAATGTTTCGAAAGCAAGCTGCAATCATCATCAGGGAAATTACTGAATTGGTAAATCAACTGGCCCGGAATTTTATCTTCAAGATATCCAGGAATTTTTTAGTTGAAACATGGTGGTCGGACTTCAGCAGATCAATATTAAAATCACCCAATAAGGCACGTTTTTTGTTTTTATTTGTTATGTTTTTTAATACTCTAGCAGGATTAGTGCTGAACTTTTCAAGCGGGTTCCCAGGTGGACGATAAAGAGTGAGTGAGTGATTTGGGTTTTACGTCCTGCTCAACAGTATTTCAGTTATATGAAGACGTTGTCTCCTTGTTGCAGGACGGATTTCCGCCGCTCTTTTTAGGTGCTGCCTCGCCGAGACGACTTGCCGAAGACAACCAGCAAGCCCCCTCACCCAGTCACAGTATACTGACACCGGGCCAACCAGTCGCTGCTCTAACTCCTATTGCTGAGCGCCAAGCAAAGCAGCAGCAGCTACCACTGTTAAAGTCTTTGGTCTGACTCGACCCAGGCTTGAACCCGGATCTCCAAGGCCTGAAGCGGACGCTCTACCGACTGAGCTATCGGGGCTGGTGGACGATAAAGAAGACCTAGTCAAAACCCTTCTCCTAAAATCTATGCCATCTATTTGTACTCCGAGACACGGTTAATAGGTTCGAAGACGATATCTCATGGGTCAGTTTCTAATTTCACAATAAGGAGCCAAAGTCTATATAGTGGTCATAAAGGATATTCTATCCGTGGACAGCCAAGCATTTGACAAATGCACAAAAGATATTTCTGCACACCTATATTGATCAAACCTGCAGAAAAACACAGGGTTTATTTTCGCCTGGTAGAGACATTGGCACTAAATTTGCATGAAGATCAACAGTAGCAAATTTCATCTACAAATCTACAAGAGGCCTGTCTTAAGATGGCCCTCAATAGTATATTTTGTTCTGCGGGCATTCTTCTATGCAACACAACCAATGAGTAGCTTGAAATAAATCAAACGACACATCATAATAGTAACCATTTGAGATACCATGTATGTTCAAGCACAGTTAGACATTATTCTTACTGTTAGAATTATACAATTTAAAAAGGCAATTTACATCCATTGTAGAACATAGATTTGTACAGATGACAAGTTTACTTCTAACAATGATAAAGCTGTGATTTAGGAGTGTTCTGCTGCGAAATACAGAAATCCAAATATGATCAATATCCATAATGTTTTTGGATTCTGCTGAAGAATGATTTTTTCCATTGTTCACCTAAAATATGTGCAATTCAGAGAAGCAAAAAAACAACATTGTTTCATTCAAAGATTGACAAGACAGAAAACGTTACTAGCAATATCAATTTAGTGTATATTTTTTTCCAATCAAAATTTTGAAGCATACCCCTTTAAAATGTTTTAAATTATCCACAATCCAAAGAAATACATTACATGTAAGCATTCATACAAATCAATAACTATATTATTACCAGCCATTCAGCCAAAATTTCAGGTGTCTGTAAGGTCTTCAGACCTAGAGACACATTTAACAGAGCTTTGACATGTGCCTGTAAGGGCATAGGGGCCAGAGAAACGCATTTAACAGAGCTTTGACATGTCTGTAAGGCCATAGGGGCCAGAGAGACGCATTTAACAGAGCTTTGACATGTGTCTGTAAGGCCATAGGGGCCAGAGAGACACATTTAACAGAGCTTTGACATGTGTCTGTAAGGCCATAGGGGCCAGAGAGACACATTTAACAGAGCTTTGACATGTCTGTAAGGCCATAGGGGCCAGAGAGACACATTTAACAGAGCTTTGACATGTGTCTGTAAGGCCATAGGGGCCAGAGAGACACATTTAACAGAGCTTTGACATGTCTGTAAGGCCATAGGGGCCAGAGAGACACATTTAACAGAGCTTTGACATGTGTCTGTAGGCCATAGGACCCCGAGAGACACATTTAACAGAGCTTTGACATGTCTGTAAGGCCATAGGGGCCAGAGAGACACATTTAACAGAGCTTTGACATGTCTGTAAGGCCATAGGGGCCAGAGAGACGCGTTTAACAGAGCTTTGAAATGCGTATTAAAGGCCAGAGAACGCATAGACACATTCACACTTTATACACTGACATATACCCATGTAAAGTCATCCAAAACAACATTTCAAAGTCAAGTCATCTCAATTTCACTTCCATAGAAAGACAGATTTAGATTGAAGTTTGGTAGTGTTGTACTGCCTATAGGAGTGACTCCACTGCTTCCTCCTCATGATAAAGGTTGGGATGATTTATCACATCAGTTACACAATATTCTCATCCCCCTATACAACACATCTATTTTTTAAAACATGTCAAATCATAGTTGTGCTGATTCAGTTTTACACAAGGCATCGTTCAAAGTATACCGATCCAATATAACCACCTCTTATAGACCTTTGCACATTCTGTTCAAATAGTCGTCGGTTACTTCTCAATACTTCAGCTGCCTCTTTATTTAATGGATCTTCTGGGTTAGGTTCCTACAAACATCAAAGAATAAAGTCAACAAGTTGGAGCTAATAGATATGGCGATTCCAGCATACCAGTAACCACCTCAAACCCTCACTCCCACCCCCAGGTGTAAGTACTGTATCAGTGAGAAACTAATTGATTTGAGTTAAACATCACACTCAATGTTATTTCCCTTATACAGCAGTGAAAAGAAGTTTAATGACACAACCTTTTTAACATCCAATACACTTAAGTTAGTTGTTTTATTCAATCAAGCTTGCCTGGGAATTGTGGGCCAATTCTCATCCTCAGATACGCACATGGGGGCCCACGGTTGCCTTACAATCAAGCACCTTGGGAAAGCTGAGGGTCTATTCTTATCTCCCCGGAGCAGGTTTAGTGGGGGAGGAAACCAGGCTCATTTCCCGCAGGAAATCCCCAACCTTCGGCAAAAACCTGTCAACACTTCCACATACGGCGACCGAGCGAAAGACTTTTAAATTATTATTTGGTTTCAACCTGTGCCGCACCAACGGAAGGCCTGTCGGACTCTGGGACAATCACTCCAAATGACTGAGCCACCGAGGGCCCCACAGTGAGCCTAGACAGAAGTGGGATAGGGTCACTTGTACCCTTTTAGTAAATACGAGATAGAGAACAGTGAGCCTGAAGACAGAAGGAAGATAGTCACTTGTACCCTTTTAGTAGATAAGAGACAGAGAACATTGAGCCTAAAGACAGGGGTGGGAAGGGGTCACTTTTAATCTTTAGACCTATGCTGTGTTGATCATTTAATGCACTTATCTGTTTTAAATATAAGGCATAGAGGAAAAGTTGTTTGATAAGCAGTTAGCCGAGATATGTGGGCTGTGCCTGTTTTTTTCTTCTTACGTCATCATAAACGACAGGGAGTGAATGTTAGATTTTCAGAACAATAGAGCCCAATTTTGCAGGCCAGGATATTTTTCCAGATGCAGGTAGATTTCTTAACACTAAATCTATTCATAAATGGTTAATGTGTTAAGTCTAGCAACTACCCGTTGCTACCAAGTCCAAAATCTACCATACCAGTCCGTAGGCGATAAGCTACGGGTCATGCAGGCACTTGACTGTCAGCTCAGGTGTCGACTGGCTGGTTAATCACCCTGGTCTGTGAACCCAGGATCAGTCTGATTCGGATGTCATTTACCCTAGTAGACCAGCCTGAGCAAATGGTGACTTAACAGGATAAGTTAGAGAGAGAAAACAAATCACATGCTAGGCCAGACCACTTGAAACTGGCTAAGGTAGAGGCTAGGAAAATTTACCAGTTGGTCAATGCACAAAACACTGTCACATTAAACATTAAGACGGTTCAATTACTAAGCTTAAGATAGTCTAAAGGTTATTGAATTACATTATTTTTCCTGCAAGCTTAAAAAATTGCGAGAGAATTTAAGGAAATAAAGACACTTTGTACTTTTCTTGGTACATTGCAAAATAGAAAAGAAAGGGTGGACTGCCAACTCGTGAAAAGTGGACAGTTCAAACCTAGATACTAGTGACAATACAATTCTACATATGACATTTAATATGTTTTTGAACAGGTATTATCAAAGTACCAAAAAGACCTTACCAAGTTTATTGGCTACTTACCAAAAACAGATATTGTAAACCATAGACAATAGAATTTATCGTTAATACAGGTTTCCAGTCCTCTCTGTAAGAAAAAATCAAGCCCAAAGAGTTAATCATCAAATGGTCAATCTAGTCAAATTGCATGAATATAAAGTTAGGGGCCTTGGTGGTCTAGTTGGTTAGAGTGATCGTCCCTCAGTCCCACACAGACCTCGGTGGTCCAGTGGGTTAGAGTGGTAGTCCCTCAGTCCAAGACAGACCTTGGTGGTCCAGTGGGTTAGAGTGACAGTCCCTCAGTCTCACACAGACCTCGGTGGTCTAGTTGGGTTAGAGTGACAGTCCCTTAGTCCCACACAGACCTTGGTGGTCCAGTGGATTAGAGTGACAGTCCCTCAGTCCAAGACAGACCTTGGTGGTCCAGTGGGTTAGAGTGACAGTCCCTCAGTCTCACACAGACCTCGGTGGTCTAGTTGGGTTAGAGTGACAGTCCCTTAGTCCCACACAGACCTTGGTGGTCCAGTGGATTAGAGTGACAGTCCCTCAGTCCAAGACAGACCTTGGTGGTCCAGTGGGTTAGAGTGACAGTCCATTAGTCCCACACAGACCTTGGTGGTCCAGTGGGTTAGAGTGACAGTCCCTTAGTCCCACACAGACCTTGGTGGTCCAGTGGATTACAGTGACAGTCCCTCAGTCCAAGACTGACCTTGGTGGTCCAGTGGGTTAGAGTGACAGTCCCTTAGTCCCACACAGACCTTGGTGGTCCAGTGGGTTAGAGTGACAGTCCCTCATGTTAACCGTGGATATGAGAAGAAAAAAATATCAACTTTGTGACAGGTAACTTAAGTTATTTGGTTTAGTTATCTGCCCTCCACCACAACTGATAACTCTAAATTCTAGAAAATATTTGTATAAATTTCACGAATTGAATTTCTATGTTCTTATAGAAGTTCTTAATTTCTCTATTAAATGAACATATATGGATGCAGTATTATGCAACCAGGGATGTCCTAAATTGTTCCTGATACACTATCTACCCCTTAGATATAAATTGTCAGAATCAGGCTAAAACTTCAGAAGATATGGACAAAAAGAGAATGTTTTATAATTTAAGATAGATGCCATATTATTGAACAGAAGATTTCATAAATCAAACCATATACCCCATAAGGTAAATGCTGCGAAAGAATTATAAAGAGCTTCCTCTGGAGCCCAGATACAGACCAAAACATAATATTTCATAATCCAATATGGATGCTGTATTATGGAAACATGTACATCCTAAATCGTTCCAGACATACCATCTTTCCTTAGGTGATTGATTGATGTTAAATGCCGCTCTCAAGATTATTTTACTTGTATGACGGCGATGCCAGATTTGGTGGGGGAGGAAACTAGACTAAATTACAAAATCTAATAGAGATGCCATATTATGCAACCGAAGATTTCATAAATGGTTGATAACACACCATCTACCCATAAGGTACCAGTATATGCTGTGAAAGTCTGAAAGAATTGAAAAGATTGGATCAAAGCTCTTCAAGTTATGGAGAGGATGGGAACGTGGGACGGACAGACGGGCATACGGACGGTGCTGGATATACATATGCCAAAATACGACGTGTGGGTTATTTGAAAGGTAAAATTATTATAGAAAGGTTAGGCAAAAATTCTGTTCACATGAAAACTTCTCGAACTGAATTTCTCGTAGGCTTAACTCTTTTCACCATTTGGCATTTGAATATATCATTTCACGACTTCCGTATAAAATTAAATTAGATTTAGTAGTAGGATCAATTTTCAAAATACTTCAACAATGGAATATGGTCAATGTACATTTAGTGCTAATCTATTTCAAATGGATGATTGATTGCTGATTGTTTGGTGTTTTACGCTGTGCTCAAGAGAATTTCACTTATATGGCGGATTGCCAGTTTTATTGTGGGAGGAAACAGGGGTCTATGCCCACAGGAAACCCACAACCTTTCGATGGTAATTGGCAACCATCCCACATAGGTCGATCGAGTGAAAACCCAGTCAGAAAATTTTCCAATTTTTGGGGGACTGAGTGGGATTCGTACCCGGGACCCATTGGTGGAATCTTTCAAATGGAGAAAAGAAATCAGAGCAGACCTTTCATTTGGCAAATTCAAAACCAGCTCGGGCTGAAGATTGATGTTTACACCGCACTGAAGGATATTTCACTTATATGATGTTGCAGGGTTTAGTGGGTGAGGAAACCAGGCTCTTTGGCCGAGGAAACTCCCAACCTTCGGAAATACCTGGAAATAACTATTTAATACTTCTATTGAAAGCTATTAAGCTACTCACCGTAAAATATTTAAGCAGACATTTCCTTCCAAGTCAATATTTGGATGATATACCATTGTTTCACATTTGACTTTTGGAGGATCGTGAGGATAACCTGGGCCTACTTTAAAACTAAAAACAAATCGACCGTTTCTGTAAAACCCCTGCCAAAAACAAAAAAAATAACATGTGAAATTATCAATTTAACAACTGAACTATAGAGCATGAGCTGCCAAAAAATAATCTTTGGCATTTGACAGATTCAATAGGAAGGACTGTAGTGAAATAGTAAGATTGATTGATTAATTGGTGTTTTACACCGCACTAGTTTTATAAGAAACGTAAGAAACGTGCTTTAAGTCACTGTGGTCAAGACTCCAACTAAAGAAAAATAGTAGTTACATGTGATATACGGTAAGAATTCAGCTAATTCGAGGACAAGCAATGTGAAGATAACAAATTATTAGACTACTTTCTGCTATGTTTGGTCTAAAACAACAACAATAGCGATTGCTCGATAATCCTATAGTCGCTCCATGCAGGAGGTGAGACACCCAACGAAAAGTCTCAAACTTTTAGAGTGCTTTTCGTAATGTTTTGAGTACTTTGTGAATTAGCGGAATTCTTACCGTATGTTCTTATAACCAATTCTTTCATAGCAGGTATTAAACCTATCACAGTCATTAACATTTTTGTATCCGAGCCTGACAGTACAACTTTACAGACAGGCTTGATCACCAAAATGGCAGAGGTCTGAAGATGGAAGTGACATCAAGTGCAAGTGATCAGAAAAAAATGAACAAATTCAATCCTACACATGTATGGACATACCTCATCGGGGTCAATTATTAATTTAAAATTAAGTAAAGCATCAGGGTCTGGGAAATCCACTGTACAAGTTTTGGGCAGATTCAGCTCACTCATATCTTAAAGAAAAAAATACAAAACAAAAAAAATCATTCAACAATAATTGAGTCCAATGATCTAGTCTAATGACCTTGAAGAAGTATACATGTATTATGTATATGTTCGAGACCACCCATCAAATAAAAGGATTGTTTTAGTCCTGGTCCCATTGGGGCACAAACCACTGTAGACTGTAGCCATCAGTATCAGGTTGGACATTAGTCCCGGTTTCTGACTCCAAAATTACTAGTTTTTTATACCGACGGCCGTATTTTGTAGTCAAGGTTCATTGTAATAAAAAAGCCGGAGTTGGATGCCTGCTCAGAAGCGGGCAGTATGTGGTCTGATTTAGACAAAGAAATAGCAATATAACCTACCCAAATCGTGTCTAAACGATAATAATTACGTTCACAGATAATTTCACTACCTACTCGTAACCGGTGCCCGATATGGACAAGCAGAATCGGGCAGTAAACATTATTCTTCCCCTAAATTAACTTTTGCCTTCTCCAGTCTAAAACTCTCTGCTATTGATGACGCAACACCGTTTAGCGATTGTTCAGTTTTGAAACATTAAATTCACTTTACAAGAGGCTAAATTATTCATGAATGTTATAATGACACTATTTGAGTTAATTATATTGTTATTTACTGTCTAAATCTGACCGTAACCTGCCCGATCAGAAGCGTGCAGCCAACTCCGACTTTTTGATTGCAATGAGCCGTGACTCCAAAATACGACCGTAAGTATAAAAATAAAATAGTAATTTTGGAGTCAGAAACCCGGACGAGTTGGACATAAAACTATTGAAGGACTATTGCAGTATTTAATTTATTTACAATAAATGTATAACTGCCAGCCTTGTTTTAATAGTCATACTAAAAATCTGATGGTCAATATGTGGTGAGAGCTACAGAAATTGACCATCCATAATGATAGTAGCAAGATGCTTTGGTTTAAGTGTTTGCAAATTGTAACTCTGAGCAGGTTGTTATTGGATGTCATTAAGTTTAGTGATACGATGACATGGTTTAAGTGTTTGCAAATTGTAACTCTGAGCAGGTTGTTATTGGAAGTTATTAAGTTTAGTGATACGATGCCATGGTTTAAGAGTTTGCAAATTGTAACTTTGAGCAGGTTGTTATTGGATGTCATTAAGTTTAGTGGTACGATGCCATGGTTTAAGAGTTTGCAAATTGTAACTCTGAGCAGGTTGTTATTGTATAGAATACATGTATGAGAAGAAGTTCTAAACCGAGTTAAAGCAATTCAAAAATTTGTCAACTGTAACAGGTTCTAAATAATTCTTTAGATTAAAACTACAAATTTTAACATAAAATCTAACCTTTGGGGATTCAAAAATACAATCATACCAAAGTTGAATGAAGTTGTCAGACAATCTTTGCTTTACAAGTAGCAAAAAAGATGGCATGTTACCAACACCCTGAGCATACCAGGCATAATTAAAGCTTTAAAACTCTCAATTAAGTTTCTAGCAAGGGTGGCCCAACTTACTCTATGTGGGAACTTATGAGAATCTGCTATGTTTAAATACTATCTTGACGTAGTTACAATCTGTCATGGTTGTTATTTTTTAGCCAATATTTAATAGTGATCTCTACATTTGCCTTGTGATCATATTGATTTGACCAAGGTCGCCGTAAATCATATCATTTTGAGTAGTTTGTCGGACGCCAACTATTTTATGTGCCAAGCGATAAGAATATATTCGGAAGGGACCAGGTTTGTTTCTTCATTTCCTGTATTTTCAGCATGGGTAAAAAAAATCCTTTCTTAACTTCTTGTATATATTCTATCGAGCGTGTGTCCTCCGTACAACATAGATAATGTCCCCTTAGTCCTTACATTATTACTTTGAGTGACTGTGCTGGTACTTGTAGCCTATTACTACTAGTACTAATTTAATTTAACTCGAACTTAGTTAATGATAAAAAATTAAGACATCACCACGTAGTAAGTTGTTTTGAACAACACAAGCTTTCGACACCTGTACCGGTGTCTTCGTCAAGTGTAACGTTCAAAACAACTTAGTATGTGGTGATGTCTTAATTTTTCATCATTAGTATGGAACCCACGTTTAAAGAGTTTCAAACATTTCTTGAACTTAGTTATCATCTATACCAATTACCACTGTATAGTATAGCCTACTGCAGTACTGGTATAGTTGTAACTTATAGCCTTTTATAGGCTAGTTATATACCTTTCTGAATGCGTAATTGGGCTGCAGATGCCTTTTTTTGGTTTCCTCCACGTTCACCACCTTCTGAACCATCTTTCCCCTTTTGTTTTAGTGAGAATAATTTTATCATTGCTTATGTAATCAAATTTATCTTCTTTCTACTGAATAATAATGATATTAGTCCGTAACGAAACTTTCTTCCTTCCTGTGTTGAATGTTAAAGTCTGAGCTATCATGTAGAAAGATATCCGAACCTTCGTATTAGTTACGTGACACTTTTCCTACGTAAATTTTGTAAATAACAAAATAATATTTACAAACATTAAAAATAATTCTGAATCACATTTGGAAAATCATCTAAAACTCTCAAATGCGTATAATAACGTAAATGCGAAAAGCGGCTACCTCTATTTATATATATATATATACCTCACCTGAGCTGTGTTTCGTCGGTGTAACCACGGCTGTAACTGTAAGTTGTAACATGCTGAAAATATCAGGTAAGAGCCGCAATTCATTTTGTTTCTTTTTTCCAAATTTATAAGACAGTGAAATTCTTACTTTATGATTGGAGTAGTCACTTTTGATTTCTAAACCAGTCTGCAAATTGCAATACATTACATATACGTAACATACTTACAATTTACATAGGGATGATATAGGCCTACAGTACATGTACATGTACAAGGCTACATGTCATATGAATCATATCATTATATGTATAACATAACAATACAGTATGATGTAATATTAATAGTAATACTTCACTAGCGCTGGTGACTGTCCTACCATTCTTCTAGAACAGTAGACGTACCTGTTTGTTAAGTACTTATTTAAATTGCTTCTTGAAGGGAAAAAGTCAGCCTGGTGTGTAGTCCAAGATATGTTCAGCAGATTGAAGTTATTCTGATATGCACAGGCTTCTTCAATCCGTACCAAATCAACATAAGATGCGTTTGAAACATCTAAGAGTTCCTCTCGGAATTATAACTCAAAATTTATAAACACTAGTATCACCTAAAGCTATGTGAGGAAATTTCTTTGATAATCCCTTTAACACGCTTTGTAGAGCTTAGAAACCAGCATCAGTTGCCTTAAATCTGTTATCTGTTCTGGGACTGACATCTCAATCTGCTGTCAAGTTCCAACAACGAATTTTCCCTCTTCGGTAAGAACGACTTTCCGCTGATCGTTGTTACCTGTGTAAAAGTGAGCATGATTTGAAGCGGTGTCACTGTCTGAGAAAAATCGTTTTGAACTCGGTGAAAGCGTAATTCATTGCAAACAGATTTTAATGTTACAGTAGGCAGGTCGGTGACGTCATCAAATGTTGGTACAAGGTATTCGATCATAAAAGTTAAAAAGCAAGTGTGAGTCTCAACAGTTAAAAATAAAACAAAAAGTGTAGTCTGTATATTTTTTCAGGGCCCTTTCACTGGACCCTGTTTGCTCATTTTCGCTTGAACAGAAAAATAACTACCATTCATAAAAATGCTTGGAAAAGGCCCATATTTAGAGACAAAAGTGGTCTCCCCTGATTTAATAAATATCATTTTTCTAAGTCAATACGATTATACATGTCTAACGGAATTCCAATTACATCTTATAACTATGTGAAGAATAGTTTGGTATAGGTTTTAGAAACAAACTATGGATGATTAAAATTGACCCGACCTGCCTAGTTACAGATGATTGTTTAGCTCCATGGGATTATCAATGAATTTTTCCATATACATTTTTAGGTGGGTAATGTTAATTGTGATACTTTAAGGATATTCTGTTGCACTGTCTAACTTTGGCTGCAGATCAATTGATGACACCAGTGCTCCATTAATTTTTTTTCTTCTAGCCAGTACTATACTGGCTGATTTGAAGTTGAACCAGTACCATAACCTGCATATCGTTAACAATGCAAAATTTACCCAACCCGATGAATTTTTAGTATGCACATTAATAACATATGGCTGTGAATGCAAGTAACTGAGTTGAAAAATAATAATTCTATTTATAGAAATTACAGTACTGTTTCATTGTAATTTCTATGCATTTTTATTCTTTACATTATATTTTGCGCTTAAAAAAGTATATCACCTTGTATGTATTGATTTGAGCTTAAAATTATAGGCCTTTGAAAAGTATGCAAAGTATCCAGAACGGCAGAAGCAGACTTATTTTCAATTACTATATTTTATATATATCTAGCTACTAAAGATAGATAGTGCCAAAATGTTTCTGTGTTGCAAAGAATAGCGATCTTAAACGCGGATTAGGCTCTATACCAAATACAATCTATTCTGCATAAGGTACATGTTATTAAGTTTTTATGCATTCATACTTTGGAGTCTACATGTAGTTTGACTTTATTTGAAGTTTTAACAGCAAAAAGTAAATGTCTAAACAGTAATGTATAAATCAACTTGTGAATGTGTGTTTTCGATGAAAACTTAATTGAAAGGTGTTTATCATCAGATCCTCACAATTCTGGACAAAAATGCTACAAAGAGCAAAGGATAGTCAACTCCTGTCAAATAATAAATTTCCATTTTTGCCAACTCTGGTTAATGAGCTCGAATGTCACCCAATGAATGATCTCCATTTCATTTATGATAGATGACAACTACAAACAATGACATACATGTACCCGGTACTATTAATTTTTGAACCAGATTTTCCTATTTATTTTTATTTGCTTGTACTGGCCATATTTGCAATATACCTGTATTTATGTTTTTTCAGGCCGTATTTGGTCGGTTAGTTTTTTGTTTGTATTGTGGAATTTTTGCCCCGTATTTATTTTACATGTGTACAGGCCTTATCTGTAGGCTGTAGCACTGGATGACACCATCATCTGACCAAACAATTTAAATTGTGGACCAAATGACAAAATCTGCATTTGAAGATGAAGCAATTAACATTTGGTTTTATTTCTTGAAGTTTTCTATATTCATAATACAGATTGATATATTACAACAGTATATCTTGACCATGTTAAATATATATTACAACAGTATATCTTGACCATGTTAAATATATATTACAACAGTATATCTTGACCATGTTAAATATATATTACAACAGTATATCTTGACCATGTTAAATATATATTACAACAGTATATCCTGACCATGTTAAATATATATTACAACAGTATATCTTGACCATGTTAAATATATATTACAACAGTATATCTTGACCATGTTAAATATATATTACAACAGTATATCTTGACCATGTTAAATATATATTACAACAGTATATCTTGACCATGTTAAATATATATTACAACAGTATATCTTGACCATGTTAAATATATATTACAACAGTATATCTTGACCATGTTAAATATATATTACAACAGTATATCTTGACCATGTTAAATATATATTACAACAGTATACATGTATCTTGACCATGTTAAATATATGAATTGTGGAGTGTCAAATATGTTCCATAGAATGTGCAAAGGTTGCATGGACACAGGGTGTTAAGGTGTTAAATTGCATTTCTTCACCTAACAACAAATTGAAGGATAGGTATAAATGTGAATAGTTATAATGACAGCCTGATTGTACAGGTAGACTGTTTGTAACCAGCATATTTAGTCGTGGTTACTGTATGGAGATTGAAATGCTTGACGTATTGATATGTTGACATGCCAACCAACTGCTCTGTCTATTGTATAGACTGTTCGAGTTACTGAAGAAATATAGGAAACCTATATTTGACATCGCTACTTAGTTACATAAACATTTTCTTGTAAAATACAGTGTTTAATTATTTAGTTTTAAAAGTGTGTGGCAAGTGTGAACAATTCATCTTATGTTTCGTCAACAGCAAAAAAAAAATGAAACTTTCTATATTTATCCAAAGCTGATTGGATACATTGCTGCCAGTAACCTAACTTGTTGATTATGCAATAGCTTAGCATAATGCAATAGCAAAGTAACTCCGAATAAATTACTTGAATAATGGATCAATTACCATTGTCAACAAGATAATATAGGAAACCGACTTTGAGGTTCATTGAAAAACTAAATATTCTCTGCTTAACTATCAGCCTTTGAATGGTATACACAAGGAAAAAAGTTAAGTACCCCATGCTGAAATAAAGTATCATAAATCTGCATTAATGTTAACTGTAATGCCAGTTATGAATTGATGATGATAAGAATGATGTTCTATTGAACGATTGTGGCAATTCAGGTGTAACAGTAATGCAAAAACTGCATGTAATGTGACATGAAATTTTTTTTTCGTACAATTACGCAAATTCAGTATGCTTCCCCATATACATGTATGTTTTGTATTTAAGGCGGGTTTTGTGGAACGTGGACTCCTCTTCTGTGAACATGGCACAAAAGAGGATATCAGAGGGGCAAAAATGGCAAATTCTCTGTATGCAGAGATGTTGTACATAGCTATCGGTGTCAATTAGGCTACCATTATACAGTGATAAGTAGAATGGTGAGAAAACATGGTGAAACTGGTGCTGTGAAGGACCGACCACGCTCGGGTCGACCACCTGTAAATTCACAGCGTAAAGATAGGGCACTGATCTGACTGAGACGATGTCATCCATTTGCATCAAGTCCATCTTTGAAGCAACAATGTCTATCCAACCGACGTCTGTGCACAAGAATCGTGAGAAACCGATTCAAAGCTGCAGGCCTAAGGGCAAGGAGAGTGGTCTAACGCCCTCTATTGTCAGATCGCCATCAACGGATACATTTGGCTTGGTGTTTAGCACGACGAGGTTGGAATTTGAGGACCTGGCGAAGAATCTATTGGTCTGACGAAAGTCGTTTCTTGCTCAACGTCACTGATGGGTGAATGAGGGTTTGGAGGAACAACAACAAAGCGTATACACCCAAGAACATCCATCCATATGTTCCTTATGGAGGGGGCTCTGTAATGGTTTGGGATCATCTCTCATGACTGCAAACTGGACTTGGTCACTAAACGAGGAAACCTCACAGGTGACCGGTACATTTGGGAGGTCCTGCAACCAGTTGTCGTGCCTCATTTTGAGAACCACCCATTAGGCTCAAGACCTTTGTACATGGATGACAACACCAGACCTCGTCGTTCCCTGGCAGTAATAGCCTACTTCCAAAACGAAGCTGTAACAACTCGGACTTGGCCCGCTGTGAGTCCGGGATTGGAATCCGCATTACATCGGCATTGGCGGCAGTTACGGTTACCCCTTCAACAGATCCGACGTCTCACTGGAGGGATGAGACGCAGGTTGGAATCTGTAATTCGTACTAATGGAGGCTATATGGGCTATTGATATCCTGAATAAATTGTATAGCTTATTGCCATTAATGTTGATTTCATATCGCCAGAATGTTGCCCTTTATGATCAAAATTGTTTCTGCAATATCAGTTTGCCAACAATCTCCCTGCACCAATGATTTTATCGGTCGGTGCAGACTTTCCAGGGGGGTGCTTAACTTTTTTCTTTGTGTATAGTTTATGCTTTATTACATATATGCTGTTTGTTACATGAGGTATCAGCAAGTAGCTTCTACAACTTCTGCTCTGTAGAGCAATGAGAAGCTCACGCAAGTCTCCTGTCAATGGGTCACTGTTTCAAATCCAAATTATTACCCAAAAGCAAGAAAAAAATTCTAACTGGAATGAAGGGAAATAATCTTGTGAGAAGTTAAACATCAATCCAAGGTTCCCACTCTCCCCTCCGTATCTAAAAGCTTATTTATTGTTCCTACTCTCTCCCCACACCCCCAACAAAAAGTTTATTTATTGTTCCCACTCTCTCCCCACACCCCCAACAAAAAGCTTATTTATTGTTCCCACTCTCTCCCCACACCCCCAACAAAAAGCTTATTTATTGTTCCCACTCTCTCCCCACACCCCCAATAAAAAGCTTATTAATGATTCCCACTCTCTCCCAACACCCCCAACAAAAAACGTATTTATTATTCCCACTCTCCCCTCCATATCTAAAAGCTTATTTATTGTTCCCACTCTCTCCCCACACCCCCAACAAAAAGTTTATTTATTGTTCCCACTCTCTCCCCACACCCCCAACAAAAAGCTTATTTATTGTTCCCACTCTCTCCCCACACCCCCAATAAAAAGCTTATTAATGATTCCCACTCTCTCCCAACACCCCCAACAAAAAGCTTATTTATTGTTCACACTCTCTCCCCACACCCCCAACAAAAAGCTTATTTATTGTTCCCACTATCTCCCCACACCCCCAACAAAAAGCTTATTTATTGTTCCCACTCTCTCCCCACGCCCCCAACAAAAAGCTTATTTATTGTTCCCACTCTCTCCCCACACCCCCAACAAAAAGCTTATTAATGGTTCCCACTCTCTCCCCACACCCCCAACAAAAAGCTTATTAATGGTTCCCACTCTCTCCCCACACCCCCAACAAAAAGCTTATTTATTGTTTACATTCTCTCCCCACGCCCCCAACAAAAAGCTTATTTATTGTTCCCACTCTCTCCCCATGCCCCCATCAAAAAGCTTATTTATTGTTCCTACTCTCTCCCCACACCCCCAACAAAAAGCTTATTGATGGTTCCCACTCTCTCCCCACACCCCCAACAAAAAGCTTATTTATTGTTCACACTCTCTCCCCACACCCCCAACAAAAAGCTTATTTATTGTTCCCACTCTCTCCCCACACCCCCAACAAAAAGTTTATTTATTGTTCCCACTCTCTCCCCACGCCCCCAACAAAAAGCATATTTATTGTTCCCACTCTCTCCCCACACCCCCAACAAAAAGCTTATTTATTGTTCCCACTCTCTCCCCACACCCCCAACAAAAAGCTGATTTATTGTTCCCACTCTCTCCCCACGCCCCCAACAAAAAGCTTATTTATTGTTCCCACTCTCTCCCCACACCCCCAACAAAAAGCTTATTAATGGTTCCCACTCTCTCCCCACACCCCCAACAAAAAGCTTATTAATGGTTCCCACTCTCTCCCCACACCCCCAACAAAAAGCTTATTTATTGTTCACACTCTCTCCCCACACCCCCAACAAAAAGCTTATTTATTGTTCCCACTCTCTCCCCACACCCCCAACAAAAAGTTTATTTATTGTTCCCACTCTCTCCCCACGCCCCCAACAAAAAGCGTATTTATTGTTCCCACTCTCTCCCCACACCCCCAACAAAAAGCTTATTTATTGTTCCCACTCTCTCCCCACACCCCCAACAAAAAGCTTATTTATTGTTCCCACTCTCTCCCCACGCCCCCAACAAAAAGCTTATTTATTGTTCCCACTCTCTCCCCACACCCCCAACAAAAAGCTTATTAATGGTTCCCACTCTCTCCCCACACCCCCAACAAAAAGCTTATTAATGGTTCCCACTCTCTCCCCACACCCCCAACAAAAAGCTTATTTATTGTTCACACTCTCTCCCCACACCCCCAACAAAAAGTTTATTTATTGTTCCCACTCTCTCCCCACACCCCCAACAAAAAGCTTATTTATTGTTCCCACTCTCTCCCCACACCCCCAATAAAAAGCTTATTAATGGTTCCCACTCTCTCCCCACACCCCCAACAAAAAGCTTATTTATTGTTCACACTCTCTCCCCACACCCCCAACAAAAAGCTTATTTATTGTTCCCACTATCTCCCCACACCCCCAACAAAAAGCTTATTTATTGTTCCCACTCTCTCCCCACGCCCCCAACAAAAAGCTTATTTATTGTTCCCACTCTCTCCCCACACCCCCAACAAAAAGCTTATTTATTGTTCCCACTCTCTCCCCACACCCCCAACAAAAAGCTTATTAATGGTTCCCACTCTCTCCCCACACCCCCAACAAAAAGCTTATTTATTGTTTACATTCTCTCCCCACGCCCCCAACAAAAAGCTTATTTATTGTTCCCACTCTCTCCCCATGCCCCCATCAAAAAGCTTATTTATTGTTCCCACTCTCTCCCCACACCCCCAACAAAAAGCTTATTGATGGTTCCCACTCTCTCCCCACACCCCCAACAAAAAGCTTATTTATTGTTCACACTCTCTCCCCACACCCCCAACAAAAAGCTTATTTATTGTTCCCACTCTCTCCCCACGCCCCCAACAAAAAGCTTATTTATTGTTCCCACTCTCTCCCCACACCCCCAACAAAAAGCTTATTAATGGTTCCCACTATCTCCCCACACCCCAACAAAAAGCTTATTTATTGTTCACACCCTCTCCCCACACCCCCAACAAAAAGCTTATTTATTGTTCACACTCTCTCCCCACACCCCCAACAAAAAGCTTATTTATTGTTCCCACTCTCTCCCCACACCCCCAACAAAAAACTTATTTATTGTTCACACTCTCTCCCCACACCCCCAACAAAAAGCTTATTTATTGTTCCCACTCTCTCCCCACACCCCCAACAAAAAGCTTATTTATTGTTCCCACTATCTCCCCACACCCCCAACAAAAAGCTTATTTATTGTTCCCACTCTCTCCCCACACCCCCAACAAAAAGCTTATTTATTGTTCCCACTCTCTCCTCACACCCCCAACAAAAAGCTTATTTATTGTTCCCACTCTCTCCTCCCTATCTAAAAGCTTACTCATTGTGGAAGAGGTAAATGTACCAGGTAGTCGCCAGAGTTCGGGGCTTTCCTGTGGGCTAAGAGCTCGGTTTCCTCCCCTGGTAATGCAGCCATTTAATTGAAATAATGTTGGGTGCGGCATAAAACACCAATCAATAACAACACCCCCCCCCCCCCCCCCCATCCCCCACCCTCATATATATTCAAGCTTACCTATTGCTGTTATTTGCCCTCACCCCACCCTCAGACCACCCTCATCTTAAAGCATACATGTACATGTTCTTCTATGTTAATAGATTGTGGCAAACAAATTAGTTCAACTGTCCTTCAGTTTAAGGTTTATCAAATTGTTAAGTGAAGAAGTATTTTTCCATGGTCTGACATATGTTATGTTCCCACCTAAACGTTAGCAAAATCCTGATATAAGGCAAGTATTATACTTTGTCCAGGCTTTTCTCAAAGGTTAGTATAAACAATTGCAATAAAACAGCAATTAATGGTGACTTTCATAGGAAAAGAAAAGCAATATATGCAATATGTTTATGCTGATGTTGTTAGAGTATTTGAAAAACTGATGTTTCTGCTTGGAACATGTACTAATACAGTTTTTGTAAACCACATGTTGAAGAGGATATGCCATTTTGCATATATATATGCAGCATGGCTGGGTATATTATTTATACAACTTTTTTTCGTATATGATTTCTTTTGTTTAATTGATTTAACAGGGAAGTGAAGAAGTGTATATATATGGTGAGGTATAAACTAGGAAGACAATGGCATCGGTAGAGACAGACACACAGCCAAGGCTGCCTCTTCCACAAGACACTTCAGCTCATACAGCTACAGCACATGACTGGGAAGAAGATAAAAATAAATCAAAAGATTTTTTCGATGATGGAACTATGTCATTTTTTTGGTAAGCTTCTTGGTAATTTTCAAAAATGTTATTCTTTATTTCTTTTAAATCTGTTAAAACAATGGGACCCTATAGGTAATTTTTCTTTAATAAACATATATGGTTGATGATGGGCTCGCACAAGTTTGTATTTTGAAATAATAGCCAACATATCTCTTAAGCTTCTTCTTTCTTAGCATTTATTATTCAAATAATATTGAAATGTTATTGGGGATCCTATTAAACTGAAATCTGAAACCCAAGTTATGTTTTATAGTTGACAGTAGGAATTCAATGAACAGAACTTGTTATTTTATTGTTTCTGTTATTCAGGAGAACTCATACAATATCGGTGCTACTTATATTCAGCGCAGTTCTGCTCTATGTGGCCTTATTTGAAACACAATTTACTGATAATGAATATAATACCAAAAGGTTAGTACATTTTCAGTTCAGAAAAACAAATAAAAAATGTACATATTGTATTGTGGACATTAACTTTGGTAAAAATAGTTCACAGATTTTCTGTCATTTTATATCATAAGTGTTATGTCATTATTTAATTGTCAAATTGAGCTCAAATTGCATCTTCATTTAAATTTTGTTCAAGTATTGTCATTGACCATTAAATTGGATGAACCATTTCAAACTTCAGCGTGTGGTGATGTCAGTCTGTACTTCTATAGAGTTATGTCAGGCAGTAATACTTTTATACGCCCGACTTAAAAAAAGTTTGTTGTATTTTGGTATCACCAGCACCGTTTGTCAGTCCTTTCCTCTCTGGAACTTGAAGAGTTTTGATCTAATCTTAACAATTGTTTTACAACATAGTGGGATACATGTATACCTTGTGGGTTTTGTCATGAACCATTTTTGACATCTTCGGTTGCATAATATGGCATCTACATCGGATAATGTAATATATATAAGATATTGAACAGTTGAGTTTCGCATCAAGTGGGTTATCCCTCTGCCTTTCAAGATAAAAAATATAAATACTAATCAAACACAACTGTACAATATTCTATTTATTATCTATACTACCGTGTTTTACACTGGAAATTGTTTATTAAATATAAATTTACAAAATACGAAAGCGGAAATATCCACACATTTATGACAGATTCGGTTTTTATCAAGCTTAGGAATATATATCACTGACCAATGAAATAACAGCATCTCTGTTCTTCTCACGCGACTTTCAACCATCAGATTTCTGGGCATTTAAATGGCCAGTTTGTCTCCGAAGAGCTGTTTCGTGTAAAAAGAAATTAAATTGATCTCAATGAATTTCCTTATCACTTTTCACTGTTTTACTGAGTCATTGAATGGAAATTACAGTTAGTAGTTAAACGCAGTTGTCCGAAGCCAGCTTCACAGTCACACAGCACTATCATTATATCAACAGACGATCGATAAGGAAGTTTTGTTTTATCGCTTTGATTTAAAGTGTTAAATCAATCTAGTGTTTTCAGTTGTAAATTAATTATCTTAATGCTAAATCTGACTGAAAAGGCTACATATTCCTATGGAAATCATCTGTACTGTTGTACAGAATATTTGAATATTCCCTGTCAAGATTTGGGTGTGGTTACTTTACCAAATCTGAGCATGCTCTTTGTTACCAGCGGGGCCTCCGTGGCTCAGTAGGTAGAGCGTTAGACGCTCATTCCGAACAGCCTTCCACCAATGGGTCGCGGGTTCGAATCCCACTCAGTCCCAAAAAAAATTGACTGGGTATTCACTCGAACGACCTATGTGGGATGGCTGCCAGTTACCAACGGAAAGTCGTGGGTTTCCTCCGGGCACAGAGCCGGTTTCCTCCCACACTAAAACTGGCAACGCCGCCATATAAGTGAAATAATTTTGAGCGCGGCGTAAAACACCAAACAATCAATCAATCAATCTTTGTTACCAGACTGGCTTGTAATTTGAATTTGAACTATGTCATAAATGGAATTTGTCAACATCAATAATTTGTCAATATCAATGATTGCAACAGGGGTGAAGGGTATTCCAAACATCACTTTACAATTATTGCTCGTTCGACTATGAATGGTTTTGCCGGCAAATAATTCCTTTATAATGTTGACTTACTTTTCTGCCATTTTCCAATCTTTCTTTTGTTTAGCTTTAGCTTTAGCTTTTTGTTTAGCTTATTTTTATGTCTGGTTTATATGCTACATCTAATGTTAAAAACCATGGTGTTGTTTTTGTAGGGGTATATTTGCTATAATCCTTGCCTTTCTACTGTTTGGAGTCACCCAAACACCTGATGGTCCTTTGAAGCGGCCTCATCCAGGTAACATCATGTCTTGAATAGAAACCTAGTTATACAATGGTATTCATTTATTCCAGCAGATTAGGGCTTCTCGTCATGTTAAATCATATTCATGATGTGTTTATACCTCCTTTAAAATGACGCCTGTTCCACAATCCTCGAGCTCCTAGCTCATTAGAGGATTGTTTACTACAATTATAGGAAATACATGAAAAACGAATAATGAGTGAGGCATAAAGCATTGATCAACATTGATCTAAATTGCCATAGAGACTAAAAGCAGTCCCTAAATTACCATAGAGACTAAAAGCAGTCCCTAATTTACCATAGAGACTAAAAGCAGTCCCTAAACTACCATAGAGACTAAAAGCAGTCCCTAAATTACCATAGAGACTAAAAGCAGTCCCTAAATTACCATAGAGACTAAAAGCAGTCCCTAAATTACCATAGAGACTAAAAGCAGTCCCTAAATTACCATAGCGACTACAAGCAGTCCCTAAATTACCATAGAGACTACAAGCAGTCTCTTAAGTTACCATAGAGACTACAAGCAGTCTCTTAAGTTACCATAGCGACTACAACTATGTCAAAGTGGCATGAGCTGCCAGAATGTTGATATTTTGACGTTAAAACAGTCAGAATGTTGAAATTATGGGCTATTTTTCTCAAGACGTATAATTAGGAAGCTTTTTAGTGCTTCTAGTCTCGAGAATGTACGATAAAGTATTGTTTTGAACTAACTAACTTTGGCTTAGAATGAATGAATGGTCGTCCCAGTTAATTAAATCATGTTTACTTTTTTATCACTATTTCGGTTTGTATAGGCCACATACTGTATGGATTTTCCTCATTCCAACGTTAATCATTTAGTTTTTCGATGGCCTTCAAAGCATCTTGCTGTCGTGACGACCAGAAATTATGAAAAAGTGTCAATTTTGGGAGCTCATGCCACTTTAAATAGTGACTTACTCCTGTTCCATCACAAATATACATGTAAATATACGGTAGTTATTTTGTGTCTTAAATTGCTAAATATAAATAGATACAATCACAATATTTATTGGAATTGATAACATAAAATTTGTTTATATCTTTTCAGCCTTATGGAGACTGACTTTGTGCTTGAGTATCGTCTATGAATTGGCCTTAGTATTTCTTTTGTTCCAGGTAGAATTACAACTCTTATTTCATGTAGTTGAACAGTAAAACACAGGGGCACAGGGGAAATCTTCATATAGTTGAACAGTAAAACACAGGGGCACAGGGAAAATCTTCATATAGTTAAACAGTAAAACACAGGGGCACAGGGAAAATCTTCATATAGTTGAACAGTAAAACACAGGGGCACTGGGAAAATCTTTCATATAGTTGAACAGTAAAACACAGGGGCACAGGGAAAATCTTCATATAGTTGAACAGTAAAACACAGGGGCACAGGGAAAATCTTCATATAGTTGAACAGTAAAACACAGGGGCACAGGGAAAATCTTCATATAGTTGAACAGTAAAACACAGGGGCACAGGGAAAATCTCCATATAGTTGAACAGTAAAACACAGGGGCACAGGGGAAATCTTCATATAGTTGAACAGTAAAACACAGGGGCACAGGGAAAATCTTCATATAGTTGAACAGTAAAACACAGGGGCACAGGGAAAATCTTCATATAGTTGAACAGTAAAACACAGGGGCACAGGGAAAATCTTCATATAGTTGAACAGTAAAACACAGGGGCACAAGGAAAATCTCCATATAGTTGAACAGTAAAACACAGGGGCACAGGGAAAATCTCCATATAGTTGATTAAACCATTAATAAGGCTGATTATTCAGGGAAAATGAAAGTCTTTCAATAGCATTTATAACTTGATTGTATACTGCATAATTAATGTGAAGGACCACAACTTCTATATATAAACGGCTTGGTTTATTTGGTGACAACATTTGAAGGTAGTTCTGACATCGTTATCAAAGTCTAGGATATTGATGTAAAAACTACATTTAAAGGCCATTACACTATAAACCAAGAAGTTTTTATACATAAGTAATTGTTTCACCTCAATATTTTTGTATTTGTAGAGGTTGGTGGTAGGGGGGGGGGGGGGCAGTTTGCAAAGTGAAAGTGACTTAATCTGACTGGCACATGCCTTCAATCGATGCATCTGAGTGGGCCTCTTCACTCCATTGCCGTATGTGGAAGAGTTGGCAGGTATTTGCCGAAGGCCAGGGGTTTCCTCCCCCACTAAACCTGGCAACGCCACCTTATAAGTGAAATAATCGTGAATGCGTCATAAAACATCAATCAGTAAATAAAAAATCATTGTTTATATGATGAATATTTGATACTCAATTCAACCAATCTACTTTTAATCCTTCCAACATGTGAAGATATATGTGATTGGATTTTCAACTGATTGACAGTTGAACTATTTGAATTACTTCCTCTGGTCATCCTTTTATCAAGTGAGAGGCTCAACCTGTAGAGCTGTTGTTCTCGCCGAGACACAGACCTTCCAGAGATGGTGTAAATAGCTTTGTAGGGTACCAAAACCCTAACAAAAAACACCAACCATCCATCAAACTTAATATGGTTTATATCTTAACACAGTGTTGTTGTCATTCTTTTTGCAGACAGTAGACCATGCTCGCCATTTAATGAAACATTTTGATGATAATTTAGGAAAGCCTTTACCAGAGAAAGATTATGGTGGCAACTGCTTTCTGTATGATCCAACTAATGCAGATCCTTTCCATAATATCAAGGTTTGTACACCAATTGGATTCCTTGTATGTAAAGATAATCTTGAGCCTGGTTATATTGGATTTACAGATACTATAATTGATAATCTATTAAATAAAACTCATGATGATTATGTACTATAAAAAATTGGTAAAGTATTATAATACAAATGAGAACTGAATAAATTATATTGATAATGGGGTATATATATATACATATCTTTGTCTCATAAAATTCTTCATTTCCTCAACTACTTACACATCTCTTATTGTGATTTCTAAATTCTATTTTAATCATCTCCCCCTTCCACGTGGAATCTGCAATATTTTCCAAAAACAAGCTACTATTCACTTTTAACCAACCAGAAGCTAGATCTTGAGGATGGAACAGGCTCTGTAATTATCTTAAAAGTATCAATAGGGCCTGGGTGTCTACCGAGAGATTTTCCGGTATGCGGTGACAGATGACCTTTTTTCATGAAATTGTCAGTTCGATTGACGTTTTTTGTTCTAGAGCGTCATAAATGAGCGTCATATGCGATCGATAAAGGCTCCTCACATGCGTTATGACAACGCCGGTGACAGGAAATTTGTGGAATGGTCACGTTACTCCCGCTCCCTATTCTTTATTGCTTTTCAGATCTAAACTTAAAGACCATCTTCTTCCACATAACACATACCAATACAATACAAATAATTGTATGAGACTTAACATTGTAATTTTCACACCAATTAGTACCATAATTTCCATATAATGATTTCTCTTGTCCTTTCATTTCTCGTTTTCAAATTAATAAGTTCACACCCACCATCAATTCTTCATTGTATCACCTGGGGGATAGAACAGCTTCTCTTATGGGCGTTTTCTCGCCCATTAACTTAACTTTTATCTTTTATGTGCCTGTTTATTTTCTTACTTATGTGGTGAATAAACGAAAATTCTTGGTATATTTCAGGATAAGATGGATGGATTTGTCACAACACATTTCTTTGGATGGTGGTTAAAGGTATGTTTTGATAGGATTGCAAATGGAATTTTGTTGGTCACAATTATCAATATAAGTGTATAAGTTCCTCACAATACCCTTTTCAAGTTTGGATTTCTCTAAAATCTATGCATATTTCCATGCAATATTTTGAAAAATACTTACTCTATTTGAAACAAAAATTAAATGAGGAATTGATTACCTTAATACTTCGCTCATGTTCGGATTTTGCTTAAATAAAGTACAACTGTGGATTTTTTTGTGAAAGGTGATACAGTTTCTCCTTGTATATTTATCTCCTGCCAGGCATCCCCTAGATCTCCCTTACCTTATCCTTATCTTATATCTCCTGATTGGGAATCCTGGAGTATGGTACTGTTTGGCTGTACCACTGGGATAGGAGATGTTATGTTTGAAACATCTATGAACCTCTATTGTAGACCCTGATATTAAGAGACTGGTGGTTATGTACAGTTATAAGTGTTATGTTTGAACCATCTATAAACCTCTATTGTAGACCCTGATATTAAGAGACTGGTGGTTATGTACAGTTATAAGTGTTATGTTTGAACCATCTATGAACCTCTATTGTAGACCCTGATATTAAGAGACTGGTGGTTATGTACAGTTATAAGTATTATGTTTGAGATATTGGAGTATACATTGGAACATCAGCTGCCTAATTTCAGTGAATGTTGGTGGGATCATGTAAGATCTAAACAATTCTTATTTTTGTATAATTTAACACTTTAGATTACCCACAGATTTTTGGCACATAAACTGGACAAAATTTTACCCAAACTAAGTATGGCTACTCCATGCGGAAAAAATTTAACTGGCACAAGGTGCATTGTTTACAATTAAATAATTTGATGATTTGATATGAATGGCAGCTGTACAGTTTATATTAATGTGATGTATATGATATGTGATATAGATATATAGAGGATATTGAACAGTTGTGTTTGAATAGCACTTATATTTTTTCGAGTGAAAGTCGGAGAATAACCCACGAGACGCGAAGCGTCGAGTGGGTTATCCCTCCGGCTTTCAAGAGAAAAAATATAAATGCTGTTCAAACACAACTGTTCAATATTCTGTTTATTATTTATACTATCATGTTTTAGGCTGGAGATTGTTTATTAAGTATAAATTTATCAATTATAAAAAAGAAAGTATCAACAAATTTATGACGGATTAGGTTTTCCCCAAACGTAGGAATATATATCGCTGACCAATGAAACAACAGCATGTCTGTTCTAATCACGTGACTATCAACTGTCAGATTTGTGGTCATTTGAATGGCCATTTCCTCCCTGAAGTTTTTCGCGATATTTCATGTAAAAAGAAATTAAATCGAACTCCATGGATTTTAACTCTGCAGAGCACCAGTCACCAGGATAAAAAATGATATTTGGAATTACTTTACATTGTTTAAACGCGTCAGTGAATGGCAAGTACAGTTACTCGTTACACGCAGTGGTCCGATTCTCCGAAGCCATGCTGCAGGTCACACAACGCTGCCAACAAACGATCGATTGTGAAGTTTTGTTTTATCGCTTTGACTTAGAGTGGTAAGCCGATCCTCTATTGAATCAATTTAGTGTTTTCAGTTGTAATTTATTTATCTCAATGCTAAATATGACCGAAAAGGCTTAATTTAGCCTATCGAAATCCTATGCACTGTTGTTGTTGTACAGCAGACGTCAGTACACAAGAAAGAAGTAGGTCCGGCGACGTCATCGGCTTCGTCGCGTGCATTAAATAACAAAAAGTGTTATTGCACTGCAGTGAATTATAACATTTCTGAGTGAAGGAAATCCCTAGTTTTCACTTATGTATAAATAATAATCCACATTATTTGATAGGCTGATGTGAATACTCTAAAGCGCAGATGAAATATTTTAATGGAAACAATGGGTAGTGGGTTGTTATGCTGCTAAAGACTATCCAGTGTCCTAATTTTCTAGCAGATCTGCTTCCATTCAGAAAAATATCGCAACTGTACAAAATGTTTTCTCTCTGTTTCCATTAGTTGAAAAATTTATTACTTTTGATCCATCCCCCCCCCACCCCCTCCCATGTTTTTGTTGAGTTTGTAACTGTGTTAAGGACAAGACAATAAGAATCTATCTGGAACCAAAGGTGGTCACTAACCTAAAAACAAGAGTAGGAGCCATTGGTAAAGCCTTGAAGTCTTTGTTGTTTTTTTAGTGGATAATGGATGCTTTGGTGTGTAATGGTTTGGGTATCTATATGGGGATGAAGACCTTACGTTACCTCTCTATGAAACCGTATCACTGGAGAGGAATGTGGAACATACATTCCTACAGGTAAGATAGCATTTATTCTCAATGTGCATGAAAACATGGCCAAATGTTCTTTATTTATCTTCATTTATGAACCCTAAAACACTACATTGTTACCAGTGAAAAGTTAATTGTGAATTCTATAAACTACTGAGTGGGGTTTTCACTTGATCACTTTATGTGGGAGAGTTGCCAGGTAGGCCCCTTCTCCTTGAAGTCGACGAAGAGCCCAGTTTCCACCTACTTAACTTGGCAACGAGTGTGGCGTAAAACATCAATCAATCAAACTAGAGGCCTTTTTTGGAGATTGCAATTTTGTGATAAGAAATTCTAGAAATTTTGTGAAAGGATTTCCACATTTTATCCCTACAAATGTTTACGTGTAGTTCTACAAGGCCATTTTTCTGTTGAAAATTTGTGATCATGAAATTGAGAAAACTGCTGAACAAATCCTCACCTACAGATCTATGGTATTGTTGCCTAGCTCAGCTATCTTATTTATAAATATGAAAATAGTAGTTTTAATGAAGTATTTGGTATGTGAGTATTACACGTTCCGTATTATGAGTAAGTGAATAAGACAGCCGGCATTTAATGCTGACGTTACATATGTAGGTGTCATACTCTGGGATCCGGGCTTGATTCCCGGTTCAGTGGTCACCCAAAAACGATAGAAGAATTCCTGCCAGTTTTCAAGAAAGAAAGTGTAATCCAAAAAAACAAGAATAACGTTTCCTGTCATGTTTTTCAGTTTTATTTTGCTCCACTCATGTCATGTCCCTTAGATTTTTTTTCTCGATCTGTGAGTATTCAAGGATATATTTGTTGTGTGGACATTAATATTTTTCTAAGGCAAAGCGGAGGAAAAATATCTCAGACAACAAATATCTATCCGTATACCTATAGAAGGGCGTCCTATAACAAATTTATCACCATCAAGAGCAGCTTGTTTACTGAAAACTGTCTATATATCAAAGCTGTTCTATACTCTCTTATACTGAATTTACGTCTAATACACTTTTGAACACATTTTTCATGATCTGTGAGACAAGCAAAGCATACCTTGCTATGGAATCATTGAGGAGGAATGGAATTGATCTTTGATACCATTGGATTCTATATTATATAATGATGGAAAACTTGTTCGTTTTGTTTTGTTCAGAGGTCGGTTTATGAGAGTAGCTGCTCAGTTCACACCCTACAATTGGACAGACTTTGACTGGAGGCCCACATCAAGTTTAAAACGATGGTTAGCCATGTTAGGAGTTATTTCAATAGTAGGTAGAATTTCTAAAAATGGATCTGTGCTTTTTAGTTTGGAATTAATTTTAAACTCTACATGATTTTTTTGTTATTTCAATGGCTATGTTGCTGTTAAGATATTACATGTATACTTCTGTTTGTGTTGATGTTACTTTAGACACTATATGTATACCGGCAATAAGACTACAATGTAAGTGTCTTGGGGAATGGTATACTACAGTGTAAGTGTCTCGGGGAATGGTATACTAAAGTGTAAGTGTCTAGGGGAATGGTATACTACAGTGTAAGTGTCTTGGGGAATGGTATACTACAGTGTAAGTGTCTTGGGGAATGGTATACTACAGTGTAAGTGTCTTGGGGAATGGTATGCTACAGTGTAAGTGTCTTGGGGAATGGTATACTACAGTGTAAGTGTCTAGGGGAATGGTATACTACAGTGTAAGTGTCTTGGGGAATGGTATACTACAGTGTAAGTGTCTTGGGGAATGGTATGCTACAGTGTAAGTGTCTTGGGGAATGGTATACTACAGTGTAAGTGTCTAGGGGAATGGTATACTACAGTGTAAGTGTCTTGGGGAATGGTATACTACAGTGTAAGTGTCTTGGGGAATGGTATACTACAGTGTAAGTGTCTTGGGGAATGGTATACTACAGTGTAAGTGTCTTGGGGAATGGTATACTACAGTGTAAGTGTCTTGGGGAATGGTACACTACAGTGTAAGTGTCTAGGGGAATGGTATACTACAGTGTAAGTGTCTTGGGGAATGGTATACTACAGTGTAAGTGTCTTGGGGAATGGTATACTACAGTGTAAGTGTCTTGGGGAATGGTATACTACAGTGTAAGTGTCTTGGGGAATGGTATACTACTGTGTAAGTGTCTTGGGGAATGGTATACTACAGTGTAAGTGTCTTGGGGAATGGTATACTACAGTGTAAGTGTCTTGGGGAATGGTATACTACAGTGTAAGTGTCTTGGGGAATGGTATACTACAGTGTAAGTGTCTAGGGGAATGGTATACTACAGTGTAAGTGGCTTGGGGAATGGTATACTACAGTGTAAGTGTCTTGGGGAATGGTATACTACAATGTAAGTGTCTTGGGGAATGGTATACTACAGTGTAAGTGTCTTGGTGAATGGTATACTACAGTGTAAGTGTCTTGGGGAATGGTATACTACAGTGTAAGTGGCTTGGGGAATGGTAAACTACAGTGTAAGTGTCTAGGGGAATGGTATACTACAGTGTAAGTGGCTTGGGGAATGGTATACTACAGTGTAAGTGGCTTGGGGAATGGTATACTACAGTGTAAGTGTCTTGGGGAATGGTATACTACAGTGTAAGTGTCTTGGGGAATGGTATACTACAGTGTAAGTGTCTTGGGGAATGGTATACTGCAGTGTAAGTGTCTTGGGGAATGGTATACTACAGTGTAAGTGGCTTGGGGAATGGTATACTACAGTGTAAGTGTCTTGGGGAATGGTATACTACAGTGTAAGTGTCTTAGGGAATGGTATACTACAGTGTACTGTAAGTGGCTTGGGGAATGGTATACTACAGTGTAAGTGGCTTGGGGAATGGTATACTACAGTGTAAGTGTCTAGGGGAATGGTATACTACAGTGTAAGTGGCTTGGGGAATGGTATACTACAGTGTAAGTGTCTTGGGGAATGGTATACTACAGTGTAAGTGTCTTGGGGAATGGTATACTACAGTGTAAGTGTCTTGGGGAATGGTATACTACAGTGTAAGTGTCTTGGGGAATGGTATACTACAGTGTAAGTGTCTTGGGGAATGGTATACTGCAGTGTAAGTGTCTTGGGGAATGGTATACTACAGTGTAAGTGTCTTGGGGAACGGTACACTACAGTGTAAGTGTCTAGGGGAATGGTATACTACAGTGTAAGTGTCTAGGGGAATGGTATACTACAGTGTAAGTGTCTTGGGGAATGGTATACTACAGTGTAAGTGTCTTGGGAAATGGTATACTACAGTGTAAGTGTCTAGGGGAATGGTATACTACAGTGTAAGTGTCTTGGGGAATGGTATACTACAGTGTAAGTGTCTTGGGGAATGGTATACTACAGTGTAAGTGTCTTGGGGAATGGTATACTACAGTGTAAATGTCTTGGGGAATGGTATGCTACAGTGTAAGTGTCTTGGGGAATGGTATACTACAGTGTAAGTGTCTAGGGGAATGGTATACTACAGTGTAAGTGTCTTGGGGAATGGTATACTACAGTGTAAGTGTCTTGGGGAATGGTATTCTACAGTGTAAGTGTCTTGGGGAATGGTATACTACAGTGTAAGTGTCTTGGGGAATGGTATACTACAGTGTAAGTGGCTTGGGGAATGGTATACTACAGTGTAAGTGTATTGGGGAATGGTATACTACAGTGTAAGTGTCTTGGGGAATGGTATACTACAGTGTAAGTGTCTTGGGGAATGGTATACTGCAGTGTAAGTGTCTTGGGGAATGGTATACTACAGTGTAAGTGGCTTGGGGAATGGTATACTACAGTGTAAGTGTCTTGGGGAATGGTATACTACAGTGTAAGTGTCTTAGGGAATGGTATACTACAGTGTACTGTAAGTGGCTTGGGGAATGGTATACTACAGTGTAAGTGGCTTGGGGAATGGTATACTACAGTGTAAGTGTCTAGGGGAATGGTATACTACAGTGTAAGTGGCTTGGGGAATGGTATACTACAGTGTAAGTGTATTGGGGAATGGTATACTACAGTGTAAGTGTCTTGGGGAATGGTATACTACAGTGTAAGTGTCTTGGGGAATGGTATACTACAGTGTAAGTGTCTTGGGGAATGGTATACTGCAGTGTAAGTGTCTTGGGGAATGGTATACTACAGTGTAAGTGTCTTGGGGAACGGTACACTACAGTGTAAGTGTCTAGGGGAATGGTATACTACAGTGTAAGTGTCTAGGGGAATGGTATACTACAGTGTAAGTGTCTTGGGGAATGGTATACTACAGTGTAAGTGTCTTGGGAAATGGTATACTACAGTGTAAGTGTCTAGGGGAATGGTATACTACAGTGTAAGTGTCTTGGGGAATGGTATACTACAGTGTAAGTGTCTTGGGGAATGGTATACTACAGTGTAAGTGGCTTGGGGAATGGTATACTACAGTGTAAGTGGCTTGGGGAATGGTATACTACAGTGTAAGTGTCTAGGGGAATGGTATACTACAGTGTAAGTGGCTTGGGGAATGGTATACTACAGTGTAAGTGTCTTGGGGAATGGTATACTACAGTGTAAGTGTCTTGGGGAATGGTATACTACAGTGTAAGTGGCTTGGGGAATGGTATACTACAGTGTAAGTGTCTTGGGGAATGGTATACTACAGTGTAAGTGGCTTGGGGAATGGTATACTACAGTGTAAGTGTCCAGGGGAATGGTATACTACAGTGTAAGTGGCTTGGGGAATGGTATACTACAGTGTAAGTGTCTTGGGGAATGGTATACTACAGTGTAAGTGTCTTGGGGAATGGTATGCTACAGTGTAAGTGTCTTGGGGAATGGTATACTACTGTGTAAGTGTCTTGGGGAATGGTATACTACAGTGTAAGTGTCTTGGGGAATGGTATACTGCAGTGTAAGTGTCTTGGGGAATGGTAAACTACAGTGTAAGTGTCTTGGGAAATGGTATACTACAGTGTACTGTAAGTGTCTTGGGGAATGGTATACTACAGTGTAAGTGGCTTGGGGAATGGTATACTACAGTGTAAGTGGCTTGGGGAATGGTAGACTACAGTGTAAGTGTCTAGGGGAATGATATACTACAGTGTAAGTGGCTTGGGGAATTGTATACTACAGTGTAAGTGTCTTGGGGAATGGTATACTACAGTGTAAGTGTCTTTGGGAATGGTATACTACAGTGTAAGTGTCTTGGGGAATGGTATACTACAGTGTAAGTGTATTGGGGAATGGTATGCTACAGTGTAAGTGTCTTGGGGAATGGTATACTACAGTGTAAGTGTCTTGGGGAATGGTATACTACAGTGTAAGTGTCTAGGGGAATGGTATACTACAGTGTAAGTGTCTTGGGGAATGGTATACTACAGTGTAAGTGTCTTGGGGAATGGTATACTACAGTGTAAGTGTCTAGGGGAATGGTATACTACAGTGTAAGTGTCTTGGGGAATGGTATGCTACAGTGTAAGTGTCTTGGGAAATGGTATACTACAGTGTAAGTGTCTTGGGGAATGGTATACTACAGTGTAAGTGTCTTGGAGAATGGTATACTACAGTGTAAGTGTCTTGGGGAATGGTATACTACAGTGTAAGTGTCTTGGGGAATGGTATACTACAGTGTAAGTGTCTAGGGGAATGGTATACTACAGTGTAAGTGTCTTGGGGAATGGTATACTACAGTGTAAGTGTCTTGGGGAATGGTATGCTACAGTGTAAGTGTCTTGGGGAATGGTATACTACAGTGTAAGTGTCTTGGGGAATGGTATACTACAGTGTAAGCACCTGCTATACTTTCACCACTGATTATCTCTGTTGTTTATTGTAGTTTTTGTTAGCTGAGTTGAACACTTTCTACCTGAAGTTTGTATTATGGATCCCCCCAGAACATTATCTCTGTCTGGGTAGACTGGTGCTTTTCCTGTTCTGGGGAGCAGCGGCCATGAGAGAAACATTCCAATACCTGGATGATCCGTATGTATTTACCTCCCGACTAAAGTCTTCATAAGTTATCAATGATTCTGTGAGACTCTATAGACAGTAGTTGTCAGCCCTTAATACCATCTCCTGTCAGTTGTCTATCCTCACTGTATAGGGGACAAACAATCCCCTGAAACTTCTTAGGAAGACCAATGAATGTTTCATCATGTGTGAATTCTGGTTTTATCATGTGTGAATCCTGTTTTCATCATGCGTGAATTCTGTTTTCACCATGTGTGAATCCTGGTTTCACCATGTGTGAATCCTGGTTTCACCATGTGTGAATCCTGGTTTCACCATGTGTGAATCCTGGTTTCATCATGTGTGAATCCTGGTTTCATCATGTGTGAATCCTGGTTTCATCATGTGTGAATCTTGGTTTCATCATGTGTGAATCCTGGTTTCATCAGGTGTGAATCCTGATTTCAACATGTGTGAATCCTGATTTCAACATGTGTGAATCCTGATTTCATCATGTGTGAATCCTGGTTTCATCATGTGTGAATCCTGGTTTCACCATGTGTGAATCCTGGTTTCATCATGTGTGATTCCTGATTTCATGTGTGAATCCTGGTTTCATGTGTGAATCCTGGTTTCATCATGTGTGATTCCTGATTTCATCATGTGTGATTCCTGATTTCATCATGTGTGAATCCTGGTTTCATCATGTGTGAATCCTGGTTTCATCATGTGTGAATCCTGGTTTCATCATGTGTGATTCCCCATTTCATCATGTGTGAATCCTGGTTTCATCATGTGTGATTCCTGATTTCATCATATGTGAATCCTGGTTTCATGTGTGAATCCTGGTTTCATCATGTGTGAATCCTGGTTTCATCATGTGTGAATCCTGGTTTCATCATGTGTGAATCCTGGTTTCATCATGTGTGAATCCTGGTTTCATCATGTGTGATTCCTGGTTTCATCATGTGTGAATCCTGGTTTCATCATGTGTGATTCCTGGTTTCATCATGTGTGAATCCTGGTTTCATGTGTGAATCCTGGTTTCATCATGTGTGAATCCTGGTTTCATCATGTGTGAATCCTGGTTTCATCATGTGTGAATCCTGGTTTCATCATGTGTGAATCTTGGTTTCATCATGTGTGAATCCTGGTTTCATCATGTGTGAATCCTGGTTTCATCATGTGTGAATCCTGATTTCAACATGTGTGAATCCTGATTTCAACATGTGTGATCCTGATTTCATCATGTGTGAATCCTGGTTTCATCATGTGTGAATCCTGGTTTCACCATGTGTGAATCCTGGTTTCACCATGTGTGATTCCTGATTTCATGTGTGAATCCTGGTTTCATGTGTGAATCCTGGTTTCATCATGTGTGATTCCTGATTTCATCATGTGTGATTCCTGATTTCATCATGTGTGATTCCTGATTTCATCATGTGTGAATCCTGGTTTCATCATGTGTGAATCCTGGTTTCATCATGTGTGAATCCTGGTTTCATCATGTGTGAATCCTGGTTTCATCATGTGTGATTCCTGATTTCATCATGTGTGAATCCTGGTTTCATCATGTGTGATTCCTGATTTCATCATGTGTGATTCCTGATTTCATCATATGTGAATCCTGGTTTCATGTGTGAATCCTGGTTTCATCATGTATGAATCCTGATTTCACCATGTGGGAATCCTGGTTTCTTCATGTGTGAATCCTGATTTCATCATGTGTGAATCCTGATTTCATCATGTGTGAATCATATTAGACTGAGGAATGTATGTAATTTATTCACACTTTTTTTTTTTTCAGTAACTGTAAGCGGTTTGGTCAGCAGTCTTGGATGATAGCAGGAATAATCATTACAGAGTTTTTGATCACCTTGAAGTTTGATTGGGAGTTGGTAGCTCTGCCACTTCCCAGACATGTTACCTTGTTCTGGCTTTTGGGATTGGCTGGCCTCTTTGGTTATACTCTTTGGAAATTCTATATCAGACGGGATGTGAAACTGGATATACCCCCAGAGGATCAGGTTCATTCAAATGGCTTCTATAAAGGGCAGACAAGCCATGTTGAAACCATTGAAAGACAGTCTAGTCTTCGCTCAAGAAAAAACAAAGTGATAACATAAATTATCTTAGGTTAGAAATGAAAGTTATCAACACCAGTCTTTTGATGCCTTTTCCCCCACAAAGTTCATATTTTGCAAAGCTGTACAGTTGTTACTTTAGGGGATTTTCTTGTAAAGGCAATATATCTGGCCCAAGAGGAAAATCATACTCTATTTTTTATTACCTTTGTATATGCTTGTATACAATACTGTGGGAAATTATAATACCGTTTTTTACTTGTTAAAAGATTCTAATAATTGTTTGTACATATTTTCCTATGAGTTGACTGTTCTTATGGAAAGTTGTCTTTTTGTGAATGTATCTGTTGAACTGCCTTATTTCACTATTAAATCAACAAATTATATTATTTTATTACTTCATATCTATGTTTATAAACATCCTGTCACTAATACAGACCTTATTCTTTGTAAATTTGATAAAACAAATCTACATCATATTGGTTAAATGTTACGAATTCAGGCAGATCAGTCACACAAACCTTCAGCTTCTCCCTATTACTTCAATTCTGATTGCAGTGAACATTTGAAGCTTATTGGAAGACTGAATGATTCCCATTGTACATTGAACCTTTGTTAAAATGTCTGCAGTTCATGCCAATTGTGTTAAATGTCCTGAGATTTATTCACAAATTAATTCATGTCATTTATGTTCCTTATTTTACTTTTTGTAAGAAGATAATAAGAGGTTGATGTTTTGTTCCTGGTGCTGCTAATGACCTCTTACTCATGACTTCTTTGACCTGCTCAATTATTATTGTGTATCGTGTATATGTACTGTTTGGGTGTTCTGTGGTGAAATGCTGGAAACGGGAACTAATAGGTTTACATTTTCAGTCATATGAAATATATATATATATATTTATGTTATCATTTTATATCCATTGCCTTATAAATGATGTGAGATGCCATGGTTATTTTGTGATTGGAACAGTGGCTGTGTGTTTGAGATTATTTTACACACAATGACATTATTTTTAAACCAATGACGTAAGCCATGCTGTTTATCAAAATATTACACTATTGGGAGTAAAATCAATTATCTTTTACCACTATTATGTGTTGGTTCTTCATCTCTAAAGTTTAAACGGGCATCATTCATAGAGAAAAAGAAATAGATTTTATTTATTTCTTGTCTCCATAAAGATAATGTCTTCTGGGTAGCTTTCCTCTATAGCCAGTGGATAATCTGCCTTGCAATTCAAAATCCTTTGGTTTTCAGTGCTTTACGACGGTTCTTGCCTCTTTCGGGATTATAAATTGTATGAAAAGAACACCTTCATAAACACTTTATCAGTGATAACACCTTCATACACACTTTATCGGTGATATTCAAGCAAGTAAAGCTTTCTTTAACACCAATTTGACCAGGTCAGTCTCTCAGTTGGTAATCTGCAGTGTGTTTTTCTTAGTTTTACTTCTTTTATGAAATATTGTTAATTAAGGCTCACAAGCTTAAAGAAAGCCTAGCTTCGAGAAATAGCTTGATGTGACAAAGACAAGCAGAAACTGATGAGGTCCTGTTACAATCGTTTCCTGAAAACAGGTCACCATCTATGCTTCCAGACAAAAGAAACACTGTCCAATATAACTTTATCCTTCATGCTAAACTACACCAGTTTCTCAATTCTATGTAACTTGTCAAAATTACTCGAGCCAACATTGATCGGCGATGTCTGAGAATCCACTCAGTCAGGAAAATCTCAAATCCCAATCCCTAATTGGGATTTCTTACAAAAAATGTTTCGTGGAATGAGCTTTAGCTATATAATTAGCCCAGGCCATATGTTTGACTTGGTTTGCTTAACTATGTAGCCAAGCCCTCAATATGCTTGCCTGGCTGATGTAAACTAAAGTAGAGCAGATTTACTCTAATAAATCTTTGAGCAGGCTCTCTAATGATTGTATGATTTAATCTTCTTATGAGCTTCAGACCAAAACAACACACTTTTAACATATATTGAAATTTGGCTTAACTCCTCTCGTTCCACCCTATGTGTGGTGATTGTGAATTCATGGATTTTGCATATTGCATTATTTCAATATAGCTGTCCCCGCTTTACAAATGTAGGTGTTTATAAGTTTGGTGATTCTTTCTATACAGAGGTTGTCTATCAGCAGACTTTCGCGTACCCGGTACGGCGATCGAGTGAAAACCCCACTCGCGGTTTTTGGTCAATCTTTCTTTAGATTAATAATATGGTTGAACTGTTTTGAACATATATTTTTATTCCCCTTTCAAATTCTTAATCATGGAGTGCTGAAGAATGCTAATAGTGAAGGAATTGAAATTAACGAGTCTGTATATAAAACTATTCATTATGCTCTCGGCTCTACTCAGAAATAAGGCCACCAGTCAAATGTTCATTGCCTTTCGTTGACTTTATTGATTTCTCAAAGACATTTGGTAAAGTCTGGATAAAATGCCTTCTATGTAGATTCATCTTTAGGCAAGGTATTCAAAGTAATTAAGACTATGTTAGAATTGCAAGCATTACCATACACCGCAGTCGTAGAGCCACTTAGTATATTGCCAAATCTCTTCTCGGTCTGCCATACTTCACTCAAGTAAAGGTCAAGTAATTTAATATTTTTTTACATTTATTGGTTTTCGACAGTATCGTCGTCAAACACAGTCGGTTAAAAATGGCAAATATATTTTCATACAATCGTATTCTCGCGACATCAATAAACGTGACCTGCCTCCGTGGCTCAGTATAGGTAGAGCTTTGGAAGCTCAATCCGAACAGCCTTCCACCAATGGGTCGCGGGTTCGACTCCCACTCAGTCCCCAAAAATTGGAAACTTTTCTGACTGGGTTTTCACTCGAACGACCTATGTGGGATGGTTGCCAGTTACAACCCTCTGGGCATAGAGCCCGGTTTCCTCCCACACTAAAACTGTCAACGCCGCCATATAAAGTGAATCAATCTTGAGCGCGGCGTTCTAGCAAATGAAAAACTGTCATTGATAGTAAAATACAAACCTTCAATTTTACACATCGTTTTATCAAAAGATTTGTCTATAACAGTATACAGCTTATGTACATGTATGATAATCCAAATTACGATTGTACATTAATCTCTCATAGAGAGTATCTTGTTGGTACCAGGTTCTATGACATAATTGGCTGTGAGAGAAAGCCAATTGTGTCGCAACGATATATAACACACATAATAAAACTATAAGAAATAAAAATTAAACGGATCGATAGCAAATCACAACTTTGTACAAAAGTGATTTAGCTAAACAACGTCAGAATCAACGCACGATAATATCCAAAGCAGTAGTTTCAGGACGGGGCATTTACTTGAACGGGGAAAATTTCGTTCACGTAGGGTAAAATGCATCCGCAGTGCTCTAATGTATGTTGGATCAAAATAAACCTACGTCAGTAGAAATAGAGGAAAAAAGTTTGTATCAAAATATCGACAACAGAGGCCAATTATGTCACAATTCCCGTTGTTGGGATGGTCAGTGGTAAACTTCTTTCTCCAATCAGACAGATACATAATATAGACCTCTGTTTACATCCACCCGAAACCGTCAGACAGTAAACAATGTAACATGGAATTACCACTAATTACTCCTCAATTGTACAGTTTTTGGCCGAGATTCAACCTGCTACCTTTCATCCAAATTGTTGAAACAATAATATACAAGTAGGCCTCGTCCCTTGAACGATTTCCGAACATAAAATAAAAATTAAAGGAGACGGACATCCCTAGGTGTTTCGTGCCCCTGAAATTCTGAAACCATCTTGAAGAGCGACCTCTGTTTAAAACGCACGAACTCGTCTTCTTGTGGAATATTTGGATCCAATTACGAACGGCCGGCCCAAAATTGAAGGCTTTTTGACATCTAAGAATATAAGAATAGGCCTACTCTAAAAAATCAAAGACTCTCAAAATCTAAAAATAATAGATACGCTTCCTCCTCGTGGGTTTCTAAAACATCTAAACCAATAAACATTCCCTGGCTAAAACCGTACTGAAAAACGGTTTTTATTCTTTCTACAACGATCTTGGCCATTATCTTATATGATCAGAATTTGTGATAGGCCTCCAATTTGAATGTAAGCTAGACCCTCGTCGTTCTTTTCAATGGGGGGAATGACTCCACGTTTGAATAGTTCGCCTTGTCTATAAACCGCATTCAGAACCCGCAAAAAAGGTTTTCATTTGTGGCCAGAACTTATGGTAAAATTCATTTGTCAAACCATCACACCAGGCTGGGGATTTGTTGGGTTTCAAATTTTTGATAATTTTGTTTATTTCGTCTTCGGATATTTCTCTATCAATGAAAAGAACATCTTGTTCAGAAATATAAGGTAAATCTCGATTGCCGACTAACTTTTGAAATTCTATGTTTGTGTCAAACTCCTCCGTATAATCCAGAGAAATATTTGTACTTATAAGTTTGTAAGTCTTTAGTATTATAGTGATTTCTTTACCATCCGGGTTAATAGGCCCAAGTTTTTTTTTGTTTTTTTTTTTCCCCGTTTTCCTCTTCTTTTTTTCTAAGTTAAAGGGGCATGAGCTGCCAAAATGTTGATATTTTGACCTTAAAACAGAATGTTGAAATTATTGGCTATTTTTCTCAAGACGTATAATTCAGAATCTTTTTAGTGCTTCTAGTCTCGAAAATGTACAATAAAGTATTGTTTTGAACTAACTTTGGCTTAGAATGAATGAATGGTCGTCCCGGTTATTTAAATTTTGTTTACTTTTCGAACACGTTTTCGGTTCGTACAGGCCACATACTGTATGGATTTTAGTCATTCCAACGCCATCAATTTAGTTTTTTGATGGCCTTCAAAGTCTCTTACTGTCGTGACGATCAGAAATCATGAAAAAATTGTGAATTTTGACAGCTCATGCCACTTTAAAGGGGCATGAGCTGCCGAAATTCACACTTTTTTCATAATTTCGGGTCGTCACGACAGTAACACGCTTTGAAGGCCATCGAAAAACTAAATGATTGGCGTTGGAATGAGGAAAATCCATACAGTATGTGCCCTGTACGAACCGAAAATGTGTTCGAAAAGTAGCAAAATTTAAATAACCGGGACGACCATTCATTCATTCTAAGTCAAAGTTAGTTCAAAACAATACTTTATCGTACATTTTTGAGACTAGAAGCAATAAAAAGCTTCTGAATTATACGTCTTGAGAAAAATAGCCGATAATTTCAACATTCTGTGTGTACGTCAAAATATCAACATTTTGGCAGCTCATGCCCCTTTAAAGAAATATTTTGAGCTTTTTTCTCCCTTTTCCGACCATCTAACGTTTGTCCTCATTATTTTCGCGCCCCTTCTGCCCTCCCCTCATATAGTCTATCTGTTCCCATCATAAATTGTTCCTGTCAAAATGGGACATTTAGGGTATTCTAACATTTGGCTAACTTTAAATTTAACCATTCCCAGAGACGAACCGTGTTTTCGTTAAAATCGAGAGACTCTACCAGTTCATAGAGTCTAGGCCCTAATGGGCTAATTTCACTAAAATCTTCATTTAGCAATCGAAGATTGTTGTTCGTTCCATGCAAGAAAACCATGTCATTGCCAAGGCATAGGCCCTATATTAGGCTAGTAGTATTAGGCCTAGGCTATATTATGATTTATGGTCTGATTTAAATTTTAATGCTAGGTTTTATATCGGCAGATGTAACGATTTTATCAAATTTATGGGATATCAATCAGAAATTAATTTGGGATTGGGTGAAATTTTAACGTCGCCATGTAAACGTTTGTTTATTAGGGAAAGATTTTCGTTTAGTCCAGCAATAGAGTTCGGATCATTCAACATCAAGACGACGATCCTGTTGCGTTTTTTGGCAGAAGTAAGTTTATCGATTACTGGGAGATTATCTCCCCTTTTAACTAGGTACGTTTTAGCGCATGCGTAGTAAGAATTCCTTTTTCACCACGCTTCCATCATGGGCCGCATGCACAATTTTGGGTACTGCATTTACTCTACTTTCTATATAGATAATTCTTGAGATAATTAGGAAATTTGTATGTAATAATGTTTAAGATGACAGAAACCTGATAACTGTAGGAGTACTTGTTGATTTTACTCAAATAAAGTGTAGATTAATTTGGGAGACGGAAACTGATCACTGACCAAGCCCCCTGACCAAAATATATATTGATCATGTGCGGCCAACGGCGCTGGAGGACGTGCGATAATAAAACATGTAACCCTTTAGAATCTCCAGATTCTTCTAGGATTTTCTCCTGATTTAAGGCAACCCACCCAAGCTACACACCTTCTATTTGATCCTTAACTTTTTTAAGTTTGCTGTTCCACAAAAAAAAAAACAACGTTCAAATACTCTCATTTGTGATATAGCCTTATAGGGCCTAACCTCATTTTGAAGGACAGCTCGAGTCTTCGACTTGCATCCATGATCTCGGTTTCCTGTTTAATAGTCCGAAATATCTGCGATGATGATGTAAGACATTTTCTGACAGATAGGCCATCATCATCGTCAGAACGCATTTGATCAATTTTCTGGGAATTCCTTGGCACCCTTCGGGCTGGCAAGACCACCTCTCGCTTTTCATAAAAAATATCAAGATTCTCTCCATAACTTTTAAAAATAAAATTACAAACCCGTAGTTTAATGGTTTCCCTTTCTCCTCGCACCAATCTGAAGTCTGTACGTCGACACAAGCCATAGATCTGCCTGGTTAAATTTCAAACTGTACCAAACCTTTACAGCTTTAGATGACAAAAGTCGCCATCTGCATACTCTCATTGATACGTCACTATATGCTCGAAAGGTCATCCTGTCACATGACTACCCCACTGGCAGGCGATAAAGTTCATTGGTCGGGTTGTTTGTTTTGCTGAAGTCACGTGAACCAACACAACCAATGAACTATATCGCCTGCTTGTGGGTAGTCATGTGACAGGTTGACCTTTCGCTTAGCCTATATAGTGACGTATCAATGAGAGTATCCAAATGCGACTTGTCTAAATTAAAGGTTTGGTACAATGTGAGATTTAACCGGGCAGTTCTATGGCTGGTGTCGACATACAGACTTCAGATTGGTGCGAGGAGAAAGGGAAATCATTTAAGTACGGGTTAGCAATTTTATTTTTGAAAGTTATGGAGAGAATCTTGATATTTTTGATGAGAAACGTGAGTTGAATTCCCAGAAAATTGATCAAATGCGTTCTGATGATGATGATGGCCCATAGACTGATCCAGAGACATTTCGATACCTGTATACAGGTATGGACGCCCAAACTCAAAAGCAAAAAATCCGCCCAAATTCTTAAAACCAACAGATTTTCATGTCGAAATAGCATTTAATGTTGAATTTTGGACCTGAGATGTTGTTTTTGTCTTATTGTTGGAACATTTTGAACCGAAATGGTATGCCCAAATTTTTCCCGGATCAGTCCCTGTGGCTTATCTTTCAGAAAATGTCTTACATCATCATCACAGATATTTCTGACTACCTGTTTAATTGACCTCTGGAGCCTTGATTTCGTATTTCCTCGATAAACATGAACATACCGTATAGTCCATTCAAAGTGGTTGATGACTATTGGCTTTTGCCGTTTTGGCACTCTGCAGGCCTCAAAATATTGGGGATGGGTACAGAATACCAGGTGTACCATTGTGGGCGGAGCAACCGTGGGAAAGTGCTCCCTGAACAAGCCTCGAAATTTCATGCCTGCTGAATTCAAGAATCAAAGATAGTCTGAACATGCATACATGTATATATACTATAACACTTAAGTATGTATAATGAAAAAAGCAAGGCGGTTATGGGTACGAAAAGTTTCTGTAAAGCATTAATTTTATAATTACAGAAAGGGTATATCCCAGTCTGCTCTGCCATATAGAAGATCTATCCCTACTGTGAGTATTTTTTTTTTGTTATTTACTGAACATGTTGAAAATATTATAAACATTGGTACTGGTCTCTCCCCCTCTAAAAGAATTGCAAATATGTTTTAGAGACTGATCTATTACAAGTAACTATCTTACTGAAATTCTGAAAGCACCTTTTTATCATCAGTTTTCCAATGAGCTATTGAGTGAAGATTCAGTATGCCTAAGACTTAATAAAATGTTTCTAAAATCGCTCTAAGACTGACAATCATTACTACATGTATTTGTACAAATGAAGAGACAGCTCTGTTTAAATTTGTCCCAGGTGAATAAATAGCCCAAATTGATAGGTAACTTGTATTTTAGCCTTAAAGGGGCATGAGCTGCCGAAATTCCCACTTTTTTCATAATTTCTGATGGTCACGACAGTAAGAGGCTTTGAAGGCCATCAAAAAACTAAATGATTGGCGTTGGAATGAGAAAAATCCATACAGTATGTGCCCTGTACGAACCAAAAACGTGTTCGAAAAGTAGCAAAATTTAAATAACCGGGACGACCATTCATTCATTCTAAGCCAAAGTTAGTTCAAAACAATACTTTATCGTACATTTTCGAGAGTAGAAGCACTAAAAAGCTTCTGAATTATACGTCTTGAGAAAAATAGCCGATAATTTCAACATTCTGTGTGTACGTCAAAATATCAACATTTTGGCAGCTCATGCCCCTTTAAAGATTGAATTCCTTTTAAATAATATAGATTTTTTTGTCTGTCACAAGTCTAAAATTGTATATTTTATCTTTCAAATTAAATGTTGTATTCACTATGATGTCAGCTCATGCCACTTTAAATAAATCTACAGTTGGCTCGCTTAGACGACTTTCAACTATGATTTGGCAGCTCATGCCACTTTAAATAAATCTACAGTTGGCTCGCTTAGACGACTTTCAACTATGATTTGGCAGCTCATGCCACTTTAAATAAATCTACAGTTGGCTCGCTTAGACGACTTTCAACTATGATTTGGCAGCTCACGCCACTTTAAATAAGTCATTTCTGCCATTTTTGATGAATCACAAAACTCATGAGAATATTGTTGTTTTTATTTAGTGGCTGAAGTTGACCTCTGAAGATGTAGAGGAACAGATATATAAGCTGGCCAGAAAGGGCTTGACTCCATCTCAAATTGGTAAGAGTTCACTAGAGCAATAGTGTGTGGATATACTGGATCAACCTGTGTGTGGTTTGGTATTTATGTGGAAGGTTGTGCTCCCACTAAACATGACAGCACGGTGAAATAAAGTTGTGACTTCACATCTAACCTAATGAGTGTATAGTCCTGGTTCCATCATTTATCTTCCAAGGACAGCTTACACAGGTAAAACTGCCTGTACCTTAAAGGGGATGAACACAAAAAAGCTTAATAATTTTTCCTTGTTGATAAGAAGACTTTGAAGAGAGTGAAATGGGATTTTTTGTCTTGACAAATTTGCCTACTTGTACGTAGTGGCATAATTCAGTATTTTATAAACCTCACCATCATATTCGTTTGATACCATTGGAATTTATATGTAACCCGCTTCTACCGAACTATGAAGTGTTTCTTGTGAACCCAAGCCAAAATATTTTTTTTTTAAAAGATTTTCAGAATTTGTATTTCTTGAAGCTACATTTCCAAATCACATTGCCGTGGACTTGAGGGGTCAGCGACAACAATGGCTGTGGTACAATCTTCTAAGGACAGTCGATCATGTCTGTCAATCTCTGTCACATTGCTGATTGCTGTGGTGAATTGTTAGATGTTAAACGTAAATATTTGACTACTAAACGTTTTTTGTTTATTATAGATTTTGAATCCTAGTCACATATGTTACCGTCTCACTTTACAAGAAAGGAAAATCCGCACTGTACAGCGGAAGTCTACACATTCAGATTGTATTATGTTTTTATTTTGCTTGGTGATAAAATGCCCCAGTTGAATACATGTGAATTACTGTTGACTAGGTGTGATATTGAGGGACTCTCATGGTGTAGCTCAAGTCAGATTTGTCACAGGCAATAAGATTCTTCGTATCCTCAAGGCTAAAGGTCTGGCCACTGACATACCAGAGGATCTTTACCATCTGATTAAAAAAGCTGTGGCCATCCGTAAACATTTGGAACGAAACAGAAAGGTAATATTTTATTTGTTCATGAACATTATTGATATGAATAAAGAATTTGCTCTAAGTTATATATTGGGGATAGGGGAATGGGTGGTTCATGCAGCACTAAGTTATATATTGAGGGTAGGGGAATGGGTGGTTCATGCAGCACTAAGTTATATATTGGGGGTACGGGAATGGGTGGTTCATGCATCATTAAGTTATATATTGGGGATAGGGGAATGGGTGGTTCATGCAGCACTAAGTTATATATTGGGGGTACGGGAATGGGTGGTTCATGCAGCACTAAGTTATATATTGGGGATAGGGGAATGGGTGGTTCATGCATCATTAAGTTAAATATTGGGGATAGGGGAATGGGTGGTTCATGCATCATTAAGTTATATATTGGGGATAGGGGAATGGGTGGTTCATGCAGCACTAAGTTATATATTGGGGGTGGGGGAATGGGTGGTTCATGCAGCACTAAGTTATATATTGGGGATAGGGGAATGGGTGGTTCATGCATCATTAAGTTATATATTGGGGATAGGGGAATGGGTGGTTCATGCATCATTAAGTTATATATTGGGGATAGGGGAATGGGTGGTTCATGCAGCACTAAGTTATATATTGGGGGTGGGGGAATGGGTGGTTCATGCAGCACTAAGTTATATATTGGGGATAGGGGAATGGGTGGTTCATGCATCATTAAGTTATATATTGGGGATAGGGGAATGGCTGGTTCATGCATCATTAAGTTATATATTGGGGATAGAGGAATGGGTGGTTCATGCAGCACTAAGTTATATATTGAGGGTAGGGGAATGGGTGGTTCATGCATCACTAAGTTATATATTGGGGGTAGGGGAATGGGTGGTTCATGCATCACTAAGTTATATATTGGGGGTAGGGGAATGGGTGGTTCATGCATCACTAAGTTATATATTGAGGGTAGGGGAATGGGTGGTTCATGCATCACTAAGTTATGTATTGGGGGTAGGAGAATGGGTGGTTCATGCATCACTAAGTTATATATTGGGGATAGAGGAATGGGTGGTTCATGCAGCACTAAGTTATATATTGAGGGTAGGGGAATGGGTGGTTCATGCATCACTAAGTTATATATTGGGGGTAGGGGAATGGGTGGTTCATGCATCACTAAGTTATATATTGGGGATAGAGGAATGGGTGGTTCATGCAGCACTAAGTTGTATATTGAGGGTAGGGGAATGGGTGGTTCATGCAGCACTAAGTTATATATTGAGGGTAGGGGAATGGGTGGTTCATGCATCATTAAGTTATATATTGAGGGTAGGGGAATGGGTGGTTCATGCATCATTAAGTTATATATTGGGGATAGGGGAATGGGTGGTTCATGCATCATTAAGTTATATATTGGGGGTAGGGGAATGGGTGGTTCATGCATCACTAAGTTATATATTGGGGGTAGGGGAATGGGTGGTTCATGCATCACTAAATAATATATTGGGGATAGAGGAATGGGTGGTTCATGCAGCACTAAGTTATATATTGAGGGTAGGGGAATGGGTGGTTCATGCATCATTAAGTTATATATTGGGGATAGGGGAATGGGTGGTTCATGCATCACTAAGTTATATATGTGGGATAGGGGAATGGGTGGTTCATGCATCATTAAGTTACATATTGGGGATAGGGGAATGGGTGGTTCATGCATCATTAAGTTATATATTGGGGATAGAGGAATGGGTGGTTCATGCAGCACTAAGTTATATATTGAGGGTAGGGGAATGGGTGGTTCATGCATCATTAAGTTATATATTGGGGATAGGGGAATGGGTGGTTCATGCATCACTAAGTTATATATGTGGGATAGGGGAATGGGTGGTTCATGCATCATTAAGTTATATATTGGGGGTAGGGGAATGGGTGGTTCATGCATCACTAAGTTATATATTGGGGGTAGGGGAATGGGTGGTTCATGCATCACTAAATAATATATTGGGGATAGAGGAATGGGTGGTTCATGCAGCACTAAGTTATATATTGAGGGTAGGGGAATGGGTGGTTCATGCATCATTAAGTTATATATTGGGGATAGGGGAATGGGTGGTTCATGCATCACTAAGTTATATATGTGGGATAGGGGAATGGGTGGTTCATGCATCATTAAGTTACATATTGGGGATAGGGGAATGGGTGGTTCATGCATCATTAAGTTATATATTGGGGATAGAGGAATGGGTGGTTCATGCAGCACTAAGTTATATATTGAGGGTAGGGGAATGGGTGGTTCATGCATCATTAAGTTATATATTGGGGATAGGGGAATGGGTGGTTCATGCATCACTAAGTTATATATGTGGGATAGGGGAATGGGTGGTTCATGCATCATTAAGTTACATATTGGGGATAGGGGAATGGGTGGTTCATGCATCATTAAGTTATATATTGGGGATAGAGGAATGGGTGGTTCATGCAGCACTAAGTTATATATTGAGGGTAGGGGAATGGGTGGTTCATGCATCACTAAGTTATATATTGGGGATAGAGGAATGGGTGGTTCATGCAGCACTAAGTTATATATTGAGGGTAGGGGAATGGGTGGTTCATGCATCACTAAGTTATATATTGGGGATAGGGGAATGGGTGGTTCATGCATCAGGATGTCTTATTTGATCTTATTTGGGCCAAACAACCATTTATCTTGACAATCAAATCTGAGTGAAAAGAGCAAAATCAATATAATTATAAACATTCTAGATGGGTTCTAACAACTGGATTTAATTTAGGCGAGTTGTCTCCTTGGCTCAGGGATTGTCCCTCAGTCTGATACTGACCTTCAATCCCACGGAGACCAAATAAAAATAGAAAAATGTATGCGTGGTTTTCTCACTCGATTGCCGTATGTGGAAGAGTTGCCAGTTACTCTCAGAAGGTGACTGGTCGTGGTTTTCCTCCGGGAGCCCGGTTTCCTCCCCCATTAAACCTGGCAACTTTGCCATTTAAGTGAAATAATGTTGTGAGCGATGTTAAACATCAATCAATCAATCATTTGTTGATCAATTTGGTGTTTTTTTCTGTTTTAAGGACAGAGATTCCAAGTTCCGTTTGATTTTGGTTGAAAGTCGTATTCATCGTTTGGCTCGTTACTACAAGACCAAGAGGGTCTTACCACCTAACTGGAAGTAGTAAGTAAACTTCCCCACAGTAGCCTTTATTCTCCTTTGACAAGGATGTTAGACTGTATAAGTTCAAAGTATATTATCATGCCTAATTGATTCAGTACCCTGGGCACTGCCTCACCCATGGTTCTCCACTTCAGCCCCATAATGATAGCTGTTGCTTACTTGCAAAGTCAAATCTATATAGACGAATCTGACCTTAATTCTCAACACAGGGCACTCTATATTTCGAAAATACACAAACCCATTGAAAAAATGACCCAAGCCTCCAAATCTCGGATTTTGGTAGTGAACGTTCAAGAATTTCACAGCTAATTGATTACTATCTAAAATCTATACCAAATCGGCATCTTAGCTTTACCAAAAATACTGATGATTTGTTGCCAAATTATCTTTTCCACAAAATTCTACTGACTAAGACCAAACTCCTGCCTGTCGTCAACCTAATGAAATATCATGGGTTGTGGTTTATTATAACAACTTATGATTGGGTATAAACGTCTAAACGACATGCCCCTTTTTAACGCAATAATAAACTTGTCTCCGTGGTTATTTTAGACAAGAAGATTTTCTCTGTGCCCGTGTATATAATGATATTTCATCAGGTTGAAGATAGACGAAAGTTTGGCATCAGTCAGCAATTTTTTTTCTTAAATTCTTTGTTATATATTGACAAAATTGTACAGATCATTAGCTTTGGGAAGAAATCGGGTAAAAAGCAATTGAACAAAATATGATAATGGGAAAAGAAAGGGAAAATGTCATTTGGTTCCTAGGTAGCGGAAAGACTAATAGATCTTTCAAACTCATGTGTTTTTTATAAGCAATGACTGTCCGTTTGCTCAGAAGTCTAGCCATTTTACTCTGCAGCAGTTTGTTTCCTTCATTTATAATCTGGACCATATACATGCTGGCCTACTTTTTTCACAAAACCTTCCTGTGTCCAAGTTCAAACCCTGGGTTAGAGGAGTCACAATTTAGAGTCAGTGTTATATCGAGGTCTGCATTAGGTTACTCAGATTGGTTTTGGGTAAAATCTGACACATTAAGAGCAATCATTTCTCCCCCTTCAGCCACCCGACACACTTGCCTCTTTTTCACGAGTGTACCATTACCACCCAACTTTTTTCTTCGATACGCCAATTAAATGCCTAAAGGTGTGATGCAAACTCTATGTATATGTGCCAGATCACGGAACTTTTTTCGGAGAACAATCTCGCAACCAATATGAAATGGCAGTCAATCTTAATTGCCGCTCCTCAAATATCATGTTTGTTATCACATGCAAAAAATGTCGCAAACAATACGTCGGAGAAACTCAGAATTCTCTACGACAAAGAGCAGTCAACCATTTATCTAGTATTAGACTGAAACATGATGTGCCCGTAAAATATGTGAAGTTTAATTTGGTTGCTTAAATGAGGAGAAATTCAGAGAAGAATGTGGTGATTCTGAAGGGTTACATGTTTCATTATGGCAGGTCCTCATGACCACATCATCAATATATACTTTGGCCACGGGGCTTGGATATCTCAGCTTCATTTCAACTAAATAACCTGTCATTATGTTCTAAATAAATTCATTTGTATTTTTGGTTATTTTTCAGTGAGTCCTCTACAGCATCTGCTCTGGTGGCCTAAATATCTTTACTTTACTGTAAACTGGAACAATTAAACCATGATGACAGTCAAATCACACTCTTGTTCTTTTTACCACAGCCAACAGTTGTATAATGTATTTATGAGAACCAACCTTACCATAATACAGTGTCATTTCACCTAGTTAGTCAAACCGACCAAAACTGATTACTAGTTATAGTGTTTAACCAATCAAGCAGTTGATCCTTCACTCTTAAATCAAATTCACTTTGGGGGCCCGGAATTACTTTACGAAATTGCCCTTATGGAAGTACAGAGTCAACGAAATATCTGAGCGGGCATGAAAATTAAGGAATGCTTCAAAAACAAAACACTGAAAAAGTGGAAAATAAGCATTTTATTAGTAGCACTGTGGATTGGAACACATATTTTGGCACATTTTACTGGTGGTTAACACACGGAATTTAATTAGAAATTCTATAAATGAAATATAAAGCGTTCACCAAAATAAAAATGAATAGTTTTACCTTGGGGCATCAATATTAAATTTGACTTGTACCGGTTATACCTCGTGACCTTATCATTGGTTAGGAGATGTGCTCAAGGATACAGTATTTAAACCTTGTAATAATTACTGGTAGTAATCTGTTTAATAAACTAAGGTTATATCATTCTTCAAAATGTTTTAAAGGACTACATGGTCCTGCTGCCGTTACATTGTCAAATCATTCCAGTTCAGGGCATGAAATGTGTGCCTAGAATAATCGATGTTTAACGCTGCATTCAAAATTATTTTACTCATAGGGCAAGCATTGCCATGCTTAGTGAGGGAGGAAACTGGGCTCAGCCCTAACAAAAACCCCAAACCTCTGGCAACTCTTGAACATACCCCCGAGGGTGTGCTTCGAATAACCTTTGATCACGGACTTTTAAATCATTCCACTTCAGGGAACACAGGAGCTGTGTCAATTATGTTACAAGAGGGGTACTAAATGTCCGCTGTAGTATTAACCAGTCAACTACCTCCTTTTTTAGAGGAGGCTGAATGGATGAGGCAGCTGCATTTAGTGCTGGCGATACTCTGGTATCCGGGTTCGATTCCCGTTTCTGATTTCAACAGCTGTGCCTGAAGTAACCATTGACCCTTCACTGTTAAACCATTCCACTTCTGTGGATGAAAACCAGCTGTATGCCTGGAATAACCGTTGACCCTTCACTGTTAAACCATTCCACTTCTGTGGATGAAAACCAGTTGTGTGCCAGGATTAATTGTTGACCATTCCACTTCTGTGGATGAAAACCAGTTGTGTGCCAGGATTAATTGTTGACCATTCCACTTCTGTGGATGAAAACCAGTTGTGTGCCAGGATTAATTGTTGACCCTTCCACTTCTGTGGATGAAAACCAGTTGTGTGCCAGGATTAATTGTTGACCATTCCACTTCTGTGGATGAAAACCAGTTGTGTGCCAGGATTAATTGTTGACCCTAAACTGTTTAACCATTCCACTTCAGTGGATGAAAACCAGTTGTGTGCCAGGATTAATTCTTGACCATTCCACTTCAGTGGATGAAAACCAGTTGTGTGTCTGGAATAACCGTTGACCCTAAACTGTTAAACCATTCCACTTCTGTGGATGAAAACCAGTTGTGTGTCTGGAATAACCGTTGACCCTAAACTGTTTAACCATTCCACTTCTGTGGATGAAAACCAGTTGTGTGTCTGGAATAACCGTTGACCCTAAACTGTTAAACCATTCCACTTCAGTGGATGAAAACCAGTTGTGTGTCTGGAATAACCGTTGACCCTAAACTGTTTAACCATTCCACTTCTGTGGATGAAAACCAGTTGTGTGTCTGGAATAACCGTTGACCCTAAACTGTTAAACCATTCCACTTATGTGGATGAAAACCAGTTGTGTGCCTGGAATAACCGTTGACCCTAAACTGTTAAACCATTCCACTTCTGTGGATGAAAACCAGTTGTGTGTCTGGAATAACCGTTGACCCTAAACTGTTAAACCATTCCACTTATGTGGATGAAAACCAGTTGTGTGCCTGGAATAACCGTTGACCCTAAACTGTTAAACCATTCCACTTCTGTGGATGAAAACCAGTTGTGCGCCTGGAATAACCGTTGACCCTAAACTGTTAAACCATTCCACTTCTGTGGATGAAAACCAGTTGTGTGCCTGGAATAACCGTTGACCCTAAACTGTTAATCCATTTCACTTCCTGGGATGAAAACAGATTGATTTAAAAATGGGTTCATCTTTAGACGGCAATAAATTTAGTTTTGATTTTATGTGCTTAAAATGTGACAAAAATGAGGTTTCATCAGGTCAGAGTGCAGCTAACAATTCAAATTGAAACCGAGGAGTATTTCCTTCTATCTGATGGTAACTATTTCCCAAGGTTGTTTGGTTTGGGGAACCCCATTATATAGACCAGATTAACGAACACCTATCACTTTCCCAAGGTTGTTTGGTTTGGGGAACCCAATTATATAGACAGGATTATCAAACACTTATCACTTTCCCAAGGTTATGATGGGGTTCCCCAAACCAAACAATCTTGGGAAAGTGATAGGTGTTCGATAATCTTGTCTATATAATGGGGTTCCCCAAACCAAACAACCTTGGGAAAGTGATAGGTGTTCGATAATCTTGTCTATATGATGGGGTTCCCCAAACCAAACAACCTTGGGAAAGCGATAGGTGTTCGATAATCCGGTCTATATAATGGGGTTCCCCAAACTAAACATAGACAAGATTATCGAACACCTATCGCTTTCCCAAGGTTGTTTGGTTTGGGGAACCCCATTATATAGACCGGATTATCGAACATCTATCACTTTCCCAAGGTTGTTTGGTTTGGGGAACCCCATTATATAGACAGGATTATCGAACACCTATCACTTTCCCAAGGTTTTTTGGTTTGGGGAACCCCATTATATAGACAAGATTATCGAACACCTATCACTTTCCCAAGGTTTTTTGGTTTGGGGAACCCCATTATATAGACAGGATTATCGAACACCTATCACTTTCCCAAGGTTATTTGGTTTGGGGAACCCCATTATATAGACAGGATTATCAAACACCTATCACTTTCCCAAGGTTGTTTGGTTTGGGGAACCCCATTATATAGACAGGATTATCAAACACATCACTTTCCCAAGGTTGTTTGGTTTGGGGAACCCCATTATATAGACAGGATTATCAAACACTTATCACTTTCCCAAGGTTTTTTGGTTTGGGGAACCCCATTATATAGACAGGATTATCGAACACCTATCACTTTCCCAAGGTTGTTTGGTTTGGGGAACCCCATTATATAGACAGGATTATCAAACACTTATCACTTTCCCAAGGTTTTTTGGTTTGGGGAACCCCATTATATAGACAGGATTATCAAACACTTATCACTTTCCCAAGGTTGTTTGGTTTGGGGAACCCCATTATATAGACAGGATTATCAAACACTTATCACTTTCCCAAGGTTTTTTGGTTTGGGGAACCCCATTATATAGACAGGATTATCGAACACCTATCACTTTCCCAAGGTTGTTTGGTTTGGGGAACCCCATTATATAGACAGGATTATCAAACACTTATCACTTTCCCAAGGTTGTTTGGTTTGGGGAACCCCATTATATAGACAGGATTATCAAACACTTATCACTTTCCCAAGGTTGTTTGGTTTGGGGAACCCCATTATATAGACAGGATTATCAAACACTTATCACTTTCCCAAGGTTGTTTGGTTTGGGGAACCCCATTATATAGACAGGATTATCGAACACCTATCACTTTCCCAAGGTTTTTTGGTTTGGGGAACCCCATTATATAGACAGGATTATCAAACACTTATCACTTTCCCAAGGTTGTTTGGTTTGGGGAACCCCATTATATAGACAGGATTATCAAACACTTATCACTTTCCCAAGGTTTTTTGGTTTAGGGAACCCCATTATATAGACAGGATTATCGAACACCTATCACTTTCCCAAGGTTGTTTGGTTTGGGGAACCCCATTATATAGACAGGATTATCAAACACTTATCACTTTCCCAAGGTTGTTTGGTTTGGGGAACCCCATTATATAGACAGGATTATCAAACACTTATCACTTTCCCAAGGTTGTTTGGTTTGGGGAACCCCATTATATAGACAGGATTATCAAACACTTATCACTTTCCCAAGGTTTTTTGGTTTGGGGAACCCCATTATATAGACAGGATTATCGAACACCTATCACTTTCCCAAGGTTGTTTGGTTTGGGGAACCCCATTATATAGACAGGATTATCAAACACTTATCACTTTCCCAAGGTTGTTTGGTTTGGGGAACCCCATTATATAGACAGGATTATCAAACACTTATCACTTTCCCAAGGTTGTTTGGTTTGGGGAACCCCATTATATAGACCGGATTATCAAACACTTATCACTTTCCCAAGGTTGTTTGGTTTGGGGAACCCCATTATATAGACAGGATTATCAAACACTTATCACTTTCCCAAGGTTGTTTGGTTTGGGGAACCCCATTATATAGACAGGATTATCGAACACCTATCACTTTCCCAATGTTGTTTGGTTTTGGGAACCCCATTATATAGACAAGATTATCGAACACCTATCACTTTCCCAATGTTGTTTGGTTTTGGGAACCCCATTATATAGACAAGATTATCGAACACCTATCACTTTCCCAAGGTTGTTTGGTTTGGGGAACCCCATTATATAGACAGGATTATATAGCCTTTCCTCGATGCGTGATTGAATCCCATTCAAACCAAACAAAAATGTGGAAGAGTTGGCAAGTATTCGCTGGGGCTTTCTTCTGGCAACCCCGCCATATCAGTGAAATAATCTTTAATGAAATGTAAAACATCACTCAATATGTAGACCAATTACTATTGATTCATGTCAGTCCAAAACACTGTTACAGCCCTGTAAATCTTGCTGTATGTAATCCCGTAAAGTTTATATTATGAATATTTTTTTTCTGGAAATCTCGTTAGTGTCAAGACTTCCAAATAATTGACAACAGGTACACAGATAACCAATTGTCAGTAATATTATTTGCCATAGCAGTAAAATACATATAAAACATGATTAAGTAACAGATGTATAATTTGAGTTTGCTTTGGTTATTTTAACAAATCAACACTCTATTGAAAGATCAGGGGCCGATTGTTCAAAATGAAAGTATGTTAGATGACATTGTGTCACAAAGGAATTCCTTAGGCCATATGATATGTTTTTGAACAACTGGGCTCGAGGTGGATATCGTTGTATATTAAGAACACTGCATAGGTTCACCTAAACATGATTTCAAAAAGCACTTGATGGTGGGTGGATTGTTAAACATTAGAACATTTAAAAAAAACAATTAAGCACGAGAAAAATTGGTTATCAATAGTCCAAGTAATGGTGTGTTTCCACGGACCTGCGTTAACGCGTGCGTTGACGGATGCGATTGTTTAACGGATAGGATGAAGTGTTTCCACGGACTTGCGTTAACGCATGCGATCGATAGTGCGATCTGTCATAAGGTTACGGTCAAAAGTCAAGGCCATTTCCTTGACAACATTTTTTTTTTCGGTTTGGGGAAAGAACGTGAATAAGTGGACATAGCTTTTTCATACAAAATACATCTACAACACAAATAGTCAGTAGGAGTAGGCCTAAAAATGCATGAGTAAACAAACTCACTCGGTATTTTCTGTGGATTTCGCTCTGACAGCAAAAGGTCATCAGGGTAGGAAAACCCCTTCAATGACGTCATGATCAGCGAAATCCCTCGTCCGTTACCTTGTCCGATGCGTTAAAAATGGGACAAGCTCCATTCTCCGTCCGTTAACGCGTGCGTTAAAAAATATCGGACTGGCCATGGAAACACTACAGCGTATTTCTGTAGTTCCCATTCTTTAGGGAAAATCGCATCCGTTAACGCAGGTCCGTGGAAACACACCATTAGATTGTGTACACAAACTAATCTATGTACAAAAGGAGGATATCTCATTAATATATTTCCAAGAACAATCTGTTGGAGACGCTGATTGTCATTAATGGAGACTGAGTGACGATCACTCTGGACCACCGAGGCCCTCATTCTTCTATTACGATCTCACTGATTGTCATTAATGATGTCATTCTTCTAGAACAATCTGTATTAAGTCACTGTCATTAATCATAAAAAAATCCTTTTCTTTATAAATGTACATGATGCAATTAATAGACAGAGATTTTTTTTTAATTATAGAGGGAGCAAAAATAGCTGTCCAAAAACAAAATGGACACATAATTCATAAATTATTAACGCTCACTTGACAGTCGATACACAATCCTGATTAAAATGAAACGTTAACAGTGTGCATATTATGTAACAACTCCTTGAAAGACAACTCCAGTATAAAGCCAATAAATAAAATCACACACATATATACAGTAGTCTAACAAATTATCAAAGTATAAAATTAAAAATTTGCTGCCTGTTTTCCTAAAAAAATAGACAAAAACAATTTCCTGTTAACTATTTTACTTACGTATATATTTGTGATGGTAAAATGTAGGTTGTGTTCTGTACATAGCTGATAGACCTTTTCGGTATGGGTTTGCTTATTAACAAGGACAATCAGCAGCTAAATGCAGCTAAAAGTCTCCTACAGTGTACAGGGTCTCCACGTGACTGGCTTCAACCAATCGGATGGGAGTATTCTGTGCGCGATGGGATAAAGAAATATATGGGGTCAGTAAACGGAATATTGGGCAAGGCGTCAGCCCTGTAACTAATAGTACACTGTAGGAGGCCCATTACTAATATGTATGACACCGTCACGAGCAGACAAGACTGACAAGTGTCTAGACATGACGTCACAAGCCATATATCATAGTCGACCTGTATGGATCAGCACAGCGACGTAATATACAGGGTCAGTATTCAGTGTTAGGTGGGATAACTGCTGCTGCAGTGTACCTGCTGCTAGTATCTGATAGGACTAATCTAAGTTTAAAAGACATTGTCAGTATTGAACATGGATAAAAGATCCACCCTCTTAATCATAGGGAGCAGGAATATGAAATTATTGTTCGGTTAGAAGTGGCAGGAGCTACCAATGTTTGCCTAGAAGACGAGTCACAAATATAACAGCAGTTTGTTCATACTAACTAACTATATACATGGAATGACTGACATATGGCGTGCAGTGAGGCAGTTAATGGACAAAAGGGGACTGTTTCTAAAAAAAATTACAAGGTGCAATGGGGAAACTGTCATGCTTACGACTCGACCAGGTGAAAAGTTACTGCAGATGTAAACAGCCCCATGGTTACAAAAGATGATAAACTGTATAAAGGCTGACCGATAACGTTACAATTAAAATGCAAAAAGAGCGTCCGTGACCATGATATAATGGCTGCCATTTGAAAGTTTAATTTCATGTCATTAAGAGTGATGTCAGTCACACCTATCCCGTCATTCCATGTATATAGTTCATTACTTGATACCAGTTTGGCGATGTATCTGATCAGTTATTGTACACATGATTCCTATACATGTCTCAGTCCAGCTATTACACTTTACTGCCAATGGCTATCGGCTTAGTTTAATATCAAGACATCATTCTGCAAAGTATCAGCCTCCAAGTATCAGCCTACAATTTGTCGTTGATATGATTTGCCATGTGATCCAAGAGTGGTCAGCTACAGCTGTGTCCAGGAATGTCCAAAGCTGTATATGTGTAAGATAACTGATCCGATACCAGTCAGGTAGAACATGCATCCCAGTTACTGGTCACAGCTTCAAAGGTTATTTCTAATTTCCATGATCATTCAGTTTTGTAAAGATATTTGACACACTGCTATTCTCCTTCATGAGAAATGTGTGATTTGTGCCAGGTTAAGATGACAGAGAGTTGGATTTAAAAGCTCGAGGTAACTTCATCAAGAGGTACGAGGTCCATCGTAAAACAAGGTTCCAGAGATCACGGGCAATTCTCACTCGACCAATCAACACGCGCCATAGAATTATAACCAACACGGTGTTCAATACCAGGCTGATTTTCTTCATGCTGAAATGAAAGAGATGTTTATGTAAGATGTTGTGCTACTGTTAAGTTAATTAATATTATAAAACCGTAAACATCTTTTGTGCATGTTAGAGTTGTTGAATGGCTTCTTGAGGATAAAAAGATATTTCAGGAGGACGAGTGATTGACTTAAGATGAGAAAACGTGTCTTAAAATAATCTAATTTCATAATCTAGGGAGCCAATCCACAGCATCCTTTTATCATGGAACAAAATACAGGCGTTATTAAATCATCGTGATCTGGTTTACATGTACCTCTGAGCAACCTCTGACAACTACAGGTTGTTTGATGACTTATTATTGCATATCTTTGGCTGATAACAAGCTAACCTCCCGTCACTTCTGACATCTGATTGCCATGGAGGTTTATGAAGGTTAAATGATCTGGTTACGTGACAGTGTTCTGGTTAAGTTGGGCAATATTTTCTTATTTGTGTTCGTAGAACAAGTTTGACGTAAAAGAAAATTTGGGGTGCAGCATATACAAAATCCAATGTTACATTTACCGTTGTACGATGTTTATGAATGTTAATTAGCTCAGTGACATATGACGTCAAACAGCACCGCAAACAGGATCTCTAGTGTCAGTACATCTTCATGGCAGATTGTACAGGTCGCTTATGACATCACTTATAATGAGTAGTTCAGAATTCTGAAGAATCCGTAAAATGTGCATATTGCCTAATCATTCTTTTTTTGACTACCAGGGAACTAACACTAACATTGTTTAGTTTTTCAAATATACATGAAGTCCATAAAGACAAACCAGCTTTGAGTCATGTTCACAAACCCTTTAAGAGATATTTACCGGGCTAGAGATTTTCTGGCAGCTGGGAGGTCAGACAATTCTTCTTTCAGAACAAACCGTTTGGTTCCAAGGCAATAGTTCTCCATGTACAATGACCACTGAATCATCCGAGGATCAAAGTCAAAAATCTAAAATAAATTATACATCTGATTAGTTTACACCCTGTGGACATTTGTGAAAACGGTGGGTATGTTATGTATTATAGAAGGATAGGAGAACTGTGGGTGTACTTATTTCTTAAGAACAAGTAAGTGTGACATCAACCTCAAATGTTCCTTTTTATTCCTTAAATGACTTGAACTAATTATAAAAAAGTAGGCTGTTGCCATCAGGACGCCTCAGGTTAGGGCCAAAGAAACTGATTATTTCTTTTCCAGACAATCAATTTAATTAGGGTATGCAGAATTTGAGCAGCTGTTTGATATAGACCATTCATAAACACAACTAGGCCTATATATCCATTTTAAACAATATTACAGTTCATTGTTTAAATATGATATACAAATTTATTATATAAATATATCTATATTATATTAAGTTCATAATTTTCAGTCATAATTTTCCTTTTTTGTATAAAACGGCCTCAGAAAAAAAAGTACAAGTATTCCATAGAGCTATTTTGCTAAAAATATGTTTTTTTTATGTGTGTTGACCAACATCAATTATGTTTCAAATAAGCTTCTAGTACTTGCTAACGTTAACGTAAGGGGCATAACTGTTAAAAAAAAATCCCATAATGCCAATTTTCAATAGGCTTCTTGTACTTGGTGTAATAAACAACTGTGTGAAGTTTCAAAGTTGAGAGTGAAACACTTTTTGAGATAATGTGTTTACAAGGTAGAATGGACAGACAGACAACGAAGGCAACGACAATACCCTTAGGGCAAAATTGCCAAAGGGGTAAAACAAGAAATCCTATTTGATAATTATTTTAACAAAAACTATAGAAACATTTGGATTCTGTGTGACATCCAAACAAATCTAGACCCAAAGTTGCCTCATGCTAGAGAAACTTAGCTCAGCGTCACAAAAGTAACACGGTCAGTGAAGAAATGCTTGATCCCATTTACACACCCTGCATTTCTAGCTCGGATATAGTGATTAAAGTGATAAAAATACCGATAACATCATAATTTATTACACAAATGAAGCTGCAATATCACATAAGGGTACTGGATGAAAACATAAATATATATCTTCGTCTGTTTGAATCACAAAGGAGGAACGGGACTCCGTGCACTTGGATCAAATTAGTAAACAGGTCTATGAAATTGGTGGAAATCAATACCATGTTAACCATAATCATTGTGAAGTTTTAACCTATTGAAAAGTTTGCACTTCCATTCCCTGTAAATCATTTTGTTGTTTGCATCGTGTAACATTGCCTATGGCGAACTGCCCCTGAGAGCCCCCTGCTAACACAGTGAGTCTCACCAGACAGGTTCGTCAAGGCAGAAACCGCTGAAATCCTGAGAAAACATTTTTTGCCACTTTACGTTAGCTCTAATTTCCTTAAATCACTTGAACAGATTCACAGCGTTAGCAGTCCCACTGGTGAACATACCAGAACAAAAATTTTACTAATCATGTTGATAACATGCTTAGAAATGGATAAAGAAATAAATGAGAATAACGTTACTGCTGTCAGCTGTCTTCCCCCAATGACGTGAAGACTGAAACTTTTGACAGGGGAGTTGATTTCAGGCTGCAATATCTGCATAACTATGTATGGCATGCAAATGAACCTCAAATGTAATTTAAGTTCGAGAAAATTTCTTTTTAATGAAATTATTGAATGAAATCATCGTTTGGGGTAGCCTTTAAAGTAATGAGAATGTATTCGTCCAATTCAGTCCAGATAGTCCAAGAATATTTTGTAACAACCCGATCTACCATACAAACACCTCATACGAAGCTCTAGCTCATAGCATATTTCTACAACATGAGATATTTACATGCACTGTCCAGTCCAATGCTGTTGATATCTCTACAACATGAGATATTTACATGCACTGTCCAGTCCAATGCTGTTGATATCTCTACAACATGAGGTATTTACATGCACTGTCCAGTCCAATGCTGTTGATATCTCTACAACATGAGATATTTACATGCACTGTCCAGTACAATGCTGTTGATATCTCTACAACATGAGGTATTTACATGCACTGTCCAGTCCAATGCTGTTGATATCTCTACAACATGAGGTATTTACATGCACTGTCCAGTCCAATGCTGTTGATATCTCTACAACATGAGATATTTACATGCACTGTCAAGTCCAATGCTGTTGATATTTCTACAACATGAGGTATTTACATGCTCTGTCAAGTCTAATGCTGTTGATATTTCTACAACATGAGGTATTTACATGCTCTGTCAAGTCTAATGCTGTTGATATGTCTACAACATGAGGTATTTACATGCTCTGTCAAGTCTAATGCTGTTGATATTTCTACAACATGAGGTATTTACATGCTCTGTCAAGTCTAATGCTGTTGATATTTCTACAACATGAGGTATTTACATGCACTGTCAAGTCTAATGCTGTTGATATCTCTACAACATGAGGTATTTACATGCACTGTCAAGTCTAATGCTGTTGATATCTCTACAACATGAGGTATTTACATGCACTGTCAAGTCCAATGATATACTAAGTGTGCTTGTCAGCTATGAATGTTTTCATGGAAGCAGCCCCCCATTTTCAAGATCTGCCTAGAAATTTCTGGAATTCTAGATATATAGGATGCAATAGGATCCATAATAATAGGGAAGGGAAATTTGATGATGGAACAAAATAATTGTCTAAAACCAAAATCATGAGATATTATATGAGACATAAAGAGAAAATAGGTGATTTGGATTACCTGGCGGTCTTCAGGGGACAGCTTATTGAGAAGCATATGAAAGTTGTCATTGCTAAAGTTCCATTGGTTAGAAGTAAAATAGTCTAAACTCTTCAGAGCTTTTTGTAAACGGTCCTGCACTTTTACAAATCTGTAATCAAATAAAAAAAAACATTCATATTAATAATTCAAGCTTATACTCGCACCAACAAAATGACATTATTAATACAAGAGCTTAAGAAACTCATAATACGTCCACAAGAGTAAAGTCATTTTATCATATACCTCCCTACGTCACAATGGTAATACAGACAGTGATTTTCCAAATCCATATCACCACACTAGCATAGGACCGTTTAACCTGGCAGTCTGTATCACCCTACTTGCATAGGACACTATAACATTAGAGCCGGAACTAATTTTTCTGTTCTATAATGACGTCAATGTCAACACACTCTCTTGGATACAAACAGCTCTCAAATCTATTTATAGAAAAGCTAACGATCTCTCCAAAGATTAAATAAATTAGGTAATCTAAAGACTATTATTTAATGCGTCCAATAAATCTTAAAAATATTAAACAATTGGACAAGGGATAAAAACAACATCAAAATGTTTTTTATTTGTCTATAATTTATTAATTATAAATCATAGTCGAAAACCAGGATCCCGAAAATGGTACAAAAGCCAAGCCATGGGGAAAAATACCATAAAGTTAAACAGTATCATGAAAACAATCGCCGAACAGGGTGAACTAAGTGGTAGAAAAAAATCACAGCGCTCGGTCAACAGCTGCCATTCGCCTCTTAAATGCTGGGTAGCGCCGACAGGACACAAAACGTTGCCAGTCTAAATAACTATGCCGTCGCGTCGTTCGACCAGCAGCGAGAGATGAGCAATATCCGGAGCTCGGACAACCATCAGTCACTCCAAGTGTGTCGGCCTGTAGCAAGTCGTCACATCGAGTCGGACAACATTGGTAACACATGATAATAATCCCATCCATGAAAATCCAGTGAATGTGAACATTTCTGCTTTATCACAATCTTCGGGCACACATAGCTAAAACGGTAATCATGGAAGAAACTTTATACTGTATACACAGTCAATAGTCAATAGCACTATGGCTTCTAACACAACTGCCGGTATTTTTCAGGGTGCTACATTCAATAACTGCACTTTGAAAATTAACTTTGCCGCTCTCGACACACATCTGTGATGTAAGCATTTATCCATAATACTAGTAGAATCCATCTTCATGAAATTAAATGTATTCCAATGTCATTTTTCTCTGGTTCAGTCTTTGTTAAATGTTGACTTGTACTAATCCATTTGTCATTTCCTCTTTGTCTTTTGCCGTTTTGACTTTTGGTATATATAATATGAAACATTTTAAAAGTGTTCTTCATCAGGATACCAGAAAGTCACATCTTTTATCACACATGCAAGGCTTTTCGTCTGTTCACTGTCTGCGGTCGGGTGATCGAAAATGACATACATCATTTATAATCACACTATTGTAGTATTGGTACATGTTACAATTTACTTTCCGCTCTTCTTGAATAAACCCGCTCGAAACTAAACGATAACCCTTGGCGGACTGTTAATATAGTCCATCATGCATGTTTTATACAAAGTTACAAACAGTAAGCAAGAAACACAAACAGTTAAAAGGGGTCGTTTTTCATTTAATAATTGTTTCTGTTATTTAAAACGATAAAGACTTACGACCGTACCTTATATTTTTTAAAATATTATGATGTAGGTCAGGGGCGTGGCTTATAGTGCAGTGATCTGTCACTCACATTCTAATAAGGGCGTAGGAATATGTAGACAAACGATCCTTCGAACAAGTGAATCTTGCAAAGCCGGACGCTTTCCCTGACATAAAACAGAGCGATCTAAGTATGATTTAAAAAGTGGTATATGATAAATATGTCATCACTTCAGCGTGTTGTTCTGGGCGCTTGTATCAGCTCTCGTGATTGGAGGTGGAATTTCGCAGCAACCCTCTCCCATCTTCGGTCTCGGTTGCTACTCCACTCCACCTCCAATCACTCGAGCTGATACAAGCGCCCAGAACAACACGCTGCAGTGATAACATGTATGTATCACACTATTTCATATTCAATATTTAAGATTACGTTTAACAGAATTTCGGCTGGATGAATGTTTCAGTCACCTACAAAAGACATGTGACACATCGCCTACCTATTAGCTACCTGTATCAGACAAGTGTAATTGGTAAAGACAGGCAGACTGGCATCTGTAGTCACCAAAGCTACTTGCAGAAGTGTCTACACTACATATAGGCATAGAACGGCAATTTCGTATACATGTAATTACAGACAAAACAAAAGAATGAAGGTGCTCCATAACTCATTTGGTCAATTAAGCTCTACTGTGAAATCAAAGACAGATTTGCTCCATTACTGAATGCCAAAAGGCTGGATGACTGTTTTTGGTCTACACATATAGAGAGACCCCAATTTACTTTTGGTGCAGGACACATCGTCTAGTTGTAAGCTACATGTAGTTTTAACTTAATTTTTTTAAAAAATCCATGCAACGGTTCCTGAATGCCAAAAGGCTGGGCGACTTTTTTCGTCACCACAAATATCCAGGACGTAATTTTGGTACAAGACACACAGTCTACTCGAGAGATAGTCATATCTGAAAAAATGTTTTACATCCATGCAATAGTTCCGGAGTTACTGACTGCCAAAAGCCTAGGTGACTGTTTTGGTCGCCACAAATAGCAAGACCCCGACTTTTGATATGGGATACATCGGCTACAGATAAGCTAGTTCTAACTGATTTTTAAAAAAAAATCCATGCATTAGTTCATGAGTTACTCACTGCCAAAAGGTTTGTAGCAGCAGCACGCAGATCTATAACTTTTTTGCCGCTAAAACTAAAAATCTAATCAAGGACTTACTGTTATTATTTAGGTCTACATTTTTCACTGTAAGTGTGGGATTGTCTAGTCAAATCAACAGTACTGTTATGGAGACTTTAGTGATATAAATTCCTTGATGTTCTGAGGGTTTCTTCTCCTAATTAGCATAAATTTGGACTCTTCCTTCCCTGGTACTCGTTGCATCATGGGTAATGTGAACCGAAAGGACGTTTATTGATTTCGTAGTTGTTAAACAATTTGAAACCTCCAAACCCCTTACGGTTCTCTTGCACTCTCCTGTCTTCCAGACATTCCACTTTCTCTTAGACAGTGACAAGCACATGTGCGTTTGAAGGTCGTCTTTGACAAACAATTTAAGGATTATCTTTCAAAATACAACTCTCCCATCTCCCAAAATGAGGCTCAAATACAACCCTCCCCCATCTCCCATGATGAGGCTCAAATACAACCCTCCCCCATCTCCCAAAATGAGGCTCAAATACAACCCTCCCCCATCTCCCAAAATGAGGCTCAAATAAAACCCTCCCCCATCTCCCAAAATGAGGCTCAAATACAAACCTCCCCCATCTCCCAAAATGAGGCTCAAATACAACCCTCTTCCATCTCCCAAAATGAGGCTCAAATACAACCCTCTCCCATCTCCCAAAATGAGGCTCAAATGCAACCCTCCCCCATCTCCCAAAATGAGGCTCAAATACAACCCTCCCCCATCTCCCAAAATGAGGCTCAAATACAACCCTCCCCCATCTCCCAAAATGAGGCTCAAATGCAACCCTCCCCCATCTCCCAAAATGAGGCTCAAATACAACCCTCCCCCATCTCCCAAAATGAGGCTCAAATACAACCCTCTCCCATCTCCCAAAATGAGGCTCAAATGCAACCCTCTTCCATCTCCTAAAATGAGGCTCAAATACAACCCTCTCCCATGAGGCTCAAATACAACCCTCTCCCATGATGAGGCTCAAATACAACCCTCTCCCAAAATGAGGCTCAAATGCAACCCTCTCCCATCTCCCAAAATGAAGCTCAAATGCAACCCCCCCCCCCATCTCCCAAAATGAGGCTCAAATGCAACCCTCCCCCATCTCCCAAAATGAGGCTCAAATACAACCCTCTCCCATGATGAGGCTCAAATGCAACCCTCCCCCATCTCCCAAAATGAGGCTCAAATACAACCCTCCCCCATCTCCCATGATGACGCTCAAATGCAACCCTCCCCCATCTCCCAAAATGAGGCTCAAATGCAACCCTCCCCCATCTCCCAAAATGAGGTTCAAATGCAACCCTCCCCCATCTCCCAAAATGAGGCTCAAATACAACCCTCCCCCATCTCCCAAAATGAGGCTCAAATACAACCCTCCCCCATCTCCCAAAATGAGGCTCAAATGCAACCCTCCCCCATCTCCCAAAATGAGGCTCAAATACAACCCTCTCCCATGATGAGGCTCAAATGCAACCCTCCCCCATCTCCCAAAATGAGGCTCAAATACAACCCTCCCCCATCTCCCATGATGAGGCTCAAATGCAACCCTCCCCCATCTCCCAAAATGAGGCTCAAATGCAACCCTCCCCCATCTCCCAAAATGAGGTTCAAATGCAACCCTCCCCCATCTCCCAAAATGAGGCTCAAATACAACCCTCCCCCATCTCCCAAAATGAGGCTCAAATACAACCCTCCCCCATCTCCCAAAATGAGGCTCAAATACAACCCTCCCCCATCTCCCAAAATGAGGCTCAAATACAACCCTCCCCCATCTCCCAAAATGAGGCTCAAATGCAACCCCCCCCCCATCTCCCAAAATGAGGCTCAAATACAACCCTCCCCCATCTCCCATGATGAGGCTCAAATACAACCCTCCCCCATCTCCCAAAATGAGGCTCAAATACAACCCCCCCCCCCCATCTCCCAAAATGAGGCTCAAATACAACCCTCTCCCATGAGGCTCAAATACAACCCTCTCCCATGATGAGGCTCAAATACAACCCTCTCCCAAAATGAGGCTCAAATGCAACCCTCTCCCATCTCCCAAAATGAAGCTCAAATGCAACCCTCCCCCATCTCCCAAAATGAGGCTCAAATGCAACCCTCCCCCATCTCCCAAAATGAGGCTCAAATACAACCCTCTCCCATGATGAGGCTCAAATGCAACCCTCCCCCATCTCCCAAAATGAGGCTCAAATACAACCCTCCCCCATCTCCCATGATGAGGCTCAAATGCAACCCTCCCCCATCTCCCAAAATGAGGCTCAAATGCAACCCTCCCCCATCTTCCATGATGAGGCTCAAATACAACCCTCCCCCATCTTCCATGATGAGGCTCAAATACAACCCTCCCCCATCTCCCAAAATGAGGCTCAAATACAACCCTCCCCCATCTCCCATGATGAGGCTCAAATACAACCCTCCCCCATCTCCCATGATGAGATTAAAATACCAATATCCCCCTTCTTACAAAATGAGGCTCAAATACAACCCTCCCCCATCTCCCATGAGGCTCAAATACAACCCTCCCCCATCTCCCAAAATGAGGCTCAAATACAACCCCCCCCCCCCATCTCCCAAAATGAGGCTCAAATACAACCCTCCCCCATCTCCCATGATGAGGCTCAAATGCAACCCTCCCCCATCTCCCAAAATGAGGCTCAAATGCAACCCTCCCCCATCTCCCATGATGAGGCTCAAATACAACCCTCTCCCATCTCCCATGATGAGATTAAAATACCAGTATCCCCCTTCTTACAAAATGAGGCTCAAATACAACCCTCTCCCATCCCCCATGATGAGATTAAAATACCAGTATCCCCCTTCTTACAAAATGAGGCTCAAATACAACCCTCCCCCATCTCCCAAAATGAGGCTCAAATACAACCCTCCCCCATCTCCCATGATGAGGCTCAAATACAACCCTCCCCCATCTCCCAAAATGAGGCTCAAATACAACCCTCCCCCATCTCCCAAAATGAGGCTCAAATACAACCCTCTCCCATCTCCCAAAATGAGGCTCAAATGCAACCCTCTTCCATCTCCCAAAATGAGGCTCAAATACAAGCCTCTCCTACTTCCATATTGAGATTAAAATCAGGGCCAGAGTTTTTGCGTCTCTAATTTGGGGGGGGGTTTTGAGCGGCTAATATGGGGGTTTTCTTAGAGTCTCTAATTTGGGGGCCGTTTAACGGTCTCTAAAAATCGCTGTATACGGCCCTGAAAATACAAACCTCTCCTACTTCCATATTGAGGTTAATAGTAATAAGTCATCAACATATCACAGATCAAATAGATTCAATGTGACAACAGATGAGTGATGGTAAAAAACATGATTAAAACTTACATAGGTTTTCTCCCAGCTATTCTTAAATAAAGGTCCATGCAGTATGCAGGAATTAAGTGATCAAAAAATACACAGAGGTCATGCCAAAATCTGAAAAAGATCAAATAGAGAAAAGGTGTAAAACAGAAAGGTGTTTCCTTTAAAAAGAAATCTTTCCAAAAGATAAAACAAATCCTTAGTGTGCTACATGTCTAATGACTAATAAAATACTACGTGAAAGACTGATTGATGGATATTTTATGCCAAACTTTCACTTATGTTGCAGTCGTACCCAACAAATCTCACAATGGAAACTATGCCACATAAGGGGTTGAGTGAACTTCTAATATGCTAACTCTATTGAGACGTGTAAGATTGATCGGTTATTTTGGGGGATGAGTGGGAGGCAGAGAGGAGCGAGGGGAGCAGGGATGAGTGGGGGGTGCAGGGATGAGTGGGAGACAGAAGTGGAGAGGGAGGGGAGCAGGGGTGAGTGGGAGGCAGGAGTGGGGAGGGAGGGAGGGGAGCAGGGGCGAGTGGCAGGCAGGAGTGGGGAGGGAGGGAGGGGAGCAGGGGCGAGTGGCAGGCAGGAGTGGGGAGGGAGGGGAGCAGGGGCGAGTGGCAGGCAGGAGTGGGGAGGGAGGGAGGGGAGCAGGGGTGAGAAGGAGGCAGGAAGGAGTGAAGGGAGCAGGGGTGAGTGGGAGGCAGGAAGGAGTGAAGGGAGCAGGGGTGAGTGGGAGGCAGGAGTGGAGAGGGAGGAGTAGGGGCGCAGAGGAGTGTAAGGCACACTGAGGAGTGCTGGGAACAGGGAGGAGTATGGAATAGGGAGAAGTGGAGGGGGAGCAGGGAGGAGTTGGGAAGCAGGGATGAGTGGGAGGCAGGGAGGAATGAGGGTGGCAGGGGTGAGTGGGAGGCAGGAGTGGAGAGGGAGGAGTAGGGGCGGAGAGGAGTGTAAGGCACACAGAGGAGTGCGGGGAACAGGGAGGAGTGGAGGGGGAGCAGGGAGGAGTGGAGGGGGAGCAGGGAGGAGTGGAGGGGGAGCAGGGAGGAGTGGAGGGGGAGCAGGGAGGAGTTGGGGAGCAGGGAGGAATGAGGGGATCTTCGGTTTGTTTCTGCCATTCGCTCCAGATCGGGCAAAACCAGATTAGAAAGTGTTCGAAGAAAGTTATCCAAAGACCTGTTTACCGTAATGACATCATCATAATACTGTGAACAAGTGCAAAAATATGAAACTAATCATGTAGAAAAACTAGACTTCATGAAAACATGCATCTTCATGCCAATAGTGATTTAAAACCTACGCATTCTTGGTGAATCTTGGGTTGGGCAATCTGGCTACACCATTCACTGGATTCTTTAAGAAGTACTCGTGGGACATTCGTTCTGAAATTACAAACAACGGTTTACCACAATTATATTACAAAAGCTATTCATGGTCTTTCAGTATATAGTGATGTGTTACTGTAAGCCTATTTGATACAGCATAGGAAATATGAGTGGATTGAATCTTTGATTAATTGATTGTTTGGTGTTTTACACCACACTCAAGATTATTTCACTTATATGGCGGCATTGCCAGTTTTATTGTGGGAGGCAACCATCCCACATAGGTCGTTAGAGTGTTGAATCTTTGAAACCATAACATTCAGTGAAGAGTATATATCTACATGTCATTCACAAATAAATGAGAAAGTCTGAATTGCCATACCCATTTCCCCCCATGTAAAGCGGTTGATTTGTCCAGTTGTTCCATTAAACACCATCACATCATCAGGCCTAACAAATAACAGAAAATCATTTATAGTTTATGTATTCTTACAATTAACATGTAACAGGAAATCAATGTATCTATTATCACTCTTAACTACATTACCCACCTACTGCATTGATCATCAACTACATAACCCACCAACTGCATTACCTGCCAACTGCATAACCCACCAACTGCATAACCCACCAACTACATTACCCACCAACTGCATAACCCACCAACTGCATAACCCACCAACTGCATAACCCACCAACTACATTACCCACCAACTACATTACCCACCAACTACATAACCCACCAACTACATAACCCACCAACTGCATAACCCACCAACTACATTACCCACCAACTGCATAACCCACCAACTGCATAACCCACCAACTACATTACCCACCAACTGCATAACCCACCAACTACATAACCCACCAACTACATTACCCACCAACTACATAACCCACCAACTACATAATCCACCAACTACATAACCCACCAACTACATAAACCACCAACTGCATAACCCGCCAACTACATAACCCACCAACTACATTACCCACCAACTACATAACCCACCAACTGCATAACCCACCAACTGCATAACCCACCAACTACATAACCCACCAACTACATAACCCACCAACTGCATAACCCATCAACTACATAACCCACCAACTGCATAACCCATCAACTACATAACCCACCTACTACATAACCCATCAACTGCATGAACGATCAACTACATAACCCACCAACTGCATTACCCACCAACTACATAACCCACCAACTACATAACCCATCAACTGCATAACCCACCAACTACATAACCCACCAACTGCATCAATCATCAACTGCATAACCCACCTAATGCATAACCCACCAACTGCATAACCCACCAACTACATAACCCACCAACTGCATGAACGATCAACTGCATAACCCACCAACTGCATCAATCATCAACTGCATAACCCACCAACTGCATAACCCACCAACTACATAACCCACCAACTGCATAACCCACCAACTGCATCAATCATCAACTGCATAACCCACCTAATGCATAACCCACCAACTGCATCAATCATCAACTACATAACCCACCAACTACATAACCCATTAACTGCATAACCCACCTACTGCATAACCCACCAACTGCATCAATCATCAACTGCATAACCCACCAACTGCATAACCCACCAACTGCATCAACCATCAACTGCATGAACCCTCCAACTTTGAAGTTGAAGAAATAGCCTGGGCATGAATCAGGACGACAGACAGACTTACGGCGGGGGCATATCAAAATAAACAGACAGGTTATCTGTAACTTCTTGTGGTTGACTGAAGTATAATATTTCAGCACAATATCTATATTTTGTAAAAACTCGGGGAAAATTATGTTTCTATAAAAATTTGGAGGTCCAAGTTTTTTGTTAAATTATGAGGAGTAGAACGCAACATAAACTAGATTGATTGGTGTTTTACGCAGCACTCAAGGTTATTTCACTTATATGACGGCCTTGTCAAGTTTAGTGGGGGAAGAAAGATAGCTCACAGCCCGGAGGAAACATCTGTGACATTGCAAACATATTTGGGTTAAAAATCCTGATGAAGTAGACATTTTTTCACGCTATTATCACTCTGTATATCTAAGCTTGCAATTCTTGATTAAATCAGATAGACCCATTCTTTTGTGACAACTGTGACGTCACAGCTCAGATGTTTCTAGCACAGTGCAACTTTGGGCGTGGACCTCGAAGTGTACTCATATTTCCATGGTGAATGTTCAGGTCATTGTCTACTACTAGTGTTGTTCATGAAAATTGAAGGAAATTGGGATGTGGCTTTTAATGGGAAGCTATTGGCCACATTGTCAGCCATTAATGGTTTTTTATCACCAGCAGGGGCATATTTTACTGAAAATGTATTTGAATAGGTGAAAACTGAATATTGTACTTTTCCACGGCTGTATACCAGGCTGCAGTGATAAGAAGTTTCACAGCTATGTCCACAGGAATGATGTCAGATGTTCCATGGAAATCTCCCTTCATTGTCCTCAATATGCCTTTACCAATCTGTGGAATAAATAACATCTATTGATTATCACCAGGACATGGGCTGCCAAAATTCAGATATACTTAGTCCAGAGTTTCAGTTGTGAAAAACCAAAGTCCTTATTATCTAAAGCATTTTATGAAATGCCTGATAATAAGATAGCAGGATATTTTAACAAATTAAGATTTTTTTTTTAATTATTATTCAACAGAATAACATTTGTGGAAGTATTTTCAAATGAATAATGAATAATTACTACTCACAGCAGCCAGAAGTCCAGTTGGTCCATTGAAATTGTCAACCCAGCCCTGGTAAAAGAAATCTCTACCTTAACAACAGGAATCACTAGGAGATCAAATGGGTTGAGATTTTGACATTGAAGGCAACAAGAACAAAAATGATTGTTTACGCTTCACTCGAATTTTTTTTCACTTATATGGCGGCACAGCCAGGTTTAGTGGAGGAGGAAAACAGGTTTTTGCCCTAAGGAAACTCCCAACCTTCGAAGAATACCTTCGGATTGCATTGAAGGCCTGTGTCAGACTGAGGGACTATCACTCTAACCCAATGAACCAGCAAGGCATGATTGAGGGACTATCATTTTAACTGACTGAGCCAACAAGGCCTTTGTCGGACTGAAGGAGTATCACTCTAACCAACTAAGCCACCAAGGCCTTTGTCGGACTGAGGTACTATCACTCTAACCAACTAAGCCACCAAGGCCTTTGTCGGACTGAGGGACTATCACTCTAACCGACTAAGCCACCAAGGCCTTTGTCGGACTGAAGGAGTATCACTCTAACCGACTAAGCCACCAAGGCCTTTGTCGGACTGAAGGAGTATCACTCTCACCAACTAAGCCACCAAGGCCTTTGTCGGACTGAGGGACTATCACTCTAACCAACTAAGCCACCAAGGCCTTTGTCGGACTGAGGGACTATCACTCTAACCGACTAAGCCACTAAGGCCTTTGTCGGACTGAGGGACTATCACTCTAACCAACTAAGCCACCAAGGCCTTTGTCGGACTGAGGGGCTATCACTCTAACCGACTAAGCCACCAAGGCCTTTGTCGGACTGAAGGAGTATCACTCTAACCAACTAAGCCACCAAGGCCTCGAAAAGACATAAAACGGGTACTCACAAAAGTTTTAAAACAATCTTTCCGATAATAATCAATGGACACAAACACCAAGCCAAATTTGATAAAGTTACCTCTCAGCCAGTGCCACATGATCAGGTCAATTGTTTGATAGATTTATGTTGCAATCAATATTACTTCATTAATATGACGGCTTGGCCAAGTTTTGTGGGGGAGGGAAGCGGGCTCTTTGCTCGGAGGAAACCCCCAATCTTTGGCGAGTACCTGGCAACTCTTCCACATAACTGCCATCAAGAGAAAAACCCACTCAGAAATTTTAAAATTTTTATTTAGTTTGAGTAGGATTGGAACCTGCACTACATCGATGGAAGGCCTGTGTGGGACTGACAATCTTTCATTCTGATCCTCTGAGGCCCACAACTGTTTGAAATAGTTAGACAAATCAAGCGTGGCTGCTTTGTGACTGAACAAATGTAGTAGTATGGCATTGGCAACGAGGTATATAACAGAAAAGTGTGAAGGAAATGAGATGAGGGATAATAAGATGATTTTATCCATTAATGAAAACACTAAAATTATACATACTATAAAGCCCTCAATTATCAGGTATAAAACCTGTACTCAAAATGACCTGACAAAACGAGACGCTATCGCAAAAGTACATGTATTGGAGCCTATAAAAAAACCTAAAGTTTAGAACGATTGATTGAGGATTAATGCTGTAGCGGTACTGATGATTATTTCACTTATATGACGGTGTTGCCAGGTTATAATAGCTGGGAGAGGAAATAAAGGAATAACTAAGAATATATTACCGGGACAGGTTCTAACCAGGTAGCTCCCACAATGGATGGTCGTACAATAACTGCTGGTAAATTTCCACGCTCCTCTAACAACAGGTACTCAGCCATAGACTTTGTATATGTATAAGTGTTAGGTCTGGGTTTTGTCAGTTTGGGAGTCAATGTAGATATCACTTCATCATCCATCCATCTGAAAATACACCCGCACAAAAGTTTGTATCCCTTCAACAGTTGTTACTTGCTTTGAAATACCTTTGGCATGTCTTGTTTTCTACGTTTTGGATGAAACCCTGCAGATTTAGACTACTTTGGAATATACAATGTAGTAGCGATTTTTCACGTTTCAGTCCGTTTTTTTTTTAGATGTTACTTTCCCCATTATCTCAAACTATTACAAATGTATATGTACAAAAATAAGGTGAAGAATTACTTATGGATAACAACTTCTTGGTTAATTGGATGACGACGTTTCAATGTAGTTCTTACATCGTTATCAAAGTAATTCTTCACCTTATTGTTAACCTTTCAACTTCTAAATGCCATTGAAAGATTTATATGTACAAAAACAAAACCAATATTTTGACACATTTTTGTTCCAGCCTTTATCCAAAGGCCAGTATAAATTGAGTTTTGCTGTGACACAGTCTTCTTGTTGTAAATCCATTACGTTAGTTTCATTTCATATGCTTAATAATAATGCTGGTATGTGGATTGACCATAGTGTTATAATCTCCCTACTACAGAATGTGACTTACTCGACAGCATTGATAAGTTGATGTGGCTGTAAAGGAGGGGGGTAGACTTCCTCATCTATCTCTTCCTTATCACAGTTTGCATAGGCTGTAGATACATGCACCAAACTCTGTAACAAACACAGTATTACACAATCTCTAACGGTGTGCCGACATTATCCCCCAGCGACATTTTCCCCCAGCGACATTTTCCCCCGCGACATTTCCCCCCACAACATTTTCCCCCGGAGACATTTTCCCCCGGCGACATTTTCCCCCACTAACTTAATGAGTGTACTGGAGCAATACGACAGCCTTATTTACTTTTTTTCTGCAAAACTTCTCTTAAACAGTGGAGCCTTTCGATTTGCTTACCGGCGATATGATAACACATCAAGCCATTTTATCAGAGATTTTTGAATGTTTCTTTAAAGGATTAAGTACCGTGCGTACGAGCCCGGATTATCCGTCTTACGGCGACTGGTATTATATGGGTGGTAATGTATCGCCACGGAGAGAAAAAAAGATTCGACAGAGCCCAGATTTCTGGGCTACCTGCGTGCGAGTCTGGGTGCATATTCATCCCAGGTGTGGGTGGGTGAGAGAATGTGCATGTGTCGGGGGCGGGGGGGGGGGGGGGGGGGGGGGGGGGGGTATTTAACACGACTGTTCGCTAGATTAAGTCGTCTGACTGAAATTATCCGAGATTGTTGGTTTTAGTGACTTATGAAGTTACCACGCCGATCGACAGATTTTCAAAATGTTAACTTGGAATGCCCAATTGGAAGGCCTACGATTAAGAATTGCTCTGTTATCGATATATGCTGGGACAATAAAAATTCCATTGTAAAAGCCGAACTCAACGGCAATTCGAAAGCGATTTACGTTCCACTGTTTATCGGCCGCGAGGTTTTGCAGAAAAAAAGGGAAAAAAGTAAGGTAGAATGCCGTATTGTTAAAATGGGGGAAAATGTCGCCGGGGGGAAATGTCTCCGGGGGAAAATGTCTCCGGGGGAAAATGTCGTGGGGGGAAATGTCGCGGGGGAAAATGTCGTGGGGGAAAATGTCGTGGGGGATAATGTCGCTGGGGGATAATGTCGCTGGGGGATAATGTCATGGAGTCATCTCTAACATCTCACTTTGCTTTATTTATACTTTATCAATGTGCACTTTCCCCTGACACAGTTTTACTGCAGGAATCAGAATGTCTAAGGAGTGATAAAACATATCTTTGTCAATCACTTTCTCATCAAGTGTGAGAATAGACATTGGCAGGAATGATAAAACATATCTTTGTCAATCACTTTCTCATCAAGTGTGAGAATAGACATTGGCAGGAATGATAAAACATATCTTTGTCAATCACTTTCTCATCAAGTGTGAGAATAGACATTGAAAGTAAAAACAATTATGTCCAAAATCAGTTTCTTTTTTTTTATTTCAGCTTTCCCCCCAAGCTTTTGGCTGTTCTTGTTTTATTTGTGTTGATATTTCTTGAAGTTTTGTTTAAGCAGAATATTTTAAACAACATGTATATACCACGGTAAAGGGAGAGTGTAAATCTGTAGAACAATGTTTAATAGATCAGTATTTTCAACCAACCATACATTAGCATATTTATGAGCACACTATCATAAAGAAAGCCTCTGTTTAACTGACCTGTATTATTGAACCTCAGAAAATTACTCTACTAGTGTTCAGAGCAAATACATGTACATCCAACCAATAGGTACTTGTATAGAAGTACATATCACAAATCACCTGGGTCCACTTTTACAAAGCCACATGGCTTGTTACTATTTGGAAATATATATTATTATTATTTTTTTTTATTTTTAGTTATATATATATATTTTTTTGTTAATTTTAATGTATTCTCTTCTTCTTTGCTTCATTGTATGTGTATGAATTCTTGGATTGCATCTTTAGAGTTTAACTGTGTATCCAAGCTTTATATATATTGTTATTGTTTTTTTTTTTTTTTTTCATTAATCTTTGTTTTTGCTTACTTGTGTAATATACATGTATATAATATAGTGTGTGAATGAATGTAGTGAGAATGAGAGGAGGGCCTCAGGGAAGATCAGCTGTAAGTTGACTGAGTTTTTCAACCCTCTGTAAATAAAGTTCATAATAATAATAAAAAAGCTAAGGACACCTTAATTTTACCCTTAGGCAGAACTTAAGACGTTCATGCTATTTTACGAAGCCCCCTTAGCTTAAAGGCACACTTGCCGCGAAAATCAGGAATATTGTTTACATTAAAAAAGAAAGTCCGTTTTCTGTATTTTTCCCAGACAATATAAGTTAGGAACTTTCTATTTTTACCAAAATTTAAAAGTTTGGACGTCACTTTGTATTTTTAATTTGAATTTGAAAATTTGAACTGTTAGGTGCCCGTAACGTAAACAAACCAAACTGCCCCCTAATGGCGATTTTATGTTTCAGTCGAGTGAGTGAACTAACGGCACAGTGTAATTTTACGTAGGCCTATTTATCTGAGAAATACAGACTGACGATCGGTTAACAGCGACTGGAAAAGCCTGTTGATAATTATTTGAGTGTAATTCACAGATAAAAAGGCCTGAAATGAGGGTAATCCAACACGAAAGTTGACAGACACTGATCATTGTTGTTGTAATCAGGCTTCGATTCTTCGTTTGTTTTTCACCCTATTTCTACATTCTAAAGCTAACTAGACATGTTTTATGTGTCCTATGTTTAAGTTTAGTTGTATTAATCGTAGTAAGCTCATGTAAATTGGTTTTCTTAGCAAATTTAAACAGGCTACGGCGGCAAGTGGGCCTTTAAGATCACCTTAACTTTAAGAGAATTTTTAAGGGTGCCTCAAAGGCACACTTAACGTCTGATTAAGTCATTTTTTATCTTATAAACATAAGAAAATGCCAGTGTATTTTACTATTTGACGATATTTGCGCTCAAGAATTACTCCCCTTTGTGGAGTTCTAATGCAATGTACTAAAATCACAACAGGCTGTATCGGAAGAAAGTTTGTTGCTGTCCTATCATTCAAACAGTATTGGTTGAGAAAATAACCGAAAGCAAGGTTGGTTCCAAGACTTAAAATCTAAAAAAAAACCTTGTGACCTGCTAGGAAACATTGGTATCTAAGGAGTTTCCCTCCTCCACTTGAGGAGAGTTCCCTCTTAAGTTATCGCAAAGGTGAACATCTTAAGATGGGGTTAAGAGTGTTTCGTAAAAGTGGCGTAGGTTCATCTTAAAATTTCCCTTAAGGTTTATCCTTAGCCACTAAGATCACCTTAACTAAGGAGGCTTCGTAAAACTGGGCCCAGTTCTATATGAAAACAAATGTAAATAGTTGACGGACTTACCTCAAGCTTGGTCATTTTATGTGCTAGCTGCAGTATTTTACGGACACCTAAGACATTCATCTGTATAGAGAGCCTAAAATGAAACCTCTAATTAGAAAACCCTTCATCAAATACACACCGTCAGAGTTACAAGGCAATTCATGATTAAAAGCCAAGCAGGCATCGGTTACATGACAATTCATCATTACAAGCCAAGCAGGCATCAGTTACAGGACAATTCATCATTACAAGCCAAGCAGGCATCAGTTACAGGACAATTCATCATTACAAGCCAAGCAGGCATCAGTTACAGGACAATTCATGATTAAAAGCCAAACAGGCATCAGATACAGGACAATTCATCCTTACAAGCCAAGCAGGCATCAGTTACAGGACAATTCATGATTAAAAGCCAAGCAGGCATCGGTTACATGACAATTCATCATTACAAGCCAAGCAGGCATCAGTTACAGGACAATTCATGATTAAAAGCCAAGCAGGCATCGGTTACATGACAATTCATCATTACAAGCCAAGCAGGCATCAGTTACAGGACAATTCATCATTACAAGCCAAGCAGGCATCAGTTACAGGACAATTCATGATTAAAAGCCAAGCAGGCATCTGTTACATGACAATTCATCATTACAAGCCAAGCAGGCATCAGTTACAGGACAATTCATCATTACAAGCCAAGCATGCATCGGTTACATGACAATTCATCATTACAACCCAAGCAGGCATCGGTTACAGGACAATTCATCATTACAAGCCAAGCAGGCATCAGTTACAGGACAATTCATCATTACAAGCCAAGCAGGCATCAGATACAGGACAATTCATCATTACAACCCAAGCAGGCATCAGTTACATGACAATTCATCATTACAAGCCAAGCAGTCATCAGTTACATGACAATTCATCATTACAACCCAAGCAGGCATCAGATACAGGACAATTCATCCTTACAAGCCAAGCAGGCATCTGCTACAGGACAATTCATCATTACAAGCCAAGCAGGCATCAGTTACAGGACAATTCATCATTACAAGCCAAGCAGGCATCAGTTACAGGACAATTCATCCTTACAAGCCAAGCAGGCATCAGTTACAGGACAATTCATCATTACAAGCCAAGCAGGCATCAGTTACAGGACAATTCATCATTACAAGCCAAGAAGGCATCAGTTACAGGACAATTCATGATTAAAAGCCAAGCAGGCATCGGTTACAGGACAATTCATCATTACAAGCCAAGCATGCATCGGTTACATGACAATTCATCATTACAAGCCAAGCAGGCATCGGTTACAGGACAATTCATCATTACAAGCCAAGCAGGCATCAGTTACAGGACAATTCATCATTACAAGCCAAGCAGGCATCAGATACAGGACAATTCATCATTACAAGCCAAGCAGGCATCAGATACAGGACAATTCATCATTACAACCCAAGCAGGCATCAGTTACATGACAATTCATCATTACAAGCCAAGCAGTCATCAGTTACAGGACAATTCATCATTACAACCCAAGCAGGCATCAGATACAGGACAATTCATCCTTACAAGCCAAGCAGGCATCTGCTACAGGACAATTCATCATTACAAGCCAAGCAGGCATCAGTTACAGGACAATTCATCATTACAAACCAAGCAGGCATCTGTTACAGGACAATTCATGATTAAAAACCAAGCAGGCATCCGTTACAGGACAATTCATGATTACAAGCAAAGCAGGCATCTGCTACAGGACAATTCATCATTACAAGCCAAGCAGGCATCTGCTACAGGACAATTCATCATTACAAGCCAAGCAGGCATCAGTTACGAGACAATTCATCATTACAAGCCAAGCAGGCATCTGTTACAGGACAATTCATCACTACAAGCCGAGCAGGCATCCGTTACAGGACAATTCATCATTACAAGCCAAGCAGGCATCTGTTGCAGGACAATTCATGATTAAAAACCAAGCAGGCATCCGTTACAGGACAATTCATGATTACAAGCCAAGCAGGCATCGGTTACAGGACAATTCATCATTACAAGACAAACAGGCATCAGTTACAGGACAATTCATCATTACAAGCCAAACAGGCATCTGCTACAGGACAATTCATCATTACAAGCCAAGCAGGCATCGGTTACAGGACAATTCATCCTTACAAGTCAAGCAAGCATCAGTTACAGGACAATTCATCATTACAAGCCAAGCAGACATCAGTTACAGGACAATTCATCATTACAAGCCAAGCAGGCATCAGATACAGGACAATTCATCATTACAAGCCAAGCAGGCATCAGTTACAGGACAATTCATCATTACAAGCCAAGCAGGCATCTGCTACAGGACAATTCATCATTACAAGCCAAGCAGGCATCAGTTACAGGACAATTTATCATTACAAGCCAAGCAGGCATGAGTTACAGGACAATTCATCATTACAAGCCAAGCAGGCATCAGCTACAGGACAATTCATCATTACAAGCCAAGCAGGCATCAGTTACAGGACAATTCACCATTACAAGCCAAGCAGGCATCAGTTACAGGACAATTCATCATTACAAGCCAAGCAGGCATCTGCTACAGGACAATTCATCATTACAAGCCAAGCAGGCATCTGCTACAGGACAATTCATCATTACAAGCCAAGCAGGCATGAGTTACAGGACAATTCATCATTACAAGCCAAGCAGGCATCAGCTACAGGACAATTCATCATTACAAGCCAAGCAGGCATCAGATACAGGACAATTCATCATTACAAGCCAAACAGGCATCTGCTACAGGACAATTCATCATTACAAGCCAAGCAGGCATCAGATACAGGACAATTCATCATTACAGGCATCAGTTAGATGACAATTACATTACAGTAACAAGTATAACAACCTGATCAATTTAAAATGTTGCTTTATAATAATTGTCACACGCTCACACAGGGAAAATATATATTTGACTAAGTAACTAGGCGGATTAAGAGATACTAATTAATACTAATCACTATTTATATGTTGCAAGTAAATGTTTTTGAGGGGACTAACTTTAATTCTTCATCAAACTTGACAGTAGCTGCAGAATGGAAGAGTATTTGTACATTGTCTATCAGAGTCTGTTGATCTGTTACACTGATACCTAGGTCATCTTCTAAAATGTCTCCCTGGATAGGAATAAGTTTCTTCTCAAAATCAGGTTGGGCAGCTCTTATTTTGTCAAATAGCTGTGTAAAACAGGGGAAAAGCAAAACAATAAAGATTTATTTATTTTTAGCAAATCTAACAAGTCAAAAAGTTGTTTTTAAGCTCATTGTATTCAGTGAGGCTACATGCAGTAGTACAAAATACCCGTTAATCTACATTAAATTAATTTAAAACGGCTAAATTTCATTCAAAATATACATACATGTGTATTCAATATGGCTTCTATTCGCTCTTGGATATCTTTTCCTCGTTTTGGTCGCACCATAACATAGATTTTGTTAACTTTGGGACAGGAACGAAGCACCTTCTCTATTAGAGCTTTTCCCAGAAAACCTGTGGCACCAGTCACAAATATACTTTTATCTGCATAAAACTCGGGTACAGACATTGTTGGCATCTTCAACTGCAAATAACAAAAAAAGAAAATGATGCTGAATTCATGGGTTCTTCCAATATTTCATCAATGATAACAGGCATCACAAAAGGTCAACTAGACTCATTCATGTTGTGTAACAAGGAAAAGCAATAGACAAATAAATAATATGCCAGAAATAAAAAAAAGATAAAAACAGAATCTCAGCACTGGTCATCATTTGTTCACCCAAAAGTGCAATTTGAGAGGTCCCATGTGGCACAAACAAAGAGCAGGTAGCTTGATACATGTACAATATAGCTGATTGATTGGTGTTTTACGCCGCGCTCAAGATTATTTCACTTATATGGCGGTGTTGCCAGTTTTATTGTGGGAGGAAACCGGGCTCTATGCCCAGAGGAAACCTACGACCTTCCAGTGGTAACTGGCAACCATCCCACATAGGTCGTTCGAGTGAAAACCCAATCAGAAAATTTCAAAATTTTTTTTGGACTGAGTGGGAATCAAACCCGCGACGCATTGGTGGAAGGCTGTTCGCATTGAGCGTCCAACGCTCTACCTACTGAGCCACGGAGGCCACGCCATGTGGTTTTGAAAATAACGTCATATTGGCACAGGGTCAACCCAAATGCCTTCAATATTTTTATTCTACTAAATGTAGCATACCATACGAAACATACCATTGTTCTCATAAAATTAGAACCTAAAGTTGCCTTGTACGTTCCAAGTAAAAGAAAAAAATGAGCAGAGCTGTGAAGTCACTGCCAAGAAATGTTCATTTACACAACCGGCATTTTGAGCTTACATTAAAAGATAAAAATTTATATTACATCAGGATTTTGTACACAAATTTAGATGTAATATCACAGAAGGATATTGGAATGAAAAAATAGAATTATCTTCATGAATAAATATATGCACAAAAGCTGATTGTGACTTGGTGCCCATTGACACGTTCGATAGATAACTGTTCTTAACCAACCAAATATTAGCATATGTATGAATAACAACATAAACAAAGGTTCTGTTCATGTGATATGTATTAATGAATTTCAGAAAAATAACACTGTACTAGTTGTGTTTAGGAAAAATGCAGTGATCCAGCCATTCAGTTGGTGACAATGATTCTTTAGCTTCAACATTTGCTTAAAGTGGCATGAGCTGCTAAAATGTTGATATTTTGACGTTACAACAGAATGTTGAAATTATTGGCTACTTTTCTCAAGACATATAATTCAGAAGCTTTTTATTGCTTCTAGTCTCGAAAATGTACGATAAAGTATTGTTTTGAACTAACTTTGGCATAGAATGAATGGTTGTCCCGGTTATTTAAATTTTGTTTACTTTTCGAACACGTTATCGGTTCGTATAGGCCACACACTTCATGGATTTTCCTAAAAAAAAACTGTGAATTTTGGCAGCTCATGCCACTTTAAATGGTTAAAACATAGTATAATGGAGATTGTATTTTTCTTGATTGCCCAAGTCATGTCCTGGTTTGATAAAGATACAAGGATTAATTACAACCACTCAGAATAAACTTGTGATAAAAACAAGCACAAATCGCAATAGCTGCGACCCCAAAGCTAGCAATATTTGAAGGATATACGTGGCTTCTGTTGCTAAGAAAGCATCTGCCGTAAGTAAAAAATTCTAAGAATAACAAAATTTTGTATTCATCCTTACTTTGATGCATAATGAGTAATATCATTGACTGTTGTTTCTTAAAGATTACCTGGGTATGCTGGGTTTGAGCAATGTGAAAATAACGAATTATTAGACTGCTTTCTGCCTTGTTTGATCTAAAACAACAACATCAATTGTTCAATAGGATTATCCAATCGCTCACTCCAAGAGGTAAGACACTCAATAAAAAATCTCTAGCTTTTAGAGTGCTTTTCGTAATGTTCTTTTGGCTGTTGAATTTTTTAGAGTACTTGAATTAGCAGAATTCTTACCGTAATATACATGTATGGGAAATGACGTCCGCATGCTAACCTACCGATTTTTTACGCAAAGTGAGTAGAAGTCTGGTTCAACCACCTATTTAGTCAGAAGAATAGAGCGATCAGCGAACATGTGAATCAATCAATAGTATTCCAGAAAGATCTCCTTTAGAAGTGGCTAAGATAGACCTTGTATGCCTTTATAGGACATAGCGCAGAGATTTTGACATGCCAACTAGAGTAACATTTTTAAAAGCTATCAGATAATTCTAAAAATCCTGACAGCTGTATGTGAATATATACTTTGAATTAAAGAAAACGTTAAACTAGTAACAAAAACGTAGAGTCAATTAAACGTCAGAGTCCCATTTTGACGAAAACAGACCAGATGGTGATGTTCCCTGTCGACCCGATTCACCTTGAACTGGCCACTGTTATAGGATCCACGGGGCATTACCTTGTTTTGCTGGTGTTTAAATGTGCGATGTAACTAAAGATAGCTCTAACCAAGTGTAAAATAAAAGCGGGTAGATGTGAGCGAATGCCAGGTAAAATTCTCTGTTGATGTTTTGTAGAAAGTCATGTGATCAATTTACCTCCTAGGTGAGGCTTTAAAAACTGGCTCTGTTGATGATTCAAATCTTAATGTACTGTTTGAAATTTAAATACATATAGGAAAAGTTGATATTGACGGAATTGCTTGGCTCGAGGAACGCTGAGAAATCTGGGCAGAGCCAGATTTGATACTTTGGTCGTAACAAACCAGACTCAGGGAGCGTATGCAAGATTTTCACTCTCACTCACATCACCATAGAGAAAGATTTTTCACTTTTCACGCTAGCCTCAGGGGACCAGTTATCGCTGGGTAAATGTGACATTCATCGATCGTCAAATAAAATGGCTTAGGTCATAGTAATATAACTTTGGGAGTGACAAGATGTACCTTATTTAAAATAATTCAGCATCGCTGAGTGACTGTTTTCTTTATCGGAAAGAAAAAGTCAGCCTGGTATCCGACTGGAAATTAAACAGCAAGGGAACCAGTTATCGAGGATTGAGGAAAAAGTCAGTTTTTGATATTTTTTTTTCAAAAATTTCCACACATAAGCACGCTTATCGAATATAATGGACATTCTACAGTAAACTAGTCAAATTCTTACTTTCTTTTGTTCCAAAAAGGCCACTTTCGATTGCCAAAACGTTCAACATTTTCATCCTTTATGGATTTTTAAGACTTCTGTTGCACTGTCTATTTTTTGCTGATCGATTGAGGACAACATCGTCTGCTAAAACAATTTTAATCGCGGACCAAAACCAATGAAGGAAACTAAGAATTGTAAGTACGAGTGAATTTTTTTTTATTTCTTAGAGGACTTTTCTGTCAATAATGTACCTCACCCTCGATAACTGGTACCCCTCGATAACTGGTACCCCTCGATAACTGGTAGTGGTACCCCCAGGCTAGCGCGCTGAGGGGAGGGAGGGGCACTACGCCTAAAAATTGTCAAGACCCTCCTAGCAAGACGTTAATTACGGACTTACAGATTAGTTAGTTAGTTGGAAATATACAAACTCTATGGCCAAAGGATATTGATGTTGTGCTGGCCAGTATCCGTATCAAACGACTTATGTTGTGTTACTCAACTTATTGTTGCCTGTTGGTACTGTGGCTGTACTGTAGTGATTTGTCAACTTAGTGTTACTATGGGACTCGGGGGCATGGCACTCACCTTTCGACACACCTTGCAGAAATTAAACTTTACTTTAGTCACAATCTGAGTGATTGATGGAATTTCAGAGGCTACTTTAAACTTCAAATCCAATTAATGACATTCCTTGTTCTAAATTAAATCCTATTCACTCCCCTCTTGGTCGCAGAAAGTCGCTTCCACACGTTTTGACAGTAACCGGCAGATCGGGCGATTGCTCTGAAAGCGCCATCTGGATATGCAACGGTAAGTAACTCTGTTGTACAATTTTATTTTCGTTTTCGGCGATTCATCGGTAAATTACCAATGCGCTTGTAGGCCCCTACTTGTAGCTAGCCGACCAATCTGGGCTCTGTCAGATTTTTTCTGTCCGAATTTATGTCCACATCCGCCAACCATTATCGCCAGGGAGTGTATGTTACATTCTCAGAACCATAGAGACCGATTTTTCGAGCATTGATTGTAAACGTACCGGTATTAAACGTTATTTTTTTTAGCCTCGCTGGCATTGGCATTTGGAATCATTTTGTATTTCTAATATGAAATTGAAAATTTGATTTATCAGGTATACATACCCGCAATGTAAACAAACTCTGAACAACAACCGGCCTATTGTTTGAACCGTTTACAAACTTTATCTGAGAAATACCGAGGATCGGGTTTGAGAGACACAAAAAGCCTGCCGATCGATAGGTTAACGCTGAAGTTAACCAACACTGATCGTTGTTGCTGTAATCGGACATGATTCGTCACATGTTTTCACCCCCATTTAAACATATGTTTAATTTTAGGGTTTTGCTTGTAGTAACTGGTGTAAATTGGCTTTCTTAACAAACGTCAGAAAACCTATGGCAGCAAGTTTCAACAATAAAAGTAATACAGAATTTAAATAAAATACAAAAGTAAAACTAAAATAAACTCTAGATTTTTATTAGCATTTTTGTTGTGCAGTAATAAACTTTATGTATAAAGTTCATTGGATTTTAGCACGTCAGTTCATTGGTTCGAATCACACAGACCAGTTTTACTATTTCTAGTATAACGTTCTGTTTCCGTTTGTAGAGCCCTTCAAATTGCATGGTGGGGCATTTGGTTGGGTGTGTGGGACAGCCTAGTTTTCATTAATAATGTTCACTGGACAGTCCCGCCATGTCTTACAAAACTGGCGTAAAGATGCGCATTGGCCTACAACATGGACCAGTTGCGACTAGAGAGTAAGTTCTTAGAGCCTTAACACGGATTTACGTCCGACGTAACTTACGTCACCTTTGTAAGACAGGGCCCCCAGGTCTGCTTCATGGAATTGGTTTCACTGGACAATCCCTCTATCAGACATATACTCCACGAGAGGTCTGCTTCATGGAATTGGTTTCACTGGACAATCTATCAGACATATACTCCACCAGAGGTCTGCTTCATGGAATTGGTTTCACTGGACAATCCCTCTATCAGACATATACTTCACCAGAGGTCTGCTTCATGGAATTGGTTTCACTGGACAATCTATCAGACATATACTCCACCAGAGGTCTGCTTCATGGAATTGGTTTCACTGGACAATCTATCAAACATATACTCCAACAGAGGTCTGCTTCATGGAATTGGTTTCACTGGACAATATATCAGACATATACTCCACCACAGGTCTGCTTCATGGAATTGGTTTCACTGGACAATCTATCACACATATACTCCACCAGAGGTCTGCTTCATGGAATTGGTTTCACTGGACAATCTATCAGACATATACTCCACCAGAGGACTGCTTCATGGAATTGGTTTCACTGGACAATCTATCAGACATATACTCCACCGGAGGTCTGCTTCATGGAATTGGTTTCACTGGACATTCTATCAGACATATACTCCACCAAAGGTCTGCTTCATGGAATTGGTTTCACTGGACAATCTATCAGACATATACTCCACCAAAGCTCTGCTTCATGGAATTGGTTTCACTGGACAATCTATCAGACATATACTCCACCAGAGGTCTGCTTCATGGAATTGGTTTCACTGGACAATCCCTCTATCAGACATATACTCCAACAGAGGTCTGCTTCATGGAATTGGTTTCACTGGACAATCTATCAGACATATACTCCACCAGAGGTCTGCTTCATGGAATTGGTTTCACTGGACAATCTATCAGACATATACTCCACCACAGGTCTGCTTCATGGAATTGGTTTCACTGGACAATCTATCAAACATATACTCCACCAGAGGTCTGCTTCATGGAATTGGTTTCACTGGACAATCTATCAGACATATACTCCACCAGAGGACTGCTTCATGGAATTGGTTTCACTGGACAATCTATCAGACATATACTCCACCGGAGGTCTGCTTCATGGAATTGGTTTCACTGGACATTCTATCAGACATATACTCCACCAAAGGTCTGCTTCATGGAATTGGTTTCACTGGACAATCTATCAGACATATACTCCACCAAAGCTCTGCTTCATGGAATTGGTTTCACTGGACAATCTATCAGACATATACTCCACCAGAGGTCTGCTTCATGGAATTGGTTTCACTGGACAATCCCTCTATCAGACATATACTTCACCAGAGGTCTGCTTCATGGAATTGGTTTCACCGGACAATCTACCAGACATATACTCCACCAGAGGTCTGCTTCATGGAATTGGTTTCACTGGACAATCTATCAGACATATACTCCACCAAAGCTCTGCTTCATGGAATTGGTTTCACTGGACAATCTATCAGACATATACTCCACCGGAGGTCTGCTTCATGGAATTCGTTTCACTGGACAATCTATCAGACATATACTCCACCAAAGCTCTGCTTCATGGAATTGGTTTCACTGGACAATCTATCAAACATATACTCCAACAGAGGTCTGCTTCATGGAATTGGTTTCACTGGACAATCCCTCTATCAGACATATACTCCAACAGAGGTCTGCTTCATGGAATTGGTTTCACTGGACAATCCCTCTATCAGACATATACTCCAACAGAGGTCTGCTTCATGGAATTGGTTTCACTGGACAATCCCTCTATCAGACATATACTCCAACAGAGGTCTGCTTCATGGAATTGGTTTCACTGGACAATCCCTCTATCAGACATATACTCCAACAGAGGTCTGCTTCATGGAATTGGTTTCACTGGACAATCTATCAGACATATACTCCATCAGAGGTCTGCTTCATGGAATTGGTTTCACTGGACAATCTATCAGACATATACTCCACCAGAGGTCTGCTTCATGGAATTGGTTTCACTGGACAATCTATCAGACATATACTCCATCAGAGGTCTGCTTCATGGAATTGGTTTCACTGGACAATCTATCAGACATATACTCCACCAGAGGTCTGCTTCATGGAATTCGTTTCACTGGACAATCTATCAGACATATACTCCACCAGAGGTCTGCTTCATGGAATTGGTTTCACTGGACAATCTACCAGACATATACTCCACCAGAGGTCTGCTTCATGGAATTGGTTTCACTGGAAAATCTATCAAACATATACTCCAACAGAGGTCTGCTTCATGGAATTGGTTTCACTGGAAAATCTATCAAACATATACTCCAACAGAGGTCTGCTTCATGGAATTGGTTTCACTGGAAAATCTATCAAACATATACTCCAACAGAGGTCTGCTTCATGGAATTGGTTTCACTGGACAATCTACCAGACATATACTCCACCAGAGGTCTGCTTCATGGAATTGGTTTCACTGGACAATCTATCAGACATATACTCCACCAAAGCTCTGCTTCATGGAATTGGTTTCACTGGACAATCTATCAGACATATACTCCACCAGAGGTCTGCTTCATGGAATTGGTTTCACTGGACAATCAATCAGACATATACTTCACCAGAGGTCTGCTTCATGGAATTGGTTTCACTGGACAATCTATCAGACATATACTCCACCGGAGGTCTGCTTCATGGAATTGGTTTCACTGGACAATCTATCAGACATATACTCCACCACAGGTCTGCTTCATGGAATTGGTTTCACTGGACAATCTATCAGACATATACTCCACCAGAGGTCTGCTTCATGGAATTGGTTTCACTGGACAATCTATCAGACATATACTCCACCAGAGGTCTGCTTCATGGAATTGGTTTCACTGGACAATCAATCAGACATATACTCAACCAGGTCTGCTTCATGGAATTGGTTTCACTGGACAATCTATCAAACATATACTCCAACAGAGGTCTGCTTCATGGAATTGGTTTCACTGGACAATCTATCAGACATATACTCCACCAGGTCTGCTTCATGGAATTGGTTTCACTGGACAATCAATCAAACATATACTCCACCACGTCTGCTTCATGGAATTGGTTTCACTGGACAATCTATCAAACATATACTCCACCAGAGGTCTGCTTCATGGAATTGGTTTCACTGGACAATCTATCAGACATATACTTCACCAGAGGTCTGCTTCATGGAATTGGTTTCACTGGACAATCTATCAGACATATACTCCTCCAGAGGTCTGCTTCATGGAATTGGTTTCACTGGACAATCTATCAGACATATACTCCACCAGAGGACTGCTTCATGGAATTGGTTTCACTGGACAATCTATCAGACATATACTCCACCAGAGGTCTGCTTCATGGAATTGGTTTCACTGGACAATCTATCAGACATATACTCCACCAAAGGTCTGCTTCATGGAATTGGTTTCACTGGACAATCTATCAGACATATACTCCACCAAAGCTCTGCTTCATGGAATTGGTTTCACTGGACAATCTATCAGACATATACTCCGCCAGAGGTCTGCTTCATGGAATTGGTTTCACTGGACAATCTATCAGACATATACTCCACCAGAGGTCTGCTTCATGGAATTGGTTTCACTGGACAATCTATCAGACATATACTCCGCCAGAGGTCTGCTTCATGGAATTGGTTTCACTGGACAATCAATCAGACATATACTTCACCAGAGGTCTGCTTCATGGAATTGGTTTCACTGGACAATCTATCAGACATATACTCCACCAGAGGTCTGCTTCATGGAATTGGTTTCACTGGACAATCTATCAGACATATACTTCACCAGAGGTCTGCTTCATGGAATTGGTTTCACTGGACAATCTATCAGACATATACTCCACCAGAGGTCTGCTTCATGGAATTGGTTTCACTGGACAATCTATCAGACATATACTCCACCAAAGCTCTGCTTCATGGAATTGGTTTCACTGGACAATCTATCAGACATATACTCCACCAGAGGTCTGCTTCATGGAATTGGTTTCACTGGACAATCAATCAGACATATACTTCACCAGAGGTCTGCTTCATGGAATTGGTTTCACTGGACAATCTATCAGACATATACTCCACCAGAGGTCTGCTTCATGGAATTGGTTTCACTGGACAATCTATCAGACATATACTCCACCGGAGGTCTGCTTCATGGAATTGGTTTCACTGGACAATCTATCAGACATATACTCCACCGGAGGTCTGCTTCATGGAATTGGTTTCACAGGACAATCTATCAGACATATACTCCACCAGAGGTCTGCTTCATGGAATTGGTTTCACTGGACAATCTATCAGACATATACTCCACCAGAGGTCTGCTTCATGGAATTGGTTTCACTGGACAATCTATCAGACATATACTCCACCAGAGGTCTGCTTCATGGAATTGGTTTCACTGGACAATCAATCAGACATATACTTCACCAGAGGTCTGCTTCATGGAATTGGTTTCACTGGACAATCTATCAGACATATACTTCACCAGAGGTCTGCTTCATGGAATTGGTTTCACTGGACAATCTATCAGACATATACTCCACCAGAGGTCTGCTTCATGGAATTGGTTTCACTGGACAATCTATCAGACATATACTCCACCGGAGGTCTGCTTCATGGAATTGGTTTCACTGGACAATCTATCAGACATATACTCCACCGGAGGTCTGCTTCATGGAATTGGTTTCACTGGACAATCTATCAGACATATACTCCACCAGGTCTGCTTCATGGAATTGGTTTCACTGGACAATCTATCAGACATATACTCCACCAGAGGACTGCTTCATGGAATTGGTTTCACTGGACAATCTATCAGACATATACTCCACCAGAGGACTGCTTCATGGAATTGGTTTCACTGGACAATCTATCAGACATATACTTCACCAGAGGTCTGCTTCATGGAATTGGTTTCACTGGACAATCTATCAGACATATACTCCACCAGAGGTCTGCTTCATGGAATTGGTTTCACTGGACAATCTATCAGACATATACTTCACCAGAGGTCTGCTTCATGGAATTGGTTTCACTGGACAATCTATCAGACATATACTTCACCACAGGTCTGCTTCATGGAATTGGTTTCACTGGACAATCTATCAGACATATACTCCACCAGGTCTGCTTCATGGAATTGGTTTCACTGGACAATCTATCAGACATACATGTATACTCCACCAGAGGTCTGCTTCATGGAATTGGTTTCACTGGACAATCTATCAAACATATACTTCACCAGAGGTCTGTTTCATGGAATTGGTTTCACTGGACAAGATATAGAATTTTCCATCATAGGATGACATTGGTGAGTAGGTGTAATGTTAAATCCAGGGGGGGGGGGGGAGTGAGCAATGAGCAGATGATTTTAAAGATTTGACGTGCGTGTTTTGTCTTTTTTATATCCAATTGGCAGAGAATTTCACTTCACATTATTGTAACACAACCTCAACGCCTCCACAAACAATGCGTCCGGTCAAGTGCAAACAATGCAGTGGTTTTGACTGATCAAAGTTTGTCTCCCATAGAGTTTTCAGATTATTGTTTAATTTATTTACAAAGATAAAGAAGCATAATAAAATGTATAATAGAAAAGAGATTTTCAAATCTTAGATCTGGGGGTTTATCCTGCTGTCTAAAATTAAACTTATCCACATCTCTCAAAAATGGCAAGCCATACAATAGTGATTGAGGACTTTTGTCCGCACGGACATGTATCAATCTCCCCACCTGACTCCCTTGCTTTAGCGATTTTGGAGCATAAAAATTAATTTGTAATTTTCTTTTGTATTGAAACCAAGAAAACATAGCACAATGACAGTAAGGGCAAACCTGTAAAGAATCGGAACCAAGAGAACATAGCACAAAGACAGTAAGGGCAAACCTGTAAAGAATCGGTACCAAGAGAACATAGCACAAAGACAGTAAGGGAAAACCTGTAAAGAATCTGAACCAAGAGAACATAGCACAAAGAAAGTAAGGGAAAACTTGTAAAGAATCGAAACCAAGAGAACATACCACAAAGACAGTAAGGGAAAACCTGTAAAGAATCGGAACCAAGAGAACATAGCACAAAGACACTAAGGGCAAACCTGTAAAGAATCGGAACCAAGAAAACATAGCATAAAGACAGTAAGGGCAAACCTGTAAAGAATCGAAACCAAGAGAACATAGCAGAAAGACAGTCAGGGCAAACCTGTAAAGAATTGGAACCAAGAGAACATAGCACAAAGACAGTAGGGGAAAACCTGTAAAGAATCGAAACCAAGAGAACATACCACAAAGACAGTAAGGGAAAACTCGTAAAGAATCGGAACCAAGACAACATAGCACAAAGGCAGTAAGGGCAAACCTGTAAAGAATCGGAACCAAGAGAACATAGCACAAAGACAGTAAGGGAAAACCTGTAAAGAATCGGAACCAAGAGAACATAGCACAAAGACAGTAAGGGCAAACCTGTAAAGAATCGAAACCAAGAGAACATAGCAGAAAGACAGTAAGGGCAAACCTGTAAAGAATCGGAACCAAGAGAACATAGCACAAAGACAGTAAGGGAAAACCTGTAAAGAATCGAAACCAAGAGAACATACCACAAAGACAGTAAGGGAAAACCTGTAAAGAATCGGAACCAAGAGAACATAGCACAAAGACAGTAAGGGAAAACCTGTAAAGAATCGGAACCAAGACAACATAGCACAAAGGCAGTAAGGGCAAACCTGTAAAGAATCGGAACCAAGAGAACATAGCACAAAGACAGTAAGGGAAAACCTGTAAAGAATCGAAACCAAGAGAACATACCACAAAGACAGTAAGGGAAAACCTGTAAAGAATCGGAACCAAGACAACATAGCACAAAGGCAGTAAGGGCAAACCTGTAAAGAATCGGAACCAAGAGAACATAGCACAAAGACAGTAAGGGCAAACCTGTAAAGAATCGGAACCAAGAAAACATAGCATAAAGACAGTAAGGGAAAACCTGTAAAGAATCGAAGCCAAGAGAACATAGCAGAAAGACAGTAAGGGCAAACCTGTAAAGAATCGGAACCAAGAGAACATAGCACAAAGACAGTAAGGGAAAACCTGTAAAGAATCGAAACCAAGAGAACATACCACAAAGACAGTAAGGGAAAACCTGTAAAGAATCGGAACCAAGTCAACATAGCACAAAGGCAGTAAGGGCAAACCTGTAAAGAATCTGAACCAAGAGAACATAGCACAAAGACAGTAAGGGAAAACCTGTAAAGAATCGGAACCAAGAGAACATACCACAAAGACAGTAAGGGCAAACCTGTAAAGAATCAGAACCAAGAGAACATAGCACAAAGACAGTAAGGGCAAACCTGTAAAGAATCGGAACCAAGAGAACATAGCACAAAGACAGTAAGGGCAAACCTGTAAAGTATCTGAACCAAGAGAACATACCACAAAGACAGTAAGGGAAAACCTGTAAAGAATCGGAACCAAGACAACATAGCACAAAGGCAGTAAGGGCAAACCTGTAAAGAATCGAAACAAAGAGAACATAGCACAAAGACAGTAAGGGCAAACCTGTAAAGAATCTGAACCAAGAGAACATACCACAAAGACAGTAAGGGAAAACCTGTAAAGAATCGAAACCAAGAGAACATACCACAAAGACAGTAAGGGAAAACCTGTAAAGAATCGGAATCAAGAAAACATAGCACAAAGACAGTAAGGGCTAATCTGTAAAGAATCGGAACCAAGAGAACATACCACAAAGACCGGAAGGGAAAACCTGTAAAGAATCTGAACCAAGAGAACATAGCACAAAGACAGTAATGGAAAACCTTTAAAGAATCGGAACCAAGGGAACATAGCACAAAGACAGTAAGGGAAAACCTGTAAAGAATCGGAACCAAGAGAACATACATGTAGCACAAAGACAGTAAGGGCAAACCTGTAAAGAATCGTAACCAAGAGAACATAGCACAAAGACAGTAAGGGCAAACCTGTAAAGAATCGGAACCAAGAGAACATAGCACAAAGACAGTAAGGGCAAATCTGTAAAGAATCGGTACCAAGAGAACATAGCACAAAGACAGTAAGGGCAAACCTGTAAAGAATCTGAACCAAGAAAACATAGCACAAAGACAGTAAGGGCAAACCTGTACAGAATCGGAACCAAGAGAACATAGCACAAAGACAGTAAGGGCAAACCTGTAAAGAATCTGAACCAAGAGAACATAGCACAAAGACACTAAGGGCAAACCTGTAAAGAATCTGAACCAAGAGAACATAGCACAAAGACAGTAAGGGAAACCTGTAAAGAATCGGAACCAAGAGAACATAGCACAAAGAGAGTAAGGGAAAACCTGTAAAGAATCGGAACCAAGAAAACATAGCACAAAGACAGTAAGGGCAAACCTGTAAAGAATCGGAACCAAGAGAACATAGCACAAAGACAGTAAGGGCAAACCTGTAAAGAATTGGAACCAAGAGAACATAGCACAAAGACAGTAAGGGCTAACCTGTAAAGAATCGGAACCAAGAGAACATAGCACAAAGACACTAAGGGAAAACCTGTAAAGAATCTGAACCAAGAGAACATAGCATAAAGACAGTAAGGGCAAACTTGTAAAGAATCGGAACCAAGAGAACATACCACAAAGACAGTAAGGGAAAACCTGTAAAGAATCGGAATCAAGAAAACATACCACAAAGACAGTAAGGGCAAACCTGTAAAGAATTGGAACCAAGAGAACATAGCACAAAGACAGTAAGGGCTAACCTGTAAAGAATCGGAACCAAGGGAACATAGCACAAATACACTAAGGGAAAACCTGTAAAGAATCTGAACCAAGAGAACATACCACAAAGACAGTAAGGGAAAACCTGTAAAGAATCAGAACCAAGAGAACATAGCACAAAGACAGTAAGGGCAAACCTGTAAAGAATCGGAACCAAGAGAACATAGCACAAAGACAGTAAGGGCAAACCTGTAAAGAATCAGAACCAAGAGAACATAGCACAAAGACAGTAAGGGCAAACCTGTAAAGAATCGGAACCAAGAGAACATAGCACAAAGACACTAAGGGCAAACCTGTAAAGAATCGGAACCAAGAGAACATAGCACAAAGACAGTAAGGGCAAACCTGTAAAGAATCGGAACCAAGAGAACATACCACAAAGACAGTAAGGGAAAACCTGTAAAGAATCAGAACCAAGAGAACATAGCACAAAGACAGTAAGGGCAAACCTGTAAAGAATCGGAACCAAGAGAACATAGCACAAAGACAGTAAGGGCAAACCTGTAAAGAATCAGAACCAAGAGAACATAGCACAAAGACAGTAAGGGCAAACCTGTAAAGAATCTGAACCAAGACAACATAGCACAAAAACAGTAAGGGCAAACCTGTAAAGAATCTGAACCAAGAGAACATAGCACAAAGACAGTAAGGGAAAACCTGTAAAGAATCGGAACCAAGAGAACATAGCACAAAGACAGTAAGGGCAAACCTGTAAAGAATCGGAACCAAGAGAACATAGCACAAAGACAGTAAGGGCAAACCTGTAAAGAATCTGAACCAAGAGAACATAGCACAAAGACAGTAAGGGCAAACCTGTAAAGAATCTGAACCAAGAGAACATAGCACAAAGACAGTAAGGGCAAACCTGTAAAGAATCAGAACCAAGAGAACATAGCACAAAGACAGTAAGGGAAAACCTGTAAAGAATCGGAACCAAGAGAACATAGCAGAAAGACAGTAAGGGCAAACCTGTAAAGAATCGGAACCAAGAGAACATAGCACAAAGACAGTAAGGGCAAACCTGTAAAGAATCGGAACCAAGAGAACATAGCACAAAGACACTAAGGGCAAACCTGTAAAGAATCGGAACCAAGAGAACATAGCACAAAGACAGTAAGGGAAAACCTGTAAAGAATCAGAACCAAGAGAACATAGCACAAAGACAGTAAGGGCAAACCTGTAAAGAATCGGAACCAAGAGAACATAGCACAAAGACACTAAGGGCAAACCTGTAAAGACTCGGAACCAAGAGAACATAACACAAAGACACTAAGGGCAAACCTGTAAAGAATCTGAACCAAGAGAACATAGCACAAAGACAGTAAGGGCAAACCTGTAAAGAATCAGAACCAAGAGAACATAGCACAAAGACAGTAAGGGCAAACCTGTAAAGAATCAGAACAAAGAGAACATAGCACAAAGACAGTAAGGGCAAACCTGTAAAGAATCGGAACCAAGAGAACATAGCACAAAGACAGTAAGGGCAAACCTGTAAAGAATTAGAACCAAGAGAACATAGCACAAAGACAGTAAGGGAAAACCTGTAAAGAATCAGAACCAAGAGAACATAGCACAAAGACAGTAAGGGCAAACCTGTAAAGAATCGGAACCAAGAAAACATAGCATAAAGACAGTAAGGGCAAACCTGTAAAGAATCGGAACCAAGAGAACATAGCACAAAGACACTAAGGGCAAACCTGTAAAGAATCAGAACCAAGAGAACATAGCACAAAGACAGTAAGGGCAAACCTGTAAAGAATCAGAACCAAGAGAACATAGCACAAAGACAGTAAGGGAAAACCTGTAAAGAATCGGAACCAAGAGAACATAGCACAAAGACAGTAAGGGCAAACCTGTAAAGAATCGGAACCAAGAGAACATAGCACAAAGACACTAAGGGCAAACCTGTAAAGACTCGGAACCAAGAGAACATACCACAAAGACAGTAAGGGAAAACCTGTAAAGAATCGGAACCAAGACAACATAGCACAAAGGCAGTAAGGGCAAACCTGTAAAGAATCGAAACCAAGAGAACCTAGCACAAAGACAGTAAGGGCAAACCTGTAAAGAATCGGAACCAAGAGAACATACCACAAAGACAGTAAGGGAAAACCTGTAAAGAATCGAAACCAAGAGAACATACCACAAAGACAGTAAGGGAAAACCTGTAAAGAATCGGAATCAAGAAAACATACCACAAAGACAGTAAGGGCTAATCTGTAAAGAATCGGAACCAAGAGAACATACCACAAAGACCGGAAGGGAAAACCTGTAAAGAATCTGAACCAAGAGAACATAGCACAAAGACAGTAATGGAAAACCTTTAAAGAATCGGAACCAAGGGAACATAGCACAAAGACAGTAAGGGAAAACCTGTAAAGAATCGGAACCAAGAGAACATACATGTAGCACAAAGACAGTAAGGGCAAACCTGTCAAGAATCGGAACCAAGAGAACATAGCACAAAGACAGTAAGGGAAAACCTGTAAAGAATCAGAACCAAGAGAACATAGCACAAAGACAGTAAGGGCAAACCTGTAAAGAATCGGAACCAAGAGAACATAGCACAAAGACACTAAGGGCAAACCTGTAAAGACTCGGAACCAAGAGAACATAGCACAAAGACAGTAAGGGCAAACCTGTAAAGAATCGGTACCAAGAGAACATAGCACAAAGACAGTAAGGGAAAACCTGTAAAGAATCGGAACCAAGACAACATAGCACAAAGGCAGTAAGGGCAAACCTGTAAAGAATCGGAACCAAGAGAACATAGCACAAAGACAGTAAGGGCAAACCTGTAAAGAATCGGAACCAAGAGAACATAGCACAAAGACACTAAGGGCAAACCTGTAAAGAATCGGAACCAAGAGAACATAGCACAAAGACAGTAAGGGAAAACCTGTAAAGAATCTGAACCAAGAAAACATAGCACAAAGACAGTAAGGGCAAACCTGTAAAGAATCGGAACCAAGAGAACATAGCACAAAGACAGTAAGGGCAAACCTGTAAAGAATCTGAACCAAGAAAACATAGCACAAAGACAGTAAGGGCAAACCTGTAAAGAATCGGAACCAAGAGAACATAGCACAAAGACAGTAAGGGAAACCTGTAAAGAATCTGAACCAAGAAAACATAGCACAAAGACAGTAAGGGCAAACCTGTAAAGAATCGGAACCAAGAGAACATAGCACAAAGACAGTAAGGGCAAACCTGTAAAGAATCTGAACCAAGAGAACATAGCACAAAGACACTAAGGGCAAACCTGTAAAGAATCTGAACCAAGAGAACATAGCACAAAGACAGTAAGGGAAAACCTGTAAAGAATCAGAACCAAGAGAACATAGCACAAAGACAGTAAGGGCAAACCTGTAAAGAATCGGAACCAAGAGAACATAGCACAAAGACAGTAAGGGCAAACCTGTAAAGAATCTGAACCAAGAGAACATAGCACAAAGACAGTAAGGGCAAACCTGTAAAGAATCAGAACCAAGAGAACATAGCACAAAGACAGTAAGGGCAAACCTGTAAAGTATCGGAACCAAGAGAACATAGCACAAAGACACTAAGGGCAAACCTGTAAAGAATCGGAACCAAGAGAACATAGCACAAAGACAGTAAGGGCAAACCTGTAAAGAATCGGAACCAAGAGAACATAGCACAAAGACAGTTAGGGCAAACGTGTAAAGAATCCGAACAAGGTAATACAACTACGGTACTCTCATTTGTTGGGATATTTTTGTTTATTTGAACAATTATTATTATTTGTTGGGATATTTTTGTTTATTTGAACAATTATTCTCATTTGTTGGGATATTTTTGTTTAGTTGAACAATTATTCGCATTTCAAAATTTATCTTTTGCTTTGAATTGTTCCAGATGACAAAGCTCCTTTTTAACACAATTAGAAAATTGTCTCCATGGTTATTTTAGTCAAGAAGACTTTCTGTGAGCTTTAGTGATCATAAATAAAGTAGACTGGATCAATGTCAGACCTATCTAATCATCATTAGTCTGATCAGATGATAACAAAACTATAGGTTCTTCCAAGTCTGAATCGTTCATCTCTATACTGTAATGGAGTAGACTGGAGTGAGAACTACTGCTGTCTGATATTGTGATACAATCCTGCAATTCATCATTCCCAGTCTCTCCTAACTCACTAGGACGATTACTCAACTCTTCCAATGACTTGAAAATCACATTTTCCACATCAGACAGAATGTTACTCGGCTGATTCACAAGTTGTGATATCAAACTGCTTCCATCCCCTGACCTTCTCTTTGCTGGACTGGCATTTTGTCCCCTGTCTCCACCAGCACTAGGTAGGGATGTCAATGGTGAACTCTGCTTATTGGAGTCAGGTGGAACAAGCACCTGTTTAACCTTAGCATCATCAAGTATTGCTGTATTTGAACTGGAAGTCGACTGGAGGGCCACAATGGGAGGGCTTACTACTTTATGACCAACTTCAGATTTATCAGTGCTGTAAAGAAAGGGATGGTCTTGACCTCTGACCTCCGCTGATGACGGTGAACTAAAAAGACTTCTAGGTGAGAGAGCTTGGGTCCTCGGGGATCCCATCAAATGAACCTGAAACACAAGTCACAGACAGTCAACAGCATATTGAGAATTGGTTTATTGAGAGGGAAAATTGAAGTTATGTCTACAAATTGATTTATTCAAAAGGCAATGTGGTCACAACAGATCTTTGATGACACAAAAATCATCAGAATTTTGACACACTTCTTCATCCATTTGGGAGGGGTGGGGGGATGTGGGGGTGGGGAAGAAAGGGTATCATCCTTTGGTACTGAACTATTGAGCTGAATGTTACATTTATTTGACACGAGTATAAATCTTGTTTTACCTGTGATCGTGCTTGACTGAGCTGTTCCTGAACAAATAACATGGCTTGTTCTAATACAGGACGCTTATTATCAACCTAAAATATAAGTGTAATTTTTATTCCCTTTTCAGACGTTTTAATTAACTTAAAGAACTAAAAGTTTGGTGTTAATAGGAAAATAGTAGTCAATAACATGTAAAGATCAAAGATATGTGCTAATAATCAACAGAACACAAATAGACGAGATGTTCCTTTTAGGGTAGTTCCTGCTAATAACATACATCTCATGACTGGTATCAACAGAATACAAACAGACAAGATGTTCCTTTTAGGGTAGTTCCTGCTAATAACATACATCTATGGACTGGTATCAACAGAATACAAACAGACAAGATGTTCCTTTTAGGGTAGTTCCTGCTAATAACATACATCTATGGACTGGTATCAACAGAATACAAACAGACAAGATGTTCCTTTTAGGGTAGTTCCTGCTAATAACATACATCTCATGACTGGTATCAACAGAATACAAACAGACAAGATGTTCCTTTTAGGGTAGTTCCTGCTAATAACATACATCTATGGACTGGTATCAACAGAATACAAACAGACAAGATGTTCCTTTTAGGGTAGTTCCTGCTAATAACATACATCTCATGACTGGTATCAACAGAATACAAACAGACAAGATGTTCCTTTTAGGGTAGTTCCTGCTAATAACATACATCTATGGACTGGTATCAACAGAATACAAACAGACAAGATGTTCCTTTTAGGGTAGTTCCTGCTAATAACATACATCTATGGACTGGTATCAACAGAATACAAACAGACAAGATGTTCCTTTTAGGGTAGTTCCTGCTAATAACATACATCTCATGACTGGTATCAACAGAATACAAACAGACAAGATGTTCCTTTTAGGGTAGTTCCTGCTAATAACATACATCTATGGACTGGTATCAACAGAATACAAACAGACAAGATGTTCCTTTTAGGGTAGTTCCTGCTAATAACATACATCTCATGACTGGTATCAACAGAATACAAACAGACAAGATGTTCCTTTTAGGGTAGTTCCTGCTAATAACATACATCTATGGACTGGTATCAACAGAATACAAACAGACAAGATGTTCCTTTTAGGGTAGTTCCTGCTAATAACATACATCTCATGACTGGTATCAACAGAATACAAACAGACAAGATGTTCCTTTTAGGGTAGTTCCTGCTAATAACATACATCTCTGGACTGGTATCAACAGAATACAATTAGACAAGATGTTCCTTTTAGGGTATTTCTTGCTAATAACATACATCTCATGACTGGTATCAACAGAAAAGTCTTATTTTGTACTTCTTGAGAAAATAACAAACTAGAACTGAAGTTAAGGTGTTAGCTGTAGGAATATATATAGCAACTTAACTAGTCATTTACAGTAAAACCATTTCAGTAAATTGAGGAGGGTATTGATGTGATAAAACTCTCACAAAAGTCTTATCAAAATCTAGTTGTTCAACCTAATGCACAGAAACCAATAGCCAATTGATGTTGCTAAACAAGATCTCGAGCTAGGTCCAAATCACATAAAAGAAAGTTACTCTAATTTTATTCATGATTTCCCTGATTTCAGTCTTAAAGTTTAAACTTCTCAGGACTCTTTCAGAAATAGCAATTTCAAAGAAAGATTGTAATTTAGATACATTTAAAGAACATTCAGTAGAAATACTAAGTTATGAATTAACAGATTTAATAGACCAACCTGTTGTGGGAAGAGTCTCCTAAAGGCTAAAGCAAATAAATCATTCAATAGGTCCATTTCTTCTGCCATCTTGTTAACCCCATAATTCCACAATCTATAAACCTCCACTAAATAGCCCATCTGTAACAGTCTCTCCTCTACACAGGCAATCTCAGGCAGTTTAGTCTCCATAGCTGACACAGAATAAATAAAGGCCTTTTTGGCAAAGTACACCCTTTCAGCATCTCGCAGGTATTTTCTACAATCACAACACAGAACATCACTAAAAACAACCACTACACTCAAGATTATTTTGCTTATATGAGAGCGTTGCCAGGTAAAGTGGGGGAGGAAACCGAGGTCACTGCCCGGAGGAAACCCCCAACCTTCGCTGAGTACCTGGCAACTCTTCCATATACGGCGACGGACAGAGAAAAAGGGATGATCACTTTAACCCAATGGACCACCGAGGACCCCGAGTTACTGGGATAGGCGTTGTTCAAGGACCTTGTCAGGAGGAGACGCTGGTTTACTGGGGGAAAAGTTGTTCAAGGGTCATGTATAGGAAGAGAAGTTGACTTTCTGGGGTAGGTATTGTTCAAAGGCCATGTATAGGACGAAAGGTTGACTTTCTGGAGGAAAGTGTTGTTCAAGGGTCATGTATAGGAGGAGAGGTTGACTTACTGGGGTAGGTGTTGTTCAAAGGCCATGTATAGGAGGAAAGGTTGACTTTCTGGAGGAAAGTGTTGTTCAAGGGTCATGTATAGGAGGAGAGGTTGACTTACTGGGGTAGGTGTTGTTCAAAGGCCATGTATAGGAGGAAAGGTTGACTTACTGGAGGAAAGTGTTGTTCAAGGACCATGTATAGGAGGAAAGGTTGACTTTCTGGGGTAGGTGTTGTTCAAAGGCCATGTATAGGAGGAAAGGTTGACTTTCTGGAGGAAAGTGTTGTTCAAGGACCATGTATAGGAGGAAAGATTGACTTACTGGGGTAGGTGTTGTTCAAAGGCCATGTATAGGAGGAAAGGTTGACTTTCTGGGGTAGGTGTTGTTCAAGGACCATGTATAGGAGGAAAGGTTGACTTACTGGGGTAGGTGTTGTTCAAAGGCCATGTATAGGAGGAAAGGTTGACTTACTGGGGTAGGTGTTGTTCAAAGGCCATGTATAGGAGGAAAGGTTGACTTACTGGGGTAGGTGTTGTTCAAGGACCATGTATAGGAGGAAAGGTTGACTTACTGGGGTAGGTGTTGTTCAAGGACCATGTATAGGAGGAAAGGTTGACTTACTGGGGTAGGTGTTGTTCAAAGGCCATGTATAGGAGGAAAGGTTGACTTACTGGAGGAAAGTGTTGTTCAAGGACCATGTATAGGAGGAAAGGTTGACTTTCTGGGGTAGGTGTTGTTCAAAGGCCATGTATAGGAGGAAAGGTTGACTTTCTGGAGGAAAGTGTTGTTCAAGGACCATGTATAGGAGGAAAGGTTGACTTACTGGGGTAGGTGTTGTTCAAAGGCCATGTATAGGAGGAAAGGTTGACTTACTGGGGTAGGTGTTGTTCAAGGACCATGTATAGGAGGAAAGGTTGACTTACTGGGGTAGGTGTTGTTCAAAGGCCATGTATAGGAGGAAAGGTTGACTTACTGGGGTAGGTGTTGTTCAAAGGCCATGTATAGGAGGAAAGGTTGACTTACTGGGGTAGGTGTTGTTCAAGGACCATGTATAGGAGGAAAGGTTGACTTACTGGGGTAGGTGTTGTTCAAGGACCATGTATAGGAGGAAAGGTTGACTTACTGGGGTAGGTGTTGTTCAAAGGCCATGTATAGGAGGAAAGGTTGACTTTCTGGAGGAAAGTGTTGTTCAAGGACCATGTATAGGAGGAAAGGTTGACTTACTGGGGTAGGTGTTGTTCAAGGACCATGTATAGGAGGAAAGGTTGACTTACTGGGGTAGGTGTTGTTCAAAGGCCATGTATAGGAGGAAAGGTTGACTTACTGGGGTAGGTGTTGTTCAAAGGCCATGTATAGGAGGAAAGGTTGACTTTCTGGGGTAGGTGTTGTTCAAGGACCATGTATAGGAGGAAAGGTTGACTTACTGGGGTAGGTGTTGTTCAAGGACCATGTATAGGAGGAAAGGTTGACTTACTGGGGTAGGTGTTGTTCAAAGGCCATGTATAGGAGGAAAGGTTGACTTTCTGGAGGAAAGTGTTGTTCAAGGACCATGTATAGGAGGAAAGGTTGACTTTCTGGGGTAGGTGTTGTTCAAGGACCATGTATAGGAGGAAAGGTTGACTTTCTGGGGTAGGTGTTGTTCAAAGGCCATGTATAGGAGGAAAGGTTGACTTTCTGGAGGAAAGTGTTGTTCAAGGACCATGTATAGGAGGAAAGGTTGACTTACTGGGGTAGGTGTTGTTCAAGGACCATGTATAGGAGGAAAGGTTGACTTACTGGGGTAGGTGTTGTTCAAGGACCATGTATAGGAGGAGAGGTTGACTTACTGGAGGAGAGTGTTGTTCAAGGACCATGTATAGGAGGAAAGGTTGACTTACTGGAGGAGAGTGTTGTTCAAGGACCATGTATAGGAGGAAAGGTTGACTTACTGGAGGAAAGTGTTGTTCAAGGACTATGTATAGGAGGAAAGGTTGACTTACTGGAGGAAAGTGTTGTTCAAGGACCATGTATAGGAGGAAAGGTTGACTTACTGGGGTAGGTGTTGTTCAAGGACCATGTATAGGAGGAGAGGTTGACTTACTGGAGGAGAGTGTTGTTCAAGGACCATGTATAGGAGGAAAGGTTGACTTACTGGGTAGGTGTTGTTCAAGGACTATGTATAGGAGGAAAGGTTGACTTACTGGAGGAAAGTGTTGTTCAAGGACTATGTATAGGAGGAAAGGTTGACTTACTGGAGGAAAGTGTTGTTCAAGGACCATGTATAGGAGGAAAGGTTGACTTACTGGGGTAGGTGTTGTTCAAGGACCATGTATAGGAGGAGAGGTTGACTTACTGGAGGAGAGTGTTGTTCAAGGACCATGTATAGGAGGAAAGGTTGACTTACTGGGTAGGTGTTGTTCAAGGACTATGTATAGGAGGAAAGGTTGACTTACTGGAGGAAAGTGTTGTTCAAGGACTATGTATAGGAGGAGAGGTTGACTTACTGGGTAGGTGTTGTTCAAGGACTATGTATAGGAGGAAAGGTTGACTTACTGGAGGAAAGTGTTGTTCAAGGACCATGTTTAGGAGGAGAGGTTGACTTACTGGAGGAGAGTGTTGTTCAAGGACCATATATAGGAGGAAAGGTTGACTTACTGGGTAGGTGTTGTTCAAGGACTATGTATAGGAGGAAAGGTTGACTTACTGGAGGAAAGTGTTGTTCAAGGACCATGTATAGGAGGAAAGGTTGACTTACTGGGTAGGTGTTGTTCAAGGACCATGTATAGGAGGAGAGGTTGACTTACTGGAGGAAAGTGTTGTTCAAGGACTATGTATAGGAGGAAAGGTTGACTTACTGGAGGAAAGTGTTGTTCAAGGACCATATATAGGAGGAGAGGTTGACTTACTGGAGGAAAGTGTTGTTCAAGGACCATATATAGGAGGAGAGGTTGACTTACTGGAGGAAAGTGTTGTTCAAAGGCAATGTATAGGAGGAGAGGTTGACTTACTGGGGAAAGTGTTGTTCAAGGTCATGGTGAGGAAGAGAGGTTGACTCACTGGAGGAAAGTGTTGTTCAAGGGTCATGTATAGGAGGAGAGGTTGACTTACTGGAGGAAAGTGTTGTTCAAAGGCCATGTATAGGAGGAGAGGTTGACTTACTGGAGGAACGTGTTGTTCAAAGGTCATGGTGAGGAAGAGAGGTTGACTTACTGGAGGAACGTGTTGTTCAAAGGTCATGGTGAGGAAGAGAGGTTGAATTACTGTGGAAAAGTGTTGTTCAAGGTCATGGTGAGGAAGAGAGGTTGACTTACTTGCCAAGGTCTGGCACTCTGGTTAGTTGATGATGTATCTGGAAAAGGGTAGCAGCATCTTTCTGCTCCTTAAGAACATCCAATACTAGTTGAATAGAGCGATTAAGGTGGGTTGGAAAACTACCAGACCTATCAATCTCATCTATAGGAATTCTCCAAACACCCTGGTGGATACAAAAGGAGACGGTAGCAACAGATCAGTGAATATATTTAACAATAATAATGTTTCATAACAATGGCAATATGTTGAGTCTGCACACAAACTTATTTCAATGTCTGTGAGTAGTTTTCTTGAAATGGCAAAAAAAAAAAAAAAAATCATCTACTGTTTAACTTTAATGCTTGTACTTTGATTGATTGATTGATTGATTGGTGTTTTACGCCGCGCTCAAGATTATTTCACTTATATGGCAGCGTTGCCAGTTTTATTGTGGGAGGAAACCGGGCTCTATGCCCGGAGGAAACTCACGACCTTCCGTTGGTAACTGGCAACCATCCCACGGAGGTCGTTCGAGTGAAAACCCAATTTTTTGGACTGAGTGGTAATCGAACCCGCGACCCAACAAATTTAGAAAAGGAAAAGTAAATAAATGAAACAAGACAACATATGCACACTTATCCTTATCCTTATGTATCTTACCAGTGATGCAGATAATCTGTTTATATATCTAGTAAATGTCAACAACATTGATTTTAATTTAACAGGGAGGTTGTTCCACTCAAGGACATTTAACAGCAAGTGCGATACAAACATTTTAGACAAGAAAATTTTGTGCCCGTGTGTTTTAGCATTCATAAATATATCAAGAAGCATTAATGAAATAAGAATTGTTACCTTGAAGAAATCTGTGGTTTTCCTGTCAGCAAACAATCCTGGAGAAGACATATGTGGCAATTGTTGCCAGTTGGGGTTCCCAAGAAGCAAATCGCGTGCAAAGTTCAGATTCTACAAGCATAAAATATACTTCTGAACACACTTGCACAGAAGAAATATCATCGTCTTTAAAAGATTGATTGATGTTTACGCCGCGCTCAAGATTATTTCACTTATATGGCGACATTGCCAGGTTTAGTTGGGAAGGAAACCGGGCTCTTTGCCCAGAGGAAACTCACAAGTGTTTCAAGATCTTTTATCTATATTTTATGTACACTTTGGTAAATAAATGAAATAAAATATGAGAAAACTGGACTCCAACACATCATCTATGTAAACTGTATCTATCCATATAATAAACCAAAAATTAGCAGTTTGACTTGGAGATATAACCCGCACACAAATGCGGACGGACGGACAGACAGATGCAAACGGGATACCATTTGGTGCTCTTGCCTTTCGGTGGGGAGTGTAATAAAAACTATTTCATCATCATATTTCCGTTATTATGAGAAACTTATCTTCAGGGTTATTTTAGACAAGAAGATTTTCCCTGTGCCAGTGTGTTTTAGTGTTCATAAAAATATATACATGCAGTGTGAAATTCTGAACATTTTTCCCCCTCTCACATTTTGTACATTGTAATGATGGACATAAAAAAAATTCATGTAGAGGTAAAAAATATTTGGCAGTCAATAATTTGGATTGATCTTCAGGTAAATGCAAGCAATACCAAATGCTTTGGTACTTTGAATCCCAGTTTTAATCAATTTCCTGCCCCCTCGTCACTTCTGACCATACAAGTAACCAAAAGCACTTTTTGCTGATTTTGAATGTTAGCGGTCTCATAATACCATAACAAAGTTCAGTGGGCATATTTTTTAAATATCTTTCTAAATATTGACTTGCCAAAACAAAAAAATAATTGTCAGTTTTATTTCCATGGAAAACGCTCAGATTGCATCTTTAGCCGTCGGCCGCTAGTCTGTTGGGCTGAGATAGTCAAAATGTACAGTTTAAACATGTTTCTGTGTAGTATCACTAACCTTATGTATAGGGGAATTGAGATAGAGGTGAGAGAGACGATAAAGTGACTTGTAATGCTGAGGGAATCGAGACAGACACAAACCCAGGGCAGCAACACACTTATCCATCAACTCTTTATGCTTGGGATTGTGAAATCCTGCTGGACCATAGTCTTGTTTTATCTCCTCTTGATTATCTGTGCCCTGCTTGGTCGTAATACATTCAACAGGCTTGTCTACAGCCATTTTCTTGGATAGAGAATATTCTCCAGCATCTATTTCAAAACGAAGGTCAACTTTTGCATCTCTTTTTTTAGAACATACCTCTTCAGATGCAAATTCATTGTTTTGTTTTTCAACATTTGAGATTTTTGATAGTATATTTTCTAGAGTAGCTTTAACCTCAAGCTGTAGAGGTTGTGCATGAGGGGTTTTGTTTTGTACTGACTGATGGCTAGTTGTTCCAGTGTGTAACTGGTCCAGTGAAGGTGTTCTCACAGCATTAAGATCCTGGCACATTATACTGTCATCAAGAAGAGACATGGGCTGAGGACTGGACTGAGTACAAGTGGGCTTTGAAACCAAAGTTTGACAATTCTCAGAGCTGGAAACAAAACCAGAGTTATTGTCCATGACAGGTATTTGTGTCTCAGTTTTGGCAGCAGTGCTTCCTGGCAGAGTTTTCTCCCCTCCTTCTTTGCTCTTCTGTCTGAAGTAATTATGATCTTGTGGTGTGGTGAGAATGTGAGAGGGTTTCCTCACTGGAGTACCAAGAGGACATGCTGAAATCTCTATATCTGAACCAGAAGATACACTTTCACGACTACAAAACAAACAGAGTGTATACAGAAATATATCAATCTTTTATAAATAGAATAATAGTTTGAAATATCTACTTGTCAGGGCTAAACTCCCTTGTCTGTCTTTTATCGAGGAACCAAATTACATATTTACATGTACACTTTCTTTTCCCATTATCATATTTTGTTTGATTTCAGTTTACCCATATCCTTGCCATGGCTGAAGATGCACACAACTTATAAAGTATTCCAGAAAATTCTACCGACTAAAACCAAACTGCAGTCTGTCTTTAACCTAATGAAATATCATGAGTTTTGGTTATATACAACTTATGATTGGGCATAAAGATTTAATTGATATCCCCCCTCAAGCAGACACAGTCGGCTATATCCCAGACGAAGGGAAAAATATTGAAGAATACTTGTTGAGAAACAGTGACTATGAAGCCTTTATGGAAAATCAACCTACCCAGTACACAACTTTTAGCAATCTATATTGAACAATTTAACCTGAAATCTCTAAGTTATGTTTCCATGGAAACGGTTAAAAATTAAAAAGAATTTGCTGAAAACCTCAGAAGGCACATCTACATGTACACATAATGATTGTTCCACACTTCAACTTTCAATGAGTCATGTCTAATTGTTTTCGAGTTCTTCTCCGAAAACTTCGACTCTGCAAGTCATTTGGCCATCACAGTTACCCAAAAGCTATTTAAAGATAAATTAGCAATACTGTAGACCAATTAACAGCCATTTCCTCAAATTACTGATTGACAAAAGGCTTGGCGCCTCGTTCATTTGGGGACCATGATTATCAAAAAGTTGTTTGGATAAAATTATTAAAGCTCTACTCTCAAACCACAGATTGATTAACAGCCATTTCCTCTATTACTGAATGCCAAAAGGCTGGGTGACTGTTTTGGTCACCAAAAACATTGAGATATAGTTTTGATACGATACACAACATCTACCAATAAGCCACTTACTGGCACTTATATCTGAATTTTTTTTCTCAAATCCATGCAATAGTTTTAAAGATACATGTATGAAGCAGACAAGAATCTGAGAAAGACGGACAGACAGACGGACACAAGTATACCAATATTTTTCTGTTTTTAGAGCAGGCATATAAAAACTGATTGCATAATATATGGATGTAGTTCCATAAATTCCCTTTTAAGATTTGATTCACTCAATCTGCTTTGAAAACCTAAATACATTGTTCTACATGTAGGCCCTCCCTGTAGGCCTCACTGCCCTGTGTTCCAAAATGCCATGGTTTACCATACAATACATGTACCATACCTCCTACTATGGTATTTATCAGGGTTTTTTAATACAATGTATGTTTCTGTTAATAGGCTGAATGAGGCACACGTCTACGCCTTGCTGTGAAGATGACTACTGAGTCAGTAAGATGTTCTCTGACAACGCTTCACAACTTTCTTTTAGCACAGCTATGTGGGATGGTTGCCAGTTACCACCAGAAGGTTGTGGGTTTCCTTGGGGCATAGAACCCATTTTCCTCCCACAATAAAACTGGCAACGCCGCCATATAAGTGAAATAATCTTGAGTGCTGCGTAAAACACCAAACAATCAATCAATCAATTTTTTAGCACAGTTGGAAAATTTACCAAGCTTATGCCATCTCTACTAGTTATTTTCCTTTCCCTATCTTTTTAGAAACATTTGAAGTAATTTACTTCATTTGTTGGAGAGAATTAATTTCATTGAATATCAAAAGCGGTGTTGATGAACGTGGTGTTTAAAGGTCAAGATGCCAATACAAAAGCACAAGACAGTAATGAGGGGTTTGGGTCTTGAACAGAATTTTGATAACATTAAGAAGGTAAAATTCCGCTAATTCATGGACGAACAATGTGAAGATAACAAATTATTAGACTGCTTTCTGCCATGTTTGGTCTAAAACAACAACAATAGCGATTGCTCGATAGGATTATCGGTCGCTCCATGCAGGAGGTAAGACACCCAACGAAAAGTCTCAAACTTTTAGAGTGCTTTCCGTAATGTTTTGAGTACTTGAATTAGCTGAATTCTTACCGTAAGGGAAGGATAAATAACTTAATACAATATGGCTACTCAAATTATATATTCCCAAAAATGATTAAAATCTGATTATGAATTCAGAAGTTATGGAGCCTAATCCAATAGAGCTGCCATATTATATAACATGAATATATGTAGTACATGATACAAAGTCTACTTATAAGGTAAAGACCCTGGAAAAATTGTTCAGAGTGGGTCAAAACTTTACAACTACAGAACGGAAGGTAAAACAGGTGTGACAACACAACCATAGCACTAGAACTTCTCTATGTACAAATACATGTATGGTCAGTAAGGTAATAAACACCATGGTAAAAATGAAATCTTGTAGGGATTTTAAATGATCACACTAACCTTTCTCTGCGTTTTTCTTTGGCTAAAGCAAACGGAGTCTGGGCGGCTTCAGTGAGATATTCTTCCAGTAATGAATAATCCACTGTTGCACTGTGGTTTAACAACAGCTTTAGACAGCTGGCATGTAGACGGTAAAATACCTGAGAGAAAATAAAGATCACTTCAGCTACTGGCACAGAATGATCATCCCTATATGTCCACATTTTACATTAATTTGTCTACTTGATGATCACTGCATTTTACATAAATTAGTCTATCTAATGGTCACTTAATGTGTCTATTTTAAATTAATTTTTTCTACCTGATGGCCAGTATGGATTAATGTGTCTACCTGATGATCACTTTTGTGTTTATTTAACAGCCTTCACATTATATCTCCAATTTTACTGAATACCCAAAAAGTGATAATGGGGTGTCTGTGTATCACATTTAACTGAATACCCAAATAGTGATAATGGGGTGTTTGTGTATCACATTTTACTGAATACCCAAAAAGTGATAATGGGGTGTTTGTGTATCATATTTTACTGAATACCCAAATAGTGATAATGGGGTGTTTGTGTATCACATTTTACTGAATACCCAAAAAGTGATAATGGGGTGTTTGTGTATCACATTTAACTGAATACCCAAATAGTGATAATGGGGTGTTTGTGTATCACATTTTACTGAATACCCAAAAAGTGATAATGGGGTGTTTGTGTATCATATTTAACTGAATACCCAAATAGTGATAATGGGGTGTTTGTGTATCACATTTTACTGAATACCCAAAAAGTGATAATGGGGTGTTTGTGTATCATATTTTACTGAATACCCAAATAGTGATAATGGGGTGTTTGTGTATCACATTTTACTGAATACCCAAATAGTGATAATGGGGTGTTTGTGTATCATATTTTACTGAATACCCAAATAGTGATAATGGGGTGTTTGTGTATCACATTTTATTGAATACCCAAATAGTGATAATGGGGTGTTTGTGTATCACATTTTACTGAATACCCAAATAGTGATAATGGGGTGTTTGTGTATCACATTTTACTGAATACCCAAATAGTGATAATGGGGTGTTTGTGTATCACATTTTACTGAATACCCAAATAGTGATAATGGGGTGTTTGTGTATCACATTTTATTGAATACCCAAATAGCGATAATGGGGTGTTTGTGTATCATATTTTATTGAATACCCAAATAGTGATAATGGGGTGTTTGTGTATCACATTTTACTGAATACCCAAATAGTGATAATGGGGTGTTTGTGTATCACATTTTATTGAATACCCAAATAGTGATAATGGGGTGTTTGTGTATCACATTTTACTGAATACCCAAATAGTGATAATGGGGTGTTTGTGTATCACATTTTATTGAATACCCAAATAGTGATAATGGGGTGTTTGTGTATCACATTTTATTGAATACCCAAATAGTGATAATGGGGTGTTTGTGTATCACATTTTACTGAATACCCAAATAGTGATAATGGGGTGTTTGTGTATCATATTTTACTGAATACCCAAATAGTGATAATGGGGTGTTTGTGTATCACATTTTACTGAATACCCAAATAGTGATAATGGGGTGTTTGTGTATCATATTTTACTGAATACCCAAATAGTGATAATGGGGTGTTTGTGTATCACATTTTACTGAATACCCAAATAGTGATAATGGGGTGTTTGTGTATCATATTTTACTGAATACCCAAATAGTGATAATGGGGTGTTTGTGTATCACATTTTACTGAATACCCAAATAGTGATAATGGGGTGTTTGTGTATCATATTTAACTGAATACCCAAATAGTGATAATGGGGTGTCTGTGTATCACATCATATCCCACCTCCAATGCTTCCACTGCTAAATGAGGTGGGCTAACTACATAGGTTATTTTCCTGGGGTAAACAGCCTTATCTTCATGGGTGTACATGGCAGCCTGCAAAAACAAACAAATATGAATGGGGGAAATAAACTAAGTATATTTAAATGTAGCAATATTTCAGTGATAACTAAAACTGTTCTGCCCCCTCCCACCACCACATTCTTATGACCTGTCTGTGAGTAAATATTGCCTGACAATAGTTATTCAGGAGCAATAACTCTGAAAACAGCATTATTCCGCTACTTTTGGGATTACACCTTGAAAAATGGCAGAAATTCTATTGACAATTTTGGGTGATGCCCGGAGTCAAACCCAGGTCCCAGAGTATGGCACCTATCACCAGCACTAAATGCCAGCTGTCTTATCCATTCAGCCAGTAGGCCTCCTCGATAAAAATAGGAGATCCAACGCCCGCTGTCATCTATCCATATTAAAGATTGTTACAGCAATAGCTGGATATAGGAATTGGGGACGACAGTGCATTTAATGTATATATTATGTGATATTGGGCCTACATAAAAAAATCTTATTCTAGGGAGATAACTATTGTTGAGGACTTAGAACTTAGGGGGATGATGTGTGTCATGTTTGGTTAAGATCAGGTCAGTAGATTTCTTGGAATAATGATAAGTTTCATTCAAATTTGGGTCAAAAACAACATTGCTTCCTGGCGACCAAATGAGATGAAAATGTAGGGTGCACAACTAGATCATAGGGAGATAATGTGGGCCAAGTTTGGTCAAAATCAGACCGATAGTTTCTTAGAATAAAGGTCAAATTTGGGTCAAAAACAACATTGCTTCCTGGCGACCAAATGAGATGAAAATGTAGGGTGCACAACTAGATCATAGGGAGATAATGTGGGCCAAGTTTGGTCAAAATCAGACCGATAGTTTCTTAGAATAAAGGTTATCAAATAAAAATCAAAAATATCGCCCCCTGGCGGCCATATAGCGAATATGCAAATGAGATGAAAATGTATGGTGCATAACTAGACCATAGGGTGATAATGTATGTTGAGTACTCAATGTAATCTTACCAGTATATAATGTTTGAGGTACTCCACATAATCTTACCAGTCTATAATGTTTGAGGTACCCCATGTAATCTTACCAGTCTATAATGTTTGAGGTACCCCATGTAATCTTACCAGTCCTATAATATTTGAGGTACTCAACAGAATCTTACCAGTCTATAATGTTTGAGGTACTCCACGTAATCTTACCAGTCTATAATGTTTGAGGTACTCCATGTAATCTTACCAGTCTATAATGTTTGAGGTACTTCATGTAATCTTACCAGTCTATAATGTTTGAGGTACTCCATGTAATCTTACCAGTCTATAATGTTTGAGGTACTTCATGTAATCTTACCAGTCTATAATGTTTGAGGTACTCCATGTAATCTTACCAGTCCATAATGTTTGAGGTACTTCATGTAATCTTACCAGTCTATAATGTTTGAGGTACTCCACGTAATCTTACCAGTCTATAATGTTTGAGGTACTCCACGTAATCTTACCAGTCTATAATGTTTGAGGTACTCCATGTAATCTTACCAGTCTATAATGTTTGAGGTACTTCATGTAATCTTACCAGTCTATAATGTTTGAGGTACTTCATGTAATCTTACCAGTCTATAATGTTTGAGGTACTCAACATAATCTTACCAGTCTATAATGTTTGAGGTACTCAACATAATCTTACCAGTCTATAATGTTTGAGGTACTTCATGTAATCTTACCAGTCCATAATGTTTGAGGTACTTCATGTAATCTTACCAGTCTATAATGTTTGAGGTACTCCACGTAATCTTACCAGTCTATAATGTTTGAGGTACTCCATGTAATCTTACCAGTCTATAATGTTTGAGGTACTCCATGTAATCTTACCAGTCTATAATGTTTGAGGTACTCCATGTAATCTTACCAGTCTATAATGTTTGAGGTACTCCATGTTATCTTACCAGTCTATAATATTTGAGGTACTCTTTAGGTGGTCTTCCTGATTTCTCAGCCACTTTACCCATCATATAATGCTGTAACCATTCCTCTTCTACATCATCTGATTCACATTGATTGGCCTGCTTATAGCAATTCTCTGCAATCTCTAACATGTCTCTACGACTAGTTTTAGAACAATCCAACAAATCAGCACTCAATGGAAACCACTTGTTCTGAAAATGTCACAAATAACATCAGATATACTCGAGGGTTGATCCTCTGTGCACCAGATTTTATATAAGGTCGATAATATATAGATCTTTCAGTGACATTTAGAAGTTGGAAGTACAAATCAAGACGAGGATTACTTATGGATAAACAACTTCTTAATTTATTGGGTGTAGTTAATTCACAACGAACTTAACTCATCTCCATTGTTACATTGTTACTTAATCCAGATATTTTCACACCTGTCTTAACTTGTATTTCTGCCAACCACTATATAATGAACTTGTAACTGTTGATTGTCATTGACTTTGATAACGGTGTAAGAACTACACCGAAACGTCGTCACCCAATAAATTAAGAAGTTGTTTATCCATAAGTAATCCTCATCTGGATAATATATTGGTTCTTTACAAGTTAATATAGCAATGCATTCATTGTAATTAGTTGATTTAGATACCTTGATAGATACATGTAGGGAGGAGGTTAGGAGCGATATAAAATTACCTCTGGTTCTAGTCAGCACATCTTTATGAATTGATTGTTTGACAAGATGATGAAAGAGATCAAATCAAATACAGAGATATTTTTGACCAAATATACATGTAGGTTCACCTGCTATCAAGGAGACTAATTTAGGGAAAGATTAAAATCTTATGTTTGATTGGTGTTTGAATATAAACTTACCATTTTAAGTTGTCTGGATGCATAGGAGTGGAGTTCATAAGCCAGACAGCCATATTCTATCCATAATTTACTGTTGGTCTTATCAGTCTCTACAGCACGACCAAAACACCTGAGAGATGGGATTGACTGCTTCAGTATAGGCATGTCAAACTTTAACTCATGCTGAAAATAATAATTAATTTTTTTATACAGATCAAGTGGAAAAAGGACTGTTAAAGATCTGTAACTTGACAAGCTGCAAAGCTGACCACTCCCCCACCATGAAAATGTAAAAAAAAAAAAAAAAATCAGAAATAAACGAGTCAAAGATGCTGGTTAAAATGTCATCCTATCTGTCCTCACCATAAGTGCTACAGATAAGGTAAAAAGCACATGATACCGGAATGCAAATAAAACCAAGCGTACTGAATACAGCCTGATAAACACGTGTACGGGTGTATCAAGAGTAAAACCAGTACAAAGAAAACAAATTGAAAAACCATTTGCAGATTATAGTTTGTGATTTAATCCACTTCTTGGTTTATATGATTATATTGAAGTTTTCAGAGATTGGGCAAACCAATCACATAACATTGGTAGATATTTTTAATAGCTGTGTCAGTTGATAGTTTAGTTGATTATTAAATACTGCTATCAATTTGTTGAAACAGATATTTTTATACCTTTTTTTGTTCTCTTTTTTTAATATACATATTTATAAATTATAATATTAAGTGGAGCAGATGTTAGCGAGGTTGATGGTATACATTCCACTAGCCAAAAGGTGGAAAACCATTTAAAAAATGGGACTTTCATAGCTATCACAAGCTTACAAGATGAGAAAAGGTTTTTCTCAGAGTTTCTAATAGTTTTCAGAACTCAACATGCTGGTCAAGTTTATATGGGATTGTTGCCAACTTAAGGTCAGGGGATTTCTCTGTTGAGTGAAATAACATGAGTGTGGCGCAAAACAGAAGAAAAAAACAATCAATTACTTGTTATTTTTCGCAAAACTTATCCAAGTGAACAGTCTATAATAGATGAATAAACCAGACCTGTGTCTGTGTGCATGAACAGTCCATAATAGATGATTAAATTAGACCTGTGTCTGTGTGCATGAACAGTCCATAATAGATGATTAAATTAGACCTGTGTCTGTGTGCATGAACAGTCCATGATAGATGATTAAATTAGACCTGTGTCTGTGTGCATGAACAGTCCATGATAGATGATTAAATTAGACCTGTGTCTGTGTGCATGAACAGTCCATGATAGATGATTAAATTAGACCTGTGTCTGTGTGCATGAACAGTCCATGATAGATGAATAAACCAGATCTGTGTCTGTGTGCATGAACATAACAAATGAATAAACTAGATCTGTGTCTGTGTGCATGAACATAACAAATGAATAAACTAGACCTGTGTTTGTGTGCATGAACAAAACAAATGAATAAACCAGACCTGTAGTCTGGTGTGACTTGTAAAATGTAGTGACACCTGACACAAAAACAATCCCACGTGAAACTTCATGTTGGTAATGAGAAAGGCGGTAAGCAGAAGTATAGAATTCAGTAAATGCTAAAACAACTCACAGATCTAAGTTTCTGTTGAAGACGACTCATCCTGGCTAAAGCCAGACCTGCCCAGGAATCTACACGTTTAGGATTGTAACACAGATCCATTGTGTAAAATTTGATGGCTTTCCTGTAAAACAAACAGCAATTACTATCAATTCTCTATGATACGGTCAAATGGCAGCATTCATGGGGTGGTTACAGACAGGTATGATAGTATGTACTGTGTTGTAGGTATCTCAAATGGCAGCATTCATAGGGTGGTTACAGACAGGTATGATAGTATGTAGGTATCTCAAATGTCATCATAGTAGTACAGTAGAAAATGGCAGCATTCATGGGGTGGTTACAGACAGGTATGATAGTATGTAGGTATCTCAAATGTCATCATAGTAGTACAGTAGAAAATGGCAGCATTCATGGGGTGGTTACAGACAGGTATGATAGTATGTAGGTATCTCAAATGTCATCATAGTAGTACAGTAGAAATGGCAGCATTCATAGGGTGGGGACAGACAGGTATGATAGTATGTAGGTATCTCAAATGTCATCATAGTAGTACAGTAGAAATGGCAGCATTCATAGGGTGGGGACAGACAGGTATGATAGTATGTAGGTATCTCAAATGTCATCATAGTAGTACAGTAGAAATGGCAGCATTCATAGGGTGGTTACAGACAGGTATGATAGTATGAAGGTATCTCAAATGTCATCATAGTAGTACAGTAGAAATGGCAGCATTCATGGGGTGGTTACAGACAGGTATGATAGTATGTAGGTATCTCAAATGTCATCATAGTAGTACAGTAGAAATGGCAGCATTCATAGGGTGGTTACAGACAGGTATGATAGTATGTAGGTATCTCAAATGTCATCATAGTAGTACAGTAGAAAATGGCAGCATTCATAGGGTGGTTACAGACAGGTATGATAGTATGTAGGTATCTCAAATGTCATCATAGTAGTGCAGTAGAAAATGGCAGCATTCATAGGGTGGTTACAGACAGGTATGATAGTATGTAGGTATCTCAAATGTCATCATAGTAGTACAGTAGAAATGGCAGCATTCATGGGGTGGGGACAGACAGGTATGATAGTATGTAGGTATCTCAAATGTCATCATAGTAGTACAGTAGAAATGGCAGCATTCATAGGGTGGTTACAGACAGGTATGATAGTATGTAGGTATCTCAAATGTCATCATAGTAGTACAGTAGAAAATGGCAGCATTCATAGGGTGGTTACAGACAGGTATGATAGTATGTAGGTATCTCAAATGTCATCATAGTAGTGCAGTAGAAAATGGCAGCATTCATAGGGTGGTTACAGACAGGTATGATAGTATGTAGGTATCTCAAATGTCATCATAGTAGTACAGTAGAAATGGCAGCATTCATGGGGTGGGGACAGACAGGTATGATAGTATGTAGGTATCTCAAATGTCATCATAGTAGTACAGTAGAAAATGGCAGCATTCATAGGGTGGTTACAGACAGGTATGATAGTATGTAGGTATCTCAAATGTCATCATAGTAGTGCAGTAGAAAATGGCAGCATTCATAGGGTGGTTACAGACAGGTATGATAGTATGTAGGTATCTCAAATGTCATCATAGTAGTACAGTAGAAATGGCAGCATTCATGGGGTGGGGACAGACAGGTATGATAGTATGTAGGTATCTCAAATGTCATCATAGTAGTACAGTAGAAATGGCAGCATTCATAGGGTGGTTACAGACAGGTATGATAGTATTAAGGTATCTCAAATGTCATCATAGTAGTACAGTAGAAATGGCAGCATTCATGGGGTGGTTACAGACAGGTATGATAGTATGTAGGTATCTCAAATGTCATCATAGTAGTACAGTAGAAATGGCAGCATTCATAGGGTGGTTACAGACAGGTATGATAGTATGTAGGTATCTCAAATGTCATCATAGTAGTACAGTAGAAAATGGCAGCATTCATAGGGTGGTTACAGACAGGTATGATAGTATGTAGGTATCTCAAATGTCATCATAGTAGTGCAGTAGAAAATGGCAGCATTCATAGGGTGGTTACAGACAGGTATGATAGTATGTAGGTATCTCAAATGTCATCATAGTAGTACAGTAGAAATGGCAGCATTCATAGGGTGGGGACAGACAGGTATGATAGTATGTAGGTATCTCAAATGTCATCATAGTAGTGCAGTAGAAAATGGCAGCATTCATGGGGTGGTTACAGACAGGTATGATAGTATGTAGGTATCTCAAATGTCATCATAGTAGTACAGTAGAAATGGCAGCATTCATAGGGTGGGGACAGACAGGTATGATAGTATGTAGGTATCTCAAATGTCATCATAGTAGTACAGTAGAAATGGCAGCATTCATAGGGTGGTTACAGACAGGTATGATAGTATGTAGGTATCTCAAATGTCATCATAGTAGTACAGTAGAAATGGCAGCATTCATAGGGTGGTTACAGACAGGTATGATAGTATGTAGGTATCTCAAATGTCATCATAGTAGTACAGTAGAAAATGGCAGCATTCATGGGGTGGGGACAGACAGGTATGATAGTATGTAGGTATCTCAAATGTCATCATAGTAGTACAGTAGAAAATGGCAGCATTCATAGGGTGGTTACAGACAGGTATGATAGTATGTAGGTATCTCAAATGTCATCATAGTAGTACAGTAGAAATGGCAGCATTCATGGGGTGGTTACAGACAGGTATGATAGTATGTACTGTGTTGTAGGTATCTCAAATGTCATCATAGAAGTACAGTAGAAAATGGCAGCATTCATGGGGTGGGGACAGACAGGTATGATAGTATGTAGGTATCTCAAATGTCATCATAGTAGTACAGTAGAAAATGGCAGCATTCATGGGGTGGTTACAGACAGGTATGATAGTATGTAGGTATCTCAAATGTCATCATAGTAGTGCAGTAGAAAATGGCAGCATTCATAGGGTGGGGACAGACAGGTATGATAGTATGTAGGTATCTCAAATGTCATCATAGTAGTACAGTAGAAAATGGCAGCATTCATGGGGTGGTTACAGACAGGTATGATAGTATGTAGGTATCTCAAATGTCATCATAGTAGTGCAGTAGAAAATGGCAGCATTCATAGGGTGGGGACAGACAGGTATGATAGTATGTAGGTATCTCAAATGTCATCATAGTAGTACAGTAGAAATGGCAGCATTCATGGGGTGGTTACAGACAGGTATGATAGTATGTAGGTATCTCAAATGTCATCATAGTAGTACAGTAGAAAATGGCAGCATTCATAGGGTGGTTACAGACAGGTATGATAGTATGTAGGTATCTCAAATGTCATCATAGTAGTACAGTAGAAAATGGCAGCATTCATGGGGTGGTTACAGACAGGTATGATAGTATGTAGGTATCTCAAATGTCATCATAGTAGTACAGTAGAAAATGGCAGCATTCATAGGGTGGTTACAGACAGGTATGATAGTATGTAGGTATCTCAAATGTCATCATAGTAGTACAGTAGAAAATGGCAGCATTCATGGGGTGGTTACAGACAGGTATGATAGTATGTAGGTATCTCAAATGTCATCATAGTAGTACAGTAGAAATGGCAGCATTCATAGGGTGGTTACAGACAGGTATGATAGTATGTAGGTATCTCAAATGTCATCATAGTAGTACAGTAGAAAATGGCAGCATTCATAGGGTGGTTACAGACAGGTATGATAGTATGTAGGTATCTCAAATGTCATCATAGTAGTACAGTAGAAAATGGCAGCATTCATGGGGTGGGGACAGACAGGTATGATAGTATGTAGGTATCTCAAATGTCATCATAGTAGTACAGTAGAAAATGGCAGCATTCATGGGGTGGGGACAGACAGGTATGATAGTATGTAGGTATCTCAAATGTCATCATAGTAGTACAGTAGAAAATGGCAGCATTCATGGGGTGGGGACAGACAGGTATGATAGTATGTAGGTATCTCAAATGTCATCATAGTAGTACAGTAGAAAATGGCAGCATTCATGGGGTGGGGACAGACAGGTATGATAGTATGTAGGTATCTCAAATGTCATCATAGTAGTACAGTAGAAAATGGCATTAAAATTAAGCCAGGAAATATAACATTATCGTAAGCACAAAGCTACTCGAAATCTTCACACATGAATATGATGGTTTATGGTAGCTGTTGTTTTTTCTCCGTTAAAGCTGTACTCACATTTGTTCCTTATTTTTGAAGTAATAATCTGCCAATAGATAGTACAGCTCCTTCACAATAGGCCTATAGGAAGGATAAAACATAGAACTCAGTTACAGAACAAAGATTTGATAGCAAAACAAATGAGTTTCTTACATTAGTCTTACAGAGATTTCCCTAAGGCTGCATGTGTTGAGATTTAACTTTTTTCTCCTCCTTAGATGAATACCACCAATCAACTAAACCTTTCAACCCTAATTTTGTCCCAAAGGAAGAAATAAACAAAAGAAGGGAATGTTTTTTAATTCCTCATCCTACTGCTGATGGCCAATGGTTAACATATTGTTAGAACTTAGATCATGTTGGCAGATATTGAAGCCTCAACCCCCCTCCCCCCCAACAAAGGATTAAAATGCCAGATAGGGAGTTAGGGGTAAAGAGGAACCAGCTTCTGCTGGTATTTCCAGGTCTTAGGTCCCAAAAAGAAATGATATACATGTACTTACGCCTTGTCACATTTTTCAGCATGTTGTACCGGTGGTTTGTCAATTGTTCCTTCAATAAAAGCCTGTACCTTTTCTACAGTGGTGCCTGCAACATAAAGTACATTACTGTGAACAGCATGTAGAACGTCACTTTAGAAAACACCTGCAAGCCTTTTGTAGTGTTGAAATTGATCAGGTTAAAGGAAGTAATTGCAGTCCATGATAGTGGGATAAATATTTCTGACAATCTGCCTCAGACAAATCTCAAGAATATGATTAGGCCTACAGACAGCCTTGCTGATAGCTAAGCTCCCCAAAAATGCTGTGGTGATAAAAATGAATACAACACAGGGAAAATAAGTGGCTGTCGCCATCAGGACCCCTCGGGTCTGGGCCAAAGTAACCAAAGATATATTTATTTCCAAGACAATTTGTTGCGAGTTAAAAATTACTCCACATACATGCATCACATTTACAAGGAGGTTTTTGGCTGAAAGTCATGTAAGGGGCATAACTCTTGAAAAAAAACATCCGAGCGCGTCGATTTTAAATAGGCTTCTTGTACTTGCTATATTAAACAAATGTGTGAAGTTTCAAAGTTGTAAGTTAAAGACTTTTTTAGATAATGTGTTTACAATTAAGGCTTTTTATAGCAGGGGTAATGTAAGGGGCATAACTCTTGAAAAAAAAACATCTGAGCGCGTTGATTTTCAATAGGCTTCTTGCACCTGGTGTATTAAACAAATGTGTGAAGTTTCAAAGTTGTAAGTTAAAGACTTTTTTAGATAATGTGTTTACAAGGCTTTTTATAGCAGCGGTAATTTAAGGGGCATAACTCTTGAAAAAAACATCCGAGCGCGTTGATTTTAAATAGACTTCTTGTACATGCTGTATTAAACAAATGTGTGAAGTTTCAAAGTTGTAAGTTGAAGAATTTTTTAGATAATGTGTTTACAAGGCTTTTTATAGCAGCGGTAATGTAAGGGGCATAACTCTTGAAAAAAAACATCCGAGCGCGTTGATTTTAAATATGCTTCTTGTACATGCTGTATCAAACAAATGTGTGAAGTTTCAAAGTTGTAAGTTGAAGACTTATTTAGATAATGTGTTTACAAGGCTTTTTATAGCAGCGGTAATGTAAGGGGCATAACTCTTGTAAAAAACATCCGAGCGCGTTGATTTTCAATAGGCTTCTTGCACCTGGTGTATTAAACAAATGTGTGAAGTTTCAAAGTTGTAAGTTAAAGACTTTTTTAGATAATGTGTTTACAAGGCTTTTTATAGCAGCAGTAATTTAAGGGGCATAACTCTTGAAAAAAACATCCGAGCGCGTTGATTTTAAATAGACTTCTTGTACATGCTGTATTAAACAAATGTGTGAAGTTTCAAAGTTGTAAGTTGAAGAATTTTTTAGATAATGTGTTTACAAGGCTTTTTATAGCAGCGGTAATGTAAGGGGCATAACTCTTGAAAAAAACATCCGAGCGCGTTGATTTTCAATAGGCTTCTTGTAGTTGCTGTATTAAACAAATGTGTGAAGTTTCTAAGTTGTAAGTTAAAGACTTTTTTAGATAATGTGTTTACAAGGCTTTTTATAGCAGCGGTAATTTAAGGGGCATAACTCTTGAAAAAAACATCCGAGCGCGTTGATTTTAAATAGACTTCTTGTACATGCTGTATTAAACAAATGTGTGAAGTTTCAAAGTTGTAAGTTGAAGACTTTTGTAGATAATGTGTTTACAAGGCTTTTTATAGCAGCGGTAATGTAAGGGGCCTAACTCTTTAAAAAAAACATCCGAGCGCGTTGATTTTAAATAGGCTTCTTGTTTATGCTGTATCAAACAAATGTGTGAAGTTTCAAAGTTGTAAGTTGAAGACTTTTTTAGATAATGTGTTTACAAGGCTTTTTATAGCAGCGGTAATGTAAGGGGCATAACTCTTGAAAAAAACATCCGAGCGCGTTGATTTTCAATAGGCTTCTTGTACTTGCTGTATTAAACAAATGTGTGAAGTTTCAAAGTTGTAAGTTAAAGACTTTTTTAGATAATGTGTTTACAAGGCTTTTTATAGCAGCGGTAATGTAAGGGGCAAAACTCTTGAAAAAAACATCCGAGCGCATTGATTTTAAATAGGCTTCTTGTAGTTGCTGTATTAAACAAATGTGTGAAGTTTCAAAGTTGTAAGTTAAAGACTTTTTTAGATAATGTGTTTACAAGGACCAATGGACAGATGGACGAAGGAGGCAACGACAATACCCTTCGGGCAAAATTTGCCCGAGGGGTAATAAAACTATACTTGTAAAAGGTTTACAATTTCTTTTTTACTAAGTGTTCATTTCAACAGCTTTGATCGATAAGAAAACCTTCCCTACTTGTTCACAATGGTACCTCAAAAAAAACCATCTAATGAAGAAGTTTAAAACTATATAGGATTTACTTGGGGAACTGTGACTGATAAACTATATATTTTTGCTACTACCTGCTCTGTATTTCTCTGGTACTAAGGTAGATATTCTCCGCAGTAATCCTTCAAGCTGAAAGAAAAAGTACTCATTTAGCATACTATATAAGTACAACCAATAGCATTGCCTTGGGTCCAGTTTACCATACCATTTTTTAAAAAACTCATTTAGGTGGACACCCATATCCTCTCACTGGGTCCAGTTAACCCATTAATGTGGACATCCATATACTTTCCCTGGTTCCAGTAAACCAACCCATTATGATTAATGTGGACCCCCTGATACTTCCGCTGGGTCCAGTTTACCAACCCATTAATGTGGACCCCTTATACTTTTCCTGGTTCAAGTTTACCAACCCATTAATGTGGAACCCCTTATACTTTCCCTGGTTCCAGTTTACAACCCATTTGTGTGGAAACCCTTAAACTTTCACCGGGTCCAGGTAACCAAGCCAGGTATCAAACCTTTTTGCGACTGAGTGGTATTTGAACCTGCGCTAAAACAATAGTATGCCTGTGTAGAGAGGTCAACACTTAACTGGCTACACAATGCATTTTATATATTTTGAATGGCCATTACATGACATTTGACGTTATTAATAGGAGATAAAATTTGGTAAACAAATATGGTTTACATCCACCAGTTATTCTGTGAGACAGCCCATAATATTATTGTATGGACAGCTATAATCCTCGGCACTGAAATTCCAAACTACTGGTGGCAATTTGAACACATCACAGTAAGTTTAACAAATGGGATAGTGGCCATTCTATGCATATAGTTCAGTGTGAGAGGATTGTTAGGTGTTTTACACAGTATTTAAGATTAGTTCCCTTATATGGCAGTGTTGACAGGCTTGGTGGGGGTTGAAACTGAGCTTTGGTGGGGAGAGTGGTATACGAAATCCTGAACATATGAGGATTCTTTGAACTGACTTCGATTGATTGATTGATTAATTGATTGATGTTTTACACTGCACTCAAGATTATTTCACTTATAAGGTGGCGTTGCCAGGTTTAGTGGGGAAGGAAGCCAGGTTCAATACCCGGAGGAAACCCCCGACCTTCAGTGAGTACCTTGCAACTCTTTCGCTTACGGCGACCGAGTGAAAAATAAATTTGTTTTTGGTCTCGGTCTGATTCGAACCCACGCGACATAGATGTAAGGTCTGAGTGGGACTAAGGGACGATCACTCTAACCCACTGGATCAACGAAGGCCCCAGACTTCAATTGAAATGACAGAGCTGCACTCAGTGTTATAATAATATTTGTATTGACCAACATACTTCTCCTGACACTGTACTGGTTTTGTAACTGTCAAACTCAGGCACCGTCTTGGGTTTAAAGTAAGCAAAAAGATCAATTGCTTTATCCCATGTTAAAGATATCTGAAATTGGAAACAAAATGTTTATGAATCTACATGTAAATGTTAATTCTCATTTAATACTGGCAGCCACAAACTGTCAATTTATATACTGAACTTCTTTTTCTGAACTATAATAAACCTACAATATTTTCAATGAGTTGAACAGAGAACTCCAATAATAAATAGCTACATTTGGTGAGAGATGAGAGTTTCTTCACCTGTGAGCAGCCATGATCCTGTAGATGTTTTACTCTAGACTTTTTATTAGGATGACCGTATAAACAATAAGAACACTGTTCAAATGCCTGGTTGATCTCCTCCTCAAAAACACTATTATTCTCCATTTCTTCATGGAGGACATCAACGAAAAACTTCAGTAAAGCACCATCAGAATGGCAGCACCAGGACCGTCTGAAACACACAGTGAACATAATCAGACTATACACACAGTGAACATAATCAGGCTATAACACAGTGAACATAATCAGGCTATAACACAGCAGTGAACATAATCAGGCTATACACACAGTGGACATAATCAGGCTATAACACAGTGAACATAATCAGGCTATAACACAGTGAACATAATCAGGCTATACACACAATGAACATAATCAGGCTATAACACAGTGAACATAATCAGGCTATAACACAGTGAACATAATCAGGCTATAACACAGTGAACATAATCAGGCTATAACACAGTGAACATAATCAGGCTATACACACAATGAACATAATCAGGCTATAACACAGTGAACATAATCAGGCTATAACACAGTGAACATAATCAGGCTATAACACAGTGAACATAATCAAGCTATAACACAGTGAACATAACCAGGCTATAACACAGTGAACATAATCAGGCTATAACACAATGAACATAATCAGGCTATAACACAGTGAGCATAATCAGGCTATACACACAGTGAACATAATCAGGCTATAACACAGTGAACATAATCAGGCTATAACACAGTGAACATAATCAGGCTATACACACAGTGAACATAATCAGGCTATACACACAGTGAACATAATCAGGCTATACACACAGTGAACATAATCAGGCTATACACACAGTGAACATAATCAGGCTATACACACAGTGAACATAATCAGGCTATACCACAGTGAACATAATCAGGCTATACACACAGTGAACATAATCAGGCTATAACACAGTGAACATAATCAGGCTATAACACAGTGAACATAATCAGGATATAACACAGTGAACATAATCAGGCTATACACACAGTGAACATAATCAGGCTATACACACAGTGAACATAATCAGGCTATAACACAGTGAACATAATCAGGCTATAACACAGTGAACATAATCAGGCTATACACACAGTGAACATAATCAGGCTATACACACAGTGAACATAATCAGGCTATACACACAGTGAACATAATCAGGCTATACACACAGTGAACATAATCAGGCTATACACACAGTGAACATAATCAGGCTATAACACAGTGAACATAATCAGGCTATACACACAATGAACATAATCAGGCTATAACACAGTGAACATAATCAGGCTATAACACAGTGAACATAATCAGGCTATACACACAGTGAACATAATCAGGCTATAACACAGTGAACATAATCAGGCTATACACACAGTGAACATAATCAGGCTATAACACAGTGAACATAATCAGGCTATACACACAATGAACATAATCAGGCTATACACACAGTGAACATAATCAGGCTATACACACAGTGAACATAATCAGGCTATACACACAATGAACATAATCAGGCTATACACACAGTGAACATAATCAGGCTATACACACAGTGAACATAATCAGGCTATAAAACATATGTTGAGCATCAGCAGTGTGAACATATATGGTCATTAAGACATGCAGATAAAGGATGTGTTTATTGAACCGGCCTAAAAGCCGTTTTATTTATGGATTAAATGTATATTTGAAAAACAGTTCCATAGTAGTAACAAGAGTTTCGAGAAACCCAAAATACGCCCGGAAAGGCACAGTCACTGCAGCCATACCAAAACAAATCCTTCCATATATATTTTTGAATATATGCAATGGGTCCTTCAAATATGAAATCTCATCTGGTGTTAAATGTCCAGGTCTTCAGCTTGGAGTTAAGCTAATTCTGACTGGTCAGTGGGTTAAATCACTTGCTGAAGACATCACTGACCAGGATGTTTGCCACATTTTATATAGGTATATTTGAACAGAGCCTAATCTCTGAGATGGTCAATGGTGTGTAAATATACAAGTCTTATCTGTTTACACTTACAACCAGGTTTATGAATATTGTCAAACATATCTTTAAGCAGCTATATTTACTTTACCATATGGGTAATAAAACTGAATTGAAGAGCCTTTAAAACAGAGAAATAATTATAATTCTAAACTTTTTAGGTTTTGGCCACCATACATGTAGCTATCACTAAATTATCCAAGGAAGCTGACACACCTTCTACCCATAAGCTATATCCTCAGAAAAAATTGTCCAGATGGAATCAAAACTTTGAAAGTTATGGAGCGGAAGGGAATATTACATAATCCAATATAACTCCCATATTATGTAACCAGTGATGTTAAATTAGTTCGGGACACACCTTCTACCCATAAGGTATATACTCAGAAAAAATTGTGCAGATGGAATCAAAACTTTAGAAGTTATGGAGTGGAAGGGAATATTACATAATCCAATATAACTCCCATATTATGTAACCAGTGATGTTAAAAATAGTTCGCGACACACCTTCTAACCATAAGGTATATACTCAGAAAAAATTGTGCAGATGGAATCAAAACTTTAGAAGTTATGGAGCAGAATGGAATATTACATAATCCAATATAACTCCCATATTATGTAACCAGTGATGTTAAAAATAGTTCGCGACACACCTTCTACCCATAAGGTATATACTCAGAAATAATTGTGCAGATGGAATCAAAACTTTAGAAGTTATGGAGCGGAAGGGAATATTACATAATCCAATATAACTCCCATATTATGTAACCAATGATGTTAAAAATAGTTCGCGACACACCTTCTACCCATAAGGTATATACTCAAAAAAAATTGTGCAGATGGAATCAAAACTTTAGAAGTTATAGAGCGGAAAGGAATATTACATAATCCAATATAACTCCCATACTATGCAACCAGTGATGTTAAAAATAGTTTGCGACACACCTTCTACCCATAAGGTATATACTCAGAAAAAATTGTGCAGATGGAATCAAAACTTTAGAAGTTATGGAGCGGAAGGGAAAGCGGACGCCGGACAGCCGGACGGACGGAGATGATACCATAATACAGCCCGCTTTTCAAGCCGGGCGTATAAAAAAGAAGTGAGTAGAGAATATGCATATTTTCCATAACTACTTGAAAAAACTTGTCAGTTACGTCATACACAATCTACAATGTGTACAAACTGCCATGAAGCGCACTGACACAGCAGAGATCCTGTATTATGTCACCACTGTAAGGGTACGCACACAATGGAGGTCGTGTTTTATGTCATATATCACTGAGACAATTAACTTTTTGTAACCATCTGTATAGAGCAGCAAATGTAGCATTAAATTTTGTATTTTCTTTGCCAGAAATTTAATTTGTTTTGGTCAGACTTATAAAGTACAAGTTCTACCACACACATAATGCGAATATTGCAAAAGGCTATTCATAAAACCTCTTCTTTGATGGCAACCAAACATTACATGAATATTAAAATCTGATTTACCTTCCCATGTATTCATGTGCGACATTGAGTAACATAAATGAAGATGGGATTCCATTCTCTGCTTCAACCTCTCCTAATCTTAATCTCTCCAGCTTCATCTCTTCACTAAATAAACCAACATTCATTACATTAAATAAAAACAGCTTCATATCAACGTTTATTGACATTTTATTGAATAGATTCTAAAAATTAGTTTAAAAAGTAGTCATACTAATGTCGATTAAACAAAGATCCAAGTTCCAAATTCGTTGTCAGTTCGAATGACGTTTTTTGTTCTACCAAATCAGAACTGAGCGTCACATTTGAACGATAAAGGCTCCCCACCTGCGTAATGGCAATGCTGGTGAGTGAAATTTGTGGAATTGTTACGTAACTCCCACTCCCAATTAGTTTAAAAAGTAGTCATACTAATGTGAATTCAACAAAGATCGTATAAACAGAAGATCTACTGAAATGAAGAATAACTTACTGTTTGATCACTTTATACAGAAGTATCCAAGGCAACACAGAATCTATGGGCATCACCAGTACACTATCAGGGCTGTCCATTAACGTTTCTATGACCAGAATCAAATTCTTAGCCAGTCTTACTAAACTGGGCTGGGGTAGACTAGAAATAAGCTTATCATCCTCATTCAGGCATCTGTTTAATAAAAACAAATAGCTAAAATCAAACCTCCAACAAATACTCTCTGTTTAATTCTAAGTGGCGTTACAATTGATTTGTTTTTTGCGACATTAAAGATTATTTCAATTGTTTATATTGCGATTGCCAGATACAGTACAGGTGGAACCTGGGATCCATCTAGTGTTTTTATATGTCCCATGTTTAATTTCAGTGATTTTACTCTAGAAGTAAGCTCGTATAGATTGGCTTTCTTCACAAATGTCAGAAAGGCTATGGCGGCGAGTAGGTCATCAAGCACAATATTTGATTGATTGATTTTTTGGTGTTTTACGCCGCGCTCAAGATTATTTCACTTATATGGCGGCGTTGCCAGTTTTATTGTGGGAGGAAACCGGGCCGACCTTCCGCTGGTAACTGGCAACCATCCCACATAGGTCGTTCGAGTGAAAACCCAGTCAGAAAATTTTCCAATTTTTGGACTGAGTGGGATTTGAACCCGCAACCCATTGTTGGAAGGCTGTTTGGATTGAGCGTCCAACGCTCTACCTACTGAGCCACGGAGGCCCCCACAATATTTGAATCAATTCCACTAAATATTTCTAGGTGAAAACAAAACTAAGAATTTTACCACATATTGTAGAATATCAATCCCTGAAAAAATGTCAAATGGCAGGAAACCTTACATGTAAGTTTGACTTCATCGTGTACATGTATGTTATCACATGCAAAAAATGTCGCAAGCAATATATGGAGAAAGGACAAAGAACCACCAACCATTTATCTAGTTTTGGAAACATTGTACATTGCTTTATGTTTGAGTTTGCATCGGGGGGGGGGGGGGGGGGGTCCCTTTTAAACACAATTAGAGTGATTGATTGATGTTTAATGCCACAGTGAAGATTATTTCACTTATATGGTGGGGGTTGTCATGTTTAGTCGGGCTGCAAATCAGGCTGTTTGCACTAAAGAAACCCCCAACCTTCCGACGCTACCACTTACGGCAATCGAGTGAAAAATCCACTCAGAAAACACAATAAGAAACTTGTTTCCATGAAGATTTTCAAAGTTCCTGTGTGTTTTAGCGAGCATACAAATATTTGTCATAAACTAGGTAGTGGATATTATTTTCACAAACTCCTACATCAGAACCCATCAGTTTTATGACAGGACACTGGTGTAGACTAAATTAATTGCTCCTTTTACCAAACTATTAGTGTAGTAATTGGCTGTATAACACATAGGACCTACTTGTTGATTCCAGCTAATATTTGTGATAATGTTTCTCCCCATTGATCTCTGACGGTACCATACATGTGACGATAGTGTTGTAATGCCTCATGAAAGATCTCCTCTCCCCAAAGCAAACACTTCTGTCAAATAGTAAAATATAAACAAAACATAAACAGTGAACCCAAAGTACTCAGAATAGCACACTGAATGCAGCCCAATTAAAACCAATCCTTTAATTAAGTTCCATGCAGATATTCCGTAAATATAGCTATGGTATGTCTATCTAAGAATAGGCTACCATGGGCACTGCCAAGGAGTCAGATAAAAACTTTAAAAGTTATGGAGCAGAAGGGAAATCACATCATATGTGAGGTCACGGATAGTCTATGACACAACTATCTATAAGGTGTATACTCTGAAACAAAGATTGGACCAAAACTATACAAGGTACGGAGTAAACTCCTAACCACACTAACACTAAAACTCACCTTGAAGTCATGAAGCTTAAACAGAGAGTCTTGTAAAAATAACAGCTGGTCGCGCCGTTCTGGGATGTGGTCACTCTTGCGGCGCTAAAATAGAAAAGAAAATAAACCAAGAAAAATCTAATTAAGATGCAAAAAGTTGATATATTACTGAACGGACAAACAATCAGAACGTTCTATATGATTTGCTTTATACAGGGTTGTTTGAAGGTAAACACATTATTTACCTCATGTTTTGTGTGTGGCTGTTTGAAGGTAAACACATTATTTACCTCATGTTTTGTGTGTGGCTGTTTGAAGGTAAACACATTATTTAGCTCATGTTTTGTGTGTGGCTGTTTGAAGGTAAACACATTATTTACCTCATGTTTTGTGTGTGGCTGTTTAAAGGTCTGTACATCATTTACCTTATGTTTTATGTGTGACTGTTTAAAGGCCTCTACATTATTTACCTCATGTTTTGTGTGTGGCTGTTTGATGGTCTGTACATTATTTACCTCATGTTTTGTGTGTGGCTGTTTGAAGGTCTGTACATTATTTACCTCATGTTTTGTGTGTGGCTGTTTAAATGTCTGTACATTATTTACCTCATGTTTTGTGTGTGGCTGTTTAAAGGTCTGTACATTATTTACCTCATGTTTTGTGTGTGGCTGTTTAAAGGTCTGTACATTATTTACCTCATGTTTTGTGTGTGGCTGTTTAAAGGTCTGTACATTATTTACCTCATGTTTTGTGTGTGTGACTGTTTAAAGGCCTCTACATTATTTACCTCCTGTTTTGTGTGTGGCTGTTTGAAGGTCTGTGAATTATTTACCTCATGTTTTGTGTGTGGCTGTCTGAAGGTCTGTGAATTATTTACCTCATGTTTTGTGTGTGGCTGTTTGAGGGTCTGTACACTATTTACCTCATGTTTTGTGTGTGGCTGTCTGAAGGTCTGTGAATTATTTACCTCATGTTTTGTGTGTGGCTGTTTGAGGGTCTGTGAATTATTTACCTCATGTTTTGTGTGTGGCTGTCTGAAGGTCTGTGAATTATTTACCTCATGTTTTGTGTGTGGCTGTCTGAAGGTCTGGGAATTATTTACCTCATGTTTTGTGTGTGGCTGTCTGATGGTCTGTGCATTATTTACCTCATGTTTTGTGTGTGGCTGTTTGAAGGTCTGTACATCATTTACCTCATGTTTTGTGTGTGACTGTTTAAAGGCCTCTACATTATTTACCTAATGTTCTGTGTGTGACTGTTTAAAGGTCTGTACATTATTTACCTCATGTTTTGTGTGTGGCTGTTTAAAGGTCTATACATTATTTACCTCATGTTTTGTGTGTGGCTGTTTAAAGGTCTGTGAATTATCTACCTCATGTTTTGTGTGTGGCTGTCTGAAGGTCTGTGAATTATTTACCTCGTGTTTTGTGTGTAGCTGTCTGAAGGTCTGTACATTATTTACTTCATGTTTTGTGGGTGACTGTTTAAAGGTCTATACATTATTTACATCATGTTTTGTGTGTGGCTGTTTGAAGGTCTGTACTTTATTTACCTCATGTTTTGTGTGTGGCTGTTTGAGGGTCTGTACATTATTTACCTCATGTTTTGTGGGTGACTGTTTAAAGGTCTATACATTATTTACATCATGTTTTGTGTGTGGCTGTTTGAAGGTCTGTACTTTATTTACCTCATGTTTTGTGTGTGGCTGTTTAAAGGTCTGTACATTATTTACTTCATGTTTTGTGTGTGGCTGTTTGAGGGTCTGTACATTATTTACCTCATGTTTTGTGTGTGGCTGTTTGAGGGTCTGTACATTATTTACCTCATGTTTTGTGTGTGGCTGTTTGAAGGTCTGTACATTATTTACCTCATGTTTTGTGTGTGGCTGTTTGAGGGTCTGTGCATTATTTACCTCATGTTTTGTGTGTGGCTGTTTGAGGGTCTGTACATTATTTACCTCATGTTTTGTGTGTGGCTGTTTGAGGGTCTGTACATTATTTACCTCCTGTTTTGTGTGTGGCTGTTTGAGGGTCTGTACATTATTTACCTCATGTTTTGTGTGTGGCTGTTTGAAGGTCTGTGAATTATTTACCTCATGTTTTGTGTGTGGCTGTTTGAAGGTCTGTACATTTTTTACCTCATGTTTTGTGTGTGGCTGTTTGAAGGTCTGTACATTATTTACCTCATGTTTTGTGTGTGACTGTCTGAAGGTCTGTGTGTTATTTACTTCATATTTTGTGTGTGACTGTTTAAAGGGTTGTACATTATTTACTTCATGATTTGTGTGTGGCTGTTTGAAGGTCTGTACATTATTTACCTCATGTTTTGTGTGTGGCTGTTTAAATGTCTGTACATTATTTACCTCATGTTTTGTGTGTGGCTGTTTAAAAGTCAGTAGAAGGCAGTCAACAACTTTCTGGTATTCTTTGTCATCGTAATATTTCTGAATTTCCTCCAAAGATTGACACCTCTCCAGGGATTCCAACTGCTTTTGGACATTTTCTGTTAAGATATCAGTAAAAACATAATGTCATACTGTCCATTATATTTTATCAGCAAAATGTATTCAATGTTGATTCAACTCTTTTAAAAAATTATCTACATGAATATGTGTAGCATTAGTCAGGGGGTCAGCTGAACCTTAATCAGACATTTAGTAAAATCACAATCCTTTTTGGAAGACTATTTAATGTCGGGGTCAAATTTGTATATTTGCTGATGATAAATACATGCTGGGTAAATTAACATCGGCGTGATGACCCTTTTGGTCATGATATTTAGTTTTAATCTATGAGGGGAAAATCCTCAGCCAGTATTCTGTAAGTTATTAAACAACACATAGCAAATTGACTGGAAGGAAAATGACACACAACCTATATCTTAAACTGACCTTCTGAGATGGTAAAGTCCAACTTGCATTGGTATAAATATACCACAGTTATCTTCTCGTATTCAGCTAATAAGGTAAGGTATTGTTGTGTCTGTGAAGAGGAGTATAAATTAACGTATTTCAGTTGTACGATTAAAAAGAAGAATAAAGAATATTCATTGACTAGTCTCAACTGAAAGTAATATTGATGGTTTGAATGGGTAAGGTGCCTTTTGAATTAGTTTCATCAATTAAACCAAATCACAAGCGATAGTGTTAGACCAAATAACAAACGATAGTGTTATAGCTTTATTGTTAGAACAAGTAGCGAACATTTAGGGCTAGAGCAAGTTACAGGTCTTAGTGTTAGACCAAGTAACTGGCCTTAGTGTTAGACCAAGTAATGGGCTTTATGGTTAAAGCAAGCATTGGGTCTTAGTGTTAGAGCAAATTACAGTCCTAAGTGTTAGAGCAAATTATAGCCTCGTCTGTGTGATCTTCTTGTATTAACTTTGAGACGGATTGATGGACATGCTATCCCTTTCATTATATGCTTAGGAGTCCTCCAAAATAACTACTATTGATACTTTCTACTCACAGCGTATAACCATGAAGTTGCATCCTCCAGCCTACCAAGCAAAATGTTCAATCGAGATTTCAGCCAAAACACTGGAAAGAGAAGAATAGTTAAACTCAAATATTGAAAGACCACAACTAACAAATAATGGAAATAATACAATAGGGAGAATAAAACAGAATTCTGACAAAAACAATAGGTATCCTCTTAAAAGAAGGGGATTGGTCTAAAATACCAAAGATGATGACCATATCTAGAAGTAAATGATCCAAACAAACCGTAGATGGGTTAAATAACGAGGAATATATCTCACCTCTAACAGAAAATTCAGACCATAACTTGTCCAAAATCTGTGGATATCCAATCATAGAGGAGAGGAACCATAAGTCATTGTTGAACTGTTTGCCAGGAAAATCTGGCCCCCAAAGTGAAGGGTTCTGGGGGCTTCTGTAGGAAAATATCAATTTAATATAGTCCATATATCAATTGGCTTCCTGTGCTTGCCAGATTGAACAACTGTGTGACGTGTCAAATTTGTGGGTGATAGATTTTTTGAGATAATGTGTTTACAAGGTACAATGGACAGACGCATGACGGAGGAAACAACAATACCCGTTGCACAAAATTGCATGAGGGGTAAAAAATGTAAAGCAAAAACGAACTTTGGTAATATCTTTGATGTAGGTTTCTTTTAAATCCCTTTTACATGAAACAAAATGTTTTCTTGACCCTTTCCCCAGTTCGAGACAACAAATCTGGCATGGTGTCATAGTACATGTAGCATTTTTATGTTTTTGTCCAACCTTTGTGAGCTATGTTACAGGGACAGTGAATGTAGCGATATTGAGAAAGCTTACTTTCTAGGAGTTCCTGTTTGAGGGACAGTGAATGTAGCTGAGGATGTAATGAGATAGCTTACTTTCTAGGAGTTCCTGTTTGAGGGCCAGGGGATGGAGCTGAAGGGATATTGAGAAAGCTTACTTTCTAGGAGTTCCTGTTTGAGGGCCAGGGGATGTAGCGATATTGAGAAGGCTTACTTTCTGGGAGTTCCTGTTTGAGGGCCAGGGGATGGAGCTGAAGAGAAATTGAGAAAGCTTACTTTCTAGGAGTTCCTGTTTGAGGGACAGTGAATGTAGCTGAGGATGTATTGAGAAAGCTTACTTTCTAGGAGTTCCTGTTTGAGGGCCAGGGGATGGAGTTAACTTCACCTTATCACTTAACCATTGGTCCAACTGTAACTCCAAGTAAACTAGACATAACTGGAGAAAGAACCATGACAACATTAAAATGAAACACAGCTGAGTGATAATTTAATATTAGAAAAGACATTTGTGCCTAAAAGTATGGATTAACAGTAAAGCACACAGGGAAGATTATTTCCCTCCTATTGTGGCTTGATAATGCCTGGAGGAGGCCTGTTAGTGCCATGTAAACACAGGATTACTCATCCTAAATAATGAATATTCAGATAATACTGACCTTAGAGTTTGCCCTCAAACCTGGATCAGGTCCATCAAAACTGGAGAAAAACAACTGAATGTAAGTCTGATATACAACATCATCATGTCAGAGAAAAGGAATACATTGAACCAAATTTACAGAAACCACATACATGTATATTTAGTGTTTATGACCAAAAACGTTGTTGTATGTATAAAGTTTCAGGAAATATCAAATACACCCAGAAAGGCACAGTAACTGTGGAGTAAGTTAAAGTTAAAATATATGGAACTATTAACACCTTGGCTCTATATAGAGGAGAATCCTATAAACCAGTCAAAATAAGACAGCATAATATAAAGTCTTCATATATATGGTAGAAGAGGCCATTTCAGATAAAAGCTTTCAGCACTATTGATAAAAACTAGTGTATGTTTACATGGTAAATAGATCAAATCTGAGTTACGCATCTCTTTGTCTGTAGATAAAACTTAAATCCTTATCTGTATTTTTATTTGATTAAAACATTATTTATTGATTCAAGAATAGTTTAATCAATTTAGAAACATTATTGCAGTTTGAAAAAATCCTTTTTTGATGAGAATCGGACAAGTAGAACCCATTTTACATTATAAAGGTTATCATCATGAAATTGAAATTTAGAACATAAGGAAATATTACATAATCCAATAATATGCAATAGTTGATGTCATTAACAATCAAGCCACACAGTCTGTGTGTAAGGTATATATGTGAACAAATTGAAAACATCAGATTATATTTGTTAAAGTTATGGAGCAAAAGAGTAAATATTATATAATCCAATATGACTGCCATATTACGCAACTTATGAGGTCAGAAATAGTAAGCAACACACCTACTGCCCATAAGGTACAAAACCTGAAAAAATTGTCCAGATTGTATCAAAACTGTAAAAGTTATAGAGCAAAAAGTGAGAATGACAACCCAATATGGTTGTTGCATTATACAACAGGTGATGTCATAAACAATTTTTGACACACCGTCTGTTAATATGGTATGTTATGTGAAAGAATTGAAAAACATCAGATCATATTTGTGTAAGTCATGGAGAGAAAGAGTAAATATTACATAATCCAATATGGCTGCCATATTACGCAATGTATGATATCAAATCTAGCTCGGCACACACCTTCTACTTAAAGGTATATACTCAGAAAAAATTGTCAAGATGGAATCAAAACTTTGGAAGTTATGGAGCGGAATGGAAAGCAGATGCCGGACAGACAGAGATGATACCATGATAGCAGAGCCTGCTTTTCAAGCCAGGCGTATAAAAACCCACACTTACTCCGGACTGTCAGGGAATCGAAGGTGGGGTCGTGCACGGCTATACACCTCCATAAAAATTGTCTTCAACTTATCAGGCCTGAAATGAACAAAGCATATTTTTGGGTCGTATCAATAATATTTGTGCAAGGAAAAGGCAACATATTTTTTTACTACCATATATGCATTCTATTTACTTCAACCAGTGGATTAAATGTGTCACAATAATGGAGTCCTTGTAATATCAGAGCTGGATCTCACCTGGAAACGAGAATTGATTTGTAAAGATTCACACAAATGTGTGTTTGTGAGTGTCCAAACCAAGAAATCTCCAAATTTATTTTTGTTACAGAATGATAATGTGAATGAGTTAGAGATGAATGCCATAATGTATCAAGTGAGAGTGGTTCAGTGGAATAGCCAAACCACTCACTAAACATTTTTCACTTTGTAAAGTCAATAATCAAACACAGGCATTAAAGGAGAAGAAAACAAAAAAATACTTTATGGTTCAAAATAAGCGCGCTTGTTTTTCCTTTCCAACGGTAGCAAACACATATTTTTGCGATTTTTTCATGGGACATGATGCAGTTTATAAAATACCGTATTATGTTACACACACAAAACAAATTGGTCAACTTTCAAAATCTCCCATTAAAAGCCAGGTTAATTTCACTCTCTTCAAAGTATTCCTACATGTATGTCCAGCAAATTGCTTTCAGTTTCACGAAACTTATATTGAATTACCATATTGGTGAATTACGAAGTCCTTGAAGAGGATGAATTTAACCTAGGCTTAAATGGGAGATTTTGATAGTTGACCAATTTGTTTTTCTTATCGTGGAATTTTAACAACTTCACTGTTAGGAGTAAAAAAATCGCAAAAATATGTTTTTGGTATCGTTGGAAAGGAAAAGTTAGTGCGCTTCTTCTGAACCCTAAAGTGATTTTTTGTTATCTCCCCCTTTAAGCTTTGCCAAAGTGCCAAAGCGTCATTGTCAAACATTTTAAATAAAACATTTTTAATGGCCAAACATAAAGTGCCCTAGGTTTAATTTTAGTAATTCTATTAGTAGTAAGCTTGAGTAAATTTGCTTTCTTTACAAATGTCAGAAATGCTATGGCAGCGAGCACAAACCTTTAAATCCGTCAGATGAAAGGCCCACTTATGAAGAGACCATAACACCAAGACAGGTTTACAAACAATGTTTTGGAAAATTTGGAAGCCAAAATATTCAATTTACGGAAGTGAGGATCTGTTAAATGTGTATTATTCTGAATGTGGATGCTCATAGTCTGAATATATGAGATTGTTTACCATAAATATGACTCTCTATCAGACAGGAAATGTAGGTAGTGTTTCATAATTGACATCAGTCCACCATTCTTCTGCTCTTTTATCAAAAACTCTTTCACATCTCTCTCTTCATTATCACATAAATTAAGACGATCTGCATAGAAAAATCACAATTTACACATCCCTCTCTTCATTATCACATAAACTAAGACGATCTGCATAGAAAAATCACAATTTACAAATGGAAACAAAGGAACTTTTAATCAATAATGTAATCAACAGTTGAAAGAGGTAGCTTAAAGACTTTAGACATCACTGAAGATTGTTTATACTAATAGACCAGAATATACCCAAAGGCCAGTCATTGCTTATAAAAAGAACAAGAGTTTGAAAGACATACTGGTCAGGGCTAAACTCCCCTGTCTGCCTTCTACCTAGGTTTTCTGGGAAAGGGGTAGGGGGGGGGGGGGGGCAAATTTTCACTGTCTTTTCCCATGACCCCATAATATATAGTCTGACGATATTCTTACTATAGCTTAAGATGCGTAAGCATTGTCAATGTAATACAAAGTGTTCCAGAAAATTCTACTGACTTAGACCAAGCTCCTGTCAACCTAATGAAATATCATAGGTTTACTTTATTACAACAATTTATGATGGGGCATAAAGGTCTAAATGATATACCTTTTTTTAACACAATTAGAAACTTGTCTCCGTGTTTTTTTAAGACAAGAAGATTTTCCCTGTGCCCGTGTGTTTTAGTGTTCATAAATATATACAAATATCATGTAGACCTTCAGCATATTTAAGAGTGATAAAGATAATTTGATAAAGTTAGAGTGCATATGGCTGTCTAAATACTTTGGGCTCTCTGTTAGACACATTATGGGTATGTCATACCTGTATTTTGTGGCAGTATAGTTGTATTATCTGATTTCTCTGTTAGTTTCCAGGACACATTATGGGTATGTCATACATGTACCTGTATTTTGTGGCAGTATAGTTGTATTATCTGATTTCTCTGTTAGTTTCCAGGACACATTATGGGTATGTCATACCTGTATTTTGTGGCAGTATAGTTGTATTATCTGATTTCTCTGTAATTACTTCCTCTGTGGACTGTGCCCCTTCTTCATCCTCTAAATGGCTATCATAAACAACAACACAAATATGGAGAATTTGAGATTACACAAGCTTTCTCTCTGTTTTAATGAGCGATCATACCATACAACAAATTGGAATCTGAATCAGAACCAGATTTCATCTGTAAAGAAGTTTTCAAGTATTCGCTATCATAAGGAGAGTTAACATAACAAAATACTGATAATGGAGGGAAGTGACAAGAGCTGGGTGTTTATATCTGCCTGGGTATAGTCATCAGTAGATATGAATCTATATTAAGTGGCTCAGCCCAGAAGACATTGCCAGCATGTCTATATGATCAGTCCATCCCAGGACAATACTTACAGAAGACTTGAAGGTAAAAACTTGATAAGAAGCTCATGGAAATTGATTGTTTCATCTTCTTTCTTCTTGTTTGTATTTCTCACCTATTATTTCAAACCATAAAGGAAAGCCTCTTAAAAGACAGTTTTTTTATCATGACCATGTAGTTAGACAGAATATTTAGCCATCATGGTGATTATGTAGTGAGACAGAATATTTAGCCATCATGACGACCATGTAGTGAGACAGAATATTTAACCATCATGACGACCATTTAGTGACAGAATATTTAGACATCATGACGACCATGTGGTGAGACAGAATATTTAGCCATCATGGTGACCATGTAGTGAGACAGAATATTTAGCCATCATGATGACCATGTAGTGAGATAGAATATTTAGCTATCATGGTGACCATGTAGTGAGACAGAATATTTAGCTATCATGGTGACCATGTAGTGAGACAGAATATTTAGCCATCATGGTGATTATGTAGTGAGACAGAATATTTAGCCATCATGGCGACCATGTAGTGAGATAGAATATATAGCCATCATGATGACCATGTAGTGAGACAGAATATTTAGACATCATGATGACCATGTAGTGAGACAGAATATTTAGCTATCATGACGACCATGTAGTGAGAAAGAATATTTAGCCATCATGGCGACCATGTAGTGAGATAGAATATATAGCCATCATGATGACCATGTAGTGAGACAGAATATTTAGACATCATGATGACCATGTAGTGAGACAGAATATTTAGCTATCATGACGACCATGTAGTGAGACAGAATATTTAGCTATCATGACGACCATGTAGTGAGACAGAATATTTAGCTATCATGACGACCATGTAGTGAGACAGAATATTTAGCTATCATGACGACCATGTAGTGAGACAGAATATTTAACTATCATGACGACCATGTTGTGAGACAGAATATTTAGCTATCATGACGACCATGTAGTGAGACAGAATATTTAACCATCATGGCGACCATGTATTTAGACAGAATATTTAGCTATCATGACGACCATGTAGTGAGACAGAATATTTAGCCATCATCATGACCATGCAGTGAGACAGAATATTTTGCTATCATGGTGAATATTAAAGGAAGTTGTTTAATTCATTATCAAGTAAATCTTATGCTTTTATTAGCAATGTTATAACAAAGACTGAAAAAACAAGTTGCTTGTTCTCCACATTGATAGACTTACTCTAGCAGAACGTCGTTTTGTGCCTGCTTCTAAATGAAGTCTTTTCCTTTTTGGTCCTCTCTTTAATCCTCCATCTGGGGGTTCCAACGCAACATTGTGGTCTTGTAAGGCCACTATAAGTGAGAACACCAGCATTATAAATATGGTCATAAGGGATTACAGCAGAACCTTCGTTCATTTAAGACCATTGTAAGTTAAAACTCTGTGTGACTGTGTAAGTAGTTTGTTCACTGAGTGTGGTAACCGGTTTGTGTGTAAGGAGTTTGCTCATTAAGTGTCATAACCAGTTTATGTGTACCAAGTTTGTTCATTGAGTGTGGTATCCGTTTTGTGTGCAACGAGTTTACTCACTGAGCGTGGTAACCGGTTTATGTGTACCAAGTTTGTTCACTGAGTGTGGTAACCGGTTTGTGTGTAACAAGTTTGCTCATTGAGTGTGGTACACATTTTGCTCACTAAGTGTGGTAACCAGTTTATATGTAACTTGTTTGCTCACTGAGTATAGTAACCAGTTTGTCCATTGAGTGTGGTAACCAGTTTGCCCAATGAGTGTGGTAACCAGTTTGCCCATTGAGTGTGGTAACCAGTTTGCCCATTGAGTGTGGTAAACAGTTTGCCCATTGGGTGTGGTAACCAGTTTGCTCATTGAGTGTAGTAACCAGTTTGCCCATTGAATGTGGTAACCAGTTTGCAGATTAAGTGTGGTAACCAGTTTGCTCATTGAGTGTGGTAACCAGTTTGCCCAATGAATGTGGTAACCAGTTTGCTCATTGAGTGTGGTAACCAGTTTGCCCAATGAATGTGGTAACCAGTTTGCAGATTAAGTGTGGTAACCAGTTTTTTCATTGGGTGTGGTAACCAGTTTGTTTATTGAGTGTGGTAACCAGTTTGTTTATTGAGTGTGGTAACCAGTTTGCCCATTGGGTGTGGTAACCAGTTTGCCCATTGAGTGTGGTAACTAGTTTGCCCATTGAGTGTGGTAACCAGTTTGCTCATTGGGTGTGGTAACCAGTTTGCTTATTGAGTGTGGTAACCAGTTTGCCCATTGGGTGTGGTAACCAGTTTGCTTATTGAGTGTGGTAACCAGTTTGCCCATTGGGTGTGGTAACCAGTTTGCTTAATGAGTGTGGTAACCAGTTTATATGTAGCTCAAAAACTTTAAGCTATGGGGAGATATATGATATGCTGGTCTGGCTCCCCATAGCTCAAATAACGTGTGTGATCCAAAAGACCCACGCCAAGTCACCGTTACAAACAGACACTGTTAACTCAATAAAACACGAAATTTACACAAAAGCCACGATACCTATATACAGTTGGGATATTCCTGCTACTTTCTATACCGTTGGTTAAAAAACAGGGTTTACAATCCAGATTTCCAAGCATTATGTGCCAGACTTAGACATTTTCAAGACAAGTTTTCGTGTTGACATATTGGAGTGTTTCGCTATGAGCATGCGCTAAACTGTGAACTTCCGTTTTAGCCAATGTTTATCATTTTCCGGTCGGGTTCGGAATTTTCCACGGAATGTAATCGGAATAACCCTGCAAAGCCTCTGGAATACCTATCACAGGTGTTCATATCCTGAGGAGCTATATAACATTGAATTATTGACAAATATTTGCCAAGGGTGCGAGAGCAATACCAAACAAAATATGAGATACGATGAGAAACTTCCAAGAGAAACAACTTCCAACAATGAAGAATGCAGCAGAGGTATAAGTTCAGCGTTTGATCATTCGTTTTTTCCCGGAATAGTAGCGACTAAAACGGAATAGAGGAATCCCCATATAGACTCCGCCCAGCGGCAAACATACGTCAGAGGATTCCCCATTTCCCGCATGGCTGCTCTGTTGACAAGTCATTTTGTTAAAGTGATCTGTAGAAATTCGCTGATGTCTCTTAAACCAGTTATTTTTCACCTCTGATATTTGGCAGAACGACAAACGGTATGTTTATTGTTATTGTTATGTGCTTAACTTTGTCCCATACTGATTATTTTTTCATATTTAACGCTAAAAAGTTCCGCTGCAAAAATGTTTCGCGACCCGATTTCCACGTAAGGCATTTGAGCAATAGACGTTTCCATGGCGGTGTGGAAGACATCTTCAGTATAATTTTTTTTTTTAATATTCCACAGCGACATGGGTTCCAGGGCTAGTTTATATGTAGCTTGTTTGCTCACTGACTATAGTAACCAGTTTGCACATTGAGTGTGGTAACCAGTTTGCACATTGAGTGTGGTAACCAGTTTGCACATTGAGTGTGGTAACCAGTTTGCACATTGAGTGTGGTAGCCAGTTTGCACATTGAGTGTGGTAACCAGTTTGCCCATTGAGTGTGGTAACCAGTTTGCTCATTGAGTGTGGCAACCAGTTTGCCCATTGGGTGTGGTAACTATTTTGCCCAATGAGTGTGGTAACCAGTTTGCCCATTGGGTGTGGTAACCAGTTTGCCCATTGAGTGTGGTAACCAGTTTGCCCAATGAGTGTGGTAACCAGTTTGCCCATTGGGTGTGGTAACTATTTTGCCCAATGAGTGTGGTAACCAGTTTGCCCATTGGGTGTGGTAACCAGTTTGCCCATTGAGTGTGGTAACCAGTTTGCCCATTGGGTGTGGTAACCAGTTTGCCCAATGAGTGTGGTAACCAGTTTGTCCATTGGGTGTGGTAACCAGTTTGCCCATTGAGTGTGGTAACCAGTTTGCCCATTGAGTGTGGTAACCAGTTTGCCCATTGAGTGTGGTAACCAGTTTGCTCATTGAGTGTGGCAACCAGTTTGCCCATTGGGTGTGGTAACTATTTTGCCCAATGAGTGTGGTAACCAGTTTGCCCATTGGGTGTGGTAACCAGTTTGCTCAATGAGTGTGCTATCCGTTTTGTGTGCAACAAGTTTGCTCACTAAGTGTGGTAACCAGTTTATATGTAGCTTGTTTGCTCACTGACTATAGTAACCAGTTTGCACATTGAGTGTGGTAACCAGTTTGCACATTGAGTGTGGTAACCAGTTTGCACATTGAGTGTGGTAACCAGTTTGCACATTGAGTGTGGTAACCAGTTTGCACATTGAGTGTGGTAACCAGTTTGCTCATTGAGTGTGGCAACCAGTTTGCCCATTGGGTGTGGTAACTATTTTGCCCAATGAGTGTGGTAACCAGTTTGCCCATTGGGTGTGGTAACCAGTTTGCCCAATGAGTGTGGTAACCAGTTTGCCCATTGGGTGTGGTAACTATTTTGCCCAATGAGTGTGGTAACCAGTTTGTCCATTGGGTGTGGTAACCAGTTTGCCCATTGAGTGTGGTAACCAGTTTGCCCATTGGGTGTGGTAACCAGTTTGCCCAATGAGTGTGGTAACCAGTTTGTCCATTGGGTGTGGTAACCAGTTTGCCCATTGAGTGTGGTAACCAGTTTGCCCATTGAGTGTGGTAACCAGTTTGCCCATTGAGTGTGGTAACCAGTTTGCTCATTGAGTGTGGCAACCAGTTTGCCCATTGGGTGTGGTAACTATTTTGCCCAATGAGTGTGGTAACCAGTTTGCCCATTGGGTGTGGTAACCAGTTTGCTCAATGAGTGTGCTATCCGTTTTGTGTGCAACAAGTTTGCTCACTAAGTGTGGTAACCAGTTTATATGTAGCTTGTTTGCTCACTGACTATAGTAACCAGTTTGCACATTGAGTGTGGTAACCAGTTTGCACATTGAGTGTGGTAACCAGTTTGCACATTGAGTGTGGTAACCAGTTTGCACATTGAGTGTGGTAACCAGTTTGCACATTGAGTGTGGTAACCAGTTTGCCCATTGAGTGTGGTAACCAGTTTGCTCATTGAGTGTGGCAACCAGTTTGCCCATTGGGTGTGGTAACTATTTTGCCCAATGAGTGTGGTAACCAGTTTGCCCATTGGGTGTGGTAACCAGTTTGCCCATTGAGTGTGGTAACCAGTTTGCCCATTGGGTGTGGTAACCAGTTTGCCCAATGAGTGTGGTAACCAGTTTGTCCATTGGGTGTGGTAACCAGTTTGCCCATTGGGTGTGGTAACCAGTTTGCCCATTGAGTGTGGTAACCAGTTTGCTCATTGAGTGTGGTAACCAGTTTGCCCATTGAATGTGGTAACCAGTTTGCCCATTGAGTGTGGTAACCAGTTTGCCCATTGAGTGTGGTAACCAGTTAGCTCATTGAGTGTGGTAACCAGTTTTCCCATTGAATGTGGTAACCAGTTTGACCATTGGGTGTGGTAAACGGTTCGCTCATTGAGTGTGGTAACCAGTTTGCTCATTGAGTGTGGTAACCAGTTTGCTGATTAGGTGTGGTAACCAGTTTGCTCATTTAATGTGGTAACCAGTTTGACCATTGAGTGTGGTAACCATTCTGCTGATTGAGTGTGGTAACCAGTTTGCTCATTGGGTGTGGTAACCAGTTTACTTATTGAGTGTGGTAACCAGTTTGCTCATTTAGTGTGGTAACCAGTTTACTCATTGGGTGTGGAACCAGTTTGCTCATTAGGTGTGGTAACCAGTTTGCTCATTAGGTGTGGTAACCAGTTTGCTCATTGAGTGTGGTAACCAGTTTACTCATTGAGTGTGGTAACCAGTTTGCTCATTGAGTGTGGTAACCAGTTTGGCGATTGAGTGTGGTAACCAGTTTGTTTATTGAGTGTGGTAACCAGTTTGTTCATTGAGTGTGGTAACCAGTTTTCCCATTGAGTGTGGTAACCAGTTTGTTCATTGAGTGTAGTAACTAGTTTGCTGATTGAGTGTGGTAACCAGTTTGCTGATTGAGTGTGGTAACCAGTTTGCTGATTGAGTGTGGGAACCAGTTTGCTGATTGAGTGTGGTAACCAGTTTGCACATAAAGCCTAGCGCACACGAGAGGCGCCGGCTGAGCTGCCGGTCACTCGTGGCTGGGAGCTAAGCTGTTTCCCCCGTGTGCGCGTAAATTTTGGTGAGATTTTCGCCTCTCGAGGCGGGGAGGAAAGTATATAGCATGTTTGATATTTTCTGCCTCTCGTGGAAAGAATCTCACCGTGTGCGCACAACGTAAGCTGCCGGCTGAGCTGAGAGGAGGGATAGTCCAATGGCGCGTACTTATTCAATCATGTGACCACTTAGAATATTACGTAACACGGGTAGTGACACTTGTGCAGGTCAGTGAACTTGGTTGACAAGGAACTGGCCTCAGCCGAGAGCTCATCGTCTGCGCTGAAATTTGTAGCTGCTCCCTTGGCCATGAGTGCCTTGTAGCTCAGCCGGCGCCTCTCGTCTGCGCTAGGCTTTAAGTGTGGTAACCAGTTTGGCCATTGAGTGTGGTTTACCTTCTGGTGGCACCCCAGTACCGGCATCCTCAGAAATCTCCATGTCAGCTGTGCTGTTTGTTTCCACTCCTCTCTCCTTTGCCTTGACATTATTACTGTCTGACATCAATATTTCTAAGGGTTCTTCAACAGGTGTCTGGTTTGATCTTACTTCAGAATTCCCTACAATAACCTCTTCTACTTCCATTTGGTTGACAGCTTCAGTTGGTTTAGTTTCTGACTCACCATATGCAGAGACATCTATCCTTAGTGCCAAGCTCTACAATGTACAGGGATTCTAATCTATATCGCTGTAGTCAGTAAATTATCAGAAACACCAAAAATACTAATTTACATTTGACAGGGACCAAAAACTCATCTTCATGTATCCCATTAGATGGCAAGAATTTAAGGATTGGCGATAGGATTTTTAATCGTTGTTAAATTTTATTTTGATCTGCGTTTTGAAACATTTTGAAATAGTTCGTGATGAAGATTAAATTAGAATAAAGGCTTATCAATTAAAAGAATCTAATTTCATTAAAACAGAAGTATACATGTAGATCAATTAATTTGAAAGATATCAATAAAAGCATCTGCACACTGTATCAGAAACTTTTTAATTACATGTAAAACAAATGAAATTTAATCAGATTTCATTGTGTTACACTGAAATATCTATTAAAAAAATTGGTCAAAATTTAACATCCCAGACACTTCAATTCTCAGTTTTAACTACCAAATTTTGCCAACTAAAACACTACTAGTCTAGTATAATTTTTTTGCCCAAGATTGGTCTAACTCATTAGATCAAACTACACCTGTAAAATTTTATTACATTTGATGCTACAGACTGTTAAATCTATGTTGGGTAGAAGGACAAAATTATGTAGGGGCAACCAGCATCAGTTCAACAGTAGCGCTCTGGTAGGCAAAAGAACATTTGGTTTAGAGAGTCAAAAAAGCTGAAAATTCAATCCACAGTATGTTTCTTTTTGACGACTATTTGAATTTTCAGAATCAGAATTGTTTAACGAAAACAAATATAAAAGTTAATCAATGTCTTACAAAATCCCACACATATTGATCTTGATATCTTTTGAATTGAAGAAATTATTAAAGTTAGCTGTTTTTTAGCCACCCTACATATCATTGAAGAAATAGCTGTTAGCACAGTGGCATGTAGATAGTTTTAGCATGTGATAACTCCATACCTTTGGTGGGTCCGATTGGGTAATATAGTCATAGAGAGCAACAAGACTACGACCAAGGCTTTTCCAACTGAAATAAAACATTCTCTTCTATCAAATACATATTCTAATCAACTCAGCAAAATATAAGTAAAACTAGAATTCAACTGAAATTAATGTGTCCCCTGTCAGGGAGATGGAATTATAACGATGTCGTTGTCCAAATTTCATGAAAATCATAACATAGCTTTCCCCATGCATCACCTAAACGGCCGTCTGTCAGGATTAGGTATACACCACATTGAGCTGGTCACCAGCACTAAACTATTTCTTGGGCTGGTCAAAATCACAGTAAAAGTTACTTTATCTAAAACTTCATGATTTCTCTGAATGAAATATGTCATCTGCTTAATTAGAAGGCCACTGTCCCCTATGACTACAAGCCCAACTATGGAACGTCATGGCCCTTCTACCTTTAAAAATAATGCACCGAAACCAACAACATATGAAAAGTCAGAATTAAATATGAATGGATTTCAGTGAAAGTTAAACTTGAGCTGAGTATTGATGTGATTGGTTGTTTGGTGTTTTACGCTCAAGATTATATCACTTATATAGCGGCGTTGCCAGTTTTATTGTGGGAGGAAACCGGGCTCTATGCCCGGAGGAAACCCACGACCTTCCGTTGGTAACTGGCAACCATCCCACATAGTATTGATGTGATAAAGCTGTCACAGAAATGTTGTCAAAATCCATTGATTGATTGAGGTTTTTGGTCACACTCAAGATTATTTCACTTTACATTGCGGTGTTGCCAGACTTAGTGGGGGAGGAAACAGGTCCGTTGCCCAGAGGAAACCAACGACCTTCCGCGAGTACCTGGCAACTCTTCCACATACGGCAGCCCACTCTTTTTATTTTGGTCGGAGTGTGATTCGAACCCATGCCGCATTGATGGAAGGTCTGTGTGGGACTGAGGATGTTGTCAAGGCTCTGCTAGGGAATGGTGCACCATTCATAGATACATGTACTGGTTGGATAAATTAACATGCATCAAATGCTTACGTGAAGTCCGCTAGAGTTGGCAATTTAACTGGAGAAGGAGGGGAGACCTTGGTCAAATCTCGCCTCTTTTGTCTCAGCTCCTGTGCGGTCTTCACAAACTATAAGAGAACAAACAGATATGAACAGTATATTGGTGTAATGTGCCACAATAAAGATTTAGTTAATTTATATGGCCGGTTTATTGGGGAAGTAAACCTCAGCTGATATACATATAAAGAGATAAGCCAACTGAGATAAACCTTGAGCATCAAATCCATAATATTATATAATGCTCAAGATTATTTCACTTATATGACGGCATTCCAGTTTTATTGTGGGAGGAAACCGAGCTCTATGCCCGGAGGAAACCCACTGCCTTCCGTTGGTAACTGGAAACCATCCCACATAGGTCGTTCGAGTGAAAATCCAGTCAGAAATTTTACCAATTTTGTTTTGGACTGAGTGGGATTCGTACCCGCGATCCTCAAGAAAATGGAGGGATCTGTCAGATCACTGAAATGAGGGAGGGGAGGGACTCTCTGTCTAATCCATGAGATGATGGCATCATGGGGGAAGGGCTCTCTTAGTGGGTGTAAGGGGGAGATGTCCTGTAAAATTGAGGAATAGCTAATCCCTGAGGTCATGATGGTTCTGTAAAGCCATGAAGAAAAAAAAAAAAAAGGGTGGGGTCTGTGAATGCTTAGTCCAAGAGAAAACAAGCTGAGTAGCATTCTGGGCTGGTACTCATAAAAAAACTTAAGTTCACTTTTACACTTTTAATAGTCAGCTGAAAAATATTATTATATATTTAGAAAACGTCTTAAACTTAATTTTTTTCCAGTGACGTTAACAAGCTTTGAGTCTATTGGATAACAGAATAAATGAGAGGAAATAACTGTACCTGTTCAGTTTCTTTATCATCCACATCAGAGAGAAATATAGCTGGATCACTGGAGAAAGATAAAATACAGTTTACAGTTCATTCATTACCAATCCTATCTCCACTAATGGATATTTGTAATTGACTTGGTCAACATATCAAGCGATGGGAAAATGGCGTTATTCTGTTACATTCAATTAAGACAAATTGCCAATGGTGAACTATTTAAACAACACAGCATAACTATCGCTGATAATACAGTAAAACCTGTTTAAACGGACATCTTGATAAACCGGACCACTGTCTAAAATCAGCCAATGTCACATTGTCATGTTTAAGTGGCATACAAGAATTTGGACTTTTGTCATTAACTCTAATTGCCAAGAAGAGTTGAGCGGTTTAAGTTCCTTGAAAAACTTAAAGATTGGCGTTAAAATAAAAAACATCATTAAAACCAGTTATGAGTACGAACCAAAGATATGTGCCTTAAACAGAAAACCTTCAAGTAGCCGGGACGTATGGGTGCATTTTTAGTTGTTGTTTTTTTAGTTTCCTTAGGTAAAAAAGATATAGGAAAGCTCTTATTTCATGCTTCTTGATAAAAATGAACAATTGATTAATTCTGTTTCTGCAAAAAATGTTCCCTATATTATGCAGAGAGAGGAGATGGGTGGACTGTGACAAGGGCCTGCCCGGGGTGATTGAGAGTAGCCATCACGCTCCTCAGCATCTTTTCCTCCACTAGTGTCGGTTTACACAAGTTTCTCTGCACCCATATCAACTGAGACTCACTATATAGACACATAAATAGTTTGATAATTATTCTGAAAATAATTCAGAAAGAATAAGATTGGGTTGAAGCAGTGTAATAAAGCATGTGGGCCCTGACCAGAGTCTGAAGAAATGTTCTGTGTCCTTCCTTAAGGCAGCATGTTCTTTATAAATCTGTTTTCTGATAAGGAGACCTTTAGTGTAACCACTATCTCTCTCTAAAGCCATTGCTATGAAACTCAAACAGTCTGTCAAAAAATTCCATAGTCATATACATATAAAACAAGTAGTTGCAGCCAAGAAAAAAGGTTTATGTTTAATGTGTCAGTCAGCAACTTATGGCAGTAATCATAGTCAATGCCAGAACATTTATAATTATCATTGTGAACTCGAGATGTAGAGATGTAATCATTGTCAACACGAGATGTAATCATTGTGATCTTGAGATGTAATCATTGTGATCTCGGGATGTCATTATTGTGATCTCGAGATGTAATCATTGTGATCTTGAGATGTAATCATTGTGAACACAGGATGTAATCATTGTGAAAACGAGATGTAATCATTGTGAACATGAGATGTAATCATTGTGAACATGAGATGTAATCATTGTGATCTTGAGATGTAATCATTGTGATCTCGGGATGTAATCATTGTGATCTTGAGATGTAATCATTGTGAACATGAGATGTAATCATTGTGAAAACGAGATGTAATCATTGTGAAAACGAGATGTAATCATTGTGAAAACGAGATGTAATCATTGTGATGTCGGGGTGTAATCATTGTGAACATGAGATATAATCATTGTGAACAGGAGATGTAATCATTGTGAACACAAGATGTAATCATTGTGATCATGCGATGTAATCATTGTGAACACAAGGTGTAATCATTGTAATCACAAGATGTAATCATTGTGAACATGAGATGTAATCATTGTGAATACAAGATGTAATCATTGTGATCATGAGATGTAATCATTGTGAACACAAGATGTAATCATTGTGAATACAAGATGTAATAATTGTGAACACAAGGTGTAATCATTGTGAACACGAGATGTAATCATTGTGAATACAAGATGTAATCATTGCGATCATGAGATGTAATCATTGTGAACACAAGATGTAATCATTGTGAATACAAGATGTAATCATTGTGATCATGAGATGTAATCATTGTAATCACAAGATGTAATCATTGTGAACACAAGATGTAATCATTGTGAACACGAGATGTAATCATTGTGAATACAAGATGTAATCATTGCGATCATGAGATGTAATCATTGTGAACACAAGATGTAATCATTGTGAATACAAGATGTAATCATTGTAATCATGAGATGTAATCATTGTGAACACAAGATGTAATCATTGTGAACACGAGGTGTAATCATTGTGGACATAAGATGTAATCATTGTGATCATGAGATGTAATCATTGTGATCTCAGGAGGTAATCATTGTGATCTTGGGATGTAATCATTGTGAACACAAGATGTAATCATTGTGAACACGAGATGTAATCATTGTGAACATGAGATGTAATCATTGTGAACACGAGATGTAATCATTGTGAACACAAGGTGTAATCATTGTAAACACGAGATGTAATCATTGTGGACAGGAGATGTAATCATTGTGAACACAAGGTGTAATCATTGTGAACACGAGGTGTAATCATTGTAAACACGAGATGTAATCATTGTAGACATAAGATGTAATCATTGTGATCATGAGATGTAATCATTGTGATCTCAGGAGGTAATCATTGTGATCTTGGGATGTAATCATTGTGAACACAAGATGTAATCATTGTGAACACAAGATGTAATCATTGTGAACACAAGATGTAATCATTGTGAACACAAGGTGTAATCATTGTGAACACAAGGTGTAATCATTGTGATCATGAGATGTAATCATTGTGATACAGAGATGACACTGAGGGTAACTTACGGAAGTAATCATTGAGAACATAGAGTATAGTGATGACACTGTCCAGACATGGCCATTGTGTTTCATGTGAGGGTAACTTACGGAAGTAATCATTGAGAACATAGAGTATAGTGATGACACTGTCCAGACATGGCCATTGTGTTTCATGTGAGGGTAACTTACGGAAGTAATCATTGAGAACATAGAGTATAGTGATGACACTGTCCAGACATGGCCATTGTGTTTCATGTGAGGGTAACTTACGGAAGTAATCATTGAGAACATAGAGTATAGTGATGACACTGTCCAGACATGGCCATTGTGTTTCATGTGAGGGTAACTTACGGAAGTAATCATTGAGAACATAGAGTATAGTGATGACACTGTCCAGACATGGCCATTGTGTTTCATGTGAGGGTAACTTACGGAAGTAATCATTGAGAACATAGAGTATAGTGATGACACTGTCCAGACATGGCCATTGTGTTTCATGTGAGGGTAACTTACGGAAGTAATCATTGAGAACATAGAGTATAGTGATGACACTGTCCAGACATGGCCATTGTGTTTCATGTGAGGGTAACTTACGGAAGTAATCATTGAGAACATAGAGTATAGTGATGACACTGTCCAGACATGGCCAATGGCGAGGATTACTCTGTAAACCCTGAAATTACAAGAAATCTAAATCAACATTCATCACCACCACCTAATACTTAATTGGACAAATATTTCACAGCAGAAAGTGTTTTGTGTTTAAGATTAGATAATGAATCAAAGAAATGAATAGTGGTATCAACCAATTAATGATCAACGGTCAATGTTTTTTTTTCTTTTTTGCAATTAAATGTTCCAGAAATAACAACAAATTTCTGTCTGATAAATATAACAGTGGTGGTCCAAGATTCCCAATTAAGGAGTATGTAGAGTAAAGTGCATGAAAGGTTCTATTTCTTTTAATGTGTTAATACACCTGTAGTTTCTGTACGCTGCATGCCTGCAAATCCTGATCCGGCTGTTAGCAAGGTGTCTCACCATGGGTACCAGAAACTTAAAATGTCATTAACTATAGTATAAGTAACAAGAGTTTCGGGAAACCCAAAATACGCCCGGAAAGGCACGGTGGACGATTTTTTCTAACAACCATTTCCATGTTCCATTCTGCGCACGCGTTAAACCAGTAGGAAATAAACAGTGGCGAAGGCATATGGCTATTGTATTACACACATGTTTTTTACGGTCTTTCTTTCGGTGCCAATTTATTTCCAATTAGGCCTATATATTTTTTGATTGTAGGCTATGCTCGATGAATTGATGTTACAATTGTCTGATAGTGAATAAAGGAGGCATTTTTCTTTTTAAAGTATTATCAGATTACTATTTACATGTAGGCTTAATACCCGGTATAATATTATATTACTGTCCAAGAAACTTGTCTCCTTGGGAAGATTTTCCCTGTACCAGTGTGTTTCAGTGTTCATAAATGTATATAAGATTATAACTGTATACGCCGTATGGTACCCGGTATACTACATATGGGCCTACTATTTAGCCTAATTAATATATGTAGCCAAAATTTTGACCATACTTTTGTCGTATTGAGTATGGTCACAATTTTGGCTATTTAATATGGTACGGTATAACCAGATAACTATTTTACTTGTTGTCGACGTATTATTTAAAATAGGCAGTTACCGTATTAAAACTAAAAGTTAAGAGTTAGTCATTCACTTACTGCAAGATAATTGGCCAGGTCTAGGTCATAATTACTCCAAGCAGAGCCCGGTGCTCCCCCACTAAACCTGGCAACGCCACCATATAAGTGAAATTATTTTGCAAGCGGCGATAAACATTAATCAATCAAAACCTAACCTAATTGTGTCAAAAAGAGGTATATCATTTAGACCTTTACGTATAGGTACCAGGATACATAGGTACCGGGACACATAAATATCGAGATACATGGTTACGACGATATACATAGGTATCAGGATACATATACATAGGTACCGGGATACATGTGCAAGTATAGGTACCGGGACACATGGGTACCAGGATACATAGGTACAGGGATACATTGGTATGGGGATACATAGGTACTGGGATACATGCACATAGGTACCAGGATACATGTACATAGGTACCGGGATACAGGGACACATGGGTACCGGGATACAGGGACACATGGGTACCGGGATACAGGGACACATGGGCACCGGGATACATTGGTATGCGCATACATGGATACGAGGATACATAGGTACCGGGGCATGATTATAGGTACGGGGATACATAGTTAAGAGAATACATAGGTACAGGGATACATGGGTATTGGGATACATGGGTATGGGTATACATGTACATTATACATGGGTACCGAGACACATGAGTATCGAGATACATAGATACGGGGATACATAGGTACAGGGATACATGTACATGGGTACCGGTATACATAGGTGTGGTCCGGGATACATATGTACAGGGATACATGGGCACGGGGATACATAGGTAAGGGGATACATGGGTACGGGGATTACACATGTATGGGGATACACAGTTGCTGCGATACATGGGTGTGGGGATATGTAGGTATGGGATACATAGGTACCGGGATACTGTACAGGGATACATAGGTACAGGGATAAAAAGGTAACGGGATACATAGATACGGGAATACATAGGTACAGGGATACATAGGTACGGGGATACACATGTATGGGGATACACAGGTACTGCGATACATAGGTATGGGGATACATAGGTAACAGGGAACACATTCCGGGAAACATAAGACATAAGGTGTTGAAAAATTGAAAAAGACATTTCTGGGGTGAGGCAAATTTATGTTTTTAGGGTCCGCAGAACCAAAACCTTTTATTTTTAAAAAATGTGAATGAAATTCAAATAACCACTAAATGTACGCTCACCCGTTCTTATTTCTAGCTGGGAGTAATATAGATTCTAGGGCTAGTTAGTTACCTCTCAACACTTCATTGCTTCAAGAATAAATAAGGTCAATTTGCGATTCTGTACTTGAGAAATAGCCTACAAGCCGTAGTATTATTTTATAGCCCGTCTACTACTAGTACTAGAACTATTAGTTGTAACTTGTAGGCCCAGATCAAGAGGATAAAAATGATAATTTCCTGGTTTTGCTGAGATGAACTCCTCAGTTTAAGAAGTTAAAATATGTTGAATTGGCCGGTGAGGCTATAAAAATTTTTTTTCTTCAGAATTAGCACGTTTCCACTGCGGTTGAAACAATGTAGAATACTGTAAACATCCATTCAGATCGAGTAGCGATGACCTATTAATTTCTATATAGGTCAGCACAACTCCACGCATACGGAGAGCGGGACATGGAAATGGTTGTTAGAAAAAATCGCCCACCGGCACAGTAACTGCAGCCATACCAAAACAAATCCTTCCATATTTATTTGAATTTAATTTTCAAAATTCAGAGGGAAGAGGTTGAAGCTTGGTAAATGATTGATTGATTGATTGTTTGGTGTTTTACGTTGCGCTCAAGATTATTTCAGTTACATGTATATGGCGGCGTTGCCAGTTTATTATGTGAAGCTTGGTAAAAGGTGATGTTATGTCAACAAAATGAAATCTTGCCACTAAAACCATTAAAATCCATCTGTATCAAATTCAAAATGGGCTATTTGGATCAACAATTATTAACAAGATTTGTACACGGTACAAGTCATCAATTCTCGCAGCTGTTAAATCACGATGTTAAAAATTGTTTGTTGTCAATAAAATTTGCACTAAAATGTTTCAATTTTTTAGAAAAGCAGTTTATAATTTACTAATCATACTTAAACAAATGTAATTAATTGGAAATTTCGCAGCTCACACCAATTCAAGTAGATTTGACAATTTTTCTCATAATATTTTTTATCTACATTATTTGGCCATAGACATCTTGACAATATTCTAAATCTCCCCATATACCTACAGGTTATTACTTCTAATTTTATCATAGACCAAATGGATTTACAATAGATTTGGCTATGGGTCCATTGCTAATGTCACCCACTGTTTTATGGGGCCATAAATCTCTCGAGAGAGACTGAGAGCTAACTGTAAGCTGACAAGGTAAATAGACCAAAGCTGGGATACTTATCTCTTGGTCTGTAGATAAAACTTTAATCCTTATATGTATTTTTCATTTCATTAAAACGTTATATATTGATTTAAGAATAGTTGTAATCAATTTAGAAACATTATTGCAATTTCAAAAAATCCTTTTTTGATGAGAATCGGAAAAGTAGAAGCCATTTTATAATTTAAAGGTTATTTTCATGAAAATGAAAGTAAGAATAAAAGGGAATGTACATAATCCAATAATTTGCAATAGTTGATATCATAAACAATTTTTTTACACACTGTCTGTTAATATGGTATGTAACATGAAAGATTTGAAAACATCGGATCATATTTGTTAAAGTTATGGAGAGAAAAAGTAAATATTACATAACCCAATATGGCTGCCATATTACGCAATGTATGATGTCAAAAATAGTTCGCGACACACCTTCCACCCATAAGGTATATACTCAGAAAAAATTGTGCAGATGGAATCAAAACATTGGAAGTTATGGAGCGGAAGGCAATGTTACATAATCCAATATAACTTACTCCCATATTATGTAACCAGTGATGTTAAAAATAGTTTGCGACACACCTTCTACCCATAAGGTATATACTTAGAAAAAATTGTGCAGATGGAATCAAAACTTTAGAAGTTATGGAGCGGAAGGGACAGCGGACGCCGGACAGCCGGAGATGATACCATAATACAGCCCGCTTTTCAAGCCGGGCGTATAAAAATATATATATTTGAATAGTCTACAGCTTTGTTTTACAAAAACATTAAAGAAAATGTATACAACATAGTGTTTAAGAGCTACAGGAGACCCCCTTGTCTGTAGTGAAAAAGCAATCAAATTAAAGAAATGAAAGGATGTTTAAAGGCACCCTCGCCGCAAAAATCCAAAATGTTGTTTACATAAAAAACAGCGGGTAGTTTTCTGTAATTTTCACGTCAGAAGTTAGGTACTTTCTATTTTTACCAAAAAGTTAAAGTATTGGCATCAATTAGTATTTTTAATTGGCAATTGAAAATTAGATTTATCAGGTACCGGCAATGTAAACAAACTCCAAATGGGAGCATGTGCACAAGAGCCCTAATGTTTTCAACTGTGTGAGAGATCTAATGCCACGGTATAATTTTACGTAATTTATCAGAGAAATACAGACTGAGCATCGGGTTTGAGATACTCGAAAAGCCTGACAAAAATGCCTGAGTATAATCCAACACTTACATTCTAAGTTAACCGACACTAATGGTTGTTGTAATCGGGCATCGATTGTTGATATGATTTATACATTTCTAAACCTACCTGGACATGTATATTTATGGACACTAAAACACACGGGCACAGGGAAAATCTTCTTGTCTAAAATAACCATGGAGACAAGTTTCTAATTGTGTTAAAAAGAGGTATATCATTTAGACCTTTATACCCCATCATAAACCTTGACTCCAATATTCCTGATATCGATTCTACTTTTTCTGACTTTCTAGGCCCCTCATTACCCACCTTTTTTGATTTTAAAACAGTTACCTCTCAAGAGGTCGAGTCAATCATAAAAAATTTAAAATCCGCAACTTCCCCTGGTTTAGACGAAATACGCATGTCAATAGTGAAAACTGTCTCTAAATATATCTCCTCTCCTCTATCTCATATACTCAACCTAAGCTTTACCACCGGTATCGTACCTGATTGCCTGAAATGTGCAAAAGTCTGTCCTGTTTTTAAATCTGGTGATCGTAAAATTATTTCAAACTATCGTCCTATATCTGTACTACCCTGTTTTAGTAAAATTTTCGAAAAAATAGTAACTAAATCCATGCTAGATTATTTAGAATCAAACAATATACTTGACATAAACCAATACGGATTTCGAGAAAACCATTCTACATACTTTGCGGCATGCTCATTATATGATAAACTTACATCTGCTAGAGAAAACAAACTTTATAGCGTTGTTACTTTTCTAGATCTTTCTAAAGCATTCGACACAGTTAATCACAATATTCTGCTTCACAAACTTAATCACTATGGATTCAGTGCCACTACAGTTAGTTGGTTTAAAAGTTATCTTTCTAATAGAACTCAATCTGTCTCTCTTAACAACATCCTATCTTCTCCTCAAAACGTAACATGTGGCGTCCCACAGGGCTCCATACTAGGTCCTATTCTTTTCCTCTTATATATTAATGACATTTCTAAAGTTTCTAACCTATTACATTTGACCCTCTTTGCTGACGATACAAGCTGCATTTATTCTGCTGATAGTTCAACAGAGGCTATAAATACAATGTCCGTTGAACTAAACAAACTACACACCTGGTTCTGCTCCAATCGTCTATCATTAAATATATCTAAAACTAAATTTATTCTATTTGCACCTGTTCTGAGGAAAAAACATGAAAATGTACCACAATTAAAAATCTATGGACACGAAATAGAACAAGTAGACAATTACAAATTTTTAGGACTATACTTTAACGAAAAATTAACTTGGACCAACCATATTAAATATATCTGTAATAAACTATCTAGAAATATAGGTATTATAAATCATATTAAGGACTCAATAACCAAAAAAACTCTACTGATATTATACTATTCATTAATTCATCCCTTTTTATCTTACGGAAATGCAATATGGGCGAACACATTTACTACACATCTCAAACCACTAATTATCCTACAAAAACGTGCAATCCGCTGTATCAATCTATCCTCACGTCTTGAACACACTAGTCCACTTTTTCATGCTCTTAAAATCCTCCCGCTCCAACAGCTGACCACATATTCCTTACTTCTTATTTCTCATAAATTTTTTTATTTCTCACAGCAAATCCCCCAAAGCTTCGAACACTATCTAGTTAAACAATCCCAAATTAATCGATACAGTACCAGAAACCAATCCCTAGATCTGCATCGTCCATTTTACAATAGTAACTTGTCCTACCATTCCCTAAAATGTGCTTGTGCTCGAGAGTGGAACAAATTACCCCCAACTATCCGTCAGTTTCAATCTCAGTCCTTATTCAAATCAAAAATTAAATCATATCTTCTACAAATATCTGCACTTCATTAAGGTAATTTATGTCATTCCAATATATACAGCATCTGTTTTCTAATCAGTCATTCTTCGTTATTTCATATCTCTTTATAATTATTAATTTTTTTTTTTCTACCTATTTTTTTTTTCTTTTTATACCTATAACTAATATCATCACCATAATTGTGATTACCATTATCGTTATGATTATGTACATTATTATTTCCATTATTATATAATTTCACTATTCTTTGTCAATATTACTTTCCATTATTATTCCATTCATTACTATCTTGCTTTCCTCGTCTTTTACCATTCCGTCAATTAAATTAAAATCTGTAAAATGGGATAGAACAAGCTCTTCTGAGCTTTATTCCCGCCAATTTTCAATTATTCTAATCCTTTCTGTTTAAATATCTTGTTTTCTTATTATTATTTATTGTATATATATGTATACTTTATTGGTGAATAAACAAACTCAAACTCAAACTCAAATAAATTGTTGTAATAAAGTATGATGAGCTTAGTGGTTTAATTGTAGTAAGCTAGTGTAAAATGGCTTTCTTAACAAATGTCAGAAAGGCTATGGCATTGAGTGGGTCTTTAAGGTTTTATAAAGCTAAAACATTAAGTATGCGCCTTATTATTGAATTTTCTTCACTTTAGCTGATTGAGATAAGAACTTTTGGTTTTCGTGAAGGAGGTTAACTAGATTATCAAACAATTAAATAAAATATGATAAATTAAGCAATAGATTTCTTTCTTGTTTATAAGTGAACTCTTTAGGCAAGGCAGTCCATAGTGTATGTTTTAGTAGTGTGATTTATCACAGTGCTGTTTGAATTCCCCACTGTCTGTCTCAAGGTTCTCCCATCAGATAGGACAGGGAGACCCCTGGCTCTCTACCTAACAGCCTCGCCCTGATGCCAAAGTAATCAAGTCAGAAATAAGGCAGATTTTCAGATTTAAAGAAAAACATATTTAACTTTCTATAAAGAGCATACCTGTTCAAATGAAAACCTGGCCAGTGAATATTTACAGAGGTTTTGAGCAAGAGTACCGATCCTGTACCATACAGTAACTTCTGTACCATCTACCAGGACAGCCTGTAACCAATGTTTGAATTCATAGTACTAATCACAATATTCTCTATAACTGTTACTTACAGGTCTGTCGCCAATACAGCTAAACGATCACCTCTGACAACAGAGAATAGCCGAGAGAATAATCAAAATGTTATTGACTATCAGCGTTATTGTTCATAAAATATATTCTGTAGACAAAAAGTGTTTTTATTTTTAAAATGCAACCAGAAATACGATGGTTTGAATGTCATACGATTGGCTAAACAATGGACATCGGAGCATCCAATAAAACTTTCTCAATAAATGTAGCTAACACGTGCATGTTTTCAGATACAAGATTAAGTGATAAAAGTCATAGAACTCTACCTCCAAAAGAGATTCTATAGCTGCAGTGGTATCTCCCCTTTGTAATGCTAGGGTAGCCATGTTTTTGTGAGTGGAGTAGAGGACTTGTAAGCCAGGATGTATTATATCATCTCCTTCTTCATTCACCAGTCTAACAGCCTGGTTAACAAACATTTATAGCATATATTTGAGGCCATGTATATTACTGCTAAAATTAGGTGCCCAAAAACTTGATATTGCCATATTGGTGCCAGATAAACAGTTAAACCAAACACTTCTTGGGAGTACAAACAAACCCGTGTTTTGCTACAAATTTCATAAATAGACATGGCAGAATATTCTTTTTAACAAAATCCCAGCCATTAAGTCATTTATAGTGCTTGGCACTTCTCATTGGAGATAACACAGTTGCCATGTTAAATTACAGATTTACTATACCAAAATACCACCAACATGCTTTTGAAATGTGTAGCACATTCAATTCCTTTTTTCTTTAAGGTAAAAATTACACATATACATGTACGTATGTGTATGTTAAATACTGTAAATGCCTTTATATTCGCGGGTTTAAAATTTCGCGGATTCGGGAAAAGAACAAGTTCGCGGGTATGAATTTTCGCGGATTATTTGCTGATTGGCTATCAAAAGTGAAAGGGAATTCCACATTTAACATAACACGCATGAATTATCCATTAATAAAACAAAAATTAACATTGGATTTATCATAAACTTGTCTAGACTAATTGTGAGTTGCTAGCTAATTCATCTATACAACTTGATTACACAAAAATCCCTAATCCAGCTAAATATTTAATCCTGTGAGTGTAAACAGAGATCAACAGACTTTGCTGTCTGTGTCCGATAGCCCGCTGCGTAAAAACTCACTTCCTTGTCCACGCCGCACGCGTTTTAAATTGAACTGAACACAAACCCAATTAATAAATTTCTGTCATGTAACTCCTATGATGTTTGCTTTATTCAAATTTCTTCTAGATTATATCAATTGATTAGGTTTTTAAACTATCGCTTGTACTGAAAAAAGTCCGGACTCGGTCAATTACATATTACAAGTTTTAGTGTTAACCGAACTTTGACCCCGTCAGTCATCTGCTTGAAATGGCCAATGAACTATATGCGTGGAACGGAGGTCACGTGGTGCTTGATATGTTTCGAATGCCGCCATTACCAGGAGATAGTGGAGCGTCCATCCAGATTTGTTCTGCACGCGCTTATCAACTGTCAATGGCGGCACATTTTACAAAGCCAGATCCAAACCAGCCAATGAGACGTGTCCATTCCACGCATATAGTTCATTGGAAATGGCGGTCTCAGAGGCTGAATTTTCACCATGTTTACGTTTTCATCGATTCCGACACTGAAATAAAAATCCCCCACGATAAAAAAGCACGAAACAATTTAAAACAAGTTTCTACCAAGTAAGTTTTAGTAAATAAGTTAAGAAATGATCGAATGTTTTGCCGATAGTTGTGCCGTTAAACGCCTTTAGGGCCTACTGTTGCCGCCGTTTTACTTTTAGCGCCAGAGGCGCTTGCAGCCTATATGCATTCGTAAAGGCACATAATATTAGACTTCTAAATTTGACGGTTTTTATTTTCGCGCAAAATTCTTAACCGCGAAATAAGCGAAAATAAGGACCGCGCGAATATAAAGGCATTTACAGTAGTTGACCCCCAAGGCTTACACTACTCAGTAATTTATATATATGTTCAATGATTGCCCCCCCCCCCCCCCCCCCCCCTCCCGACTTACACCACCCAGTAAATAATATATATGTTCGATGATTGCCCCCCAGACTTACACCACCCAGTAAATGATATATATGCCCAATGGTTGCCCCCCAGACTTACACCACCCAGTAAATGATATATATGCTGAATGATTGAGATGTAGACTTGGGAAAATAGGATGAACCAACAAAATAAATGTTCTACTGAGATGTTACAATACCTCTTGCATGAAAGGATGATGCAGTAGTTCTTTGAACATTGCCTCAGCTCTGGTTACCTCCCCTTGTCTCTGTAACCCGAGAGCCTTATTGTAGAGAGAAAAGGCCTCTGCTTCCTGAGAAGAGAAAAATTATTACTGGAGTTTAAATTTCTAGAAGGTAAAACCTCACTTTTAATTTTAAAGGATTACAAGAATCAAACTTCACCTTTGCTTCTTTGGTAGTGGTTCTGCTTTCTGGTTGGTCTTTACTCTCTCCATCACTAGGGACATCATTTAACGCTGATATTCGAATCTGAAAAAAAAAAATTTCATTGTCAATGATCTCTTGAAAGCACAAAATCTAAATATCAAAAACTTAATGGTGCACTGGTGACCGAGGCCTTTATGACGAAGGTAAACCTACATGATCTTGGTAATTATAGTATACAATGAGTAAAATCACTCAAATTAAAAGGAAAGTAAATCCTACCAAACATATAGACTCACTTAATGAGTAACTTAATAGCTTTCAATTATCCAGTTCACCTGGGCTGAGGGGCAATAGGTTTTCTATTGATTTATTTGGTATTGGTACTAAGTCAGTCATGGGTGCACTGTGAAACAATTGGCATTTGCACTTGTGACAGTTCTTATTCAGAAGCTAACATAACTTACAATACTTTACACTAAATAATCATGGTGAAATACGGACCCATGAAAGGGTCATTTTTTCTTTCACTACCGGACTGCTCTTTTGAGTTTGGTCAAGACTGAGATCACAGATCGACTGTTTGACATTAGTGTATATGGAGATAATGGTTGTAAATGTTACCCTGTTACTTTATCCGTGATTCTCAGCTTACAATCTATACTTTTTAAACAAGTATTTTTCGGAGACTGACATTATTTCTAGTGTGAAAATAAAACTTCATGGTTATGTTGCAATGTATTTTCCTCCATTGTTTTTTGACAACAGCGAAGCGTAGCTACATTTATATTTTAGGGACTATCGGTCGGCATAATCTCAACTGATACTATGATAGTTTTGAAATTTGGTAAAAGACAGACACTTGGCTCTCTGGGAGCCTCGCTTTCAATTTATGGGCTTTACAGAATCTTCCCAACGGTTGTGTGCGCCAAATCCAATTCCAAACCGTTTTACAGATCATGTAAAGCCCTGAAGTGAAAGCAAGGCTCCCAGAGAGCCAAGTGTCTGAGCCTTTGATTGGAATTTTTTGAAACTTGAATTTCGCTAGAAAACTTGATAAATCATTCGGCAAAGGCTGTTTTGTTTGCTCTTAGGCCTCGGTATTGCTTGACAAGGACCTCTCTGAGAGTCCAGACTCGTGTGAAGTTTAAAGTACAAAGGAAATATTTTGAAGAAATTCTGACAGGTTTTTCTGGGGGTAGTCAGATTAAGTGTTTCCTGCCTTGTCCATTTTTATAAATTATAGTAAGAGGGTGGATAAGGGAGAGCACTCAGTGTGCCTGTGGTGCAAAGGGATATGCCACAATAGCTCTATGGGCGCTTTCTTCGCCAATCGTGAAAATATTGATTGTATTATCCACTCGAAGAAATATAAATGGTATTTACCGATAAACAACAAATAACCTCTATTTTATTTCCAGTGTTTACTAAATAGTTAAAGTACTACAACAACAACATTAAGTTCTCCACGATTAGTAAATACATTACCATCTCTTGAATGAACGTGTGTTGGTCCCTTTCAGATTGAAATTTTTAGTGTCATAAGTTTTGATAAGGGTATAGACACACCATCTTTCAGGACTTCTAAATAGCATCTAAAAAATGTTAACTTAAAGGTGAGATTGGAGTTTAAGTTGAAGTGTCCCCATATTGACAATGATATTCACCCGCGCTGTCGAAATTGGCCACCGTTTCGTATAAAAAGAGTACGGAAGGCATTTTTACCCAAGGAGGTATATGTTTTTACCATTTTTTCTATGCTTTTTACAATCGTGTCCACATGCTCACCTCCCTTCGCTTCAGAACAATGTCTCGCATGCGAATATTAACGATAAAAGCCGGGTCCCCCTGGGCCCCCGAAGAACCAGGAACCTCGAACCCCGGAGATGCGTTCTAAGGGTTTTCCTGGAAATAAAACTTACCTGATGGTTGACTGATTTATAGTTGACTGATTTCGAAATTTACGATTTTCCTTCACAAAGAACCAATTGTAAATTAACATGTGCGATCTTTGCCTATTGATTCACATACTAATTTAGAGAAACACTATTTTTCTGACTTCTTTTCTATGCTACTAATACCAACTATATCAATTTCTTTAGCTTTTTAAAATGTCTAAAACGCTTTTGGGGCCTAGCTACTTTGCTATAGGCCTACAGTTACAGGGCATGCCAAAAAGTCCAAACGTAAAATACTGGGATAAACGCTTTAGCCTACACACAATCGCGATTAGATAGACAAATACTCAATGGGTTGTCTGGTGTTGGTTTAGTTTAAGCCAATACAAATAACACCATATACGTCGTATGCATTATAATGTTTATTTATATTTTCAACATGCCAAACAATTCTTTTTAGTTCATAGAGAGGGCACCAGTAGGCCTACAGCCCACTTGTATTAGAAAAGGAGTGGGGTTTGTGTTTTGTGTTTGATATAGGCATAGGCCTACTAGTGTGTTAATAATTTATCTGGTAGTCAGTCATTTTGCACAAGCGGAAACTTGGTTTTGAGACGAGAGATTCTGCATGTCGCAGAAAACCAAGCGTGCATCATAAGAGTCATACCTTTAAGTAAAACGATTTGCAGAGAAAGTCGAAAAACGCATGTAAACTGTAAAATCACAAGGGAAAAATTTCCACCGCGGTGAGAATATTTCCACGAACAAACCCTATTTCACGCACGAAAATCCCCGAAGTTATCAGACTGCCCTTCTCGTACAGCCATACTCTCTTGATTTTCCCACCAATTAGCTATGGGCGGTGCTTTAAAATGTTTTACTAAGTATGAATGCAGCTTTTTAATTTTGTTAGATTGTTAAATGAAAATATACAATTTATTACTGCCCATAAATGTAGAACGAAACATTGTTGACAAAAGTTTCAATTTGCTGGCAGTAGGTACAAAGTATGGAAGACGAATGGAGCCACTCTCATCGCGTTTTGGCGATTTGCAATAACACGCAGCACAAGCAATCGCCAAAACGGCTAATTCTCTGGAGATTTTACCGTTTTAGCGAATTCTAGCGCCGTATTTTCTTGACCTATTAAAAACTAATAACACGCTAAATTAAAATGTTTCGAGTTATCTCTTTGTTTCCTCGCATATAGCCATGGGCGAGAAAAAGCGGTGCCAGAAAACGCCAAAAACGGCAACTTATATATAGTTACATGTCTCCTGTAACGTCACCCTAATGTGCGGACTGATGATTCTTTTTCACGACTGGTTTGTAGACACGAACATGTGTTCCAGCCTTTCGCATGCATTATGATTTATCATGCATGCGTATTGGAAACGAACAATAAATCCTAGTCTTCAGAGTGATCTTAGGGTTATAAAAGGGGGCGCTTTAAGGATTCAGTTTGTTGGATATGTGCGATTTTAAATCAACGAGCAAATAAATGCGGATTATTTGCAATTGAAGAGATTTTTTTCTATAATGCAATAAACACAAAATATTAAAGGCCCACTTGCCGCCGTAGCCTGTTTAAATTTGCTAAGAATACCAATTTACATGAGCTTACTACGACTAATACCACTAAACTTAAACATAGGACACATAAAACATGTCTAGTTAGCTTTAGAATGTAGAAATGGGGTGAAAAACAAACAAAGAATCGAAGCCTGATTACAACAACAACGATCAGTGTCGGTCAACTTTCGTGTTGGATTACCCTCATTTCAGGTCTTTTTATCTGTGGTTTACACTCAAACAATTATCAGCAGGCTTTTCCAGTCGCTGTTAACCGATCGTCAATCTGTATTTCTCAGATAAAAAGGCCTACGTAAAATTACACTGTGTCGTAAGTTTACTCACTCGACTGAGACATAAAATCGCCAATAGGGGGCAGATTGGTTTGTTTATACGTTACGGGCACCTAACAATTCAAATTTTCAAATTCAAATTAAAAATACAAAGTGACGTCCAAACGTTTAAATTTTGGTAAAAATAGAAAGTTCATATTGACTGGGGAAAATACAGAAACCGGTCTTTCTTTTTTAATGTAAACAATATTCCTGATTTTCGCGGCAAGTGTGCCTTTAAAATTACCATATTTTATCAAATTGCTCAGATTTAATCTTTAAATCTGCCGTAAAAATATTATATAAATTGCAAACTAAATGAGATAGAACAAGTCTTCGGACTTTATTTCCGCCATCCAAATTTCATGACAACCATCATTTAAATGTTGTACATATTATATGGTGAATAAACAAACAAACAAACAGATTTAAGCCAAATTTAAAACAGAACAGACTTGTTTTATACGGTGTGTAGCTGAACAAAGACTGTTTTATCGGAAGAAAAACTGACCATGCAGGGAAAAGGCATTTAACTTTTTGGGCAAATTAACAGCTCACTTAATGCTTTCCTTCGTTAAAAAAAAAACAAAAACAAAAAAAAACATTCGTTGTATAGCGTTGCACCATTCAAACAAAACCATAGCGAAATGGGTTGCAGTCGGTTGCAGTAAAATTGAATCCTCACTCTAAAACATTCAGAAAAAATATTTTATTTTCCCCACACATGATCAACTTTACAAGTATAAATGAACTGACAATCTGGTAATCTTTTTGGAAAATTATTTCCCAATATTTACAAGTCATAACATACCAGAGCTTACTTGAAGTGAACTCCGTTCAACACGACACCAGGCTCAGATTGCACCAGACGATTCTTAAAAAATAATCGGCAGGGGCAAAACAAGGAGACTGACGTTTAAGCCGGATAAATGCCTCTCGATGCACTGCCGGTTCTTAAAAAATAATCCGCCCCTCGCCGATTATTTTTTAAGAATCGGCAGTTGCTCGGCATTTATCCTATGTATACAGAAATTGCAGTTTTCTTGTGCAGGTGCCGCGTGTTATTACAGGTCGTCAAGACGTGACACGAGTTGCCTCAGCCGTCTCCCATTCTGTACCTTTTACTGCCAGCAAATTGAAACTTTTGTTAACAATGTTGCAATCTTTGTTTCGCGCTACACATATGGAATGGCAATATCTCTATAGAAATGACCGTTTTGTCGATTTCTAGTGCCGCGTGTTAATTTTAGTCGTCCAAACGGTTCGTTTGGCGATATCTTGTTTTCGCGTTTCTGTTAGGTCGCCAAAACGCAAACACGATAATTTCTCTAGATATATTGCCATTTGGGCGTTTCCTCCCGCTGCATTTTTCTAAACATTTCAATTTAGCATGTTACTCACTGTCAGTTGCTTTTAATAGTTCGAGAAAACGCGGCGCGAGAACACGGCAATATCTAGAGAATTAGCCCTTTTGTCGTTTTCTCGTGCCGCGTGTTATTACAGGTCGCCAAAAACGCGGCGCGAGTGGCCTCATCCGTCTTCCATATCAAAGATTGGAACACTGTTAACAAAAGTATCAAATTACTGGCAAAAGCAAATGACATCGCAACTGTAAATGTTATTTACCAATAAAGTAAACTTAAATGGTTTTATTCAATCCTATATTTATATCAAATCGTGCATGAAGTTTTTTTTGTAATAGGAAAACACTATAATTTTTGAACGAATCGGGACATTTTTTGCCATTAATTTTTAAACTGACTTTCGTCATGTTTAAAGTTTTACTCATCAGACTAGTGTCGTGATACGTCGCCCATTCTTCATTTTTTTACGGGCTATTTTTGACAGATATACATTATCTTTTGATTTGTAAACAAACACTAAATGCATCTTAGTAACATGTGCACAATCGTTTTGGATTTTGTAAAGTTTAATGGTTTACAGGACTCAAACAAGCTATATCACTGACTGGACTGTGTTCAAGTACATGTACATGGTAAGTAGCGTTAATGTGAGACCAGAAGGGCCGAACGCTACGGAACGTAGCCATGTTTCAAAAAGTAAATGGTTGAGACACTGGCACACGGAGTGCTCTCCCCTACTCCTCTATCTAATATACTTATAATACATATATATATATATATATATATTATTAGCGTCAAATTTGGCGTCGGAAGTAAAATAATAAACACTACGGTTTCTTGAGACAAATCATTGTTCGCACGCATCTTCGTTCCAGTTTCAATCGACCATTGTACGCATTGCCGAATCCAATCGGTGTGTTTTGCGTCTCTGTATGTTGGATTTGGCAATGCTGCAGTGCTATTTTCAATTCAGGACTAGCTTCACTATTGCAGCCTCCGCCATACAATCGCGGTTAGATGATCTTATAGAACCTGCCGAGTGTGAGCCGACAATGCTTCTTGTAATTGTGTAAAATTTATACTTTGTTTTGACGTATGATATTACAGTTACACAATACAACTGTTCATTGCTTTTTGAAAACTAATGCGAAGATGCGGTCAAGGTTGTATCGATTTTAATGTTGGACAAATGTATTTCGAAGGAAGATGTACACTTTATCAGGAGTTCGAAGCATCCTTCATTTCAATCTTAGTAAGTTGAAATCGAACATCCTCTTCAGTTATATTATTTGTCGTTATAGGATCTTACTTTCTCAAATCCATTTAGGCATTTTGGCATTGACCAATCATTTAGGAAATTTGGTTTGGAGTTTTCAGATTACAGCCACTTACTATACCAAAGAAACGTTGTTCTTGTCCAGCCAGCCACCAACTGAAGAAATCAATTTCACATATCAAGTTTGCGCTCCGTTTAAAAGCAGCCTCACTTTCTGATAGTGTTCTATCGTGGTCGCCAAGATCAGTTCACTGACCTCTTGTTTTTTATTTTATGTCGTTGCAAACATGTGGTATATCATTTCTTTTGGACACTAGTGTATTTTGATTTTGTCTTGTTTTTGTTTTTTTCAAGATTATAAAAAATATTCCCTTCTATTTTCTCCACTTTCCAATCAGCTGTATTTTGATCTAATTAATGACGCCTTTGTTTTATTTTTAAAAATCTTTTCAAGATTGAATTTCACGTTTTCATACTCAGTAATAATTGCCTCATGTCAGGGTCCTCCTGTAAACGAGAATCGAGTATTGCTGTAGGGATATAACTTATTGCTCTTCCTATTTATTGTGTATACATTTGTCTTTGACGTTTAATGCTTTGACGCATGACATTTCAACCATTCCCATATAGGATCCCAGTCTGCGCACTTACTTTTCAAGCCAGTGAAAATACATGTATTTTCATTCTTTAAAAGATAATTTTCAAATTTCAAACGGTTGTTTTTTGTTTGAATATATATAGATTTATAGTTATTAATTTGTGAACAGTTTAATAGGCCTACTATGTAATATCTCTGAGTCAAACATCTGATTCAGCATACTTTGGATATCTTCCAAAAGTCAATTCTGGACTTGATGGTATTATTTTGTCTGCATGTAAAACATTCTTTTTGAGGATGTATATATGTCTTCACTGATCCCCTAATCCAAGATCAGTGTCCTATCGACGAATCAATTAACAAATCAACCAATTACATAGGCCAACTAATTCACGCTTTTGCCAAGATGTTTTCATGGTACATTGAGAAAGAGCTTGTCGCAAATTGTTTGTCTTCTTGTTTGAGCGGTCTTGAAGTCTTTCACAAAGGGGTCTACAAGTACAATTGGGGTAGAATATAGGCCCCTAGTAGCCTACAGCTTAATTCAATTCACATCGTTATTTATGTTTGGATATTATTAATTGGTCGGTATCTGTCGAAGACTAATAAATGTCAGAAATTATAAATAACGGAGAAAGACGTTTGCTTAATTAAACTTAAACTACAGAGCTCTACACTTCAGTCGCAGAGCGTTGACCCTCATGCAAAGTTCCCGAGTTTGACAAGTACCGGTCGGAAGGTAGCTCTGCGGAAGTCATCAGACCGGAGGCGTGAACCATAGTCTTATCGTGTAAGTCAATGACAGCAGGCAGCTGGCTAGTAGCTGAAAGTTTCCTTTTAAGGTAGGATGAAAATTTAACTTTAGTAAATTGTTAAAATCGCCTTTTTAGCAGCTCATATTCTTTATTTTGGAGAAGGGAGAGAGAGTAGTACCGTTGATGTATTGTTACTGTACGTCAGACCGTTGTTGTTGTAACTTAGCCCACCGGGTAGGCCTATTGACGTATTGTAAATTATTGTACGATGGAACTAAAGTGTTTTAGTTCTATGATTGTACTAAGTAGGCCTACACTGCTGCAACAGTAGACTAGACATGCATGTACTAGACTACGGTGTACCAAACTTAAGTTATGCCACTTCGCCTGTTCTAAGCTGCTAAAAAATAACTGTTAAACTGAATGTTATGGAGCATATTGTTTAATTATTGCCATGGGTGGAATTTTGATATTTCTGGTGTGTTTGAGTCGTTACCCCTGTATGTTATTGAACATCAAGGGTGCATCATAACACTTGATAAAAAACTACCATGAATTACCACAGTTACCTTAGGGTAGGCCTAATCTATAAAGTATGGTAATTCGTAATATGGTAGTTTAAACCCTGTTAAAGTAAGGTAAACTGTGGTAGAACTATGGCCCTATGGTAAAGTAAGGTGAACTGTCCAAAAACACCATGGATTTATGGTACTTTTTTATCAGGGAAGAAATACAAACCCTATAAGGAAATCGTGATTGTGATTTGACAGTTTACATGCGTTTTTCAAATTTCTCTGCGAATCATTTTACTTAAAGGAACCTGCCCGAAACGAACATCATTAAAATATGTGCTATTTTACCGTTGTTTATATAAAGATGAGGTTTCTAGATGGCCATTGGTAACTTTCACAGCTCCCACTGACCACTGGATAGGGAGTTTAATTTGAGGATTCCAATATCTGCTTTGTTGTGGTAAAAAGAATCGAGTGCGCAGTAGAGCCCTTTATGTTTACGTTAGCCTTGACTCCTTAAATCAATTGAACAGATTCACACTGGTAGCAGTCCCACTGGTGAACATACCAGAACGAAAAATTCACCAATTATGTCGATAACTGGGGCTTGTTTCACAAAGCGGCGTAGATGTATGTTTTGCGTAACTTTCGTACTAACGTATCTTTACAGTATGGGTTGCTATGGCAGTTATGAGAAAACTTACGCTACGCCGCTTTGTGAAACAGGCTCCAGGCCCAGAATTGGATAAAGAATTAAAATGGAATAATGTTACTGCTGTCGGCTGTCTTTCCCCCAAAGTTGTGAAGACTGAAGACATATTTAGAGGGGAGTTTACTTTAGGCTGCAATATCCGCATAACTGTGTGGCATGCAAATAAATCTCCTTTGTCATTTAAGGCAAGAAAAAGTTCTTTTTTATGAAATTATGTATATAGCAGCATTTGGGATACCCTTTCATAAAGTGGCCCTTCCGTGCTTGGAGGCGTTTATTGACTGTGAAATGTTAGCTTTAGCATAGTCCGAAATATCTGCGATGATGATGGGTGTCAAGGAATTCCCAGAAAATTAATCAAATGGGTTCTGACGATGATGATGGCCTATCTGTCAGAAAATGTCTTCGGACTAGGTTTAGCCATGTTTATTGACAAAGCATGGCTATCCCCCTTCTATTTTTCTGATTGAATTTGTTCAAATACGTCTTCTCAGGTTTTGTTGGTAGTTTAGTAGTAAGAATTAGATGTTACGGTCTTAATGCGTGCGCATGTGGGTGTAATTAGTAAAAGTGAAGCGAAGGGAGTTATCTCCCGTAAGACTTAAGGCAGTGCTGATTCTATGCAGCAAGAAGATAAGATGCAGTCTGTTACTACTTTTAAGTACGAGTACCCCTAAAATAGCCTGTTGAGTGAAGGACCAGTGAATGCCTACATTGCTTTATTTATATCTGTCTATTTCTGTTATCATTCCAGAGTCTTTTACACTAAAAATCTTAACAAAGCTTGCATGATGCGTTTTGTTCTCTACATGTATTTTAGAATGATAATTTGGGAAATAATAAGGATATAAAACAACGCAATTTGGGAAAATTGATCGATTGATGTTTTACACCACACCATAAGACTAGTCACTTGATTTCAAGTGTTTTTAGGACGTACCGAAAAAAGACTGAACAAATTTGTTAGGACGATATTGATCAACGGTCTTCTTGGTAAGCCGAGTTGATCAGTGAATTTAGTGTTTAAAATGTCCATTAAATATCATGAGTGCTTCTGCGACCCGATATTAGCTGCAATAAGCCAAACTTTACATGTAACAGAGAAATTCCATAATAGTGAGCGACATCGACCTTGACATTATTTGGGTATCAAAAAGCTTTTTTTACTGAAATTTGATAAGAGCTTCTGTGACTTAAGTAAAACATCTGCAGCTTGCTCCCTTATGAGAGCAGAGTGATAAGCTAAGAGGGAGTTAAAATTGCGTCTTTATACACTGTACATGTACACCATGACTAACAGCTGCTTTGTTGTTATTAAAGCAGTAACTCTCATGCAGCAATACTATGTTCCAAAATTTCATCATTAAACTCCTTATTTAGATCGTCTAATTGCTTTAATCACACTTCCATCATTCCGCTTTCTTGAACGGATTACATGCATGTTAACTATTATCACCATTGAGAGAAATTGCTAGGCGTTTGATTGGTCGAAATGCCCAGAATGTGACCCTGTATACGAGTGCTTTCCTTGCATATATTTCATTCTGTATCACTCCGGAGTAAAAAGTCTCACACGCCGCTATTACCACGGAGTGAAGTACGTCACAATATTCTTCAGTCAAGACAAAATCCTATCGTTTCGTAAGCAAGGATCGCTATGCTTGTCCAAAAGATAATGAAAACCGATATAACTTTGCAACGTCACAATAGAATTTATTTATTTCGCGACGTCATTTAGACCTTGCTCAATACACTCAACACAAGACATTTTTGTGAACTAATCGAATAAAGAACAGTTGATTATATCTACCCTTATACCCACGCCAGCGCGTCATATAACGAATAATATAAACAGAAATATTTTCCTAAAATTCACACATATAGTGCCCCGTCCAGCAACATGTTCTTTTAGTTTTGAACTGGTATCAAACTCTTGTCATAGGTGATACTTAAGGTCAACTTCGGTCTTTGGTGGATTCTGTTTCTTGTAAGAACTTAATATAATTGGGTAGTATGTCCCAGTCTACATGTATCCTGAAAGGCTAAGCATGGTATTTCAATTATTTTCAGTAACCCCCTCCCTTCAGTAGAACTCAAGGTACTTGGAGAGTTTTGCTATCTTAGCAAAAACTACCAGGAGAATCTTAATCAGCTGCTATATTCATCTGATCTTGTTGTCCAGCATGTCATTGTCATAAACAGAGCAGAAGATGCCATGTATAAAACAATCTGCAATGGCCTTCTTTTCTCTCTCTGGGTAAGGATGGCAATAAGAGATATCCTTTAAAATATCTTCTCTTCTGGATCCACACTTTTACATCTCCATCATTCATACCACCTTCAGAAAAATGTAAACAAAACTGTTAAACCAAAGAGGAGCAGAAATTGAGAATAGTATTAGTATATTGGCTATTGTTTATATACGTCAAGTTAAAGTGGCACGAGCTGCTAAAATTGTTATATTTGGCCATAACTTAAAACAGAATATTAAAATAATGGCTATTTTTCCTAAGACGTACAGTTGGCGTCGTTGCAAGGTTTAGTGGGGGAGGAAACCGGGCTCATTGCCCGAGAAACCCCCGACCTTTGGCAAGTACCTGGCAACCCTCCCACATACGGCGACCGAGTAAATAATCCACTCAGAAATTATTTTTTTATTTGGTCTGTGCGATTTGAACCCACGCCGCATAAATGGAAGTTCTGTGTGGAACTGAGGGACGATCACTCTAACCCACTGGACCACCAAGGCCCCCTATTATTTTGAACTACATGTAGGCTTTAATAGAATAGGGTTATTTAAATCTTATTTACATTTCAAACACTTATATTTCAGTTTGTAAAGGCCACATACTGTGTGGATTTTCCTCATTCCAACGCAAAGCATTTAGTGTTTCGATGGCCTTCTCTTATTGTTGTGACAATTTATGAAAATAGTGTGAATTTTGATACAGCAATGTATTGTAAGAAATTGTTTCATTACCAGAACTATCTTATAGTTTAAATACATGCCTGTACAGTTGGGCATCCATGGGAAATTTTAACCATGTACACAGTCACGAAGTACATTTAATAACTATAAATCTCTGTGACTGCATGTACATGTATGTCATTGTATCTGACCTACATACAACTTACCTGTGACCATACTTAATCGGAGCTCAAAACATTATTGAGTTTAGGTGTCGGCTATATTTTGTTACTATATTTCACAGCGTTCAGTATCAACTAGACCTTCTATGACATTTTGTATTACTCCATGCAAGGTTGACAGGTATGATTTGCTTTATGGGGTTTTTCGAAGCGTCAACAAATTCTGGCTTTTCCTGTTTGCATGTTATCTATCTTAATTTACATACTTCAATACTCTTAATATGCATATAATAGATGCACAATTCTGTAAAAAAAAATTGTCAAGTTATATAGATACAAATTTATAAGAAAAAAATAAGAAAATTAGACCTGAACATGTTAGAAATTTCAATAGAATTCTTTTTTCTCTTGAAGAAAAACAGCTATCTTAATAAAAAGCAGTATCGTTATTTGGAATCTGACCTTAATTCTATAAACAGGGTTTTGTATTTTTCGAAAATACGCAAACCTATTGAAAAAATGAGCCAAGCCTTCAATACCCCCATTTTGGTAGTGAACGTTAAAGAATATCAGAGCTAATTGATTACTATCCAAAACCTATAGCAAATCAGCGTGTTAGCTTTATCAAAAATATTGAGGATTTGTTGCCAATTCATCTGTTCCAGAAAATTTTTCTTACTAAGGCCTCGTCTTGTCCTACCTAATGAGATATCATGGGTTTTACTTTATTGTAGCAACTTATGATTGGGTATAAAGATCTAAATGATGCACCCCTTTTTAACAACACAGTTAGAAACTTGTCTCTATGGTTATTTTAGACAAGCAGATTTTCCGTGTCCCCGTGTGTTTTAGTGTTCATAAATATAAAGTAGTGTATGGTTCATGAACATAAGGCCTGCCGGAATCAACATGGTTAATCCACTGTCATTGTCGTTTATACCTGTAATGCTGAATTTAAAAATCTCTCAAATCTCAGCAAAAAATGTTTAAATAAACTTACAGTAACACTTCTATCAAAAGCTATTAGGTTGCTCTATTTAGTGAATGTATACGGTTGGCGGGATTTTCTTTCATTTTAATGTGGACATCTGATTTAAAACACACTGGTGCAGGGAATACCTTTTGGTTCTGGATTAAAATTTCTAAGAAAAGTCCCCAAAAATATATTAGTGGTAAAATAGTGGTAACTATTGGAAATACACTGTACGTTGAGCACTCAAGTGGAAATCTGTTTGGCTAAATTAATTAGTAAAAATCTACTTACATACAATCTTTATCCAGTACATGTAGTTATCTCGTTTGTAAGGATATAAGTCTGATTCGTATTGTTGCCCTTTTTCTTATCAATTAGTATCAAGTATTTTGCTAAATATGAAATTTACAAATATTTTAAAGGCAAAAACCTTAAATCGAGAATACTGTTTATATTAAAAACAGCAAACAGTTTTCTATTTTTTCCCCTGACAAAAGAAGTAAGAAACTTTCCATTGGCATCATTTTGTATTAATTTGAAATTAATAATGCGATTTGCTACATACAGGCAGTGTAAATATGACCCAAAAAGCGTAAAGCCACTAAAAATAAACATGGGTCATATTTACTGTATGTAGCAAATCACATTATTAATTTCAAATTAATACAAAATGATGCCAATGGAAAGTTTGTATGAGATATTATTTCTCCACTTAATGACATTTGATTTCTCTGTTGACCCAACATGCAACTTGTCAGGTTAATATATGGAGTTATTATGATATATGTGCTATTTTAATTACAAAGGCGGTTTTGATGTTTTCATATGTGTGTCAGTTGATTCTATTATAAATGCCATTTTAGTCCTGAAAATAATTCATCTTTTCATTTAGTCATTGTGAAAAAAGGCTGTTATGTTTATTAAAGAAACAGTGTTTATTGTATTTTGGCTGTTGAGGATTTGAGACCATTAATTTGGTATAAAAGATCATATCTTGATCATATAGTATTTGATGCCCTGTTTTGAATGATGTTTGGCTACATAGGCTAGAGGTCAAAGGTTATCTGTCTATCAATCGGGTCATTGATTTTGGGGAGGGCTTACTATGTATGATGGTTGTATGACTGGGAGATTATTTCTTGTCCCCTTTGTGTGGGTCTATCTAGAGCTAGATGACAGCAGTGTGAAGGGAGTTGCCAGTCCCCTGACAGGCCGTCTCTGTCTGCCCTTCCCAGACTACTACCAAGGCTGACTCACACTACAGACATTCCCATTTTGGGAAAGCCCTGGTTGCAGACATCATTGAAATCAGTTGATGCTCTCCAAGTGCAGACAAAAAGGCCTGGTTTCCTGATGAAGGATTGGCTGTTGTATACAAGTGAGGAAGCTTCTTTCACTGCCCATCTGTGTACTCTGTTAACTGACAGTCACCCTCCGTCTCTATACTCAACCAGGGACTACTTCCACTCTGACAATTTACATTGACTTTGGGGATTCATATTTAACATCCTATAGGAGAGGTTTGTCATATTTTGCACAAATTCATGGTTAAGATTCAGAGGATTTATCAGGTTTTGAAGTGTATTTAAATGATGCCAATTAATGTCTTTGTTAGTTCCCATCAATTAGTCCTTCCTTGTAAAGAGAGGGTCAGCATCAGGACATGTGTAATGGTAGCTCATTTGTATGTTTAGTATTATAGTAGATATTTCCTGTCAGCCAAATGACAATGTTAAACATTTGCCCCAGAGGAAAGTCACACTGTTTCCATTGTTTGACGGGTCACATAACTGAGGTTGTTTAGAACAAGGGAGGTAATTCTCTGTTTATTTGTTATGTTTTCTCTAGCCCTTGTGTTAATGGCGAAACTGAGCTCATTAGACCAAAGTTGCAAAGAGAATGAATTGCTTGGATGTCACACAGCCTTCAGCCCTGAACGTTTCTACACCTGACCAGTTGTATTTATAATGTCCACAAATGAAGTAGCCATTGTTTACAGCAAACATGGCTCCCTACTTGTCATTTTCCTATAATATTGATTTTCACTGACAAACAATGTGAAATGGAATCTCTCTCAATACGACAAATTTAGATTTATCAGGCTGATTCCTTTAAATATTTGAGCAATAATATTGTTAGCTGTCAGTTAAATGATAAGTTTGTTTGATGTTGGATTTCAACGCCGTTACAGACTATTGACAGCAACTTTAAATCTTCTCTCACTCACTCTCAATCTGACTATCGGTCTAGTTTTTAAAATCACTTTTATGATTTATTTACAGGTGACCTTAATTAACCTCTGTCAACACTGCCACTAAACCTATTTGTACATGTTTTACTGGTGACCTTAACATCAGTTATTTGACTTTGCCACTAAACTAACTTGTACATGTTTTACTGGTGACCCAAACATCAGTCAACTTTGCCACTAAACTAACTTGTACATGTTTTAATGGTGACCTTAACAGCAGTTATTTGACTTTGCCACTAAACTAACTTGTACATGTTTTACTGGTGACCCAAACATCAGTCAACTTTGTCACTAAACTAACTTGTACATGTTTTACTGGTGACCTTAACATCAGTCAACTTTGCCACTAAACCTATTTGTACATGTTTTACTGGTGACCTTAACATCAGTTATTTGACTTTGCCATTAAACTAACTTGTACATGTTTTACTGGTGACCTTAATATCAGCTATTTGACTTTGCCACTAAACTAGCTTGTACATGTTTTACTGGTGACCTTAACATCAGTTATTTGACTTTGCCACTAAGCTAACTTGTACATGTTTTACTGGTGACCTTAATATCAGCTATTTGACTTTGCCACTAAACTAGCTTGTACATGTTTTACTGGTGACCTTAACATCAGTTATTTGACTTTGCCACTAAACTAACTTGTACATGTTTTACTGGTGGCCTTAACATCAGTTATTTGACTTTGCCACTAAACTAACTTGTACATGTTTTACTGGTGACCTTAACATCAGTTATTTGACTTTGCCACTAAACTAACTTGTACATGTTTTACTGGTGACCTTAACATCAGCTATTTGACTTTGCCACTAAACTAACTTGTACATGTTTTACTGGTGACCTTAACATCAGTTATTTGACTTTGCCACTAAGCTAACTTGTACATGTTTTACTGGTGACCTTAATATCAGCTATTTGACTTTGCCACTAAACTAGCTTGTACATGTTTTACTGGTGACCTTAACATCAGTTATTTGACTTTGCCACTAAGCTAACTTGTACATGTTTTACTGGTGACCTTAATATCAGCTATTTGACTTTGCCACTAAACTAGCTTGTACATGTTTTACTGGTGACCTTAACATCAGTTATTTGACTTTACCACTAAACTAACTTGTACATGTTTTACTGGTGACCTTAACATCAGTTATTTGACTTTGCCACTAAACTAGCTTGTACATGTTTTACTGGTGACCTTAACATCAGTTATTTGACTTTGCCACTAAACTAACTTGTACATGTTTTACTGGTGACCTTAACATCAGTTATTTGACTTTGCCACTAAACTAACTTGTACATGTTTTACTGGTGACCTTAACATCAGTTATTTGACTTTGCCACTAAACTAACTTGTACATGTTTTACTGGTGACCTTAACATCAGTTATTTGACTTTGCCACTAAACTAACTTGTACATGTTTTACTGGTGACCTTAACATCAGTTATTTGACTTTGCCACTAAACTAGCTTGTACATGTTTTACTGGTGACCTTAACATCAGTTATTTGACTTTGCCACTAAGCTAACTTGTACATGTTTTACTGGTGACCTTAATATCAGCTATTTGACTTTGCCACTAAACTAGCTTGTACATGTTTTACTGGTGACCTTAACATCGGTTATTTGACTTTGCCACTTAACTAACTTGTACATGTTTTACTGGTGACTTTAACATCGGTTATTTGACTTTGCCACTAAACTAACTTGTACATGTTTTACTGGTGACTTTAACATCGGCTATTTGACTTTGCCACTAAACTAACTTGTACATGTTTTACTGGTGACTTTAACATCAGTTATTTGACTTTGCCACTAAACTAACTTGTACATGTTTTACTGGTGAATTTAACATCAGTTATTTGACTTTGCCACTAAACTAACTTGTACATGTTTTACTGGTGACCTTAACATCAGTTATTTGACTTTGCCACTAAACTAACTTGTACATGTTTTACTGGTGACCTTAACATCAGTTATTTGACTTTGCCACTAAACTAACTTGTACATGTTTTACTGGTGACCTTAACATCAGTTATTTGACTTTGTCACTAAACTAACTTGTACATGTTTTACTGGTGACCCAAACATCAGTCAACTTTGCCACTAAACTAACTTGTACATGTTTTACTGGTGACCTTAATATCAGTTATTTGACTCTGCCACTAAACTAACTTGTACATGTTTTACTGGTGACTTTAACATCAGTTAACTTTGCCACTAAACTAACTTGTACATGTTTTACTGGTGACTTTAACATCAGTTATTTGACTTTGCCACTAAACTAACTTGTACATGTTTTACTGGTGACCCAAACATCAGTCAACTTTGCCACTAAACTAACTTGTACATGTTTTACTGGTGACCTTAACATCAGTTATTTGACTTTGCCACTAAACTAACTTGTACATGTTTTACTGGTGACCTTAACATCAGTTATTTGACTTTGCCACTAAACTAACTTGTACATGTTTTACTGGTGACCTTAACATCAGCTATTTGACTTTGCCACTAAACTAACTTGTACATGTTTTACTGGTGACTTTAACATCAGTTATTTGACTTTGCCACTAAACTAACTTGTACATGTTTTACTGGTGACTTTAACATCAGTTATTTGACTTTGCCACTAAACTAACTTGTACATGTTTTACTGGTGACCTTAACATCAGTTATTTGACTTTGCCACTAAACTAACTTGTACATGTTTTACTGGTGACCTTAACATCAGTTATTTGACTTTGCCACTAAACTAGCTTGTACATGTTTTACTGGTGACCTTAACATCAGTTATTTGACTTTGCCACTAAACTAACTTGTACATGTTTTACTGGTGACCTTAACATCAGTTATTTGACTTTGCCACTAAACTAACTTGTACATGTTTTACTGGTGACCCAAACATCAGTCAACTTTGCCACTAAACTAACTTGTACATGTTTTACTGGTGACCTTAACATCAGTTATTTGACTTTGCCACTAAACTAACTTGTACATGTTTTACTGGTGACCTTAACATCAGTTATTTGACTTTGCCACTAAACTAACTTGTACATGTTTTACTGGTGACCTTAACATCAGTTATTTGACTTTGCCACTAAACTAACTTGTACATGTTTTACTGGTGACCTTAACATCAGTTATTTGACTTTGCCACTAAACTAACTTGTACATGTTTTACTGGTGACCTTAACATCAGTTATTTGACTATGCCACTAAACTAACTTGTACATGTTTTACTGGTGACCTTAACATCAGTTATTTGACTTTGCCACTAAACTAACTTGTACATGTTTTACTGGTGACCTTAATATCAGCTATTTGACTTTGCCACTAAACTAACTTGTACATGTTTTACTGGTGACCTTAATATCAGTTATTTGACTTTGCCACTAAACTAACTTGTACATGTTTTACTGGTGACCTTAACATCAGTCAACACTGCCACTAAACTAACTTGTACATGTTTTACTGGTGACCTTAACATCGGTTATTTGACTTTGCCACTAAACTAACTTGTACATGTTTTACTGGTGACCTTAACATCGGTTATTTGACTTTGCCACTAAACTAACTTGTACATGTTTTACTGGTGACCTTAACATCAGTTATTTGACTTTGCCACTAAACTAACTTGTACATGTTTTACTGGTGACCTTAATATCAGCTATTTGACTTTGCCACTAAACTAACTTGTATGACTCGCAAGATTTCTTGAACAGGCATCATATTTAATGATTGGGAAACTGTAGGCAGGTCATTAAATGAAAATACATGTATGTAATAAAGAGTTTTTTGAAATAGGTTGTTATTGTGGCATCTCCATGATAGATATTAAACATGGCCAGCAAATCTCCTACCGTTAAAAACTTAAAAGAATGATCTATGTAGTTTTGGTACTCTTTAGAATGCGTTATATTGGATTGTATAGTTGTGTCAGTATGAGTGGCTGGTTTACAAAGTGCACTCCCTGTGAGTGGAAATGGGTGCTCCAGACTAGCGGATATGACTGACAATTTGTACAGATATCTTCTCATTTCAGGTGTGAGAGGAGTGAAGTGAAGCATGTCTAATGTGGACACCCTTCTGGATTTTGACTCCCCGACAGAGAAGGGTCCAGGACAAACCACTAATGGATCCACGCTGGACCCATTTGATCCATTTGGACCTACTCCTACCCTAGAGTCCAAGGGGGACAATAGTTTATTGCTCAATTTTGACAGTACTGTACAGGTGAGTTGATTGATGCAATCTAAGATCCCCTTATCTCTCCTTGTAGCCAATTAATCAACCAGCCCTAAATGATTGACATTTGAAGAAGGGAATTCTGTACCTTCTGTGACCTGTATGAACTGAAATAGTGTTTGAAATGTAAACAAAAGTTAAATACCAGAGATGAATCCTGATATATTTTAGACCTCAATTATTCCAAAACACAACACAAACCTAAATTCTTGAGACAATGGTAAGCTTCTGATTAATTCGATAATTTAGAAATTTGCTAATGTAAAAGTATCCACATTTTGGCAGATATCGTTGTCTGGTTTGGCACAGTCAGAACCAGAATTCATGAAAAAGGTGAGGTTTTCAAGTCAGTAGTGGGAAATAAAGCGTATATACCAAGCTGACTGATACCAAAGTTTGTGTGTGAAAACAAGTTCTATTTTTACTGTTCACACTTGAATCAGTGGAGTGTTACTGACTTCCTCACAGAGAGAGTTGTACTGGTAAGGTGAAAGGTTAACTTAACCCTTCTCTTGTATCACATTACTTTTGGTCATATATCTTCCCACATGTTCCATTTCCCTTAAACATACACTTGCAGAGAATGGCTAACTTTCTCTGACTTATCAATCAAGAAAATGTTGCTTCTCCTGTCCCTGGCCTACCCTTGGGATGGTGATTATATGTCAGCATTGAAACCCCCACCCCCTGGCCTACCCTTGGGATGGTGATTATATATGTCAGTATTGAAACCGCCAACCCCTTGCCTACCCTTGGGATGGTGATAAACCCCCACCCCCTTTTTTACCCTTGGGGATTGTGAGCATGATTAGTGGGGATGGGGGGGGGGGCTAGTGAGTCACATTGAACCAAACATCCCTGAGGAATTCCTAAATATTTAAACTTTGTATAAAATGACTTGTGATTATGGTAAACTCGTAGACCTAATGTTGTCTATTTCATCCCTCACCATGATCTAAACTCTGATAACAGTCTAGTTACCATGGTTACCAGAGTTGGTAAGAAAGTGTTAAGTTTGAAATGCCTGCAGGAAGTACAAGGTGCTGACCCACAACAGCATATAGCCTGCTTCTCTATAGATAAGGGGCTAAGACAGATTGTCACAACTCAACATTCTTTAAATTCTTCTAATACATTGGGTCTGTGCCTGCTTTGGTCCTATAATCTGCTATATTAGAATCTTCACTGAGGTTACCAAGCAGTGGACAATGTTTTAAGGTTGAAGTGAGATGGCCTCCACTGCAGTGACATACATGTAGGTCAATCACTCAACCTAAAATGTTTCTTCCCTACACTTCAAACACTGTGTAACAGTTATCTGATAAACTCACATATCACATACTAGCTCTTAAATTTTCCAGCATGAAATATACTTAATTGATATATATGTTTAATGGTGTGTCTCTGAGTATTATATATTGCTACAAGACTATGATATGACAATAGGCAACATTTTGGGTCATTCGGTTGCCATAGCAATGGTTGCTATGGGACCAAATCCTGGTTTTGAAGGTTGTATAGATAATTGAATTGTGCAGGAAGTTTATATGTCTGAACTAAAACATGAAGATGTATCTTTAAAGAGAATCTATAGATGGATTATATATCAAAAGGGTTTTTTGGATATTCATTTCTGGTAATATGAAGCCAATTTATTTACATCACATTCGTTCTTTTCTCAACTGTTGCTTCAGTCGTCCTGTACAAAACAGTAGCTTGCGGACACCACTACTGGCTGCACGTTAAAACCGTAAAGAAATATCTCCTCTGATTGACCTAGAATCCTTGTGTAGGCGCTTATGCAATGTCAAACTAACTTCAGCAGGGACGTTTTAAATTTTTAAATCAACGACATATCGGTTTTGGAACCGTGAATAAAGTTTTCTACACCAACCATAGAACAAAAACAATTCTATGCACCAACAAACATCTGTACACACTGTGACCTACATGATGTTTAACGCCCCTCTCAAGATTATTTAGTGAAGTTGGCAGGTTTTGTGGGGGATGAAACCCAGTGTTTTGCCAAGCACATTGCAACTCTTTCACATACGCCGATCAAGGATAAATTCCAACCGACATCGCATTGATGGAAGGCCTGTGTCAGACTGAGGGACTATCACTGACTGACTGACTGAGCCACCTAGACCCCTTTATGAACAGACAGAAATTGTATTTAGCTAATTAAATTTTGTAACCATCGTGGAGTGGAAAATGTTGTATTTTTTTGTGTTGCGCCTGAAATTCACTTTTCTTTTTTGTCAGACATATAAAGTAAATATTCTACAAAACACTTAAAAGGAGACACCGAAAGTTTGTTGTGATTCTTCTTTGACCTTCAGATTAGTAGAAAAATAAGAATTGATCAATCTTGGGTGAAAAACTGTAACTCGATTTTCCACCAAAAATATACTTTTAAAGAATTATTTAGGGAATTCCCCCGCTGCTTTGTTTTCTGTCTGACAGTCATTAAACAAACAGCCAAAACTACACTACACATGTACATGCACCAAACTAAAGTCCATTCTCAGTCAGTAAATAAAGCAGACAAAGGATTCCCCAATTAAAACTCACTATTTAGTGGTCAGTGGGAGCTAGGAAAGTTACCAATGGCCATCTGGAAACCTCATCTATATATAAACAACAGTCGAATAGCACACATTTTAACGATGTTTGTTCCAGGCTTGTCCGTTTAATGCCTATTGGAAAATATTGTCCAAGGTTGTTGATAAACCCATCAAGTACTGGGAGGGCCAATATTGTCCAAGGCTGTTGATAAACCCACCAAGTACTGGTGAGGGCCAATATTGTCCAAGGCTGTTGATAAACCCATCAAGTACTGGTGAGGGCCAATATTGTCCAAGGCTGTTGATAAACCCATCAAGTACTGGTGAGGGCCAATATTGTCCAAGGTTGTTGATAAACCCATCAAGTACTGGTGAGGGCCAATATTGTCCAAGGCTGTTGATAAACCCACCAAGTACTGGGGAGGGCCAATATTGTCCAAGGTTGTTGATAAACCCATCAAGTACTGGGGAGGGCCAATATTGTCCAAGGCTGTTGATAAACCCATCAAGTACTGGGGAGGGCCAATATTGTCCAAGGTTGTTGATAAACCCATCAAGTCCTGGTGAGGGCCAATATTGTCCAAGGTTGATGATAAACCCATCAAGTACTGGGGAGGGCCAATATTGTCCAAGGTTGTTGATAAACCCATCAAGTCCTGGTGAGGGCCAATATTGTCCAAGGTTGATGATAAACCCATCAAGTACTGGGGAGGGCCAATATTGTCCAAGGCTGTTGATAAACCCATCAAGTACTGGTGAGGGCCAATATTGTCCAAGGTTGTTGATAAACCCATCAAGTACTGGGGAGGGCCAATATTGTCCAAGGTTGTTGATAAACCCATCAAGTCCTGGTGAGGGCCAATATTGTCCAAGGTTGATGATAAACCCATCAAGTACTGGGGAGGGCCAATATTGTCCAAGGTTGTTGATAAACCCATCAAGTCCTGGTGAGGGCCAATATTGTCCAAGGTTGATGATAAACCCATCAAGTACTGGGGAGGGCCAATATTGTCCAAGGCTGTTGATAAACCCATCAAGTACTGGTGAGGGCCAATATTGTCCAAGGTTGTTGATAAACCCATCAAGTACTGGGGAGGGCCAATATTGTCCAAGGTTGTTGATAAACCCATCAAGTACTGGTGAGGGCCAATATTGTCCAAGGTTGTTGATAAACCCATCAAGTCCTGGTGAGGGCCAATATTGTCCAAGGCTGTTGATAAACCCATCAAGTACTGGGGAGGACCAATATTGTCCAAGGTTGTTGATAAACCCATCAAGTACTGGTGAGGGCCGATATCGTCCAAGGTTGTTGATAAACCCATCAAGTACTGGGGAGGGCCAATATTGTCCAAGGTTGTTGAGAAACCCATCAAGTACTGGGGAGGGCCAATATTGTCCAAGGCTGTTGATAAACCCATCAAGTCCTGGTGAGGGCCAATATTGTCCAAGGTTGTTGATAAACCCATCAAGTCCTGGTGAGGGCCAATATTGTCCAAGGCTGTTGATAAACCCATCAAGTCCTGGTGAGGGCCAATATTGTCCAAGGTTGTTGATAAACCCATCAAGTACTGGTGAGGGCCAATATTGTCCAAGGCTGTTGATAAACCCATCAAGTACTGGGGAGGGCCAATATTGTCCAAGGTTGTTGAGAAACCCATCAAGTACTGGGGAGGGCCAATATTGTCCAAGGCTGTTGATAAACCCATCAAGTACTGGTGAGGGCCAATATTGTCCAAGGTTGTTGATAAACCCATCAAGTCCTGGTGAGGGCCAATATTGTCCAAGGCTGTTGATAAACCCATCAAGTACTGGTGAGGGCCAATATTGTCCAAGGTTGATGATAAACCCATCAAGTACTGGTGAGGGCCAATATTGTCCAAGGTTGTTGATAAACCCATCAAGTACTGGTGAGGGCCAATATTGTCCAAGGTTGTTGATAAACCCATCAAGTCCTGGTGAGGGCCAATATTGTCCAAGGCTGTTGATAAACCCATCAAGTACTGGTGAGGGCCAATATTGTCCAAGGTTGATGATAAACCCATCAAGTACTGGTGAGGGCCAATATTGTCCAAGGCTGTTGATAAACCCATCAAGTACTGATGAGGGCCAATATTGTCCAAGGCTGTTGATAAACCCATCAAGTACTGATGAGGGCCAATATTGTCCAAGGTTGTTGATAAACCCATCAAGTACTGGGGAGGGCCAATATTGTCCAAGGCTGTTGATAAACCCATCAAGTACTGGGGAGGGCCAATATTGTCCAAGGTTGTTGATAAACCCATCAAGTACTGGGGAGGGCCAATATTGTCCAAGGCTGTTGATAAACCCATCAAGTCCTGGTGAGGGCCAATATTGTCCAAGGTTGTTGATAAACCCATCAAGTCCTGGTGAGGGCCAATATTGTCCAAGGTTGTTGATAAACCCATCAAGTACTGATGAGGGCCAATATTGTCCAAGGTTGTTGATAAACCCATCAAGTACTGGGGAGGGCCAATATTGTCCAAGGCTGTTGATAAACCCATCAAGTCCTGGTGAGGGCCAATATTGTCCAAGGCTGTTGATAAACCCATCAAGTACTGGGGAGGGCCAATATTGTCCAAGGTTGTTGATAAACCCATCAAGTACTGGGGAGGGCCAATATTGTCCAAGGCTGTTGATAAACCCATCAAGTACTGATGAGGGATATGTACTACATATCATTTCATTTGGTCAGTAACTCACAAGTGAGATTTCATTGGAAACAATACAATTTTCATGCTATGATGTTAAAGCAATACTAGAAAACCATAACGTCTAGAGTTTAATGCTCTTTTACAGGTAGACCTGTGTCTCTCAGTGCCAGTTACTGTAGAATATAAATAAAATGCCTTCGTTTGGATATCTATTAAAGCTTGTGTCAAAACTGAACTATTTTGCTGATGATTTATTCTGATCTGATTTGCAGAATGGTGACAGAAAAGAAAATGGTGGAGACAATGTCAATCTTTTGTATGAGTTTGAATCTGGGAACACAAACCCTTTATATGATCTACAACAATCTGACGACACAGTGAAAACTGAGGATTTGGCAGCCATGATAAAACAACAGGTAGCCAACGATGATGATGATATTGTTGTCACAGAGACCATTTCTACAGATGAAGACGGCCGCACTACAGTTGTAACGACGAGACGATCACGGAGCTACGACAGCGACCGTGAACGGTCCCCTTCTGTGGAACAGATAATAGAAGAAACCACAACAAGTGATGATGGAATGACTGTTAGGAAAATGATAACAACAACAACAACAACAGAATCTGGATATGATTATGAAGATGAGGATCATCGTGACGGTAGTTTGATAGAAGTTGATTCTTACGAACAAGAGCCATCCCTCGAGGAACAATCTTATGAACGAAGGGATGAACAGTCTTACGAACAAGAGCCATCCCTCGAGGAACAATCTTATGAACGAAGGGATGAACAGTCTTACGAACAAGAGCCATCCCTCGAGGAACAATCCTTTGATGGACGTTCAGAAGAAGCATCGCTACAAGAAGAAATTTCATGTGATGAAAGAGCTTCGTTTGATGAGAGTCCATCATTTGTAGAGCAGCCATCAGAAGAAGATCCTCATAAACGACGCAGTATGACACCGAGTCCGAGTAGTAGTGACAATGAAAGAGAGGAGACCAATGCTTCACAACAACAACATCAGGTAAGGTCAATTTACTATTTCTCAACTGAATTATCTTGGTATGTCAACATTTAGCTTTAATCTCTTTGTTCTAGCTGAATCTGTTACATGTCCTTCATGATACTAATTGTATTCTGTATTGTTTGGTCTGTAACTGTAAAACCTGTGAATGCTTGTTCAAGGAAATTAATTATGTATGTTGTCAATAATATCTTTGGAACAAAATGTAAAAAAAAAAAATAGAAGTGTATAGCAATGTATGGAAATCTGATTTTTGTTGCCATTGTATTGTGACTAATAAGTGTATTTGTTTTCTCATTACCTTCACAGTAACTGTAATTTTCATTGAATGCTTATTTGTGTGAAGTTTGATTACCATAGTATGAATGCAGTAATCCTTGAATTAACCTCTGGTGTTTGGGACTTTCTAAATCTGTAATTCACTAATACACAGGTCTGTAAAATTAGAAGTATTCCTGACTGATCTACCATGTATAGTCATTTATTGTCGTAATCAATAGCTCATATATTTTCTATCAAACCTGATGTAGTGCTAAAACAAGATTTGTCATCTTTGTGTGTTGGTGTACACATGACTTGGGTAAGAAGGATGGACAGCTGTATACATGAAAACCATCCAATGTAGCATTTAACATGAACAATTAGTCTGTAGTCCTATTTGTGACTGGCATTTTACATTTATTTAGTTCAGTAGGTCACTAATTGATATTCTGCTTCTAATTACATGTGTATACATTCAACAGCTATCATATAGTGGAATACAATGGCGGATAAATATATGAACACTAAAACACACAGGCACAGGGAAAATCTTCTTGTCTAAAATAATACATGGGTTTAAAGTCTATCGCAGAATAAATTATACATGTATGGAAAACTGGAAATAATACCTATCAAGTTGGCGTTTTCATAAGAAAATAAAGTCAATTGTATTCCATGAAATTATTAAGTAACTTTGTTAAAATTTTACGAGCGATTCGATGTTATCAAAATTTGGGGGGAGGGGGTTGGTTATGATTCGAGGTCACGGAGGGTGATTTTTACATATAGATTGGCGGGGGAGGGGGGGGGGGTATGATCCGAGGTCATGAAGGCTGATGTTACATGTAGGTTCCAATCCTTCAGCCATTTCTATCTTGTCTCATTATATTAGATATGGACTCAATTGCCATGCACACTTTATTCAGATGTGTTGAACTAGACCAGATGGGACTCTAGTCCTTGGGCTTAATGGCTCTTTCTAGTATATGCATTAATATAAATAAAGTTAAAATAAGGAAACAATGAGTGTTACTGCCAACAGTGTAGGTGACTCCAGGTGTTACAACAACCCTTTAAGGATTCCCTCATGTACAAAGTTGTTCTTATTCTGCTTTTACATGTTAAAGTATTCATATTTTAATCAGTTGGCTAAAAAGTTCCCCTGTGCATTTAACCTAACCTTTTAATTGTTGCTTCCTGGTGAGTTATTTCACAAGCTTTATCCCTCAGGTTATATGCATTGACGGCAGATATTTGTGTTGGCTGAATGTGTATTATAAGTGCAGGATAACCTCCAGCTGTAGTTTATTAATATTAGATATCTCCACATATAAGCCTTACCAATGTATTGGTATAAGTAGTGCTGATATTCTATACTTGACATATGAGGTTAAGAGGTGTAACAGAACACTACCATTGGTCGTCATATTTCAAAAGATTGATTCTGCTGTATTATTCATAAAACACTTTTATTCGAAAATAAATTGTCAGTGTAAATCTAAATACACATTTTTTTATCCCCACATTTAATCAAATATTAATATGGACTTGCATTTTACTTAATTTATCAACAGAGTTGATTGGAGTTAGGCCGAAAATCCAAATCCATTCAAATCCAAATCCATTCCAAAAATATACAATGTACATGTATATATTTTTGAAAATAGAATCCCACTGGCAAAGAGACATCAAGAAGAATGATCTTTTTACTAGAAAATCTATATGGACAAGTTTCTATAATTCAGTTGATAAGTCATCATTGACATATAAACTTTAGGAGTTGTTCAACTCAACATGAGGGTTTGGTAGGCAGTTTTTGTATTTATCTATTCTCATAAACACATTAAATGAAGAAAAGGAAATCTCCTCTATAAAGCATAAGTCAATTCAGGAAGAGGATGTTAATCCATTTAATTTAGTAATATTCAGTAGCCATGAACAAACAAATGCTTACTTAATTCTGTGAAATTTTGCTAGGGATCCCAATTAAGTAAATTATTTGTAGATATGCTGTCACTGTCGGATTAGGTTGTAGTCTGTGAGACATTAACTGAAAGTCAAGCTTAAACTAGCAGTTTCTTTAACCAGGAACTAAATCATTTGCCTAGAATTAGAGTTCAATGTTAAATAGTATTGCCCTGTTCAACCCATGTAGACAATTTGATTTATTAATACATATTTAAAAGTGAGCCCACCCCATACATGTAGCCTCTGTACAACTACTAGAAAGATGGATTTCTAATAACATGCATACATATATTTGTTAGCAGAATACATTATGTTTATTTTTACTGATGAAAACCTAGCTATGGCCAATATTATGTTATGCTGAATGATTGATTAAATACATTGTTTGATAAAAAGTAACAACAACAAAATTGAAAAAAAAAAAATTGCTACAATAAGGTGTCTAAACAGTGTGTACCCTTGTGGTAAACTTTTATTTTTGAAAGATCCAAAAGGCTGTTACAGTTTATTGCAATGTCATGTGTGACAGTGACAGCTACAGTTTATAGCTGTTTTATGTGTGATAGTGGCTGTTACAGTTTATTGCAATGTCATGTGTGACAGTGACTATACAGTTTATTGCAATGTCATGTGTGACAGTGACTTAATACAGTTTATTGCAATGTCATGTCTGATAGTGGCTGCTACAGTTTATTGCAATGTTTTATGTGACACTGGCTGCTACAATTTATTGCAATGTCATGTGACAGAAGTTGTTACAGGGTGTCTTGTGTGACAGGGGTTGTTACAGGGTGTCATGTGTGACAGAGATTGTTACAGGGTGTCATGTGACAGGGGTTGTTACAGGGTGTCATGTGACAGAATCTGTTACAGGGTGTCATGTGACAGAAGTTGTTACAGGGTGTCATGTGTGACAGGGGTTGTTACAGGGTGCCATGTGTGACAGGGGTTGTTACAGGGTGCCATTTGTGACAGGGGTTGTTACAGGGTGTCATGTATGACAGGGGTTGTTACAGGGTGCCATGTGTGACAGGGGTTGTTACAGGGTGTCATGTATGACAGGGGTTGTTACAGGGTGTCATGTGTGGCACGATTGTTACAGGGTGTCATGTGACAGAAGTTGTTACAGGGTGTCATGTGACAGCAATTGTTACAGGGTGTCATGTGTGACAGCGATTATTACAGGGTGTCATGTGTGACAGCGATTATTACAGGGTGTCATGTGTGACAGGGGTTGTTACAGGGTGTTATGTGTGACAGGGGTTGTTACAGGGTGTCATGTGTGACAGCAATTGTTACAGGGTGCCATGTGTGACAGGGGTTGTTACAGGGTGTCATGTGTGACAGGGGTTGTTACAGGGTGTCATGTGTGGCATGGGTTGTCATAGACTGATCCAGAGACATTTTGATACCTGTATACAGGTATGGGCGCCCAAACTCACAAGCACAAAATCCGCCCAAATTCTTAAAACCTACAAATTTTAATGTCAAATTAGCATTTAATGTTGAATTTTTGGGCCAGAGATGTTGTTTTTGTCTTATTGTTGGAACATTTTGAACCGGAATGGTATGCCCAAATTTTCGCTGGATCAGTCCCTGGTTGTTACAGGGTGTCATGTGTGACAGGGGTTCTTACAGGGTGTCATGTGTGACAGGGGTTGTTACAGGGTGTCATGTGTGACAGGGGTTGTTACAGGGTGTCATGTGTGGCATGGGTTGTTACAGGGTGGCATGTGTGACAGGGGTTCTTACAGGGTGCCATGTGTGACAGGGGTTGTTACAGGGTGTCATGTGACAGGGGTTGTTACAGGGTGTCATGTGTGACAGCAATTGTTACACGGTGTCATGTGTGACAGAGATTGTTACAGGGTGTCATGTGTGACAGGGGTTGTTACAGGGTGTCATGTGTGACAGGGGTTGTTACAGGGTGTCTTATGTGACAGCGATTGTTACAGTTTTTGTGATGAGATGTTTTGATATGATCTGTGCAATATTTGCCTGGATGAATTGAAGGTAAGCAAGAGAAATTCATTCTGTGCTTCCTAAAATGAGTAAGAATCAATACTGACATATATTCATTAGTGGGAGTAGTACAGCGGCATTGATTTTTATACCTTGTCCTTAATGCCTAGTAATGGCTGACAATCTATATGAAGTAAAGTGTGTTATAAGTAATTGTGACTTTTGCCATTTGCTGATATCATTAACATGGCATTTATAGAGAATGTATTTTGGTGATTATAAGTTGTTCAGACCCAGTGATGCTGAGTAAACATGTTACTGATGCTCCTGTGATATACATCAGATGATACACACCTGTATACTGGAGACACCTGGTTAGATAACAGTCTCTTACTAAGACAGTTGTGTGTTGACAGAGAGAGGAGTGAGTCTCACCTCATTTTACAGGTATTCCCAAGTCACCATTCGTAGGGAGATACAATGTAACATTTACCTGTCACAGTTATTATAGGATTTCCAATGGATACAACCAGCTTTTATCAGGGATGGCTCAGTATATAGTATCCCTCTTACAGATTTCTTCAAGTGGTTGAATGATTGTGTTTATTCAACAGCCATTTGCTTGATGCTAGTCTCTGCTAGTCGTGAATAGTTTAATACTTGATGCATTGGAAATAATACATCTGATGTAAAGAACTATTTAAATAACGTACAGGTGTGGATTATAGGAGAAAGCTGTGACTTGATTCTGTTTTAGACAACTGGGACATCCAGATAACATTGTAAATATTTCTGATTGAAATGTCAGGGCTGATGTGTTTAGTGAAAACATTCTCACAATCATTCTGATCAACCATGCAGACTGAACCGTGAGAAAAAAACTCTGTCAGGAAGCCAGAGAACACACTTTTATATGGTATACATTGTTGTACACAAACTGTGCATGTGTAAGAAAATGTTAAAGCATTAGATAAATACCCATACATTGGATTTCTAGCTAGCTGGTCACCTCAGATTAAATTTCCTATCCCCTATGTTTATTATCTTCTTATTACCAAAGTCAATCAGTTATGAATGTGTAGTATGTGATACAACAAAAAAAACAGTGTCAAGAATAGCCATGTAGCGGTTATTTATAGCATTCTCTTATAAGACAATTGACATTAGTATTGACAGAGTAATTAAGCAATGTTATATTGAGTTTTTCCTGACACTTGTAATTATATCTTTACACCTGTCGTATAGATGTGATTAGACATTCCTCACAAGTTGATGTATAAGTGATGTCTAATGTGTCTAGATTTGTGATTTTATATCATTGAGAACCTGATCTCTGTTATCTGTATACACCTCCCAGGTTATATGTATTTAATGAGCTGATTTACAAAATGTTTGAGGATGAGCAGTGTGTACCTTGTACCAAGAGAACAGAATTTAATCAGGTGAATTGTGGATTAGAGAAACTTGATCACCATATTACTACATCTGTGGTTAACCATAAAACCAGGTGTGTTGATGAAGTTGGATATGGACAGAATACACCAGCCCAAATGGCATCCTCTGAACAGGTAGATAATAATCATAATAATGTACCCCAGGACATGGTAGTCAATAATGGATGTATAGATGAAGGTGAGGTAGGAAGGGTGAAGGAATTGGCAGGATTAACACATACAGATGACCTCAATGGGACAACTGATGACCTTGAACCAGCATCAAATAGTATTAGAGTTCAGTTTGGAATAGCAAAGCTTATGAATGTGAAGTTAGCATCCCCAGTGTGCCATGTGGTTAACACACATATCATCTACAATGGTAAGAACAATGGACCAAGTGAAGCATTGTGGTTAGAGGACGTTTGTGAGCTACAACCAGATGATGTCATATCTCATGTTCAGCACACAAAACAGGCAACGAAAAAAGAGCACGGAATAGAACATTTGGTAACATCTCCAGAATGTACTGGGTTGGAAAAAAAACATGACACAGAACAGGTATCAACCCATGAAAGAACACTGTCTGCAAATAGCAATGACACAGAACAAACAGCAACCCATGGAAGAACAGTGTCTGAAAATACCCATGACACAGAACAAACAGCAACCCATGAAAGAACTCTGTCTGAAAATACCAATGGCACAGAACAAATAGGAACTCGTGGAAGAAAACTGTCTGCAAATAGCAATGACACAGAACAGGTAGCAACTCATGGAAGAACCCTGTCTGCAAATACCCAGGGCACAGAACATGTATCAACCCATGGAAAAACACTGTGTGCAAATAGCAATGGCACAGAACAAACAGCAACCCATGAAAGAACAGTGTCTGAAAATACCCATGACACAGAACAAACAGCAACCCATGAAAGAACCCTGTCTGCAAATAGCAATGACACAGAACAAACAGCAACCCATGGAAGAACCCTGTCTGCAAATAACAATGGCACAGAACAAACAGCAACCCATGAAAGAACCCTGTCTGAAAATACCCAGGACACAGAACAGGTAGCAACTCATGGAAGAACCCTGTCTGCAAATAAAAATGACACAGAACAAACAGCAACCCATGGAAGAACCCTGTCTGAAAATACCCAGGACACAGAACAGGTAGCAACTCATGGAAGAACCCTGTCTGCAAATAACAATGACACAGAGCAAACAGCAACCCATGGAAGAACCCTGTCTGAAAATACCCAGGACACAGAACAGGTAGCAACTCATGGAAAAACACTGTCTGCAAATAACAATGACACAGAACAAACAGCAACTCATGGAAGAACCCTGTCTGAAAATACCAATGACACAGAACAAACAGCAACTCATGGAAGAACCTTGTCTGCAAATAACAATGACACAGAACAAACAGCAACTCATGGAAGAACCCTGTCTGAAAATACCAATGACACAGAACAAACAGCAACTCATGGAAGAACCCTGTCTGCAAATAACAATGACACAGAACAAACAGCAACCCATGGAAGAACACTGTCTGCAAATACCCATGACATGGAACAAACAGCAACCCATGAAAGAACGCTGTCTGAAAATACTAATGACACAGAACAAGTAGAAACTCATGAAAAAACACTGTGTGCTTATACACATGACATGGAACAAACAGCAACCCAGGAAAGAACGCTGTCTGAAAATACTAATGGCACAGAACAAGTAGAAACTCGTGGAAAAACACTGTGTGCAAATACCGATGACATGCAACAGGCAGCAACTTTATATGAAAATGTCAAGCCTACAAATCGCCATGGAATACAACAGGCAGCCCTTGTAAAGACAAAGTCTGAACCGTTTGTTACAGAATATCCCATTATTGCCAGTAAAACTGACTCACGTGGAGAAGTTTCAGGTGTGATAAATAAGGACTGTTCTCTACTCAAACATTCTGAACTTTCACATGTTATATACAACTCTGATTTTTCTGAACCTCCCCTAGTCTCTTACAACCTTGGATCAGAGAGTGTATCTAACACATTTGCTTCACCCTGTCAAAGTGTTATTACTGAAACTACCGATGGAGTCAGTGATGATACAGTGAATTGTATACAATCAATTTCAAATGCTATGGATGCAGATTGGATGGGGAAATCTTCACAGGATTGTGTAACAAACAAGCAGGTAGCTTTTTTTTGTTGTAACTTTCCATAGTTATCCCAATTTTGGTACTCCATTTTGATTTTGTTTGGGTTCGTATAGACTTGTTGACAACTATTGACATATAGCAAAGCTAATATTATCTGAATGGTAAATCTGAATTCACCAAGAAAAAAAATATAAATTTCTATCAAATTTCTTTTTTCTCATAATTTTTATTGTTCGGGTTATTTTGTTTTAGTTGTTCACATCCAAGGGCTTTATTCGCCTTACAGTGGGGGCTGTAAGTATGATAAATGATTGGGGGTATTTATGGCTGCTTGACACTGTATCTCACAGGCTAACCAACAGTTATCCCCCTTGGATAACTGACATGGACTTTCTTTTTCTGAAGCTCCTTGTTTGCATGTCTGAGTTCCTGAACACTTAGTCAAAGATATTGAATAATTCTTATTACACTATTCCACAATTATCTGCAGCTAGATATTGTCTGAATGTCAAATCACACCTTTTCGTTCAATATATGTTTTTCTTTTATATTCACTGACATTGTATTGATGTATTCTTGAGATAGTTCTTAACTACATGTATTTCTGGACATCACCAGACATGTGTTCAACATTAGGAAGCTAATTATATTTATGAACACTAAAACACACAGGCACAGGGAAAACGTTCTTGTCTAAAATACCTCCTAACCTCTGTTTAGGTCCCTGGCTCTGTTTTCACATGTTGGTTATTTTGATCGTCATTACCATTTTACCACCTGGAGCATGACTTAGAAACTTGATTGTAGTATGGTCACCACCTTTCAGCGTCTCCATCTTTCACAGTTTTCATACAATCTCAACAATTGTTTCAGAGTAGGCTATATACTTTTTATCTTGAAGGCATTCTTCACATCTAGTCATAATGTATTTTAATCTTGTTTGATCTGTTGCAATCTTGGAGATCTTCCGCACAGGGTGTAGTTATGTATTTTGATCTTGTTTGATCTGTTGCAATCTTGGAGATCTTCTTTACAGGGTCCAGTTATGTATTTTGATCTTGTTTGATCTGTTGTGATCTTGGAAATCTTCCTCGCAGGCTGTAGTTATGTATTTTGATCTTGTTTGATCTGTTGCAATCTTGGAGATCTTCTTTACAGGGTCCAGTTATGTATTTTGATCTTGTTTGATCTGTTGTGATCTTGGAAATCTTCCTCGCAGGCTGTAGTTACGTGTATGTATTTTGATCTTGTTTGATCTGTTGCAATCTTGGAGATCTTCCTCACATGGTGTAGTTATGTATTTTGATCTTGTTTGATCTGTTGCAATCTTGGAGATCTTCCTCGCAGGCTGTAGTTATGTATTTTGATCTTGTTTGATCTGTTGTGATCTTGGAAATCTTCCTCGCAGGCTGTAGTTACGTGTATGTATTTTGATCTTGTTTGATCTGTTGCAATCTTGGAGATCTTCCTCGCAGGTTGTAGTTATGTATTTTTGTCTCCCTTGTGCTGATTTGTATCTGGGTCTCATTTTGTAGCTGCTGAGTAATCATTTATGTTAGACTGCCAGGCAATCATGTATGTTAGACTGCTGGGGCAATCATTTATGTTAGACTGCTGGGCAATCATGTATGTTAGACTGCTGGGCAATCATGTATGTTAGACTGCTGGGCAATCATGTATGTTAGACTGCTGGGCAATCATGTATGTTAGACTGTTGGGCAATCATGTATGTTAGACTGCTGGGCAATCATGTATATTAGACTGCTGGGCAATCATGTATGTTAGACTGCTGGGCAGTCATGTATGTTAGACTGCTGGGCAATCATGTATGTTAGACTGCTGGGCAATCATGTATGTTAGACTGCTGGGCTATCGTGTACATGTATGTTAGACTGCCGGGCAATCATGTATGTTAGACTGCTGGGGCAATCATGTATGTTAGACTCCTGGGCAATCATGTATGTTCGACTGCTAGGCAATCATGTATGTTAGACTGCTGGGCAATCATGTATGTTAGACTGGTGGGCAATCATGTATGTTAGACTGCTGGGCAATCATGTATGTTAGACTGCTGGGCAATCATGTATGTTAGACTGGTGGGCAATCATGTATGTTAGACTGTTGGGCAATCATGTATGTTAGACTGCTGGGCAATCATGTATGTTAGACTGCTGGGCAATCATGTATGTTAGACTGCTGGGCAATCATGTATGTTAGACTGTTGGGCAATCATGTATGTTAGACTGCTGGGCAATCATGTATGTTAGGCTGCTGGGCAATCATGTATGTTAGACTGTTGGACAATCATGTATGTTAGACTGCTGGGCAATCATGTATGTTAGACTGCTTGGCAATCATGTATGTTAGACTGCTGGGCAATCATGTATGTTAGACTGCTGGGCAATCATGTATGTTAGACTGCTGGGCAATCATGTATGTTAGGCTGCTGGGCAATCATTTATGTTAGACTGCTGGGCAATCATGTATGTTAGACTGCTGGACAATCATGTATGTTAGGCTGCTGGGCAATCATGTATGTTAGACTGTTGGACAATCATGTATGTTAGACTGCTGGGCAATCATGTATGTTAGACTGCTTGGCAATCATGTATGTTAGACTGCTGGGCAATCATGTATGTTAGACTGTTGGACAATCATGTATGTTAGACTGCTGGGCAATCATGTATGTTAGACTGCTTGGCAATCATGTATGTTAGACTGCTGGGCAATCATGTATGTTAGACTGCTGGGCAATCATGTATGTTAGACTGCTGGGCAATCATGTATGTTAGACTGCTGGACAATCATGTATGTTAGACTCCTGGGCAATCATGTATGTTCGACTGCTAGGCAATCATGTATGTTAGACTGCTGGGCAATCATGTATGTTAGACTGGTGGGCAATCATGTATGTTAGACTGCTGGGCAATCATGTATGTTAGACTGCTGGGCAATCATGTATGTTAGACTGGTGGGCAATCATGTATGTTAGACTGTTGGGCAATCATGTATGTTAGACTGCTGGGCAATCATGTATGTTAGACTGCTGGGCAATCATGTATGTTAGACTGCTGGGCAATCATGTATGTTAGACTGTTGGGCAATCATGTATGTTAGACTGCTGGGCAATCATGTATGTTAGGCTGCTGGGCAATCATGTATGTTAGACTGTTGGACAATCATGTATGTTAGACTGCTGGGCAATCATGTATGTTAGACTGCTTGGCAATCATGTATGTTAGACTGCTGGGCAATCATGTATGTTAGACTGCTGGGCAATCATGTATGTTAGACTGCTGGGCAATCATGTATGTTAGGCTGCTGGGCAATCATTTATGTTAGACTGCTGGGCAATCATGTATGTTAGACTGCTGGACAATCATGTATGTTAGGCTGCTGGGCAATCATGTATGTTAGACTGTTGGACAATCATGTATGTTAGACTGCTGGGCAATCATGTATGTTAGACTGCTTGGCAATCATGTATGTTAGACTGCTGGGCAATCATGTATGTTAGACTGTTGGACAATCATGTATGTTAGACTGCTGGGCAATCATGTATGTTAGACTGCTGGGCAATCATGTATGTTAGACTGCTGGGCAATCATGTATGTTAGACTGCTGGGCAATCATGTATGTTAGGCTGCTGGGCAATCATTTATGTTAGACTGCTGGGCAATCATGTATGTTAGACTGCTGGACAATCATGTATGTTAGGCTGCTGGGCAATCATGTATGTTAGACTGTTGGACAATCATGTATGTTAGACTGCTGGGCAATCATGTATGTTAGACTGCTTGGCAATCATGTATGTTAGACTGCTGGGCAATCATGTATGTTAGACTGTTGGACAATCATGTATGTTAGACTGCTGGGCAATCATGTATGTTAGACTGCTGGACAATCATGTATGTTAGGCTGCTGGGCAATCATGTATGTTAGACTGTTGGACAATCATGTATGTTAGACTGCTGGGCAATCATGTATGTTAGACTGCTTGGCAATCATGTATGTTAGACTGCTGGGCAATCATGTATGTTAGACTGCTGGGCAATCATGTATGTTAGACTGCTGGGCAATCATGTATGTTAGGCTGCTGGGCAATCATGTATGTTAGACTGCTGGGCAATCATGTATGTTAGACTGTTGCGCAATCATGTATGTTAGACTGCTGGGGCAATCATTTATGTTAGACTGCTGGGCAATCATGTATGTTAGACTGCTGGGCAATCATGTATGTTAGACTGTTGGGCAATCATGTATGTTAGACTGTTGGGCAATCATGTATGTTAGACTGCCGGGCAATCATGTATGTTAGACTGCCGGGCAATCATGTATGTTAGACTGCTGGGCAATCATGTATGTTAGACTGCTGGGCAATCATGTATGTTAGACTGCCGGGCAATCATGTATGTTAGACTGCTGGGCAATCATGTATGTTAGACTGCTGGGCAATCATGTATGTTAGACTGCTGGGCAATCATGTATGTTAGACTGCTGGGCAATCATTTATGTTAGACTGGTGGGCAATCATGTATGTTAGACTGCTGGGCAATCATGTATGTTAGACTGCTGGGCAATCATGTATGTTAGACTGCTGGGGCAATCGTGTATGTTAGACTGCTGGGCAATCATTTATGTTAGACTGGTGGGCAATCATGTATGTTAGACTGCTGGGCAATCATGTATGTTAGACTGCTGGGCAATCATGTATGTTAGACTGCTGGGCAATCATGTATGTTAGACTGCTGGGCAGTCATGTATGTTAGACTGTTGGGCAATCATGTATGTTAGACTGTTGGGCAATCATGTATGTTAGACTGCTGGGCAATCATGTATGTTAAACTGCTGGGCAATCATGTATGTTAGACTGTTGGGCAATCATGTATGTTAGACTGCTGGGCAATCATGTATGTTAGACTGCTGGGCAATCATGTATGTTAGACTGCTGGGCAATCATGTATGTTAGACTGCTGGGCAATCATGTATGTTAGACTGCTGGGCAATCATTTATGTTAGACTGGTGGGCAATCATGTATGTTAGACTGCTGGGCAATCATGTATGTTAGACTGCTGGGCAATCATGTATGTTAGACTGCTGGGGCAATCGTGTATGTTAGACTGCTGGGCAATCATTTATGTTAGACTGGTGGGCAATCATGTATGTTAGACTGCTGGGCAATCATGTATGTTAGACTGGTGGGCAATCGTGTATGTTAGACTGCTGGGCAATCATTTATGTTAGACTGCTGGGGCAATCATTTATGTTAGACTGCTGGGGCAATCGTGTATGTTAGACTGCTGGGCAATCATTTATGTTAGACTGGTGGGCAATCATGTATGTTAGACTGCTGGGCAATCATGTATGTTAGACTGCTGGGCAATCATGTATGTTAGACTGGTGGGCAATCATGTATGTTAGACTGTTGGGCAATCATGTATGTTAGACTGCTGGGCAATCATGTATGTTAGACTGCTGGGCAGTCATGTATGTTAGGCTGCTGGGCAATCATGTATGTTAGACTGCTGGGCAATCATGTATGTTAGACTGTTGGACAATCATGTATGTTAGACTTCTGGGGCAATCATTTATGTTAGACTGCTGGGCAATCATGTATGTTAGACTGCTAGGCAATCATGTATGTTAGACTGCTGGGCAATCATGTATGTTAGACTGCTGGGCAATCATGTATGTTAGACTGTTGCGCAATCATGTATGTTAGACTGCTGGGCAATCATGTATGTTAGACTGCTGGGCAATCATGTATGTTAGACTGCTGGGCAATCATGTATGTTAGACTGTTGCGCAATCATGTATGTTAGACTGCTGGGCAATCATGTATGTTAGACTGCTGGGCAATCATGTATGTTAGACTGCTGGGCAATCATGTATGTTAGGCTGCTGGGCAATCATGTATGTTAGACTGCTGGGCAATTATGTATGTTAGACTGCTGGGCAATCGTGTATGTTAGACTGCTGGGCAATCGTGTATGTTAGACTGCTGGGCAATCATGTATGTTAGACTGCTGGGCAATCATGTATGTTAGACTGCTGGGCAATCATGTATGTTAGACTGCTGGACAATCATGTATGTTAGACTGTTGGGCAATCATGTATGTTAGACTGTTGGGCAATCATGTATGTTAGACTGGTGGGCAATCATGTATGTTAGACTGCTGGGCAATCATGTATGTTAGACTGCTGGGCAATCATGTATGTTAGACTGCTGGGCAATCATGTATGTTAGACTGCTGGGCAATCATGTATGTTAGACTGGTGGGCAATCATGTATGTTAGACTGCCGGGCAATCATGTATGTTAGACTGCTGGGCAATCATGTATGTTAGACTGCTGGGCAGTCATGTATGTTAGGCTGCTGGGCAATCATGTATGTTAGGCTGCTGGGCAATTATGTATGTTAGACTGCTGGGCAATCATGTATGTTAGACTGCTGGGCAATCATGTATGTTAGACTGTTGGACAATCATGTATGTTAGACTGCTGGGCAATCATGTATGTTAGGCTGCTAGCAATCATGTATAAAAGACTGTTGGGCAATCATGTATGTTAGACTGCTGGGCAATCATGTATGTTAGACTGCTGGGGCAATCATTTATGTTAGACTGCTGGGCAATCATGTATGTTAGACTGCTGGGCAATCATGTATGTTAGACTGTTGGGCAATCATGTATGTTAGACTGCTGGGCAATCATGTATGTTAGACTGCTGGGCAATCATTTATGTTAGACTGCCAGGCAATCATGTATGTTAGACTGCTGGGCAATCATTTATGTTAGACTGCCAGGCAATCATGTATGTTAGACTGCTGGGCAATGATGCCAATCATGTATGTTAGACTGCTAGGCAATCATGTATGTTAGACTGCTGGGCAATCATGTATGTTAGACTGCTGGGCAATCATGTATGTTAGGCTGCTGGGCAATCATGTATGTTAGACTGCTGGGCATTCATGTATGTTAGACTGCTGGGCAGTCATGTATGTTAGACTGCTGGGCAATCATGTATGTTAGACTGCTGGGCAATCATGTATGTTAGGCTGCTGGGCAATCATGTATGTTAGACTGCTGGGTAATCATGTATGTTAGACTGCTGGGCAATCATGTATGTTAGGCTGCTGGGCAATCATGTATGTTAGACTGCTGGGCTATCGTGTACATGTATGTTAGACTGCCGGGCAATCATGTATGTTAGACTGCTGGGGCAATCATGTATGTTAGACTCCTGGGCAATCATGTATGTTCGACTGCTAGGCAATCATGTATGTTAGACTGCTGGGCAATCATGTATGTTAGACTGGTGGGCAATCATGTATGTTAGACTGCTGGGCAATCATGTATGTTAGACTGCTGGGCAGTCATGTATGTTAGGCTGCTGGACAATCATGTATGTTAGACTGCTGGGCAATCATGTATGTTTGACTCCTGGGCAATCATGTATGTTAGACTGCTGGGAAATCATGTATGTTAGACTGTTGGGCAATCATGTATGTTAGACTGCTGGGAAATCATGTATGTTAGACTGCTGGGAAATCATGTATGTTAGACTGTTGGGCAATCATGTATGTTAGACTGCTGGGCAATCATGTATGTTAGACTGCTGGGCAATCATGTATGTTAGACTGCTGGGCAATCGTGTATATTAGACTGCTGGGCAATCATGTATGTTAGACTGCTGGGCAATCATGTATGTTAGACTGTTGGGCAATCATGTATGTTAGACTGTTGGGCAATCGTGTATGTTAGACTACTGGGCAATCGTGTATGTTAGACTACTGGGCAATCGTGTATGTTAGACTGCTGGGCAATCATGTATGTTAGACTGCTGGGCAATCGTGTATGTTAGACTACTGGGCAATCGTGTATGTTAGACTGCTGGGCAATCATGTATGTTAGACTGCTGGGCAATCATGTATGTTAGACTGCTGGGTAATCATGTATGTTAAACTGCTGGGCAATCATGTATGTTAGACTGCTGGGGCAATCATGTATGTTAGACTGCTGGGCAATCATGTATGTTAGACTGCTAGGCAATCATGTATGTTAGACTGTTGGGCAATCATGTATGTTAAACTGCTGGGCAATCATGTATGTTAGACTGTTGGGCAATCATGTATGTTAGACTGCTGGGCAATCATGTATGTTAGGCTGCTGGGCAATCAAGTATGTTAGGCTGCTGGGCAATCATGTATGTTAGACTGCTGGGCAATCATGTATGTTAGACTGTTGGGCAATCATGTATGTTAGACTGCTGGGCAATCATGTATGTTAGGCTGCTGGGCAATCAAGTATGTTAGGCTGCTGGGCAATCATGTATGTTAGACTGCTGGGCAATCATGTATGTTAGACTGCTGGGCAATCATGTATGTTAGACTGCTGGGCAATCATGTATGTTAGACTGCTGGGCAATCATGTATGTTAGACTGCTGGTCAATCATGTATGTTAGACTGCTGGGCAATCATGTATGTTAGACTGCTGGGCAATCATGTATGTTAGACTGCTGGGCAATCATGTATGTTAGACTGTTGGGCAATCATGTATGTTAGACTGCTGGGCAATCATGTATGTTAGACTGCTGGGCAATCATGTATGTTAGACTGCTGGGCAATCATGTATGTTAGACTGTTGGGCAATCATGTATGTTAGACTGCTGGGCAATCATGTATGTTAGACTGCTGGGCAATCATGTATCTTAGACTGCTGGGCAATCATGTATGTTAGACTGCTGGGCAATCATGTATGTTAGACTGCTGGGCAATCATGTATGTTAGACTGCTGGGCAATCATGTATGTTAGACTGCTGGGCAATCATGTATGTTAGACTGCTGGGCAATCATGTATGTTAGACTGCTGGGCAATCATGTATGTTAGACTGCTGGACAATCATGTATGTTAGACTGCTGGGTAATCATGTATGTTAGACTGTTGGGCAATCATGTATGTTAGACTGCTGGGCAATCATGTATGTTAGACTGCTGGGCAATCATGTATGTTAGACTGCTGGACAATCATGTATGTTAGACTGCTGGGTAATCATGTATGTTAGACTGTTGGGCAATCATGTATGTTAGACTGCTGGGCAATCATGTATGTTAGACTGCTGGGTAATCATGTATGTTAGACTGCTGGACAATCATGTATGTTAGACTGCTGGGTAATCATGTATGTTAGACTGCTGGACAATCATGTATGTTAGACTGCTGGGCAATCATGTATGTTAGACTGCTGGGCAATCATGTATGTTAGACTGTTGGGCAATCATGTATGTTAGACTGCTGGGCAATCATGTATGTTAGACTGCTGGGTAATCATGTATGTTAGACTGCTGGACAATCATGTATGTTAGACTGCTGGGCAATCATGTATGTTAGACTGCTGGGCAATCATGTATGTTAGACTGCTGGACAATCATGTATGTTAGACAGCTGGGCAATCATGTATGTTAGACTGCTGGACAATCATGTATGTTAGACTGTTGGGCAATCATGTATGTTAGACTGCTGGGCAATCATGTATGTTAGACTGCTGGGTAATCATGTATGTTAGACTGCTGGGCAATCATGTATGTTAGACTGCTGGGCAATCATGTATGTTAAACTGCTGGGCAATCATGTATGTTAGACTGTTGGGCAATCATGTATGTTAGACTGCTGGACAATCATGTATGTTAGACTGCTGGGTAATCATGTATGTTAGACTGTTGGGCAATCATGTATGTTAGACTGCTGGGCAATCATGTATGTTAGACTGCTGGGTAATCATGTATGTTAGACTGCTGGACAATCATGTATGTTAGACTGCTGGGTAATCATGTATGTTAGACTGCTGGACAATCATGTATGTTAGACTGCTGGGCAATCATGTATGTTAGACTGCTGGGCAATCGTGTATGTTAGACTGCTGGACAATCATGTATGTTAGACTGCTGGGTAATCATGTATGTTAGACTGCTGGACAATCATGTATGTTAGACTGCTGGACAATCATGTATGTTAGACTGCTGGGCAATCATGTATGTTAGACTGTTGGGCAATCATGTATGTTAGACTGCTGGGCAATCATGTATGTTAGACTGCTGGGCAATCATGTATGTTAGACTGTTGGGCAATCATGTATGTTAGACTGCTGGGCAATCATGTATGTTAGACTGCTGGACAATCATGTATGTTAGACAGCTGGGCAATCATGTATGTTAGACTGCTGGACAATCATGTATGTTAGACTGTTGGGCAATCATGTATGTTAGACTGCTGGGCAATCATGTATGTTAGACTGCTGGGTAATCATGTATGTTAGACTGCTGGGCAATCATGTATGTTAGACTGCTGGGCAATCATGTATGTTAAACTGCTGGGCAATCATGTATGTTAGACTGTTGGGCAATCATGTATGTTAGACTGCTGGGCAATCATGTATGTTAGACTGCTGGACAATCATGTATGTTAGACTGCTGGGCAATCATGTATGTTAGACTGCTGGGCAATCATGTATGTTAGACTGCTGGGCAATCATGTATGTTAGACTGCTGGGCAATCATGTATGTTAGACTGCTGGGCAATCATGTATGTTAGACTGCTGGGCAATCATGTATGTTAGACTGCTGGGCAATCATGTATGTTAGACTGCTGGGCAATCATGTATGTTAGGCTGCTGGGCAATCATGTATGTTAGACTGCTGGACAATCATGTATGTTAGACTGCTGGGCAATCATGTATGTTAGACTGCTGGACAATCATGTATGTTAGACTACTGGGCAATCATGTATGTTAGACTACTGGGTAATCATGTATGTTAGACTACTGGGCAATCATGTATGTTAGACTACAGTGTAACAGATCTATGGATGACTCTCAGATTGCTTTACATGGTCTCTTATTATCCCTAATTGAATTTAAACAGCTTCCATTTGGAAGTGGAAAGCTTATATGCTGTTGCATCACTTTTGTTTATCCTCCTTGTTGTATAGAGGCATAGAGCATTGACTAATTACCGCTATGCTTCATGCACTAACACTAGCCCCTATAATGTATAATAATCTCACAGACCTCCTCTCCCAACACATTCTTATGTGAAGAGTTGGCAGGTACTGTGCTTTGGTGATGGGAAACTAACTAATAAACAGTTAATTGAGAAAAGTTTGATTATTATACGATAATGACAGGCTGGAAGGACCTATGAATCACTGTACAGTCTAAAGACGAACCGACCTAGATTGGTCTCAGATGAACATGATTATGAAGTGATTATCACAAAGTCAACAGGTCCTCACTATCAGTCTCATGGTCGTTTTGTCAAACAGGTATGTCATTAACTAACCATCTTACCAACATGTCTCACGCCCACCTGGTCATATTATCAGTCTCATGCCCCCCCCCCCCCCCCCCCCGGTCACATTATCATCTGATCAACATTATCATCTGATCAACATTATCAATCCTCTGGCCCCCTGGTCGTATTATCATCTGATCAACATTATCAGTATCATGGCCCCCTGGTCATTTTATCGGCCTCAAGCCCCCTGGTCATATTGTCATCTGATCAACATTATCAGTCTCATGCCCCCCCTGGTCATATTATCATCTGATCAATATTACCAGTCTCATGGCCCCCTTGTCATATTATCAGCTGATCAACATTACCAGTCTCATGGCCCCCTGGTCATATTATCATCTGATCAACATTATCAGTCTCATGGCCCCTTGGTCATATTATCATCTGATCAACATTATCAGTCTCATGCCCCCTGGTCATATTATCATCTGATCAACATTACCAGTCTCATGGCCCCCTTGTCATATTATCAGCTGATCAACATTACCAGTCTCATGGCCCCCTTGTCACATTATCAGCTGATAAACATTACCAGTCTCATGCCCCCCCCCCCTGGTCATATTATCATCTGATCAACATTATCAGTCTCATGCCCCCCCCCCCCTGGTTATATTATCAGCTGATCAACATTATCAGTCTCGTGGCCCCCTGGTCATATTATCATCTGATCAACATTACCAGTCTCGTGGCCCCCTGGTCACATTATCATCTGATCAACATTATCAGTCTCATGCCCCCCCCCCCCCCCCCCCCCTGGTCATATTATCATCTGATCAACATTATCAGTCTCGTGGCCCCCTGGTCACATTATCATCTGATCAACATTATCAGTCTCATGCCCCCCCCCCCCCCTGGTCATATTATCATCTGATCAACATTATCAGTCTCATGCCCCCCCCCCCCCCTGGTCATATTATCATCTGATCATCATAATCAGTCTCATGGCCCCCTGGTCATATTATCATCTGATCAACATTATCAGTCTCGTGGCCCCCTGGTCATATTATCATCTGATCAACATTATCAATCTCATGGCCCCCTGGTCATATTATCATCTGACCAACATTATCAGTCCCATGGCCCCCTGGTTATATTATCATGTGATCAACATTATCAGTCTCATGGCCCCCTGGTCATATTATCATCTGATCAACATTATCAGTCTCATGCCCCCCCCCTGGTCGTATTATCATCTGATCAACATTATCAGTCTCATGCCCCCCCCCCCCCCCCTGGTCATATTATCATCTGATCAACATCATCAGTCTCATGCCCCCCCCCCCCTGGTCGTATTATCATCTGATCAACATTATCAGTATCATGCCCCCCCCCCCCCTGGTCGTATTATCATCTGATCAACATTATCAGTATCATGGCCCCCTGGTCACATTATCATCTGATCAACATTATCAGTCTCATGGCCCCCTGGTCATATTATCATCTGATCAACATTATCAGTCTCGTGGCCCCCTGGTCATATTATCATCTGATCATCATTATCAGTCTCATGGCCCCCTGGTCACATTATCATCTGATCATCATTATCAGTCTCATGGCCCCCTGGTCACATTATCATCTGATCAACATTATCAGTCTCATGCCCCCCCCCCCCCCCCGGTCATATTATCATCTGATCAACATTATCAGTCTCATGCCCCCCCCCCCTGGTCACATTATCATCTGATCATCATTATCAGTCTCATGGCCTCCTGGTCATATTATCAGCTGATCATCATTATCAGTATCATGCCCCCCCCCCCCCCCCTGGTTATATTATCAGCTGATCAACATTACCAGTCTCATGGCCCCCTTGTCATATTATCATCTGATCAACATTATCAGTCTCATGCCCCCCCCCCCCCTGGTCATATTATCATCTGATCAACATTATCAATCTCATGGCCCCCTGGTTATATTATCATCTGATCAACATTATCAATTGCATGGCCCCCTGGTCATATTATCATCTGACCAACATTATCAGTCCCATGGCCCCCTGGTTATATTATCATGTGATCAACATTATCAGTCTCATGGCCCCCTGGTCATATTATCATCTGATCAACATTATCAGTCTCATGGCCCCCTGGTTATATTATCATCTGATCAACATTATCAGTCTCATGGCCCCCTGGTTATATTATCATCTGATCAACATTATCAATTGCATGGCCCCCTGGTCATATTATCATCTGACCAACATTATCAGTCCCATGGCCCCCTGGTTATATTATCATGTGATCAACATTATCAGTCTCATGGCCCCCTGGTCATATTATCATCTGATCAACATTATCAGTCTCATGCCCCCCCTGGTCGTATTATCATCTGATCAACATTATCAGTCTCATGCCCCCCCCCCCCCCTGGCCCCTGGTCATATTATCATCTGATCAACATCATCAGTCTCATGCCCCCCCCCCCCCCCCCTGGTCGTATTATCATCTGATCAACATTATCAGTATCATGCCCCCCCCCCCCCCTGGTCATATTATCATCTGATCAACATTATCAATCTCATGGCCCCCTGGTTATATTATCATCTGATCAACATTATCAGTCTCATGGCCCCCTGGTCATATTATCATCTGATCAACATTATCAGTCTCATGCCCCCCCTGGTCGTATTATCATCTGATCAACATTATCAGTCTCATGCCCCCCCCCCCCCCCTGGCCCCTGGTCATATTATCATCTGATCAACATCATCAGTCTCATGCCCCCCCCCCCCCCCTGGTCGTATTATCATCTGATCAACATTATCAGTATCATGGCCCCCTGGTCATATTATCATCTGATCAACATTATCAGTCTCATGGCCCCCTGGTCATATTATCATCTGATCAACATTATCAGTCTCATGCCCCCTGGTCATATTATCATCTGATCAACATTATCAGTCTCACGCCCACCTGGTCACATTATCATCTGATCAACATTATCAGTCTCACGCCCACCTGGTCACATTATCATCTGATCAACATTATCAGTCTCACGCCCACCTGGTCACATTATCATCTGATCAACATTATCAGTCTCACGCCCACCTGGTCACATTATCATCTGATCAACATTATCAGTCTCACGCCCACCTGGTCACATTATCATCTGATCAACATTATCAGTCTCACGCCCACCTGGTCACATTATCATCTGGTCAACATTATCAGTCTCATGGCCCCCTGGTCACATTATCATCTGATCAACATTATCAGTCTCATGGCCCCCTGGTTATATTATCATCTGATCAACATTACCAGTCTCATGGCCCCCTGGTCATATTATCATCTGATCATCATTATCAGTCTCATGGCCCCCTGGTCACATTATCATCTGGTCAACATTATCAGTCTCATGCCCCCTGGTCATATTATCATCTGATCAACATTACCAGTCTCATGGCCCCTGGTCATATTATCATCTGATCAACATTACCAGTCTCATGCCCCCTGGTCATATTATCATCTGATCAACATTACCAGTCTCATGGCCCCTGGTCATATTATCATCTGATCAACATTATCAGTCTCATGCCCCCTGGTTATATTATCATCTGATCAACATTATCAGTCTCATGGCCACCTGGTCGCATTATCATCTGATCAACATTACCAGTCTCATGGCCCTGTGGTCACATTATCATCTGATCAACATTACCAGTCTCATGGCCCCCTGGTCACATTATCATCTGGCCAACATTATCAGTCTCATGCCCCCTGGTTATATTATCAGTCTCACGCCCACCTGGTCATATTATCAGTCTCACGCCCACCTGGTCACATTATCATCTGATCAACATTATCAGTCTCATGCCCCCTGGTTATATTATCATGTCTTTAACATATATTTTCACATGCTATTTTGACACAACAATTGCTTTAATGAGACATCTTGGAGGTTCTGACTCATGTTTACAGGTGAATACTTTCTGCACCTTTGACATATTTATACCCAAACATGTTCTTACTTTACAGTTTTGTGTTTATTTATGTTTGTGCATGCTGTGCATGTAGTATTGCTTAATAAATGTTTTTGTATTTGTGTGTTGCATCTAAATGTAATTGAGGTTTGACTTAGAAATAAGTTCTCTTTATCTCTATTAACGTGTCACTTCTGTACAGGGATGTTGTACATGTTCTAGTGACCTCTGGTGATGATGTGTTTAAACATGACAGGAACCAGTTAATGAACGTTACATAAAACAGTAGTTGATGAATCTTACCTTCTGGACACTGTAGATGTTTACCCACTGAATTATTCCTCCCAATAAACACCACATCATTCCCACCCTGGTTTTCTGCCAACTTTTGGGGTTCTCTCCATTTATAGTAGTGCTCTTCCATCAATCAGTATCCCACCCACCGTTATGTGTGTTGATATGAGGGTTATTGAGGGGGTATGTTTAGTGTATTACAGTAGCCTCGTGAAGGAATTATCAAACCTGTTCCAGAACACCTACATCCCCATCTTAGTTTAGTAACATCAGGATTATTAATAGAAACACCAGTAGACTATTGATAGGCTTTTGGGAAAATTAGTAGTTTATTTATTAAATTTATCTAAGAAGTGTTTGTAGACTTTCGTTAGGCTTCTTATTGTGGAGGTATACAGGTGCCGTAAATGTTCTAAAGTGTTAAGCTGATAGTTCATGAAAATGTCAGTTCTTACTGAATCTGCCATCTCTGATTATTCCCAGGAAGAAGAAATCATTAAGAATGGAGCTACCTTCTATAGGACAGATGGAGAACAGCGATCAGGTAAGCCCTACTATAATCATTTACACTGATGCTAGTGTCTGGGATAAGTTATGTAGCCATAACTCCAGTTATATTCATAATTGCCCCCCCCCCCCCCCCCCAACCACCCCAACCACCCATGCATGTACACTAGCGCTCACATCCCTGAATGATACAGACAAATGATTACAGTAATTTATGTTTACTCACATGTGACACAGAAATTCATTAAGTTATTTCTTTGAGAATTAAACACTGTATATTAAATCTTCTGACAAAATTGATTATCTCACGAGGTTTCCAATTATATGTGTTTAACTACAAAATTGATATAATTGGTGTTTGTTACTGAGTCTGTTCTAAAGGATCACTTGCTCCAAGACTCCCATCATGATTGTTGTCAGATCTATCTGAAGACTTCATGAGTCACTCAGAGCTCTATAATTACTGCGTACATGCCATAAGCAACACAGTGTATACACAAGTTCAACTTTCATGAAAATCATTGCTTATTTACAATTTTAGAGAGGCTTATCATAGTTTTGTGAGATGTAACTTTGTGATATTTAACTTAATGAGATAATTTTTATTTCTAAGATTAATACATGTATTTGATGTGACTGATGCTCACCCATATATTACAACAACTTCTGATTGGGTGTAAAGGTCTAAATCATATACCCCTATTTAACACAATTAAAAACTTGTCTCCATGGTTATTTTAGACAACAATATTTTCCGTTTGTTTTAGTGTTCCGAAACATATATTTACTACAATAGCAACAAAATACATAAATAATTTGATTAGTAAATTTTATAAGTTGGCCTAAAATGACGGATTCCCAAACTTAGGGAAATCGTTCACCAGGTGTATCGATTAAACAAACTTTGTAAATACATATTGATGTAAATCATTTGGATCTTTATCTGATAACAATTTTGTTTTAATTATCACTGCTGCAAAATTTGCTTTGTTTAAAGGCACACTTGCCGCGAAAATCAGGAATATTGTTTACATTAAAAAAGAAAGACCGTTTTCTGTATTTTTCCCAGACAATATAAGTTAGGAACTTTCTATTTTTACCAAAATTTAAAAGTTTGGACGTCACTTTGTATTTTTAATTTGAATTTGAAAATTTGAATTGTTACGTACCCGGAACATAAACAAACCGAACTGCCCCCTATTGGCGATTTTATGTTTCAGTCGAGTGAGTGAACTAACGGCACAGTGTAATTTTACGTAGGCCTATTTATCTGAGAAATACAGACTGACGATCGGTTAACAGCGACTGGAAAAGCCTGCTGATAATTGTTTGAGTGTAAACCACAGATACAAAGGCCTGAAAGGAGGGTATCCAACACGAAAGTTGACCGACACTGATCGTTGTTGTTGTAATCAGGCTTCGATTCTTTGTTTGTTTTTCACCCCATTTCTACAGTCTAAAGCTAACTGGACATGATTTATGTGTCCTGTGTTTAAGTTTAGTGGTATTAGTCGTAGTAAGCTGATGTAAATTGGTTTTCTTAGCAAATTTAAACAGGCTACGGCGGCAAGTGTGCCTTTAAAAATTGAGTATCCCTTACAAGATTAAGTTCAGCTCAGATGCAAGTTATACATAATACATGTAAGAGTATATTTAAGTTCAGTTATAAAAACTATATCATTTCAAGCCATGTTTTGTAAAACGGTCAATACATATGATTATATTTTATGTTCATTGTTATCTTTCGTTTGAGGTTTAGGCTTTTAATTAATTATCTTTATCTTGAATGGTTATATCAAAATGATGATCCTTTGATAATCCAATGGTTATATCAATATGGTGATCATTTGATAAGCCAATTGTTATATCAATATGGTGATCCTTTGATAAGCCAATGGTTATATCAATATAATGATCCTTTGATGAGCCAATGGTTATATCAATATGATGATCCTTTGACAAGCCAATGGTTATATCAATATGGTGATCCTTTGATAAGCCAATTGTTATATCAATATGATGATCCTTTGATAAGCCAATGGTTATATCAATATGATGATCCTTTGATAAGCCAATTGTTATATCAATATGATGATCCTTTGATGAGCCAATGGTTATATCAATATGGGGATTCTTTGATAAGCCAATGGTTATATCAATATGATGATCCTTTGATAAGCCAATGGTTATATCAATATGATGATCCTTTGATAAGCCAATGGTTATATCAATATGGTGATCCTTTGATAAGCCAATGGTTATATCAATATGGTGATCCTTTGATAAGCCAATGATTCTATCAAAATGATGATCCCTTGATAAGCCAATGGTTATAGCAATATGATGATCCTTTGATAAGCGAATAGTTATGTCGATATGGTGACCCTTTTATTATCGAATGGTTATAGTCATAATGATGATCCTTTGATAAGCCAATGATTATATCAAAATGATGATCCTTTGATAAGCCAAAGGTTATGTCAAAATGTTGATCCTTTGATAAGCCAATGGTTATATCAATATGGGGATCCTCTGATAAGCCAATGGTTATATCAAAATGATGATCCTTTGATGAGCCAATGGTTATATCAAAATGTTGATTCTTTGATAAGCCAATGGTTATATCAATATGGGGATCCTCTGATAAGCCAATGGTTATATCAAAATGATGATCCTTTGATAAGCCAATGGTTATATCAAAATGTTGATTCTTTGATAATTCAATGGTTATATCAAAATGACGATCCTTTGATAAGCCAATGGTTATATCAAAATGATGATCCTTTGATAAGCCAATGGTTATATCGAAATGATGATCTTTTGATAAGCCAATGGTTATATCAAAATAATGATCCTTTGATAAGCCAATGGCTATATCAAAATGTTGATTCTTTGAAAAGCCAATGGTTATATCAATATGTTGATTCTTTGATAAGTCAATGGTTATATCAATATGATGATCCTTTGATAAGCCAATGGTTATATCGAAATGTTGATTATTTGATAAGCCAATGGTTATATCAATATGGGGATCCTCTGATAAGCCAATGGTTATATCAAAATGATGATCCTTTGATAAGCCAATGGTTATATCAATATGATGATCCTTTGATAAGCCAATGGTTATATCGAAATGTTGATTCTTTGATAAGCCAATGGTTATATCAATATGGGGATCCTCTGATAAGCCAATGGTTATATCAAATTTATGATGCTTTGATAAGCCAATGGTTATATCAATATGATGATCCTTCGATAAACCAATGGTTATATCAATATGATGATCCTTTGATAAGCCAATGGTTATATCAATATGATGATCCTTTGATAAACCAATGGTTATATCAATATGGTGATCCTTTGATAAGCCAATGGTTATATCAATATGGTGATCCTTTGATAAGCCAATGGTTATATCAATATGATGATCCTTTGATAAGCCAATGGTTATATCAATACGGTGATCCTTTGATAAGCCAATGGTTATATCAAAATGGTGATCCTTTGATAAGCCAATGGTTATATCAATACGGTGATCCTTTGATAAGCCAATGGTTATATCAATATGGTGATCCTTTGATAAGCCAATGGTTATATCAATATGATGATCCTTTTATTATCCAATGGTTATATCAATAAGATGATCCTTTGATAAACCAATGGTTCTATCAATATGATGATCCTTTGATAAACCAATGGTTATATCAATATGATGATCCTTTGATAAACCAATGGTTATATCAATAAGATGATCCTGTGATAAACCAATGGTTCTATCAAAATGATGATCCTTTGATAAACCAATGGTTATATCAATATGATGATCCTTTGATAAACCAATGGTTATATCAATAAGATGATCCTGTGATAAACCAATGGTTCTATCAAAATGATGATCCTTTGATAAACCAATGGTTCTATCAAAATGATGATCCTTTGATAAACCAATGGTTATATCAATAAGATGATCCTTGGATAAACCAATGGTTCTATCAATATGATGATCCTTTTATTATCCAATGGTTATATCAATAAGATGATCCTTTGATAAACCAATGGTTCTATCAATATGATGATCCTTTTATTATCCAATGGTTATTTCAATATCCATGTTATTATCCATGTGTACAGTCTATACATTTGGATACATTTACTCCATATGGGAGGAGGAAACTGTCTGTATTTAACATCTGCCCTCTAGTCAGTATTACCCCTGTCACTATATATAGACATGGTATCGGATATCAAGGGGAATTCTAACCTACTTTCAACATTGGGAATTACTGTCAATATCTAAAGAGGATCTCAGTTTGGACGGGGATAGTCTCTCAGAAGGTCAGAGTTTCGTCAAAGCAAATTGTCTGCTCCTCCACTCTCCCCTCCAACATTGCAATATTAATAGAATAATCAATTGCAGCAATTAATCAATATCCAGAATTTCAATTATCAAAAGCGTAGCTCTCAAAAACTGATTAGCATGTTTAATATCTTGAATTATAGAACGTATCCAAGGTGATGGGAAAGGGCAGAATTCTGATTATTTTTAAAAATGTCCACCAAAGACACTTTGTCCAACAATTCCTAACATTTCTTGTAAAAACGAATTTCAGTCAATCAAGAAAAGTTTCATGTTTGTGGAATAGTTCTCAAACCCATGCTTAAATAGCAAATTTTTTTACACAATAAATATGTAGTTTCTGGATATATAATTGAGTAGTTTAGAATCAACCTTTGAAAAAGTTTTGAACAGGATCCTTATGTCTTTAAAAATGGCTTCTTTAAACTGCTATAGTTAAACGTGGGTGTGGTTTATATGTTTAATTCTTAGTGTGAATGATTGAATACTGTTGATTGTTGTGTGGGTTGAGTCTGACCCCCCTCCCCTCCCCTCCCCCCTCCCACAAACCTTTGCCAACTTTTATCCACTGTCTCTTTCTCCCAAGAGGAGAAACTGGATATGTGCTAAAATTATCTCTCATTGCTACTGGTAGAAAGTTGAAGCTGTAGGTAGTTGGCCATATGTATTTATAGTTGCTGCATCTTCCATACTGTAGAAGTGTTCATAGCTGGCTATAATAGGGCTAGGATGAACACTGTTTGATATATTACTGGTAAATATGGAGGAAAATGGTACAGGTAATCGGCACTTTTCACTGGTTTTAAAATTTTAGATGATTGGTTTTAATTAAATCAAAATAATAAGATGTTTCAGTTAATCTATCAAAATTTTTCAATAGATTCAAGAACATTTGCTTGTTGATTTCCTAATTCAAAACAACCATTGCTGCCTCTTATTTCATGCTATTTACATCCAATGTTTTGTATAAACCGACTTCCAATACCAACACATCTGTTGATAACGACCCCCCCCCCCTCCCGCCCGGAAAGCGGCTACCATTTCTCATGTGAAAAATTAAATATTTTAAATAGAAGTTTCAAACTATGAGTTGAGTCTGTAACTGATTTGAACTACATGTATGTGTGAATAATATACAAAATTCAGATACATGTAGCTGCACATTCAAATCTTATATTTTACATTGAAATTTTATATCCAAGGACTTTAGAGACTTCTTAATTTGACTATTGGCTGTAACCTGTGAAAATATATATCCTCACACTACACCCACCGATATTTCCACTCCCAGGCAGTGTGTTATATTTTGCATAATCAACATATGAAATTAGGGCCCAAGTAGCACTATGACCTCACGAAACAACAGTCAAAACTGACGTCACAAATTAATTACATCATCAGTCATTATATCGTTAAGACCAAGCGTCCAGCAGCAAACATATATTGCAGGGCCTGGGATGCCATCGTTGATGAGGTTATTTCTGACGTCACAATGCCTTATCAAGTCTTTCTTCGGACAGCCATTCTTGAAAATAGAGCGACGTTGATTGATATTCATCGTAACACACTGGCTCTCGTTTGATAACCTCTATATATCACATTTGTATTATATTATGTCGAACAATTGCCACTCTTTCTCTACTGCTTGCCAAGTAACAGACATGCGGGGCCAGCAAGTCATGTGCTTGTTGATTATAGGTATTATCTCATAAGGAACAAGAAAATCAGAGCTTTCTGCTGATATCAATCTTGAAGATGTACTTTCGTCTAGTTTTATAAGCAGCTAAACCCCCGGAACTGAACTTCGGTAAGAATTCCGCTAATTCAAGGACGAGCAATGTGAAGATAACAAATTATTAGACTGCTTTCTGCCATGTTTGGTCTAAAACAACAACAATAGCGATTGTTCGGTAGGATTATTGGTCCCTCCATGCAGGAGGTAAGACACCCAACGAAAAGTTTCAAACTTTTAGAGTGCTTTTCGTAATGTTTTGAGTACTTGAATTAGCGGAATTCTTACCGTAGTGCATCTCGGCTTTTTGACAATTGTTCGTTATTAGCTCACCTCCTCGGTTCCGACACACTACTGAATTTACCAATATTTTTTTATTGAAATGTCAATCCTTTTGTTTGTTATTAAGTTACTGTAAATGCTGAACTTCTCTTGACAATCAGAATTTAGGCAGCTTATTCCTCGTTAACTGGGGAACATTTGCCCATTTTGTTAATCATAGGTCTTTAGATGTGAATTCCTGACAAAATATGGATCTGCAATTGAGGACAAATTGTTACTGCACAATGTGTTGTGAATATCATCCATACAAAAATCACCCATAACATGTAGCTTTATTTTCTCTCCCTTTCTAACAAAATATTTTTCAATGTAAAGGTATAAGCATTTTACTTTTTATGAAATACTTTAAATTTTGAAATGCTGAGATATGTTTGTGACAGTGTGTGTGTGAATGTATCTAGTGTCAGTATGATATAAGTGTTATGTGGTGCAGATAGATTGTGTGAGTAAATCAACACTGCCAGTATGTATAGAGTCAAAGTTCATCTGAGTTAGGGGGAGTGAATCTCCTCAACTAACTATGGCAGATAAATCCAGAAGGATCAACTGGCCAGTAGGTAGGATACTTAGTCAGCATGAACATTAGGCTAAACTTGGAATCATGCAAGTAAACACTATTTAAACACCATTTGTAACTGGATGTAAGTTTACATATATATTTGTGGTTAATTTAAAACTTTTGTATGGACTACCAACCTCTCATTGTCACCAGCCAGAAAGATACTTTAATAATCTTGTCACTGGTAGGGTGTCTGAACCTCTCATTGTCCCCAGCCAGAAAGACACTTCATTATGTGAGATTGTTGTCAGAGACTGGCTTGTATAGGAACATTAAGTGAGATTGTTGTCAGTGACTGGCTTTTATAGGAACATTAAGTGGGATTGTTGTCAGAGACTGGCTTGTATAGGAACATTAAGTGGGATTGTTGTCAGGGACCGGCTCATATTGTGACATTAAGTGGGATTGTTGTCAGAGACTGGCTTGTATAGGAACATTAAGTGAGATTGTTGTCAGAGACTGGCTTGTATAGGAACATTAAGTGGGATTGTTGTCAGGGACTGGCTCATATTGTGACATTAAGTGAGATTGTTGTCATTTAATATTGTGACATTAAGTGGGATTGTTGTCAGGGACCGGCTCGTATTGTGACATTAAGTGGGATTGCTGTCAGGGACTGGCTCGTATTGTGACATTAAGTGGGATTGTTGTCAGAGACTGGCTTGTATTGTGACATTAAGTGAGATTGTTGTCAGAGACTGGCTCTTATAGGAACATTAAGTGAGATTGTTGTCAGAGACTGGCTTGTATAGGAACATTAAGTGGGATTGTTGTCAGGGACTGGCTCATATTGTGACATTAAGTGAGATTGTTGTCATTTAATATTGTGACATTAAGTGGGATTGTTGTCAGAGATTGGCTTGTATAGGGACATTAAGTGGCATTGTTGTCAGAGACTGGCTTGTATAGGGACATTAAGTGGGATTGTTGTCAGAGACTGGCTTGTATAGGAAGATTAAGTGGGATTGTTGTCAGAGATTGGCTTGTATAGGGACATTAAGTGGGATTGTTGTCAGAGATTGGCTTGTATAGGGACATTAAGTGGCATTGTTGTCAGAGACTGGCTTGTATAGGAAGATTAAGTGGGATTGTTGTCAGAGACTGGCTTGTATAGGAACATTAAGTGAGATTGTTGTCAGAGACTGGCTCTTATAGGGACATTAAGTGGGATTGTTGTCAGTGACTGGCTTGTATAGGAACATTTAGTTATGGTATCACCAGCGCCGTCCGTCTGCTTGTTCATCCCGGATTCCCTTCCGCTCAATAACTTTGATCAGATCTTTCCCCAATCTTTCATTGGTAGATGGTGTGTCATGAACCATTTATGACATCTTTGGTTGCATAATATGGCATCTGCATTGGATTATATATTATTATCCTTCAACCAAGTTAGTTGGCGAATTCTGAATTTTGATTGGTCGATTACCCCGGTCGTATAAACCCATACACCTGGCCTGATTTTGTTATGACCCGCCTGGCGAAAAAACATGACCGCCACTACTTCAAATGTTTACTCGCTTCGAAAAGCCCAAAACAGGTCTTATGAGGATCTATTACAGTCACCTAAGCTTCATTAATTGTGCAAAGTTTTTATTTCTATCTAATTTGACTCTAAATCTACAAATGGAAAAACGAAACACAAAATTCTTCGTACATCAATCAATAATGTTGCTAAGTATACAAGGGGCGTAACTCGGTCCAATTGACAGACGTTCATACATTTTCACTGTAGATGTAAGTGTGAAATAAATTCGTCATTTATATTTTACCCTGGGTGTATGAATCTTTTATGACCCTTCTGTTCCTCATACACCCTTCGCCTCCGGCTCAGGGCGTATGATTATCAGAAGGGTCATAACGATTCATACACCCAGGGTAAAAAACAATAACTAATAATATATCTTCATTCCCTACTCTCTATATCTTGAAGAGTTTTGATCCAATCTTTACAATTCTTTCACAGCATATACCTCTTGCGTAGAGAGTGTGTTGTCAGCCATTTATAAATATCAGGTTACATAATATGACTTCTATATTAGATTAAGAAATATTCTCTTTTACTCCATATCTTCTTTAGTTTTTACCTGACAATTTTTAGAGTATACATGTATATAAACATTATATATACACTATTTATACACTATACCTAAGGTGTAGATGATGTGTCGGGAACAATTTAGGATATCCCTGCTTACATAATACGGCATCGAATAGAGAAATGAAAATCTTTCACATGAAGATAGAATTTCAATTGTTTAAAATTGAACAAATACATGTATGTTCTATAATGTAGAGTAATCAGTCGTAGCGGAGGGCATATGTTGAGTTAACATTTGTCTAAAAGCAGTATCAAGACTAAATTATGTTAATTTCTACTACAGGTACATGCTATTGTAATGCTGTAGGGAGGAGGGGGGTGTAAATGTCCAGGCTTGGTCATGTTCAAAAAGAAAACAGGAGTACTCCTTATGGGGCAGTCAAACTGTATTACATCATCTATTGTTTATTCTCCTACTGGGCAAGGACTTTGTATTGAGACCTTGTGCTGAGAAGGTGGCCATGCAGCTTTAGGTAGTAACCGGTCCATTATCCTGGGGATTGTCTAGGCTATAGGTTTTTGTCTCTCATTGTATAAAAGAAGAAAACCTTGTGATCTAAGGGATTAGCATAAGTGTTAACTCATGGTCACTCTGAATAGATATTATAAATCCATTATCCTTCAGGTCAGTCTGCCTTCCATAACTGTCAGATGGTACATATAGTTTGGGGTGTTCAGGCTGTAAGGCCAATGTAGGAGAAAAGTTATATAAACCTGCTCATGAAGAGAGTGAGATCTGTGTGAAGATTGACAATGGGATCAGTTCTTAGTAAAGATTTCTCAGATTCTCATAGTTCTCTGTTGAAGACGGAAGATTCAGAGTTTTATATAAGTGGTCTTGTTGCCAGTTATGTTGTGGTTTCTTTAGAGACAAATTATTACCAGGATCTCCATCTATGGCCAGGTTTGATCACTTCCTCATCATGTATATACCTTATATATATACCTTACTGTGCCCGTGTGTTTCCTCATCATATATATACCTTACTGTGCCCGTGTGTTTTAGTCTTCATAGATATATATATATATTTTTAGTGTTCATAAATATGTATATTTTTAGTGTTCATAAATATATATATTTTTAGTGTTCATAAATATATTTATCTTATACCTATCAATAATTTGTGGTCTTTTGCATATGCGATATCGGTAGCGTGACAGCACCCATATCTCACCCCGGTCCGAAAATCCATATCAGCCATATCAGACCGGTCCGAAAACTTTGGATTAGAGTTATCTCCCTTTGGGTCGTCTGCTAGGAAGATGGCTACATTAAAAAATCACTACGATCACCCAAAACCGCCCTCTAGCCAACGGTAAAGAATCAGAGTTATTGAATCTGACAGTGAATAACAAGGATTACTGTCTACTGGCTGTTTTTTTCATGTTTTCTTCATTAAATTAATAGTGTCTCAACGGTTTTTCTTTTCATATCTTCTCAAGTTACAACAATAAAATCAAATTATCCCATAATGTATACTATTTCTGTTTTTTTTTGTAATCATAAATATATATATATTTTAGTGTTCATAAATATACCTAAAGTAAAAAGTTAAGCACCCCCCCCCACTGGAAAGTCTGCACCAACCGATAAAATCATTGGTATAGGGAGATTGTTGGCAAACTGATATTGCAGAAACGATTGTGATCATAAAGGGCAACATTCTGGCGATAAGAAATCACCATTAATGGCAATAAGCTGTACAATTTATTCAGGATATCGTTAGCCAAATCAAAAGTGTATTTTAGCAAAATAAAAAGATGCTTCACAGGGCGTATATATTGAAGTAAAAATGTCACTTTGAGTGTGTAGAACACATTCCTAGAGCAGAAGGTTAAGTTTTTATAAGAACCAATGCATTCTCCAAACTGCAGTTACTGGGATATGATAGTCTAGTATGTGGAGAATGAATTTAATTTCTGATTTGGAATCGCTCAACCGCTGCGACTTTTGACACTCCCCCATTCATAGACCTTATTTAATAGAAAATTGTACACATTTTACATCAGATAATAAAAATAAAGGAATAAGGTTAATTCATTGACGAAATTATTTGTAGATCTCTTTCATATTACAACCAAAATGAGGCTGTCCCACTCACACCACCAAATGCACCTCCAATTTAAAGAGCTCTACTCTTGGAAATAAAACCTATTGTTCATGTTGGTGATATCATCTCCAAATTTGAATCAATGGAGTTTTCACTTGTTTATCCTTTGTGGAAAGTTTCCAGGTACCTGCAGGCAAGGGGCCCGGTTTTCTCCCCAACTTAACCAATGAATGTTTGGATCAGTGTAATATAGAGAGTAGAAAGCTTGAATAAACAAGTGTTTATTGGTGAGTCACTTCTGCACATGTGCAAAAATAACCACAACCAGTTCATACCTATAAAAAATGCAATTAACCTTTATCTTTGTCCCTTTACAGAAGACAGGGGTAGTACTGACTTGGGGAGTAAGTATACATTTTCTCTTTGTTCAATATTTAAGTTTTAGAATAGTTGGACTTCGTGGTTTCTACTTGTCGAATTCATTGCCCATGATAAAGATTCTGTAGGTTATCATCCATATTTATTGATTCTTTAGATTATTTCACCCATGTTGATTCTGTAGATTATTACCCATGGTGATTCTGTAGATTATTACCCATGGTGATTCTGTAGATTATTACCCATGGTGATTCTGTACATTATTACCCATGGTGATTCTGTAGATGATTATCCATGGTGATTCTGTAGATTATTACCCATGGTGATTTTGTAGATTATTATCCATGGTGATTCTGTAGATTATTACCCATGGCGATTCTGTAGATTATTTCACCCATGACGATTCTGTAGATTATTACCCATGGCGATTCTGTAGATTATCAGCTATAGTGATTCTGTGATTCCATGGTGATTCCGTAGATTATTGTCCATGGCGATTCTGTAGATTATTTCACCCATGGTGATTTTGCAGATTATTACCCATGGCGATTCTGTAGATTATTTCACCCATGGTGATTCTGTAGATTATTACCCATGGCGATTCTGTAGATTAATTCACCCATGGCGATTTTGCAGATTATTTCACCCATGGTGATTCTGTAGATAATTACCCATGGCGATTCTGTAGATTATTACCCATGGCGATTCTGTAGATTATCACCCATGGTGATTCTGTAGACAATTTCACCCATAGTGATTCTGTAGATTATCACCCATGGTGATTCTGTAGATTATTACCCATGGTGATTCTGTAGATTATCACCCATAGTGATTCTGTAGATTATTACCCATGGTGATTCTGTAGATTATTACCCATGGTGATTCTGTAGATTATTACCCATGGTGATTCTGTAGATTATCACCCATAGTGATTCTGTAGATTATTACCCAGAATGATTCTGTACATTATTACCCATGGTGATTCTGGGGATTATCACCCATGGTGATTCTGTAGATTATTTCACCCATAGTGATTCTGTAGATTATTTCACCCATAGTGATTTTGTAGATTATCACCCATGGTGATTCTGTAGATTATTACCCATGGTGATTCTGTAGATTATCACCCATGGTGATTCTGTAGATTATTTCACCCATAGTGATTCTGTACATTATTTCACCCATGGTGATTCTGTAGATTATTACCCATGGTGATTCTGTAGATTATTACCCATGGTGATTCTGTAGATTATTTCACCCATGGTGATCCTGTAGATTATTTCACCCATAGTGATTCTGTAGATTATTACCCATGGTGATTCTGTAGACTATTTCACCCATGGTGATTCTGTAGATTATTATCCATGACAATTCTGTACATTATTTCACCCATAGTGATTCTGTAGATTATCACCCATGGTGATTCTGTAGATTATTACCCATGGTGATTCTGTAGACTATTTCACCCATGGTGATTCTGTAGATTATTTCACCCATGGTGATTCTGTAGATTATCACCCATAGTGATTCTGTAGATTATTACCCATGGTGATTCTGTAGATTATTTCACCCATGGTGATTCTGTAGATTATCACCCATGGCGATTCTGTAGATTATCACCCATAGTGATTCTGTAGATTATTACCCATGGTGATTCTGTACATTATTACCCATGGTGATTCTGTAGATTATTTCACCCATGGTGATTCTGTACATTATTACCCATGGTGATTTTGTAGATTATTACCCATGATGATTCTGTAGATTTTTTAACCCATGGTGATTCTGTACATTATTACCCATGGTGATTCTGTAGATTATTACCCATGGTGATTCTGTACATTATTACCCATGGTGATTCTGTAGATTATCACCCATGGTGATTCTGTAGATTATCACCCATAGTGATTCTGTAGATTATTACCCATGGTGATTCCGTAGATTATTTCACCCATGGTGATTCTGTAGATTATTACCCATGGTGATTCTGTAGATTATTACCCATGGTGATTCTGTACATTATTACACATGGTGATTCTGTACATTATTACCCATGGTGATTCTGTACATTATTACACATGGTGATTCTGTACATTATTACCCATGGTGATTCTGTACATTATTACCCATGGTGATTCTGTAGATTATCACCCATGGTGATTCTGTAGATTATCACCCATAGTGATTCTGTAGATTATTACCCATGGTGATTCCGTAGATTATTTCACCCATGGTGATTCTGTAGATTATTACCCATGGTGATTCTGTACATTATTACCCATGGTGATTCTGTACATTATTACCCATGGTGATTCTGTACATTATTACACATGGTGATTCTGTAGATTATTACCCATGGTGATTCTGTAGGCTATTTCACCCATGGTGATTCTGTAGATTATTACCCATGGTGATTCTGTAGATTATTTCACCCATGGTGATTCTGTAGATTATTACACATGGTGATTCTGTAGATTATTACCCATGGCGATTCTGTAGATTATCACCCATAGTGATTCTGTAGATTATTACCCATGGTGATTCTGTAGATTATTAGAAAGATAACTTGTTATTTTCGGTTATAGATGTATTGGAAAGATAACTTGTTATATTTGGTTATAGACATATTGGAAAGATAACTTGTTATATTTGGTTATAGACGTATTGGAAATATGACTTGTTATATTTGGTTATAGACGTATTGGAAAGATAACTTGCTATATTTGATTATAGACATATTGGAAAGATAATTTGTTATATTTGATTATAGACGTATTGGAAAGATAACTTGTTATATTTGGTTATAGACATATTGGAAAGATAACTTGTTATATTTGGTTATAGACGTATTGGAAAGATAACTTGCTATATTTGATTATAGACATATTGGAAAGATAACTTGTTATATTTGATTATAGACGTATTGGAAAGATAACTTGTTATATTTGATTATAGACGTATTGGAAAGATAACTTGTTATATTTGGTTATAGACGTATTGGAAATATAACTTGTTATATTTGGTTATAGACGTATTGGAAAGATAACTTGCTATATTTGATTATAGACATATTGGAAAGATAATTTGTTATATTTGATTATAGACGTATTGGAAAGATAACTTGTTATATTTGGTTATAGACATATTGGAAAGATAACTTGTTATATTTGGTTATAGACGTATTGGAAAGATAACTTGTTATATTTGGTTATAGACATATTGGAAAGATAACTTGTTATATTTGGTTATAGACGTTGTTATATTTGGTTATAGACCTATTGGAAAAATAACTTGTTATATTTGGTTATAGACATATTGGAAAAATAACTTGTTATATTTGGTCATAGACGTTGTTATATTTGGTTATAGACATATTGGAAAGATAACTTGTTATATTTGGTTATAGACATATTGGAAAGATAACTAGTTATATTTGGTGATAGATGTATTGGAAAGATAACTTGTTATATTTGGTTATAGACGTTTGTATTGGATGTGTCATGGATTTCCTTTATTCTGCCTGTACTTACTTTATTGCTATGAGACAAAAAAAATTGCAATTTATTAATTCACTTTATTTGTTAGGTATACTAGTATACCCTTTTACACGATTCTCTAAATTATGTTCTCGGCTCACTTCTCTAAGCAAGACTCCACATCTCTCCTCTCCAAGCTGCCTCCATCCACTTGTTAACTTTTTGTGACTTCAGTTTAAAATCAAAATGTGGAAATGTTCAGGATACAATCAGGCCTCTGTAATCTGGTCACTCTGAGGTCTCTTTTTGTCAAATATCAATTGTGCAATGTTGACCTGAAACTGTTGTGATCTGTCAGAATGTTTGGGGTTTCCCCTGCCAAGCCATGTGACCAGAGATAAGAATTATGGAAGACTAAGCAACTATTCCCAGAAATGAAAGACTGTGAAGTCTGTAATCGCGAAACCATTGTAGATGAATTTCATTTTGCTCTTGAAACAAGACAAACTGAGTGATTTATTATGCTGTAACCTTAACTTCTTATAAAGTTTGCTAAATGGGTAGTTGATTTGCCATGGGTATTCCCTAAACTAATTATTATTTTGGGATACTTATATATATAAGTCCCTTAAAAACTGTTAATCTGTCCATCTTTCAATTCTGAGATGTAATAAAGATTAGATCGGGTCAATATACCATTGAACAAAGCCTCATTTGAATTTCAGTGACAGGCTTTTTTACCTAAGGTTATCTGTTACAAAGACTTTCATTTCGACCAGGGAGGAAGGGAGGGGAGGGGGGGCAGCTTTCTATCTATTGCATGGATTCTGTTAATATCATTGCACTGTGCTGAAGAATTGTGACTTGCTAAATAAGTTATTATATCCCAGCTTATTGAAACAGTTATTGAAAATTGTGGGTGTTAAAAGGCTATTATTGGTAACATTCTTCTTACCCTCCCCCTTTACCAGGGTAGTGCTCTGGAAGATTTAGCTGACTTAAGGAATTTGAAGGTTTACTTTAAGCCTTGATTTGGGTGTACTGAGTAAACCTGGAGAGCTCTCCACAGGCAGCCAGCCTGATCCTATTGTATTGATCAGCTGCTGACCAGAAATAGGGGGCACCTTGTCACCCAAAGCTCCATGATGCTGGCATCACAATAAGGACACGGTCAACTTGTCCACTCTGACAGATATCTTCTCAGCCATTGTATTCCTTTCACCTTTGTTGTTTCGCTTGAGAGCTTCTATAGCTGATTAAAGGTAAGTAATATATAAAGAGAAACAGTTAGTGGTTGCCTAAGGGCATGTGACGGATAAATAGCTTGGTATTTTGGGGTTGAGGAAACACGTTCAGTTGGGGACAGAACCCTGGTGAAGTTCACTGTCGACAACTGTATTGTAGATATGAGCTAACTTGTGGAGTCTTCTAGTTTCTTCTTACTCTAAGTATACAGTTCTTAACACACATTTATTCAATCTAGTGAAAAAGGCAGATTAGATTAAAACAAAGATTTACAGGGGCTAAATTATCGTGAAAGGAGACCTGTGCTAATCCTGAGTTAATCTGTGTTTTGTGAGTAATCTGTATTTATCCATCATGGCTGCTACTCGATCAGCTAGCTTACCTACATGGTATAGCTCATATTTTCACAAGATGTCCACCCACCCTGTTACTGCAGAAAAAACTGTACATTGGGAGACAGGTAAGGTTCTCTTCCAAACCCTTGACTTCAACAGCTACATTCCTGTCTGCAGATGATTTAAATTGTGATCACCTGTAAATATGGTCTTTATCTGTTGTACATGTAATATTGGTTAAGTGAAGGATTTCATCCAGGAGAAACATGTCTATATATGGTCACTTCAAGCTTTATTTTGAAATGTCTAAAAAGTTGTGTGAAGTGAAAGCTGTATGTGACATTCACCAAGGTTGAGTGCAGATCCTCATCCGGGACTGTGTCATGCTTGGCTAGAACCAATGCTCCATGTCGGGGCACACCTTAGGCCTTCTACCATAACCTAATAACTATACATATATATGAAGCTTTTTATCACCACTCAGTATAGGGTTATAACTCTTTTTGTGGACTACGAAAAATAAATTTTATGCAGACATCTGAATGCCATTTTTTTCACGTGTAGTGGTATGGAAATAGTACAAAATACATCATGTCTGCTTAACCATGGAGAAGTTTGATATGTAGATGTTATCCTTGTAGTGTAGAAGGTTGATATGTAGATGTTATCCTTGTAGTGTAGAAGTTTGATATGTAGCTGTTATCCTTGTAGTGTAGAAGTTTGATATGTAACTGTTATCCTTGTAGTGTAGAAGTTTGATATGTAGATGTTATCCTTGTAGTGTAGAAGGTTGATATGTAGATGTTATCCTTGTAGTGTAGAAGTTTGATATGTAGATGTTATCCTTGTAGTGTAGAAGTTTGATATGTAGCTGTTATCCTTGTAGTGTAGAAGTTTGATATGTAGATGTTATCCTTGTAGTGTAGAAGTTTGATATGTAGATGTTATCCTTGTAGTGTAGAAGTTTGATATGTAGCTGTTATCCTTGTAGTGTAGAAGTTTGATATGTAGATGTTATCCTTGTAGTGTAGAAGGTTGATATGTAGCTGTTATCCTTGTAGTGTAGACGGTTGATATGTAGATGTTATCCTTGTAGTGTAGAAGTTTCATATGTAGATGTTATCCTTGTAGCGTAGAAGTATGTTATCCTTGTAGTGTAGAAGGTTGATATGTAGATGTTATCCTTGTAGTGTAGAAGTTTGATATGTAGCTATTATCCTTGTAGTGTAGAAGGTTGATATGTAGCTGTTATCCTTGTAGTGTAGAAGTTTCATATGTAGATGTTATCCTTGTAGCGTAGAAGTATGTTATCCTTGTAGTGTAGAAGGTTGATATGTAGATGTTATCCTTGTAGTGTAGAAGTTTGATATGTAGATGTTATCCTTGTAGTGTAGAAGGTTGATATGTAGCTATTATCCTTGTAGTGTAGAAGTTTGATATGTAGCTGTTATCCTTGTAGTGTAGAAGTTTGATATGTAGATGTTATCCTTGTAGTGTAGAAGTTTGATATGTAGATGTTATCCTTGTAGTGTAGAAGTTTGATATGTAGATGTTATCCTTGTAGTGTAGAAGGTTGATATGTAGATGTTATCCTTGTAGTGTAGAAGTTTGATATGTAGATGTTATCCTTGTAGTGTAGAAGTTTCATATGTAGATGTTATCCTTGTAGTGTAGAAGGTTGATATGTAGCTATTATCCTTGTAGTGTAGAAGTTTGATATGTAGATGTTATCCTTGTAGTGTAGAAGGTTGATATGTAGCTGTTATCCTTGTAGTGTAGAAGTTTGATATGTAGCTGTTATCCTTGTAGTGTAGAAGGTTGATATGTAGCTGTTATCCTTGTAGTGTAGAAGGTTCATATGTAGATTTTATCCTTGCAGAAGGTTGATTCAGCAATTTTATGTTTAAAGTCACTGTGGTTGTTGTTTTGTACAGAATTGTGCATTGATGCATGTCCCACATAAATAGGTATTGGCAGACTTAATTGTTCTTGATGGACTGTTCTCAGACAGCCCCCATTACCTCATTGATTGGGGCAGATAATAGTCCTGTTGAAAAGTTAGACAAGGGGTGAAGATGTTCACATGATGTCAATCTAAGTTTGGAGATGACCGTTTTTCCATGCTTTTAAAAGAACAGGTACAAAGTGTATTTGCACGATAACTTGAATCATTAACTCTTAAAATAGCTGGCTAAAAATGGAGGTTAATGTTGGCTTTATGTACTGTTGTCTGCAGTTCATTAATCTTGTTTACTCTTAAAATTCAGTACAAAACTATCATGCTGTATGGATGTATTGCTCTTTGAACACTTTAGGTACTTTGATTTCAGCACTTTATTGCAGGGTATATTTTGAAACTTTTCAGGGGATATTTGAGCTCATTGCCTGGGCTGTTTTGGGACTTTTTAATTCAGACTGTTTATAATTGTTCAGGGTTTATTTGGTCATTTTGTATAAAGTATTTATGGGACATAGAAGGTTTAGTTTGATGATTGCCATGGCTATTTCCACATCATACTTTTTACTGGCGTCTTTTTGTGTTTTATCTAATTGGATTGATAAGCTTTATTCGTCTATGGTTGTCTTATTTAAGTTCCTTGTTTGTCTTATTTGGTTGACTGTGGACTAGAATGGGACACACTTTATTCATGTTTATTAGTTTTGAAATATTTTCATTTTGTAAAGGCATTTGTTAGGCCTAATGATCTCACTGTCACGGTTTGCCTGTATTACATTTCTGCAGATCTATTTATTATGATTTTGTTTTAGATAGAGGTGGAATCTATTTTGTTATTTGTTCTTTGCCTTTGGCAAATACATGGAAACTTTTCCACATAAGGCAATCAAGTGAAAAATCCTCATTCGAACCCATTCGCATTGACCTGAGTTAGACTAAAAGACGATCTAAATGCGGACTAAGTTACCATAGCCCCCTGAAGAGTTTGAATAAAACTGTTCTGTTATTATCCCCTCGCGACGAAAGCCGGGGAGGGATATAGCGTTGCATTTGTACGTACGTATGTTCACCTTTTGTCATCACTCTAGCGACTTCATTTTTGAACGGATTCTGACCAAACTTCATATATGAGTCCAGCATAGGAATACCTCGAACAAGTTCGTTTTTCAGGGTGTCAAGGTCAAGGTCACAGTTACGATTTATAGAAAATCTTTGTCAGCTCTCTAGCGACTTCATTTTTGAACGGATTTTGACCAAACTTCATATATGAGTCCAGCATAGGAATACCACGAACAAGTTCGTTTTTCAGGGTGCCAAGGTCATTCAAGGTCACCGTTACTTTTTATAGAAAATCTTTGTCAGCGCTCTAGCGACTTAATTTTTGAACGGATTCTGACCAAACTTCATATATGAGTCCAGCATAGGAATACCTCGAACAAGTTCATGTTTCAGGGTGCAGGTCACTGTTACTATTAATAGAAAATCGTACGTACGTATGTTCACCTTTTGTCAGCGCACTTGTAAATTCATTTTTGAACGGATCCTGACCAAACTTCATTTTTGAGTCCAGCATAGGAATACATCAAACCAGATCGTGTTTCAGGGTGCCAAGGTCATGGTCAGCGTTACTATTTATAGAAAATCTTTGTCAGCGCACTTGCAAATTCATTTTTTAACGGATCCTGACCAAACTTTATACATGAGTCCAGCATAGGAATACCTCAAACAAGTTCATGTTTCAGGGTGCCAAGGTCAAGTTCACCGTTACTATTTATAGAAAATCTTTGTCAGCACTCTTGCAACTTCATTTCTGAACGGATCCTGACCAAACATCATCTATTGGTCCAGCATGGCAATACCTCTAACGCGTCACCGTTTTTGGACTTCATTTTTAAATGGGTTCTGAACAAACTTCATCGCCACCCCCCATTTTGCGTCAGAGTTCTTGTTTTAGCACGCGAGGGGATTTGTATCGTTTGCGATGCCTAGTTTAATATTTAACCTCAAGAGGTGGAATCCAAACATTATATTATTTGATATTTAACCTCAAGAGATGGAATCCAAACATTATATTATTTGATATTTAACCTCAAGAGGTGGAATCCAAACATTATATTATTTGATATTTAACCTCAAGAGATGGAATCCAAACATTATATTACTTGATATTTAACCTCGAGAGATGGAATCCAAACATTATATTATTTGATATTTAACCTCAAGAGATGGAATCCAAACATTATATTATTTGATATTTAACCTCGAGAGATGGAATCCAAACATTATATTATTTGATATTTAACCTCAAGAGATGGAATCCAAACATTATATTATTTGATATTTAACGTGAGGAGGTGGAATCCAAATATTTTATTATTTGATATTTAACGTGAGGAGGTGGAATCCAAACATTATATTATTTGATATTTAGCATTAGGAGGTGGATTCCAAACATTATATTATTTGATATTTAACCTCAAGAGGTGGAATCCAAATATTTTATTATTTGATATTTAACCTCAAGAGATGGAATCCAAACATTATATTATTTGATATTTAACCTCGATAGATGGAATCCAAACATTATATTATTTGATATTTAACCTCGAGAGATGGAATCCAAACATTATATTATTTGATATTTAACCTCGAGAGATGAAATCCAAACATTATATTATTTGATATTTAACCTCGAGAGATGGAATCCAAACATTATATTATTTGATATTTAACCTCAAGAGGTGGAATCCAAATATTTTATTATTTGATATTTAGCATTAGGAGGTCGAATCCAAAGATTATATTATTTGATAATTAACGTGAGGAGGTGGAATCCAAAGATAAAGAGATATACCCCAACATTCAGCTCGGAGGTATTATGGTATATCGAGTATCCACCCATCCTATTTTTGTCATCACCCGTTCATAATATGACAACCGTATCATAGTATTTATTCTCTCTTCACAACTTGTTTCATTTTCATATGGGATGGTTGCCAGTTACCAACGGAAGGTCGTGGGTTTCCTCCGGGCATAGAGCCCGGTTTCCTCCCACAATAAAACTGGCAACGCCGCCATATAAGTGAAATAATCTTGAGCGCGGCGTAAAACACCAAACAATCAATCAGTTTTATATGATGTATTTTTTTCTTCTGAATATACAGCTGTATGCACCATGTGAGTCAGAAGATAATACTTTGTAGACTACTATAGTTTGTGTTTATTATCAGAGTTTAAAATGAACATACTTAATTAGGAACAAAAAATAACATCTAATTGTTGAAATGTGGAATAAATATAATTTGTTGGGCATATGTTCTGTTTACTATAAACCGCTGGTCTTTGCCATGTTGGGCATATGTTCTGTTTACTATAAACCGCTGGTCTTTGCCATGTTGGGCATATGTTCTGTTTACTGTAAACCCCTGGTCTTTGCCATGTTGGGCATATGTTCTGTTTACTGTAAACCGCTGGTCTTTGCCATGTTGGGCATATGTTCTGTTTACTATAAACTGGTGGTCGTTGCCATGTTGGGCATATGTTCTGTTTACTATAAACCGGTGGTCTTTGCCATGTTGGGCATATGTTCTGTTTACTATAAACCGGTGGTCTTTGCCATGTTGGGCATATGTTCTGTTTACTATAAACCGGTGGTCTTTGCCATGTTGGGCATATGTTCTGTTTACTGTAAACTGGTGGTCTTTGCCATGTTGGGCATATGTTCTGTTTACTGTAAACTGGTGGTCTTTGCCATGTTGGGCATATGTTCTGTTTACTATAAACCGGTGGTCTTTGCCATGTTGGGCATATGTTCTGTTTACTATAAACCGCTGGTCTTTGCCATGTTGGGCATATGTTCTGTTTACTATAAACCTCTGGTCTGCCATGTTGGGCATATGTTCTGTTTACTGTAAACTGGTGGTCGTTGCCATGTTGGGCATATGTTCTGTTTACTATAAACCTCTGGTCTGCCATGTTGGGCATATGTTCTGTTTACTGTAAACTGGTGGTCGTTGCCATGTTGGGCATATGTTCTGTTTACTATAAACCGGTGGTCTTTGACATGATGATGTTGGGCATATGTTCTGTTTACTAAATTCTGGCCTTTGCCTCATTGGGCATAATTTTGATTTACTTAACTCTGGTCTTTGCCACGTTGGGCATATGTTCTGTTTACTAAACTCATAATTTTGTTATCTGATATTTTAGATGAAGAGGGTGAATCACAGAGGATGGTTAAAGAAGAAATAACCCCTGGCCAAATAAAGTCACCATTTTTTGGGTAAGTTATTTTCAATTACTAGTAAAGCTTTTGTTTTTGAAACATACTGTTGTATAGACCATATATAAAACTTTGAACATGCTGAACATTGATTATATGTACAATTAGCCAGTTTACTGTTTCTAAAGGGGATCTGACCATTTCAGAGGCACACCACAGACCGACAAGGAGGATGTAGATGATGTAGAGAGAGATCCAAACATAGCACGTGAAGTTCGCAGTCGCGATGATGTAAGTATAACAGAAACTACTTAAAAGTGTTAGTTGTGACAATGTAAGTACAACAGAAACCACTTGACAGTGTTAGTTGTGACAATGTAAGTACAACAGAAACCACTTGACAGTGTTAGTTGTGACAATGTTAGTATAACAGAAACTACTTGACAGTGTTAGTTGTGACAATGTAAGTATACCAGAAACCACTTGACAGTGTTAGTTGTGACAATGTAAGTATACCCGAAACCACTTGACAGTGTTAGTTGTGACAATGTAAGTATACCCATAACCACTTGACAGTGTTAGTTGTGACAATGTAAGTATAACAGAAACCACTTGACAGTGTTAGTCTGCAAAATATAACTCTATCATAACAAGTACTTGTTTTTGTATCTCTTTAGGTTCATTTTGCGGAGTTATCTAATTACAAGAGCAAATTTGAGAAAGGTATAGAGTCTCAGAAGATATCGACTGTGACGTCACATGAATTAGATCGGGTGCGTCAATCCGCAGCTGCTGGATCTCTCAGGAATAAGTTTGAGAATGTTGGTAAGGAGGAACAGAATGGTGAGAGGAAATCAGTCCGAGAAATTACACCACCTAAAGATGGAGATAAAGTCGTGTATGAAAAAGAAGCTGTACGAGATCCCAATGTTGTGAGATCTGAGGATATGGTAGATGAAGGTCAGTACATGCCCAAACCAGGAAGTTCCAGAGAAATACTAGAACGGTTTAAATCTGGCAAAGTTCAAGAGAACTCTCCTAAACAGAGGACTTCTGTTATTGATGAGATACAGCAAGTAGAAGGTGGTGTCTTTGAGAATGAACCTCAAATAAACCCAGACGTTGTGCGTTCAGATCAGAGGGACGTCTTTGCTGATCTGCCTTCTACAGGCTCAACCAGAAACGTACTTTCTAAATTCAAAGAAATGGAATCCAGCACTGGTTACGTTCCAGCTCCAAGGGGTGTAAGGGAGATAACTCCACCTTCTGGAGGGAAAATTGAATATGTCAGTGAGCCTACAACTCAAGTAGAGAGGTATGAAGGAAAAGCAGAATCAGGAGTTTTTGAAAGTAAACCTGAAGTCAGACCAGACGTTGTTAAATCAAGTGAGAGAATAACCGATGACACACAAGAACTTCCTCAAGAGGGTTTTGCTAAAAGTGCAGCTGCTTTATTCAGACAAAAAGAAGCTGAAGCAGGACGTACTAAGACTGCTTCTACTGGTGGCTTACGGCAGATCACACCACCAAGAGATACACCTGTTGTATATGAAAGTGAGCCTCAAAGGTTACCTGATGTAGTCCGGTCTGAAGATAAGAAAGAAGATGAAGCCCTTCCACAACAGGGTGCTGCTAAAAATATGTTGGCAAAGTTCAAACAATGGGAGAGTTCTGGTGGTCCCAGCAGTGAGACTCCAAGGAAGCCAAAGGAATTCACTCCCCCAAGAGAAGGAGGTGTGTTTGAAAATACACCCGAGACATTTGTCCCTGATTACGATCATAAAGCAGAAGGAGGAGTGTATGAGAATCAACCTCAACATAGAGACGATGTTGTAAGGTCAGATGACAGGTCTGAGGACGGCCTACCAGAACAAGGTATGGCCAAAAATATTGTGGCAAAGTTTCGACAGCTTGGTGACAGTACCAAATCCCAGTCTCCTATCTCGCCTCGATCACCCCATGATAGGTCGTTTAAAGAGTTTACTCCTCCTAGAGAAGACCCACGCACCCCAGGGGTTCAGCCTTCAGACATGCCAGAACAATACCAACAAGCTAGTGGAGGGGTTTCAGAAAACACTCCTCAGAAACGAGATGATGTTTTTAGAGAAGAAGACAGAAATGATGAAGTTGGTTTGCCCCCTCCCAGCACTACTAAAAATTTGTTAGCTAGATTCAAGGCCATACAACATGACGCTAAAGCCAAAGAAGAGCCCAAGCCAGTGAGAAAGGTAAGCACACCTCATTATAACATCATTTTGTCAGTTAAATGTACATTGAAAAAAGTCTGTGCAAATATAAATGTGAGAATGAACTGATGTGTAATACTGGCCATTACCCAATAGAAGGTTAGTTTTCATCTGAACCAAGTACATGTAAGCTTCCCCAATAAACCATCCACCCATGTGAAATAATCATCACTGTGGCATCAAACAACAATCAATCTGGCAAGTTACAGATAAAGGTAAGGATTGGGCTCTTTAGTTGTTTATGGCAAGACTTTAATAGCTCAAATTGTTAAACTAACCTGTGAAAACGCATGTTTTTGCTGTGTTGTAAAATAAGAAAAGTGATATAGCAAAGTGTGGAAACATATTCATTGAAGTATTTACCCAGCAGAGGAATTATTCTAACCACAAAGAATGTCTGTTTTAGTGTGTTATGTTTGTCCTCTTTATAATCCTCAATCCTACAGCATGTTGACATATTTACATGTATGTTGTCCAGAGGACTGTAATAACTTGTCCAATGGATTTTTGTTATGGTTTTGGGAACATTCTGTCTTCCCTGATTAGACAATGCTTACCGGTACTGTAGCCATCCCCCCCCCCCCTCCCACCCCCCCACTCAAACACACCTGACTCATCAATGTGTCGTCTTCATTCATATCTTCTCACCTGAACATTCTAGGAATCTCCCCAGATATATAATCAGCCTTCACCCAGTATGAAAACACCAGTCTCCAGTACAAAGGTTTGTTTACAACCAGCACAGTTTTCAGTTTGTCACCATTTTTACCCATTTGCTTATTTCATCATCATGGCTTAACTTTATTTTTGATGTTGTTCTCTGCACATTGTTTGCATGTTTTCATATTTTCTCCACATCACCAATGGGTACCTGTAGGCGTTTTTGAAAATTAAAATTATTTAAAAACTTAGTTTTAGGTTTGGGCAGCATTCTTGCATGTTTTGTACTATATTATTTAGAATGTTTGGAACCTTTAGTTTAGCTAACATGTCTAAGTCATATAAAGCAACCATAGCTGATCAACTGGTAACAGCAATTCAATGCTACCAACTGACCTGGTAACAATGATGAATTACAGTCAAAACGTCCGATAATAAGAACGCCCGATACCAAAACGCCCAAACCAAAAGTCAAAACGCCCGATACCAAAATGCCCGATTGGTGTAAGTGCGTTACCGTTTTAACTCGCCACTACAGTTGTCCAATCGAGATCTCGTGCCATTCTACGAGATCTTCAACTCGAGACATGGCTCGAGAGCCGTCGCACTCCATTTTGCGCATAGTTAACTGCAAGAAATCTACTGAGAATTTTTAATCTATATACTATTTATTTATCTGTTCTATTCTGTTCGCAAACATGTAACCCTATTATAATATGCTGCATTGCAGGTTCTTAGGGCAGAAATACTTGTTAAAAATCTAAAATATATTCGGCACTACATTAGCTTTTAAATACATTCTAAAACAAGATGGCAGCGCCCACGGATGTCAAGGCAAAATATGATATGGACTTCAAGGTATTTCAAGGTATATTATATGTATTAGGAGAGTAGCAATCAATATAACAAAACAGGTTGTCGGCGGCTTAAACGTTACCTACCAGAATTATATCGAATATCTCTCTACACAACCGAGTCAACTATCAGTGTCACGTGTCGTTGTTTACAATTTTAAGGACGTGGACAGCAGTGGTCTCCCTTTGTGTTAAAACATGTCACTCAATCGTTTTAGAGTTGATATCTCAACGAATGGCAGTAGGATCAATCTCTATTTTAGATTGTACAGTTGTCGTGTCATTACATGTATGAGGCGCTAGAAGGTGAAACAAAATGGGAACACTTGTTTTTTTTTTGTATTCATTTATTTTTATTTATTTATAATCAAATCAAACCGCACAGGTCATTATGGTATCAGAGACGGTAACAAATTAACGTAAGTTACGTACACATAAAGTTGTATAAGTATCAACAAAATAGGAGAAATGTTAGAAATAATTTATTAATAATTATAAAGTAACACTAAATATATAACATGAACTCAAAATTTGTAAAATGTTCAGTTGGACAGAAGTCGAAATTTGTTCCAACTTTGAGCGTGTATTTTTAGTTAATCCCTATGCTACAGGTGTGGATAATCCTCTACTAATCCGCTATATGGTGAGTAAAGATCAAAACGCCCGTGTGACCGCGTAGGGTTTCTTTTTCAAGGGTTTCACTAACGAGTTTAATTAACACGTTGACACCTATTGTTTTGAGTAAGTTTGAGTTGTTTTTTACACTATATAAGACACAAGTCGTGTGATAAAATTCACACTTCATTTAGCTAATTATCTAATTTAATTGTATGTTTTATGCAATGATCCATGAAATTTTCTCCGTGTATGCACATAAAACTTGTAGTGAAAATAAAGAAAATAAACCCTTGTGTTTTCTGCATTTAAAATTATAACATATTTTGTTTTTTGATCTGATTTCTCTAATTTAGGATTTACGCAGTATGCCTCGTGTGGCGCCCAACTGATCTCTGTTTAACCGGTCGATATATTATCCAGGCTGAATAACACAGCGGGCGTTATGACCTATCTGTCGGGCGTTTTGGTATCGGGCGTTCTTGTTATCGGACGTTCTGACCTGCTTCCACAATGATTTACTACAATCAATGTCACTGACCTGGTAACAATGATTTACTACAATTAATGTCACTGACCTGGTAACAATGATTTACTACAATTAATGTCACTGACCTGGTAACAGTGATTTACTACAATCAATGTCACTGACCTGGTAACAAGTATTCAGTGATATCCATGGCATTCCATATCTCAGCTGTACATGTCAACAAGGTCAAAAATGTATTTTGCTGCTCCCCCGATACCAGTTTTGCACAAGTTCATTCATGACTGTGCTACACTGTTTTCAAGGTCATATGGTTTAAATATGCAATTAACTCTTTCCCTTAAGAATTGATTTCATGTTTGGACGGAATTAATTTTAACAGTAGCTTACATAACAGCACATAACCACAGTTTTCAGTTTTATTGAATTTTGTAGGTACATGTGTATGACAATGGATATATATTTTGATACGCCCGTCTAAAAAAAAGTCAAATATTGGTATACACAGCGCTGTCTGTCCGCCAATCTGTCCGTCCCGGGTTTCCTTCTGCTCCGTTACTTGAAAAGTTTTGATCCGATCTTAACAGTTCCTTCACAACATATACATGTACGTTATGGGTAGATGATGTGTTGTCAACCATTTACGACAACTCCGCACAATATGACATGTACCATATATTAGATTATTCAATATTCTCTTTTGGTCCAAAACTTCTTTAGTTTTGACCTGATCTTGACCATTTGTTTCATAGTATATACGTAAAGGGAACATAGTGTGCCATAAATCATTTAGGACATCCCCGGTTGAATAATACAGGATCTGCTGAATTATTCAATATTCTCTTTTAGTCTCCCTTCTGCTCTATAACTTAAAGAGTTTTGATTAGATCTTTATAATTCTTTCACAGCATTTACCTTATGGGTAAATTGACCTTAGATTAAATTATGTAATAGGTCTATTATCTTTGTCCCTATTGTTTTTAGTTATGACCCGATCATGACAATTTTTCATGATATATACCTAAGGGGTAGATGGTGTATTGGACAAATTTCAGACTTCCCTGGTTCATTCGTAGCAAAGGGCGTATGTTGAGTTTACTAAAACTCTTGTTAAAGTTTGGTGCTGACCCAATCTTTGTCACTAAAACCAATGACATGGTGACCTGTATAGTTCTTTTGGAAAGCTTTAATTTCGGTTAATCTGAAGAAAACAAACACAAATTAGGACCTGTCTTCATCCTCCTATGGCGGTAAAGAAGAATGAATGCTATGAAGAAGAAAACTAGACCTCAATCCCTCAAATCCCTTATTTTGAATCATTTTGAAGTTAGAGACAAATTCATGGTTTGACATATTTACAATCTGTGTTAGGGAATCCCTAGTGTTTCAACCAAATATTTGGCTAAAATGGATCATGTTTAAAAAAAGAAGTCAACTAGAATGTTCTAGAGCTCAAAGAAGTAGATCACAGCCCTACAGTTTTGCTTATAATTCAAGCTTTCAACTGGTAAAGGTATGTGTAAAAGATCTGTCCGCTGTTTTATCCAATCTGTAAGTCACTGGCCCCATCTTCAAAAATGTATAGGCTTAAACCCATTGTGAGTGGCTCACTGGATGGAAAGAGTTAACCAGTTGGGGCTGGTTCTTCCAGGGATTTCAAGAGATAACATATTTCATTTAATTGGTGGATATAAACAAACAATTGGGAGGCATATCTGCTGCTTATCTGAATACAAAGAAGTTGTAACTAACAGACTAATGAATTAAGGATATATAACCATCTGTTGCTTTAACCCATCCACTTCCATACAATAGGAGGTCAGTCAACAACACATCTCTCCTCATCAACATTACATCTCCCCTCAACTAACCCTGGCCAAGCAACCAGGAACATACATCAGCCGTCATGATGAGGTCTGTGGAGCCTAATGTCAAATTTAGATGGTTGGTTGGTACTACCATACATGTATGATCGTAGTGACGTTAAGCCGCAACCAATCAGTCAATCATCAACTATTTCCCACTCTTAAAAGTAATCATTTGTAATTGATTGATCAATATTTTACTCTGCACTCAAGAATATATCACTTTTATGGACACGTTTCCAGGTTTAGTGGGTGAGGAAAGTGGGCTGTTTGGCCCGAGGACCCCCACCCACCTCTCCGACCTTTTGCTATTGAAGCCACCAATTATAAACACACCCCTACAGAGCTTCATTCAGAAGTATATGCTTTGATCATCAGTTACAGTGTAGTTGTTGGTTAATGCTTTCCATGTTTGCATGTTATTTGTCATTTTCAACTTGTTCACTTGTTAAAGTTTTAACCTAATAATATGGTGTGGTGATCGGATAAGTTATGTGTATTGTGTTTGTAAATTTCTTACATTTATTCCCACTCTTTTTGTATATTTTGATTGCTGTTTATGTCATTGTATTTGTCCTTATACATTCTTATAATATTTCAAATATTTGCATCTTTATTTCACTTTTAATGCATTGTTTAGTTCTGCATCTTGATTTTAAACTTGCATTTCTATTAGCAATTATATCCAAGCTTAGCTACCTCTTTAAGCTGATTATGCCATATCCTTTTGGAGATAGGCATGTAGCATATGAGATAGTCAGTGTGTTTTTGGAATGTTTTATGTGTAACTTTTCTCTGTTTTGCTACTAATGTGCATCCTATTAGGGAGGAGGTGTGTCCAGATTTAGGGCAGTCCAGCCTGAGAAGTGCATCAGCTGCCAGAAAACTGTCTATGCTATGGAGAAAATGGAATTCAACAAAAATGTCTACCACAAGTCCTGTTTTAAGTGCTCACATTGCAAAAAAACACTAACGTAAGCTTGATTTTTCTGTAGTTTTTGACCTAGCTGTTTCAATCAGTCCATGGATCAGCTACAGTCTATATAGGCGTTTGTGCATGTGTATCTGTTCCCCAGTGTTCAAATAGAAGGTTTTCAACTAACAGTTTTCTCATAATTATTACTTTGTTTACTGACTTTTGTTGTAAATCGAGTTAGGTAAGTAGTAGTGTACAATGAAATCTTTGTTCCACACCTTTATACTCAATAGTAAAGTTTTAATCCTGTATTTTGACAGACTGATACAGTTACATTCTCAACAGTAAAGTTTTAATCCTGTATTTTGACAGACTGATACAGTTACATTCTCAATAGTAAAGTTTTAATTCTGTATTTTGACAGGGACTGATACAGTTACATTCTCAACAATAAAGTTTTAATCCTGTATTTTGACAGACTGATACAGTTACATTCTCAACAGTAAAGTTTTAATCCTGTATTTTGACAGACTGATACAGTTACATTCTCAATAGTAAAGTTTTAATCCTGTATTTTGACAGACTGATACAGTTACATTCTCAACAGTAAAGTTTTAATCCTGTATTTTGACAGACTGATACAGTTACATTCTCAATAGTAAAGTTTTAATCCTGTATTTTGACAGACTGATACAGTTACATTCTCAATAGTAAAGTTATAATCCTGTACTTTGACAGACTGACACAGTTACATTCTCAACAGTAAAGTTTAAATCCTGCATTAATGACAGACTGATACAGTTACATTCTCAACAGTAAAGTTTTAATCCTGCATTTTGACAGACTGATACAGTTACATTCTCAACAGTAAAGTTTTAATCCTGTATTTTGACAGAATGATACAGTTACATTCTCAACAGTAAAGTTTTAATCCTGTATTTTGACAGACTGATACAGTTACATTCTCAATAGTAAAGTTTAAATCATGTATTTTGACAGAATGACACAGTTACATTCTCAACAGTAAAGTTTTAATCCTGTATTTTGACAGACTGACACAGTTACATTCTCAACAGATAAAGTTTAAATCCTGTATTTTGACAGGGACTGATACAGTTACATTCTCAACAATAAAGTTTAAATCCTGCATTAATGACAGACTGATACAGTTACATTCTCAACAGTAAAGTTTTAATCCTGTATTTTGACAGGGACTGATACAGTTACATTCTCAACAATAAAGTTTAAATCCTGCATTAATGACAGACTGATACAGTTACATTCTCAACAGTAAAGTTTTAATCCTGTATTTTGACAGACTGACACAGTTACATTCTCAACAGTAAAGTTTTAATCCTGTATTAATGACAGACTGACACAGTTACATTCTCAACAGTAAAGTTTTAATCCTGTATTTTGACAGACTGACACAGTTACATTCTCAACAGATAAAGTTTAAATCCTGTATTTTGACAGACTGATACAGTTACATTCTCAACAGATAAAGTTTTAATCCTGCATTTTGACAGACTGACACAGTTACATTCTCAACAGTAAAGTTTTAATCCTGGATTTTGACAGGGACTGATACAGTTACATTCTCAAGATCAATGTGTTGACTAAAAATCATCCCCAGCTTTGTATAAGATTACTTGGATGTTACTTGTGAGACCATACCATAATGGTATTTTAGCTTAATCAAGACCTCTTAATTTATGTTTGATAACAACTGTACAAAAACAAACATTAATTCAATCCTTAAGCCAAACAACTGTACACAAACACATTTTAATTCAATCCATAAGCCAAACAACTGTAAACAAACAAACATAAATTCAATTTATAAGCCAAATCATTGTACAAAAACAAATGTTACTTTAATCCATAAGCCAAATCATTGTACAAAAACAAACATTAATTCAATTTATAAGCCTAACAACTGTACAAAACAAACATTAATTCAATTTATAAGCCTAACAACTGTACAAAACAAACATTAATTCAATTTATAAGCCTAACAACTGTACAAAACAAACATTAATTCAATCCATAAGCCAAACAACTGTACAAAACAAACATTAATTCAATTTATAAGCCAAGCAACTGTACAAAAACAAATGTTAATTCAATCCATAAGCCAAACAACTGTACAAAAACAAACATTAATTCAATTTATAAGCCAAACATATGTACAAAACAAACATTAATTCAATTTATAAGCCAAACAATTGTACAAAACAAACATTAATTCAATCCATAAGCCAAACAACTGTACAAAACAGACATAAATTCAATCCATAAGCCAAACAACTGTACAAAAACAAACATTAATTCAATCCAAAAGCCAAACATATGTACAAAACAAACATTAATTCAATTTATAAGCCAAACAATTGTACAAAACAAACATTAATTCAATTTATAAGCCAAACAATTGTACAAAACAAACATTAATTCAATCCATAAGCCAAACAACTGTACAAAACAGACATAAATTCAATCCATAAGCCAAACAACTGTACAAAAACAAACATTAATTCAATCCAAAAGCCAAACATATGTACAAAACAAACATTAATTCAATTTATAAGCCAAACAATTGTACAAAACAAACATTAATTCAATTTATAAGCCAAGCAACTGTACAAAAACAAATGTTAATTCACTCCATAAGCCAAACAACTGTACAAAAACAAACATTAATTCAATCCTAAAGCCAAACATATGTACAAAACAAACATTAATTCAATTTATAAGCCAAACAACTGTACAAAACAAACATTAATTCAATCCATAAGCCAAGCAACTGCACAAAACAGACATTAATTCAATCCATAAGCCAAACAACTGCACAAAACAGACATTAATTCAATCCATAAACCAAACAACTGCACAAAACAAACATTAATTCAATCCATAAGCCAAATCGTACCAAAACAAACATTAATTCAATCCTAAAGCCAACATATGTACAAAACAAACATTAATTCAATCCATAAGCCAAACAACTGCACAAAACAGACATTAATTCAATCCATAAACCAAACAACTGCACAAAACAGACATAAATTCAATCCATAAGCCAAATCGTACCAAAACAAATGTTACTTCAATCCATAAGCCAAACAACTGTACAAAACAGACATTAATTCAATCCATAAACCAAACAACTGCACAAAACAGACATAAATTCAATCCATAAGCCAAATCGTACCAAAACAGACATTAATTCAATCCATAAACCAAACAACTGCACAAAACAGACATTAATTCAATCCATAAACCAAACAACTGCACAAAACAGACATAAATTCAATCCATAAGCCAAATCGTACCAAAACAGACATTAATTCAATCCATAAACCAAACAACTGCACAAAACAGACATTAATTCAATCCATAAACCAAACAACTGTACAAAACAAACATTAATTCAATTTATAAGCCAAGCAACTGTACAAAAACAAATGTTAATTCAATCCATAAGCCAAACAACTGTACAAAAACAAACATTAATTCAATTTATAAGCCAAACATATGTACAAAACAAACATTAATTCAATTTATAAGCCAAACAATTGTACAAAACAAACATTAATTCAATCCATAAGCCAAACAACTGTACAAAACAGACATAAATTCAATCCATAAGCCAAACAACTGTACAAAAACAAACATTAATTCAATCCAAAAGCCAAACATATGTACAAAACAAACATTAATTCAATTTATAAGCCAAACAATTGTACAAAACAAACATTAATTCAATTTATAAGCCAAACAATTGTACAAAACAAACATTAATTCAATCCATAAGCCAAACAACTGTACAAAACAGACATAAATTCAATCCATAAGCCAAACAACTGTACAAAAACAAACATTAATTCAATCCAAAAGCCAAACATATGTACAAAACAAACATTAATTCAATTTATAAGCCAAACAATTGTACAAAACAAACATTAATTCAATTTATAAGCCAAGCAACTGTACAAAAACAAATGTTAATTCACTCCATAAGCCAAACAACTGTACAAAAACAAACATTAATTCAATCCTAAAGCCAAACATATGTACAAAACAAACATTAATTCAATTTATAAGCCAAACAACTGTACAAAACAAACATTAATTCAATCCATAAGCCAAGCAACTGCACAAAACAGACATTAATTCAATCCATAAGCCAAACAACTGCACAAAACAGACATTAATTCAATCCATAAACCAAACAACTGCACAAAACAAACATTAATTCAATCCATAAGCCAAATCGTACCAAAACAAACATTAATTCAATCCTAAAGCCAACATATGTACAAAACAAACATTAATTCAATCCATAAGCCAAACAACTGCACAAAACAGACATTAATTCAATCCATAAACCAAACAACTGCACAAAACAGACATAAATTCAATCCATAAGCCAAATCGTACCAAAACAAATGTTACTTCAATCCATAAGCCAAACAACTGTACAAAACAGACATTAATTCAATCCATAAACCAAACAACTGCACAAAACAGACATAAATTCAATCCATAAGCCAAATCGTACCAAAACAGACATTAATTCAATCCATAAACCAAACAACTGCACAAAACAGACATTAATTCAATCCATAAACCAAACAACTGCACAAAACAGACATAAATTCAATCCATAAGCCAAATCGTACCAAAACAGACATTAATTCAATCCATAAACCAAACAACTGCACAAAACAGACATTAATTCAATCCATAAACCAAACAACTGCACAAAACAGACATAAATTCAATCCATAAGCCAAATCGTACCAAAACAGACATTAATTCAATCCATAAGCCAAATCGTACCAAAACAGACATTAATTCAATCCATAAACCAAACAACTGCACAAAACAGACATTAATTCAATCCATAAACCAAATAGTACCAAAACAAATGATTGAAATTAACCATCAGGAATTCTTATTTCGTCTACTCTCTTTATCGGCAAGACGTTTATGGGGTGTGTATGTTGATATGATTATGGTGTACCAGTATGTATAAAATGATGGTGGTAAGGAAGCATCTTGTATGACTGGTGGTGGTGGTGTATTAGTCAAACTTGTAATATGAAACATGTCTATGATATTTTCTCTTTCAGCCCCGCAACATTCTCCGTTAACCAAGGTATCTTGTACTGCTTAAACCACTTCAAACAGATGTTTAAAACTAAAGGAAATTACGATGAAGGATTTGGTAGAGAACAGCACAAGAAGAAATGGAAGTCTGAACCAAACATAGCTGGACTATCAGATGATGATCATACAACTTCCAGGACATAGATATACAATATTTACTCTATTTCTTTAAAATAATAATGAATCTTGGTAATCATATTTATATTGCAAAGATATGTGATGATAAACTGTTCAATATTGCAGCTATGTTAGTTATGCTATGGATATGTAAAGCTTGCATTTTGAATACAAAACATATTGATAGTATTTCACATATTTGTGCTTCATTTGGGAGATATCTTCCCAGCTTTCTTTGATGTTCTATAAAATTGTTCTATGCTGTGAGTGCCATGTGTTGTTTTCGTCTGAAGTAAGTTGTTTCTGGTCTGGGAAGTTTTGGCTGCCCTTACCATTCTATGAAGCAAATGTGATCAGAACAACTGGAGATTTAGACTTGAACCTTGTCACTGCAGGGATATGCTCAACTTGAAATGCCAATGTTTTTCATGTGTTTTTCGTTTTGTTTATGTTATTGTTTCTTTTCTATCTATTCTGTTAGCAACAGTAGATGACTGTGGTAACAGTACTCCTGACCTATCATGCCACGTACATATGTTGTAATGATCACAATTTATCAGCTTTTCAATGTCTCCAAATATCTTTCTGTCTCTCTTTTCATATATGATATCAAAATTATCTTTTATTACCATTTTATTCAAGTTCAAGAACAAAATTCATCCCACCGAAGAGCTGATTTGTAAGGTCTTCATTTGTCCTTTATGCTTAAATGATTTCATGATGTAAAGGCGATATACTTGTATTGCTATTCATATCCCTGTCCTATATGTTTGGACAACGCTTATTTATCAATTGTACAAGGATGTTTCTTTAAAATTTACAAGAAAGTAGGTTTAATTCCATAGTTAACACAACGTGCTATAAGATTTGTTTAACTTTCTTATTATTTTACCCCAAAATATGTAAGTAAAGGTCAGCATAATTTTGTGGCTGTTTGTTGTTGAGTGTATAATCTTTGTATTTGGCATGGATTATGTCCATGGTTTCATTCTATAGACTTTTATTAAGCTATAATTGCATGTTTTAGATATCTCAGCTCTCTGCAATCAGTGGAGCTTTTGATAACTTTCCATTTTTATACCTGATCATTGTTTTTGTAAGTTGTCAGTGCTTTTCAATGGCCCGTTGAATTGGCAATGTGGGCGACTACTTTGGTCATAGGTTTGGATATCAAAATATTTTCCATAGTATTTCAATCTACAATTTCAATCATGTTGTGTAAAAGTCAATAAACCCCTACAATGGTTGCATGTCAGACACAGGCCTGTACAATGATGTTCATAGGTAAGAAGGTCAACATCTTGGAGGTTACATGGAATACAAAATTTCTCCATTAACAAATTTACAATTATACAGAGCTGTTTGATAAACACACACAATTCACCCAAATGGAATAAGGCTCTTGTATATTGGAAAATAATAGTGCTTAATTACTGTATGAATTTGTGTGCACATAAAGGAATGATTTAACTCTGTACGGTTAGAATGAATCTCTTTGTAGCGCCATATATATGGCTTGATTTCTGTTGTAACTTTACCCAGCCTTTATTCAGATCAGTTAAGAAATAATGCCTCAGGAGTTCAGTGCCTCCTTCCCGTGCATATTCCATGTGTGTGAATGAACAGCTCGTGTACTAGAGAGAGAAAAATAAGGCCACAAATCTAGATGATACAGTTATTGACTGTTTGTAACTATTTGCTCTGATTTCTCCTGTGTAATATGATACCAGTAATGACTACAATTACCCAGGTTGGTTCAAACTCACTGTTGGGCTTCCATATAGCTTATAAACATCAGAGATCAGCATATTTTGTACTTTCACTCAACCTAATAAAACAAAATAAAGCTGGCTGACAGTTTAAAATTACTTTTAGTCATTTTTTTTTCTTGAGGAGGAGTGTGTGGGGCGGGGGGGGGGGGGGGGGGGGGTTCTTTTGGGTGCTTTGGTTTATAAAAGTATTTTAACTGTAAATTTAATTGAGAAATTTTTCTTACATGTAGATGTTTTCGGACGATCATCACTGGTAACCTCTTGTTCTCTTTCAAAATAGGGACCAAAAATATAACCACTTGAAATGATAACAAAATGTGAGAAATACGAACCAATGTTTTTCTTTTATAAGATTGAACAACTGTTTACCTTGGGATTGTTCATCAAAACGCTGAGGGGGTCATCTCAAATTTCTGAGTGTTTGTTTACTCTATCGACGTATATAGAAGCGTGGTCAGGTGCTCGCCGAAGGTCGGGGTTTCCTCAGGGCAATGAGCTCGGTTTCCTCCCTCACTAAACCTGGCAACGCTGCCATATAAGTGAAATTATCTGCGGCCTAAAACCTAAAACAATCAATCAATGAATGTGTCCTCTCCAAGTAACAATCGTTTATCCTAAATGGTTTCACCAAAATGCTGAAGGTGTTATCTCCATATAACAATTATTGACCTCCAAGAGCTTCACCAAAATGCTGAAGGTGTCCTCTCCATATAACAACTATTGACCTCCAAGATCTTTACCATAACGCTGAGGTGTCCTCTCCATATAACAACTATTGACCTTCAAGAGCTTCATCATAACGCTGATGGTGTCCTCTCCATATAACAACTATTGACCTTCAAGAGCTTCACAATAACGCTGATGGTGTCCTCTCCATATAACAACTATTGACCTCCAAGAGCTTTACCATAACGCTGAGGTGTCCTCTCCATATAACAACTATTGACCTTCAAGAGCTTCATCATAACGCTGATGGTGTCCTCTCCATATAACAACTATTGACCTTCAAGAGCTTCACCATAACGCTGAGGTGTCCTCTCCATATAACAACTATTGACCTTCAAGAGCTTCATCATAACGCTGATGGTGTCCTCTCCATATAACAACTATTGACCTCCAAGAGCTTCATCATAACGCTGATGGTGTCCTCTCCATATAGCAACTATTGACCTCCAAGAGCTTCACCATAACGCTGATGGTGTCCTCTCCATATAACAACTATTGACCTTCAAGAGCTTCACCATAACGCTGATGGTGTCCTCTCCATATAACAACTATTGACCTTCAAGAGCTTTACCATAACGCTGAGGTGTCCTCTCCATATAACAACTATTGACCTTCAAGAGCTTCACCATAACGCTGATGGTGTCCTCTCCATATAACAACTATTGACCTTCAAGAGCTTCACCATAACGCTGAGGTGTCCTCTCCATATAACAACTATTGACCTTCAAGAGCTTCATCATAACGCTGATGGTGTCCTCTCCATATAACAACTATTGACCTCCAAGAGCTTCATCATAACGCTGATGGTGTCCTCTCCATATAGCAACTATTGACCTCCAAGAGCTTCACCATAACGCTGATGGTGTCCTCTCCATATAACAACTATTGACCTTCAAGAGCTTCACCATAACGCTGATGGTGTCCTCTCCATATAACAACTATTGACCTTCAAGAGCTTCATCATAACGCTGATGGTGTCCTCTCCATATAACAACTATTGACCTCCAAGAGCTTCATCATAACGCTGATGGTGTCCTCTCCATATAACAACTATTGACCTCCAAGAGCTTCACCATAACGCTGATGGTGTCCTCTCCATATAACAACTATTGACCTTCAAGAGCTTCATCATAACGCTGATGGTGTCCTCTCCATATAACAACTATTGACCTCCAAGAGCTTCATCATAACGCTGATGGTGTCCTCTCCATATAGCAACTATTGACCTCCAAGATCTTCACCATAACGCTGATGGTGTCCTCTCCATATAACAATTATTGACCTCCAAGAGCTTCACCATAATGCTGATGGTGTCCTCTCCATATAGCAACTATTGACCTCCAAGATCTTCACCATAACGCTGATGGTGTCCTCTCCATGTAGCAATTATTGACCTCCAAGAGCTTCACCATAACGCTGATGGTGTCCTCCATATAACAATTGGTGACCTCCAAGATCTTCACCATAACGCTGATGGTGTCCTCCATATAACAATTGGTGACCTCCAAGATCTTCACCATAACGCTGATGGTGTCCTCCATATAACAATTGGTGACCTCCAAGATCTTCACCATAACGCTGATGGTGTCCTCCATATAACAATTGGTGACCTCCAAGATCTTCACCATAACGCTGATGGTGTCCTCTCCATATAACAATTATTGACCTCCAAGAGCTTCACCATAACGCTGATGGTGTCCTCTCCATATAACAATTATTGACCTCCAAGAGCTTCTCCATAATGCTGATGGTGTCCTCTCCATATAACAATTATTGACCTCCAAGAGCTTCACCATAACGCTGATGGTGTCCTCCATATAACAATTGGTGACCTCCAAGATCTTCACCATAACGCTGATGGTGTCCTCTCCATATAACAACTATTGACCTCCAAGAGCTTCACCATAACGCTGATGGTGTCCTCTCCATGTAGCAATTATTGACCTCCAAGAGCTTCATCATAACGCTGATGGTGTCCTCCATATAACAATTGGTGACCTCCAAGATCTTCACCATAACGCTGATGGTGTCCTCTCCATATAACAATTATTGACCTCCAAGAGCTTCATCATAACGCTGATGGTGTCCTCTCCATATAACAGTTATTGACCTCCAAGAGCTTCACCATAACGCTGATGGTGTCCTCTCCATATAACAACTATTGACCTCCAAGAGCTTCACCATAACGCTGAGGTGTCCTCTCCATATAACAACTATTGACCTGCAAGAGCTTCACCATAACGCTGATGGTGTCCTCTCCATATAACAATTATTGACCTCCAAGAGCTTCACCATAACGCTGATGGTGTCCTCTCCATATAACAACTATTGACCTCCAAGAGCTTTACCATAACGCTGAGGTGTCCTCTCCATATAACAACTATTGACCTCCAAGAGCTTCACCATAACGCTGAGGTGTCCTCTCCATATAACAACTATTGACCTCCAAGAGCTTCACCATAACGCTGAGGTGTCCTCTCCATATAACAACTATTGACCTCCAAGAGCTTCACCATAACGCTGATGGTGTCCTCTCCATGTAGCAATTATTGACATCCAAGATCTTCATCATTCCAGAAGACTGTTTACATTAAAGAAGGTCGACGGTTTTCTGTATTTTTCCCAGACAGAAAAAGTTAGGAACGTTCTATTTTTACCAGAAATTGAAAGTTTTGACATCATTTAGTATTTTTAATTTAAAATTGAAAAACAGATTTTCCAGGTACCCGCAACGTAAACAAACTTCGAACCTGCGCGTGTGCACAAGTGCCGTAATGGTTTGAGTCGTGTGGGCGATCTTACGACACAGTATAATTTTACGAACTTTATCTAAGAAATACATATTAAAGGCCCACTTACCGCCAAAGGCTAGCCTGTTTGGCATTTGTTAAGAAAACCAATTTGCAGAGCTTACTGCAGCTAAAACCACTAAAATTAAACATAGCACACATAAAGCGTGTTCAATAAGGTTTAGAATGTATAAATGAGGGTGAAAAACAAACGAAGAATCGAAGCTCGGTTACAACAACACCGATCAGTGTTGCTTAACTAAGTGTTACCCTCATTCAGGCGTTTTTTGTCTGTGGTTTGCACTCGGCCGGCTTTTATAGCCCCTCTTACTGGATCGTTAGTATGTATTTCTTAGATAACGTTTGTAAAATTATACTGTGTCGTTCGATCGCCCACAGGACTCTAACCATTAGGGTAGGCGTACTTGTGCACACGCTCAGGTTCGAAGTTTGTTTTCATTGCAGGTACCTGAAAAATCTGTTTTTCAATTTCCAATTAAAAATACTAAATGATGTCAAAACCAAATTTCTAGTAAAAATAGAAAGTTCCTAACTTTTTCTGTCTGGGAAAAATACAATTTCGATTTGAACGCGTTGATAAAGTGTGTCTGGAAGGCGTTTTTTGACCGTTTAATAAAAACGGCCTTGTTTTTATTTAAAACAGTCGTGTGTTTTAAATGAAACCTTGGTGTTTTTTCTGGCCATAAACACCAAAGTTCCCATAAAAACCCGTTTAAACCGTTACATGTTGATAAGGTGTGTCTAAATGCCGTTTTTATGTACACATGTGTAGGGGGTTTCTAGTTTTTACAGTGTACCTGTACAAAGTAATCCAGATCCATGGGATATATCAACATAGATGTTTTACGCCACACACAACATTACTACGCTTAATTATGAAGCGGCGTTGTCGGGTTTATTGTGGTAGGATACTGTGGCTACTGACAGTTTAATGAAAACCCAAAGTGAAATTTTCACGAATTTTTTACAGTGGGGGGTTCGGACCACGATCAGTTGACTGAAGGATGTTTATTCCACATATATATACACAAAGAAACTATTTAGGTTTAGTATTCACGACTGGTTGTTCTTTTACAACATCTCAGTCCACTTTGGCAGATAAAGCCAAAAAGTCAGTATTTCAGCTCTCTAAATATTTGAACAAATTTGTAAATCTTCAGCTTCGACATTTTATGGATTTTTTTGATAAAACTGTATTGCCAATTTTGAATTATGGAGCTGAAGTTTGGGGTTTTGTAAAAGCACCAGCAATAGAGAGGCTAGGCCTACTCTTAATATTCTAAAAAAAAAAAAGAAAAGTATCAGTTAAACTGATGGATGCTCCCCGGTTCCCCATCGCAGATATACGCTCAGCAAATTTGACCAAATAATGAGAAAAGGGATATAACTCTGCAAATATCAATTTTTCTGGAGATGCTTAAAGAATAGATCATACCGCGCTATATTACTTTGGTAATGACTTTACACCAGCCAAGTTTCAAAACAATCCTGGCAATATTAATTAAGATATGGCCCGGACAAGCAGTCTGGGTAAAATTTGACAAAGCTTTACCAAGGGCAATATCTCTAAAATTATTCTCGTCAAGGAGAGAAAAGCGTAACACTGCACATGGTCTTGGTAACGAGGATATACCACCGAAGTTTCAAACCAATCCTGGCAATATTACCAGAAATATGCCCCGGACAAGAAATCCGGACAGACGGACAAAGCGGCGACTATATGCTCCCTCGAAAGTTTTCGGGGCGCATAAAAATACTTGGGCTCCGACAAACTACTCAAAATAATATGATTTACGGCGAGCTAGGTCGAATCAATATGTTCACAAGGCGAATGTATAACCCCTCGCCCCCTTCCCCAGTTTCTACTGAGGTCCCCTCTCCTAGACCTATTTGGCCTACCTCTGCTCCCTCCCCTCCACCCCTCCCCAGTTGAGTCAGCCTTCTCTTCTATAAAATCATATTCAGATGCAGTGAGATCCCCTCCAAAGTCAGCGCAACCCTCGGAATAACTTAACTAATTCTAAATTTTGGAAATTTCGGCATACCTCCTCTAAATGGCACATTCCTAATGTTACTAAGAAAGTTCTATAACTTGGGTACTCCAATCTATCTAAAAACAAATTGACCCCCCACCTGATATGCAGGTAGAATGTTTTCCTGGAGCCAATTTCCATTCCTTTCAGACTCTAATTAAAAAGTATCAAGGTTCCAAACCTGAGATAGCTATCTTTAACATTCGTATCTGCACGTGTCCCGGCAATCACATGATTGCATCCAGCCCGTGGATTGGTTCATTTCACTCAACTTGACTCAATGCGTTGAAAAGAATTGACATGCAATTATTTTCTCAACAGTGTTGGGTGTTGTTGGGTGCTGTGGAAAACCCCGTCCACACTATTCAACTCAACTTTTCCACTCAACATGAAGTTGAGTGTTGTTGAGTAGTGTATAGATGTGGCTTTAATCTTTGTAACGATGAACTCACTGCTGATGATATATCTCTACTCAATAGACGACTTTCACTTCTAAATCATTATCTGATAAGGATGTTTCTATTAGTAAATTTGTCCATGTTATAGAGCTCTCCAGAGTTAGAACATCTAGCTGATATCTACCGAGATTCAAGTGGATACGCAAGCCGTTTACATCTAAAAGCGGCTACACGCCACATTCTCAGTATGGCCCAGACATGAACGTAAGTCGTGACTCTGTATCTTGGAGTTTTGAGGGTTTAGCTAATCATAGAAACCAACAAAACCTTACTCATTCACAATATCTTGCCGTAAGTAAGCTAAGGGGAAATCATAACATAGTTATTAAACCTGCCGATGAAGGCTCAGCAAAAGCTATTATGTCTAGACCGGACTATACTGAAAAGGTTGAACGGCCACGAAGCAACCCTCTACATTACCAAAAACCTGACAAGGAAATTTGGCCTGAAAATGTTTGAAATTTCAATAGAATTCTTCTTTCTCTTGAAAAAAAAAAGACTATCTCAATGACAAACAGTATGGCTATTTGGAATCTGATCATAACTCTAAAAACAGGGTCTTCTATATTCTTCCTAAAATTCCCAAACCGATTGAAAAATGGCCCAAGCCTTTAATGCCTATAGGGCGTCGTGTTGTCTTGGATTGTGGTAGTGAAAGTTAAAGAATATCAGATCAAATTGATTACTATCTAAAACCTATAGCGAATTCAGCAATTTCAAAGATATCCTGACTACCGTCGTCCGGATAAAGACATTTTAGAATTGTTGGATCTTAGCTTAAAATGTTATGATTTTGAATTCAATGAAGAGATGTTTCAGTAAATTGAAGGATGTGCTATGAGAAAATTTTTACTCCTAACATTGCCTCCATTTTTATGGCTGAGCGGGAGAGTGACATACTTCGCAAATATCACAAACAACCTTCCATCTACCTTCGGTATCTGGATGACATTTTTATCGTATGTCAGCATTGATTGGAAGACTTTCGTATTTTCATTGACACTCTTAATTCACATGATCCAAGCATTCAACTACAACCTACTATTGGTCACATTTCTGTGGATCTTTTGGATGTAACTATGTACAAGGGTCATACATATTGTACGATAACAAAGCATTCTTCAAACCTACTAACATGCATCAGCTGTTACATGCTAGGTCATATCATCCGGTCCACACTAGCAAAGGTTTTAGGTTCTATAGAAACTGTAGTTCTTTAGACTTTTTTAATCAGGCTTGTTCTGTTCTTTTTACGGAACTTCTCCTATGGGGTATTCTGTCTATTAACCCCCCCCCCTCCCTTCAGTTCCCAACAAGCTTACTTCTCCTTCACGGGTGTATCATTAACGCCCAGCGTTTCTCTCCGGTACATCAATGAAGTACCTTAAGACACGTTTTTAAACTCGATGCACCAGATCGTGGCACCGGAGAACAATCCCTCAACAAATACAAAATGGCAGAGGCCCTTAAAGCGGCATAAGCTGCCAAAATGCACACTTTTTCATAATTTCTGATCGTCACGACAGTAAGAGGCTTTGAAGGCCATCGAAAAACTAAATGATTGGCGTTGGAATGAAAAACATCCGTAAAGTATACGGCCTATACGAACCGGAATAGTGTTCAAAAAGTAACCAAAATTTAAATAACCGGGACGACCATTCATTCATTCTTAGCCAAAGTTAGTTCAAAACAATACTTTGTCGTACATTCTCGAGGCTAGAAGCACTAAAAGCTTCTGAAATAAACGTCTTGAGAAAAATAGCCAATAATTTAAACATTCTATTTTTACGACAAAATATCAACATTTTGGCAGCTCATGCCACTTTAATTGCGACTATTCAAACATCGTGTATGTTATCACGTGCAAAAAATGTCGCAAGCAACACGTAGGAGAAACTCAGAATTCTCTACGCCAAAGTGCCGCGAACCATTTATCTGGTTGGACATGATGTGCCCATGGCACAGCATTTCAATACCCCAGGACATTCGGTTAAGGATCATTTCAAAATCATACCTATTGACAAAATCTCTCTTCTTACATTAGTTGGAGATACCAAATCCAAAAGTTTGGAAAGGGAAAGTTTTTAAATTCAAACATTGCAAACTGTTTACCATTTGGCTTTCAACTTGGACTCGGGAGGTGTCGCGAAAGAAGTATTATACCATTTGTGTTTTAGTACAATAAGGCCAGCATGTATATGGCCCAGATTATAAAAGAAGAATACAAACTGTTTCAGAGTAAAATGGCTCGACCCGTGAGCCAAAGATCAGTCGTTGCTTATAAAAAGAACAAGGGTTTAAAAGATATATTAGTCCGCACTTAACTCCCTTATCTGTCCTTTACCTAGGGAACCAAATTACATATTTTCCCTTTCGTCTCCCATTATTATATTTTGTTCCAAGTCAGCTTGCCATAGCTGAAGACCTTTACAATTTTGTCCACATTTCCCTTGTGCCCGTGTGTTTTAGTGATCATAAATATATAACAAAGTATTTCAGATAAAACAATTTGACTGTCTAAGGTAAAACTCCTGTCTGTCTTCAACCTAATGAAATATCAAGGGTTTTGGTTTATTACAACAACTGGGTATAAAGGTCTTTTACCACAACTAGAAACTTGTCTCCATGGTTATTTTAGTCAAGAAGTGTCGGGTGTCTGTAAAATATCATTTTTTGCTACTTGTAATGCAAAGATTGTCTGACAACTTCGTTCAACTTTGATATGATCGTATTTCTGACTCTCCAAAGACTAGATTTTATGTTTAAATTTGTAGTTTTAATCTAAAGAATTATTTAAGTTTTGAATTGCTTTAACTCTATTTAGAACATTTTGTGACCGATGGACTAAACCAATAACGGCTACAAAGAACAGAATATATGTAAAACATGCAGGGAAGTGGAATATGAAAATCATTTTTTGCTAATTTGTCCCCCTGATAACAAACTAAGAAAAAAATAGATTCCTAGTTTTCATTAATGTCCTGCAAGTATTAACAAATGTGTACAATTGTTAAAGGGGCTTTCACAATTGAGAATTTCGCCGCACGGTCAAAATACTGAAATCGATCGCACGGTGGAGATAAATTTTTTCGGGCCGCAGTAGAATCGGAAAAATTACCGCAAGAAAATAATCCACTTTACGATTGGCCGGGGCATCGTAAGGACGTGGCAAGGTTTCCGCACGTTTGAATCCACGAATTTCTTGCGGCGAACCGCGCGGAGTGACGCAAGCAACGCACGTCTAGCGCACGTGTTCCGTGAGACAGTTACGCGGAGGTGCTACGTGATTGGTTGGAACGTGCGGCGTGCCGCAAGATGCATCGTGCGTCATTGTTTTTCGCCGCGCACCAATGAGCGGGCGCCTTACGGCGTTTTGTCAAATCGTGCGGCGATTTTGGACTCCGCAGACGTGATTGCAGTATAAAAAGGCGCAGAGATCCAAAAAACCGTGAGAAAAAGAACGTCAATCAATTGAGGAAGATTTTGAAGCACCCCAAAATATATACCTGTAGCACACCTGAGGGTATTTTTCGCACGATGAACGCAAGGCGGTGCAAGACCGAGACGGCGAATCGTTCAACGGTTTACGACTTCCGCAAGGTTGGCAGAACAAGAAATTTCACCGTACGGAGCATCTTACGACACACAAAAAATCGTGCAACAACCGCGCGTCAAGATACAACGGTTTACGGTGAACGTACTAGCGCCCGCACGGATCAGAGGTAATAAAAAAATTCGCACGGCCGAAAATTGGATTCCATGTGCACACCAAACTTTTCTGCGGCTCTTGCGGCACAAAAATTCCTCGCGGTAAGGTGCGGTTGCCCGCAAGGAAGGCTGCGGTCCATCGTACGGAAGGCCAAAATTCATGACCGCAAGAGCCGTAAACCCGCCGTATCTCAATTGTGAAAGGGGCTTAAGCTCTAATAACACAACATTGTTAAGGAACTTAGCTATATTCATTGAGAAGGCTTTCCGTATATTGTATTAAATTTGTTCAATCCGCCATCCATAAATGTTTGTGAAATGTATGCTGATGGGCCAATTGGCTTTTTGTAATAAACTTCATATCCTATCAGAGATCAGAGATTTAAAATGTGTAAATTAATGATGGTGTAAAAGCATGCCTAGACCTCAAATGAACCGGGATCCGAAACCATAAGTTCCTTGTCGGATCACGCTCATTTCAGATCTTTTTCTTTTGAATTTACTGTCTCAAATTTATATGAATGCTTCTCTGTGTCTCTCAAATCAAAACGGCCATCTGTATTTCTGAGGATAGTTCCTACCGGGCTTTATATACATCGCGGGTAACTATAAATCAAATTTTCATTTTCAAATCAAAATTACTAAATGATGCCAAACCTTTTTTATTTTGGCAAAAACGAAAGCTTCTTAACTTATTTTAAGTCTTCTATTTTTGTGTATACAGTTTTCTCGATTTTAGGGACGACTGTACCTTTAAACTTTAACAGAATGTTTTTGTACATACGATCAATGAATGCGACGAGATGTAATTAAGCTGGCCGATATAACGTGTGTTTAAAAATAGCCGAGAGTGAAGATTATTATGTGTTCACAAACTGTGACAAACAGAACTAAGATTCAAGCTTGGATATTTTGTATAAGCTATGCACGATGGGAGATGAATTGAAGATATCATTTTTTGTCAGTAAAGAACAGCCGCAGGTAAAAAACGATAAAAAGAAACCGTTCGTCTCTACGATCAGTCTTGTGTGACAATTGATTTGAGAAAGCCGAAGTAGGACGGGTATGGGACTATATATGTCAGAGGGATCTGATCATATACGGTGTATATAAAGGTAATGTCACATTTTCATGCACATTTAATTCTCTTTTGGTTCTCAAAGTCTTCAAGATCTGACCATAAGTGCCATAATCAGATGATATGTGTAAATATATGTAAATATATATATAAAAAACACAATGTTAAGAGCTCACGTAGAAATATATCTCACATTTGACTTCGTGATACAGGCTCCAGGTAACTAGGGAATGGTTATACAACCCCTTTGCTTCACCTGATTGAAATTCTCGCTTTAGCAAAGCAGTGAATATGAGGTACAACGTTGATCAAATGGGGTCAACCTTACACATTTTTCAGACCACGTTGGTGTCTCTGTCACGACAGCTTACCACTCACATACCCACGGGGATTTACGTACCTGAAAATCCCTCTGACAGACTGCAGGTCATGAATGTGGCCCGCCAAAGACGTAGCCGTGAAACGAACACTTGACAATTTTTGATTTGTATGAGATGTATTGGGTTAACTGCCACAAGTTTTCTTAGCTACATCGCCCAACACCACGCTGGGTTATTCGCCATGGAAGCTGTCCTGACCTACAACATCCAACGCCACGATTGTTGGGTCATCTGTGATGACAGCTATCGGACGTACCTCGCCCAACACCACGACGGTTGGAATCTGTCATGACCGCTATCCTGGCCTACCACGTCCCCCACAACTACCGTTGGATTTTCTGTCATGGTAGCTATCTTGACCTACCAGGTCCCACACCACTACCGTTGGATTTTCTGTCCTGGTAGCTATCTTGACCTACCACGTCCCACACCACTACCGTTGGATTTTCTGTCATGGTAGCTATCTTGACCTACCACGTCCCCCACCACTACCGTTGGATTTTCTGTCATGGTAGCTATCTTGACCTACCACGTCCCCCACCACTACCGTTGGATTTTCTGTCATGGTAGCTATCTTGACCTACCACGTCCCCCACCACTACCGTTGGATTTTCTGTCCTGGTAGCTATCTTGACCTACCACGTCCCCCACCACTACCGTTGGATTTTCTGTCATGGTAGCTATCTTGACCTACCACGTCCCACACCACTACCGTTGGATTTTCTGTCATGGTAGCTATCTTGACCTACCACGTCCCACACCACGACTGTTGGCTTTTCTGTCATGGTAGCTATCTTGACCTACCACGTCCCACACCACGACTGTTGGCTTTTCTGTCATGGTAGCTATCTTGACCTACCACGTCCCACACCACTACCGTTGGATTTTCTGTCCTGGTAGCTATCTTGACCTACCACGTCCCACACCACTACCGTTGGATTTTCTGTCCTGGTAGCTATCTTGACCCACCACGTCCCACACCACTATCGTTGGATTTTCTGTCATGGTAGCTATCTTGACCTACCACGTCCCCCACCAAGACTGTTGGCTTTTCTGTCATGGTAGCTATCTTGACCCACCTCGTCTCACACCACGACTGTTGGCTTTTCTGTCATGGTAGCTATCTTGACCCACCTCGTCTCACACCACGACTGTTGGCTTTTCTGTCATGGTAGCTATCTTGACACACCTCGTCTCACACCACGACTGTTGGCTTTTCTGCCATGGTAGCTATCTTGACCTACCACGTCCCACACCACTACCGTTGGATTTTCTGTCCTGGTAGCTATCTTGACCTACCACGTCCCACACCACTACCGTTGGATTTTCTGTCCTGGTAGCTATCTTGACCTACCACGTCCCACACCACGACTGTTGGCTTTTCTGTCCTGGTAGCTATCTTGACCTACCACGTCCCACACCACGACTGTTGGCTTTTCTGTCCTGGTAGCTATCTTGACCTACCACGTCCCACACCACTACCGTTGGATTTTCTGTCCTGGTAGCTATCTTGACCTACCACGTCCCACACCACGACTGTTGGCTTTTCTGTCCTGGTAGCTATCTTGACCTACCACGTCCCACACCACGACTGTTGGCTTTTCTGTCCTGGTAGCTATCTTGACCCACCTCGTCTCACACCACGACTGTTGGCTTTTCTGTCCTGGTAGCTATCTTGACCTACCACGTCCCACACCACGACTGTTGGCTTTTCTGTCCTGGTAGCTATCTTGACCTACCACGTCCCACACCACGACTGTTGGATTTTCTGTCCTGGTAGCTATCTTGACCTACCACGTCCCACACCACTACCGTTGGCTTTTCTGTCATGGTAGCTATCTTGACCCACCTCGTCTCACACCACGACTTTTGAGTTATATACAATGACAGCTGTACTGATATACCACGTCAAGCTCCACTACTGTTGGAATCTGCCATGACAGCTATCCTGACCTACCGCGTTCTACACCACGACTGTTGGGTTATCTTCCACGACAACTGTCCTAAGCTACCACGTCCCACACCACCACTGTTGACTTAATATCTACCATGACAGCTAACCTAACCTCCCACGTCTCACACCACAACTGTTGGAATTTCATTTCATTTATTAACCACTCAATTCATAAATATTTAGAGAATCAGTTCTAAATTGTGGCGGGAGTAAAGCTCATATGGCTTCATATGGAATCTGTCATGACAGCTTTCCTGACCTACAATGTCCAAAACCACGACTTTTGGGTTATCTGCCATGGCAGCTATCCCGACCCACGCCTAACACCACGACTTTTGGGTTATCTGACATGACAGCTATCTCGACCTACCACTTCTCACACCACGACTTTTGGTTTATCTGCCATGACAGCTACCCCGACCTACCACTTCTCACACCACGACTTTTGGTTTATCTGACATGACAGCTACCCCGACTCACGCCTCACACCACGACTATTGGGTTACCTGCCATGACAGTTATCCCGACCTACAGCGCGTCACACCACGACTTTTGGTTTATCTGACATGACAGCTACCCCGACCCACGTCTCACACCACGACTATTGGGTTATCTGCCATGACAGCTACCCCGACTCACGTCTCACACCACGACTATTGGGTTATCTGCCATGACAGCTACCCAGACCCACGTCTCACACCACGACTTTTGGGTTATCTGCCATGACAGCTACCCCGACCTACAGCGCCTCACACCACGACTTTTGGGTTATCTGCCATGACAGCTATCCCGACCTACAGCGCGTCACACCGCGACTATTGGGTTATCTGCCATGCCAGCTACCCAGACCCACGTCTCACACCACGACTTTTGGGTTATCTGCCATGACAGCTACCCCGACCCACGTCTTACACCACGACTTTTGGGTTATCTGCCATGACAGCTACCCCGACCTACAGCGCCTCACACCACGACTATTGGGTTATCTGCCATGACAGCTATCTCGACCTACCACGCCTCACACCACGACTATTGGGTTATCTGCGATGACAGCTACCCCGACCCACGCCTCACACCACGACTTTTGGGTTATCTGCCATGACAGCTATCCTGACCTACAGCGCGTCACACCACGACTATTGGGTTATCTGCCATGACAGCTACCCCGACCCACGTCTCACACCACGACTTTTGGGTTATCTGCCATGACAGCTATCTCGACCTACCACGCCTCACACCACGACTATTGGGTTATCTGCCATGACAGCTACCCAGACCCACGTCTCACACCACGACTATTGGGTTATCTGCCATAACAGCTACCCCGACCCAATCAAATTATAATCTAGAAAGAAGATGCAATAGATTGATTGCGAGTTGGTGAAACTCAAACAGAATTAACAAAAACAAAACAAAGAAATATACAACCCAACAACATCGATCTGTGATATTGGATCTTCCTGCGAGCAGTCCCCAAAGCCGGAGGAGAAAATAAGACAAGACCTACAGAACCTATTAGTGCAACCATTTTTTTCAAACAAGCTGCTCGCCCAATATTCTACCATACCTTGATAGAAATTTATACTTCAGGTACAACATATCATATCTGAGTGCCCACTCATCATTTAATTCTGCTTTACTTAAAGTGGCATGAGCTGCCAAAATTCACACTGATTGTCACGACAGTAAGAGGCTTTGAAGGCCATCGAAAAAAAACTAAATGGTTGGCGTTGGAATGAGGAAAATCCATACAGTATGTGGCTTGTACGAACATAAAACGTGTTCGAAAAGAAAACAAAATTGAAATAACCGAGACGAACATTCATTCATTCTTAGACAAAGTTAGTTTCGGAGAATAGCCGAAAGCCGTGTTGTGTATTCCGATTCATTCCAAACCATACCGATGTCGTTGATATATGGACTGCGCATGCCTATTTATAAGCTAGCAACAGATGGCGAGCAAAAATGGCGATTGTTTTCTGTTGCTAGCTTACAAACGGGCATGCGCAGCCCATATATCAACGACATCGGTATGGTTTGGAATGAATCGGAATACACAACACGGCTTTCGGCTATTCTCCGAGCGGATCGGAATGCCGTCACGGGGTGTCTGACAAGAACAATAGCGAGCCAAACAACAGCCAGTAGACTGACTGCAAAACAAAGGCGTTTCATATCCCTTTCATATTCATCCCAGTACTTTATCGAACATTTTCAAGATTAGAAGGACCAAAAAGCTTCTGAATTATACGTCTTATAAATAGCCAATATTTTCAACGTCCCACACCACGACTGTTGAAATATGTCATCACAGCTTTACTGACCTACCACGCACCACGACTGTTGAAATATGTCACCTTTTGTTATCCTGACCTTCCACGTCCCACACCACGATGAGGTGGCCACTCATGCTGGCAAGCTACCAGTTATGTGTATGACAGGTGGCCACTCATGGAGACAAGCTACCAGTTACATGTAATTGTATGACAGGTGGCCACTCATGCTGGCAAGCTACCAGTTATGTGTATGACAGGTGGCCACTATATCCTGTGACAAGCTACCAGTTATGTGTATAGCAAGTTGCCAATCTTGGTGACAAGCTACCAGTTATGTGTATAACAGGTGGCCACTCATAGGGACCAGTTACCAGTTATGTGTATGACAGGCGGCCACACAGGGTGACAAGCTACCAGTTATGTGTATGGCAGGTGGCCACTCATAGGGACCAGCTACCAGTTATGTGTATGAGAGGTGGCCACTCTTGGTGACAAGCTACCAGTTATGTGTATGACAGGTGGCCACTCATAGGGACCAGCTACCAGTTATGTGTATGACAGGTGGCCACTCATAGGGACCAGCTACCAGTTATGTGTATGACAGGTGGCCACTCATAGGGACCAGCTACCAGTTTTGTGTATGGCAGGTGGCCACTCATAGGGACCAGCTACCAGTTATGTGTATGACAGATGACCACTCTTGGTGACAAGCTACCAGTTATGTGTATGACAGGTGGCCACTCATAGGGACAAGCTACCAGTTATGTGTATGACAGATGGCCACTCTTGTTGACAAGCTACCAGTTATGTGTATGAGAGGTGGCCACTCATGGAGACAAGCTACCAGTTATGTGTATGACAGATGGCGACCTTATATTGGTGACAAGCTACCGGTTATGTGTATGACAGATGGCGACCTTATATTGGTGACAAGCTACCAGTTATGTGTATGAGAGGTGGCCACTCATGGAGACAAGCTACCAGTTATGTGTATGACAGGTGGTGACTTTATACTGGTGACAAGCTACCGGTTATGTGTATGACAGATGGCGACCTTATATTGGTGACAAGCTACCAGTTATGTGTATGAGAGGTGGCCACTCATGGAGACAAGCTACCAGTTATGTGTATGACAGATGGCGACCTTATATTGGTGACAAGCTACCAGTTATGTGTATGAGAGGTGACCACTCATGGAGACAAGCTACCAGTTATGTGTATGACAGATGGCGACCTTATACTGGTGACAAGCTACCGGTTATGTGTATGACAGATGGCGACTTTATAATGGTGACAAGCTACCAGTTATGTGTATGACAGGTGGCCACTCATGGTGACAAGCTACCAGTTATGTGTATGCCAGGCGGCCACTCATGAGGACAAGCTACCAGTTATGTGTATGACAGGTGGCTACTATATCCTGGTGACAAGCTACCAGTTATGTGTATGCCAGATGGCGACTATATATTGGTGACAAGCTACCAGTTATGTGTATGCCAGATGGCGACTTTATATTGGTGACAAGCTACCAGTTATGTGTATGACAGATGGCGACTTTATATTGGTGACAAGCTACCAGTTATGTGTATGACAGATGGCCACTCTTGGTGACAAGCTACCAGTTATGTGTATGACAGGTGGCCACTCATAGGGACCAGCTACCAGTTATGTGTATGACAGATGACCACTCATGGTGACAAGCTACCAGTTATGTGTATGACAGGTCGTCACTCATGCGGGCAAGCTACCAGTTATGTGTATGCCAGGCGGCCACACAGGGTGACAAGCTCCCGGTTATGTGTATGATAGGTGGCTACTATATACTGGTGACAAGCTACCAGTTATGTGTATGACAGATTGCCACTCATGGTGACCAGCTACCAGTTATGTGTATGACAGGTGGCCACTCATAGGGACCAGCTACCAGTTATGTGTATGACAGATGGCCACTCATGGGGACCAGCTACCAGTTATGTGTATGGCAAGTTGCCTCTCATGGTGACAAGCTACCAGTTATGTGTATGACAGGCGGCCACTCATAGGGACCAGCTACCAGTTATGTGTATGACAGGTGGCCACTCATAGGGACCGGTTACCAGTTCTGTGTAAGAGAGGTGGCCACTCTTGGTGACAAGCTATTAGTTATGTGTATGAGAGGTGGCCACTCATGGTGAACAGCTTCCAGCTATGTGTATGGCAGGTGGCCACTCATAAGGACCAGCTACCAGTTATGTGTATGGCAGGTGGCCACTCATAGGGACCAGCTACCAGTTATGTGTATGACAGATGGCCACTCATAGGGACCAGCTACCAGTTATGTGTATGGCAGGTGGCCACTCATAGGGACAAGCTACCAGTTATGTGTATGGCAGGTGGCCACTCATAGGGACCAGCTACCAGTTATGTGTATGACAGATGACCACTCTTGGTGACAAGCTACCAGTTATGTGTATGAGAGGTGGCCACTCATGGTTACCAGCTTCCAGTTTTGTGTATGACAGGTGGCCACTCTTGGTGACAAGCTTCCAGTTATGTGTATGACAGGTGGCCACTCTTGGTGACAAGCTACCAGTTATGTGTATGACAGGTGGCCACTCATGGTGACAAGCTACCAGTTATGTGTATGACAGGTGGCCACTCATAGGGACCAGCTACCAGTTATGTGTATGACAGATGACCACTCTTGGTGACAAGCTACCAGTTATGTGTATGAGAGGTGGCCACTCATGGTTACCAGCTTCCAGTTTTGTGTATGACAGGTGGCCACCCATAGGACCAGTTACCAGTTATGTGTATGACAGGTGGCGACTTTATACTGGTGACAAGCTACCGGTTATGTGTATGACAGATGGCCACTCATAGGGACCAGCTACCAGTTATGTGTATGACAGATGACCATTCATGGGGACAAGCTTCCAGCTATGTGTATGACAGGTGGCCACTACTGGTGACAAGCTTCCAGCTATGTGTATGCCAGATGGCCAATCTTGGTGACAAGCTACCAGTTATGTTTATGACAGGTGGCCACTCATAAGGACCAGTTACCAGTTATGTATATGACAGGTGGCCACTCATGGTGACCAGCTTCCAGTTTTGTGTATGACAGGTGGCCACTCATAGGGACCAGCTACCAGTTACATGTAATTGTATGACAGGTGGCCACTCATGCTGGCAAGCTACCAGTTATGTGTATGACAGGTGGCCACTATATCCTGTGACAAGCTACCAGTTATGTGTATAGCAAGTTGCCAATCTTGGTGACAAGCTACCAGTTATGTGTATGACAGGTGGCCACTCATAGGGACCAGTTACCAGTTATGTGTATGAGAGGTGGCCACTCATGGTTACCAGCTTCCAGTTTTGTGTATGACAGGTGGCCACCCATAGGACCAGTTACCAGTTATGTGTATGACAGGTGGCCACTCATGGTTACCAGCTTCCAGTTTTGTGTATGACAGGTGGCCACCCATAGGACCAGCTACCAGTTATGTGTATGACAGGTGGCCACTCATAGGGACCAGCTACCAGTTATGTGTATGGCAGGTGGCCACTCATAGGGACCAGCTACCAGTTATGTGTATGACAGATGACCACTCTTGGTGACAAGCTACCAGTTATGTGTATGAGAGGTGGCCACTCATAGGGACCAGTTACCAGTTATGTGTATGAGAGGTGGCCACTCATGGTTACCAGCTTCCAGTTATGTGTATGACAGGTGGCCACTCATAGGGACCAGCTACCAGTTATGTGTATGACAGATGGCCACTCTTGTTGACAAGCTATCAGTTATGTGTATGACAGGTGGCCACTCATAGGGACCAGCTACCAGTTATGTGTATGACAGATGACCACTCTTGGTGACAAGCTACCAGTTATGTGTATGACAGGTGGCCACTCATAAGGACAAGCTACCAGTTATGTGTATGACAGATGGCCACTCATAAGGACAAGCTACCAGTTATGTGTATGAGAGGTGGCCACTCATGGAGACAAGCTACCAGTTATGTGTATGACAGGTGGCGACTTTATTCTGGTGACAAGCTACCGGTTATGTGTATGACAGATGGCGACCTTATATTGGTGACAAGCTACCAGTTATGTGTATGACAGATGGCCACTCATGGTGACAAGCTACCAGTTATGTGTATGACAGATGGCGACTTTATAATGGTGACAAGCTACCAGTTATGTGTATGACAGATGGCCACTCATGGTGACAAGCTACCAGTTATGTGTATGACAGATGGCGACTTTATACTGGTGACAAGCTACCGGTTATGTGTATGACAGATGGCGACTTTATAATGGTGACAAGCTACCAGTTATGTGTATGCCAGGCGGCCACTCATGAGGACAAGCTACCAGTTATGTGTATGAGAGGTGGCCACTCATGCGGGCAAGCTACCAGTTATGTGTATGACAGGTGGCTACTATATCCTGGTGACAAGCTACCAGTTATGTGTATGCCAGATGGCGACTTTATATTGGTGACAAGCTACCAGTTATGTGTATGCCAGATGGCGACTTTATATTGGTGACAAGCTACCAGTTATGTGTATGACAGATGGCGACTTTATATTGGTGACAAGCTACCAGTTATGTGTATGACAGATGGCCACTCTTGGTGACAAGCTACCAGTTATGTGTATGACAGGTCGCCACTCATGCGGGCAAGCTACCAGTTATGTGTATGCCAGGCGGCCACACAGGGTGACAAGCTACCGGTTATGTGTATGATAGGTGGCTACTATATACTGGTGACAAGCTACCAGTTATGTGTATGACAGATGGCGACTTTATATTGGTGACAAGCTACCAGTTATGCCTATGACATGTGGCCACTATATCTTGATTTCGACTGACCAGACAAAAAAAAAAATAGTTTTTGTTTGTCGGGTCAGTCGGAATCAAGATTATTTGTTCTTTTCAAGGCAGGGATTCCGGTAGAAAATCATGCGTTTTGTCCAAAGATTATCCCTGGTCATCTCTGTCAAAGTTACCGAATAGCCCACAGAGAATAATACCATATATAGTCAGCCCTTTCTGGGTGACACATGACTGGTAGTTTGTCAACAAGCTATAGTGGCCACATGTCATAGGCATAACTGGTAGCTTGTCACCAATGTAAAGTCGCCATCTGTCATACACATAACTGGTAGCTTGTCACCAGTATATAGTAGCCACCTATCATACACATAACCGTGTATCATTCCTTAATAAATTGCCCAATGTAATATTAGGTCAAACTGTTACTAACGATGACGTCATTGACATGCCTACTGTTAGTGATACCCTTTTTTTTCAACAGATCAGAGTGTCATGCTGGTTAGAAGTGTTGTGCTGGTTGTGGTGGCTGTAAGTTACTTGGAAGCCTGGCCCCATGGTGCACCAGCTAGTGCCTGTGATACACTCATGCCTGTACATAACAACTTACCAGCACAGGATTCCATATCTCCATACAAAATAACACTCGATCACACCTCCTATCGACCGGGACAAAACCTTCAAAGTAAGTGATCGATTCTTATAGGAAACAAAATATGGCACAAGATGATCTGGCTGGGATTGTCAGGTACCATTGTCAGGTACCTGCGGAAGTAGTTCCACTTGTTACAGAGCCGGATTTCCTCCTCTACTAAACCTCACAAAGCCGTTTTTTAATAATTGAAATGCCCAAAACACCAACCAATCAATCTTCAGTTATTATTGTGATTGGGTAAAGCTGTGAAATCGTCCATGAAGAATTCTGTAACCGTTCTATGATAATGGATTAGTGTTTTGTTTATCGAATAACATAAGCTTTTGGGACTATTTCTATCATTGTTCAATACAAGTGGCAAATTCTCCACTTTTGGACCAAATATACGACCGTCAGTTTGTCATTTTGGGGTCAGAAACCTGGATTACAAATACCCTTAATAAAAATTCTAGATATTTTCTGTTTCAGTACATTTAGAGGGCCCTGAAGACAAACCATTCTTAGGATTTTTGTTGGAAGTAAGAACTGCAGTCGGAGGCGGATGTCTTGGTACATTGGAACCCGTGCAGTGGACACAGCATGTACGGGGATGTGGGGTATGTGTATAGTTTACTCCGACCCCTCTCAGTCTACAGCTATCTGGCATTGCTAGGTTCAATAATAACACTGGCGATTTGCTATCTTTCAGGATTGCACTCTTACACATACCGATTCTACAAAGCAAAAGTTCCACAATTTAACAGTGATATGGAGAGCCTCGTTGGACAGTACACAGCCCGTTATAGTCAGGTAATACACATGTATGTTACAGGTGTTGATTCCAGGGATTATGACAGATGTTTTGACAGGGCGGGCGAGTACAAGACCACATCTCTCAAAATGTCTTTCATAATCGAGAGAGCCAATCAGCAACGTGTTTGTATCAATATTCAAGACAATCGAGATCTCGTACCATTCTACGAGATCTTCAATACGAGGTATCTCAACGAATGGCAGTAGGATCAATCTCTATTTTAGATTGTATACAAGAGACTGGCCATGTCAATCAAACAATCGTGATTTTGTTTACCTGTTACCATAAGTACCTGTTGCAGATAGCACGTTTCTAAAATGTACATTGCCTGAAATGTACATCCCGTATCTCTGATACTCCGCTAAAGTTCGACGCAAAGCTATACAATAAATGTGTAAATCCGGGGAGGTAATGCTCTTTATAAGCTCCGCCCTTTCTGTGTATCCTATTTATTGAATATCATTCATCAAAGAGAAAACGCTGCACCCATGATATAAATCCATTATAGTCCCATAATATCTAGTAAAATCCTTATATTTGAAAGAGGCTGATTGATAGCTATTTCAGAACCCCTAGCGTAGTCATCATATTTGACAAAATGTATACCGCTAGATATAACGAGTGTTTATTGGCCAAGACTTCAAGAGTTACTTTAAAAGCTGCTCGGGCTTCTAAAGATAAATATTTTCTGATTGGGTTTTCACTCGAACGACCCATGTGAGATGGTTGCCAGTTACCAACGGAAGGTCGTGGGTTTCCTCCCACAATAAAAATGACAACGCCGCCATATAAGTGAAATAATCTTGAGCGCGGCGTAAAACGTCAAACAATCAATCAATCAATAGCGCGTATAGCCTCCATTAGCTTCGAGTCTGCGTCTCACCCCTCCAGTGAGACGTCGGATCTGTTGAAGGGTAACTGCCCCCAATACCGATGTAATGCGGCTTCCAAATCCTGCAGATTGTGTACAGGAGGCTCTAGGGCTTGAATGTTTCTGCGAATTCTATCCCAAATGTGCTCTAAATGATTCAAATCCGCTGTCACTTCTTTTATTATTATTTTGTCTCAAAATATTTTGGCTTCAAAGAACCTTCCAAAACATCAGTGCAAAACATAGAGTTAATACCCACAATTAGTTGGAAATTTGACGTATAATTGAGGTACATCATTTAGAAACAAGTATTACAGTACGGCCAGTCGAGTAGGAAACTTTAGACGGGAACTGGACATTAATTGTGGCATGCGTACACTCGAATTTCTTTAAGCATATCTTCTCCCTATAAACGGCTATAAAGCAGATGTACTTCAAATTTCACTCGGACAAAGCTTGTACAATACATAATTTATGTGTAAAAATCCCTAACATTGGTAGAAAGTATAATGTTATAATGTGTATTTAACTTAAAAAAGAAGTTTGTTAAAAAACGATTATATTTATTGTAGTTTTTAAGAAGACTCATTTGAAGTTGACCCAGTCTTTCCGTATTTATATTCGTTTGGTTGATTATTATCTTATTACATCAGATCAAAATGTATTCCCAGTTTATGTTACTAAAAACGCTTAAAGTCATAAAGATTTCTTCGGTTTTCATCAGTCTAGGTAACATTTATCGTGAGTTTGAAAGAAATTGCTCCAGCAGTTTTCTATATTTCATTATCATTGGCATGAAGTTTCCCGGTAGACATTTTATCGCACTAAGCTTGTGTATTTTTATTACTTTAGAGCTACTTTTGTACAGTTATTCAACACTTTCTGGTCAGATGTCACGTCTGATATCATAGAACTTCTACCAGAGGATAACAACAATGTTAAACCTGTTAGTTCAAGTGATGATTCCCCGGTGGAAGGAGCTCAGTCTGAAAACAAAACATTACTACATGCTGTTAGTAAACCATACTTAAACCAGGAAAGTAAGGTAAGTTTAAAGTGGCACGAGCTGCCAAAATGTTGATATTTTGACGTTAAAACGGAATGTTGAAATTATTGGCTATTTTTCTCAAAACGTATAATTCAGCAGCTTTTTAGTGCTTCTAGTCTCGAAAATGTACGATAAAGTATTGTTTTAAACTAACTTTGCATGAATGGTTGTCCCGGTTATTTAAGCAAATGACTTCGCCAATAATAAACCGATTTAGTGTCCAAAGTTATTTCACAGCTACAATGGTAAAGATCTCCCTTTATACATCTTTATACATGTTCTAACAGTCATCACTTTGTAATTGCAGGACTGGAGTTTACGGTCAAAGTTTGACACAGTTTGTGGTAAAAGAAGGGGATGTTTTGTTAGTTGCGATTCTTACAATTGTGATTATGTGGTATCCTGGGAATCCAAAGGAGAACTGATCAACTTTGAAATTACAGCGAAAACTACAGAAGCTGGGGACCAGTGGGTAGCCATCGGTTTCTCCGATGACATTAGTATGGTATGACAACTCTTATAATAGATTCTCCGCTCATCGAACATATGTAAACCAGTGACGCGCCATACTATTATGAGCGAGCTTATGAATGATCAAACATTTTAATATTGAGTTAAGCATAAAATAAATATGATGATCTGTATACAATAAACTCAATGCCAGTCTTAATATAACTTGGTCACTTGATAATGCTGTTGACAAAAAATAAAAATAAATAACGTCCACTTTACTTTCTTATTTAGGGTAACGACAGTGTGGTAGACTGTGTCAGTAATGGTGGAGTTGTGAAGGTTTCCCAGTCCTTTAACTTTGGCTACGACAACAAACCGCTTCAAAATGTGAGTCTAAGGAAAATTACAAACATCCATAATACTGGAATATTTAGAAATGAACCTAGCTTTGATTGGGATATTTAGTTATTTTTGGTTTGAGTATATATTTGAAATGAACCAGTGCTCCTGTTAGCGGCAATATTCTGTTGGCTCGGGTTGAATTTCACGTAGTCCAAAGAATTAAATGAAAAAATATCTTTAGGGTTTGAGTCCATGAAAGGGTTGCCAGGTACCCACTGAAAGTCGGGGTTTCCTCTGGACAGAGAGCCAAGTAAACCTGACAAGACTGCCATATAAGTGAAATGATTGTGAGTGCGGCGCAAAACATCTCTCCCAATCGTTGAGTTGTCGTTTTGATTCCACACTGGGAATTAGCCTGTGGTTGGAATAATTATATCTCTCTGAATTATGCATTCCATTCCTCGTTCAGAATAAACATATGCCTAGAATAGTTACGTGGGTCTAAATTATACATTTGAATTCATGTTCGGAATTAGACCGTGCATTTAATTTCATCTTCAGAATTAGACCGTGCAATGAACAGTTCCGTTACGCTCAATATTTAATTTCATCTTCGGAATTAGACCGTGCATTGAACAGTTCTGTTACACTAAAATTTTAAATTTGATTTCATGTTCGAATTAAAACGTGCTTTGAACAGTTCTGTTACACTAAAATTTTATATTTGATTTCATGTTCGAATTAGATCGTGCATTGAACAGTTCTGTTACACTAAATTATACATTTGATTTCATGTACGGAATTAGACCGTGCATTGAAAATTTCTGTTAACCTAAATGGTGCGTTCGACAACACCCGAGTAAATTTACATGCTAGATATTACCCCACAAATTCAGCGCACTTTATTTACAATGATAGAATTTGCTTGACTTTGATTGGTAGGCATCTGTAGGACTTTATGAGACCGGGGGCTCTATCAGAGATGGCGTGTTCTGGTGTGAATTCACTAAGAAGAAGAGAATTGTGGAAGACGATTTGTTACGGCCGTTTGATCTCCATATGCCTTGGATTATTATGTTTGCAAACGGCGAAGCTCGAAATGGTAAGTGTTTTTTTGAGGTTTCACAAACTTTTGCGTGTTCTTCAGCCATATCGCCTGTACAATTGATCCACACACTCGACATGTATCAATGAAAACCACTTATATTTTCTTTCAATTAAAACGGGACAAACAGAATTATAAAGGTAAATTATAACTTTCTACTATTCAGGAATTTTATTATTTCCTTTACATCATTAATTTTTCCACTTCTGCTGCCATTACTCGGGTTAATGTCTCCCTTAGTCAAAATTGAAAATTCACTGGGCGGAAGATACAGCAAATTGCTTGTATACCCACTGGCTTCAGACACTAGATTTAAACTAAATTCGGGACAGGGCATGTGCCACCCTACTTTTGGCTTAGGAAGTAATATTGCTATTGTAAGTAATGAAGAACTCACTGCTGATGATATATCTCTACTCAATAGAGGACTTTCATTTCTGCTTTACCCTGAATCATTACCTGATAGGGACCTTCCTATTAGTAAATTAATCCATGTTATGGACTTCTTCAGAATTTTAAGTCTGGAATTTTAAGTCTAATAGCTGTACTGATATTCTTTTACGTCTTAACGCGTTGGAAAATGTCGAAAATTGCTATAGAATTCCTCGTTCCCCTGAAGAAAAAGGCTATATTAATAAAAAGCAGTATTGCTGTTTGGAATCTCTATATTTCGAAAATACGCAAACCCATTGAAAAATATCCCAAGCCTTTAATGCTCCCATGCAGGGCGTGTTATTATCTCAGATTTTTTTATTACTGAGCGATATCAGATCTAATTGAATACTATCTAAAACCTATAGCAAATTGGCATGTTAGCTTTACCAAAAATACTGATGATTTGTTATCAAATTATCATTCCCAGAAAATTCTACTGACTAAGGCCAAAATATCATGGGTTGTGGTTTGTTATACCAACTTATGTTTGGGTATAAAGGCCTAAATGATATGCCCCTTTTTAACACAATAAGAAAATTGTCTCCATGCTTATTTTAGACAAGAAGATTTAGATTTATGCAAGAAGATTGCTCAAAAAAGATTTTATTTGCTTTATGTTCATTTTCTAAGGAGAAAAAATGATGCACTCACTGAGCCCTAGATATGGACCTTGGACCTCTGGAGTCGCAGTTCCCTTCGACAGAGTAGCTACCTTTGGTAAAGGCTCCGGTAGCACTTTACTTATTAGACTCCATGGTCAGTATATACTAACGTTTCTTTCATCATTTTAAATGCAGTTTTATGGGGTTGGGGAATATTACGTATGTGCATGTGTATGTATATGTCACTTTATTTTCATAAATATATGTATATACTAAATAATAACATTTTGAACCAAGTTTGTAATTCAACATAATTGAAAAAAAAGTTTTTGAAATTATTATATTTTTGATTTGTGTAAATATGTGTGTATGTATATATTGTCACCTTACCATTAGCAGGCAGATACGTTCATGTGCATTGGCATTAAGCCCATCGTTTAAGGTTTTCCCGTTTTACAAAGTATAAGATGGTAATCAAACCGCTTTAGATGTAAAAGAAAAAAATATTTCATTAATAAATACAGCCCGTGTCTCAATGGTTATCACCGTCCCTAATTTTTTTTTTTCATTAATGTTTATTAATCAACTGAATAGCAATGCAATTTGTACAGACACTCTTTGCCCCGTAAAATAAGGTTTACATCACAATTTGGGTGGGGCTTGAGATATTTGCAATAGACCTTTATATACATGCAGACTTAAACAAACCAAAGGAAGTATAAATACGTGCAATTCATACTCTACATTTAACTAGGCAAGAGTTAATCATATTTGACAACAGATTCAGAATACAATAGTCAATCAAACAGCTTTATGTGATTTGATCATTATAATACTATAGTTTAATTTTAAGAACGTCGTTATCAACGGCTAGAAGTGGATTGAAATCCAGAAAATTGGATTTGAATTTGGAAAAAAATCCCTTATAGTAAAAGAAACGTTCTTTTATACTGTTAGTACAATAATATTTAAAGAACAGTATAACAGTTATGGACTTGTTCTTAAAAACTGCCATATTTCTACATTTGAGTATTGAGAATCTAGCACAACTGCACAAAGTTAATAAAATTACTGTTTACTTTTGGATGATTCCCTTTATATCCAAATAAGAGTAAAGTATCAAATGGATATTTGTTTAAATGACCAACTGGGGCATACCGAAACAATACCTCTAACTTTTGTCCAATATACAATAAAAAATTGGTCAACTTTGAACAGTTTAGTAGCAAGTGTAGAAAATCTTCTGTGTCAGTATTACACAGATCACAAATGGGAAAATTAACCTTTTTCATTTCATACAATTTAACCTTGGTGAAAATAGCTCTATGTACAATACGATAATCTAAATCTCTCCATTCACTTGATTTAATACTTAAAAATACTAATTTCCAGTAGCTAGTTAAGTCCAGTTTTGGATTGAAGTCTTTCCATTTCGGAATACAGGAGCATGTTTTGTTAAAATTTCCTAATAGAATAAGATATAAGTCTCTAGTGCGAAGAGAATTCACAAATTTAGTTTTTCTCCCTACTAATATGCTAACATCGAGAGGTCGCAAAAGTACAGATTGAAAACGGTGACTAGCCCAATGGCTAGGAATGCAGGCTTTTATAAGTTTATACATGGCTTTTACTTTGCCCATATTTGCTTCAGGAGAAAAAAAAGATATGCTTGTACATGTGCCCGTGTCTCAATGGTTATCACCGTCCCTAATGATTGTAGATGTGCCCGTGTCTCAATGGTTATCACCGTCCCTAATGCTTGTAGATGTGCCCGTGTCTCAATGGTTATCACCGTCCGTACCGCTTGTACATGTAACATAATTCAACACTCAATGGTTATCACCGTCCCTAATGCTTGTACATGTAGCATAATTCAACACTCAATGGTTATCACCGTCCCTACCGCTTGTACATGTAGCATAATTCAACACTCAATGGTTATCACCGTCCCTACCGCTTGTACATGTAACATAATTCAACACTCAATGGTTATCACCGTCCCTACCGCTTGTACATGTAGCATAATTCAACACTCAATGGTTATCACCGTCCCTAATGCTTGTAGATGTGCCCGTGTCTCAATGGTTATCACCGTCCGTACCGCTTGTACATGTAGCATAATTCAACACTCAATGGTTATCACCGTCCCTACCGCTTGTACATGTAACACAATTCAACACTCAATGGTTATCACCGTCCCTACCGCTTGTACATGTAACATAATTCAACACTCAATGGTTATCACCGTCCATACCGCTTGTACATGTAACATAATTCAACACTCAATGGTTATCACCGTCCGTACCGCTTATACATGTAACATAATTCAACACTCAATGGTTATCACCGTCCGTACCGCTTATACATGTAACATAATTGAACACTCAATGGTTATCACCGTCCGTACCGCTTGTACATGTAGCATAATTCAACACTCAATGGTTATCACCGTCCGTACCGCTTGTACATGTAGCATAATTCAACACTCAATGGTTATCACCGTCCCTACCGCTTCTTCGCTATCTTCGCTCGCTACCGGTCGGCTTTGACACGCCTCGGACAGTCTGCGCTTTTTAAACGGTAAATCACCGTATTTTTGGGCTGAATAAAAATGGCGTCCAGACGGAAAAAGAAAATAAAAATAATTATAAATTTATTAAATGCTAATATCATTTAGAAAGATATTTGTTAATATATTATATTTAGCCCGGTAAAGCACATGTTGTGTAACGCAAAGAATAGACACAGTTTCAGAACATTTCAGGAATCCTCCGATACTTCAATTATAAAACTGATCGCGCCTGATTAACAAACATAGTATTTCGGTCCCTTACATTATCACGAGGACACTTTCGATGGGCCCTAAAGAGGATATGGAAATTGTACGTTACACGGCTACCTTTATGGTCGCCACATTCAAAATGACCTGCAATCTATCAGAGCGTATTTCACGCACGTAAATCCCCGAAGTTATCAGAGTGGAGATTGAGTAGTCCACAAAACCACAACAGGCATAGTGACAAATTCATTGTAAACTTAGCCACTGACACCATCAATGGGATGGCATTGGTTTAGTGACCAGCGCCATAACGGCTATATCCAAGTATACAGACCTAATCTTGTACAATTGATGTGACATTATATAAATAATACATAGTACGCTGCCAAACTGAAAATATCAGAGACAGCACTAAACATGTTTAATGCAAATTATGATTGAAAAATACAAGCAAATAGATATTCAATTTCCCAGATTTAGGTTTTATTCTTGAGATTTCTTTCTGAATGTGGTGAATAATTATGATACCAAGCAACGAACTGATAAAAACTTAACTGGGGATCCCTGACCTTGAAGTTGCCCCGCTGCAACTTCAACAACCTCTAGTTATAATTCTTCTTTTTATTATTATTATTATGTTATTATTATGTTATGTAAATAACCCAAATTTGTTTAATGTACATTTAAACAAATTATTTCCAATGAATTCATTTGTCAAATTGTTCGCTTATCAAACAGTTGAAAATTAAATTCGATTCGTCCACAAATAATTCCTATACACTTTATTGTATCAAGCTAATACTTATCTATAGAGACACTTTGGTAAGAAAGTATTGACTATTTCTGACACAGATCACAAAATGGAAACCAACCGGTTCTAATAATTTAGGCGTTTGTTATTTTAGGTTGTTTCATGGTGGTGGCTTGGGTATTGGCGGCTGCTCTTGGGATATTTGCCGCACGTTATTACAGACAAGAATGGTCCTCCTTCAAGCCAATGGGACAAGCTGTCTGGTTTCTGGTAAGTGGGTGTTTCGTGGTGGGGGTCTGCATCTGGCCTACCACAAGTGAATGTGGAGTTTTACCATTGCGGAAGGCATACAGTCAGTTTCCTAGCAACGTTTTATAGTACTATGCGCTCATTCCAAAAGCTTTTGTTTCACTGAAGAGGTCTAAGCTTTTCATAAAATCACATGGCCGTAAACCATACCTTTTCACGTTGATTCCCATTCGAATGGAAATAAGCGAATGTCATCTGTGGATGACTGACCATGCTGATAAAATACTGATGTTGGCCCAGTGTGTTTATGTTGTCTGGTAACGGGGTAGTCTGCCGGACATTCTGATTTCTGAAAAGTGAATGGTTATCTATTTACCCCGATCATACCAGACTGTCTGGTAACGGGATAGTCTACCGTTAAACCGATGGACCAGACTGTCTGTTTTCTGGTAAGTGATTGGTCTTCCACCAAGTCGATGTACCAGACGTTTTGTTTTCTGGTAACTGGATAGGCTACCGTAAATCCAATGGTCCAGCCTTTCTGGTTTCTGATTTCTGAAAATTCTTTGACCAAGTCTGATGAACCAAACTGGTTGGTCTCTTATTGTCCCTCGTGAGGCTGATGGATCCGGCTGTCTGATTTCTGGTACGTGAATGGTCTTCCTTCTTCTAGCCGATGGGCGACACTTGGCACTGGGATAGACTTCACGCCAAGCCAATGGACCTGGTCGCCTAGTTTCTAGTGACGGGATAATCTCCTGCCAAGCCAATGCACCTGATAACCTGGTTTCTATGTATACCTGGGCACTGTTTCTCAACACGTTTACTCCTGACGTAACTTGGCTCCAAGTCATAACGTAACGTTGAAGGTTGGCATGCCAGTTAGACCTTGTATTGGACTTATGTCAGGCGTAGATGTTTTGAAAAACAGCACTCTGGTCGCCAGGTTTCAGGTTACGCGATTGCCCTCCTGGCCAGCTCCGATGAAGCCGATTTCTGGGTAATGGATATAGTTTTTTTTTAAGAACGATGGACCAAGCACACTGGTTTCTGACAAGTTCGCTGGTTTCTGACAATTTCGCTGTCATCGGTCAAGCCGATCCAGGCAGCACAAACATGTTGAACCGACATTGGCATTTTGTCGACATTGTTGGTTAATGGTCAAAGTCCAGCGATGATGCAATCTTGAAGCTAGGTTGGCGGAGTTGGACAATTTAGGGTCTGTCATTTGGAGCAATATTGAATCAACGTTGACAACATTTTATTATTTGACTTTCAAGGTTATTGGCAAAATTCGGAGAAACGGTCACTCTCATACCACGACCAATACGAACAAACAAGGCTAATACGAATAAACAAGGCCAATACGAGATCTTACATGACAACGGTTTCATTGGTATCACTTCAATATTCCAACGCCATGATTCTTGAAATCATCCTATGCTTTATGTAAATAAAGGGGGACAACTATTGGTACACTACAACTAACTATTTAGGTTCTCACATTGTTTATAAACCTGACATCGCTTTTAAAGTCGTTATTATTACTAAAAAAGAGAACAATCATCAATCTAAAGATGACGTGATTTACAAGAAACTTTGTCAGCTACATAAAACAAATTAACAAAAAAATAATAACCACCTTTCCTTGCTAATGTGGCCTCGGACCAGCACGGCTGTCATCGGACCTGTAACAATGTCAATATCCTGATTAATAACATTATAATATTGTTCAGGTTGGAATGGATGGATGTTTAACGTTGAGCTACTGTTGGGGCAAGGTTACCATGGTAGATCAGTCGACGGTTGGTTGATCGTCAGTCTGACAACATTGGCCAAACGTATGTACAATGTAGTTAGTTACCGTAGTTTGTTTATTGCTCGCTGTTATGGATTGGTAAAGCGTTGGTGCTAGGTCGGCATCGTCAGCAAAGTTACAGTAGGCTAAATGTCAGTCACCCACAAGGGACCCAACGTGATGACAAGGTCTCACACCCCACGGCGGAAAATAATCAGATAGACGCTCGTAACAAGGTGGTATATTTGGTCTTTTCGTAGGCCCCCAGTCTACAAATGGTTCAACACTGTCACACTGTTAGTTGTATATTCGGCAAGCGTCGGCAAACCAAAGTTGACTTAAGGTTGTGCCAAGGTCGGCAATTTTATGGTGGGCTTATCGACGTTTTGCTTACGTTGGTTAAACGTTGATTTTAATGTAACATCGTTGGCCTAAATCTTATGAATTTTTTGCGATAGGCCTACAGCTGTGGCCGAGCCTTGGACAGATATCGTTAGCATAGTTCTGACTTTAATTCGTAAAGAATGCGTGCGTTTTGAGTCTTTCCTGCGTAATCATGAGAAAAAACGTTTCGTGATATTTTGTTTTAACTGGAATAAAAATCAACAAGGTATTTTATGGGGAATTAACGGAAGTTGAAGAACTTAAATGTGCCCCCAGAATCGTATCGGCGCAAAGTTTAATTCAACTTGGGAGAAAACAATGCTCTCCTAAAAGGAATAGTTGCCCTGCTCTATTGGGATATTCACCTGTGCCAGGCCTGCTGCAGCCGTTTATCGGGGATGGGCGTTACGTGACCCTTTAAAATGCCTATATTAAAACGATAGGCAAAATTGTGTTGGCTGAGATCAAACGTACACATACCGGTGTTTCAATGCCATAAGACTGCCTTGTGTGGAAGACTTGCCAGGTACTCGCCGAAGGTCGCGAGTTTCCTCCAGGCAAATACCCCGGTTGTCTCCACCACTAAACCTGGCAACGCCGCCATATAAGTGAAATAATAGTGCGAAATAACCCGTGAATCAATCAATCAATGCCAGGTTGACAATTTACTAACTATCCATGTACATCGACAAAAATCAATTAAAATATGTTTTGCGTTAGGTGTGTTGTAGAACAGTACTTTAAAAGTCTGACCAAAAAGAAAATTGAATTTCGGTCGCAACACATACAAAATTCAAGCTACGTTTGCCGATCTACAATGCTTACGAAAGTTAATTATCTCAGAGACTTATGACGTCAAACACGACCTCCGTTGTGTACGTACCCTCACAGCGATGACGTAATAAACGATTTCCATTACTAGGAGATAGTGCAGTTTCGATCCAGATCTTTTCTGCACGCGCTTATCAACTATCAATGGCGGCACATTTTACAAAGTCAGATCCAAACCAGCCAATGAGACTTGTCCATTCCACGCATATAGTTCATTGGTTTGTACCAATGAACTATATGCGTGGAACGGAGGTCACGTGGTGCTTGATATGCTTCGAATGCCGCCATTACTAGGGGATAGTGGAGCGTCCATCCAGATCTGTTCTGCACGCGCTTATCAACTGTCAATGGCGGCACGCTTTACAAAGTCCGATCCAAATCAGCCAATGAGACGTGTCTATTCCACGCATATAGTTCATTGGTTTGTACACATCGAAGGTCGTGTATGACGTCATTTTTCCGGGTAGTTACGAAAAATACGGAAAATATGCATATTTCCTCCCCGCTCTTTTTTTGACTACCACGGAACTAACGCGAAGGTTGTTTCGTTTCAACTGATGTTTTTCAAATATACATTTAGTCCATAAACCAACACAAACCAGCTTTAAATCCTGTTCATAAAAGAAATTTCTTTGTTACCTCACGTCGTTTAACCTGCCGTTAAGCTAATTTTCTTTTGAACAACCGGCCACAGATCTATTGGCTTGATTGAAGATTATCCGGTGACTTGTTGGGTGATGGAGATACAAATGATAACTGATATATACTGCATACAATAAGACTGTATTTAGACGCACATGACTTTTGATTAATTTGTAAAAATGATATATTCCTCTTTCAGATTCACAGAGGTTGTTTATTGATAACCTTCACTTTGGTCTTAGTTGGTCTTTTCATCATTTACGAAGAAGCTAATCGTGGCTTTGGGCCGGTAAGTAATCTATTTTGTTCAATTCCAACATATATTAAAAACATAGATAAGATGCAGCGAAAATTCACAAAAAAGAGCAAATATTCAGTTTTCAATAACAAAAGGGATACGTATTGTATTAGATTCTAATTGAATATTGCAAATTACCTTGTATCTCTATTCGTATTGCGTCCATGTCGCAGGCTAAATCATTTAGTTTTTCGATGACTTTCATAGCAATTTTTCTGTCGTGACAATCAGAATTTATGAAAAAAGTTCAAATTTTAGGAACTGATGCCACTTTAACAATGCCCCAATAATTGCGATCATTTTCCTGTTAAGAATGAATCATGGCGTCATTTAAATCGAGATGGGATCGACGTGCTAAAGGGTCGACCAAAGAACCCACCCGACTCCAAAGCCTTAACTAACAATCTGAAAACGAGAAATGTTTGAAACTATCTTGAACATGGGTTCCATACTAATGACAAATAATTAAGGCATCAAAACAAAATAAGTTGTTTGTGGACAACTCGATGTCGGTGTCTTTATCAAGTATGCCTGTCAAGTGCAACTTGATAAATACACAGACATACGTGTAGGTGTCGAAAGCTCGTGTTATTCTCAAACAACTTACATCGTGGTGATGCCTTAATCATTTCTCATTAATCTGAAAACAGCATTAAATAAACGTCCATGTAGAACGTGTTTTGGTCTACTTTACCCGAATGGATTCGCGAGCTGATAAATAAAATAAGTTTGTTTATGTAGCTCCTATTCTTTTCCCTCTAGTATCTCCGCCTTTTCCCTTCTATTCCAGTACTTCGCGTATGTCAATTCGTATACCTTTTAGGGTATTGTTTTACTGTTCATTTCAGATAACAAACGGGTATGTCTCAGGAAAACTCTTCGAATCCGTACATCCATCCCTAGGATTGGCGACAATCTGTCTCACCTTTCTAAACGTACGTTTGTTTGTCTACTTTAGTTATTCAGAGAATGAAACTTATTTTGAAGAAAAAACGGCACAAACTACGACTACGGCCTTAACAAAACTTTCGCAACACATATAAATAACTATATTTTGATTATTCGGTTTTAGCCTATACTGGCCGTTTTGAGGCCTGACAAGGATGCGAAATATCGCCCTGTCTTCAATTGGGCACACAGATCTGTTGGCATCTTCACGTTTGTACTAGCAGGTTAGTTCTTCCTATGGCACTCTTATTGATACAAACAATGGTATTTTGAAATTGAAATCCATACGTAATTTTATATAGATAACACAGGGAATATATCTATTGTTCTTTAAACTCTACGTTTTGGGAATAATCTTAAGTGTGGCGTAAAACATCGATCAATCAATCCTACCTTTTGGAAATAATACTGTAATCTTACGTAAAACATCAATCAATCAATCAATCCTACGTTTTGGAAATAATGTTGTAATCTTACGTAAAACATCAATCAATCCTATGTTTTGGGAATACTATTGTAATCTTACGTAAAACATCAATAAATAGTACGTTTTGGAAATAATCTTGTAATCTTACGTAAAACATCAATAAATACTACGTTTTTGGAAATAATCTTGTAATCTTACGTAAAACATCAATAAATACTACGTTTTGGAAATAATCTTGTAATCTTACGTAAACCATCAATAAATACTACGTTTTGGAAATAATCTTGTAATCTTACGTAAAACATCAATCAATCCTACGTTTTGGAAATACTATTGTCATCTTACGTAAAACATCAATCAATCAATCAATCCTACGTTTTGGAAATAATCTTGTAATCGTTCTTGAAAGCAGCTATAATCCCCCCAAATTACCTTTATTTTCAGTGTTTTCGATTGCGTTTGGTCTAGGCATGGAAAAGGTGGGAGTAGGGAATATCGGCCTTTATGTAATGGCTGGGTATGGAATATACATCGGAACTATCGCTTTGGTTTTAGAAACATATGATTGTGTTTCTCTACATTTCAAGCAAGGTAACTGTTTTATCGTTTTAGGTTTACTTTAAGTGGCCAGCTTTGTTGAGAGTTTCTCTTAAATTGACAAGAATGATTTATGATATTTTTTGTAGGTAAAAGTGAGAAGTTAGCATTATGTAAAGGAGAATGTGAACCTCTGACTGATAAACATACCTTTAGTTCTAACGAGGTGAGTTTCATTATCCAAGTCTGTCTAATATCCAGTAACAACCCCACCAAAATTGGCTCCCGGCAATTAAGGCAACGTCTAGCTTTATTTAACTATAAGATTTTCACTGTGCCCGTGTGCTTTATAGAGTTCATAAATATATTTAACCGTATTAGCCAACGTCTAGTACATCGTGTTGAATAACACCATGCTATCAGCATATGTCTAGTGCCTCGTGTTGAATAACACCATCCTATCAGCATATGTCTAGTACCCCGTGTTGAACAACACCATAGTATTAGCATATGTCTAGTGCCTCGTGTTGAATAACACCATAGTATCAGCATACATGTATGTCTAGTGCCTCGTGTTAAATAACACCATCATATCAGCATATGTCTAGTACCCCGTGTTGAACAACACCATAGTATCAGCCTATGTCTAGTACCTCGTGTTGAATAACACCATAGTATCAGCATATGTCTAGTACCTCGTGTTGAATAACACCATAGTATCAGCATATGTCTAGTGCCTCGTGTTAAATAACACCATGCTATCAGCATATGTCTAGTACCTCGTGTTGAATAACACCATAGTATCAGCATATGTCTAGTACCTCGTGTTAAATAACACCATAGTATCAGCGTATGTCTAGTGCCTAGTGTTAAATAACACCATAGTATCAGCATATGTCTAGTGCCTCGTGTTGAATAACACCATAGTATCAGTATATGTCTAGTGCCTCGTGTTAAATAACACCATGCTATCAGCATATGTCTAGTACCTCGTGTTGAATAACACCATAGTATCAGCATATGTCTAGTACCTCATGTTAAATAACACCATAGTATCAGCATATGTCTAGTGCCTCGTGTTGAATAACACCATACTATCAGCGTATGTCTAGTGCCTCGTGTTGAATAACACCATAATATCAGTATATGTCTAGTACCTCGTGTTGAATAACACCATGCTATCAGCATATGTCTAGTGCCTCATGTTGAATAACACCATAGTATCAGCATATGTCTAGTACCTCGTGTTGAATAACACCATAGTATCAGCATATGTCTAGTGCCTCGTGTTAAATAACACCATACTATCAGCATATGTCTAGTACCTCGTGTTGAATAACACCATAGTATCAGCATATGTCTAGTACCTCGTGTTGAATAACACCATAGTATCAGCATATGTCTAGTGCCTCGTGTTAAATAACACCATACTATCAGCATATGTCTAGTGCCTCGTGTTAAATAACACCATCATATCAGCATATGTCTAGTACCTCGTGTTAAATAACACCATAGTATCAGCATATATCTAGTACCTCGTGTTGAATAACACCATAGTATCAGCCTATGTCTAGTGCCTCGTGTTAAATAACACCATAGTATCAGCATATATCTAGTGCCTCGTGTTAAATAACACCATAGTATCAGCATATGTCTAGTGCCTTGTGTTAAATAACACCATAGTATAAGCATATGTCTAGTGCCTCGTGTTGAATAACACCATCATATCAGCATATGTCTAGTACCTCGTGTTGAATAACACCATACTATCAGCCTATGTCCAGTAGGCCTACCTCATGTTGAATAACACCATCATATCAGCATATGTCTAGTGCCTCGTGTTGAATAACACCATACTATCAGTATATGTCTAGTACCCCGTGTTGAATAACACCATACTATCAGCCTATGTCTAGTGCCTCGTGTTGAATAACACCATACTATCACAATATGTCTAGTACCTCGTGTTAAATAACACCATAGTATCAGCATATATCTAGTGCCTCGTGTTGAATAACACCATAGTATCAGCATATGTCTAGTGCCTTGTGTTAAATAACACCATAGTATCAGCATATGTCTAGTGCCTTGTGTTAAATAACACCATAGTATCAGCATATGTCTAGTACCTCGTGTTAAATAACACCATACTATAACAATATGTCTAGTACCTCGTGTTAAATAACACCATAGTATCAGCATATGTCTAGTGCCTCGTGTTGAATAACACCATAGTATCAGCATATGTCTAGTGCCTCGTGTTGAATAACACCATAGTATCAGCATATATCTAGTGCCTCGTGTTAAATAACACCATAGTATCAGCATATGTCTAGTGCCTTGTGTTAAATAACACCATAGTATCAGCATATGTCTAGTGCCTCGTGTTGAATAACACCATCATATCAGCATATGTCTAGTACCTCGTGTTGAATAACACCATACTATCAGCCTATGTCCAGTAGGCCTACCTCATGTTGAATAACACCATCATATCAGCATATGTCTAGTGCCTCGTGTTGAATAACACCATACTATCAGCATATGTCTAGTACCCCGTGTTGAATAACACCATACTATCAGCCTATGTCTAGTGCCTCGTGTTGAATAACACCATACTATCACAATATGTCTAGTGCCTCGTGTTAAATAACACCATAGTATCAGCATATGTCTAGTACCTCGTGTTAAATAACACCATAGTATCAGCATATGTCTAGTGCCTCGTGTTGAATAACACCATGCTATCAGCATATGTCTAGTACCTTGTGTTGAATAACACCATACTATCAGCATATGTCTAGTGCCTCGTGTTGAATAACACCATACTATCAGTCTATGTCTAGTACCTCGTGTTGAATAACACCATAGTATTAGCATATGTCTAGTGCCTCGTGTTAAATAACACCATCATATCAGCATATGTCTAGTGCCTCGTGTTAAATAACACCATAGTATCAACCTATGTCTAGTGCCTCGTGTTGAATAACACCATAGTATTAGCATATGTCTAGTGCCTCGTGTTAAATAACACCATCATATCAGCATATGTCTAGTGCCTCGTGTTGAATAACACCATAGTATCAGTCTATGTCTAGTGCCTCGTGTTAAATAACACCATACTATCAGCATATGTCTAGTACCTCGTGTTGAATAACACCATAGTATCAGCATATGTCTAGTGCCTCGTGTTAAATAACACCATCATATCAGCATATGTCTAGTGCCTCGTGTTAAATAACACCATAGTATCAACCTATGTCTAGTGCCTCGTGTTAAATAACACCATCATATCAGCATATGTCTAGTGCCTCGTGTTAAATAACACCATAGTATCAACCTATGTCTAGTGCCTCGTGTTGAATAACACCATAGTATTAGCATATGTCTAGTGCCTCGTGTTAAATAACACCATCATATCAGCATATGTCTAGTACCCCGTGTTGAATAACACCATAGTATCAGCATATGTCTAGTGCCTCGTGTTGAATAACACCATCATATCAGCATATGTCTAGTACCTCGTGTTAAATAACACCATACTATCAGCCTATGTCTAGTGCCTCGTGTTAAATAACACCATCATATCAGCATATGTCTAGTGCCTCGTGTTAAATAACACCATAGTATCAACCTATGTCTAGTGCCTCGTGTTGAATAACACCATAGTATTAGCATATGTCTAGTGCCTCGTGTTAAATAACACCATCATATCAGCATATGTCTAGTACCCCGTGTTGAATAACACCATCATATCAGCATATGTCTAGTGCCTCGTGTTGAATAACACCATACTATCAGCATATGTCTAGTACCTCGTGTTGAATAACACCATACTATCAGCCTATGACTAGTGCCTCGTGTTAAATAACACCATAGTATCAGCATATGTCTAGTGCCTCGTGTTAAATAACACCATACTATCAGCCTATGTCTAGTGCCTCATGTTGAATAACACCATACTATCAGCCTATGTCTAGAACCTCGTGTTGAATAACACCATAGTATCAGCATATGTCTAGTGCCCCGTGTTGAATAACACCATAGTATCAGCATATGTCTAGTGCCTCGTGTTAAATAACACCATCATATCAGCATATGTCTAGTGCCTCGTGTTAAATAACACCATACTATCAGCATATGTCTAGTGCCACGTGTTAAATAACACCATAGTATCAGCCTATGTCTAGTACCTCGTGTTGAATAACACCATAGTATCAGCATATGTCTAGTGCCTCGTGTTAAATAACACCATAGTATCAGCCTATGTCTAGTGCCTCGTGTCAAATAACACCATAGTATCAACATATGTCTAGTACCCCGTGTTGAATAACACCATAGTATCAGCATATGTCTAGTGCCTCGTGTTGAATAACACCATAGTATCAGCATATGTCTAGTGCCTCGTGTTGAATAACACCATAGTATCAGCATATGTCTAGTACCTCGTGTTGAATAACACCATCATATCAGCCTATGTCTAGTACCCCGTGGTGAATAACACCATACTATCAGCATATGTCTAGTACATCGTGTTGAATAACACCATACTATCAGCATATGTCTAGTGCCTCGTGTTAAATAACACCATACTATCAGCCTATGTCTAGTGCCTCGTGTTGAATAACACCATACTATCACAATATGTCTAGAGCCTCGTGTTAAATAACACCATAGTATCAGCATATGTCTAGTACCCCGTGTTGAATAACACCATAGTATTAGCATATGTCTAGTACCCCTTGTTGAATAACACCATAGTATCAGCATATGTCTAGTACCTCGTGTCAAATAACACCATAATATCAGCCTAGACCATCGAAAGCTTAGTTTTCTTAAAGGATTTAAGCTCAGTAACGTTTTATTACAGTTCATAAGTCACACACCCTATTTCTCTATTTTTTTCAGGTATCACTCATTTGGAATTGGAAGATAATTTTCTTTGTTGGCAATAGTGCGGTTTTGTTGATATTCACAGCTTTCCTTATCATTCTAATTGCCGGTGGATTAGACAGTTTCGTATCAAACTAAAAACCGGCCGTTTGATACTGGGTCTACATTAGTCTCATCATGCTCCACTAGATATTCATGTTAAAGGCACACTTGCCGCCGTAGCCTGTTTAAATTTGCTAAGAAAACCAATTTACATGAGCTTACTACGACTAATACCACTAAACTTAAACATAGGACACATAAAACATGTCTAGTTAGCTTTAGACTGTAAAAATGGGGTGAAAAACAAACGAAGAATCGAAGCCTGATTACAACAACAACGATCAGTGTCGGTCAACTTTCCGAAAGTCTTTCGTGTTGGATTACCCTCCTTTCAGACCTTTGTATCTGTGGTTTACACTCAAACAATTACCAGCAGGCTTTTCCAGTCGCTGTTAACCGATCGCCAGTCTGTATTTCTCAGATAAATAGGCCTACGTAAAATTACACTGTGCCGTTAGTTCACTCACTCGACTGAAACATAAAATCGCCAATAGGGGGCAGATCGGTTTGTTTACGTTCCGGGTACGTAACAATTCTAATTTTCAAATTCAAATTAAAAATACAAAGTGACGTCCAAACTTTTAAATTTTGGTTAAAATAGAAAGTTCCTAACTTATATTGTCTGGGAAAAATACAGAATACGGTCTTTCTTTTTTAATGTAAACAATATTCCTGATTTTCGCGGCAAGTGTGCCTTTAAAGAAGAAGTGTTTCTATTTGTTTTGGCTATGCTGGCAAAATGCTTCAACAAACTACATTTAGGTCTCACTTTTTATCTCTCGGGCATATAATGCGGGGGATATAGCGATAGGATTGTCTGTCCGTCTGTTCGTGATCTTGTCAACACTTCTCCTCCTACAATTTTTATTTGATTTCCTCAAAGGTTGGACATGTTTGTTACCAAGTGATGATGCGCATCTCCTATTAGGGTTGCGTTGATTCAATTATTTTTGGTTGATCGATTGATTGACACTGTGTGAATATATAGACAGTGATAGTTTTTCAACGCATCTCCTCCTACAGTTTTTATCGGATTACCTCGAAGCTTGGTGGACATTTTTATTACCAAGTGAAGATGTGCATCTCTTTGTTTGGGTTGCGCTGATTCAATTATTTTTGGAGTTATTAATTTAACTTAGAATCAATATGGATATTCCATATGGAATAATGTGTAATTAAATATCAATGATGTAAAAAAAAATAAAACACGAAAAAAACACCCATCATTTGTGCCATTCTCAATCTTGCCTGGGGGGGGGGGGGGGGGGGGGCTCCGTGTCTCAGTAGGTAGAGCGTTGGACGCTCAATCCGAACAGCCTTCCACCAATGGGTCGCGGGTTCGAATCCCACTCAGTCCAAAAATTGGAAAATTTTCTGACTGGGTTTTCACTCGAACGACCTACATGTGTTATATGTGGGATGGTTGCCAGTTACCAGCGGAAGGTCATGGGTTTCCTCCGGGCACAGAGCCCGGTTTCCTCCCACAATAAAACTGTCAACGCCGCCATATAGGCCTAAGTGAAATAAAACACCAAACAATCAATCTCAATCTTACCTGAAGTTCGACCAAGATTTAAAGCGAAAGTAAGAAAAGTCAAAGTCTCTTTCCGAGTCTTCCTAATAAAACTTCGTGTTTTCTTATTTTTGCATGGCTCTTCAGACGCCCCGAGCTCAAGCGAAAACACGATAACGCCAACTTGTTACACTACCGATTCTGCATGTTTATGTTGTCGTGGTAGAGTGTCTATGCATGTCTACACTACTCAACATCCCTCAACTTTTGTTGACTCAACACGATTCAACTTAAAGTTGAGGTATATTGAGGGACTGTCTACACTATAAAACGCGATAACTTAACAACACCCAACATGTTGTAAATTACATTCTCTTTCATGCTGATGCAAGGGTATTTCACAGACGCTTCGCCTGATAGGAAAACGTGACAGGTAGAATAAGGTCACTGTCGCATCCCTTTATCCCAGTGAGACGCAGCGCTGACGCTTTTATGTTTTTTTCAAATTCTTATGTCATTCTTTTACATTGCAGACATTGGTTTAATTTGTCAAGAAAATTCTTTTGATCAGAGTGGCAAAAAAATCGCTAAAACAAGGTTTTCCAGAAATTAAAAAAGACAGGTTAAAGAATTTATGTTAAGAAAAAATCTTAAGAACCCCTATATTCCTACATTATTTACATGAAAGTATTCCACTCTTGGCAAAATGTGCTGTATGTAAAACTTTTATTTCAATAGTTCGGATGTATCTTCATCAATTAATTTCTTTAAACTTCTTTGTTTGTTTGATCTTTGTATCAGACAGTTTTTCCCACCCCCTTTTTGCCACTCTCCTGCTCTCAAACGATGCACGTGTCCAGACAATCACATGATTGAATCCAGCCCGTGGATTGGTTCATTTCACTCAACTTGACTCTACAAGTTGAAATCTTTTCTCAACAGTGTTGATGGCGGTTGAGTGTTGTTGTTGTTGGTACTGTTGAAAAACCCATCTACCCTATTCAATCTTTCAATGGAATTTAGAAGTTGAAAGGTTAACAATAAGGTGAAGAATTACTTATGGATAACAACTTCTTGGTTTATTGGGTGACAACGTTTCCATGTAGTTCTTACATCGTTATCAAAGTCAATGATAACGTCGACACCCAATAAACCAAGAAGTTGTTATCCATAAGTAATTCTTCACCTTATTGTTACCCTATTCAACACAACTCAGTTGAATCGTGTTGAGTCAACAAATGTCAGTGACGTTGAGTTGTGTAGAAGGGGATTCACTATATACATGTAGTAGCAATTTATATTGACCGAATAATAAAGTTTTCCCAGGTTTGAAAGTTGACCGAGGCTGGTGTATTTTTAACTAGTTGTTGGATTCTGTATTATCTGTTCAATCGATCACACCCACACACATTTAAACTGATCTGCCGTACCTCCCAGTCGAGAATACAGGATTCATTGTTTGATGTTTTACGCCGCTTTGAAGATTATTTCACAAATATGGCGGTGTTTAGTGGGGAAGGAAACCGGGTTCTTTGTCCCGCGGAAACAACCGACCTTCGGCGAGTATTTGTCAACTCTTCCACATACGTCGATCGAGTGATAAATCAACCCATAAATGTTCGATTGTATTTGGTCTGAGTGGCATTTAAACCCACGCCGCATCGATGGAAGCTTGATGAGCATACGTGTTACCACGTGAGGATGCGCACCTCATATTTGGGTTTCTACAGGTATGATACTAAAAACAGCTGAAGTGAAAGGCCGTGCATATTAAAGTTGAAGATCATACGAAAGTCGTTAATTTTCTGAGATTTAATCTTGCAATGTTGAAAACGTAGAAAGATTTAGATTGTATTGGCCAATGACGATTATCGGATTATCTGACTTGTTGAAATAGAATCAAATAATCCCTAATTCCAAAATCCTTAACATATCGTATTTGGTCTGAGTGGCATTTAAACCCACGCCGCATCGATGGAAGCAAACGCAAACACGTTTGGCCAACATCGGCAATTTGTTGGCATGGTTGATTATTGGTCGCACTCAACTGTCCAGTGTTGATTCAAGGTAGGTTGATTTTAATAGAACACTATTGACCTTACTATTATAAGTGCTTTGTTGGTGGTACAGCTATGGTCCAACATTTGATAAATGTCATGAGCCTCGTTCTGACTTTAATCAACTTTGTGTGGGTTTACCGTAGCCATTGATATTTGAAGCATCATTTTTTCTGTGTAATCATGCGAGTAAATAATACTAAATATATTTTCATAGTATTAAAAACGTCCCGTTGGCAACAGAAAGTCAACAAGAGAACATTAGTTCCAGTGTTGATATTCAATATAATGTGTCAGGCGATGGCATTCAGAGAGAGAGAGGTATACGGGAAATTTACGTGAAAGATATGGACGACGGAATTCCTCTCCTATCAGTTGGCCTTGTGCTCCGGGGTAAAGCTATTTGATTCCCCTCAAATAATCCATTCCATGAACACAACGATTACAAAATCCGAATACGAGTGATAGATATTTCTCTATCCGTGTCTGATAGAGTTATAACACATTCATTAGGGCAAAATGGTTGTAAAATAACTAACCAGCCTGTCAGAGAGAAATTGCGAGTGGATGGTAAATTGACAAACTGTGATACAGGAGACATACTTGTAACAATTGTAACTTGTAATCAGCAATCCTTACCCGACTTTTGAATATGGGACTATTTAGAGCAGGAGTGTTCCATACATGACAACAACGAACTGATAATAAGGGTGATTTCAAATGCAACACATGTCTAGACTTGGGTCATAAGGCAGTGGATTGCACTGACGATTGGAAGTACAGGTCATGTTTAACAAGAGTTTTAGTAAACTCAACATACGCCCGCCGTGGCAAAGACGAACCGCTACGATTAACAACTTTACATTTAATATAACATTTGTTTTAATTTCATCAATTCAAATTTCTTGTTCACATTAGAAGTTTTTCTTTTCTGAATTTGATGAAGCTGCAACTAAATACCAGTACGTTATAGTACACACATATTATCTGTTCAGGTAAATTCAATCACATTTTAATTGCAAAAAACTGAAATATTGTGGCTGTTTTGACATTGCTGTTATGTTCCATAATAGCTTACAATTCTTGAATTTTAACAGCTTTGACTGGGACACTGTTCTATTAGACTTGGCAGTGATAGTTTTATTACAAAGCAAACAATCTTCAGGCTGACCACTGATATGCTGACCACTGACATTGTCCCCTTATCTCTATTTAAACAGCCACTCTGGTAAATTCCAGATGGGCAATAAAGCTGTGAAAATGGTCCTTTTTTATCATAGCACACATTTAACTATCCAAAAAAACAGTCTCAGAATGTATAAATTAATTGGTTTCAAGTATTACCCTGGACCAAGTGTACTAAAAAAAGCATTGATATATATTAATATATATATATTAAACATCAGGTACACATTTCTGATAAAAAAAACTCTTGAAAAGACAAAAAATATGTGGACCAAAATCAAATTTGGTATGTGACGCATCATCTACCTATAAGGTATATATACTCTAGAAGAATTGGAGAAATTATATCAAAACGAAAGAAGTTCTGGGGCCGAAAGGGAATATTACATAATCCAATAGGGCTGCCATATTATGCAACAGGTGATGTCAGAAATGGTACGTGAAACACCGTCTGTCCATAAGGTATATACTCTGAAAGAATCGTCAAGATCGGATCAAAACTTTAGAAGTTATGGAACGGAAGGGAATATTACATAATCCTATATATGGCTGGCAGATTATGCAATGGGTGAAGTCAGAAATGGTTCATGACACACCTTCTACCCCTAAACTATATGTTGTAAAAAAAATTGTAAAGATCGGATCAAAACTCTTCAAGTTATGGATCGAAAGGGAACGAAGATATAGACTAAGACAGAATATTACATAATCCAATGTAGAAGCCATATTATGCAATGGACAATGTTCTTAATGGTTCATGACACACCTTCTACCCCTAAACTATATGTTGTCAAAACAATTGTAAAGATCAGATCAAAACTCTTCAAGTTATGGAGCGGAAGGGAACGAATATATAGACTAAGACAGAATACTATATAATCCAATGTAGAAGCAACATTATGCAATCGACGATGTCATAAATGGTTCATGACACACCTTCTACCCACAAGGTATATGTTGTGAAAGAATTGTAAAGATTAGATCAAAACTCTTCAAGTTATGGAGCGGAAGGGAATCCGGGACGGACGGACGGACGGACGGACGGACGGACGGACGGACGGACGGACGGACGGACGGCGCTGGTGATACCATAATACGACCGACTTTTTTTAAGTCGGGCGTATAAAAACAGATCGTGTTACTGACTTGACATGGGCAGACCAGGGAAGACCGCTTACTGACAAAGTGATTGTGTGACTGTCCTGACATGGGCAGACCAGGGAAGACCGCTTACTGACAAAGTGATTGTGTTACTGACTTGACATGGGCAGACCTGGGAAGACCGCTTACTGACAAAGTGATTGTGTTACTGTCCTGACATGGGCAGACGAGGGAAGACCGCTTACTGACAAAGTGATTGTGTTACTGACTTGACATGGGCAGACCAGGGAAGACCGCTTACTGACAAAGTGATTGTGTTACTGACTTGACATGGGCAGACCAGGGAAGACCACTTACTGACAAAGTGATTGTGTTACTGTCCTGACATGGGCAGACGAGGGAAGACCGCTTACTGACAACGTGATTGTGTTACTGACTTGACATGGGCAGACCTGGGAAGACCGCTTACTGACAAAGTGATTGTGTGACTGTCCTGACATGGGCAGACCAGGGAAGACCGCTTACTGACAAAGTGATTGTGTTACTGACTTGACATGGGCAGACCTGGGAAGACCGCTTACTGACAAAGTTATTGTGTTACTGACTTGACATGGGCAGACCTGGGAAGACCGCTTACTGACAGTGATTGTGTTACTGTCCTGACATGGGCAGACGAGGGAAGACCGCTTACTGACAAAGTGATTGTGTTACTGACTTGACATGGGCAGACCAGGGAAGACCGCTTACTGACAGTGATTGTGTGACTGTCCTGACATGGGCAGACGAGGGAAGACCGCTTACTGATAAAGTGATTGTGTGACTGTCCTGACATGGGCAGACCAGGCAAGACCGCTTACTGATAAAGTGATTGTGTGACTGTCCTGGGCAGACGAGGGAAGACCGCTTACTGACAAAGTGATTGTGTTACTGTCCTGGGATGGCCAGACCAGGGAAGACCGCTTACTGATAAAGTGATTGTGTGACTGTCCTGACATGGGCAGACGAGGGAAGACCGCTTACTGACAAAGTGATTGTGTTACTGACTTGACATGGGCAGACCTGGGAAGACCGCTTACTGACAAAGTGATTGTGTTACTGTCCTGGGATGGCCAGACCAGGGAAGACCGCTTACTGATAAAGTGATTGTGTTACTGTCCTGACATGGGCAGACCAGGGAAGACCGCTTACTGACAAAGTGATTGTGTTACTGACTTGACATGGGCAGACCTGGGAAGACCGCTTACTGACAAAGTGATTGTGTTACTGTCCTGGGATGGCCAGACCAGGGAAGACCGCTTACTGATAAAGTGATTGTGTTACTGTCCTGACATGGGCAGACCAGGGAAGACCGCTTACTGACAAAGTGATTGTGTTACTGACTTGACATGGGCAGACCAGGGAAGACCGCTTACTGACAAAGTGATTGTGTTACTGACTTGACATGGGCAGACCAGGGAAGACCGCTTACTGACAAAGTGATTGTGTGACTGTCCTGACATGGGCAGACCAGGGAAGACCGCTTACTGACAAAGTGATTGTGTTACTGACTTGACATGGGCAGACCAGGGAAGACCGCTTACTGACAGTGATTGTGTGACTGTCCTGACATGGGCAGACCAGGGAAGACCGCTTACTGACAAAGTGATTGTGTTACTGACTTGACATGGGCAGACCAGGGAAGACCGCTTACTGACAAAGTGATTGTGTTACTGTCCTGACATGGGCAGACGAGAGAAGACCGCTTACTGACAAAGTGATTGTGTTACTGACTTGACATGGGCAGACCAGGGAAGACCGCTTACTGACAAAGTGATTGTGTGACTGTCCTGACATGGGCAGACGAGGGAAGACCGCTTACTGACAAAGTGATTGTGTTACTGACTTGACATGGGCAGACGAGGGAAGACCGCTTACTGACAAAGTGATTGTGTTACTGTCCTGGGATGGGCAGACCAGGGAAGACCGCTTACTGACAAAGTGATTGTGTGACTGTCCTGACATGGGCAGACGAGGGAAGACCGCTTACTGACAAAGTGATTGTGTTACTGACTTGACATGGCCAGACCAGGGAAGACCGCTTACTGACAAAGTGATTGTGTTACTGACTTGGCATGGGCAGACCAGAGAAGACCGCTTACTGACAAAGTGATTGTGTGACTGTCCTGACATGGGCAGACGAGGGAAGACCGCTTACTGACAAAGTGATTGTGTTACTGACTTGACATGGGCAGACCAGGGAAGACCGCTTACTGACAAAGTGATTGTGTGACTGTCCTGACATGGACAGACCAGGGAAGACCGCTTACTGACAAAGTGATTGTTTAACAGACTTGACATGGGCAGACCTGGGAAGACCGCTTACTGACAAAGTGATTTCGTACTGTCCTGACATGGGCAGACGAGGGAAGACCGCTTACTGACAAAGTGATTGTGTTACTGACTTGGCATGGGCAGACGAGGGAAGACCGCTTACTGACAAAGTGATTGTGTTACTGTCCTGGGATGGCCAGACCAGGGAAGACCGTTTACTGACAAAGTGATTGTGTGACTGTCCTGACATGGCCAGACCAGGGAAGACCGCTTACTGACAAAGTGATTGTGTTACTGACTTGACATGGCCAGACCAGGGAAGACCGCTTATTGACAAAGTGATTGTGTTACTGACTTGACATGGGCAGACCAGGGAAGACCGCTTACTGACAAAGTGATTGTGTTACTGACTTGACATGGGCAGACCAGGGAAGACCGCTTACTGACAAAGTGATTGTGTTACTGACTTGACATGGGCAGACCAGGGAAGACCGCTTACTGACAAAGTGATTGTGTTACTGACTTGACATGGGCAGACCAGGGAAGACCGCTTACTGACAAAGTGATTGTGTGACTGTCCTGACATGGGCAGACCAGGGAAGACCGCTTACTGACAAAGTGATTGTGTTACTGACTTGACATGGGCAGACCAGGGAAGACCGCTTACTGACAGTGATTGTGTGACTGTCCTGACATTGGCAGACCAGGGAAGACCGCTTACTGACAAAGTGATTGTGTTACTGACTTGACATGGGCAGACCAGGGAAGACCGCTTACTGACAAAGTGATTGTGTTACTGTCCTGACATGGGCAGACGAGAGAAGACCGCTTACTGACAAAGTGATTGTGTTACTGACTTGACATGGGCAGACCAGGGAAGACCGCTTACTGACAAAGTGATTGTGTGACTGTCCTGACATGGGCAGACGAGGGAAGACCGCTTACTGACAAAGTGATTGTGTTACTGACTTGACATGGGCAGACGAGGGAAGACCGCTTACTGACAAAGTGATTGTGTTACTGTCCTGGGATGGGCAGACCAGGGAAGACCGCTTACTGACAAAGTGATTGTGTGACTGTCCTGACATGGGCAGACGAGGGAAGACCGCTTACTGACAAAGTGATTGTGTTACTGACTTGACATGGCCAGACCAGGGAAGACCGCTTACTGACAAAGTGATTGTGTTACTGACTTGGCATGGGCAGACCAGAGAAGACCGCTTACTGACAAAGTGATTGTGTGACTGTCCTGACATGGGCAGACGAGGGAAGACCGCTTACTGACAAAGTGATTGTGTTACTGACTTGACATGGGCAGACCAGGGAAGACCGCTTACTGACAAAGTGATTGTGTTACTGTCCTGACATGGGCAGACGAGGGAAGACCGCTTACTGACAAAGTGATTGTGTTACTGTCCTGGCATGGGCAGACGAGGGAAGACCGCTTACTGACAAAGTGATTGTGTTACTGACTTGACATGGGCAGACCAGGGAAGACCGCTTACTGACAAAGTGATTGTGTTACTGTCCTGACATGGGCAGACGAGGGAAGACCGCTTACTAACAAACTGATTGTTTAACAGACTTGACATGGGCAGACCAGGGAAGACCGCTTACTGACAGTGATTGTGTTACGGACTTGACATGGGCAGACCAGGGAAGACCGCTTACTGACAAAGTGATTGTGTGACTGTCCTGACATGGGCAGACCAGGGAAGACCGCTTACTGACAAAGTGATTGTTTAACAGACTTGACATGGGCAGACCTGGGAAGACCGCTTACTGACAAAGTGATTGTGTTACTGTCCTGACATGGGCAGACCAGGGAAGACCGCTTACTGACAAAGTGATTGTGTTACTGACTTGACATGGGCAGACCAGGGAAGACCGCTTACTGACAAAGTGATTGTGTTACTGACTTGACATGGGCAGACCTGGGAAGACCGCTTACTGACAAAGTGATTGTGTGACTGTCCTGACATGGGCAGACCAGGGAAGACCGCTTACTGACAAAGTGATTGTGTTACTGACTTGACATGGGCAGACCAGGGAAGACCGCTTACTGACAAAGTGATTGTGTTACTGACTTGACATGGGCAGACCAGGGAAGACCGCTTACTGACAAAGTGATTGTGTTACTGACTTGACATGGACAGACCAGGGAAGACCCTTTACTGACAAAGTGATTGTGTTACTGACTTGACATGGGCAGACCAGGGAAGACCGCTTACTGACAAAGTGATTGTGTTACTGTCCTGGGATGGCCAGACCAGGGAAGACCGCTTACTGACAAAGTGATTGTGTGACTGACTTGGCATGGGCAGACCAGGGAAGACCGCTTACTGACAAAGTGATTGTGTTACTGTCCTGGAATGGGCAGACCAGGGAAGACCGCTTACTGACAAAGTGATTGTGTTACTGACTTGACATGGACAGACCAGGGAAGACCGCTTACTGACAAAGTGATTGTGTTACTGTCCTGACATGGGCAGACGAGGGAAGACCGCTTACTAACAAAGTGATTGTGTGACTGTCCTGACATGGGCAGACCAGGGAAGACCGCTTACTGACAAAGTGATTGTTTAACAGACTTGACATGGGCAGACCTGGGAAGACCGCTTACTGACAAAGTGATTGTGTTACTGTCCTGACATGGGCAGACCAGGGAAGACCGCTTACTGACAAAGTGATTGTGTTACTGACTTGACATGGGCAGACCAGGGAAGACCGCTTACTGACAAAGTGATTGTGTTACTGACTTGACATGGGCAGACCTGGGAAGACCGCTTACTGACAAAGTGATTGTGTGACTGTCCTGACATGGGCAGACCAGGGAAGACCGCTTACTGACAAAGTGATTGTGTTACTGACTTGACATGGGCAGACCAGGGAAGACCGCTTACTGACAAAGTGATTGTGTTACTGACTTGACATGGGCAGACCAGGGAAGACCGCTTACTGACAAAGTGATTGTGTTACTGACTTGACATGGACAGACCAGGGAAGACCGCTTATTGACAAAGTGATTGTGTTACTGACTTGACATGGGCAGACCAGGGAAGACCGCTTACTGACAAAGTGATTGTGTTACTGTCCTGGGATGGCCAGACCAGGGAAGACCGCTTACTGACAAAGTGATTGTGTGACTGACTTGGCATGGGCAGACCAGGGAAGACCGCTTACTGACAAAGTGATTGTGTTACTGTCCTGGAATGGGCAGACCAGGGAAGACCGCTTACTGACAAAGTGATTGTGTTACTGACTTGACATGGACAGACCAGGGAAGACCGCTTACTGACAAAGTGATTGTGTTACTGTCCTGACATGGGCAGACGAGGGAAGACCGCTTACTAACAAACTGATTGTTTAACAGACTTGACATGGGCAGACCAGGGAAGACCGCTTACTGACAGTGATTGTGTTACGGACTTGACATGGGCAGACCAGGGAAGACCGCTTACTGACAAAGTGATTGTGTTACTGACTTGACATGGGCAGACCAGGGAAGACCGCTTACTGACAAAGTGATTGTGTTACTGTCCTGACATGGGCAGACGAGGGAAGACCGCTTACTAACAAACTGATTGTTTAACAGACTTGACATGGGCAGACCAGGGAAGACCGCTTACTGACAGTGATTGTGTTACGGACTTGACATGGGCAGACCAGGGAAGACCGCTTACTGAGAAAGTGATTGTGTTACTGACTTGACATGGGCAGACGAGGGAAGACCGCTTACTGACAAAGTGATTGTGTTACTGTCCTGACATGGCCAGACCAGGGAAGACCGCTTACTGACAGTGATTGTGTTACGGACTTGACATGGGCAGACCAGGGAAGACCGCTTACTGACAAAGTGATTGTGTTACTGACTTGACATGGACAGACCAGGGAAGACCGCTTACTGACAGTGATTGTGTTACGGACTTGACATGGGCAGACCAGGGAAGACCGCTTACTGACAAAGTGATTGTGTTACTGACTTGACATGGCCAGACGAGGGAAGACCGCTTACTGACAAAGTGATTGTGTTACTGACTTGACATGGGCAGACCAGGGAAGACCGCTTATTGACAAAGTGATTGTGTTACTGACTTGACATGGGCAGATCAGGGAAGCTCGCTTACTGACAGTGATTGTGTTACTGACTTGACATGGCCAGACGAGGTAAGACCGCTTACTGACAGTGATTGTGTTACTGACTTGACATGGGTAGACCAGGGAAGACCGCTTACTGACAGTGATTGTGTTACTGACTTGACATGGGCAGACCAGGGAAGACCGCTTACTGACAGTGATTGTGTTACTGACTTGACATGGGCAGACCAGGGAAGACCGCTTACTGACAAAGTGATTGTGTTACTGACTTGACATGGCCAGACGAGGGAAGACCGCTTACTGACAAAGTGATTGTGTTACTGACTTGACATGGGCAGACGAGGGAAGACCGCTTACTGACAGTGATTGTGTTACTGACTTGACATGGCCAGACGAGGGAAGACCGCTTACTGATAAAGTGATTGTGTTACTGACTTGGCATGGGCAGACGAGGGAAGACCGCTTACTGACAAAGTGATTGTGTTACTGACTTGACATGGGCAGATCAGGGAAGCTCGCTTACTGACAGTGATTGTGTTACTGACTTGACATGGCCAGACCAGGGAAGACCGCTTACTGACAAAGTGATTGTGTGACTGTCCTGGGCAGACGAGGGAAGACCGCTTACTGACAAAGTGATTGTGTTACTGACTTGACATGGACAGACCAGGGAAGACCGCTTACTGACAAAGTGATTGTGTTACCGACTTGACATGGGCAGACCAGGGAAGACCGCTTACTGACAAAGTGATTGTGTTACTGTCCTGGGATGGCCAGACCAGGGAAGACCGCTTACTGACAAAGTGATTGTGTGACTGACTTGGCATGGGCAGACCAGGGAAGACCGCTTACTGACAAAGTGATTGTGTTACTGTCCTGGAATGGGCAGACCAGGGAAGACCGCTTACTGACAAAGTGATTGTGTTACTGACTTGACATGGACAGACCAGGGAAGACCGCTTACTGACAAAGTGATTGTGTTACTGTCCTGACATGGGCAGACGAGGGAAGACCGCTTACTAACAAACTGATTGTTTAACAGACTTGACATGGGCAGACCAGGGAAGACCGCTTACTGACAGTGATTGTGTTACGGACTTGACATGGGCAGACCAGGGAAGACCGCTTACTGACAAAGTGATTGTGTTACTGACTTGACATGGGCAGACCAGGGAAGACCGCTTACTGACAAAGTGATTGTGTTACTGTCCTGACATGGGCAGACGAGGGAAGACCGCTTACTAACAAACTGATTGTTTAACAGACTTGACATGGGCAGACCAGGGAAGACCGCTTACTGACAGTGATTGTGTTACGGACTTGACATGGGCAGACCAGGGAAGACCGCTTACTGAGAAAGTGATTGTGTTACTGACTTGACATGGGCAGACGAGGGAAGACCGCTTACTGACAAAGTGATTGTGTTACTGTCCTGACATGGGCAGACCAGGGAAGACCGCTTACTGACAGTGATTGTGTTACGGACTTGACATGGGCAGACCAGGGAAGACCGCTTACTGACAAAGTGATTGTGTTACTGACTTGACATGGACAGACCAGGGAAGACCGCTTACTGACAGTGATTGTGTTACGGACTTGACATGGGCAGACCAGGGAAGACCGCTTACTGACAAAGTGATTGTGTTACTGACTTGACATGGCCAGACGAGGGAAGACCGCTTACTGACAAAGTGATTGTGTTACTGACTTGACATGGGCAGACCAGGGAAGACCGCTTATTGACAAAGTGATTGTGTTACTGACTTGACATGGGCAGATCAGGGAAGCTCGCTTACTGACAGTGATTGTGTTACTGACTTGACATGGCCAGACGAGGGAAGACCGCTTACTGACAGTGATTGTGTTACTGACTTGACATGGGTAGACCAGGGAAGACCGCTTACTGACAGTGATTGTGTTACTGACTTGACATGGGCAGACCAGGGAAGACCGCTTACTGACAGTGATTGTGTTACTGACTTGACATGGGCAGACCAGGGAAGACCGCTTACTGACAAAGTGATTGTGTTACTGACTTGACATGGCCAGACGAGGGAAGACCGCTTACTGACAAAGTGATTGTGTTACTGACTTGACATGGGCAGACGAGGGAAGACCGCTTACTGACAGTGATTGTGTTACTGACTTGACATGGCCAGACGAGGGAAGACCGCTTACTGATAAAGTGATTGTGTTACTGACTTGGCATGGGCAGACGAGGGAAGACCGCTTACTGACAAAGTGATTGTGTTACTGACTTGACATGGGCAGATCAGGGAAGCTCGCTTACTGACAGTGATTGTGTTACTGACTTGACATGGCCAGACGAGGGAAGACCGCTTACTGACAGTGATTGTGTTACTGACTTGACATGGGCAGACCAGGGAAGACCGCTTACTGACAAACTGATTGTGTTACTGACTTGACATGGGCAGACCAGGGAAGACCGCTTACTGACAAAGTGATTGTGTTACTGACTTGGCATGGGCAGACCAGGGAAGACCGCTTACTGATAAAGTGATTGTGTTACTGACTTGACATGGGCAGACCAGGGAAGACCGCTTACTGACAGTGATTGTGTTACTGACTTGGCATGGGCAGACCAGGGAAGACCGCTTACTGATAAAGTGATTGTGTTACTGACTTGACATGGGCAGACCAGGGAAGACCGCTTACTGACTAAGTGATTGTGTTACTGACTTGACATGGCCAGACCAGGGAAGACCGCTTACTGATAAAGTGATTGTGTTACTGACTTGACATGGGCAGACCAGGGAAGACCGCTTACTGACAGTGATTGTGTTACTGACTTGACATGGGTAGACCAGGGAAGACCGCTTACTGACAGTGATTGTGTTACTGACTTGACATGGGCAGACCAGGGAAGACCGCTTACTGACAGTGATTGTGTTACTGACTTGACATGGGCAGACCAGGGAAGACCGCTTACTGACAAAGTGATTGTGTTACTGACTTGACATGGCCAGACGAGGGAAGACCGCTTACTGACAAAGTGATTGTGTTACTGACTTGACATGGGCAGACGAGGGAAGACCGCTTACTGACAGTGATTGTGTTACTGACTTGACATGGCCAGACGAGGGAAGACCGCTTACTGATAAAGTGATTGTGTTACTGACTTGGCATGGGCAGACGAGGGAAGACCGCTTACTGACAAAGTGATTGTGTTACTGACTTGACATGGGCAGATCAGGGAAGCTCGCTTACTGACAGTGATTGTGTTACTGACTTGACATGGCCAGACGAGGGAAGACCGCTTACTGATAAAGTGATTGTGTTACTGACTTGACATGGGCAGACCAGGGAAGACCGCTTACTGACAGTGATTGTGTGACTGTCCTGACATGGGCAGACCAGGGAAGACCGCTTACTGACAGTGATTGTGTTACTGACTTGACATGGGTAGACCAGGGAAGACCGCTTACTGACAAAGTGATTGTGTTACTGACTTGACATGGCCAGACCAGGGAAGACCGCTTATTGACAAAGTGATTGTGTTACTGACTTGACATGGGCAGACCAGGGAAGACCGCTTACTGACAGTGATTGTGTTACTGACTTGACATGGCCAGACCAGGGAAGACCGCTTACTGACAAAGTGATTGTGTTACTGACTTGACATGGGCAGACCGCTTACTGACAAAGTGATTGTGTGACTGTCCTGACATGGCCAGACCAGGGAAGACCGCTTACTGACAGTGATTGTGTTACTGACTTGACATGGCCAGACGAGGGAAGACCGCTTACTGATAAAGTGATTGTGTTACTGACTTGGCATGGGCAGACCAGGGAAGACCGCTTACTGACAAAGTGATTGTGTTACTGTCCTGGCATGGGCAGACCTGGGAAGACCGCTTACTGACAAAGTGATTGTGTTACTGTCCTGGTGTAACGCCACCTAGCGGTCTAAAAGGGACACGACAATTACAAGGCCATGGAAGAAAGGACACACACAAGACATAAAATAAAGTTCGATAGTTTATCACAACATAAAGAAAATATGTACATTGGAAACGAAACCTGAAATTAGTATTATTTACAATTGATTATAAAGCATGAAATGAAACACGGGTATTATAGCATCTAGTCCTCATCCCCAAATTGGTAGCGTCGGGAACAGGAAATGTCGCATACTGCTGGAAGCGCTGTCTCTCCGTAGCATACAGCTGGTAACGCTGCACTGCCATGATTCTACAGCTGGTAACACTGTAGCGCCCACTCCACAGCTGGAAACGCTGTGCCACCAGCACTACAAGTTGATAACGCTGTACCACCTAGACTCGGCTGGAAATGCTGGACCGCCACCTATACAGTTGGAAACACTGTACCACCAACTCCACAGCTGGAAACGCTGTACAGTCCCTCTACAGTTGGTAACACTGTACCACCAACTCCACAGCTGGAAATGCTGTACTGACAATCCCATAGCTGGTTATGCTGCCTTGTCAATCCGGCTCTCTCTGCTGCCTCAGTAACCCATCAGGACGCCACAACTTCCTAAACCGGCAAGTTATCCTAGTTACTCACAAGCTCACCTGGTTTTACCCAGCCATATCATAGGGGTACGCGCCATGGAGATATGCATCGTACATCCCTCTTCTCTCACTGTTCAGTTAGTGATGACTTTATTCTGAAAAGCTACTGTTAAATATGTGGTTCCTATCGTGTTATTAGGTTCATTATATTGCTGTAATTAATGTAGCCAGCTATATATGAGACAAACAGTTGTATGGGATATGTTAATGGACATTTATAAAAGCGTTATAAAAACAATATGAAGCTTCGAAACACAATGAAAAGAAGAGATAATATGTACATAAAATGATAAAGGATGGAATATCAATGGAGTTGCGGGGTAGCTCGACCCGAGCTTGAACCCGGATCTCCCAGGCCTGAAGCGGACGCTCTACCGACTGAGCTATCGGGGTTGGTGCCAGACCAGGGAAGACCGCTTACTGACAAAGGGGATGCGATTGACAATGTACACGGTAAATAAGACATCTTCAAAGCAAGATATCAACACCTATGTAAACGACACGAAGGAGAAAATACCTTTTAGCCGAGAAAACGAAACTAACTAGAAGCTAAACAAAGGAGAGCACTCCACATACCCTATAGAGAAGAAAAACACGATGACATCAAAACACCAGTATGTAGCGAGGAGTAGCCTATGTGGCAACTAAGCCTACTTATGATAGCCAATAAGATAGAGAAATGATTTGACCATACCATTGACGAGGAAAATGACGTAGTTTCAAGCAATGGGTACTATTTATTTAAAAAAAAAAACAAAAAAACAAAACAAGAACAGCCTTTTCAAACTTGTTCTCAAACACGAGTCTATATTTACATTGTAGACATTCGAACTTAGAACTACACTTCATCTGCAAAGACTCAACGTCCATTCAATTTACCTGGCGTCGCCGCGCTAACAACGAGGCTAGTCGCATAGACTTTTTGTTGATATCACCATTGCAGTATGCAGCTTGGTAACCAATTTTCCGCGTTAATCATTATGCTTTTTCCTAAACATTTAGTGACATTAAACGGTTTAATTTTATAATATGAATATACCGGGAACCAACCATACAATGGTAACTTCTTGGGGAAAAAATAGCCCACACGCCACAACACAACTTACATAGGCCTAACTCGGCCACATGTACGTTAGCAATGAACTGTATGCGTGGAACGGAGGTCACGTGGTGCTTGATATGCTTCGGATGCCGCCATTACCAGGAGATAGTGGAGCGTCCATCCAGATCTGTTCTGCACGCGCTTATCAATTGTCAATGGCGGCACATTTTACAAAGTCAGATCCAAACCAGCCAATGAGACGTGTCCATTCCACGCATATAGTTCATTGTACGTTAGGGCCAGGGAACCGCCTGTTGTGACGAGTATTTTAGTTAAAAGCAAGAATTTAAAAGGGCCTAGTTTTCGTGAGTTAAATAATTTGTCATGGATAAGAGAAAAGATTCAGAGTTTGTACACAGAGCTCTCGAGCTGTTAGCAGACGAAGCGAGAGGTTTGTTGTTTTTAATTTCTTGTTGGTCTCTAGTAGGGTTGCACTGTCCAACTTTCAAATTCCTTGAAATTAATAAAACTGAGTTTTAAAGAATAGATATGGACTTACTAATTCATTATAATGTGATTAAACTGCTACTGGATGAATCAATTATGATTAATTTGTCTTCAAACATTCAAACATCAAATATCCATTCTCTGTGCTAAACATGTAGATCACTGATGTGACCCTGTGAAAGGCAACTATGAAATTATTGCCCTCCACAAGCAGAAGATTTCTTTGAGAAGGGGGAGCTAACCGAAAATTCCAGAAAAAATGGATGAGGGTCTAGACAGATGTACTGAATAAAAAAAGACTATTTCCAAGTAAAACTGATTAATCTCCTAAAAACATTAAAGAAATGCATAAAAAGGCAACTTAACCAAAATAACAAAAAGTGATAATTATTAACAAGACTTATTAAGA